>CM022299.1:298954538-300234576 GCA_011799875.1 Thinopyrum elongatum
GGATACACACCGTTCTTCATGGTGTACGGTGCAGAGGCTGTCTTGCCCTGCGATATTATTCATGACTCACCTCGAGTGCGCATGTATGAGGAGAGAGAGGCCGAGCTCGATCGGCAGGACGATTTAGACGGCCTGGAGGAGGAGCACAATGTTGCAAAAGCCCGTTCCGCATTCTACCAACAACAAGCTCGAAGATACCAAAGCAGACAAGTGCAGGCAAAGACTATAATGTCGGTGAACTCGTTTTACGCCTACCAGAGAAGAAAAAGGACAAGCTCAAGCCCAAATGGGAGGGTCCCTTCATTATAGATGAAGTTCTCACTGGAGGAGCCTATCGCCTTCGCAATGCATCGGACAATCGCTTAGAGCCAAACCCATGGAATGCAGCCAGGCTCTGAAGATTCTACGCCTAAGTCCGGACACATACATTTGTTCGTTCCCTTTCTCTCCCTTTAAATTTTTTCTTTTCATTTTCTTTTTATACGATCTCTAGCTCGTGTTCGGGTCAGCCGCACACTTAAAGGGTATACATCCTTAAATGTACATACCCCACAATACCTGGGGGCTTCTTTTCATAAGAAGCTTATTATTACTAGAGCATCAAGCTCGCCGTATATATGTGTCGTCTGCTCATATATGTCCTTTTTTCGCCATTATATGCACCTCTATGACTTAAGTTTTTGCCAAGCTGGGTTGCCTGGCTCCTGTGCTTATGCCCTACATTCCCGCTTGTTCGGCTAGGGCATAAAGGGAGCACCTCTGTGATTGTTACAACCAAGTCATCCGGATATGTACCTCAGACAGGTGAAGCCGAAAGCTAGCGTTCTTAAGGGAATAATTGGTCGGCGGACAAAAGACGAACTGCCCTTGTTGCAATATAAGCCCCCAAGATATAAAGCGTAATGTGATTTTTTAGCATCACAGCTCAGGCATGCACAAATACGCATGCTGACCCAGGGAAAGGAACCCCTAATGGAACTATTCTCTCTGGAAGATGTTTCTTATGTTCAAATGTAATATAACATAACTTCCTGAATACAACTTGTTTGTTCAAGCAATTATGACCGGACTGCCTAGTTTCCAAACATACTTTGGTATTTACCGTCGGTATAGTATTCGGAAACACTCCAACCCTTGGGTTTCGGAGGTTGAAGCGGAAAGTCTGCCATGACAATCGTTTAACAATTCGGGTAGAGATAAGCTTGGCGATCCAAGTACATTGTTACATGGAATCGAAAGCTTCTTCTTCTAAATCATCTAACAGGCTGTCTAGTCTACAGTCCTGTTGTGAAAATTTGGCAGCTGTTTTTACTTGGTCATATACCAAGTTGACTGGAATTTCTTGTCCGTCTGGTCCCTGCGGTCCGACCCGGGCCATATGATTCGGATCAAGTCTGGTATACTGTGTTTTCACCATGGCCCAGGCCTCTCGTGCACCTTCTCGGCACGCCGATACCTTCCATAGTCCAAAACGGCATCGAGCTCCCTTGAACAAATTCACGTGCTCCTCCATACTTCCTGGAGGAGAATCGGCTGGCCATAGCGCCTTAGCCATGTTCCTCATTGCTTTTCGAGCTCTCTCATGTAATTTGGACAGCTCTTGTAGCAGGTCGCCTTGAAAATTGGACACTTCTTCCTTGGGCCGCCCAGTCAGCACACCTACAGAAACACACTTGTAAAACTTTTCATCAGGGGACCGTATGAAAGTCAGGATAAAAAGCATACTGAATATGCCTCCTTTCAGCTTTCTGTTCTCATTCAAAGCATCCGATAATTGGGCTCTTACGTCCTTCAACTCCTCAGCTTGCTTGATGTTTGCATCCTGTAGTTTGATTTTCTCATTAATGGTCCGTGTTAATACACGTTGACCAGCAGCTTCTTGCCATTCGGCATGTTGTTTGTCTGCTTGAGCAGCCCTTAGCCTCTCCTCCAGCTGATCTGTCGACCCTGCCAACAAAACGATGCATAATCAAATAAAATCATCATAGGCACGGAGTCATATTTCTAGGCTACTATTGTACCTACCGTCAGGTGCCTTCTTGGATTTCTTCAAATTTTCCAGTTCGGTAGTGGCAACAGTTAGCTTAGTTCGGCATTCTTCTAGCTCCTTGGATAATGTGTTATTTTTTTCCGTGAGTACGTGATGGCGTGATGATTCTTAAATCAGTTGGGCCAACTGGTTCAAGACTCGGGGGCTACTGGCATATGATTATTAAATCTGCTCAAGAGTTCTTACCCGCATATCCTTTGAGAGCTGGCAAGTGGCTCTAGCAAGCCCATCCCGAGCAGCTCGGATGTATGCATCCGCTGAGCTGAAGGTGTTGAATGCCTCTTCGGTAAAATTCGGGTCGCGCATAGCCGTTCTCCGCCGCCGATGATTCATTGCGCTCTCCACTTCGGAGTTGGTGATGGATACGTCATCCGAATCCTCTGGGAGATGACAATCCGGCATAGCACCCGTTTCAACCCCAGTCCTTGTGGAGGGGCCCGGGCCGGATTAGCCTGCGCATGGTCGGCTAGGTCTCCGGATACAGTCCGGCGTACGCTCCTCCTACAATGTGGTATAGCAAGCAGGATTACAGTCCGGTCTATCCACTGAGAGCATGTTACAAAATTATTATACCTCTTTGACGAAGGAGAAGGCTCGGCAGCATCATCGTTGTCCTTTCTCTTCAAAGGTTTGCCCCGCGCGGGCATCGTCTTCTTAGGGGACGCCTTTGCCGTAGTTCGATGAGACGAGCACCGCCCCTTGAAAGCACAATACAGTGCGGAGGGTGAGGCGCAAGGGGAAAACTCTTTTTTGAGGAGATGTCTCCTGAATACTTACATGGGAGAAGGGAAGAAGGCCGGGGTAATCGGCTATAATAGCCACTTCCGTGCCGTCATAGCTCGCCTGATAAAAAACTCCCTCCTTAAGCTCTATATATATATCCGGATCTTCTTCATATCCCGGATCTAAATCCCGAATATGGTCCTTTGGCTGCGGAGCGGGGCTGTGGATCCCCTTGACGATCTTTTGCCATTCCTGTCAAAAACAGCCGGATTAAATTCGACTAACATAAACTCTGGGGAAATATTGAGTAAAACCAATAATGAAAAAACTCACCCAGGGGATGGGGTTGTACATGGAAAAGCCTTCCCGACATGTTAAACGAGCGAAGTCTTCCTTCTCCCCTTTGTATAGGTCGGCTAAGATGGCGGCCAGGGCGGCAAAATTGTCCGGACCCTTGCGTAGACAATGGGAGGTATCGTCCTCCCCGTTGTAATGCCACATGGGAAAATCTCTGGATTGGAGCGATTGGACGCATCGCGTTATGGGAATCGCCATGACCTCAATTATGGACAGCCCGGAGTTTGCAAGCACTCTGATCTTGTTTGCTAGTCTCGCGACCTCCGCGCTATCTTCTTCCTCGAGGCTTCGGGGACGCCAGCTGGCACGCTTCTTTAAAGGAGCACTGGAGAATTCGGGAAGGACGCGCCGGATTGGGTCCGGAAGAATAACGTCTTCAATATAAAACCACTCCGAGGGCCACTCTTCGGATGCCTTTTTCGGAGTGCCGGATAGGTATCCTGTTCCGGCTATGCGCCATACTTCGGCACTGCCCACCTCGAATATAGATCCCTTTTGGGAGCGAGGGACGAGGCAGAATTTTTTTCGCCATAACTCGAAATGAGCCTCACAGCCCAGGAACAGCTCGCAAAGGGCAATGAAGCCCACGATATGCAGGATGGAGCCTAGCGTCAGATTGTGCAGTTGGAGACCGTAATACTCGAGGAGGCCTCTGAGGAAAGGGTGGATAGGGAATCCTACGCCTCTCAGAAGGAAGGAAACGAAGCACACCCGCTCCTCTTTAGAAGGATTGGGGAAATTCTCCGCCAGGGCTTCACCGTTGTAGGATGTTAATCCAGCCCGAACGGAGACTAGATCCGTGGGAGGTAGATATCCCTGCGCCTGAAGTTCATTCAGATGGGCGCGGGATACGGAGCAGCTTTCCCAGTCGCCTTTTTGAAGGTCGTGGGGGCATGAGGAAGAGCTAGGAGCACCGGCCATGTTTGGGTGATTTCCTATGGCAGGTTCGGAGGATTTCCACGTGGTGTGGGATGGCATCTGAGATCTAATCTCCTTAAATGGACTCCATCCCTGCATGGTTAAGGGGTTATTTGTAAAAGATGTTTGGACCGTTCGTATTCGTTCGACACGTGGAAGCCGAGGCGACGGCAGTGAAGAATCAATATAACATTCAAGATATGGAGCCGAACTATCGTCAATCCGAAGTATAATGGAGAACCCACCTTGCAAAGCCGAAGACATGAAGCCAGATACTACATCGTCATTGAAGGCGAGTTCGGGGGCTACTGAGGGAGTCCTGGATAAGGGGGTCCTCGAGCATCCGGGCTATGTGACATGGGCCGGATTGATGGGCCGTGAAGATACAAGATAGAAGGCTTTCCCCCGTGTCCGGATGGGACTCTCCTTGGCGTGGATAACAAGCTCGGTGGCTAATCGTATAGCTTCTTCTCTCTATAAACCGACTTTGTACAACCCTAGCCCCCTCTGGTGTCTATATAAACTGGAGGGGTTGGTCCGTAGAGACAATCACAATTCCCGTAGGCTAGACATCTAGGGTTTAGCCATTACGATCTCGTGGTAGATCAACTCTTGTAACCCCTATACTCATCAAATACAATCAAGCAGGACGTAGGGTTTTACCTCCATTAAGAGGGCCCGAACCTGGGTAAACATCGTGTCCCCTGTCTCCTGTTACCTTCGATCCTCAAACGCATAGTTTAGGACCCCCTACCCGAGATCGGCCGGTTTTGACACCGACAGTGGGGGCGTGGGACTGCAGCAGTTAATGTAAAACGGTAACTTTCTGAAGAGTCGCGCCCCTCCCCCACGTCCTTTCCCTTAAGAGAGAAAAACGCGAAGGGGTACTACTCATTCATCGTCTGCCTCGCCCCTCCACCATCTTCTTCTGCAAGCCAAGTGACTGCTCTCCCTCCTCGCCCACACTCGTTGCCGATCCCCACCCAATTTCCTTCCCCAATCCCCACCGCAACTCGAAGAGATGGGGAAAAAACCGCCGCTCCCAAGGGGAAGCGGGCGACCACCGTGAAGGAGGTGGTCGCCGAGGGGAGCAAGAAGAGAGCTGCAGAGTTGGATAAGAAGCGAAGGGGAGACGTGGTCTTCTTCCCGTCGAATCTGGACGGCGATGTGCTGAAAGCAAGGTACGGATATCTCTGGGGGAGGGAGGTCTCGAAGGGCATGGCGCACCCAAGGTCCTGGCAGAGGGAAAAAGGATCTGCCAGATTCATACTAATTCTTTTGCGCATACTTCATCTACGGCCTCTGTCCTCCCTTTTCGGATTTCTTTGAGGCAATGATGGTGATCTATGGATTCCACCTTCTGGACTTTACGCCAAATGCAATGGCGTGCATGGCGATTTTTGCCCACTTGTGCGAGAACTTTGTTGGAGTTGCCCCCAATGTCGACTTGTTCAGGCACTAAATCATCCCGCAGGTGGAGAACAAATCCCACCATTCTGGGAACATAAGCTGGATGCCGCGGGTGGCGAGGGAAAAATGGGATAACCTCCCTGGGCAGCAGTGCGGCAGATGGGAGGAGTGGAGGGCAGACTGGTGCTGGATCTAGGATGAGGAGGCCCCAGATTTCTGCCAGGCGCGGATAGAGTGCGTTGTGCGCAGCAACGACTGGAGGGAGTTTGGCCTTACTGATGACAGGCTTTGCTCGGCAATAAACAGGATTACCCATCTAAAGGCTGCCGGGTTGACCATCGGTCATGTGGGAGCCGACTTCCTCCGACGTCATATCGCGCCGCTGCAGAAGAGGGACAGGTTCGCCTAGCAGTATGGAGATGCTGCAGACAGGATGAGGTTGTACCCTGGCCTAACCAACAACCTGTCAGTCTACGGCCATGCTTGGTTGTGCGAACAACTGTTCGGTAGCCTTGGGCTGTTCAGGTTGTCGGCAAATATCATCCCATTGAACATCAACTCCGCCCGGGACCCGATTCTGAAATGGATGCCAGATTGCAACGCTCATGGAGTTTCGGGTGACTGGCAGTTACCCGATCTTAACGAAGAGCTTGCGTGGACCTCCAGCCTGGTGGAAAGGGCTACCAGGGTGGAGACCAATATGTTCAAGCACACCTCCAAGGTGGAAGAGGCGTTCATCAAGAGGCGGATCGAGGAGGACAAGGCACCCCGTGCTGCCGCAAAGGCGAAGGCCGGGAAGGCAGCGGAGGAAGAGGAGGAGGCTGAGGACGAAGGCTCCTCCCATGGAAGAAGTGAGGCGCAAGCCATAGATGAGGCTGCTAGGGATGATCCTGCTAGGGGCGAGCCCGTCGGGGACGAGCCTGCCGGGATTGAGGCTTTATATGCCGCGGCAGTAGAGGCCCAGGAGGAAGAGGGGGCTGCGGAGGCGGAGCAGCCCGGGGAAGAGTGGCTCGCGGTAGGCCCTCAAGCCCCCAAGCCAATCTTGGAGCAGTGCCCTTGCAGGCGGGTGGCTAGCCGGGGAGCAGTGGTTCCCGATCCCGCGCCTACCGCCAAGAAGGTGAAGAAGACTACCTCCAAGGGCCGCAAGCCGGATGCGGTGCGCCGGCAGTCCTCTCGCCTTTCCGGGGATAGGACCCCTCCCGCCAAGCAATTGGCAGCCACAGGAGTCGACTCCAGCTCCTAGTCCGGCTCGAGCTCCTCGCATAGCTCGTCCTCGTCGGAGTCTCCTGCACCTTAGCAAGGCTCGAAGTTGCCGGGAAGCTCCGCTCCTTCGCCACAGAAGAGAAGTAGGGTGCCCTCACCACCCATGGAGTTCGAGCTGAGCTCCATGCTCATTGATGAAGAGTGAGAAAGAACACTCTCCCTTCTTTGCTGCAGGTTTCGCATATTCTCTTGCTTGCTGACTGATCTTGGCTCGCTGTCTTTGCCAAGGAGGAGGAGGAAGAAGGCAAGACCCTCATCCTCCGGACCAAGCGGCTCAGGCGCGTGGAGCCGCCGATGACTGTGGAAGGCACGACCCTGGGAGGAAGCAGCATGAACGACCCGACACCAAGTCCCAGTTCAGCCCTCGGCCTGAAAGTGTAGGGTTGGATCCTCTCGTTGGAAGTGATGGAGGAGAGCTCCCCACCTCCGTATCTAGAGGAGGGGAGGAGATTACTCAGGGCGAGTCCTTCCAGGAGGGGCCCACCCCGCCCGCCGATCGAGTCGAGGGATCCCCGACAAGGGTTTCCACGGAAAAGTCCGTCGAGGACAATGCCGTGGTTACCAAGGGAGGGGATGGTGACCATGGCCCAGCAACTGACATTGCCGGGGAAACCGAAGCTCCTCCACGGCAGGCATCTCCGGGTAATCCATTTACTCTTTTTGATTCTGCTGTTTTCACCATCTTGCTCCATGTTCCTGGCTTTCTAATGCTTCTGCTTCCTTATCATTGATTGTTGACTCTGCCTGCAGCCCCTCTGACCGAAGAGCCTGAACTGCTGGAAGAGGTGGCCAGCATAGGGAAAGATGATGCGGAGGAAGCCGCCAAGATTGCTGCCGCAGAGGGGCAAGAACATGCTGCCGGGGGTATTCAGGAGCTCCTGATGGGAACAGAGCAAACCACCGGCAGCGTGCCAGGATTGGGGGCGACGATTGAAGAGAAAATCCCCCTCCAAACCATGGACCCCCTCCCCACATTTGGTATCGTGGAAGGGGCCCTGCAGCCATCTTCGAGTCAACTGGCGCTGGTGCTTGCGCAGCCTGGGCTCGGAGCCCCCGGTTCGTCAGCGGCGATGAGCGCGAAACTCGATGGAGAGATTCAGCGCATCCTGGCATCGCTGTACCAAGGGGTTGAAGAGGTAGATGACTCCGTCACCGTCGCCATGGACTTGTCTTTCCTGGAGTCCATGGCAGCAGACATTAAGGAGATGCGGAGTCGGCACAGCCAGAAATGGCAGGTGCTCAAGGAGCAGTGCAAGTCTGCCAACAAGGTGGACCAGAAGCTGAGGGACAAGGGTAGCGAGCTACATGACTAGCATGGCAAGCAGTTCCAGGTCCTTATGAGGCAGCAGGAGGTGATTTCCATGGCAAGGGAGGATGTCATCGCCCGGGAGGCTCGCTTGGCGGAGCGTGCGGCGCTCTTGGATGCCAAGGGAAGGATATCTCTTCCCGGGAAGAGAAACTCGAAGCCACCCTCCGTGCCAAAGATGAAGAACTGGAAGCCCTCGTGCAGCAGTACCAAGGAGTAGGAGGACGGGCATAAGGCGGCCCTGGACGCCCTTACTGCTGATTCTGCTATCCAACTGAAGAAGCTCGCTGATGACCTTGCCGTTGCATCCACTGCCAAGACTGACCTCGACCAACAGGTGGCCAAACTGACTAAAGAGCTTGCCGGGAGCGCCAAGGAGGTAACGACCCTCAAGGAGGAGGTGCGGAAAGCAGAGATTCTTCTGAAGGACATGCAATCGCAGCTATCCTCCAAGAGCCAAGGCCTTGAGACCGCCAATGGCACCATTGAAGATTTGAAGGCCAGGATTGGCACCCTGGAGAGCTCGGCCGAGTCTAGTGGGGCTCACAAGAAGCAGCTGGTGAAGGACCTGGATACCACAAGGCTCCTCTGGAAAGACGCAGAGGACAAACTGGCGAACCACACCGAGCAGGTCAACCTCTGGATCAAGAGTTTGATCGACGTTGCCGAGCATCTCACTGCCCAAACCGCAGCGATGGGCATGGAAGGGCTAGTCTTCTCGACCAGTATGCATGAAGTCCAGAGCGTCAAGCTAGGGCTCTTCTTCAA
The DNA here is from genome assembly GCA_011799875.1 of Thinopyrum elongatum. Classification (NCBI taxonomy): domain Eukaryota; kingdom Viridiplantae; phylum Streptophyta; class Magnoliopsida; order Poales; family Poaceae; genus Thinopyrum; species Thinopyrum elongatum. The sequence goes on from CM022299.1 coordinate 298,963,334, forward strand.
CGTGTTGATCGAAAAGCTGAAGGCACACGAAGAGGGAAGGGCCGGTCGCTTTGTAAGTGAATCCCGGAAGCTTGCCCGCAACGCCCTCTTCATGGTTCTAAGCAACATCGCCTACCGCCATCCGGACCTCGACCTTGCCAATGGCTTTAGGAGGCTGCCGGAGGGAGCAGACGCTTCTGCTGCCGAGGAGAAGGTTGCCCCCTATGCCGACAAGGTCCTCGCCGTCCCCACTGCTCCGCGAGGTCGCCAGGCATGGCCTTGAACTATTCTTGCCATCGCGATGTCCTGTAACAAAACATGGTGCATGTCCTGTATTTAGACATCGTACTGCTTATGCTTGTGTGGAACTGATGTCTTTATTTAATCTCATCTGCATGTCTTATCCTTTTGAGTTCACCCATTGGTGTTCGTACGGTTAGTCTTTGCGCGTATTTTGGTTGCCTACCGGTATCATACTACCGCGATTGTCGTAAGGGTCGGGCCCTTAGCAATTATCTTGGCGAGGATACGTCCCAACAGGTTTTCCTTGGCAGTTTTTGACACAGCCACCCATTTCTGTGAGCAGGCTCAGAACAGAGCAGGGGCGCAGACAAAAAAAATAGTAAGGTGCCGTCACACGAAAGATTTCCTCATACAAACATCTTGGTACCCGAGGGATAAGCAAGTGCAAATTTTGGGTCTATAACGAAGCAACGATTGCATGGACTTAGCTTTCATTCTCGCTCCCTTCCTCCCGCTTCAGCCAAGGCCTCTTGTCGCGTTCGCATGCTTCGGGAAGGATAGCCCCACGCGTGTTGCTCCCCGGCTCCCGGCAGGTGCCGGTAAGAATCATATGTATCTTGCGGGCGGCAGGACACGATGCAGGGCACGACCGGCTTCTCTCTCCTCCTCCCCACACTTTTTTCTAAACAATCTATCGGTAGCTGGCATAAAAGTCACGCTAACGTGGACAGCCTTGCCGGAGCATACTTGTCGGGGTGTCAATCAACGGATTCACACCGGCGCTCTACTCAGGATTTCCCTAGGCAGGGTAAATGTTGGACTGAGTATCGCGCGCGGGCTCATCGACATTGATGATGCTAAACCCAGGATAGCTCGATTGTCGATAAGTGAGAGTGGCGGAGAGAGAAACCTTGTACCCCTACGCCTTGTTCCTTTTTCCGAACGGGGCCTACATGGTGACCATGCTGCCTGAACCATTTGGGGCTGCCTTGCCGCCATCATTCCTTGTTCCCGTCGCTGCTGCAGCTACGACGGAAAAAGGTGACAGAGATTGGACAGGATGGGCGGGGGAGCGATACCGCTCTCCTCCCGTCCTACCATGCCCTGTCTTTTTCTTGGGCGTCATGGACGATGAAGCCGTTGATGAAGAGAATGATGATGAAGATGATGCGCTACGTACACTCTCGGGTTCGCGCAAGCGCTTTCCCCCTACCGGGCGCGCCAAAGATGTCATGGGAAAACACGGCCACCTATGGGGCCATCGGCCCCTTGTGGTTCGGCAGGAGGGAAGGACGCATTGCACAAAGAGCGGAGGGCGTGGAGCAGCACGACAGCGATCACACTGGAAGTTTTTACCTAGGTTCGGGCCGTCGTGAGGCGTAAAACCCTACTCCTGCTTTGGTGGATTGATGAGAGGACCGTGGTGGAGACGTAGCGCTCTAGCCCGGCAAGGTCGCCTCGGGGCGAGAGCAGCTACGCGCGTATGAGTATACAAGGGTTCGAATCCTTTCTAAGGTTGCCATGGCCCTCCTTTTATAGATCAAGGGGTCACCACAATGGCAAATCAGTCATTGCATACTGATTAGATAGTAAACAGTGCTATCATACCTAACTCTCAGACAGGACAGAGCGCATTAAATGCATCGCTTAGTGTCACATCGTAGCGTAGCCCGGCAAGCCTTGCCGTGCCGTTCGGCCACCTTCTCGCCTACCTGCGTGACAAGTCCCTGGACGGGTGTCATTTGGAGATGATTTCCTCTGGAAGTGGCTACCACATGCCAAATAACGGCCGCTTAGCCACTTGGGGGCTCGACACCACACTGATCAATGACTTGCGTTGCTCTGAGGTGGAGCGGTGGAGCCTTGGCGGGGTAATCCGCCCTCAGCGTCCCCGGCAAGCCTGCCGGGGCAATCTTGAGACTTGTCTTCGGGGCAACCTCGTCCCCGCCAGGCTCGCCTGCCCGGCAAGGGAGGTTTTTCATTAGTGGTATCTTGCTCCCTTGGTTGGTCTTGGTCTTCTTGATCGGCCCTTTGATTTCTCAAAGAGTTGATTTCTTGGTCTTGTCTTGGATGCTGAGAGTTGCCAGACCGGAGGTTGCTGTCCGTGCACAAGTCAGGGGAAATCATACACCCCTGTTTGTGTACCTCGACAAACCCCTTTTGTAGTGAGAACCTGTCCAGTATTTATTGCTATATTTGGTTGTTTGCAATACGCCTTGTTTATTTCTACGGTTTATGGTTGTTCGGTTCTTTGTAGTTAGCATATGTCCAGTTTCAATTGCCATCTTTGGTTGTTCGAAGTATGCCTTGTTTATTTCAGCTATTAACAGTGTGATGTTCTATATGTGCTAGTATGAACTGTGCAGTTCAATTTCATCAATACCAATTTTAACAATAGCTCTATGAATGACTATATTTGGTTGCTGTTAAACATGTTGATGTCCCTCCTAATCTTTTTAGTTCGCATATAAGATTTGTCTAAAGTCAAGCCTCGTAAAGTTTGACCAACTTTATAGAAAAAAATACCAACATTCACAATATGAAATCAGTATCAATACATGTGTCATGACTTAAATTTTCATATTGTATAACTTTAGCATGGTAGATGTTGATATTTTTCATATAAATAAGGTCGAACTTTATGAAGTTTGACTTCAGACAATTCTTATATGCAGAGTAAAAAGGACTGGAGGGAGTATTTACCACGCCTTTGCATTTGATTTAACAATGGCACTATTTGTATACTCTAACTTAGCTAGAGGTTAGAGTTAGTTTCTAGCTCATGACAGTTAAAAGGGAGAGAGAGATTGGTCGAATAGTTGATTGTATTGCTTGAGCCTCGTGGGCATATATATAGGAGTACATGGTCATCTTGGAGTACAAGTCAAGGTAGAATAAATCCTACGCTATCCTACGTTTCCTAAATAACAATGATACTCAACAATGACTAACCCTGAACTAACTCTAGCCAAAGAGGTGTTTGGATGACAGTGTTAGATTGACAATAAATGCACTAGGAGAACTAGCCCCAATCAGCACCTCTTGGGTGGGATAGTTGTTTTGGGTGGGTTAGACGCAACTAGCTCAAACTAGCCCTCATGTTTGGATACTTTAGGGCTATTTGAGCCCAAACTAGCTCAAACTAACTCTAACCCATGGATCCAAACAGGGCCAATAACTAGTGTACTTAGACCTGCACAACACAAGTTTGAATGACTATGTTTGTTTGTTTTTAAATATTAGGCCTGTTGCAGTTCATAACACACCTTTCAACTTCTTGTTTTTAAATATTAGGTTTTTAACAATTTGGTCTTGCACATGTATGGTCAGGAGGCAAGGAAGTTCACTGATGATTACCTCTCAAACCACCTGTATGGTCAGGAGGCAAGGAAGGTATTCATACAACACCCACGGTTCAATATTGAAGTGTTCCTGAAGAGGACGAAGGATGGACATGCGCTGTTCCAAAATTGCAAAGAGCTTCAAAATCAATGAAGGCTCAATATTCGCTTTCCGCTTCAGCAGTTTTCCAGATGAGATCCATCTGTCTATGTACCATCTATGATGCTAATTTCGAAAGGTTATAGATGTTGCGTGTGAAACTTGGTGCTGGTGCAGTTGTGTAATGGGGTAGCTGAGTGCTGAAGCTATATGATGTTGTACTCTGATGTATTTCAATTATGAAATCCTGCTTCCTTAATATGAAAATGAAATATATTGTGTGCTTAATATGAAATGTCAATTAGATTAATAAATGGATTCTTAATAATAGGGCAATTAGCCTACTAATTGGGTTTTTCTATTGCAAACGGTTATTGAGAAAACACCGTGGGCGATGACCTCAGGCAACGCACATAGTTTCTAGGAATAAACCATGTTGGATCAATGAACAATCACACACGACATCCTCTTGAAAACTGTTTGTGTTAGGCCACCTTGCGCAAACGTTTAGCACATAAAAAGTGTGTGTGATGGACAGCCTTTGCCACACAGTTTCTTCTACGCACCGTGTGTGATGCATTCAATAACACAAACGATAAAATTGTTAATATCGTGTGCAATGGCAACGCTATCACAAACGATTTAATGGGGAAAATGGTGTGTGATGTACCTGCGAACGGAAACGTCTTCCTTGGAGTGACTGTCTGGGATGTATATACGAACGGAAACGTACTTGTAGGATTAACTGTGTGGGATGTACATACTAACGGAAACATATTCCTTGGATTGATTGTGTGGAATGTACATATGAACGGAAACGTTTAGCCGGAACTGACTGTGTGGGATGTACTTAATACCAGAAATGATTTGGCCTGTATAATTGTATTTTTTAGCACAACTGTACGATAACCGTATTTGATCGCTCGACCGTCACACACGACCTTATTTTGCTGAGCGTGTGTGCCAGGAGGGCATATCCTCGACGGTTTCTGGGTCGTGTGGAAAGGACCCCCCTATCGCAGTCACTCACTTGGCGACGGTTCGAAACACCATCGCAGAAAGGGGTTAAAACCATTTGTATAGCACCTCGCTGTACCAGTGAATGCCTGCCGGATTTAGTTGTTGTTCACTTCGGAGGGTCGTGTACCACACGTGAACGATAATAAGTGCGACCGAGAGGCGTGGAGCGTTAATTGTGAATTGACTCCTTCGAGTGTTAAATTTTCTTCGCGTATTAGCATTGCCCTCCGTCACAGTTTACAGGGAGCACTTCAATTCTCATGCATTTCCACCACCGGAGGGATTTTAGGTGCGTTTGGTTTAATGTCACATTAATTAGGGCATCGTAACCGCAACCAAGCCCAAAATTTTCTCTCCATGCAGGTGTGTACGTGGGGTGGAATAAATGCATGCATGTGTGTACGTGGACTAAAAGCACTCCATGCATGTGTGTACGCATTAATTTCTCCAGTAATTGGGCGCCATGGTATAACTCCCGATGCTATTTTTCAGTCCAATCGCTAATCACCTTGGTCCGAGAGATTGTTGATGTGTGCCCTGTAAACTGTGATGGAGGGAGAAACTAAATAAAGATTTACATTTCGTGCACAATTTAAAACGATTTTTAGTGTTTGTTTTCTAGGGTTTGCTCTCTTCACACTCTCTCCACTATATATATACCAGCAAGATGCCCGTGCATTGCATGGAACATCAAGATGCATTTGTATAAGTAGTTTATCTTGTGAGAGAAAAGGATGAATGAGGGAAGTCCTTATCTGCAAGTGTGGAGAGAGGTGCGGGTATCTTTTTGCAAAATTGCCATAGTTGGCTTTCTATCCGTCAGATATAGATCGGACGGTCTATATTACATGATGGCACGCACACCATCATCACCAACTCGGTCTTTTATAAGAGTGGAGATACACACTGGAGCTTTAGCGCTTGTAGTTGCTCTCTTCACACTCTCACCCTCTCCAGATCTAAACAAGACTGCGTTGGATCTCTCCCCTCACTGTTGGTCAAAGAGCCGGCAGCATCCCGTCCGCCGGGGAAGGGAAGAAGGCTTAATGCTGTCGCCATCGGCGAGGGAGGGAATCCACTACCGGCGATGTTGGGGATATTATTACTGGGTGTAAACCGGCCAGGAGAGGCCGGGTTATCCCCATAATGAGTCATTTATATTTGAAGCCCATGAAGACAAGGAGTATGGCGCTTTATGAAGGCCCAGGGCCCAAAGGCGGATTAAGGGCTTGTAGGTGTAAACCGCCATATTATATGTAACTTGTCTTGTAAGATAAGAAAAGAGTAGAGACCGAGCCGGACACGTTTATGAGCCGGCCTCGGGATTCTGTAAACCGCCGGGCGTCAACCTATGTATATAAAGGGACGACCCGGCGGTGGTTTGAGGGGACAACAATTCGAGAGCCAGGCATAGCGGATTCGCTCCCTAGTCATCAAAACCCTAGAAATTCCACAACAACTGGATTAGGCCTTTACCTTCACCGCAAGGGGCCGAACCAGTATAAACTCTCTGCGTCCCTTGTCCGCTTTAACCCCTTTAAGCTAACCCGTCGCGATGGCTCCACGACTAAGTCCTTTCTCTAGGACATCTGCCGGGACAAGACCACAATAGTTGGCGCCCACCATGGGGCTATCGCACGATGGTTTCGAGTTCTTAGAGGGCAGCTTCGAAGGACTCAAGGGATACGCTGTGGGCCGGATGACCAAAAGTCATCGAGGCAAGCTCTACATCGACGACGCAGGCTGGGGCCCCGAGGCTGGTTCAATTGAGTACGGGTACCGGGTCCCCTTCGGCGGCATTCACGTGTTCATCAGCAAGATTAGCGAACCGGGCCCTGAGCCGGACATCTGCACCGACATCGTCGAAACGGCTCAGCGTGCGAGATCTGCCCGGGTTAAGCCTGTCATGAAGCGTGCCTTCGTGGGAGTCATCCACGAAGTGGAATCTGAAGATGGATCGGAATATGATGGCGAAACCACTGTTTATTCCGGTGACAAGTCATCTACTGGAGAGGCCGAGTCATTGTACCAGCTGCAGGATGGCCGGTTTGGTGGTTGTTCCGATGGCGACAATATTCCGGACTCTCTTGGCCTGCCAAGCCGGGTTGCGATCTTCATGGCCGGTACACAGTCAGCGCCACAATCTTTGACCGCTGCGGCGATGATCTCCGGTTCAGCAGCGGCGATGGCAGCTGGGGCAGGAGGCCCTGCGCCACCACCGGCTCAGGCTCTGTCCGATTTATTCGACACCTTGGCGGCACTGTTAGCGGCCGAAGTCAGCCCGGCGGATCAGGAGCGGCACAACACAGAAGTGGCGAAGGTGAAGGATCAGATAGCCCAAGCCAGGGTGGATTTGGTAGCTGAAAGCACCTGGATGGCTGCAGAGCGGGCCGAGTTAGATGCACAGGCCTATCGGCTTACGTTGGATCAGAACGCGTCAAATGATGTAATGAGGAGAAGGTACCGATCTCACCAGCCTCCGGTTTACGAAGCCAGGAATCTCTTCGATACGCCAGGGGCCGGAACCAGCAACCAGCCAGTGGTAAACTGGGTAGAAGCGCCTGGAACGGGGACGCCGGTTCAGCCACGAGCAATGGATCTGCCTCTTCAGAATATCCCATCCCAGCATGTGCCCACGCCTCCAGGTCATTACTCCAACCCCTTGGATAACATAGTCATGGCCGCTTCACGATTGGCAGCCCTTCCAGTCGATGGTGAGTCCCCTGTAGCAGTGGAGACGCGACGGGCTAGGGAGGTCCTTCAGACAGCTTTGACTCAGCAACAGGCTTATTCGTATAGTCGCGAGAGGATTCATTCCACCCCCCGCCCAAGCCGGAGTTACAGCAGGCATGTTGATGAACCGACTGTGTCTAGCAGTGCCCGCAACCATAATCCGCCACGAGGCCATAACCCGGCGGGTGGCGGTGTTGATGCTCAGGATTTGGTGGACCGTACTAGGGCACGTCGAGAGGCTGAGTTAGCAGCACAGAACATGGCCCGTCAGTTTACTCCGGTTCGTCCAACAACTTCGGTGGAACCAGGGGTTACCTCCAGTTCTTTGGGGGTGCCGTGTCTCATCCCAGCATTACGCAATGTACGGCTGCCCAAGGACTTCAAGGGCCCACGTAAAGTGCCGAATTACACTGCCGATTTATCCCCCGAGTCGTGGGTGGAGAATTATGAGATGGCGATGGAGATGCTGGACGTAGATGACGCGGCATGTGCTAAGTACTTCACCATGATGTTGGAAGGGACAGCTCACACTTGGTTGAAAAACCTACCAGCTAACTCCATTGGTTCATGGGCCGAGCTAAGAGCCCGGTTTATTCAGAATTTCAAAGACACGTGCAAACAACCCATGTCAATTGTGGATTTAGCTGCCTATGTCCAGGAGGAAGGAGAATCAACAACCCATTGGGTGCGCTGGGTTTCAGAGATTTTGCATTCATCGGACCTGATACGGCTGTTTTGACGTTGAAAGGCAATTGTCGATTTACGCCTCTTAAGTTGAAGCTGGGACGGCTCAAACGCCATTGCAATGACATGGGGACACTTATGGCAGCTCTGGTGAAATATGCCGACTCTGATAGTACCAAGGACCCTGAATCTGATGATGACAAGACAGGAAAGGGAAAGAAGGGTGGCAGCACCAAAGGGCAGCAGCATAACTAGGCGGGGCATGGAAACAGCGGTAAGCGTAAAGCGGATAACAGTTCAGATTTTGTAGCTAATACCAACGCGCAGGGTAATGGTCAGCGTCGGAAGGGTAAACCGCCCCCGCGTGGAAGAGAACCAAGTCCCAATCCGGAGCGCCTGAATTACCTGTTGAACCACCCCTGCCCAAAGCACGGATCACGGGACAAGCCGGCCACGCACCTCTGGAAGGATTGTTATATTATGCGAGAATTCAAAGATTCAGATTTTTTCCGAAATGATAATGGACCGGCTGGCGGTTCAGGCCCTGGGTCTCATGGGCCGGGTTATGGTGGAGGCAGTTTCGGTTCAGGATTCCATGGTAATCAAAGCGGACATGGCAATCAAGGCAATCAAGGCAACCAAGGTGGTTATAATCATCAGGGGAACCAACAGCAGCAGCAGCAGTCGGGTTACCAGAGCAACCCGAAGCAGTTAAACAGTGGACAGTACCATGTCTTCACCACCAGCCTGTGCAAGCGCGATCAGAAGCTTCATAAAAGGGAACTCCGTTGAACCGGCGGTGCCCCGTTACTTACGCTGGTCTGAACAGCCCATTGTGTGGAGTCGAGAGGATCATCCACCTCAGGTTGATAATCCGGGTCATCTGGCGTTGGTGGTGGCACCTCAGGTGGGAGGTTACAAGTTCACTAAAGTACTCATGGATGGGGGGAGTAGTATCAATATCCTTTATTATGAAACCTTCCGTCGCATGGGGTTAACAGATAAAAATCTTAAACCGTCCAGCATGGTCTTCCATGGTGTGGTGCCTGGTAAATTGGCGTATCCGGTCGGTAAGATAGCTCTGGAGGTTGCTTTTGGTGATGAGCATGATTCAAGATCAGAAACATTGACCTTTGAAGTGGTGAAAATCAAGAGCCCGTATCATGCTCTGTTTGGGCGGCCGGCTTATGCTAAATTCATGGCGAGGCCCTGTTATGTCTATCTGCAGCTCAAGATGCCGGGTCATAAGGGGACCATCACGGTACATGGGAGTCGTAAGATCGCTTTGGAATGTGAAGAAGGTGATGCGGCTTATGCTGAGTCGGTTTATGCAACAGAGGAGTTGAAGTTTTACAAAGACAATGTTGATCCGGCAGATATGACTTCCTTGAAGAAGCCAACTATAGAGCATGATCCGGCCTTGAAGTTTAAGTCGGCTGATGAGACTAAGCTGGTTGATTTCGTTCCTGGCGATTCATCCCAGCAGATCAGCATCAGCGCTACCTTGGATCCAAAATAGGAAAGCGCGCTCATCGAGTTCATCCGTGAGAACCGGGACATCTTTGCGTGGAAGCCTTCTGACATGCCAGGTGTACCGAGGGAACTCGCTGAGCACACTCTTAATGTTGATCCCAAGTTTAGACCGGTCAAGCAGTTTCTCCGCCGGTTCAATGAAGAAATACGCAAGGCTATTGGTGAGGAAGTAGCCAGGCTCTTGGTAGCTGGCTTTATTGTTGAGGTATTTCATCTTGAGTGATTGGCTAATCCGGTGCTAGTACTTAAGAAGCACAGCACTTGGTGTATGTGTGTGGACTACATAGATTTGAACAAGGCTTGTCCAGCGGATCCATTTGCCCTCCCTCGTATTGATCAAATCATTGATGCTATGGCAGGTTGCGAGCGTTTGAGTTTTCTGGATGCTTATTCTGGCTACCATCAGATCAAAATGGCAGTTAAGGACCAGGAGAAGACAGCTTTCATAACTCCCTTTGGAGCCTTCTGCTATGTGTCTATGCCCTTTGGGCTAAAGAGTGCCCAGGCGACTTATCAGCGCTGTGTGCAGAACTGTCTTCATGATCAGATCGGCCGCAATGTTCATGCTTATGTGGATGATATTGTGGTGAAATCCAGAGAGAAGGAGACATTGATAAATGACTTGAAGGAGACCTTTGATAACCTCCGGGTTTATAAGATGATGCTTAATCCGGCCAAATGTGTCTTTGGTGTACCGGCAGGCAAGCTCTTGGGTTTTCTGGTGTCTAACAGGGGCATTGAAGCTAATCCGGAGAAAATCAAGGCCATAACTTCTTTGGCTAAACTGAAGTGCATCAATGATGTTCAACGCTTGGCAGGCTGGATTGCAGCCTTGAGCCGGTTTATCAGTCGCCTCGGGGAGAAGGCTATCCCTTTATATCAGATGCTGAAGAAGACGGATAATTTCATCTGGAGCGACGCCGCCAATGAGGCGTTTGAGGATTTAAAGCGGCAGCCAGCCGAGCCGCCTGTCCTTGCTGCTCCTGTTGATAAAGAGCCTTTGCTGTTATATGTGGCTGCCAATGCCCGGGCAGTTAGCGTGGCTATTGTGGTGGAGCGCAAGGAGACCGGAAAGGAGTATCCGGTTCAACGGCTGGTTTATTACATCAGTGAGGTACTTATTGAGTCTAAGCAAAGGTACCCACATTGGCAGAAGCTGGTGTATGGAGTTTTTATGGCGAGCCGGAAGCTTAAGCAATATTTCCAGGGTCATCCCATCACTGTGGTCAGCTCTGCTCCTTTGGGGGAAATAATCCGGAACAGGGAAGCGACTGGCCGGATTGCCAAGTGGGCCATTGAGCTTGGACCTCACGGGTTAAATTATGTGCCTCGGACGGCAATCAAATCACAAGCATTGGTGGATTTCATCAATGATTGGACAGAGTTACAGGCGCCAGAAGAGAAGCCGGATCATACTTATTGGACTATTCATTTTGATGGGTCCAGGCAATTGGAGGGCTCGGGGGCTGGAGTCGTATTAACTTCCCCACGAGGTGATAATTTTGTTATGTTCTCCGTTTAATGTTCCCTTGCACTAACAATGCAGCTGAATATGAGGCCTTACTCCACGGTCTTCGAATGGCTAAGGAGATGAATTTGAGCCGGGTTAAGTGCTTCGGTGACTCGGACCTGGTGGCTCAACAAGTGTCTGGTACTTGGGATTCTAAGGATCCGCTCATGGCTGCATATCATCGAGAGGTGGATATTGTTGCAGGTCACTTCAAAGGCTATCAGGTTGATCATGTGGACTGGCGGAAGAATGAAGCAGCGGATGCTTTAAGCCGTTTGGGTTCCCAGCGTAAGCCGGTTCCACCCAACGTCTTTTTGGATGTGCTGCATAATCCGTCGGTTAAACTTCCCACAGAGGAGGATCTGGCTGTTCCTGATCCGGAGGCTCAATTGGTGGCAGCACTTCATGTTATTCTGGATTGGACCGTCCCATATCTGGCGTACATGAACCGGGGCGAGTTACCAGAGGATGAGACTTTGGACAGACAGATAATCCGGCGATCCAAGTCAATGACTATTGTCAATGGCGAATTACATCGCTGCAGTGTAACAGGGGCGTTTCAACGTTGTGTATCTCCTGAAGAGGGCCGCGAGATCTTGCGTGAGATCCACGAAGGGGATTGTGGTCACCATGCCGGTTCAAAGTCCCTGGTAGCTAAAGCTTTTCGTCACGGTTTTTATTGGCTGATGGCTCATGCTGATGCGGAAGACTTGGTGAAAAAGTGCGATGGTTGTCAGAAGTTTTCACGCCGAGCTCATGTTCCGGCCCAGGAATTGAGGATGATTCCAATCACTTGGCCGTTTGCAACTTGGGGGCTGGATATGGTTGGGCCCTTTAAGAGATCCAAGGACAAGAAGACCCACCTTTTGGTGGCGGTTGATAAGTTTACTAAGTGGGTGGAGGCAGAGCCAATCAGTAAGTGTGATGCAGCTACGGCAGTTCAATTCATCAAGAAGGTGATTTTCCGGTTTGGCTTTCCGCACAACATTATAACTGATAATGGTACTAATCTGTCCAAAGGTGCTATGAAAGAGTTCTGTCGGCGTGAGCACATCCGACTTGACGTATCTTCAGTGGCTCACCCCCAATCTAATGGTCAAGCGGAGAGAGCCAATCAGGAGATCTGGAGAGGCATCAAGCCCCCGCTTATGGTTCCTTTGCAACGGACACCGGGTTGTTGGGTGGAGGAGTTACCTTCTGTGTTATGGAGCATCAATACCACGCCCAACAGGTCTACGGGTTACACACCTTTCTTCATGGTCTACGGAGCAGAGGCGGTTCTCCCGAGTGACATCCGTCATGACTCGCCTCGTGTGGCGGCTTATGTTGAAGCTGATAATGAAAAGGCATGGCAGGAAGCACTTGACCTGTTAAATGAGGAGCGTGACATTGCAACAGCCCATTCGGCGATTTATCAGCAAGATCTGCGTCGTTATCACAGCCGCCGGGTTAGAACCAGAACTTTTCAAGAAGGCGATCTGGTGCTCCGACTCATCCAGGATCAGACTGATATGCACAAGTTATCCCCGCCTTGGGAAGGACCCTTCGTGGTCAGCAAGAACCTGCACAACGGGTCATACTACCTAATCGATGTTCGAGAGCACAAAGACTCACGTAAATCGGAGGAGGAGACCCACCGGCCATGGAATATCGCTCATCTACGGCCTTACTATACCTGAGCCCTAGGCTCTGCTTATGTACATAGTTATGACAATGTATATATTATGATCAATATAATAAACCGGAGCCTCAGCTAAAGTGGGGTATTTGTTGATCATGTGTGGTTACATGGAGGTTTCTATTTATAAAGCGGCTTTCGGTTTACCCCTTGTTTTGGCTTATCAAGCCATATATATAAATCACTTGGGGGCTTGGTCGTACTCAAACCTTAGCTACACCTCTTGATAGGCGCAAAGCCACCAGATAAATCACTTGGGGGCTTGGTCGTATTCGAACCTTAGCTACACCTCTTGATAGGCGCAAGGCCACCAGAAAAATCACTTGGGGGCTTGGTCATATTCGAACCATAGCTACACCTCTTGATTGGCTCAGAGCCAAAAAGAAAAATTACTTAGGGGCCAAAGAGAGTGTTCCAAAAGAACAACTCAAACATAGGCACCCACTGAGCACAGCTCAAAATATTGCTTGGGGATTCTTTGCTATCACAATGAACAAAGAATCTACACTTGTAATAGGCTATCAAGCCATGGCTTGGAAGCCTGGTGTATACACCTAAAACCCCGGGTTAGCCTGCCTTTTTTAAGTAAGTCACTCCGTCCAGGTAAACCTGGTATGACCCGTCAAACTTCGACAAGTCAATCTCATAAGACCCTGAACTTGTCAAAGTTAAAACGATGATTGGTTAAAGATTGAGGTCCATCTTAAAAGGCTTTGTAAAATGGTTTAACTCAGCGGCCTGGCAGCCCATGAAAAGCCTCGAATTTGGGGCCTGGCAGCCCGTGAAAAGCCTCGACTACAAGTTTTCATATGTTTTTATTTGCCAAGTTTTTTTTCTCCTTTGACGAGATTTATGATGATTTTGGTACACCGGCGTTAATCAACCCGGCTCGGCTTTCAACTACAAGTTGTCAGTACAGGATTAGTCATAATCCGGTCCTTATTAACCCGATCTGGTTTTGACTATAAGCCGCGAGTGTTATATATGAATAATCCGGTGTTTTTTCACAACCCGGTACGGGTTTATCATAAACCGGCACAATATGGAAGGAGTTATCAATACTCATGATTAGGGGTATCACCCTTACTACAAAAGTTGGTCAACCTACGATGTGATTCAATGTCACAGGTATCATTTATTTTCATATTTGATTATTTTTAACAGCCTTGTTTATAAACCCAGGCTATATGTTTGGGCATCATGACCAGTCCGGTGGTAAACCGCCAGGACAAGCTCAACTTTTTGTATGCAGGAACAGCCTGAATAAATCGCTCTGGATTATGAACATTATATATCTTAAGCACGGTGAATTAACAATATCAAGCAAAGTAAATATGCACGATGGCATAGCAGACCAAGTGTTTAAACTAGCCTATTACAAGGCGTTTCAGTGCCCAAAAGAGTAATTTTTTTTTGGCAAGTATTGCAGCACGCGGAAGGTTAAATCGGCCTCTGGGTCATGACTCATCACCGGGCTGCCCTGACGGTTGTGGATCGCCTTGCGCCGGTTCATCCTCTTCCTCTCTACCCAGCGGCTAGAAGTCAATGGTGGCCTAATCGATCCTAGTTAAGGCTTGGAACACAGCTTCATCACTTATAAGTGTGGACGGTTCAACGTCAGGGGCATAGGTGTGCTTACGGATTGGCGGGATAAGATTTTGAGCCTCAGGGGTTGGTGGAGCAACCCGTTTGTTGTTGACATCATAACTCGCCTGGTAATATGAAAGATCAGTTTCTTCAGCCAGTTGGCAAGCCAGTGGACGTACTTCCCGGTTTATTGCTCGGAGGTCCTCATGGCCAAATTCTAATCCGTCTTCTTTTAAGCTTGGATAGCCTTTAGCCACATCCACCGGATCAAGATCAGGCACCCATGCTTTTGCCCGGGTTAGTGCGGTCAGAGCACCAGCCCTAGCAGCAGATCTCTTTAGCTCTTCTAACCGGACAGGCAGCATTGACAACCTTTCTAAGGTCTCCTTGATTAAAGTTGGGGGCGGCTTGTTGTGAGAAGCAGTGCAGATGATCCGTTGCGCACCGGTGTATAACTGCTCTATAAGAGTATAGGCAGCCTTCAGTTTCTTCTGTACGTCAGAGCCCAGATGACTAATGCGAGTTCCGGCACCATTACAAACATCAGTAAACCGGCAATGTATGGGATGATATGTTGAAAATTTAAAGCCAGGATATTTACCAAACACAGCAGCAGTCATGGCATGTATTTGCCGCTTTACACCAGTTAGCTCGTCTACCACCGGTTTAAGAGCTGCTTCTGCGTCCTCGGCTCTTTTTTGCAATGCGGATTTTTCTGTGTCCCAATCTGCCCGCTCTTTGTTGAAACTCTCCTTCAGCTTTTCCATAGCGGCTAAGGCACTGGTAAGCTCATCTTTGGTTTTGGAGGTTTCTGCCTGCTGGGACTTGATGTTTTCTTGCAGATCAGCGGTTTGAGTTTCCTTTTTGCTCAGCTCAGCCTATAAGAGACAAACATATCATGAATTGGCAGTGCATATTTGAAGTACCAAGCACATAACAAGTTATGCACCTGATACTTGGGGGCTAATGCATATTTGCTCGTAATCAGAAATTTCTGCAAGTCCCAAGTGCAATACAAGTATTACTCTTGGCACTTGGGGGCTAATGTATGCTTGCTCAAAGTGACATTATGAGTATTCTTCTAAAAGTCCCGGTTCATCTTCATCAGTTAAACCGGCCCTTGGGGACTATACCGGCGAAAGTTGTAATATTGCAATTCTAAGGTACCGTTTCATCTTAGAAAGATAACCCGGCCCTTGGAGGCTAAGCATGCAAAGTTGAGATATTACAAACTCCCAGTTTAGATGACTATCATAAACCGGCACTTGAGGGCTACTGGAGTTAATATTTGGAATTGAACACAAGAGAGAAGCAGTTATGCAGTTACCTCATATCGCTCCTTCATTAGATTCACTAAACCAGCTTCAAAGTCGCGGCTTGTGTACAGGCAGTTTAAAAAACCAGAATGGATGTCTTGGGCATTGAGGTGAGCATAGGTTGACAAATCTGTGTTCCATTTGCCTTTGCCCATAGCAGAAACCTCGTCCTTGGCACTATGCTTCGATAAAGCAACAGGATTGCCAGGAGCGGTGTGGCCGACGCCAGTAATCATAATACCATCTTCTTTATCATCAGCAGCCTTCACGGGAGTTGACGGTTTATCAGCAGCCTTAGCTGGGCTGGCCGACGTATCATCCGCGCGAGCCGGGCTAGTCGGTTTATCAGTGTGGCCTGTGGTGTCAACTTATGTTTGTTCAACTATGAAGTTATAATCTTGAGGCGGTGGATCATCATGTGTAACATCAATATTTGTTCTTTCCAGATCTGGAGTCTTCTCCGGTTCAATATCCACATTGTCATCAGACGGTTTATTTAACCGGGCCTTCTTACTAGGTCTAGGCTTGGCACTGAGAAGAACAAACATAAAGATCAGTACAGTATGCAAACATAACACATTAAGGATAAGATTAAAGCATAACCTACCCAGGGACCGTCTTGAGGGTTGGAAGTTGTGTGGCCGTTGACTCTCCAGAGGATGAATTAGGTGTTCCCTGATAATTTGAATCAGACGGATTAAGAGGCTGTCGAAAACAACCCGCCTTGGGGCAAGAAATATCAGGAGTATAAGAGACCTCTGATCGATGTTTCCGGACCGGAGTGTTCGGTAAACCGGCAGAGGTAACTACCTGGCCACTGTGCCGGGTTGTGCGGTGGGCTTCGTGTTGCTGCTTCTTCAAAAGAAAGTTTGGGTCCAAGTGAGCTAAGGGGTGAGAAAATTTTATTTTCCGGTTTGCTTGACGGATTTTCTGTGTTGGCAGAGGGTCTGAACCGGAAGAAGGGATAATTACCTCGGCATCGTCAGCCTGGCTGCCTTCGGCGTCGTCCTGATAACAGTCATTGTCAACAAGGTGTATGAAAAAAGAAACAAGAGAGTCAAGTTCTACCTCTGAGGCCGGATTAGCCAGATCCACATCAGCATTTGGTTCAGAAGATTCAGTGGTCCTCTTCTTGGCAAGTTTCTTGGTGACCTTGGTCTTCGGGCGAAGTGGTTTTGCCGGTTTATCCTGTGGTTTTTTCTTCCAGAATGGGTCATCGCCCTGTGAAAGATGGACAAAATTTTGAGACTATCTGAAAAGGGGTAAACTAAAACAAGAAAGTTGTGATTCTTACAGGTGGCGGTTTATTGGAGACGCAGAAAGGGCTTAACCCGGTCTGGCTACAGACAGCTTCCGGTTCATTCAATATTTTCTTGACAGCCTCAGTAACTTCGGCTTCTGTTAGCTGAATGTTGATGTGTCATTGAGGGTCTTTCAAATCCCCTATGTACTCACACATTAAACCAGGGCGCCAGCTTAAGGGCAGAACGCTCCAAGATATCCAACAGCGAACAAAGTCGACACCTGTCAAACCGTTTGCCATAAAGGCTCTGAGCTTTGACAGTTGTGGTGCATAGTTGGACCGTTCCTTGGCAGTCAGCCTTTGAGGGAAGGGATGAGTGTTGCTAAGCCGGTGGGGACGGTAACCCGGCAGAGGATTTTCATCGGTTGGAGATGTGTCTTTGCAGTAAAACCAAGTCTGATTCCAGTCCTTGGGGTGACTATGAAGCTTGGCATGAGGGAAGCTGACATCCTTCCTCTTTTGAATTGCCATTCCACCAAGCTCAGTGTTGGGTCCGTCTGTGAACTCTGTGCGATGGTTTAAATAAAAGAAATCCCTGAACAGTTCAACTGTGGGCTCCTCTTGAAGATAGGCCTCACAAAATACTTGGAAATTGCAAATATTGGACACAGAGTTTGGTCCAATATCTTGAGGGTGGAGTTGGAAGCTGGCCAGCACGTCCCGGAAAATTTTTGAACCGGGAGGGCTAAAGCCTCGACCCAGATGGTCAGTAAATACAACTACTTCTCCGTCCTTGGGTTCAGGAGGATTTTCCGGACCAGGGGCCCTCCAGTGGATGACTTCTTTCTTGGCTAAAGCTCCAGTTGTGACACATATGTTTAATTGCTCCTCAGTAACCGGGGAAGGAACCCAGTTGCACTCGTAAACTTGTTTGGCCATTTCAATGGGAAGCTGAAACATATTTATTACCGGTTTAAGATTTATGACGGGCGAGCATAAAGCAATGCAAAATAAGCAGAAGCAGAGGTATATGCATATTGTTAAACCGGAATTTGATATTACTAAACCGGAGTCTGACAATGGAGAAGGTGCAAAGATCAATGAATCGGCGGTTTAAGAGGGGACTAATGATGCATACCGGATTATTGTTCTTTGACAAAGCTAAACCGCCTACATTGGTACCTAAGCGAGGGAAAAACAGATTTCACAGACTGGTAAGATAAATTCAGATCTGCGGCGTGGCAGAAAACAGAAATATATTCAGACCTAAAATACAGGTGCTTCAACAGTTCATCGGATTCAGATGAGTTTTTCTATACGAAGAGGATGCTCTAATGAGGAAAAAGGGGCTATGACTATGGCCGCACAAGAAATATCAGATCCAAATTAGCCATTGATGGTACTAAGAAGAACAAGGACGAACAGCGCCGGAGCTTTAATGAACTCCGATGAACACCGAAACCCTAATGGTGAATCTGGAGAAAGAGAAAAGGGACTTACAGATGCGGATGGAGCAGCGAAGGAGCACCACGTTTTTCTGGTCCGTTCAGGTTGATGCAGTGGCCAGAGTTGAGGAAGAAGGCGGAGCTTGACGACGGCGGCTGCGTGTGACGGTCAGGTCGGCGCGAGGAAGGAGAAAGACGAAGAGGCAAGGGGGAAAAATGAAAAGGGCCCCCGGCCTTACTTATAAAGGTGAAGAGATAAGTGAAAAACGCGAGAATCGAGGAGCCCAAAGGTTGGATATGTGACAGAGTTGTCGCCTCGATTCTCGGAGGCTCATTTTAAATAACAGGTGATGTCATGGCGATTTATTATGATCCTGGAAGATGACGTCATGGCGGTCTACAAGACTTAGGCGAAGGTTTTGAAGAAGAAATTTTCTGAAGTGTTGGAGATCGACATGAACAAGTTCAAATCAATCTGGGGCCTAATGTTGGGGATATTATTACTGGGTGTAAACCGGCCAGGAGAGGCCGGGTTATCCCCATAATGAGTCATTTATATTTGAAGCCCATGAAGACAAGGAGTATGGCGCTTTATGAAGGCCCAAGGCCCAAAGGCGGATTAAGGGCTTGTAGGTGTAAACCGCCATATTATATGTAACTCGTCTTGTAAGATAAGAAAAGAGTAGAGACCGAGCCGGACACGTTTATGAGCCGGCCTCGGGATTCTGTAAACCGCCGGGCGTCAACCTGTGTATATAAAGGGACGACCCGGCGGCGGTTTGAGGGGAGAACAATTCGAGAGCCAGGCATAGCGGATTCGCTCCCTGGTCATCGAAACCCTAGAAATTCCACAACAACTGGATTAGGCCTTTACCTTCACCGCAAGGGGCCGAACCAGTATAAACTCTCTGCATCCCTTGTCCGCTTTAACCCCTTTAAGCTAACCCGTCGCGATGGCTCCACGACTAAGTCCTTTCTCTAGGACATCTGCCATGACAAGACCATGACAGGCGCCGCTGTTCTCTTTCACCAAGCGGCGGCGCGGGAGGGCATCCGACCCCTTCTTCCTCACTACCATACATAGTGTGGGCAGATCGGCCTCCGGCCGCCCACTGAGCCACACACCGAGAACCTTAAGGTATAATTTACTTAATCCACATGCATTGCTCTAGCTACATGTGGATTTTTTTTCACTTATGCAATCGAATCTAGGTGTTTGATCAAACACGAAAGTAGTGGGGAAAGTTGTATAGCATGAATCTAGGACGTGGTTCAAAGAGGAAAGGAAGGGGGAAAGTAGTACATACTGGCTATCCAGCACCTACATTGGTCGAAAAGGGAAAACAATGACAAACACAGTACACACATCTGTAATGAACTGATCTTTCTATGGGTGGGGGACAAGGCTGTAGAGTTTGAGCAAGACTAGATTTGTTGCCCTCACGTAGGGAAAGGTGTCTAAAGATAACAAAACTAGGACCAACACAAATATGCTCCTTGGTTGTTTGTTCTTTATTGCAACAGACTGTGCATCAACCCTTTATACATCGGTAGATGCACATGGTGCTGGTGCGTCCACTGTCCCATACAACTCTTTAGCTGTTGTTAATCTAATAATGCCGCTGGAAAATTGATGTGATGCCATAGTTAAAAGAAAATTACATGTTTAACGAATTTATGAATCAATGCCACTCTTTGAGAAATGCTACTGTCTTGCTTTCTTTCCCATTTAGATAAGTTAGATGCTTATTTTTGTGGGCTTCTGTGTCATCCACCGTTATTGACCAGTAATTGTTTCCTTTGCACCTCTGTGTAAACAGGGTTATCTACCTCACCTCGTTGCTATTGCGACCTTTTGTTGCACTGCACAAAACACTTTTGTTTTAAGAGTGTTTTGTGCAATTCAACCAAAATGTCACACCGACAACGTTGCTTGATTGCTTGATCTTAGTGGAACTACACAAGAGGAGATCTGACTTCCTATCTGTGTTGGCAAATTTGTTTTAGATCTTCTTCTTGTGAGTTATTTGAATTCCATGTCATGAGAGGTCAATACTGGCCTTCTTCCACATGATTGTGCAGTGTGCTTTCATATGTTTTACTACTTATATGGTAATGTTGCTTGATTTTAGTGAACTGCACAAAAGGAGACCAGACTTCCAATATGTATGTGCACCGTAATATCCCATTGAGATAAGATAATGATATTTCACAACTGTTGGCCTATATATTGCTACTGTCATCAGAAAAGTAATGTTGTTGTTTAGTGCTATATTTGTGCTCCCTAATTGACATGCCAAATCTTACATTGAAGGCAAAGCTTGTCTTTTATTGAACCAAGTGATGAAGGGGAAGAACAAGTGGAATAAGAACAAAAATCAACTCTCGGTGCTGTAATGAAGCACTGGAACTGTGATGACACAAGTAATGATATAGTTCTGCATCTTAATTTATTGCTATGGTTGGAACGAGCAATTGTTTTGCCACTGTGATTTGATGCCACTCTTAATGTAATATGTAATTATCTCTACTTGTGCAAATAGGGATCTTGTTTGAAGATAACATATATTTTAGTGGAACTGCACAAGAAGATGTTGGAAACATTAAACTAATCGAGGAGTTTATAGTAAGCATGGCAACCATAGTAGATAATAACGGATGGTTCCAGAGAAGTGCTTCATCTGCATGCTCTACACAATAAGCCTCCTGACAAAGGTTGGTACCGGCCCACGGATTTCATCCATATAATCGAGCTTTGTCATCTGTATTGGTGTTATGCTACTGTTTAGCTACTGTCATGAGAAAGTGGTATTGTTTCGCATGTTAATCTAAGGCTGCTAATAAATTGAGACACCGGTTTGCCACCGTTATAGCCAATGATAAAGTTAAGTAATAATACAGTTCAAGTTGAGCTGTTGTGTTTGGTATCATATCATTTCCTATGAGGACAATGAGGATGCATCTCTTTGTGACTATACATTTCATCAGTTACTCCCATTGTTAATGTAATGGTTGTTTTAAATATTTCCTTTCCTTCTTTTCGAGCAAACAGGGATGCTAGCATTTAGTTGTTCTCTTGTCTTTGCACAACAGGATCATCCTCCTCTGAAGAAGAATATGGAGTACGTGAAGTGCCTAGTTCTGATTATGCCAGGACGAAGAAGCCAAGCCCTTCTCGTCTTATCAGAAGGAGCAGTTGAAGGATGGTTACATTACTGCCCACAAGAACAAACTAACTTCAGCTCAGAAGGACTCACAGATCTTCATCATTGTTGCTGTGATGGCCAATACAATGTTGTTTTAGGATTCTTTCTGGTGAGTTCTATTTTTTTTAATGTGTGCTCTGCATGGATCATGTAGGTTGCCTGTTTAAACTGTAAATTCATAATATAGTTTGCTTTGTACTAATCACTTTTTTGTATTTATGCAAACAGGGATGCTCAGCTTGATTTCAATGGGAACTGCACAAAATGTTATGATGGTTCGTGCCCTCCATTATATTTCATCATGCACAATACATCGAATGTTCTCGAATCATTCATTTCCACCTCCAGCCACAAAATAAGCTACAAGAAAGGAGGTGCCGATATGTTCAAGGCCTTGCAACATATAAAGGCGAAATCATACAAGCTACGCGCGAAGTTGGTTGATTTTAGTGGAACTGCACAAAAAGAACAGCTGGTTTATTTAGCACGAGGTGACATGTCAATGTCCGAACTAATGACAAACCCGGCCCATTCCACAATCGTAGGCATTTGATATTTTGGAATGGGAAAACCTTGTGAAAGTTTGCTCATTGATGTACGCAAAAAACATTTGATATTTTGGAATGGGAAAACCTTGTCAAAGTTTGCTCATTGATGTACGCAAAAAGACACGCAATTAATATTTTGGAATGGACAGCCTTCTCAAATTTTGCTCATTGATGTTAGCAAGAAGAAATGTGTTTGATATTTTGGAATGGGACGCCCTTTGCCATCAGCAGCATCGATCGATTTTTCTTTATTCTTTAGTTGTGAAGTAAATATTGGCTCGGACGTGTGAATCATTGAGATGCACAGTCATTGATTGTTTTGAATGTTTTCTATGAATTGCCAGGCCTGTGAGTTTGATTGCAATGTACACGCATGCTAAAAAGCTGCTCAAACTTTTTTTACATGTGAAACTGCTGCAAACGAGGTGATCACTGTGCGCCCTGAGAATAATGCTAGTACATATTGTTTTGATGTTCATCCAATGCCAGTGATACAAGAATTCGAACTAATCGAACTAAATTCGTTCATACACGGCCGGATTTCATATAAACTTGCTGGATTTCATTACATTTCATACATTCTTCAACTAAAAAGGGGTGCGCTGGAGGTATAATTAATTAACCTAATCTATGATCTCCGGCGCCCATTTCCCGTGTCTGGCTGAGCCGAACAGAAGCTTCTTCTCCAGCTCAGCTCTCCGACTTCAATCGGCCGTCAATGTTTAACCCTCCAAGCTTGGCTTCAACCGGAGGGTAGCAGCGGTGGCCTTACTTGGACCCGAGCGGCGGCGACCTACCGTGTTCTACTCTTCCTCATTTTCTTTGTGGCGCAGCCTTGTTGGCAGTGGGGCGGGGCCTCGACGGAGCCGGTGATGTCCTCTGTCTCATTGCCGGTGGGCGGCGCCTCGGCTGAGCGGGGGAAATCCTCCCCCCTCGTTGCCAGCAGGGCGGGGCCTCGGCAGAGCCGGCGATGTCCTCTGCCTCATTGTTGGTGGGGCGGAGCCTCGGCGGAGCAGGGCCACGCCGAAGCCGGCGAAGTCCTACGCCTCGGTGCCGGCGGGGCGGGGCCTCGGCGGAGCCGGCATTGTCCTCCGCCTCATCGTCGGTCTCGCCAAATAGCGCCTCATCCGCTTCATCGCCCTCTTTGTAGGCGGCCGCAACCTCCGCCACCCGCATACGGTACCGCTAGCGCACGAGGCGCACTACAAAAAAAAGACACATACATGACATTTTGGGCTGAATGAATTTTTTTTCTGTCATGCTTATGACACTTCTATGACGATAACTATGAACAAACCCGGTATCATCATAGATGTGGTGGGCTCCTACTTCTATGACAAAAAATCATGACAAAAAATGGGCTTTTTGTCGTGGGCGGGCCGGAGATGCACCTGCATGACATTCTTTGGGCCGTCCATGCTGGAAAAAATCATGGTAGAAGCGAGGGCAAGGAAAATTTTGGGGAGTTCCCGGTTACGGTGGGTGGTTGGGGCCAAGGGATGCATGGAGGGATTGCACGTTTCTCTCGTACACGTGTGTGCGAGGCATTGGGCTCTAACTGAACCCGAGCGAGGCGTTCGCTTACTGAACCCGAGCGATTGCACTAGCTACGTTACTGAACCCGAGCGATCGATCCCTGGCTGTTAACTGAACCCGAGCGATTCCTTCGCTACTGCTGGTAACTGAAGCCGATCGAAGCTGCCTCTTGATGAACAGTCCTCGGTGGCGGCTGGATGAACAGGATCCCGTGGTAGGAGAGGCCGTTGCCGCTGGATGAACAGAACCCCGATCGTGGAGGTGGCGTGGATGAACAGTAGCCGGTGGAGGGACCCCGCGGAGGTCTGGTTGAATAGGACCCCATGGAGGGCTTGTTGAATAGTAGCCGGTGGAGGGCTGCTTGAACAGGACCCCGTGGAGGTCTTGTTGAACAGTAGCCGCTGGAGGCTGGATGAACAGGACCCCGTTGATGAACAGTAGCTGGTGGAGGCAGGAGGAAGTCGACGGTGGATGAACAGTAGCAGGTGGAGGCTGGAGGAAGTCGACGATGGATGAACAGTAGCCCGTGGAGGCTGGAGCGAGGTAGTAGACGGTGGATGAACAGTAGCTCGTGGAGTCCCGTTTTGCGGTACGCCACACCCCTCCCAATGAACAGGACCCCGTTTTGACCGTAGGCGCTCCAACACAAGTCCGTTTCCTCCGTTTTGCGGTACGCCACACCCCTCCTGATCAACAGCACCCCGTTTCGACCGTAGGAGCTCGAACACAAGTCCATTTCCTCTGTTTTGCGGTACGCCAGACCCCGTTTTGGCTGTTCCGTCCAAGCTGGTTGGCTCTCGATCAACACGAAACATTCTGACCCAGTCTGTTGCCTCCCGATGAACACGACGCTGTTTCTCTGTTCCGACCCAGTCGGTTGGCTGCCGATGAACAGGACGCTGTCGCTGTACGCGTTCGAGACCCCGCCCGTATGTACGTACGTAGCCGTACTTAATTTCTTGCAGCGTGGCTGTATGTACGTGTACACGATATAAACGGGACTGCCTGAACAGCTGCCGCTCCTTACTGGGCCACGGTTCATCGTGGCAGAAAGACCGATGGACCAGTAAGTACGTACACGTTTGCGACCAGAATGACAACGCTATGTATGCTTAGACCGGGTGGGTCCCGGCTGTCAGGGAGGATAAGGAGGCACTTCCTTGCGTGTGAAGATATTGATGGTGGGTCCGAGCTGACAGGGGGAGGATTCTTTTTTTGCGCGCAATAAGGAGGCACTTCCTTGCTTGCGAAGATGTAGCTGGTGGGTCCATCTGTCAGCCTCACCGCGTACAGTCCTCTTCCGATGGCTATCATTCGTTGACCACATTGACCACGCCGCGCGGACAGCACCAGGTGGTGGATGATGGTGAAGCAACGAACGACGCGGAGCCTGGGATCATGTGGAGGGTGGTACGAGGGTTGACTGGTTCAGCTGCGGTGTGAGGCTGCAGTCGCCGCAGAATAACAGGGGGTGTGGGTGAGTAGAGGGATGGCCTGGCCAGCGATGGGAGTAGTAGGGGGCGGTGAGGCCTGCGCGGCAGCATAGCCGGCCACGGGAGGCAGGAGCACGCGGTGGTTTGGACGGCTAGAGCAAGAAAATCCGAGGTTGAAGAAGCAGGACGACCGTTGGATGTTAACAATCCAACGGTCACTGGTGATAGAATCGTTTGTTGACTAAGTTGACAAAGCCTTGCGTACGCGTCAACTTAGTAGGGCCACAAGTCAGCCTCCATATCTGGTGGGCCCCAGCTGTCATGGGGAGCACTCGTTATTTTTCGCTTAATAAGGAGGCACTTCCTTCCGTGCCAAGATATAGCTGGTGGGTCCCAGCTGTCATTGGGAGGATTCATCATCATCATCATCTTCCCGCGTCGATCGTTGGTTCTGCTCTTTGCGCATACCTCTCCCCCCGCCGAATCATAAAGGGGTCTCTTGGGATCCCATAGGTGTCGCACCCCGACATCTTTGGCGCACCAGGTAGGGGAGTTGAAGGTTGCGTGAACCTGATCTAGTGATCGGCGCCTTAGTTTCTTCATCATCTTCATCATCATGCCACCCAAGAAGAAGAGCGCTGCGACAGTGCAACCATCCACGTCCGTTTTACCTGAGCCTTCGCGTACAGGCGATGGCATGGGTGCAGTAGGAAGAGGACTAGAACCCCCATGGTGTTCTGGTGATCCGAGCCAGGCGAGCGGCATCGTTCGCAATGGCAGCGGTAACCTACACGCCGCTGGATCCAGACATGGAGCTGTGTTGCCTACGGGTGGCACAACAAATTCCAGAGATCGGAGGGCGCCTGCTGGAGCTCCCGCGCCGGCGCAAGCATCACGACCTACCCAGGTCGTGCACGACGAGCGACGTCATGGCGCTGGTGGTTTAGGGCGTCCCCATGAAAAGATTTCTGCGCATCGATCCCATGATGCGCGGGACCAGCATGCACACCGAGCTGCCAGCGGAGGTGGCGCGCGATCGCGTGACCGTGGTGGTGCTCCTTCTAATATGGTTAGGAGTCAGAGCACCTCACGTACCTCGCACCTGTCGCCGCCGCCTACGCTACCGGAAGCCTTGGCACGTGCGCAGCTGCTGCTCGATTTCCCTCCTACCCCGGAGAAGATGGAGGAGTGGCGAGCTACTATCCAGAGCCTTATCGGCTTCGCCAACAAAGATGGGCCGCAAGAGGCAGGGCCCTCACAGCGAAGGCCCATTGATCCGGCGCGAGCCGATGTGGAGAAAACCGGAGATGGTGCAACCACGGTGCACTCCCCTCCGCGGCACCAGCGGCGGCCGACAACCCAGCAGGTCGACCACCGTGAAGAAGTTTCCATGTCGTCGTCCAATCCACGAATGCGCCGTGATCAGCGTCAAGTTCTCCAGGAACGAGGCAAGGAGGACGCTCGAACTACCATCGAGCGGTGATGGGAAGCGCGCTATTAGTCTGATAAGCACACAGGGCCGGCTGTCGATGAGCCTGCGCCAGGGGACGTAGGAGACTTGCCTTATGAGGTGGGGACTCCAGCGTTTACCCGTGAGCTGCAGCGAGTCCAGTGGCCCAATTCCCGAACCTTCAAGCCGGAGGTCCTGGAGAAATATGACGGTAAGACCCATCCCTCGGAGTTCCTGAGCATCAACACCATTGCGGTGCAGGCTGCCGGGGGCCGAGATGACAAGATACTTGCCAACTACTTCCTGTTGGTGCTTAAGCCCAACGTCAGGTCATTGTTGATGCATCTGCCGGAGAATTCTATTTCTTCTTGGTCAGATTTGTGCCATCAGTTTGTTGGCGCCTTTGTTGGAGGCCACCAAGCTCCTGGCCAAGAGAGTGATTTGCATATCATCCCTCAGAAGGAGGGCGAATCCCTGCGCAAGTTTATGCAGAGGTTCAGCTGGGTGCAGTACAATATTCCTGACATTCACCCTGCCGCGGTCATTAGCGCATTTCATCAGAACATGCGTAACCGCAGAATGCGGGAAGAGCTGGCAATGAACAAAGTCAGGAGTATTGCCGAGCTTTACGCTCTGGCCGATAAATGCGCTCGAGCTGAAGAGGGGAGGAAACTCCCTGGCGAGGCTGTTGGCGCGGCGGGCGAATCCGAAGATGAAGACGCAGCGACCCTGTCAAGGAAAGGCCGGTGGCGGAACAGGAAACGCGGAGGCAAGGCCGTGCTTGCTGTCGAGGAATCCGACAACCCCGGCACCGCCAAGAAGGCCAAGGTTGGTGACCCCGGCAAGGATCTTGCCGGGTGCCCTTCCTGTCAGGCCTTGGCGGCTGCCGACAAGTCGGAAAACTCTGGCAAGCAGTATTGCAAGATCCATCGCACCAAGGGCCACGATCTCCAAAACTGCCGGCAAGTTGAACAGCTTGCCGAGAAACAGAGGGCCGAATATGAAAGGCGAGATAAGGAGAAGGCCCAAGATGGTGCTGACGGATCCGGCAAGAAGCGCGGTTGCCGAGGGGGGCGCCACGGCAAGGCCAAGCAACAGAAGGATAGGCCCGCTCGGGGCCGAGACAAAGAAGAAGATGATGATGAAGAAGATGATGAGTCCAGTGAGCAAGAATTCCAGAAAGCTACGGAGGCCATGTGTGTCGATGGGGGTGCCTCGCTGCATTCTTCCCACCGACGACTCAAACAGTGGGTGCAGGAAGTCAATGCAGCAGAGCCATCACCAGATGCATGTAGGCCCCTGAAGTGGTCCAACACGCCTATCATTTTCGACGCCGAGGATCACCCTGATCGCACAACTGCGGTCGGGTGTTTGCCATTGTTGGTCTCACCAACGATTCGCAACCTCAAGGTGACAAAAATGCTAGTTGATGGTGGGGCTGGCCTAAACCTAATCTCACCGGATGTGCTCAAGAGGCTGCAAATTCCTGATGAAGACCTCGAAGAAACGGGCACGTTTCAAGGGGTCAATCCAGGGAGAACCCAGCCAAAGGGCAAGATCACGCTACCGGTAACATCCGGTAGTGAGCTAAACTATAGGACTGAGAAGGTAGTGTTTGATGTTGCCAATATCCCCATGTCATACAATGGGATCCTTGGTCGGCCGGCGCTGGCTAAGTTTATGGCGGCATCACACTACGCATATAATGTTTTGAAGATGCCCGGGCCGTTGAGCATCATCACTATCCATTCCGATAAGAAGGATGCGCTCATCTGTGCCGACCAACTTTACCGGAAAGCAGTTGCAGCACCTGCCATCAAGGCATCTGCTCCTGCCGCTGGAACTCCCGGGGGGAAGAAGACCGGCAAGAATCTTGGCGCGAACTCCGTCAAGCGCACCTCCTCGGAGTGTTGCGCTTCCGTCGAGGATGCACCAGAGAGTTCCACCAGCAAGAACAAGAAATCCGAGGCTGCTCCACCGGAGACCAAGAAGGTGCCCGTCAGGGAGGACGGAATAGGGGGAACTTTCACCATAAGTTCCACCCTAGATGACAAATAGGAAAGCGCGCTCGTTGCCTTCTTGCGGGTGAATGTCGACGTGTTTGCATGGCAACCGTCTGACATCCCCGGTGCTCCCAGGGAGGTAATTAAGCACCACCTTGCTGTCTGTCCTCATGCGCGGCCCGTCAAGCAGAGGGTCAGGAAGCAAGCCTTGGAGCAGCAAGAATTCATTGCCGAGGAAATCAGAAAGCTGGAGGCGGCAGGATTGGTCAAAGGAGTGCTTCATCCAACCTGGTTGGCCAATCCGGTTGTAGTGCGAAAAGCGAATGGGAAATGGAGGCTTTGTATCGATTATACAGATATCAATAAAGCTTGTCCAAAAGATCCCTTTCCCTTGCCGTGCGTCGACCAGATTGTGGATTCCACCGCTGGCTGTGTTCTCCTGTCCTTCCTTGATGCCTATTCAGGGTATCATCAGATTTTCATGGCGAAAGAAGATGAAGAGAAGACCGCATTTATCACCCCATGTGGTACGTATTGTTTTATACGAATGCCTTTCGGGTTGAAAAGTGCTGGTTCGACATTTGCGAGAGCAATTCAAATTGGTTTTGAGCCTCAACTCCATAGAAATATGGAGGCGAATATGGATGATATAGTGGTCAAAACCAAAGACAAAGCGACACTCATTCAAGATTTAGAAGAAACATTTGCAAATCTGCGCAAGATCAACTTAAAGCTCAATCCTGAGAAGTGCGTGTTCGGTGTTCCTTCCGGCAAGCTCCTCGGATTCTTTGTATCTTGCCGGGGAATCGAAGCGAACCCCGACAAGATCAAAGCTATTGAGCAAATTGAAGCGCCCAGGCGCGTCAAGGATGTGCGTCGTCTTGCCGGCTGTGTTGCTGCTCTAAGCAGGTTTATTTCCAAATCTGCTGAGCGCGCCCTGCCCTTTTTCAAAATTTTGAAGAAGGCAGGTCCAATGAAATGGACTCCGGAGGCGGAGGCTGCATTGCAAGATTTGAAGAAATACCTTTCCTCTCCGCCGACGCTAGTCGCGCCTAAACCACAAGAGCCGTTGCTGCTGTATCTGGCAGTGACAAATCAAGTGGTTAGTGCTGCGCTAGTGGCGCGGAGAGAGGCTGATGAGGAAGCGACACCAGCGGCAGGACCGTCAGATGACGCGGCAGGATCTTCCCTGGCAAGGATTGATCCCGGCAAGACAAGATCTGTGCAGTCAGAAGAACCATCGCAGAAGAAAAAGGTGGTGCAGCGCCCAGTTTATTTTGTTAGCTCTCTTTTACAAGGAGCTAGGTCAAGATATTCTGGCGTACAGAAGTTGCTTTTCGGCCTTCTTATGGCCTCAAGGAAGCTGCGCCATTATTTTCAAGCACATGAAATCACCGTCGTCACTCGCTTTCCGTTGCAACGGATTTTGCAAAATCCAGAAGCAACCGGCAGGATCGTGGAGTGGGCGTTGGAGTTGTCGAGCTTTGGCCTCAAGTTTGAAAGCACTTCGACAATTCAGAGCAGGGCCTTGGCGGAGTTCATTGCAGAATGGACCCCAACGCCGGACGAAGAGGTTCAAGAAACAACTCTCCCCGGCAAGGAAATTGATCAGCAATGGGTTATGTACTTTGACGGGGCTTTCTCGCTGCAAGGCAACGGTGCTGGCATGCTGCTTGTCGCACCCACCGGAGAGCACCTCAAGTACGTAATCCAAATGCATTTTCCCCGGGAGAGTTCGACCAACAACACAGCAGAATACGAGGGTTTGCTTGCCGGTCTTAGGATCGCGGCAGACCTTGGTATCAAAAAGCTCATCATCAAAGGCGATTCACAGCTTGTCGTCGGGCAAGTTAACAAGAGTTATCAGAGTCCATTGATGCAAGCCTACGTGGATGAAGTGAGAAAAATGGAAGAGCACTTTGACGGTCTGCAAATGGAGCACGTTCCTCGTGCCGAAAACAGTGTTGCTGACGACCTGTCAAAGCGTGCTGCCCTCAAGTTGCCTGTGGAACCAGGAACTTTTGTGCTCCATTTGACTCGACCATCCGTGGCGCCATCAATGCGGCAAGAGAAGAGAAGAAAATTGAATTCTGGTCAGTACTTCCCGGCAGAGCTCCCCAGAGCCGCCGGCAAGGAAGTTACCGGGATCGATGACATGCCTGCCGGGGAACAACAGGCTCCAGCAGGAGCTCAGGCTCTTGCCGTAGAGACAAACGTTCCCCCGGCAGAGGACATGCCTTTAGTCCTAGCTGTCGAGCCTCAGGCTTCAGCATGGGCGCAACACATTGTCCATTTCCTTCAAACAGGAGAGCTCCCGGAGGAACAGGAAGAGGCGGAAAGAGTAGCCCATCGGTCTGTTATGTACAAGTTCGTCGATGACGTCCTGTATAGAAAGAGACCAAACGGTGTGAAATTGAAGTGCATTCCTCGGGAGGATGGGCTAGAGCTGTTGGCAGAAATACATGGAGGCATATGTGGTTCTCACATAGGATCAAGAGCACTTGCCGGGAAAGCATTCCGGCAAGGTTTCTTTTGGCCTACTGCTCTCCAGGATGCAACTGCACTAGTCACCAAGTGTGAGGCGTGCCAGTTTCATTCAAAGAAATCGCATCAACCAGCTCAAGCTCTTCAAACAATCCCTCTCTCCTAGCCATTTTCGGTCTGGGGGCTCGACATACTGGGTCCTTTCCCCCGTGCTAACCGGGGCTTTGAGTACTTGTACGTTGCTATCGACAAGTTCACAAAGTGGCCGGAGGTGGAGGCAGTGAGGAAGGTGACAGCACAATCGGCCGTCAAGTTCTTTAAGGGGATAGTTTGCCATTTCGGTGTGCCCAACAGGATCATCACCGACAACGGCACGCAATTCACAAGTCGCACCTTCATGCAGTACGTCCAAGACCTTGGCGGCAAAATTTGTTTTGCCTCCGTTGCTCATCCGAGAAGCAACGGCCAGGCAGAGAGGGCCAATGCTGAAGTGTTGCGCGGTCTCAGGACCAGAACTTTTGACAGGTTGAAAAAGTGCGGAAGACGCTGGATTGATGAGTTGCCGGCGGTTCTTTGGTCAATCAGAACGACACCAAATCGAGCCACCGGCCAGACGCCCTTCGCTCTGGTCTATGGAGCGGAAGCAATTCTCCCCACAGAACTCACGTACGGATCACCTCGAGTGCTCGCTTATGATGAGCTTGAGCAAGAGCAACTGCGCCAAGATGACGCTGTGCTCCTTGAGGAGAATCGTCTTCAGGCTGCTGTGCGAGCTGCACGCTACCAGCAAGCTTTGCGCCGCTACCATAGCCGCAAAGTTCATGCCCGAAGCCTTGAGGAAGGCGACCTTGTTCTTCGGCGGATTCAGTCCGCCAAGAATTCAAACAAGTTGATGCCAAAGTGGGAAGGCCCTTATCGGGTAGTACGAGTCACCAGGCCCGGCGCTATCCACTTGGAGACCGAAGATGGCGTTCCAGTGAGCAATTCCTGGAATATCGAACATCTTCGCAAGTTCTACCCATAAGGCGCGGTTGCCGGGGGCTCCCGGCAACCACTCTTTTGTACAAGTCTTGCCGGCAAGGCATGTGATCCTTTGTACAAAGCCAGGCGCAGACCCTGAGCACAGATGAATAAATTTAAGTGTTGTACATTCCCTTATTGATTCCCACGTTCATATTTATATATGCATGTTTGTCTAAGATGTTGTATGACACCTACTCCCGGTAAGTTCTAACGAACCGCCAAGGTTTCATATCTTTATTTTCTCTTCTTTCTTTTTCTTAAAAGACAGAAGGATTCCTCGCGTGCACATTTGCCGGGGGGGAAGGGAGATATGAGTACCAGTTGGCAACGTTCGGAATCGACGCTTGCCGGAGGAAGGATAGCGACAGAAAGCTAAGTTCTAAAAACTTAGAACAAATTTCTTTTATTGCAAAGTTATTTCCTTGGACGATTCCGACTCTTGTATGGAAAATCTACACGCGAAGGAACCCTCGTTGTAATCAGTTGCGCCCTTATTTTGTTTCGAGTCCGCTCAACGATTTAAGTGGTTGCACTGAGAACGCCAAGGAGTCTTGCCGGCCGCTGCGCCTCCAGCAGGCTGCTGAAGTCCCGCACCCAGCGCTCGCAGCAGGTTGCGCGCCGGCAAGTTTTTCAGTAAGCGTAGGGTGAACTCCATACATAAACGAATCAGACAAGGAAAATTGCAAGCATGTACCTAAACATAGGCGAGTTATATTACATTAATGAGTTGCCGCAATTCTAACTTGAGACTTAATTGTCTTTGACATGGAATGACGACGGCAAGAAAAGGGGGAGCACTTAATCTCTGCGCTGGCCTTCGATCCTTTTGATGGAGTCCACCTTCTCAAGGATAGGCGCGATACATTCTTCGAGCGCCTCGACATTTGCGTCCTTTGGCAGATGGCCGAGCGCGTTGGAGAGGTCGATGCCGGGATTGCTGTGCACCACCTTGATAAGCACCTTGCGGAGGACGGCCCGGCAAAGCCGGCGAGTCTCGTTGGCTAATTGGGTCGCCCGGCTAGACTGAAGCAGCCTCAAGGCGTCGATGATGCTTTCAAAGAACATCGTCAACCTGGCACTTGAAGATATCCTTTCCTCGGAAGAATACCTGAAGTTTGACAGGCCCATGGTTGACAGTTCTGCCGTAAGCTTCTCCGCAGCGGCGATGAGGCGTCCAGTCCAGATTTCCACCCCCTTCTCGTAATCGATTTGGGCGGCGGCAGCGCTCTTGAGCAGGTTCCTCTCTCCCTGGAGATCCTTGAGTAGAGCCTTCTCACAGGCATTGCCGGCCTCGAGAGACTTCTGCAACATGGTCAGCTTCAATTCTAGAACTGCAATAGCATCAGCTGCAGAGGAGAGCTGCTTGGTTTTGTTAGACAGGGCAACTTGCATCTCCGCCAAGGTGTGGAGGGTTTTTTCCCTATCACCTTTGAGCGTCGAGAGCTCCTTGCCGTGCTCTTCGAGATCTACTTCCAGCTTCTTTACCTTGTCGCTCAGCTCGTTCTTGGCGGCCTCTGCAGTTTCGATAGCATCGACGGCCTCCTTGAGCTTGCCGGTGTGACTTGCAGTCAGAGCTTCGAGCGCCTCTTTATGTTTTTGCTCCAGCTCCTAGGTCCGCCGCACGACAAGCTTCTCGATATCTTCATCTTTGCTGTGAAGTTTGGCGGCGAGCGCCTGCTCACGTGCGGTGAGATCTTCCTCATGAGCATCAAGAGCAACGCGGCGCCCCGTCAGGAGAGCATCTTCAGCAGCAATTCTTTGAGTAGCTTCATCCTGCGCCTTCTCCATATCAGATTGCTTCAGGAGGATTTCTGTCCACTGTTGGCTCACTTGTTCCCGGCGAGCAGTCAGCTCTTGGAGGGCATCGGCATACCAGATTTGTATTTGTTCGACGCGCCTCTGAAAATCAGCTTCAGCCGCGTTGACAACTGCCATTCTGGAATCCGCTTTCTATTTCCGGGCGCGGTGGAGAGCCTGGAGCTTGCGGAAATTCTCGCCCATGGCCTGAAGGAGCTGATCCTCTTCAGACTTGCCGCTGCTAGCGCTGGGATCCTCAACAACCTCGAGCCCGACAGCAGCGATGATCTCTTCGTCAAAGACTTCTCCTTCGGCTGGTGCCCCAATGCTTGCCGTCCCCGGCAAGTTGACAAACAAGTTCTCGCCAACCTTGAGATATTTGCTGGATGAGGGGCCTTCAGATGTTGATGGTTGGTCTTCAGCAACCGCCTCACCAGTGGCAGGGGGCTCCGTGGCCGGTGCAGCGCCTGGCGCTCCTGCGGCAGGAATGCCGTCAGTACGGTCATGGGTCTCCCTGCCGCCCCCTTCAGTAGACTCCTTGGCGGGTTCCTCCTGTGCAGTCTTGGCGGCCTCCTCGCCAAAAGCACCACCGGCCTCGATAGTGGCATCCTTGGTGGCCTCGCTGGCAGCGATCCTGTCTACTTCGGCAGCGGCATCCCTGGCGGTCTCCTCGATGACAACATCGACGTCCATGTGTTCCATCACAGGGAACTCTGGAGGACGAAGGAGGGAAACAGAATAAGATCAAGATTGAAGTTCGAAGGGACCAAAGACAGAGAGATAAGGGAAAGAGTAACAAGCGTTCTGAGGCAATCGATTACCTGCATCGAGCTGTTGAGAGGTGGCCTCGCCTCTCCCGGCAATTTCGGTTGCCGGGGGAGGGTTGCCGGTGTCCATGCTTGCCGGCTCCTCCTCAGTTAAGATGGGCTCGTCGGTAGGATCCCTTACCGGGGACGTGCTTGTGGGCGGCGTGGTCGATGGAGGTGGCACGACGGGGACGTCTTCCGACAACTCCCTTTCTTGCCGTTCTTCTCCTGCAAGCCCAAAGATATCAGCGGCAAGAATGGAAGCCTCGGCACCCGCCAGCGGAAAAAGAACAGTGAACTTACGCTGGGGGCTGCGCTAGGGGCTGCATTGAGGACTGAGCTCCGGGCTGACGACGATGGTTTTTGGCACGCTCATGGAGCCTGCCGGGGGCTCGTCGCCCATGGAAGTCTTTGTCCTCTTCGCCATCCTCTCCATCAAGGTTTCTGCATCACTGCAAAGACAATACGAGCAAGTTAGTAAGATTGATCTAAGATTGGAAAATAAAGGCTGTGGCAAAGCACTCACTCTTCTTCTTCTCGCTCCGGACTAAAGCCAGAGATGTCGAAATCGGCCTCCGTTGCGATGTCTGAATGGGAAGGCGGAGGAGGGGTCCTAGGTCGCTTGGCTGTGGCAGGCGCCGGGGCAGCTTCCGGTGCGGTAGTGCGAGACACCCCTGCCGCTCCAGCAGTGGCCGCTGGTGTGGGTCTCGCGCGCCGCACAGGTTGCTGACGAACCCCTTGCCACGGTGCAGTCTTGCCGGGAGCCTTGCCGCTCGAAGAAGGCTGGCTTGCCGGGATGCCAGATGCAGCCTTCCGAAGAACACGCTTCGTCTTCTTCGGGGCTGGGAGCTCTTCTTGCGGTTCTTCTTCGGCCGTGTCCTCGTCGGACGAGCTCTCAGCGGCTGTGCTGCTTTGTTCCCCGGTAGGTTTTACCTCCACTACTACCTCTGCGTCGCTGGTTTCCCATTCTGTGAAGCCAGTGCTGCCGGCCTCCGCTGCAAGATTTGCCTCCTCCACCCTAGTAGCAATGTATGCTACTTCTTGGTCAGTGGTGGCTCGGATGAAATCTGCCTCTTCCCGGACGGGTCTCTCCGTCAAGTTATCAAAAAACTTTTGTGCTTCCTCCTCGGTTGGCTCGGCCCAGGTCGCGTCAAGACCGTGGGAACAGCTTTTGACGGAGAGTGCCAAGCTGCATAGTAGTCAGATTATTATTCAACCCGTGGCGCAATCTCATAATGTCCGCTGCGTTTCGGTATTCCCAAGTTGGTCTTCCCCTGTTCTGCAAGGGGGCGATGCAGCGGCGGAGAAAGTCGAAGCCAATCATCTCCATTGTTAGCCAGGCAGCTTTCAGGCGAAGAATCCTGGTGGTGGCGATTGTGAGCTTTTCGTCGTCAGCGGCAAGACTGCTCCAACCACTGCCGCGGACCGCCTTTTGTTGCCGGGGCAGACAAAACGGATGGGGATCTGCTTCCTTGATCCAGCACCATTCAGCCCGCCATTCGTCCCACTTTTCGCGGTAAACTCCTTCTGGGTATATTTCCTTATTCCAAGCCCTTGGAATCCAGGAGATAGAACCAAAGAGGGCCTCTCCTTTTTGGATGCGGGGGAAGAAGTAATGGTGGAAAAGAGTAGTGTTGGTAATCACTCCGGCAAAGTTTTCACAAAGATGGGCAAAGATGGACATGCACAATACCGCATTCGGCGTGAAATCGAGAAGATGAAAGCCGTATGTGTACATGGTATCATTGAAGAAGTCGGAAAATGGGGGGCAGAGCCCGCAATAGAAATACGCAGCGAAAAAGGGGTATCTGTCCGACCCACTTTTGGAACAAGAACCTGGAATCACGCGTGTGGCGGGGTGAGCCTGCGTCTCCTTCGCCCACATGCATTGGTACCGCCTCTTCAGAGCTTCTGCATCGAGCGACGGGGCGAAGACGACATACTTCTTCTGCATCCTCACCAGTTCGCTCTCCAGGACATCGGCTTTCGCCTCCTTGCTCTTGCTTTCGCTGGCCCTGGGCGGCATGGTGGCTGTGAGGGCGGAAGCCAGGGATGAAGCGAGCATGGAAGCGGCAGGCGGAAGAGGGAAAGCTTCGCTCTGAGCTTGAGAGGAGGAAGGCGATGGCGACGGCCAGATTGAGAAGAAGAGGGGGGTAAATAGGCTTGTGCCTCTGCGGCTTCTCCTTTTTATGGGGAAGGAGCGGGGCCGCCTCTTTTACTCCCCAATGTGAATGCGCCTCTACAGGCGCGTTGCAGTTGCAGCTTTTGAGGCATGTTTCCCACGCCGCGCGTTCGGCGTGCGTAGTGGGGGGCACAGTAAACGGGATATTTACGAGCAGTTAATCCCCTGCCATGCGTGCCCGTGCACTGTTTGGGCCTAGCCCAACAACGCCTTGCACTCGTGTATGGCCTAGGCCCGGGGGCTCCTGTCGGTGTACTAAGTATTGGGCCACTAGTACCCCGTACTTGTGCACGGGCAGTTGTAGCCATCCTCGCGGCAAGGCTTGCCGGGGAACAGTTCGAGGTTGATTCAAGCCACCAAAGAAATCATCCAGTCAGAGATCTGAGGATCAGCAGATAAGAAGAGCTGGAATCCGAAGGCCAGCTTCCCCGGCAAGATCTCGCCGGGGTGGCCTGCGGAGCCCGGCAAGGATCGGCGCCCGGCAAGGCTTGGTGCCCGGCAAGGTTTTGTTGCTGTGCCACCGCTTTAGCACAGCGACAAACCCGACATTCTGGGTCCTTCTTTGGATGCATGGCGACGCACCAGTGGAGGAGAGCTTAAGCGGAACTGATGGGATGGCCCATTTTTCCATCCCCAAGAAAGTAAGGACACCTAAACGGACACCTCACGGTGCATTAAATGCGTTCGTCCTAGTCCGTCAGGGGTTAGGTATGGTAACCCTGTAGCTACTTTACACCTCAATGTATGTACATTTTGCCACTGTGGTGACCCCTTGATGGTATAAAAGGAGGCCCACGGCAACTGCTACAGGGGAGGAGAACTTCTGGCCCATTCTGCATGCGTAGCTGCTCTTTGAACGTACTGTTCACTGTGAGCGCTCCTGGAGGCTGGGCTCAAGAACACTAATAAGAACACAAGGCAGGAGTAGGGTTTTATGCTGATCAGCGGCCCGAACCTGGGTAAAATCTTCCCGCGATGATCGTTGGTTCTGCTCTTTGCGCATACCTCTCCCCCCGCCGAATCATAAAGGGGTCTCTTGGGATCCCATAGGTGTCGCACCCCGACACTCCTCATCACCCATTTTCTAATTGGTTCATTACTCATTAGGCAGGACTGTCATTAGGGTTTGTTGTGTACTGAGTCCTACCTACACTTAATGGTTCAGATGTATTTCAGTAATCTTTAGTACCTGTAAAGTTCACAGGGTTTCAAAATTCCGGCCCTAGGAACAGACACTAGTCATTTTGGATTGTTGGTCATAGTGACATTAACCCAGATTACTACTGCAGGCCAGGTTTGTTGACAATTTTACTTGTCTTTCTTACTCATTCGATATGATATCCAATTATTCACGTCGATTAGTTACAAACAATAAGTGCTAGACCAACTTCTTGATTCAGATTTTGGACGGTCTCTTACTGCAGTTACAATTCTGCATACTTGTCCTAGTGAGCTCACAAGTAATGATTGATTCACTACCTCTATGCTTGCCTTGTCATATTTGTTGTCAATATTCTTTTAGAGTGGACCACCCTGTTTCAAAATACTGGAACCGCAGACATGAGTGAATAGAATTTCTCTGTGTGATCTCTTCCATCATGTGTGGGCAACGAACACTGCATTGTATAGAAAGAAAGTGTCATTTCCACCTTTTACATAGACTACGATCTTTTACATGGAATACAATCTGCCTACTTGCTTTGTGTCGCACTACCAGTAGTCCACCCTTGAAGCTAAACATTATGCCACTCATAATTCCTTAGTTTATTTGTTCAAATACGAATTTGATATGATTATAATGTTCCTACTTCAGTTTTGAAATGTGTGTCTGCCTGTTATAGAGACATAAGAGGTTTGTATTTCTGTGTGTGGTCTGGTCAGCGCGGTTGGGGGGTGAACTTTGCATATGCAGGGGTTTATAGGGAGACACTCTTCGAGTTGAATCCGCAATGCATTCCATAGATAATCTGACTACTCTTTATGTTTTCATGAATCTCTGATACTGAACAACATCATAATGATTATGAGCTTGCGCACATGAAAAGAATAAAGCAGAACAATGCCATGGCTGTAAAACTTGGCATTAAGGGACTGAAATCAAGTCTGGATGCAATGCAATGCAAATGCTCTCCACCTACAGATTCATGCTCAGAATATGATCCTAACAGTGATTCTGAGCTAGAGGGAGACCTAAGTCAATGTAGCTCCCTAGTGGAGGAGTTAGAGGCAGATGCCCTATCTTATTCACCCATCAAGGTGCTTGCTCTAACTTTCCAAGGTTATATTGGTCGCACATATCTTGCAACTGATGCTTTGCATTGCTTCTACTTTGTTGCACTGCCATTAGCTTAGTTTACACATTGTGTATGTGAATACGCCCTGCCTATCCATTTTCAATACATATTCCATCTGTCATCATACCATATTTATCCATTCAAATGTTGTTCTTGTGTATCAGACGTTCAAAAGGAAGAGGGCGATTGCTGATCACAGAGGAGCACGAACAAAGTATTTGGAAAAGGTAGTGACACCTAATAAATCAAATATCCCATTAGGTGTAGTTGCAATATCACCAGACCCAGAAAACACGGCCACAACTCTAGCAGACTCTTGCCCTACTACACTGGCCATCTCTGATGCCCCAACTCAGCAGACCCCAACTGCCGCAAACAGTATGATGATGCCAGTCGACATGGCAGCAGCTCTACGACGCAAAACCCCCATTCCAGCAAAGAGTACACCAAATCCAGTTGCCAAATCCCTTTTCGAACAAGAGAGAGCCCCAATTGCAGCAAATAGGACTCCTCCTCCACTTCTTCCCAGTTTACAAGACGAAGCTTATATTGTTGTTAGGAACTTTGTGCGCATCTTTCCTTCATGGAAAGATTATACCACAGACAAAGAACAATTTCCAATCTTCCTCCGCAACTTACACGTAAGTAATGTACTAATGTTATTCATGGTAATTGCTGCATATGTTTCTGCTGACAGAAGACACAAGATTTCATTCTTTTAAATAGGCGAGAACCAAACTGGATAGTCAAGACGAGCAAGGGTTAGTTGCGCTTTTCAAGCACTCATTGATGAAGTATCGTTCCTACCTGAGGGAAGCGCACTTTGATGGCAAGCCTCTAAACGAAATTTATGTAAAGTCTCTGGTGCTACATTTATCAGACAGTGACTGGAATAATCTTGTTACACATTGGTCTCATCTGCAGTGTAAGGTACTGTCTATGATATCACATCACAATTTGAACTACATTTCTGCATGTGCCTTAATGTCTCACTTGTACAAAAACTGTTTGCAAAAGAACATTCATTCTCAAGGGACCACAGAATCTCGCAACTATACTGCACACTGCATTGCTCTTGTGAGTACCTCTTGCCCTGTATGACCATACTTACTTTCATAGCTGGTTGATTATGTAGCATCACTGCACATGTTAGCCTTGTTATCCTCCATTTGGTTGACATTATAAGATCTGTATCGGCTCTTACATAAATTTAGAATCAACCCAATGCTTTTGAAGAGGTTTAGCTCTGCAGTCCTCTTGTAAGGACTGAATGTCGTCTATCATTGTACTTACATTAACAGCTACTCCCTCCGTCCCATAATATAAGAGCGTTTTGTACAGTACACCAGTGTTCAAAACACTCTTATATTATGGGAAGAGGGATTGGTTCATTGTGTAGCTTTCTACATCTTATCTCCCTCGCCCACCATTTACTAAAAAATATCACATCTATATTTAATCTTACCAAAAAGTTGAATACACAGACAATGCCAGTGCAGAAGTGTAGCCCATTGCTCTTGTCAGTACATTTTGTCCTGTAATGCTTGTACTTCCAGGGATTGGTAGTTGATTATGTAGCATCAATCTGCATCTTATCTTCATTATCCTCTATCCCTTCTAGTATTATCATATCTATAATTACTCTCTACAAAATATAGAGTACAGGCAATGCTTATGAAGAAGATTTTGTGCTGAAATTCTTGAGTTATCCTTCCCTTGACATGGAGAAGGGCATTATAAAGCCGGTGTTAACTGTTAATGTAAGTCAGTCCTTCTAAAGCCTTTATCCTCAACTGCTGTTTAATTTGCTCATACTCCCTATCGTTAACTGCTGTTTAGTTTGCTGTTTCTATCAAAATGCATGTTCGCAACAACTGTAAGTTCCAAGTTTTACTTGTAAAACCAAATTCCTTATTCATACCATGCACATTACTCAATACTCCCTATATGTATGCTTGTTTTGTGGATCTATAATCCAGTGTGTGGTGAAGCAGCCCACGTTTGCACCTTGTCATCTCCTGTTTTATCTTACTGATGTGGCTGATGATATGAACAACATGCCATGCACATTAACCAAAATACATACAATGATTGTCTTTGCCTTTCATCTATGCTTGTTTTGTTGACATGGTAATCTAGTAGTGTGGTGAAGCTCCCCGCATTATGAACAATGCCAAATTATGCTATTGATATTTTGAACTTACTCTTTATTTTCTAATTTGAAATTGGATGGAATTGATAGCACAGTTATCATCTTTGTTTATACACGTGCAAAACCTGTCATCTCTCTGCTTGTTTCAGGATGATATGCCTGATGGCATGCACAAATCTGCTGAAGGCTGTGAGACAAACCCAACATATATTGCAGCAAAGAAGGCAAAACATCTTGAAGATAGCGAGACAACCCCAAAGTCTTGTCTTGATGCAGTGTTCAAGTTACTTGAGACTAGCAGTCAGACAAGCTCACAGAATTCGTTGTCTGAATCAGTTCGACTTCTTCAGTCCCAACTTCTAGCAGAAAGGCATTCTGCAACTCAACTTCGACTTGAAGTCCTATCTCTAAGAAAGATTGCCGAGAACACCAATGAGAACCTCATTGCTAAACAGCTACACCTGGAAGCTATGACCGACATGCTAGGCCGGTCTCACAGCCTTGCTCAGCAGCTTGTGCAGCAGTTCCCGCGCAAGGCTAACCTTTCTTGAACTGTCTTGGAAGTGGTCTTGGTTCAGTATTATTTTGTTACGCTGCAATGGAGCCCAGTTTTTGTAATCTGCTTCTTCGTTGATCTTTATGATCACTGGTGGCGAACTTCGATGCCCAGTGGATGTAATATACCATAAATCCTTTATTGTATAGTGTAGGTTTATTCTAAGTTACTATGTCGTAATTTCTTTATTGTATAGAGTAGGTTTGTTCTTAATTCCTACTAGTTACCGT
Source organism: Thinopyrum elongatum (assembly GCA_011799875.1). Taxonomy (NCBI): domain Eukaryota; kingdom Viridiplantae; phylum Streptophyta; class Magnoliopsida; order Poales; family Poaceae; genus Thinopyrum; species Thinopyrum elongatum. The sequence goes on from CM022299.1 coordinate 299,005,446, forward strand.
ATATGCCATCATTCGCTATCTGGAAAAAAAGGTGAAAATCTGATGTAGTCGACCGGGCCGAAACATTCGCCTCTAACGTGCCTCCATTTTAGCGGGCCACAATTGGGCCGGCCTACAACTTTCTTGGGCCTGAAAGGCCATTGGGGCCTTCACACTTTGCGCTAAGCCCACAACTTACATGGGCCTATATTCAGCACAAAGTTTAGTTGGGCCTTTAGTGGACCCAGCGCTTAGTTGGGCCCATGTAGCTTCGGACCATTAACAGGCTGAATATTCTGCTGGCCTGTTATGGCCCAGAAGAAACCATGGGCCTTTAGCAGGTCGAAATGCATGTTGGGCCTCAATTTTCACTAGCCGTCGACGGGCCTTCAGCAGGCTAAAATGTAAACCGGGCCATTATTGGCCCAGTTATATGACGGGCCATTACCAGGCCGAAACATATCTCGGGCCTTGGTTAGCCCACTGATATCATGGGCCTTTAAGAGGCCGAAAGCTTAGTAGAGGCATCAACGGGCCAAATTATATGACAGGCCTTTAACAGGCCCAAAGTCATGTCGGACCATATATGGCCCATTGAAAGGATCGAGAAGAGGTGTCTAGAGGGGGGTGATTAGACCCTCAACAAGCAAAAGTAGCAGTTTTTAAGTTCTTCAAGTTGAGGTAGAGATTTTGCACAAGTTTAAGCATTCACAATACATTTCAAGCAAGCATGGCAAGAGTATGAGCAGCGGAAAGAGTAAGGCATGCTAATTGCAAGAAAGTAAAGGGATGGGATTGGAGTGTGCAAACGCAATGTAGACACGGAGATTTTTGGCGTGGTTCCGATAGGTGGTGCTATCGTACATCCATGTTGATGGAGACTTCAACCCACGAAGGGTAACGGTTGCGCGAGTCCATGGAGGGCTCCACCCACGAAGGGTCCACAAAGAAGCAACCTTGTCTATCCCACCATGGCCATCGCCCATGAAGGACTTGCCTCACTCGGGTAGATCTTCACGAAGTAGGCGATCACCTTGCCCTTACAAACTCCTTGGTTCAACTACACAATCTTGTCGGAGGCTCCCAAGTGACACCTAACCAATCTAGGAGACACCACTCTCCAAAAGGTAATAGATGGTGTGTAGATGATGAACTCTTTGCTCTTGTGCTTCAAATGATAGTCTCCCCAACACTCAACTCTCTCACACAGATTTGGCTATGGTGGAAAGATGATTTGAGTGGAAAGCAACTTGGGGAAGGCTAGAGATCAAGATTCTTGTGGTGGATTGTAATGTCTTGGTCTCAACACATGAGTAGGTGGTTCTCTCTCAGAAAATGAGTAGTGGAAGTGTAGGCACGTTCTGATGGCTCTCTCACTGATGGAGAAGGGGTTGGAGGGGTATATATAGCCTCCACACAAAATCCAACCGTTACACACATTTGACCCAACTCAGTCAGACTGAATAGAAGAACTTGGTGAGACCGATTTAGTTCAAAATTTGAACGTTAGGAATCTCGGTGGGACCGATATGATCAATTCGGTGGGGCCGATGTGCAAGGGCTAGGGCAAAACCTCATCTCGGTGTGACCGATTGCTTGAACTCGGTGAGACCGATTTCAGCAATGAGCAAACAGAGAGTTGGTCAAGCAAACTCGGTGGGACCGATCGCACATTTCGGTGAGACCAAAATAATTACAACAGGCAACAGAGAGTTTGCAAGGCCATCTCGGTGAGACCGAGATCCGTATCGGTGAGACCGAATTGTCTAGGGTTTCTGGCAATGGCTATGTCAGCTGAACTTGGTGGCGCCGGATAGAACTAATCAGTGGGGCCAAGTTTGACTTTGGGTTTTGGACATATGTGGAAATGAGAAAGTGGCTGAGGGTTTTGGAGCAATATCACTAAGCACTTTGAGCAAGTAGACCATTAAGCAACACCTCATCCCCTTTTAATAGTATTGGCTTTCCTATGGACTCAATGTGATCTTGGATCACTAAAGTGAAAAAGAAGAGTCTTGAGCTTGAGCCAATCTTTGTCCTTAGCATTTTGAAGGGGTTCCTCATCCTCTTGTCCTTGCCATGCCATTGTTGAACTTATCTGAAGTACACTAGGTGAAAATATTAGTCCAACAAGAGATATGTTGACATTAATTACCAAAATCACCCAGGGAGCACTTGTGCTTTCAATCTCCCCCTTTTTGGTAATTGATGACAACATACATCAAAGTTTTAGATAAAAGATATGAATAATAACAAGTAAAGCTTTGGAAAGACATGTAACATGCATAGGCTCCCCCTATAATGTATGCAATCATGTAAAGATAGAATGTAAGATCATGTGAATGCATAAGCATGTCAGAGCAAGCAATGAGCTACATGTATCTTGGCTATATGCATCAGAGCAAATGATGTGGATAAAAGAAAATGTACCTTCATGTTCATGAATCCTTCTTGCAAACAATATGTACATCAGCAAGAGATCATCATGTACATGAGTGTGATGCATATACTTACCTTGTGGTCTTGAGCTGGCTTTGGAAGAGATGTACTTGAGAAAACAGGGTTAGATAACACAGGAACATTCTAACTAAAGCAATTTCAGGAAACCACAAGAGTACCAAGAGAGGGATGACATGTAATGAGTGAGTACTTAGTACTTCATTTGGATATAGACATGTCCCCAAAGATTAAAGGTATGAAATGAATTCCAGAGATTTTCTTCCCTAGATATGGACTCTTTCTCCCCCTGAATCTGATATTGGATAATGGGAGAAGATAGGGTAAGAGAAAATCAGAGCAAGAGAAAAAAAATTAGAGCATGGAACAAACAACTATATATCAACATGTCTTTACCCTCTTAAAGACATGTGGCTTCTCTCCTCTATTGTTAACAAGCATCTGGAGAAGCTAAGATGTGTTCTCTCTCTCCCATATGATAAGCTTTGATGTGCTCTCTCTCCCCCTTTGACATCAATTTCCAGGAAGGGATCTTCTGGAGCATGAGTCAAATAGGTTTGATCCTTGAGTCACACTACAAAGCATCATGTAGTTTTAGATGCGAGTAGAGGATAAGAATCATTGAGTGGAGCTGGAGAAGAAATGAAATATGCAATGACAAAAGTTTTCTCAGCAGTGAAATCGGTAACGCCGACCTGTTTTCATCGGTGACACCGAGTTGGCCGTGTCATGGATGATGCATATCGGTCAGACCGGGTTAGTCCGCGTCGGTTGTACCGATGAACTATCTACAAGGTATTCTTGTAGTTCGGTCTAGCCGATAGGCTTGGATCGATGAGTCCGAGTTCAGTGTAGAGTAGAAATTTTGTCAACTCAGCTCACTAGGCAAGTTAAATCACACAAGGATTTGCAATGAATTAACTGAAAGATTTGCAAGGAATTTGATACAGAAAGAAAGAAAAGATCTAGATGAAGTTTTTTTTAATAACAAGGGGAACAAGATAGCAAGAAATATATGCAAGAACACAAAGACACACTAGAGAACTTCATCTAGAAGGGGTCGGCGACAAAGTCACCTATGTTAGAGTATATTGACTGAGGAGTCAAGTGATAACACTTGATCGTAGGTCATACTCATCGTTTAAGCTCAAAATGGGGTTACCATTTTTCGTTTAAGCATTTTGATGTTTTCTCATCTTGTTGAGTTGCTTTGACCCAAGACTTGGTGTAAAGCTACTCTAAGATGGAATAACATACCTTGGGTGGTGTTGATCTTGATCATGTAGTTGAATTTATGTTGGATGCTCAAAGTTGATGTAGTCCATCATGAGTTGGGAGCACCACTTGGAGTTTGAGTTCATCTTCCTACATGGGTTAGTCTTGCAAGGAAAAGCACTTGTATATCCAAAATGACAATCATGAATCTAGATAGCAATTAAGATAGTCAAAAGGATATGTTGAGTGGATTCATGCTTCCTTGAAATCAACAACCATTTCATAGGAACTTGGTGATGTTGAGATTGCTCAAGATGTGAGTGACTTGCAATCTCATAGATTTGGGCTCATCCAAGTGCCTACAAGGGTTAGATAACATGCAAGGGTACCAAAAATTGATCCAAGACATATGATCATCATCATAAGAGAAATATCAAGGATCAGTCACAAAAAGGCTCATGCCTTGCATGTATCCAAATGGAGTTCCTACTCCAAGTTTGAGTCATCAATGATGTTCAATTCTCCTCTCAAACGGCAAAATACTTTCTCATCAAGCGGTTTGGTGAATATGTCCGTCAATTGCTTATCGGTACGAACATGCTTAAGATTGATGTCTCCTTTAGCAACATGATCTCGAATGAAATGATGATGAACTTCAATATGCTTAGTTCGAGAATGTTGCACGGGATTGTGAGCAATCTTAATAGCACTCTCATTATCACAAAGCAATGGAACATGTTTCACATGTATCCCATAATCCTTAAGGGTTTGGGTCATCCAAAGTAATTGAGCACAACATGATCCGGCGGCAATGTATTCCGCTTCGGCGGTGGATAAGGATACTGAGTTTTGTTTCTTGGAGGACCAAGACACAAGAGATCTACCAAGAAATTGACACGTAGCCGAAGTGGACTTTCTATCAACCTTGTCACCGGCATAGTCCAAGTCGGAGTAGCCAACAAGATCAAAAGAAGACGTCTTAGGATACCAAATGCCAAAATTTGGTGTATGAATTAAGTATCTCACTATCCTTTTCACAGCCTTAAGATGACATTCTTTAGGGGCCGCTTGATATCGTGCACACATGCACACACTTAGCATAATATCGGGACGGGAGGCACATAGATATAACAATGAACCAATCATAGAGCGGTAAACCTTTTGGTCAACCGGTTTTCCATCCTTAGTCAAGTCAAGATGTCCACTAGTAGGCATGGGTGTTTTCATACCTTTGCTTTCTTGCATGTTGAACTTCTTGAATAAGTCCTTGGTATACTTTGTTTGAGAAACAAAGGTACCTTCATTAGTTTGCTTGATTTGCAAACCAAGAAAGAATTTGAGTTCACTCATCATAGACATCTCAAACTTCTCCGACATTAGTCTTCCAAACTTTTCACTAAAATGAGGGTTAGTTGAACCAAATATGATATCATACACATAAATTTGGCACACAAAAAAATCACCATTAACCCTTTTAGTAAAAAGTGTAGAGTCAATCTTCCCAATTTCAAAGCCTTTTTCAATAAGACACTTGGTCAAGCATTTATACCATGCTCTAGGAGCTTGTTTAAGACCATAAAGAGCTTTGTGAAGTTTGTAAACATGATCAAGTTTCTTGGGATTAACAAAGCCGGGAGGTTGTTTAACATAGACTTCCTCCTTAATTTCACCATTTAGGAAAGCACTTTTAATGTCCATATGATATAAGGTGATATCATGATGATTGGCATAAGCAAGTAAGATGTGTATGGACTCAAGTCTAGCAACGGGGGCATATGTCTCACCATAGTCCATACCTTCGACTTGAGTGTAGCCTTGAGCGATGAGACGGGCCTTGTTGCGTACAACTTGTCCATCCTCATCTTGCTTATTCCGAAACACCCATTTGGTTCCGATGACATTGTGCTTCTCATCGGGCTTTTCAACCAACGTCCATACTTGATTCCTCTCAAAATTGTGTAGCTCTTCATGCATAGCGTTCACCCAATCCGGATCATCAAGAGCTTCTTCAACCTTCATTGGTTCAATACTAGAAATGAATGAGTAATGTTCACAAAACTTAGCCAAACGAGTTTTAGAGCGAGTGATTCTCCCGGTTTGAATGTCATCGAAGATTTATTCGACGGGATGATCTCTTGAGACTCTTGCTCTAACTCGTGAGAGCTTTTTTTTTGGGTCGGGGTGGAACATCCTCTTCATTGTCTTCTTCTTCTTCTTCTTGTCCTTCTTCATTGTTGTTGGCGTTGTTGTTCTCTTGTGGATGTGGAGAAGGAGGTCGATGAGGTTAATCTTGTTGCACTTCCTTGTTTCCTTCGTCTTGACGTGTTCCACTTGTGAATGCCTCCAAGTCAACTTGTGGTTCACCTTGTCGTGAAGTTGAGGCTTCCACTTGAATGGACGAAATGCTCTCCTTCACCTCCATTGGGCGAATCTTGCCAATAGACAAGTCTTGTATTGCTTCTGAGGGATCTTTGTCTCCTACATTAACTGGCAATTGCTCTACTTGAGAGCCGTTAGATTCATCAAACTTCACATCTACCGTCTCTTCAACCTTTCGGGTGAAATTGTTGTAGACACGGTAAGTGTGAGAGTTTGAGCCATAACCGAGAAGGAAACCTTCATGAGATTTAGAGGCAAATTTCGAACGACGATGCTTGTCTAGAATATAGCACTTTGAGCCAAATACTCGAAAGTATACAACTTAGGGTTTGTTACCGGTGAGAAGCTCATATGCCGTCTTGCCGAGAAGCTTGTGAAGATACAATCGATTTGTGGCATGACAAGCTGTCTCAACCGCTTCTGCCCAAAAGTGTCTTGGCGATTTGTATTCGTCAAGCATGGTTCTCGCCATCTCAATAAGTGTCCGGTTCTTCCTCTCAACAACTCCATTTTGTTGAGGTGTGTAAGTAGCCGACAACTCATGTGAAATCCCTTCTTCGTCAAGAAAGGTATCCACATTGGCGTTCTTGAAATCCGTTCCGTTGTCGCTCCAAACTTTCTTGATCTTCACTTCAAATTGATTTTGGGCCTTCCTAGCGAAGTTCTTGAAGATCTTTTGGACCTGCGATTTATCATCAAGAAAGAACACCCACGTAAATCTAGAAAAATCATCAACAATGACCAAACCGAATGAGTTACCACCGAGACTTTTGTAGGCGTTGGGACCAAAAAGATCCATATGAAGTAGCTCAAGCGGTCTTCTCGTGGTCATGATGTTCTTCACGGGATGACTTCCTCCAACTTGTTTTCCTACTTGACAAGCACTACAAAGTCTATCCTTGTCAAATATGACATCTTTAACACCAAGGATATGATAACCTTTAATAAGCTTATCAAGATTTCGCATGCCCATGTGACCTAACCTTCTATGCCACAACAAACCTTTAGAGGATTTAGCAATTATGCAAGTTCTAGGTTGAGCTATTTTAGTTAAATCAACAATGTATAGATCACCTCTACGTATACCGATAAAGACCATATTATGATTATCTCTTCGAAACACTTGGCAGTCTACTTCAGTGAATAGAACATTGAAACCGAAATCGGCTAGTCTAGATACGGAAAGTAAATTGTAGCCAAGAGATTCAATGAGCATAACATTTTGGATAGAGCTGTCATGTGAGATGGCCACCTTACCAAGGCTAACCACCTTACCCTTTGAGTTATCACCAAAAGTGACATACTTTTGGGGACCATCGTTTTCAGCAAGCTCATGAAACATGTCCTTATCTCCGATCATGTGATCGGTACATCCACTATCAAGAACCCATTCCTTTCCTCCAGCCATGTAACCAGGAAGGTTAGCCATAAGACCAAAGTGTCTCATTGACTCATCAAGATCAAAGTCACTATCATCATCCTCATCATAATATCCATGTTCAACATCGTCTTGTGAATGATCATCACCTAGAGAGAGTGATTCATTAGATTTATGACCATGACAATGTTCATATTTATGAATTCTAATGACTTGTGAGATGATGCTACTAATGACTCCAACATCTCCTTTGGCACGCATAAGGTCACGAAGCTCAAATAGACAATCATCAAATTTAGGATCACTAGGTTTCATCTTATGAAAAGCAATGGACTTTTGAAGAATCTCTTCTAGATTTTTCAAGGAATAGTTTGGAAAGCGTACCTCAAGATATCTCCATATAGTATAAGCACATTCAAATGTAGGCAAGCATGCAAGCAAATTTCTAGGTAATCCTTTTATGATAAGATTAATAGGTCAAAGATTGTGGGTCATGTCAAGATACTCATCGGGGGTAGGATGCAAGGGATCAATAGGAGGCACACAAGGGCTAGTAACATACTTGTTCAAATTATACTCATTGAAAATCTCAAGCATCTCATTTTTCCAAGCACTATAGAACTCTCCATCAAGCATAGGCACTCTACGTCTAATACTCCCAATCATAGACTCATCTATCTTCCTCCAATGGTGATTAAACCAAAGCAATGGAGACCAAAGCTCTGATACCAATTGAAAGGATCGAGAAGAGGTGTCTAGAGGGGGGTGATTAGACCCTCAACAAGCAAAAGTAGCAGTTTTTAAGTTCTTCAAGTTGAGGTGGAGATTTTGCACAAGTTTAAGCATTCACAATACATTTCAAGAAAGCATGGCAAGAGTATGAGCAGCGGAAAGAGTAAAGCATGCTAATTGCAAGAAAGTAAAGGGATGCGATTGGAGTGTGCAAACGCAATGTAGACACGGAGATTTTTTGCGTGGTTCCGATAGGTGGTGCTATCGTACATCCACGTTGATGGAGACTTCAACCCACGAAGGGTAACGGTTCTGTGAGTCCACGAAGGGCTCCACCCATGAAGGTTCAATGAAGAAGCAACCTTGTATATCCCACCATGGCCATCGTCCACGAAGGACTTGCCTCACTCGGGTAGATCTTCACGAAGTAGGTGATCTCCTTGCCCTTACAAACTCCTTGGTTCAACTCCACAATCTTGTCAGAGGCTCCCAAGTGACACCTAACCAATCTAGGAGACACCACTCTCCAAAACGTAACAGATGGTGTGTAGATGATGAACTCCTTGCTCTTGTGCTTCAAATGATAGTCTCCCCAACACTCAACTCTCTCTCACAGATTTGGCTATGGTGGAAAGATGATTTGAGTTGAAAGCAACTTAGGGAAGGCTAGAGATCAAGATTCTTGTGGTTGGATTGGAATGTCTTGGTCTCAACAGCTGAGTAGGTGGTTCTCTCTCAGAAAATGAGTAGTGGAAGTGTAGGCACGTTCTGATGGCTCTCTCACTGATGGAGAAGGGGGTGGAGGGGTATATATAGCATCCACACAAAATCCAACCGTTACACACATTTGACCCAACTCGGTCAGACCGAATAGAAGAACTTGGTGAGACCGGTTTAGTTCAAAAAGTGAACGTTAGGAATCTTGGTGGGACCGATATGATCAATTCGGTGGGGCCGATGTGCAAGGGCTAGGGCAAAACCTCATCTCGGTGTGACCGATTGCTTGAACTCGGTGAGACCGATTTCAGCAATGAGCAAACAGAGAGTTGGTCAAGCAAACTCGGTGGGACCGATTGCACATTTCGGTGAGACCGAAATAATTACAACAGGCAACAGAGAGTTTGCAAGGCCATCTCGGTGAGACCGAGATCCATATCGGTGAGACCGAATTGTCTAGGGTTTCTGGTAATAGCTATGTCAGTTGAACTTGGTGGCGCCGGATAGAACAAATCAGTGGGGCCGAGTTTGACTTTGGGTTTTGGACATATGTGGAAATGAGAAAGTGGCTGAGGGTTTTGGAGCAATATCACTAAGCACTTTGAGCAAGTAGACAATTAAGTAACACCTCATCCCCTTTTAATAGTATTGGCTTTCCTATGGACTCAATGTGATCTTGGATCACTAAAGTGAAAAAGAAGAGTCTTGAGCATGAGCCAATCTTTGTCCTTAGCATTTTGAAGGGGTTCCTCATCCTCTTGTCCTTGCCACGCCATTGTTGAACTTATCTGAAGTACACTAGGTGAAAATATTAGTCCAACAAGAGATATGTTGACATTAATTACCAAAATCACCCAGGGAGCACTTGTGCTTTCACCCATGGGCAGCACGGGCCATTCCCAGGCCAAAAGACACACCGGGCTGAAATGGGCCCATGTCTACATCGGGCCTCTAACAGGCCGAAATGTCACTGGGCCGTAATTGGGCCCAAATATTCGGCGAACAATTAACGGGCCAGATCTGGCTTCGGGCCGTAAATGGGCCATGTTTAAACAGGCCTTTAGTGGGCAAGCCCACTAGTACCTGAGTAAATACTACGGGCCTTTGACTGGGCCGGCCTTTTAAACCTATATGGGCCTCTGTTGGGCCCTGCCACATGTCGACGTATCATAGGCACGTCCCCTCCATTGGACGGGCGACATGTGGCCCACCATGGAGCCGACACATGTTTCCTCCAGCCAATGATGATTTTACACGTGGAAAATCCCCATTGGTCTGGGCTATTAACGGGTTATCGGATCCAAACCGGAACCCGATAGCTTAACGGTGACCCGTTATGGTGGATGCCACGTGTCGGTTACCCTTGATGAAAGCACTTACATGACCCATTTATAGTCATGGAAGTGGACACTTCCGTGATGATAATTTTGGTATTGTCATGGAACACTTCTACGACAGCACAGGTATGACTATCTTGATTCTGTCATAAAATTGTCATGGATGTACATGCATGACCAGAAACGTGACCTACTGTGACAAACATGTATCATCACAGAAGTGGTTTTTTTTTGTAGTGGTGGCTCTCGCAGGCGGAGCGGTATGACTCGAACAGCGCCTCCTGCTCCGCCCGCTCCGCGGCGATCTGCTCCTCCGCCTACAGGTGCTCCTGGAGGACATGGTGGTTGTAGGCAGCGTCGGCCTGCGCCTCCCGAAACTGCTCCTCACGCTTCTGCCTCACCATGTCCATGTATTGGGCACGGGCCTCGCCGATGGTCATGGTGCAATGCACCGGCGAGGATGGCGCGTAGGAGGGGGTTGGCGCCGGATCGTCGACTACCACGTTCTCCATTGGGACGTCATCATCCTCCGGCTGCCTGCCAGCCAGCCAGTCGGCAGCAATGGCTGCCATCTCCTTCTGGTCCATCGTCCACCCATCTCGAAGAGCGCTGGAGCGTGAGGAAGCCATGGTGGGAGTTGTGTGGACAGGAGAAAGGGAACGGAGGCGGATGACTGCGGCTATGGCCGGCGCAGCAGTTTATATAGCAATGGTGGGCGACAGAGGGACGGATGAGTGGCGCCAGAGTAGCCGCCTCAGAAACCGCATATCATTAATGTGGGCAGTAGACGGACGGACGGCACTTGTGTCGTTTGAACGCGGAGCAATCTCCTGCACAAGGAAGCGGCGCGGGCGGCGCTGACCGTTTCGGGCGGAAAGCGCGCGCGGGCGAGGGAGGGGGCCTGGGTGGGCCAGGGCAGTCAGACTCATGCTTGGCAGCAGTCCGGTCCAGCAGCTGGACATGCTGGCTCGCCAGCGAGCTCGCCGAGCTCTGCGACGACAATCAGACGATGGACCGGCCAGGAGCCGGCGCTACCGCCCAAGCCGGTTCATGCCGTGTTCACCATAGAGCAGGTTCGGCCGCACTTCGATGCTCTAATGGTGGAAGAGCTACCAGCGCAGGAGGACCTGTGCTGCAACCTTCGTCCCCTCAACGAACACCGGCTCCCGGAAGGACGAATCACCGGCGACAAGTGAACGACAATGTCATTGCGGACATGTGGCCCTATGATCCTGGCTTCCTGAATGAGCAGTGGGCGCTATATCAGACCATCCGTAGGGCCCATGAGGCCCTCTTCGTCGTCCTTCGAGTTGTTGCGCTCGCCGTGGTGCCGCCGTCTCACGTTGTCAACATGGTCAACGAACATGAGGAATCAGGAGATGACTTAACTTGGAGAGGATGACAGTGGGGACCCACCACGGCCATAGCCGCACGTACGCAAGTGCCTCATTATATACAACTATATTTTTTTTGCTTCCTCCTGGTTTCCTGACATCACTGTCAACCTATATAGTCAATAAACGAGAGAATTGCACAAGGAGCGGACGACAACTGGGACCCAGCAGCTCGAGCAGTATTTGTGTTTTTGAGGTGTGAGCAGAGTTTTTCTTGAGCGATGTTTTTGTTGTTGTTCAGAGGAGCAGGGTATCAACTGGGTGGGCTGTGGCCCGTCTAGCCCAGGCTATTATTTTATGTCGACCAAATATCCAGCCCAGATATTAATTTTTTTCAGGGTGAAAATGGCTAGCCCAGCTATACTTTTTTTTTTAGGAATACCCAGCCCAGGTCAACTTGTTATTCTCCGCCCCGCTGGGCTGCAAATCTTTCCTAGGAGGGATGCATTAGGCTTAACAAGAAAATGGGCTTTAAGAAATAATAAATGGGATGTAATTATAAAAACTGGGTTGTAACTATAAAAAAATGCACAAAACACGTAATTAGTTAAAAAATATTATTATTGGATTTTGAAAATTTTAATTTCATTACTTGTTGCGCGCCCAATATTTCGTTGGATTTTTACGTAATACAAATTTATTTTAAAATTATATTTAATCTAACTCGAAATTTTGGGATAAAAATATTTTGGATCCCATCAAAATGTGGGAATTTTTTTGAATTCTGTTTTGAGTGGTTGGTTGAAATTATTAATCGTTGTCCTCGCTAGAAAATGGGCTGTAATTTTAACAAACTGTAAATGGGCTGTAGTAAATTCCATTAGAATTCAAAAATGGGATGTACATTATTACAAATCGCAAATGGGCTATATGTTCTCTTCCACACACTCGTGGGCCTAGTAAGTTGATGCGTACGCAAGACTTTGTCAACTTATAGTCAACACACGATTCTAGCAGCAGTGACCGTTGGATGTCCATCCAACGGATGTCGTGCTTCTTCAATCTCAGATATTCTTGCTTCAGCCGGCGGTACCGCGTGCTACCGCCTCTCGTGGCCGGCTGTGCTGCCGCACAGGACTCACCGGCCCACCCTACTCCCATTGCCGTCCAGGCCATTCCTCTACTCACCAACACCTCATGTTATTTTCCGGCGACGGCAGCCTCACACCGCAGCCGAACCAGTGAACCCTCGTACTCCCCTCCATGTGGGCATCCACCTGCCTCGTCTTCCCTGGCTCTGCATTGTCCATTCCTAGGCCTCGCCGTCGTCCACTACCTGGGTGCTGTCCACATGGCATGGTCAACATGGTCAATGAACGACAGCCATCGGAAGAGGACTCTACGCGGTGAGGCTGATAGATGGACCCACCAGCTACATCTTCGCATGCAAGGAAGTGCGTCCATATTACGGGCAAAAAAATGATTCTTCCCCACGATAGCTGGGACCAACCAGCTATATCTTCGCATGCAAGGAAGTGCGTCCTTATCCTCCCGGACAGCTGGGACCCACCCGGTCGAAGCATACGTAGCGTTGTCGTGAACGTGTAAGTACATACTGGTTGATCGGTCTCTCTGCAACGACGAGCCCCCGACGTAGCAGTTCAGGCAGTCCCTTCTAAACCATGTACACGTACGTACAGCCACATGCCAAAAAATACGGCCACGTACGTACATACGGGCGGGGTCTCGAACGCCTACTCACGCATACGTACGGCTAGGCCTCGTGTACATGGAGAGGCTACGGACGGCAGCAATGGCATCCTGTTCATCGGAAGCCAACCGGCTGGGTCGGAATGGAGAAACAGTGTCATGTTCATCGGGAGGCAACAGACTGGGTCGGAATGCGTCGTGTTCATCGGGAGCCAACCGGCTTGGACGGAACAGCCGAAACGGGGTCTGGCGTACAGCAGTACGGAGGAACGGACTTGTGTTCGAGCTCCTACGGTCGAAACAGGGTGCTGCTGATCGGGAGGTGTGTGGCGTACCGCAAAACGGAGGAAACAGACTTGTGTTGGAGTGCCTACGGTTGAAACGAGGTCATGTTCATCGGGAGGGGTGGGGCGTACCGCAAAACGGGACTCCACGGGCTACTGTTCGTCCACCGTCTACTGCCTCGCTCCAGCCTCCACGGGCTACTGTTCATCCATCGTCGACTTCCTCCAGCCTCCACCTGCTACTGTTCATCCACCGTCGACTTCCTCCTGCCTCTACCAGCTACTGTTCATCCACGGGGTCTCCTCCACCGGCTACTGTTCAACCAGCCCTCCACGGGGTCCTATTCATCGACCCTCCACTGGCTACTGTTCAACCAGCCCTCCACGGAGTCCTGTTCATCCACCCCAACTGGCTCGGGTGTGGCGGCCTCCTCTCGATCGGGGTCCTGTTCATCCAACGGCAACGGCCTACTACTACTACTACCACGGGGTCCTGTTCATCCAACCCACACCGGGAACTATTTATCCAACCCCCAACAATGGTCACTGTTCATCAAGAGGCAGCATGTTCGATCGGCTTCAGTTAGCAGCAGTAGCGACGGAATCACTCGGGTTCAGTTAACAGCCAGGGATCGATCACTCGGGTTCAGTAACGTAGCTAGTGCAATCGCTCGGGTTCAGTAAGCGAACGCCTCGGTCAGGTTCAGTTAGAGCCCAACGCCTCGCATACACGCGCGTACATGTACGAGAGAAACACACAAAACTCCGTGCATTGCTCGGCCCTGACCACCCATCGTAACCGGGAACTCCCCGATATTTTCCTCGCCCTCGCTTCTACCATGATTTTTTCCATCATGGACGGCCCAAAGAATGTCATGCAGGTGCGTCCCCGGCCTGCCCAGGACAAAAAGCCCATTTTCTGTCATGATTTTTTGCCATAGAAGTAGGAGCCCACCACATCTATGATGGTACGTGCTTTTGTCATAATTATCGTCATAGAAGTGTCATAAGCATGATAGAAAAAAATTTGGTTCAGCCCAAAATGTCACGGATGTGTCTTTTTTTTTGTAGTGTACCTTTTCTTACGCTAGTCAAATGTTCAAGCTTCAAAATAAACCTCTTTCTATTTCTGTCCAAATAAAAAAAATACATCTAACACCGGTTAGGTTGTTCCAAACAGGACAAATACATGACTAATTCTATACAAAAAATTTCAGTGTCCTCAGCAACAAGCAGGGACCAACCTTTGTGGATACTATGTTTGCAGACACATGATCTCCATCTGCAAATCTGCTGATAGTTGTGAAGATGCTCGCGAATTAGTACCGGTAAGTCTGTCTTAATTAATATCTTCTACTCCACTCATATGGCACATTCTAATCTTAAAAATACTGCAGCTCATCTTAGAACCGAGGACCCCTAAACCGCTCCCCACTGGTGAATTGCTGATGGTTCGGAGATTTATCAGTGACTTCTTCCTAATTCACTACATCAATCCCACTAGTGATAATGAAGATTTTAGCATGCGTTCTCCTGAAACATTGAGTAAGAGTTAGCCACTAAACATATACGCATGGATCCATTGTTTTCCATCTGATGAGGTCTTCGTATTTCGTACACTATGATTAATTATGTAATGCATATATATGTCGACAAATCATTGGAATTTAGCTACCATTTGTTCAATAGCAATTGTTGCGAAATTTGATGAATGTTCTTCCTATGGACACTATTTGTTCAATTAAATATTGTGGCGAATTTGCTCTTTGCATGCCGATTCAAATGGGGTACTTTTGTTTTAACCTGGCAATTGCTCCGCACATGGTTCAACTAAATGAGTGTGTGCGATCCACATCGAAAAGCATACGTCAATCATAGCGGAACCGTCGGTGATACACAGCAGATCGCAGATGATTTGCAGCACTACTACGTGTGCGTAGGGGCTCCGAAACCGTTTGTGATATCACATTATCGCACACGAGAGACAATCCCGGTCATAAATTTTTCAGGAAACGTGTGGGATCCCAAACGAAAAGCACACCTCACTCTTACCACAACAGTCGGTGATACACAACAAATCACAAACGGTCTGCGGCACTTGTATGTGTGCGAAGGGGCTCCTGAACCGTTTGTGATAGAACATTATCGCACATGGTAATTGTTGGGAAACGTGTGCGATGGAGTCTTGCATGGCAGACGAGTTCCGCAAAAAACTCATGTGCAATGGGGCACATATTGCACACGGTTCATATGTTGGCCCGTGTGCCTTACATACTGTTTCCCAAATGGTTCATTATGACACACCGTTTGGTTTCACTGCATCATTAGAAATGTTTAATCACCGATCCCACATGTGCGAAAGAATTTAGTGTGTGCTGCATCGCATACGATTACATTTGGCAAGGCCTCTACATCATGGCTCCCTATCCCCGACGGTTTCTGGGTCATGTGGGAAGGACCACCCTATCGCAGTCACTCACTTGGCGACGGTTCAAACTGTCATCGCGGAATGGGGTTAAAAACCGTGTATATAGCACCTCGTTGTACCAGTGTATTACCCTGCAGGGGTGTACTTCTTCACACACGCTCTCACCACTTATCGCCGTTTACACGACATATACTCAGCAACCTTCACGCAGAAGCCCAGCGAGGGTGTCAGCCACGACCTGACTAACCACACAAGACTCTAGTCCAGGTTTATCGCCTATTTGAGGTTGTATCCGCGAAAAAAGTCCGGCCGAGGTTTCACTCACGGCCCCAAACAATGAGAGCAGGGTTCCCAAGAGCACCATCCAGGGGTCATCCTAGTACACCATGCCTCCGTGTCTCTACCGCATCATAGCCCACCCCTAGGGTCAGTGCTACGCATGGCCTCTAACACATATCCTACAAACACCAGAAACTAGTTGCAACTCTTGGATAGAGATCAAGGCAATTAATAAGTCGAGAGGGTCCATGGGTTTTGGGCCCAATGTATGGTAGTAGCTGTTCTTGAATCACAAACACAGAACTCAGTTCCTAAGGACGGTCCCAGTCAGATAACCCACCATGTACTCGTACATGGCCTCTCATCGCTACCTTTTCCAAATTGTGTTCACACACTTTTAGCTCTCAACAATAGGACATGTTCACCACCATTCCAATCCATCCCAGATGAATCAGACCCGACACAACTCTAAGCATAGCAGGCATAACAAGCAAGCATTAATGAGTAGGCACATCATGGTTCAAGCAATTCCTACTCATGCTAGTGGGTTTCATCTATTTACTGTGGCAAAGACAGGTCATGCAAAGGAATGGGGGTTCAACTACCGCAACATGTAAAAGTTGAATCATTGTTATCCTAATGCAATAAAAGAGAGCAGGAGCAAGAGAGTGGGATTGTATAGGAATGCTCAAAGGGGGTATGCTTTCCTGGCACTTCTGTAGATAGCATTGTGTCTTCATCAGTGTCATCGATCTCAACCTCGGAACCACGTCTACTGAGAGGGAACAACCATCGGTAACAAAGAAGGAACACAATCAATGCAATGCAACAATATGAGGCATGATCATGACATGGCAATATGTTGTTGATTAAGCTAATGCAACTAGCAGCCAGATTAAACGAAGTTGATTTCAACCAAAGATTCAAATTCAAACTCCATATGTGATTTTTCAGATGCCATTTAATTGATTTGACCTGATCAGCATGATTAACTTGCTTTAACATGCATGAGAACAATACCATTGGATAGATTGGTTTTTTCTGATCATTTTTCATATATAAATTATTTTCATTGGAGTTACGGTTTAATTTCTATGATTTTTAGAAGTTTTAAATATTTTTGAAAATAAATAAATCATTTCTGATTTATTTAAAACTCCAAAAAAAACATTTACTGTGCCAGCATTACATCACTGAGATGTCAGCAGGTCAACTAGACGGCCCAGGTCAAACTGACCAGTGGGTCCCGTCTGTCAGTCTCACATCTAGTTAACTAAGTTAATTAACACTAATTTAATCCTAACACTAATTAGTGAGGGGCCTGGGCCCACACGTCAGTGAGCCAGGGGAGGTCAAACCCCTAGTTAACAGGGTCAAACTCGCCAGCGGCTTGACGCCGGCGATGACAGACACGGCGGAGGGGCTCGGGTTCGCTCCTCCGGTGACCAAATCGATGGCCGAGGCCATCTACGAAATGAGGAGACTCGTCTGCATCCAACGGTGCAAGTGGGGGGAGCTGGGGTCGAGTGAGCTCACTGGAATCAAGCTCGTGGCGGCGGCTGGCGTTCTGGCGTCGATCGAAACGAAGCCACGAATCACGGCACGAGAAACGACCGGTGTTTTTGGGCTCCTGGATACGTTCTGAGCACATACGTGTGCTCGGACGTGAGCTTACACGGCAGTAGCCGTGGCGGCGAAATCGCCGTCGGAGCCGAGCTCGCAGCTCCGATGGAATCGGTGGCTACACGATGCAAAGAACGCGGGGAGGAGAGGGGTTAGTGGCAGGAGCTCAAGGAGGTTCGAACAGGGCGGACGACGAGCTCGGGGAGGCGTCAGGGATGGCACACGGTCGCCGGCAATCTCGGTGGACGATGCTTGAAGAAGAGGTCGGGGAAGCCACTGCGGGGTGCGTCCAGTTGCGTGGCTCGAAGGAGATGGCGTAGAGGTCGACGGCGGAGCTCTTGGACAGCTCGGGATAGCACAGGGGTGGCTGTGTATGCGACTACAGCGGCGGCGAGCACACGGCAGTCTCGGCCATGGCGATGGGAGAGCAAGGTAGAGGCAGGGGGCGAGTGAGAGGGTCGGCGCGATCCGGATGGAAGCGGAGGGGTCACTGCGGCATCGTGCTGGCCTGGGGACGCAGGCAGGCAGGTGGCGTGGCGCGCCAAGCCTGCGCGCGTGTCGGGCACGCGCCCGTGTCCTTCTTGCGCGGTGGAGACGACGACTGGCACTGGGCCAGCACAGTGATGGGCCGGCCAATGGGCTGCCAGGTAAGTCAGGTGGGTTCTCTCTCTCTCTCTCTCTCTCTCTCTCTCTCTCTCTGTGTGTGTTTTTTAAAATTGTTTCTGTTTTCTATTTTCTGTCTTTGTTTTGGATTTAGTAAAAAAAATACTAAATCATCTAATAAAATCCTGAAAATATTTGTGGGAACTACTAGAATTATTTCCAACAGCCCTCATTTTGAATCAGAATTATTGGAGCATTTAAATTATTTATTGCATTTAAATCCCTAATTCAAATACAATATGATTTAAATTCAAGCCCAAGATATTCCTAAAAAATGTTCCTAATTTTTGGTTTGATTCAAAACCCTTGCCAAAATTATAAAACATCAATGAAGGACATCTTGGGTTCATTGAATGCAATATTTTTTAAGCTGGACGTATTTGAATTTCAAAGTGCTAGAGTTTGATCACCCCCATTTCAAGGTTCAATTGAATTTAAACATGATGCATGAATGATTTGATGCAACTAATTACAAACAATTTCTAGGGCTGTGACAACTCACCCCCACTAAATAAGAATCTCGTCCCGAGATTTAAGACGTGAGGTAAGAAGACAGAGGGGGCATGGAACTGACATAGTCTTCATGATCCATTGCATCATATTGATCTTGACGTCCTTGCCTTCGAGATCTTTGTCCAACATGAGAACGAGAAGGAAGGGAAACTCTAAAGGAATCAAGCTTCACAAAGATCGAACAACTCATGGTCAACTCACGAAATGCGACGTTGAAACATTTCTTGAGCTGAGACACAAAACACACATCAGGGGGATGGAAAGAAACAGATGAAGAAGGTTCAATTTGGTAGGCAAGAATTCCACACTTAAGTAAGATGGTACATAAGTTTCAAAGTAGCGAGGAATAATTGCCATGATTCCGTAACGGGGCACCTTAGGGAAGGTGACTCATAGAATTATTCCTTAAGTGGCAAAAAGAATTACTTTTGATACATGGATCATTGAAACTCTTCATACCAGCCTGAGGCAATTCCCAATTGATCGTTTGAAGGAGTTTGAAGAAATGGCATACTCAGATCAGAAAGGAAACTAGAGTTATAAGACAACTCAGCAAACGGAAGGCACATTCCAATTGATACCGAGGATATAACCTAGTGTCTGAGCGTGCTCTCAACAACTTGAGCATTTACATACTCATCAAGGTTTTTTTTACCAACATCTATGCCAAAGATCCTGCCAACACTTCATACTACCCTGATGAATAACGATGGAGGATGCAGATGCAAAGGAAGATAACACTTTCTTAGATTTTGCCTTAGCGATGCCAAGGAAACAAAATCTGGATGATCGACCAAGAGACATTTAGCACTCCGCTTCTAACGTTCTCCTTGATGTTCTATGTACCACAATCATGCTTCAGAGTAGCATCGATATGGTCATCAAGAAAAGGTCGGACTTCGGGAGCACAAAAAATCTATAAGGAACAACTCGTAGAATAAGTCATACCAACTCCTCATGGAAGAATAGCCAAATTGCTGACTCAAGATACTACAATAATAGATCTCCCGGATAAGTGTGTTAGCCATGACATCCACTTATCAGTTCAAAAAGACCAATATTATAGTTCTTGGGAAATGTCACAACCATCATATCTGCCTAAGATTCAGATTCGGTAGCTGTCAGGATATTCCAGACTCAGCATGTTTGGAAGGAAAGTTTGCAACACAAATTGACGATATGATGTTGCGAGATTCTCGGGAAATGAACTATGGCAACAAGCTCCAAAACATGAGCTGGTTTGCAAGACGCACATGAACATACCGTCCAGGACAGCATGACCACATAGAAGTCTTACAACAAAACACTACCGAGTTCTGGTTGGGAACCATCATTGAAGATAACAAAGTCCTCTGCATGACCTAGGATTAGCACAAAAAACTCCTTTTCCTTGAACAAATCAATCAGTGGCTTGGTGTGCTAGGAAATACATGTGGAATGGAGGTTGCAAATCTACCAAACCATAGTATACTTCGCACATGAGTTAGAGGAAGTCACTTGGGATGATCCCAGAGGAAGCAAAAACAACTTTCTTGAATTCACGGCGGCAACTTGCATCAAATGCACGTGAGTCAGAGGAAGTCGCTTCTTACATCAAACATATACTTCATGCACTGGCACGAAGACAATGTTTACAAAAGTTTCCAATGCTAGCTGGATGTTCAACACGAATCATGGAGAAGATAAACATGTTGCCGATGGGCTCAACAACAATCATCGAGATTTCCATGAAGATGGAATTCCACAACTGTGTGAACAAGGTGCTAGCATTGGTCAGACCAAACTATATAATGGTGTATGCTCAGGGAAACAACCATGAGTAAACAACATTACGAAAATCGTTGGTTCTGATTTTGATTTGATGATAGCCCATACTCAAATCAAAGTTTGACAAGACAATAGATCCAGCAATTGATCAAGAGGATCAACTGATGAAGATATCATCTTTCTTCAACACACACACACACACACACACAAAGATATCCCTTAGTGATGAACTAAGTCGAACAAGCTTTCAACTTCCAACTCTCCAAGTTGTTGTTTAGCTTAACCAACTAGTTCAGGGTATCCAACACAGATTCTTGGAGAAAGAGTGGATTAGGGGAAAACCAACTTGATCATGGACTCCACATAGCGGTCAGGGGGACAACCTGGTAATACTTCCGAGAAGATATTCGGAAAATCACGAAACACCGATATGTTAATAAGCTCAATGTCGGTGTACCAAGTATTGGGCCACTAGTACCCCGTACTTGTGCACGGGCAGTTGTAGCCATACTCGCGGCAAGGCTTGTCGGGGAACAGTTTGAGGTTGACTCAAGCCACCAAAGAAATCATCAAGTCAGAGATCTGAGGATCAGCAGATAAGAAGAGCTGGAATCCGAAGCCCAGCTTCCCCGGCAAGATCTTGCCGGGGTGGCCTGCGGAGCCCGGCAAGGCTTGGCGCCCGGCAAGGCTTGGCGCCCGGCAAGCTTTGGCGCCCGGCAAGGTTTTGTTGCTGTGCCACCGCTCTAGCACAGCGACAAACCTGACATTCTGGGTCCTTCTTTGGATGCGTGGCGACGCGCCAGTGGAGGAGAGCTTAAGCGGTGCTGATGGGATGGCCCCTTTTTCCATCCACAAGAAAGTAAGGACACCTAAACGGACACCTTACGGTGCATTAAATGCATTCGTCCTAGTCCGTCAGGGGTTAGGTATGATGACCCTGTAGTTACTTTACACCTCAATGTATGTACATTTTGCCACTGTGGTGACCCCTTTGTGATATAAAAGGAGGCCCACGGCAACTGCTACAGGGGAGGAGGATCTTCTGGCCCATTCTGCATGCGTAGCTGCTCTTGAACGTACTTTCACTGTGAGCGCTCCTGGAGCCTGGGCTCAAGAACACTAATAATAACACAAGGCAGGAGTAGGGTTTTACGCTGATCAGCGGCCCGAACCTGGGTAAAATCGCCCCGCGTCGATCGTTGGTTCTGCTCTTTGCGCATACCTCTCCCCCCGCCGAATCGTAAAGGGGTCTCTTGGGATCCCATAGGTGTCGCACGCCGACATCTTTGGCACGCCAGGTAGGGGATTGTAGGTTGTGTGAACCTGATCCAGTGATCGGCGCCTTAGTTTCTTCATCATCATGCCACCCAAGAAGAAGAGCGCTGCGACGGCACAACCGTCCATGTCCGTTTTGCCTGCGCCTTCGCGTACGGGCAATGGCGTGGGTGCAGAAGGAAGAGGACTAGAACCTCCACGACGTTCTGGTGATCCGAGCCAGGCGAGCGGCATCGTTCGCAGTGGCAGCGGCAACCTACACGCCGCTGGATCCAGAGACGGAGTTGTGTTGCCTACGGGTGGCACAACGAATTCCAGAGATCAGAGGGCGCCTGCTGGAGCTCCCGCGCCGGCGCAAGCATCACGACCTACCCAGGTCGTGCACGACGAGCGACGTCATGGCGCTGGTGGTTCAGGGTGTCCCCATGAAAAGATTTATGCGCATCGATCCCAAGATGCACGGGACCAGCATGTGCACCGAGCTGCCGGCGGAGGTGGTGCGCGGTCGCGTGACCGTGGTGGTGCTCCTTCTAACATGGCTAGGAGTCAGAGCACCTCACGTACCTCGCACCTGTCGCCGCCGCCTACGCCAGCGCAAGCCTTGGCACGTGCGCAGCTGCTCCTCGATTTCCCTCCTGCCCCGGAGAAGATGGAGGAGTGGCGAGCTACTATCTAGAGCCTTATCGGCTTTGCCAACAAAGATGGGCCGCAAGAGGCAGGGCCCTCACAGCGAAGGCCCATCGATCCGGCGCGAGCCGATGTGGAGAAAACCGGAGGTGGTGCAACCATGGTGCACTCCCCTCCGCGGCACCAGCGGCGGCCGACAACCCAGCAAGTCGACCGCCGTGAAGAAGTTTCCACGGCGTCGTCCGATCCATGGATGCGCCGCGATCAGCATCAAGTTCTCCAGGAACGAGGCAAGGAGGATGCTCGAACTACCATTGAGCGGCGACGGGAAGCGCGCTATCAGTCTGATAAGCGCGCAGGGCCGGCTGTCGACGAGCCTACGCCAGGGGACGTAGGAGACTTGCCTTATGAGGTGGGGACTCCAGCGTTTACCCGTGAGCTGCGGCAAGTTCAGTGGCCCAATTCTCGAACCTTCAAGCCAGAGGTCCCGGAGAAATATGACGGTAAGACCCATCCCTCGGAGTTCCTGAGCATCTACACCATTGCGGTGCAGGCTGCCGGGGGCTGAGATGACAAGATACTTGCCAACTACTTCCCGTTGGTGCTCAAGCCCAACGTCAGGTCGTGGTTGATGCATCTGCCGGAGAATTCTATTTCTTCTTGGTCAGATCTATGCCATCAGTTTGTTGGCGCCTTTGTCGGAGGCCACCAAGCTCCTAGCCAAGAGAGTGATTTGCATATTATCCCTCAGAAGGAGGGCGAATCCCTGCGCAAGTTTATGCAGAGGTTTAGCCGGGTGCAGTACAATATTCCTGATGTTCACCCTGCTGCTGTCATTAGCGCGTTTCATCAGAACGTGCATAACCGCAGAATGCGGGAAGAGCTGGCAATGAACAAAGTCAGGAGTATTGCCGAGCTTTACGCTCAGGCCGATAAATGCGCTCAAGCTGAAGAGGGGAGGAAACTCCCTGGCGAGGCTGTTGGCGCGGCGGGCGAATCCGAAGATGAAGATACCGCGACCCCATCAAGGAATGGCCGGCGGCGGAACAGGAAACACGGTGGCAAGGCTGTGCTTGCTGTCGAGGAATCCAACAACCCCGGCGCCGCCAAGAAGGCCAAGGGTGGTGACCCCGGCAAGGATCTTGCCGGGTGCCCTTCCTGTCAGGCCTTGGCGGCTGCCGACAAGTCAGAAAGCTCCGGCAAGCAGTATTGCAAGATCCATCGCACCAAGGGCCATGATCTCCAAAACTGCCGGCAGGTTGAACAGCTTGCCGAGAAACAGAGGGCCGAGTATGAAAGGCGAGATAAGGAGAAGGCCCAAGATGGTGCTGACGGATCCGGCAAGAAGCGCGGTGGCCGAGGGGGGCGCCGCAGCAAGGCCAAGCAACAGAGGGATAGGCCCGCTCGGGGCCGAGACAAAGAAGAAGATGACGATGAAGAAGACGATGAGTCAAGTGAGCAAGAATTCCAGAAAGCTACAGAGGCCATGTGCATCGATGGGGGTGCCTCGCTGCATTCTTCCCACTTGCGACTCAAACAGTGGGTGCGGGAAGTCAATGCAACAGAGCCATCGCCAGATGCATGTAGGCCCCTGAAGTGGTCCAACACGCCTATCATATTCGACGCCGAGGATCACCCTGATCGCACAACTGCGGTCGGATGCTTGCCATTGTTGGTCTCACCAACAATTCGCAACCTCAAGGTGACGAAAATGCTAGTTGACGGTGGGGCCGGGCTAAACTTAATCTCACCGGATGTGCTCAAGAAGCTCCAAATTCCTGATGAGGACCTCGAAGAAATGGGTACGTTTCAAGGGGTCAATCCGGGAAGAACCCAGCCCAAGGGCAAGATTACGCTGCCGGTGACATTTGGTAGTGAGCTCAACTACAGGACCGAGAAGGTAGTGTTTGATGTCGCCAAGATCCCCATGTCATACAATGGGATCCTTGGTCGGCCAGCGATGGCTAAGTTTATGGTGGCATCACACTACGCATACAATGTTTTGAAGATGCCCGAGCCGTTGAGCGTCATCACTATCCATTCTGATAAGAAGGATGCGCTCATCTGTGCCGACCAACTTTACCGGGAAGCAGTTGCAGCACCTGCCATCAAGGCATCTGCTCCTGCCACTGGAACTCCCGGGGGGAAGAAGAAGACCGGCAAGAATCTTGGCGCGAACTCCGGCAAGCGCACCTGCTCGCAGTGCTGCACTTCCGTTGAGGATGCACCAGAGAGTTCTACCGGCAAGAACAAGAAATCCAAGGCTGCTCCGCCGGAGACCAAGAAGGTGCTCGTCAAGGAGGATGGAACGGGGGGAACTTTCACCATAAGTTCCACCCTAGATGACAAATAGGAAAGCGCGCTTGTTGCCTTCCTGCGGGCAAATGTCGACGTGTTTGCATGGCAACCGTCTGACATCCCCGGTGTTCCCAGGGAGGTAATTGAGTACCACCTTGCTGTCTGTCCTCACGCGCGGCCCGTCAAGCAGAGGGTCAGGAAGCAAGCCTTGGAGCGGCAAGAATTCATTGCCGAGGAAATCAGAAAGCTGGAGGCGGCAGGATTGGTCAAAGGAGTGCTTCATCCAACCTGGTTGGCCAATCCGGTTGTAGTGCGAAAAGCGAATGGGAAATGGAGGCTTTGTATCGATTATACAGATATCAATAAAGCCTGTCCAAAAGATCCCTTTCCCTTGCTGCGCATCGACCAGATTGTGGATTCCACCGCTGGTTGTGATCTCCTGTCCTTCCTTGATGCCTATTCAGGGTATCATCAGATTTTCATGGCGAAAGAAGATGAAGAGAAGACCGCATTTATCACCCCATGTGGTACATATTGTTTTATACGAATGCCTTCCTGGTTGAAAAGTGCTGGTTCAACATTTGCAAGAGCAGTCCAAATTGGTTTTGAGCCTCAACTCCATAGAAATATGGAGGCGTATATGGATGATATAGTGGTCAAAACCAAAGACAAAGCGATGCTCATTCAAGATTTAGAAGAAACATTTGCGAATCTGCGCAAGATCAACTTAAAGCTCAATCCTGAGAAGTGTGTGTTCGGTGTTCCTTCCGGCAAGCTCCTCGGATTTTTTGTATCTTGCCGGCTGTGGCAAAGCACTCACTCTTCCTCTTCTCGCTCCGGACTAAAGCCGGAGATGTCGAATTCGGCCTCCGTTGCGATGTCTGAGTGGGGAGGCGGAGGAGGGGTCCTAGGTCGCTTGGCTGTGGCAGGCGCCGGGGGTTGGCGTGTTTTCGCCGCCTCAGCTTCCGGTGCGGTAGTGTGAGACACCCCTGCCGCCTCAGCAGTGGCTGCTGGTGTGGGTCTCGCGCGCCGTGCAGGCTGCTGACGAACCCCTTGCCGCGGTGCAGTCTTGCCAGCCGCTTTCCTGCCGGGAGCCTTGTCGCTCGAGGAAGTGGCTTGCCGGGATGCCAGATACAGCCTTTCGAAGAACACGCTTTGTCTTCTTCGGGGCTGGGAGCTCTTCTTGCAGTTCTTCTTCAGCCGTGTCCTCGTCGGACGAGCTCTCAGCGGCTGTGCTGCTTTGTTCCCCGGCAGCCTTGTCCTTCCCGGCAGGTTTTACTTCCACCACTACCTCTGCATCGCTGGTTTCCCATTCTGTGAAGCCAGCACTGCCAGCCTCCGCGGCAAGATTTGCCTCCTCCACCCTAGTGGCGATGTACGCTACTTCTTGGTCGGTGGTGGCTCGGATGAAGTCTGCCTCTTCCCGGATGGGTCTCTTCGTCAAGTTATCAAAAAAACTTTTGTGCTTCCTCCTCGGTTGGCTTGGCCCAAGTCGCGTCAAGACCGTGGGCGTTGAACATCGGCATGAAGGCGATGATTGACCCCAAGGCAGAGTTGTTGCACAAAGGGACAATCCTTGCCGGCAACCGATACTTGTCATCGCGCTGGAACAGCTTCTGGCGGAGAGCGCCAAGTTGCATAGCAGTCAGATTATTATTTAACCCGGGGCGCAATCTCATGATGTCTGCTGCGTTTCGGTATTCCCAAGCTGGCCTTCCCCTATTCTGCAAGGGGGCGATGCAGCGGCGGAGAAAGTCGAAGCCAATCATCTCCATTGTTAGCCCGGCAGCTTTCAAGCAAAGAATCCTGGTGGTGGCGATTGTGAGCTTTTCGTCGTCAGCGGCAAGACTGCTCCATCCACTGCCGCGGACTACTTTTTGTTGCCGGGGCAGACAAAATGGATGGAGATCTGCTTACTTGATACAGCACCATTCAGCCCGCCATTCGTCCCACTTTTCGCGGTAAACTCCTTCTAGGTATATTTCCTTATTCCAAGCCCTTGGAATCCAAGCGATAGAACCAGAGAGGGCCTCTCCTTTTTGGATACGAGGGAAAAAGTAGTGGCGGGAAAGGGTAGTGTTGGGAACCACTCCGGCAAAGTTTTCACAAAGGTGGGCAAAGATGGACATGCACAGTATTGCATTCAGCGTGAAATCGAGAAGATGAAAGCCGTATGTGTACATGATGTCGTTGAAGAAGTTAGAAAATGGGGGGGCAGAGCCCGCAATAGAAATACGCAGCGAAAAAGGGGTATCTGTCCGACCCACTTTTGGAACAAGAACCTGGAATCACGCGTGTGGCGGGGTGAGCCTGCGTCTCCTTCGCCCACATGCATTGGTACCGCCTCTTCAGAGCTTTTGCATCGAGCGACGGGGCGAAGACGACATACTTCTTCCGCATCTTCACCAGTTCGCTCTCCAGGACATCAGCTTTCGCCTCCTTGCTCTTGCTTTCACTAGCCCTGGGCGGCATGGCGGCTGTGAGGGCGGAAGCCGGGGATGAAGCGAGCGTGGACGCGGCGGGCAGAAGAGGGAAAGCTTTGTTCTGAGCTCAAGAGGAGGAAGGCGATGGCGACGGCCAGATTGAGAAGAAGAGGGGGGTAAATAGGCTTGTGCCTCTGCGGCTTCTCCTTTTTATGGGGAAGGAGCGGGGCCGCCTCTTTTACTCCCCAATGTGAATGCGCCTCTATAGGCGCGTTGCAGTTGCAGCTTTTGAGGCATGTTTCCCACGTCGCGCGTTCGGCGCGCGTAGTGGGGGGCACAGTAAACGGGATATTTACGAGCAGTTAATCCCCTGCCACGTGTGCCCGTGCACTGTTTGGGCCTAGCCCAACAACGCCTCGCACTCGTGTATGGCCTAGGCCCGGGGGCTCCTGTCGGTGTACCAAGTATTGGGCCACTAGTACCCCGTACTTGTGCACGGGCAGTTGTAGCCATACTCGCGGCAAGGCTTGTCGGGGAACAGTTTGAGGTTGACTCAAGCCACCAAAGAAATCATCAAGTCAGATATCTGAGGATCAGCAGATAAGAAGAGCTAGAATCCGAAGCCCAGCTTCCCCGGCAAGATCTTGCCGGGGTGGCCTGCGGAGCCCGGCAAGGTTTTGTTGCTGTGCCACCGCTCTAGCACAGTGACAAACCTGACATTCTGGGTCCTTCTTTGGATGCTTGGTGACGCGCCAGTGGAGGAGAGCTTAAGCGGTGCTGATGGGATGGCCCCTTTTTCCGTCCCCAAGAAAGTAAGGACACCTAAACGGACACCTTACGGTGCATTAAATGCGTTCGTCCTAGTCCGTCAGGGGTTAGGTATGATGACCCTGTAGTTACTTTACACCTCAATGTATGTACATTTTGCCACTGTGGTGACCCCTTTGTGATATAAAAGGAGGCCCATGGCAACTGCTACAGGGGAGGAGGATCTTCTGGCCCATTCTGCATGCGTAGCTGCTCTTGAACGTACTGTTCACTGTGAGCGCTCCTGGAGCCTGGGCTCAAGAACACTAATAATAACACAAGGCAAGAGTAGGGTTATACGCTGATCAGCGGCCCGAACCTGGGTAAAATCGCCCCGCGTCGATCGTTGGTTCTGCTCTTTGCGCATACCTCTCCCCCCGCCGAATCGTAAAGGGGTCTCTTGGGATCCCATAGGTGTCGCACGCCGACACTCAAGAACAATCTTGCTTTTCAGGGCAAGACGATATGATCAAGGGAGCGAGGGATTGACACAATCCTAACTCATTGATCGAAGAGTGCACCAGGAAAAATGGACTAGGTAGCACGATCAATCTTAGAATGATAATTCAATAACCAACACGCTAAGAATGAGATTATTGTCCATTAACTACCAAGGAAGAAGGTTGGTAGGAGTATTGATTTCACACATCACATTTCATTTTTCAGTATTCCGGTTGCTACAATGCAGGGACTAAGGAATCAATAATGATGGCGAGAAGTATCACTACATCAAGAATCCATAGGGTAGTGTGCAATTCCCATGATATTCTTGACATAAAGAAGGTAATACTCCAAGGTAGAAAGGAACAAAAGCTGGATTAGCATTTTGATGTGCGGAATACAATTGCTTTGATCCAATGCTAGATATGTATGAGGTACCGGAGTTTGTTTCTCCTGGTCATTATGAAATAGAATGGATTGACGGACCACACGAGTAAAAGGCATCGATGAACACGAACGCACAACTACTCCTGACTATCAACTGATAGATGAGAGTCCGAATACAGCTACAAAGGGAACAACTCAAAGGAACACATGATTTTCTGAGTTGTGGATGCATAGATTAGCATGTAGAACTAGGTCAACATATTTCTTCCGGATAATCCATGCAGAAAGGAAGGATTGGCAGAGTCACAAATGTAGAATGAAGAACTCATCAAGAACACCCTTGTTGTGATCTTTTGGTTTAAACGAAATTCTGCCAAGGAGGGTTCATGGTATTTGGAAGAATGATATACCACGAACCTCAAGGACTATCACAAAGGTTACTAATGTCCTAAAGGAATGAGCAAACACTATCAATAGGAATGGATGGAATGAATCATGGGTTCAAGAACGCAGAAATAGAATACCTACTAACCTATATAACATCACGAGATGCTTTTGAGAATGATGGCCATAATCATCACACTGGGAGCACAAAACATGGCTAGATTACTAGTTGGTTCTCTAAGATACCCTAGTGTCATAATAATAGCTTCAACATATATGTCGAGGCAATGGAGTGCCTCAACACACCGGTTAGTGTGGTTAATCTGGCCTAAAAGGGACATCTGAAATATGGGGAAAAGATTTGCAAATGCATCAGATTGTTTAGAAACCTGGGACAACTCGGACAGCATAACGGCTGTAAATGCTCAGAAAGATTTTGAGACATACTGGAAAATGGTGGCATAACCACTCAACATCCCTGTCGGTGTCAAAACCGACGGATCTCGGGGTAGGGGGTCCCGAGCTGTGGATCTAGGATCGATGGTAACAAAGACGATGAACACGGTGTTTTACCCAGGTTCGGGCCCTCTCTATGAAGGTAAAACCCAACGTCCTGCTCTTGTTTATATTGATGAAGTATCAAGGTACAGAGTTGATCTACCTCGAGATCATATGTTGCGGTCTAAACCCTAGAGGTATGATGAGTAATGTCATAATAATCTATCTATCAACGAGCCTGGCCCCGGCTTATATAATGTACCGGAGGCCTAGGATAACAAGAGTCCTAGTCGGCTACGTTGGTGGAGAGGAGTTCTTGTCTTGATCACCAAGTCTTGTGGAATCTTCCTTGTATATGTCATCGGCTGTCCGAACTGGCCCATTAGTGAACCGCCACGGGGGTCCTCGGCCCAACCCACTGGTCGGGAGATGACATGGTGAGTACCCCCTAGTCCAGGACACCGTCAGTAGCCCCCTGAACCGGTCTTC
Source organism: Thinopyrum elongatum (assembly GCA_011799875.1). NCBI lineage: Eukaryota > Viridiplantae > Streptophyta > Magnoliopsida > Poales > Poaceae > Thinopyrum > Thinopyrum elongatum. The sequence continues at coordinate 299,035,870 of CM022299.1, forward strand.
AAGTTGGGGACGCTCCTCGATTCTTCCGAACTATTCTTCGTCTTCGGTCGTCGGTCTTGAAAACCGGTTCAACAAATCTTCCCATCTCCGATCTTGAGGATCGCCGAGGTGTATCCGAAGAGTTCATACGTCGGGTATCCGAGGAGTCTTTTTAAGTTATCGGCCTTTATCAATGCCTTGTAAGTTTTTTACGCCACACCTGGGGTTTGAAGTGTTTCCCGTGCGACGGCGCCCTCTTGCGTCCGAGCTCTAAGGCCGAACTAAATCCGAGGCGTCTCTTCACAGCCGAGCTCCAACACTACTCGGCATTCAAGGTATCCTCTTGTGTCCTAGATCCAACGCCGAACTGAATCCGAGGTATCGTAGATTACCTTAGCCTCTGAAAATTTGAATGAGTTCATCCGAGCTTAAATGCCGGAGTAGCCCTCTATGGAACGAACCATTCAAATCCGAGCTTTATGCCGGACCGCTTCCGGGCTCCAACGCCGGACTGCATACGAGTTCTAACGATGGTCAGCATCCGAGGTGTCATAAATACCTCGGTCTTTAAAAGATTGACGAATTCAGCCGAGCTTAATGCCGGAAATGCCCTCTATGGAGCCAGCCACTGGCGCCCGAGCTTTATGCCGGACTGCTTCCAAGGTGGTGCACCACCCTGACTGCGAGCTGATTTTTTGTGAATATTTTCAATTGGTGCAATTTATTCTCTGCCGAGATATATAGCCAGAAGCCCTCAAGGTCTGTGTTGGTCTAAAACCCGAGATGCACCTGAAGGATGGCATAAAACCGGTGATCCCAGTAGCCCCTGAGACTCAGGTCGATTCGCAAAATCGGCCTGAGGATCAACTCCTAGCTCTGTAGCATACTTAGGAATAGAAATGTGGTGTGCATATTCCTCGAGACTCAGGTTGGGTGCGGCCGACCAACCTGAAGATCATAATCTCCTCGGGAACTATTTCGCACTTTGTAAACTATCTGCATTGAATCGTCGATGCAGTAGCCCCCGAGCCAATGGTCGGGTGGCAACACCAGATCAGGGGATCGATGTGCCCCTTTAATATTTGTAAATGAGAAGCGCGAAGCCCAGTAGCCCCCGAGCCTTAATGTGGGCACGGGTGGCCGAATTAAGGATCAATGTCCGGAGTATGTCACAATTTATGTGTAATGATTCTATGTATCCAAGTACTTTACATCACTAATGCTCGGATCCGCATTGTACAAACCTTTGTTGACCGACCATCGGCTTCAACCTCTTCGGCCAGCAGCCGAAGAGTGTTCGTCCTACTTTATAAAGCCTTTATAAGGGCAAAGATTTACGACAAACAAGGCAATCCGATCATACGGTTTTATAAACAAAGGTACACGGAGAGATATGTTATATTACGTTTAAATGTAAGAAACATCTTCCAAAGAAAATAGTCCCGCTATCGGTTCCTTTCTTTGGGTCGTCATGCTTATCATGATCATGAAACCTCACCTCCGATCAATGTGGGAGGAAAATATTGAGGATTTAGTTCGGGGAAAGTTCCCGAACTCTATGGTATTAATGAACCAAAATTTTCACTTCCGTCGTTGCCGACCAATGTGATCCTTTAAGATTGCTAGCTTTCGGCTTCACCCAGTCTGAGGTACTTACTCGGATGACCCGGTAGTAACAATCACAAAGGTGCTCCCTTTATCACCTAGCCGAACAATCGGGAACGTAGGGGTAAGCACAGGAGCCAGGCAACCCAGCTTGGCCAAAATCTTAAGTCAAATTGATGCATATTTATGGCTTTAGAACGATGATTGTGGAAGGAGGTCCTCGTATATTAAATACAAATGCCGATGATATGTTTATTTTGACTCCGTTGCGACCGTTTATCATTTGAAAGTGGCCCATCGTCGGCTTCCACCCCCTTGTAGATGCTACGCAGGGTGTTTTCGCAATAACAAAACAACCCTTAGCCGATGTCTCGGTGCCTGAAGGCGGTTGTGTTAGCGGAAACGAGGCAATCAGATATGCGGGCTTTATAACTTTCACTTAGTCATAGGAGCTTTAAACTGGGGAAGCTAGCTACGAGCCCCTGGTTTGTGTTCGGCATTGACCGAAGTCTAGCCATTAACACTTCGGCCAATATTATGAAAGGCCCATCGTTTAACACGGGGTAATCGGTGTCGATCTATAGTGTGACACCGTCATCGGATCGCTGACCAGTTTACGCCCATTGTGACAGTCAGTTTTCGGCTTTCTCCACTGAGGTGCTTAATCATTCGAGCTGGAAGCACAATCGCAGTGGTTCTCCCTTTGCACACCTAGCCGAACAAAGCGGAACGTAGGAGGCAAGCACAGGAACCGGGCAACCCAACTATTGACCAAAGACACAATTCGAAACCGATGCATATAAAGCAATACCCGAGAATGTTTTGCCGAATCTCTAAAGGTGTCCGGCGTTGCACTGCGAGACTTATGCTGGAAACACACAAATAGTTTAAAAGTGCCATAGGCTTAAAAACCAAAAGACTTATGCGAAAACTCCACGTTCGAACTAAATCAAGTCAATTGGTGCCAATACGAAAATTGGTCTAAAAAAAATTGTGCTTCTTTCGTGCTTTAACATGACACATCCGATCTCAAGACTGCAAGTGGGTCAAGATCGGACCGAGGCTATCCAGTTATTGACCACACTCTCGAGTCGAGGAAGGAGTGATAGAAAAAGACTTTGCAACGAACAAGAACAAAACACACTTATTATAAAATGGCTCATGTAAATTTAAGAGCCCCCAGCTAACATGGGTAAAGGGAGTTTCTTTTAACAAACAACTCACATGAGCACGGTCGAACCGAACACAAATTAAAAATTTAAAACTTTGGGCATGAAAGCGACTTAGCTGGTTAATGTGCTCAGCATCGATGACGCGGTCCGAGTTTACGGCGGGACGAGGTCCCAGCCCCTAAGCCGGTCCCGAGATGGAGGAGCGAAGAGCTCGGCACTCCGAAGTGGCGACACAGCACGGCCAATGTGGCGAGGTGGAACCCCCCGTCCGTCCGAGGCGACGGAGTAGGCCGACAGTATGACGCTGAAGTTCCCGGTGTGGGTTAATGAAGTGATGACGAAGCCCCCGGTCCAGCCAAGGTGACAGCGCTGCCCAATCCGGATCATTTACCTATGCACGAAAGATAGTGCGAGCCGGAGATAACAGTAATAAAAAAAGGTTGCATGATTAATAATTCATGCGAAGTGAGTAATAAAAGAAATATGGCCCGTGCGCCAAACACCCGACGAGGTAGGACCCTCTTGATGACGCCGAAGTCCCCGAGGCAACCGAACATGTCGGTATGGCAATTCAATCAACAAGATGATCATGCAAGTCAATTTATGCTAATTGGGACGACGACATTGGCTTGCCGAAGTGACCGCGTGACGCAGTCGAAGTCAATTACCTGCACACATAAAATAGTGCGGTCCAAAAAGAATAATATAAATATATATAAAATCCTTGCATAATTTCTTTTCGCAAAAATCATTTATTTAAAGAGATGTGGCTTGGCGCCGAAGTCAATGTCGATGCAGGGCGTCGGCGTGATGCGGTAAAGGCGTGGCAAAGCCCGAATTCACAGGTCCATCCGAGTTCCAGATGCGGCGTTCGCCGAACTATGTACGGAAACTGACCGAACCACCACGCGACCGTCGTTAATGCGACCACCATTGGATAGACCTGTGTACAGATGATGGAACAAACCAGAGTAATAATTTCTTAGGAAAAATAAACCCAAACAAGCAAAAATTGCTAGGATTAATAGCACCTAGTTTATTTGTTGTAGCAGTCCGAAGAAAGGTTACTCCCAAAATTGGGACTCGATCTGCACACCTATTGCCTGATGGGTGATGAAGCGACGGCATGGCGATGCTGGCAAAGATTGTCTCGCCGAGGCAAAGCCCCCGGTCCAGCTAACGTAACGAAGCTGGTCGGCTGGTGACGCCGAAGTCTCCGGAGTAGGTTGATGAAGAGATGGCGAAGCCCCCAGTCTAGCCGAGGTGACAGAGCAGGTCGGTAAGGAGACATTGCAGTTGCCATGTCAGCCAAGGTGTTGAAGCAGTTCGGCGTGATGGACATCGGCTTGAAGAAGCAACAGTGCGGCCATGCCGACGCAGGTCGTAACTTGTGATGCGGTCAATGCTGGCTTGATGAAGTGGCCATGCGGTGATGATTTACCCTTGGCGATTCCGAACTCTTGTTCGGCTCGCCGAGATGATGATCCGAAGGAAGTTGAGCTCGGCTCAAAAAGCGACGACGCGTCTAGCGCAGGTCGGTAGCCGTGGAGCAATATTGCCGGACTGGTTTGACACCAGCGTGATGGTGAAGATTACCTTAGAGGAGGCTTAAAATTTTATGGGCACATGTTTAAAAACAACGCACAATACCCTAGAAGAAAATTCCTTTTAAAAAGGTTGTCCAATATCACGTTCATAAAGAAACATGAATTCGGGTCGGATCCATATTCGCGCAGAAAACAGATCTGAAAATTGGTCCACTCATCGGAAGGTTCCTGGAGTTTGAACCGTCGGATCGAGCTGAAATTTTGGGGGCGGTAGATATAGGAATTCTGCAGCTGATCAACGGTTGGATCTTCCAAAGGACGTCCGAGCTAGATGCTGGACACCACGCTCCAAACTCGTCCAGATTCCCGTCCAGATTCGATAGGGCTCCGGTATATCAGAGATCGCCGGAGATTCCTCCATCGGAACTCGGCGAAATTTTACAGGGTTGTTATATACACAATTACGCACTATGCCACCAAGGCAATCATCAAAGCGACACTTGAGGAAGCGGCGACAGCGAATACGAATCCGCTGTATAGAAAAACAGCACGATCGCCCGAGGACAATGTTGAAGTTGAGCCCCCGAGCTACATAGATGATTCCTCCATGATCATGATAGAGATCGGAGTTGATGTTGATGAAGGCCCTCATCCGAACATGATGATCGGAGGCAGGGGACAGTCCTCGTTCGAGCCAAGGTGACCAGTCGAGCCGGCGACGAATATGCCGACGTCGTAGTTGATCTGCAAGCGAGCCATTGATCCATTGCCGATCACATAGCGGAACTCTCAATGAAAGCACCATTGTCGGTGTCAAAACCGGCGGATCTCGGGGTAGGGGGTCCCGAGTTGTGGATCTAGGATCGATGGTAATAGAGACGATAAACACGGTGTTTTACCCAGGTTCGGGTCCTCTCTATGAAGGTAAAACCCTATGTCCTGCTCTTGTTTATATTGATGAAGTATTAAGGTACAGAGTTGATCTACCTCGAGATCATATATTGTGGTCTAAACCCTAGAGGTATGATGAGTAATGTCATAATAATCTATCTATCAACGAGCCTGGCCCCGGCTTATATAATGTACCGGAGGCCTAGGATAACAAGAGTCCTAGTCGGCTATGTTGGTGGAGAGGAGTTCTTGTCTTGATCACCAAGTCTAGTGGAATCTTCCTTGTATATGTCATCGGCTGTCCAAACTGGCCCATTAGTGAACCGCCACGGGGGTCCTCGGCCCAACCCACTGGTCGGGAGATGACATGGTGAGTACCCCCTAGTCTAGGACACCGTCAATCACAATATCAAGGTTCTGAGACCAGCTGTTAACACACAGAAGTACTAGAAACTAAACTGAGACCTGAATCCATCATTCCTATAAGTCTACAGATTAGTAACACGTGATCCTGAAAGAAAAATGAGAAGCCTAGTTCTTAATCTCCGTAGGAAAGAAGAGGGTGACTCAGATTAGAAGGACATAAGGTAAAGGAGTAAAAAGAGCCTTACGTTCCCTTCCACAATCAATTCCCTTATATAACTAAAGAATTTCTAGACTCGACTTCGACCAGTTTGGCTTGGTAATCCTACAGGCAGTCAGGCTCTGATACCAAAGCTGTCGGGGCACTGATCCTAAGTCACACCGATCTAACACATAACACATCATATCACTTTATGGCCTCACGCACGGTATCCCCGCGGCTGCAGCCTTACTTTGGCCGGGACCGTTTACGCCTTTTGGCTCACGTATATGATAGTGTTGCTAGCACCCATGTGACAGAGAACCCGGGCCAACATGACTAGTCATAAACCCAAGGTGGCACAAACTTACAGGGACAGGCATACATGACCCAACGATACATGTGTCGGTCAGCAGCGAGTGTAACCGGGCTGTAGCAAGCTATTAGGACTCCGGTAAACACCGCGTGACATTTCCCCGAAGGGACAGACATAGGAGCAAAGAAGGACACATGCCGGTTAATCCATGTGTTTCGGATGGAAGCACTAGGAGGCATTTCCCCATAAGGAAGGCTACTAAGAATAAGCAACTAGGTGTGAGATCCCACACATACCAAGCATTTCAATAACATACACACAATATGCTCGATATGTGTAGACACAACATGTCATCACAACATAACTCTATGACTCAAAGTATTTAATTAAAAGGCTCTGAGGAGCCATACATAGCATGATATTACAAACATGGGTCTCATGACCCAGCATACAAAGTCATACAAGCAACAAGCACATGCGGAAGCTTATCAGAGCCTGTCTAACTACAAGACCCTCCATAGGAGCCAGACCTCTATCTGGGATTCCCAAGCTAATTGTCAAAGCCCAGGAAGAACTACTAGTGAGACTGAAGTCTCTCTGCAAAAACATAAATTAAGCAAACATGAGTACACATGTACTCAGCAAGACTTACATCGGAACTATCTACATATGCATCAGTATCAACAAAGGCGTGTGGAGTTTAACTGCAGCAAGCCAGCTTTGACTCAGTGGCTATCCTATATTACGACTACCAGTATTTTCTTTGGGGTGAGAAAGCGCGCACGAGTCCACATATTCACCATAACAATACACCACTATGGATTCGCTCCCGTCTCCCTACGACAAGGCCATCCATAGCACTCACACTTATCTTGCGCATTTTAGAGTATCCACTTCAAGTTATCTATGAACCATATAAGCTTTCCAAGTAGTCCATATCTGAGAACGCAGTATCCAAATAGATCATATTACCCTGCAGGGGTGTTGTCGGTGTCAAACCCGGCGGATCTCGGGTAGGGGGTCCCCAACTGTGGATCTTAGATCGATGGGGAACAAGGGACGCAGAACACGATATTTACCCAAGTTCGGGCCCTCTCTAAGAGGTAATACCCTACGTCCTGCTTGATTATATTGCTTGTGTATATGGGGATTACAGAGTTGATCTACCACGAGATCAGACAAACTAAACCCTAGCTAGTAGGATGGTGATTGTTCTCTTAGCCTCTAAGAACTAAACCCTCTGGTTTATATAGACACCAGGGGCACTAGGGTTTACATATAGTCGGTTACATCAAGGGAACGCTGAATTTTCCATCTTGACTTGGAGTACACATCAAGGCACAAAAGGTCTTCAGTCCGGATATAGTGTGGCCCAACAGTCCGGCCTACGAGAGATAGGCCGGCAACCCGAGGACCCCATAGTCCAGGACTCCCTCAGTAGCCCCCGAACTAGCCTTCAAGGCCGGCTTCCTGTAACTCTCATGACTGCAGACTCCGGCTTTCACGCGAGTTCCCTTTCTTCTGAGTATTCGGAATAATATCTCTCCAGTTAGATCTTCAAACGGTGCTCTATCTAATTCGGCCACGCGTCGAGCCGTATCCAGATTCTGAACTATCGATTTTACTTAGCCTTGAAGACCAACTGTTCAAGTGTGAACAGTATTTTTGATTGACAGCTTTCGGCGAAGGGTCACGGCCGGTCATAAACACCGAACCATTATGAGGACTCGATGCGCGGCTCGAGGTAGCACCTCCATCGACATGTCCCATTGAAGTGGAGATCGTGTTCCGTTCTTTAAGGGATTTGATCACTGATACCCCATATCCATCCGCGCATGACACTTCAGATACATCGGGAAGTGGCGAGGCCAGCGGCGCGTTTCAAGGACTCCTGGTGTCACGACTGCTTATAAAAAGGGACCTGCCACAGATATCTCCTCACACCTTCTCCTTCCTTTCACCATAGCCCTTTCCAATCCACAGAGCTCAAGCCCCCAGATCCAACTTTCCTCAAAGATCTCCCCTCGAGCTCAGCAATGGCCGGATCTGGAGTGAAGGGAAAATGGGAGGCCTCATGTGTCACTAACAAATACATCAAGGACCTACAGCGAGCGGGCTTCCTTTCCGCAACATTGCTCATCGAGCTCCAGAGGAGGGCCAAGTAGTACCGATGCCCCGCCCCGGTGAATGGGTGTTGTTCGTTCCCCATTTTATCCAGGGACTAGACTTCCCTCCCCACCCATTCGTACGGGGGTTGATGTTATACTGCGGGCTCAACTTCCAAGACCTGGCTCTGAATTCTTTTCTCCACATCTCGGCCTTCATCATCATTTGCGAGGCCTTTCTTCGGCTCCAGCCACACTTTGGCCTCTGGCTGAAGGTGTTCAACGTCAAGCCAAAGATCGTCCACGGCCAGCACACGGATTGTGGGGGCGCTATGGTGAGCAGGCTCACCAGACTCGGATGGCCGGAGGGCGTGTTCATAGACACAGTCAAGATCTGGCAAAAAGAATGGTTCTACATCACAGAGCCTCGTGATGCGGACTGAGCCGCCGCTCCGGATTTCAGATCCGGACCCCCCGCGAGGTTAACCTCGTGGACCAAGAAAGGCCTTGACAAGGGGTCTGCCACCAAGGTGGACACGTTGCAAAAACGCGTCTCCAACATGATAAAGGCAGGGCAACTCTAACCAACGTGGTCCAGATCATGCTCCACCGCCTTCTTCTATCTTGCCAATGTCAGGATGCCCCAATTTGGTCCTAGAAGCCCAAAGACCCCTGCACCATGCAACACTTCTATGGTACCACCCACGAGAAGCTGTGGAAGGTGATGTTCAAGCCACAGAAGACGTGGCCAGCGGAGAAGGAAGACATTGGCCTCGATGCCGAGAATCCTCCTAGGGAGGTAATATAGCATTATTTACTTTATGTTCGGATATCCGATTTCCCACTATGGTCCTCACCCCCTTCTTCCCGTTTCCACACAGCTGGCTTAATAAGGCCGTGAAGATATACAGTTCGGCCCCGCTGCCTGAACTCCCCCGGTCAGCCCTGCTAGAGGAAATGCTGACCGTGGTGCCTTACAAGGAGCCAGACAGAAAGGAGAAGAAGAAGAAGTACCCCACGAGGGAGGCCGGGGAAGGCCTCCGTCCACGAGTCCCTTTGGACACCAAGTCTAGGGATACCCACGCCCCCTCTGCACAGGAGGGGGAGCAAGAAGAAGAAGAGGAGGAGAGAGTGACTCTTCCCGCACCAGGAAGAGAGCGGCATCGGCCGAAGCCAAGGAAGAGCATCCTCCCCTGGCTCCGAAGAAGAGGACCAGGGGCAAATTGATCATGCCGATGATAGTTCAGACTCCGATAAGGAGTCCACAGCCTCCGAGAAGGTCCCAGAGAGGGTTCCCAGGGTCAAGCCCACGTGTTGTAAGGTAAGAATTCTAAGACTATCCGGGGGCCGGTCTAACCCTCCTATTACTAAAAGTGCATACTTTTTCGTGTTGCAGCCCGCCGCGCGACCTCCCCACCGATCAGATCTCGGAGGGCACTTCTCTGCCAACCGATCAGGCGGAGAGCAGGGGCGCATCACATTCTGCACCTCCTCCGGTCATCGGGGAGACCGGGGAGGTGGTGTCCCAGAGGACCCCACCCGTGCCCAACACGGAGGGCGATGGCGACACCGACATGGCCGAAGCTAACGCTTCGGCCGCCGAAGACTAGGAGAAGGAGCTTGGGTAAGCCCAGCCCTCTCAGAAAACAATTCTGAGGCCCTCACGGCCTTTAGAAGCGTCAGAGCCACCCCCCACCAAAGGTGGAGCCGGGGCCCCGCTACTGGTGCCGAACACCGGGGACCAGGCCGTGGCTGAGTGGCCAGACAAAATGGAGGAGGGTGTGAACAACTCCTCCATAGTCGCGGAACACCGTGCCCTAATGGGCGTGGTTTGCAAAGCGTTCAGTCCGTTAACAGTGGACTGAAAGAAGCTTTTGGTGGCCTCCTAGCAGGCTTTGAGGTAAACCAAGTAATGCTTTATCTTCATAAAAATATATTCGGTGGACAAGATTTTAGCAGTCCTTACATGTAGCAGCCCCCGAGACTCTGGCAGGTTTTGGAAAGAACCTGTCTGAGGCTCAAAATTCATCGGAACAATAGTCTAAACATGAGGCATTGTTTAGTTTTGCAGGCATTGGCGTTCGCAGATGCCGCCAATGCCGCAGAGCTGGCCGAGCTGAATCGGAAGCTCAAGAGCTTCGATGAGGAGCTTGACCTCGTCAACAAACGGTTTGACGAAGCGTAGGGTTAGTCCATTCGAAACGTAGTTAATAGATTTTTTTGTTAAGCAAAGTATTCAGGGTTGTCCCTAAGCAGAATGTTATTCACAGCTTTCGCCGTGGAGGTCGAGGGTCTCAAGGCCGAGCTGCTGAAGGCCAAGAAGGAAGCAGCCGAACAGAAGGCGGCGGCCGAACAGGCGGCCGCCAAACTTACGGTGGTGAAGGCCGACCGCGAGAAGCATGAGTCCAGAGTGGCCGAGGTGCAACAAGAGCTCAAGGATGCCATCACTAAATGTGAGGACCTTGAGCAGAAGAATAAGGATCATGCCACCGAGCTAGCCAAGATGAAGACGGAAGTCCAGGAGGCGCAGACAGAGGCGCGAGGTGCTCGTGAAGAGCTCCGACGAGTGAAACAAATTGCGAATGCTAAGCATTACGTACTGCAGAGTGTCTTTGGTGGTCAGAGGTTCGCCTTGCTCACCCGGGTCTGGCGTTCCGCAGGCGTAATTGCCGAGCTCCCAAAGAGTGCCCCTAACGTTTCAAGGCACTATGCGGCTCAAGAGGGTGACTCCGAGCTGAGGCTATTCTGGGCGCAGTTCCAGGTGCCCGAGCACCCTCCCCTCCTTGTTAATCAAATGAAGCAAATGATGGAGCTGCACCAAATGGCGGAGCCAGCCCTGAAGGACCTCTGTGTCCGGCTATGGCCCTCCAAGCCCATACCGAGCAGCTATTTTGGTCTGGTGGCGAAGTTGTGTGACGCGGCTGCCCGTGTTGAGGCCGTTAAGCACTCGGTGTGCATCGAGGGGGCTCGGATGGCGTTCTCAAAGACCATGGTGCATTGGCCGAAAATCAAGCCCGTCGAGATGGCCACCGGACCTCCCCCAACTGGAAAGGAGCATAAGCGTCCAGAGCAATACTTCTTCGCCATCATGGACGGTGCTTGGGCTGTAGAGGCACTGTGTTCAAAGGATTTCCTCCTTGAGTAGTTGTGCCGCTTATGTAATAAAATGTGGTCGAACCTTATGTTTTATAATGCGATTGTCTTTTGTATGGGTTATCATACTTGCATGTGTTTATGTTAATTTTGACTCCTGTGTGGTCGTTTCAACCTGGAAGTTACCAGTCGTCGGCTTCAGCCCCCATGTAGATGCTACAAGGGGTGTTCCATCCTCCACACTGTAACCCTTAGCCGACGTCTCGGTGCCTGGAGGCAATAGTACAGGAGGGGAACAAGGCAATCAGACTATTCGGCTTTAGTACTTCCACTTAGCCATAGGAGCTTGACTGCGGGGGCTGATAACCAGCCCCCTGTGTGGTGAGATCACCGGCAGACCCAAAGGTCCGGCATCTATCACTTTATTTGTTCAAAGACAAAACCCTTCGTGTTATACTGTGTAATCGCCAATGATTTTTTGGGGTTAACCCCTCTCATCGGATCGCCGATCAGTTCTCGCCTATTATGACAGTTAGTTTCCAGCTTTCTCCCCTGAGGTACTTGACCGAACTAGGCGGAAGTACAATTGTAGTGGTTCTCCCTTTACCTTCTTAGCTGAACGTGCGGAATGTAAGAAGGTAAGCACAGGAGCGGGGCAACCCAACTATTGACCCAAGACATAATTCGAAACCAATGCATATAATGCAATATCCGAGACGCCGGACACATTGGAAAATGAGGTGCCGGACTTTGATGCATGGGGCCAGCATTACGGTCGAGCCCCCGGTCTATTAGCCGATTTGCATTTCAGAGCGAATATGTGCCATACCGGCTTAAGACAAGATCGAAGAGCAGGGAAAAAAGGAGTGCAGTATGAATAACTGTAGAGGCACCTTGAAAGGTTTGCTTTTATTTCCCATGAGCTCATGAAGTTTAATCATACAATTCGAACTGCCGAGAAAAGCTTCGGATAGGGATACGCTAGAAAAAAAGAAAAATTTTACAGAGAAAGGTTTATGTAGGGCCTTGATGTGTGGGCTAACGCCCCAACTGTGCCCTACTACACGTCTGCGCCTTTGCTTCTGTTTTGAAGGAGCAAATCCATGGGGAAGGTGGTTGTGCGATGACGGGTCCTTGATGAGAGTCTTCGAGAGATCGCCACACTGTTGGGGCGTGATGCCGGATAGGTCCTAAATGGTACCTGTTTGTGGTCCGAAGACATTTTTATGCCCTGGTACGGTTGAACCAAACTCTTGGCTATTAAGTCCCATAGCTGCCCATGGTATTTTGAGCGCGAAGTTGTGATGTTGAGGCACGTACTAGGGTGAGCATGCTGTGGGGGGCGTCTCCCTATGCACGTCAAACGCTAGGGAGGCCCTTTAGCTGGAGATAAGGCCCGCGCTCACTTGCTTGCCTCTCGCGCCTTGACGATGATCTGGCCTTTTGGCCCTTTGTATTCGGCCGCCAAAGCCGCAGTGTGTTACTCGGTCCGAAGAGAGCGCTCCGTGTTGCCATTAACTGTGATGACGCCTCTTGGACCGGGCATTTTTCAGTTTGAGGTAGGCATAATGGGGGACGGTGTTGAAACGAGCAAACACGGTCCGGCCTAGGAGGGCGTGATAGCCACTGCGAAAGGGGGCGATGTCGAAGATCAAGTCTTCGCTCCGGAAGTTATCCGGAGAGCCGAATACTACCTCCAAAGTGAGGGCAGCCGAACAGCGGGCTTCAATGCCGGTGATGACCCCCTTGAAGGTGGTGCTGCTGGGTTTGATCCTTGACAGGTCAATTCCCATTTTCCTTAATGTATCTTCATAGATCAGGTTGAGGATGCTACCACCATCCACGAGGACTCTGGTAAGGTGGTACCCATCGATAATGGGATCTAGGACCAAAGCCGCTGATCCTCCATGACGGATACTGTTCGGGTGGTCCTTGCGATCAAAGGTGATCAGACATGCTGACCATGGGTTAAATTTCAAGGCTACAGGCTCTATGGCGTAGCCATCCCGAAGTGTGTGCTCCCTCTCCTTCTTGGGTATATGAGCGGCATAGATCATATTCACTGTTTTGACCTCAGGAGGGAATTGCTTCTGGCCTCCTCTATTCAGCCTGCAGGGTTCCTCATCGTCCTTGCTGCGGGGGCTTTTGCCCGTGTCCTCGGTTGTAAGTTTGCTGGCCTGCTTAATAACCCAACAATTACGGTTGGTGTGGTTGGAGGCTTGTCCGAGGTGCCGTGGATCTGGCAAGGCCTATAAAAGATGACGTCCAACTTGGTGGGTCCATCCTGGTTTCCTTTAGAGGGATTCTTCCGCGGCCCTAACTTGGAATTGCAGGATCCGGCATTTACTGCTATGTCATCGGCCTTGGCGCCGTTGTGTTGACGCTTATTTTTATTGCGTTGTGGCTTTCCGTTGCCGTCCCGAACTTCCAAAGTGCCGGGGTCTTCTGGGTTGGTGCTTCTACGAGCCAACCAGCTATCTTCGCCCGCGCAAAAACGGGTCATGAGAGAGGTAAGCGCCGCCATTGTCTTAGGCTTATCATGGCTGAGCTGGCGTGCGAGCCATTCGTCCCGGATACTGTGCCTGAACGCGGCTATGGCTTCGGCATCCAGGCAATTGACTATCTGATTCTTTTTGGTCAAGAACCAATTCCAGAATTGCCGGGCTGACTCACCAGGCTATTGGACCACATGGCTCAAGTCATCGGCGTCCGGAGGCCGGACATAGGTGCCTTGAAAGTTGGCTCAAAAAGCATCCTCGAGCTCTTCCCAGCTCCCTATGGAGTCTTCGGGCAGGCTGTTGATCCAATGTCGGGCTGGTCCTTTGAGCTTTAATGGCAGATATTTGATGGCATGGAGATCATCTCCTCGTGCCATATGAATGTGGAGAAGAAATTCCTCGATCCACACAGCCGGGTCTGTGGTTCTGTCGTATGGCTCGATGTTTACGGGTTTAAACCCTTCCCGGAATTGGTGCTGCATCACCTCATTGATGAAGCACATTAGGTGAGTGGCGCCCCATATTCGGGCCACAGCATGTCGGACCTCGGATTCCATCCTGGCCCGGTGTTGATCCCGAACTCTATCGTTCCGGTCGAGTCATGCTTGGTATCCGGGCATTTCCTAAACGGCGCCCGTGGCGCCCGTTCCTTCTTTATTTCCCAAACGGCACACACCCCCTTGTCGTGTTGGGCCGGCCCTTTTCACTTTTTTTACTATTTTCACAAAAAAGGTTCATAGTTGGGACTCGAACCTCCACCGCACGTGACCAGGGGATGATGTGATAACCACCCGACCACACCAGTCAGTGTGATTACAGATATGTTTTTCCCTTTTTTCTACTTTCTTCCCTTTCTATTATTTTCTTTTTTCTTTTTTTCTCTGTCCTTTTTTCTCTCTTTTTTGAAATTCACAAAGTTTTTCTTTCAAATAAATGAACTTTTTAAAAATTGATGAACTTTTTTTCAACTTTATGAACATTTTTCAAATTCGATGAAAATTCCTTTTAAATCGATGAACCTTTTTCAAATTCAATGAACTTTTTCAAAATCGATGAACTTTTTTCATATTTGATGAACATTTTTTGAATCTGATGAACATTTTTCAAAATCGATGAACTTTATTTCAAATTCAATGAACTTTTTTTCACTCTTTTGGAATATTTTTTGAAATCGATGAACTTTTTTTCAAAAATCATGATCTTTTTTTAAAGTTGATGAACTTTTTTTTTCAAATTTGTAAACTATTTTCAAAGTTGATGAACTGTTTTCGAAATCGGTCAACTTTTTTTAAAATTGATGAACCTTTTTTGAATTTTGATGAACCTTTTTCAAATATGTGAACTTTTCTCTCAAGATTTGTGAACTATTTTTCAAACGGATGAACTTTTTTCAAAATCGATAGACATTTTTCTTGAAATAGGAAAGTGCGCTACAGTAATGTTTACATGTGTAATAAATTGCGCGGCTAGAAAACGTACTTAAATAATTCGCTCTGGAACTGGTCAGTAGCACGTCGTTGGTCAGATGGTAAGCAGTTCTCGTTCGCTGTTGTCACGACGGGAGTTCGATCCTTGAGGCGAACAATTTTTTGTTATTTTTTTCTTTTTGGCGCTACCCCATGAAACAGCATGTATCATTAGAATTTTGCTGGGCCGGCCCAGTCGCATCGCCCTTCGGGCGCCCGTATGAGGAACCGGCGCTGAGAGCGCCGGTTAGGAGCTCCCCAGTATCCGTCTCTTCTATTGGGAGGGTAACCTCTTGATCCATAGATGGACCTTGACTGACCTGCTCTGGAAGCCAGGTCGTGCCAAAGATCGTATTGATATTCTGGCTGTGCTGCCTCCTTGTCTGTACGGCGGGAAGGGGAAGGTGGGTGTTCGGCTTTGCCAGCCAGCCTGTCCCTTCCTCGAGGGGGGCGGTCGGGCTGGTCGCCTTGAGTTCGTTTGGGCGGTGCGGGCTCGATAGCCCCATCATCGAATTACGGCAACTATTTGCGCTTGGGATAGCTCTTCGTTTGCCGTTCATAGTCGTACCCTTCTTCGGCTTGCTAGGACTTTCGTCCATCTGTCGTTGAGGGTGTTCTATTCGGCCTTTATCTGTTGCTGCTTCTTCTTTGAGCTTCGCGCGGTCGCTATGAGCTGCTGCTTGAACCGCTCTTGTTCCAATGGATCTTCTGGGACGATAAAATCTTCAGCTCCAAGGCTGACCTCCTCTTCGGAGAGAGGCATGTAGTTGCTATCTTCGGAATCACTGGGGTCCTCAGGATTATACTGTCCCTCCTACCCCTCTAAGCCATCAGACTGGTGCTCAGGGGCGGGGTCGTCAAGGTCTTCCGCATTGTCCAGGGTGTCGCCATCTCCGGTGCCCGTGTTGCTTTCCCTGTCTCATTATCCCTTGGAGCGTCGGCGTTGTCTCCGGCGTTTGGGGGGCTCCTCCCCAGGCTTATTATTACCCCTTCTGGGTGTGCCGTCCCCATTGGCGTTGTCGCCGTCGTCCTTGGGGGTGTCCACCATGTAGATGTTGTAGGTGGATGTGGCCGTCTATCGGCCAGTGACGGGAGGGGCGGCGTCTGTGTGGGTCGTGGCCTCGCCGTCATCGTCCATGTCATCAGCCTCCTCGAAGGTATAGTCTAGCATGTCGGTTAAGTCTTCGACGGTGGCTATTAAGTGGGTGGTGGGTGTGACGTAAAATTCCCTCTGGCCTGCCTCAAGGCTTCGTTGAGCGTGAGCCGAGGACGGGCCATCGACAATAGTCATCATCTGGATCCGGTTAAGCGCCTCGTTCAACAAGGCGAGGCTGGCCAGATTGGCGTATGAGGTTTCTTCGGGACTGACCTTCGTCGTTACGATGGGGCGAGGCATGAGCCCGGCCAAGGCGGAACCCTGGTCTTCGAACATCGTGCTAGTGTCAGGGCTCGAAGCCGAATCCGTAGTGAGGATGGCGAGTACGGCTGGAGTTGACTCCCCATCTTCGCACACCGAACTCTCATGAAGGCTCAAGGCCAGATCCATGATAGGGAGGAAGGGTCCGGACAGGATTGATTCCCGGTCTTCGGACATAAGAGTTGCTTCCGAGCTTGAAGCCGGTAGTGCGGTAAGGGCCAATCGAAAGATCGGATCAGGGAGAGACCCCGAAATCAATGCTTCGGAGGTCGTGGTTGTTGCAGGTAAGGCTAAGAAGCCAGTGAAGGTCAGATCGCCCCAAGCGCCGGTGATGTACTCGAAGTTACCAAACCTGATCTGATGCTCAGGGGCAAAATTGTCGACCTGGTTGAGATGACCAGTCGAGTCAGCGTGCAGGACAATGCTGCCTGATACGTCTCCAATGTATCTATAATTTATGAAGTATTCATGCCATGTTTACAACAATTTTATATGGTTTTGGTATGATTTGGATGGAACTAACCTGGACTGACGCTGTTTTAAGCAGAACTACCGTGGTGTTGTTTTTTGTGCAGAAATAAAAGTTCTCCAAATGCAACGAAACTTTCTGATGATTTTTTGGAACAAAAGAGGCACTGGAAGCTTCGTGGGAGGACCAGAAGGTAAAGGAGGTGAGCACAAGACACCTGGGCGCGCCAGGAGGCCCAGGCGCACCCAGGTGGGTTGTACTCACCTTGAGGTCCATCTTCGCGTGATTCCAATGCTGAAAAATCCTATAAATAGATAAACCATCAGAAATAACCTTAGATCAGAAGTTCTGCCGCCGCAAGCCTCTGTAGCCACAAAAAACGAATCTAGACCCCGTTCTGACACACTGCCGGAGGGGGAAATCATCACCGGTGGCCATCTTCATCATCCCGGCGGCCACCATGACGAGGAGGGAGTAGTCCACCCTCGGGGCTGAGGGTTTATACCAGTAGTTATGTGTTTAATCTCTCTCTCTCTCGTGTTCTTGAGTTGGCACGATCTTGATGTATCGCGAGCTTTGTTAATATAGTTGGATCATATAGTGTTTTCCCGTCTCAATCTTGTTGTGATGAATTGAGTTTTCCCTTTGAGATTTTGTTTTTATCGGATTGAATACTTTGTTGGATTTGAGAGCACTTGATCTATGTCTTGGCAATCAACTCGCGGATTCCCGAGGTGACCTTGGGGTAATCTATGCATAGGGGTTGATGCACATTTTCGTCCTGGTTTCTCCGGTAGAAACCTTGGGGCACTCTTTGAGGTTCTTTATGTTGGATTGAGTATTATGAATCTGAAATTGTTTGATGCATATCGCATAATCTACTCATGGATACTCGCGGTGACATTAGAGTTTGTTGATGTGTATCATATGGTGTTATTTTAGTACAAACTCTTGGTTAGATCGATCAGAAAGAATAGCTTGGTGTCATTTTAGTATGAACTCTAGGATAGATTGATTGGAAAGAATAGCTTTGAGGTGGTTTCGTACCCTACAGACAATTTCTTCTTATGTTCTCCGCTAGATAGGAATTTTGGAGTGATTCTTCATATCGTTGAGGGAAGGTTATATGATACAATTATATTAGCATTGTTGAGAGATTGCACTAGCGAAAGTACGGACCCTAGGCCTCATTTTCAAGCATTGCAATACCGTTTGTGCTCTGTTTTATCAATTGCTGCTTTGCTATTTTTATTGTTACTATTACAAAAATAAGTATCTACTATCATTACTACATTTGTATCACCATCTCTTCGCCGAACTAGTGCACCTATACAATTTACCATTGTATTTAGTGTGTTGGGGACACAAGAGACTTTTTATTATTTGGTTGCAGGGTTGTTTGAGAGAGACCATCTTCATCCTATGCCTCCCACGGATTGATATACCTTAGGTCATCCACTTGAGGAAAATTTGCTACTATCGTACAAAACTCTGCGCTTGGAGGCCCAACACGAGTCTACAAGAACAAGTTGTGTAGTAGACATCACTGCCGAACGTGAAAAGTTGCCCGGGGAAGAAGATGTCCCTGTTGTCGACGTCGTATCCAATGATCAGGCGAGCCATCGATCCCTCGGCGATCCAACAAAGGAAATCTCAATGAAAGCACCAATGTCGGTGTCAAAACCGGCGGATCTCGGGTAGGGGTCCCGAACTATGGATCTTAGATCGATGGGGAACAAGGGACGCAGAACACAATATTTACCCAGGTTCGGGCCTTCTCTAAGCAGTAATACCCTACGTCCTACTTGATTATATTGCTTGTGTATATGGGGATTACAGATTTGATCTACCACGAGATCAGACGAACTAAACCCTAGCTAGTAGGATGGTGATTGTTCTCTTAGCCTCTACTGACTAAACCCTCTGGTTTATATAGACACCAGGGGTACTAGGGTTTACATATAGTCGGTTACATCAAGGGAACGCCGAATCTTCCATCTTTACTTGGAGTACACACCAAGGCACAAAAGGTCTTCGGTCCGGATATAGTGCGGCCCAATAGTCTGGCCTATGAGAGATAGGCCAGCAACCCGAGGACCCCCTAGTCCAGGACTCCCTCAGGTGTACTTCTTCACACACGCTCTCACCACGTATCACCATTTACACGACATGTACTCGGCAACCTTCAAGCGGAAGCCCAGCGAGGGTGTCGGCCATGACATGACTAACCACACAAGACTCTAGTCTAGGTTTATGGCCTATTTAAGGTTTTATCCGCGAAGGAAGTTCGGCCGAGGTTTCACTCACTGCCCCCAAACGATGAGAGCAGGGTTCCCAAGAGCACCATCCGGGTGTCATCCTGGTACACCGTGCCTCAGTGTCCCTACCGCATCATAGCCCACCCCTAGGGTCAGCGCTACGCACGGCCTCTAACACATATCCTACAAACACCAGAAACTAGTTGCAACTCCTGGACAGAGATCAAGGCGATTAATAGGTCGAGAGTGTCCATGGGTTTCGGGCCCAATGTATGGTAGTAGCTGTTCTTGGATCACAAACACAGAACTCGGTTCCTAAGGACGGTCCCAATGAGACAACCCACCATGTACTCCTACATGGCCTCTCATCGCTACCTTTACCAAATCGTGTTCACACACTTTTAGCTCTCAACAGTAGGACATGTTCACCACCATTCCAATCCATTCCAGATGAATCAGACCTGACACAACTCTAAGCATAGCAGGCATAACAAGCAAGCATGAATGAGTAGGCACATCATGGCTCAAGCAATTCCTACTCATGCTAGTGGGTTTCATGTATTTACTGTGGCAAATATAGGTCATGCAAAGGAATGGGGGTTCAACTACCGCAACATGTAACAGTTGAATCGTTGTTGTCCTAATGCAACAAAAGAGAGCAGGAGCGAGAGAGTGGGATTGTATCAGAATGCTCAAAGGGGGTTTGCTTGCCTGGCACTTCTGAAGATAGCATTGTGTCTTCATAAGTGTCATCGATCTCAATGTCGGAACAACGTCTACTGAGAGGGAACAACCACTGGCAACAGAGAAGGAACACAATCAATGCAATGCAACTATATGATGCATGATCCTGACATGGCAATATGCTTTTGGTTAAGCTAATGAAACTAGCAACAAGATTAAATGAAGTTGATTTGAACCAAAGATTCAAATTCAAACTCCATATGTGATTATTCAAATGCCATTTAATTGATTTGACCTAATCAGCATGATTAACTTGCTTTAACATGCATGAGAATAGTACCATTGGATAGATTGGATTTTTCTGATCATTTTTTATATATAAATTATTTCATTGGAGTTACAGTTTAATTTCTATGCTTTTTAGAAGTTTTAAACATTTTCTAAAATAAATAAATCATTTCTAATTTATTTAAAACTCCAAAACACTTTTATTGTGTCAGCATTACGTCATTGAGACGTCAGCATGTCAACTGGACGGCCCAGGTCAAACTGACCAGTGGGTCCTGTCTGTCAGTCTCACATCTAGTTAACTAAGTTAATTAACACTAATTTAATCCTAACACTAATTAGTCAGGGGTCTGGGCCCACATGTCAGTGAGCTAGGGGAGGTCAAACCCCTGGTCAACAGGGTCAAAGTTGCCGTCGGCTCGACGCCGGCGATGACAGACGTGGCGAAGGGTATCGGGTTCGCTCCTCCGGTGACCAAATCTATGGCCGAGGCCATCTATGGAATGAGGAGACTCGTCCGCATCGAAAAGGTGCAAGTGGGGTGAGGGAGTCCTGGATTAAGAGGTCCTCGGGCCGCCGGCCCATTGCTTATGGGCCGGACTGATGGGCTACCATGGAGCCAAGCTAGGGCGTTGGCCCGTAACCGAATGGGAGATCTTCGGAGCCGTGGTGTGCCCTCCAAGTCAAGATTTAGCGCGATCTTTCCTTTGTTGTAACTGACCGTATGTAACCCTAACCCTACTGGTGTCTATATAAACCGGAGGGTTTTAGTCTTTAGGGCGAGAGCAACATCCAATACCCCATCAACCTAGGGTTTAGCTCACCTGATCCCGAGGTAGATTGACTCTGTAATCATACCATACACATCAAATACAATCAACCAGGACGTAGGGTTTTACCTCCTAGAGAGGGCCCGAACCTGGGTAAACACCGTGTTCTTCGTCCCCTATTCCCCATTGATCCTAGATCCATAGCTCAGGACCCCCTAGCCTAGATTCGCCGGTTTTGACACCGACATTGGTGCTTTCATTGAGAGTTCCGCTGTTGGGTCACCGAAGGATCGATGGCTCGCCTGATCATCGGAGATGGCATCAGCTCTGGGAACCTCTTTGTCCCCGGCCAGCTCTTCGCGTTCGGCAGCATCGTGCTGCATGCCAACCCAACTAGTCATCTAGACCAAGTCAACAATTTTGACCCCGAGCACCGGATTAGATTAGGCAATCTGGAGTATATCACGGACGCTCGAGGCGATCTGGTCTTTGCCGGATTCGCAGCCTCACTCGATACCCCTACGGGCCCCGCAGTGCCTGCTATGGAGCTTTCTCCTGGCCTGATCTATGGATCGGCCTCAACCCCTCAGCCGGCCTCGAGTTCGGATGGCTCCACCTTGTCCAGAGGCTAGGAATCCCCTTCAACCACGCCAATGATGCCCGCCGAGGACCCAACTTCAGCCCTCAGCGCAGAAACGGTGTTCGGACGCCAAGAGTCACTCTCGGCCGAACCCTCTCCTCACGAAGCAGATCTGCCCTTGAGCCCCAGTGATGGGTCAATGTTCGAAAATCAGGAATCATCCCTAGCCGAACTCCCCCTCACCCACTTGGCCTCGAGCCCCAATACGGAGAAAGCATCTGAAGACATGGTTTCATCCTTTGTCTCTCATGCCTATCCGGCTGCGAGTCCGACCCCGGGCCTTGAGGTCAACTCGGCCCTAGAAGACCAAGACTCAGTTCGGGCCTGGATCACCCCTCGCCCCGCCACAATGGAGACCGCTCCTGAGTGGCCGCCACATGCCAGCTTGGTAAGCCTCGCCTCGTTAAACGAGGCACTTGACCGAATCCGGATGATAGCCATTCGAGACGAATCGCCCTCGGCCTGCGTTCAGCAGCCCCTTGAGGTGAATTACAGGGAATTTTACGTCCCACCCAGCACCCACCTAGTAGCCATGGTCGAGGACTTAACCGACATGTTGGATTACACCTCCGAAAACGCCGATTCCATGGACGAAGACAGTGGAGCCACGGCCAACGCCGGTGCCGCTCCCCCCGTCACCGGCCGCTGGACGGCCACGTTGATGTCTACTACGCAACCTTCTTCTTGTAGACTCGTGTTGGGCCTCCAAGCACAGAGTTTTGTAGGACAGTAGCAAATTTCCCTCAAGTGGATGACCTAAGGTTTATCAATCCGTGGGAGGCGTAGGATGAAGATGGTCTCTCTCAAACAACCCTGCAACCAAATAACAAAGAGTCTCTTGTGTCCCCAACACACCCAATACAATGGTAAATTGTATAGGTGCACTAGTTCGGCGAAGAGATGGTGATACAAGTGTAGTATGGATAGTAGATATAAGTTTCTGTAATCTGAAAATATAAATACAGCAAGGTAGAAAGTAACAAAAGTGAGCAAAAACGGTATTGCAATGCTTGAAAACAAGGCCTAGGGTTCATACTTTCACTAGTGCAAATTCTCTCAACAGTATTAACATAATTGGATCATATAACAACCCCTCAACGTGCAACAAAGAATCACTCCAAAGTTTCTATCGGAGAATGTAGGATGAAAACATGCATCAACCCCTATGCATAGATTACCCCAATGTAACCTCGGGAATCCGCGAGTTGAGTGCCAAAACATACATCAAGTGAATCAATAGAACATCCCATTGTCACCAAAGATATCCCATCGCAAGACATACATCAAGTGTTCTGAAATCCAATACTCAATCCAACATAACGAAACCTCAAAGAGCAAGACTCAATTCATCACAACAAGAGATAGAGAGGGAAGAAACACCATATGATCCAACTATAATAACAAAGCTCGCGGTACATCAAGATCATGCCAAATCAAGAACACGAGAGAGAGAGACCAAAAACATAGCTACTGGTACATACACTCAGCCTCGAGGGTGAACTACTCCCTCCTCGTCATGGAGACCGCTGGGATGATGAAGATGGCCATGGATTCCCCCTCTGGCAGGGTGCCGGAACGGGCTGCTGATTGGTTTTTCATGGCTACACAGGCTTTCGGCGGCGGAACTCCCGATCTAGGTTTCTTTCTGGGGGTTTCGGGATTTATAGGATTTTTTGGCGTCGGTCTCACGCCAGGGGGACGCTTGAGGGGCCCACAAGCCACAGGGGCGCGCCCTAGGGGGGCGTGCCCCCTAGGCTTGTGGACTCCTCGTCCACCTCCTGGCCTGGCTCCGATGCTCCGGGGTGTTCTTTTGGTCCATAAAAATTCATCGTAAAGATTTAGCTCGTTTGGACTCCGTTTGATATTCATTTTCTGTAGAACTCAAAAACAAGGAAAAAAACAGAAACTGGCACTGGGCTCTAGGTTAATAGGTTAGTCCCAAAAATAATATAAAATGGTATATTAATGCATATAAAACATCCAAAACATATAATATAATAGCATGGAACAATCAAAAATTATAGATACGTTGGAGACGTATCAAGCATCCCCAAGCTTAATTCCTGCTCGTCCTCGAGTAGGTAAATGATAAAAACAGAATTTTTGATGTGGAATGCTACCTAACATATTTATCCCTGTAATTTTCTTTATTGTGGCATGAAAATTCAGATCCATAAGATTCAAAACAAAAGTTTAATATTGACATGAAAACAATAATACTTCGAGCATACTAACAAAGCAATCATGTCTTCTCAAAATAACATGGCCAAAGGAAGTTATCCCTACAAAATCATATAGTCTGGCTATGCTCCATCTTCATCACACAAAGTATTAAATCATGCACAACCCCGATGACAAGCCAAGCAATTGTTTCATACTTTTGATGTTCTCAAACTTTTTCAACTTTCACGCAATACATGAGCATGAGCCATGGATATAGCACTATAGGTGGAATAGAATATGGTGGTTGTGGAGAAGACAAAAAAGAAGGAGATAGTCTCACATCAACTAGGCGTATTAACAGGCTATGGAGATGCCCATCAATAGATATCAATGTGAGTGAGTAGGGATTACCATGCAACGGATGCACTAGAGCTATAAGTGTATGAAAGCTCAAAAGAAACTAAGTGGGTGTGCATCCAACTCGCTTGCTCACGAAGACCTAGGGCAATTTGAGGAAGCCCATCATTGGAATATACAAGCCAAGTTCTATAATGAAAAATTCCAACTAGTATATGAAAGTGACAATATAGGAGACTCTCTATCATGAAGATCATGGTGCTACTTTGAAGCACAAGTGTGGAAAAAGGATAGTAGCATTGCCCCTTCTCTCTTTTCTCTCATTTTTTTATTTTGGGCTCTTTGGCCTCTTTTTTTTCTTTTTTCCTTTTTATTTTATTTTATTTTTCGTCCGGAGTCTTATCCCGACTTGTGGGGGAATCATAGCCTCCATCATCCTTTCCTCACATGGGACAATGCTCTAATAATGATGATCATCACACTTTTATTTACTTACAACTCGATACTTAGAACAAATATATGACTCTATATGAATGCCTCCGGCGGCGTACCGGGATGTGCAATGACTCAAGAGTGACATGTATAAAAAATATGAATGGTGGCTTTGCCACAAATACGATGCCAACTACATGATCATGCAAAGCAATATGACAATGATGGTATGTGTCATAATAAACGGAGCGGTGGAAGTTGCATGGCAATATATCTCGGAATGGCTATGGAAATGCCATAATAGGTAGGTATGGTGGCTGTTTTGAGGAAGGTATATGGTGGTTGTAATGCACCGGCGAAAGTTGCGCGGCACTAGAGAGGCTAGCAATGGTGGAAGGGTGAGAGTGCGTATAATCCATGGACTCAACATTAGTCATAAAGAACTTACATACTTATTGCAAAAATTTATTAGCTATCGAAACAAAGTACTACACGCATGCTCCTAGGGGGATAGATTGGTAGGAAAAGACCATCGCTCGTCCCCGACCACCACTCGTAAGGAAGACAATCAATAAATAAATCATGCTCCGACTTCATCACATAACGGTTCACCATACGTGCATGCTACGGGAATCACAAACTTTAACACAAGTATTTCTACCAATGCACAATTACTCACTAGCATGACTCTAATATCACCATCTT
This sequence comes from Thinopyrum elongatum, assembly GCA_011799875.1. NCBI lineage: Eukaryota > Viridiplantae > Streptophyta > Magnoliopsida > Poales > Poaceae > Thinopyrum > Thinopyrum elongatum. The sequence goes on from CM022299.1 coordinate 299,061,287, forward strand.
TATATCTCAAAACAAACATAAGGAATCAAACTTCTCATAGTATTCAATGCTCTTTATATGAATGTTTTTATTATATCCCTCTTGGATGCCCATCATATTAGGACTAAATTCATAACCTAAGCAAATTGACATACCATTTATAAGACTCTCAAAATAATATAAATGAAGCATGAGAGTTCATCAATTTCTTTAAAATAAAACCACCACCGTGCTCTAAAAAGATATAAGTGAAGCGCTAGAGCAACTGACAAACTACTCCAAAAAGATATAAGTGAAGATCAATGAGTAGTCAAATAATTAAGTAACTATGTGAAGATTCTCTCTCATTTAAGAATTTCAGATCTAAGTATTTTATTAAAACAGCGAGCAAAACAAAATAAGATAGCATTCTAAAAATAGCACACATCATGTGAAGAAGCAAAAACTTAGGCTCAACCGATACTAACCGATAATTGTTGAAGAAGAAAGGTGGGATGCCAACCGGGGCATCCCCAAGCTTAGATGCTTGAGACTTCTTGAAATATTAAATAGGAATGCCTTGGGCATCCCCAAGCTTGAGGTCTTGTATCTCCTTAATTCCTCTCATATCACGGTTTCCCTAATTCTTAAAAACTTCATCCACACAAAACTCAACAAGAACTCGTGAGATAAGTTAGTATAAATCAAATGCAAAATCTTATCATTCTCTACTGTAGCAAATCACTAAAATTATTATTTAACATTGCATGCTAAATGCCTCTGCATATTTAATACTCATATCCTCAAATATAATCATTAAACAAGCAAACATATGCAAACAATGCAAACATAACAGCAATATGTCTAAACAGGACAGTCAGTAAAGAGTGCAATTGTACTCATACTTCCCTAACTCCACAAATTCTTAAAAATTACCACACTGTATAAAATTTGTTTGTACTTATTGTGTAAAAATTTCAAGATTTTATCATGTTCTTAGTTTCTAAAAGAATTCAGACAATGATAGAAAACTTTCTATTTTCAAAACAGCAACATATAGACTTACAAAATAAGCATAGTAAAGGCTATACTTGACACTTTTATTGAAATAAAAGATACAAAACATTACTCTAAATAACATCAAGCAAATCTAATAAAATAAAATGACTCTCCAAGCAAAACTCATATCATGTGACGAATAAAAATATAGCTCCAAGTAAGGTTACCGATAATGTTGGAGATGAAAGAGGGGATGCCTTCCAGGGCATCCCCAAGCTTAGTTACTTGCATATTCCTTGAATATTATCTTGGGGTGCCTTGGGCATCCCCAATATTAGAAGGTCTTGTCACTCCTTATTCTCCTCATATCGATATCTCACCCAAAACTTGAAAACTTCAATCACACAAAACTTAACGGAACTTCGTGAGATGGGTTAGTATGATAAAACAAATCATTCACTTTGGTACTGTAAATACAAGATTCAAATTTTTTTATCACATGATTCCTACTGTACCCTATCATTTCTACAATTTATATTGAGCAATATAAGCCATAGAAACTAGAAAACAAGCAAACTATGCATTGAAAACAGAATCTGTCAAAAACAGAACAGTCTGTAAAGATCTGAATTAAGGTTATACTTATGTAACTCCAAATATTCTGAAAAATTAGGATAACATAGACAATTTGTATACCAATAAACTGTAAAAAATTCAGAAGTTTTCCACGTCCCAGTAAAATATAGGAATTTCTGTACTGGACGCAAAAGTTTCTGTTTTTGCACAGAATCAAGTCAACTATCATCCACACTATCCCAAAGGCTTTACTTGGCACTTTATTGAAACAAAAGCTATAAAACATGATTACTTCAGTAGCCTAATTTTGTGAACACACAAAAACAGTAGGGGTAAATATTGGGTTGTCTCCCAACAAGCGCTTTTCTGTAATGCCTTTTTATCTAGGCATGAAGATTTCAATGATGCTCACATAAAAGATAAGAATTGAAACATAACGGGAGCATCATGAAGCATATGACTAGCACATTTAAGTCTAACCCACTTCCTATGCATAGGGATTTTGTGAGCAAACATTTTATGGGAACAAGAATCAACTAGCATAGGAAGGCAAAACAAGCAAAACTTCAAAACTTTCAACACATAGAGAGGAAACTTGATATTATTGTAATATGTAAAAGCATATGTTCCCCTCTCATAGTAATTTTCAGTAGCATCATGAATGAATTCAACAATATATCTATCACATAAAGCATTCTTCTCATGATCCACAAGCATAGAAATTTTACTACTCTCCACATAAGAAAAATTCTTCTCATTCATAGTAGTGGGAGCAAACTCAACAAAATAACTATCATGTGAGGCATAATCCAATTAAAAATTAAAAATCATGATCACAAGTTTCATGGTTATCATTATTCTTTATAGCATACATGTCATCACAATAATCATCATAGATAGCAACTTTGTTCTCATAATCAATTGAAACCTCTTCCAAAATAGTGGATTCATCACTAAATAAAGTCATGACCTCTCCAAATCCACTTTTATCAATATTATGAAAAGATTCAACACCCTCCAAAATAGTGAGATCATTAACTAGAGTTGACACTCTTCCAAACCCACTTTCATCAACATAATCATCATAAATAGGAGGCATGCTATCATCATAATAAATTTTCTCATCAAAACTTGGGGGACTAAAAATATCATCTTCATCAAACATAGCATCCCCAAGCTCGTAGCTTTGCATATCATTAGCATCATGCATATTCGAAGAATTCACACTAACAACATTGCAATCATGCTCATCATTCAAAGATTTAGTGCCAAACATTTTATTGAATTCTTCTTCTAACACTTGAGCACAATTTTCCTTTCGCTCATTTTCACGAAAGACATTAAAAAGATGAAGCATATGAGGCAACCTCAATTCCATTTTTTTGTAGTTTTCTTTTATAGACTAAACTAGTGATAAAACAAGAAACTAAAAGATTCAATTCCAAGATCTAAAGATATACCTTCAAGCACTCACCTCCCCGGCAACGCCGCCATAAAAGAGCTTGATGTCTACTACGCAACCTTCTTCTTGTAGACTTGTGTTGGCCCTCCAAGCGTAGAGTTTTGAGGACAGTAGAAAATTTCCCTCAAGTGGATGACCAAAGGTTTATCAATCCGTGGGAGTCGTAGGATGAAGATGGTCTCTCTCAAACAACCCTGCAACCAAATAACAAAGAGTCTCTTGTGTCCCCAACACACCCAATACAATGGTAAATTGTATATGTGCTCTAGTTCGGCGAAGAGATGGTGATACAAGTGCAGTATGGATAGTAGATATAGGTTTTTGTAATCTGAAAATATAAAAACAGCAAGGTAACAAGTAACAAAAGTGAGCAAAAATGGTATTGCAATGCTTGAAAACAAGGCCTAGGGTTCATACTTTCACTAGTGCAAATTCTCTCAACAATGATAACATAATTGGATGATATAACAACCCCTCGACGTGCAACAAAGAATCACTCCAAAGTTTCTATCGAAGAACGTAGGACGAAAATGTGCATCAACCCCTATGCATAGATTACCCCAATGTCACCTCAGGAATCCGCGAGTTGAGTGCCAAAACATACATCAAGTGAATCAATAGAACATCCCATTGTCACCACAGATATCCCATCGCAAGGCATACATCAAGTGTTCTCAAATCCAATACTCAATCCAACATAACGAAACCTCAAAGAGCAAGACTCAATTCATCACAACAAGAGATAGACAGGGAAGAAACACCATATGATCCAACTATAATAACAAAGCTCTCGGTACATCAAGATCGTGCCAAATAAAGAACACGAGAGAGAGAGAGACCAAACACATAGCTACTGGTACATACCCTCAGCCCCGAGGGTGAACTACTCCCTCCTCGTCATGGAGACCGCCAGGATGATGAAGATGGCCACCGGTGATGGATTCCCCCTCCGACAGGGTGCCAGAACGGGCTCCCGATTGGGTTTTTGTGGCTACAGAGGCTTGCGGCGACGGAACTCCCGATCTAGGTTTCTTTCTGGGGGTTTCGGGATTTATAGGAATTTTTTGCGTCGGTCTCATGTCAGGGGGACGCTCGAGGGGCCCACAAGCCACAGGGGCGCGCCCTAGGGGGTGGCACCCCCTAGGCTTGTGGACTCCTTGTCCACCTCCTGGCCTGGCTTCGATGCTCCGAGGTCTTCTTTTGGTCCATAAAAATTCATCGTCAAGTTTCAGCTCGTTTGGACTCCGTTTGGTATTCCTTTTCTGTAGAACTCAAAAAAAAGGAAAAAAACAGAAACTGGCACTGGGCTCTAGGTTAATAGGTTAGTCCCAAAAATAATATAAAATGGCATATTAATGCATATAAAACATCCAAAACAGATAATATAATAGCTTGGAACAATAAAAAAATATTAGATACCTTGGAGACATATCACACGTCCACTTAAGACGTCTACATGGTGGACACTCTGAAAGACGGTGACAGCACCCCGGGGAAGGACAACAGCAGGCCCAGCGATGAGCCGCCAAAACGCTATAGACAACGCTGCCGCTCCAAGGCACGTCGGAGCCATGCGAGCAACATGGACACTGGAGAGAACGACACTTCAGACAATGTTGACAACCTTGGCGACCCCGGTGCCGACAAACAACCACAAGACGACCACGAGGAGCACGAGGACCTGCTCAATCTCGAGGACCTCAATGACTCCGAAAACAGTAACTACCTCCCCCTTTCCGAAGAGGAGGTTAGTTTGGGTGACGAAGATTTCATCGTCCCCGAAGACCCGCTGGATCAAGAGCGGTTCAAACGGCACCTCATTGCCACTGCGCGTAGCATGAAGAAACAGTGGCAAAAAATAAAAGCCAAACAGGACACCCTCAATGACAGATGGACTAATGTCCTAACTGCCGAAGAGGAGTACGGCCACGAACGACAGACCAAGAGCTACCCGAAGCGAAGACTACTGCCGCAATTCGACGACGAGGCCATAGAGCAGGCACCTCCAAGGCACACTCAGGCAGAACAGCCGGACCGCCCCCCTCGAGGATGGGACAGGACAACTGATAAAGCCAAACAGCCTCCCGCCCCACCTCGCCGTCAAGGCAAGGAGCCATTACGGCCAGTTTATGAGTACGACCTACGTCGCGACCTGGATACTCGGGCAGGTCTGACGAGGTCCATTTATGGACCCAAAGGAAATCCTCCCGTTAGACGGGATGAATACCAAGCCTGGCTAGACCGAAATGACAGAGCTCAGGAGCTGCAATGAGCCCGGATGACAGACGATCTTCGGCGTGACGTAGCCTGAGTCAGGGGCACCGCTCATCCTTTGTGCTTCACAGATAGGGTGATGCAGCACCAATTCCCGGAAGGATTTAAACCTGTAAATATCGAGCCATACGACGGGACAATAGATCCATCCGTATGGATTGAAGATTTCCTGGTACACATTCATATGGCACGAGGAGACGGCCTCCACGCCATCAAGTACCTACCATTAAAGCTCAAGGGTCCAGCCAGACACTGGTTAAATATCCTCCTAGAAGACTCCATAGGATGTTGGGAGGAGCTCGAGGATGCCTTCTGTGCTAACTTTCAGGGCACTTATGTCTGGCCCCCGAACACTGATGACCTGAGCCACGTAATCCAGCAGCCCAGTGACTCAGCCCGGCAATTTGGGAACTGGTTTTTGACCAAGAAAAACCAGATCGTTGACTATCCGGACACCGAAGCTAGAGCCGCCTTTAAGCATAGTATTCAAGATGAATGGCTAGCACGTCAGCTTGGCCAGGACAAGCCGAGGACGATGGCAGCGCTTACCTCCCTGATGACCCGCTTCTACGCTGGAGATGATAGTTGGCTGGCTCGTAGAAGCACCAACCCATAAGCCCCCGGCACCTCTAAAGTCTAGGACGGGAATGGAAAGCCATGACGCAACAAGAACAAGCATCACCACAACGACGGAGAAGTCGACGAGACGACAGTAAATGTCGGATTCTGTAATCCGAAGTCCAGGTCACGGAAAAAGCCTTCTAAAGGCAACCAGGACGGACCAACCAAGTTGGATGCAATCCTGGACAGGCCCTGCCAGATCCATGGCACCCCTGAGAAGCCCACCAACCACACCAACCGTAACTGTTGGGTGATAAAACAGGCCGGCAAGCTCACAGCCGAGGACTCCGGCAAAAGCCCTCGAAGCGAGGATGATGAGGAGCCCCGCAGGCCGAATAGTGGAGGCCAAAAACCCTTCCCTCCTGAGGTCAAGACGGTGAACATGATCTATGCCACCCATATACCAAGAAATGAGAGGAAGCACGCGCTACGAGATGTTTGCGCCGTCGAGCCCGTAGCACCAAAGTTTAACCCATGGTCGGCTTGCCCGATCACCTTCAACCATAGGCACCACCCGACCAGTATCTGTCATGGAGGATCGGCGGCCCTGGTACTCGACCCCATTGCTGATGGGTACCACCTCATGAGAGTCCTTATGGACGGAGGCAGTAGCCTCAATCTGATTTATGCAGACACAGTGAGGAAAATGGGGATCGATCCGTCAAGGATCAAACCCAGTAACACCACCTTCAAGGGGGTTATTCTGGGCTTAGAGGCCCGCTGCTCAGGCACGGTGACTCTAGAAATGGTATTCAGCTCGCCAGAAAATATTCGCAACGAAGACTTGATCTTCGATATTGCCCCTTTCCGCAGTGGCTACCATGCCCTCCTCGGCCGAACAGTGTTTGCCAAATTCAACGCCGTCCCACATTACGCATACCTCAAACTAAAGATGCCTGGTCCTTCGAGCGTCATAACGATCAATGGCAACACGAAGCGCTCGCTCTGGACCGAGGAACATACTGCGGCCCTCGCCGCCGAATACCAAGCCATCGCCAACGGGCCTAGGTATCAACCCGCCGTAAAGGCCGGAGATACAACTAAACGGGCTCGAGCCCGGTCCCCGACATGACAGCCCACCTGCCTTCGTCGCAAATAGGGCCACGCGCCCCACAGCACGCCCAACATAGTCATGCTCTACGTGCCTCGTCAGCACAACTTCGCGCTCAAGATACCATGGGTAGCCATGAGGCCTATAACAAACAACAACACCATGTCTTTGGCTTAACCGAACTATGGGATTACCGCGTCCTCGGACGACAACGGATATGACTCCGGACTCGCCCAGCATCAAGCTACGATGATACGGCCACCTCTCAGGGTTCCTATTCAAGGCCCCCCTCGTCGCCATGCGTTTTTCTACACGGACGTCCCCCTTACCCAGAAGAAGCAAAGGCATAGACGTGCAACACGGCACAGTCGAGGCTTCGACCCACGCATCAAGGCCCTGTGTAAACCTTTCTCTGTAAAATTTTCTTTTCTTACTCATCATAAATGCGTCGGCAGTTCAAATTGTACGGATAGACGTCCAGAGCTTATGGAAAATAAAAACACCTTTTACGGTGTTCGGGCATCTGTATTGTCTAGCCCTTTTCTTTTTCTTTTTCCCGCTCTTTGAACAACTTGGCATGCACACATTATGTAACAAATACAAATCGGTTAATTAACCAAGAGCTTGATCTCTTCATCAGCTCCATGTACCAAGTCCGGCACTGCTTTTCGCTGTATGTTCGGCGTCTCGGATATTGCACTATATGCATCAGTTTCGAACTATGTCTTGGGTCAATAGTTGGGTTGCCCGGCTCCTATGCTTACCTTCTTACATTCCGCACGTTTGGCTAAGAAGGTAAAGGGAGAACCCCTGTGATTGTACTTCTGGCTAGCTCAGCTAAGCACCTCAGGGCAGAAAGCCAAAAACTGACCGTCATAATAAGCGTGAACTGGTCGCCAATCCGATGACAAGTGTTAAACTAAAAAATCATTGGTGATTTATCCGTGTCATACGCAGGGTTTGTCCTAGCACAAACCACGTGATTACAAAGGCATGCCTCGGCTCCCCCGTACATCACAAAGCATTGGGGGCTAGTCATTAGCTCCCGCAGTCAAGCTCCTATGGCTAAGTAAAAGCAATAAAGCCGCATAGTCCGATTGCCTAGTTTCTCTCATGCACTACCACCTTCGGGCACCGAGACGTCAGCTAAGGGTAACAGTGCGGAAACGAAACTATGCCCCAATCATGAGTTCATCACGTGATTGGGATAGAATCGCATCTTGGGCGCTACAGAAACACCCCTCGTATTATTCACTTGGGGGCTGAAGCCGATGACTGGTAACTTTCAGAATAAACAAACGGCCGCACAGGAGTAAAAAAACCACCATAGTATAAAACATGCAAACGAGCCGCATTATAAAGCACAAGGTCCAGTTGACAACTTAATACAATCAGCCAATGATTACATCTTTGGAACACTGGCCCTCTATCGCTCGAGCACCATCCATAACTTGTGGGAAGTACAGTTCGGGGTGGCGATGCTCTTTTCCAACCGGCGGGGGACCAGTGGCCATGTCCATTGGCTTGATCTTAGGCCAATGAACCATGGTCTTCGCAAAGGCCAGCCTAGCTCCCTTGAGGCATGCAGAATGCTTCACTGCATCAATCCGGGGCAACGCGTCACGCAGCTTCTGCACCAGGCCAAAGTAGCTGCTCGAAATCGGCTCTGTTGGCCACAGCCGGACACAAAGGTCCTTCATGGCCGGCCCAGCCATCCGATGCAGCTCCATTAGCTGCTTCATCTGGTTGCTGAGGAGGCGAGGGTGCTCGGGTGCCTGGAAATGCGCCCAGAACAGCTGTTGCTCGGTGTCCCCTTCCCGCGTGGCGTAGTGCTCCGTCGCATCCGCCACACTCCTCGGAAGCTCAGCCAAAACACCTGCAGAGCGCCAGACCCGCGTCAGCAATGCCAACCTGTTGCCACCAAAAACACTCTGCAGTAAGTATGGCTTACCATCAGCGATCTGCCTCACCTGGCGGAGCTCCTCTCGGGCACCCCGCACTTCGGGCCTGGTCTCTCGGAGCTCTTTTTCCACCTTGAATAGCTCGAAGGACTATTTTATCTGTTTATGCTCAAGGTCCTCACACTTTGTGATGACATCCTTGAGCTCCAGTTACACATCGGCCACTTGAGCCTCGTGCTTCTCGCAGGCGGTCTTCACCGTCTCGAGTTCGGCCACCGCCTTTTCGGCAGCCGCCTTCTTTTCGGCCGCCTCGGCCTCGGCCTTCTTTAGCGTAGCCTTGAGGCCCTCGACCTCCACGGCGGCAGCTACATTCACCAAACACTATGTGCTTAGCATACAATCCGGAACATAACTGTACGGCGGTGTTAACTATTCATTTCAATAGGGGCTTACCTTGCGCCTCATCAAGCCGTTTGTTGACAAGGTCAAGCTCTGCATCGGAGCGTTTAAGCTTCCGATCCATCTCCTCCAGCGCAGTGGCATTAGCAGCCGCGGCCAAGGACAATGCCTGTGATATCAAATCAATCATGATACTTTAATTACTGTCCTATGGACATTTGATCCGCTGTAAGGTTTTTGCAACCCTCACAGAGTCTCGGGGGCTGTTATGCACAAGGCCTGCTCAAGCTCTAAGCTAAAAGCTAAATCTGTTCTGCGGGGAAAAAACATTACTTGACTCACCTCGAAGCCTGTTAAAAGGCCCTGGACGGCATCGTTCAGTCCGGTGTTGACGGACCGAACACTTTGTAGAACCGCACCCATAAGGGCGCGGTGTTCGGCGATGATGACGGGGCTATTCACCAACTACTCCATCGCATCCGGCCAGCCTGCCGCCGCCCGGTTGTTAGTGTTCAGCACAGGCGGCGGGACCTCGGCTCCCCCTACGTTGGAAGGCGGAATCGGCACCTCCGAGTGCCTTGGGGGCTCCGGTGCGGCTAGTTGGGAGGGCGCGGACTGTCCGAACTCCCCACCCGTGTTCGCCAGGAGGGACACATCCTCCTGGTCTTTCGTGATCGAGGCATCAACCTCGGCCATCACTACAAAAAAAAGACACATCTGTGACATTTTGGCCTGAACGAATTTTTTTTCTGTCATGCTTATTACACTTCTATGACGATAATTGTGACAAAACCACGTATCATCATAGATGTGGTGGGCTCCTACTTCTATGACAAAAAATCATGATAGAAAATGGGCTTTTCGTCCTGGGCGGGCCGGGGATGCACCTGCATGACATTCTTTGGGTCGTCCATGACGAAAAAAATCATGGTAGAAGCAAGGGCGAGCAAAATTTCAGGGAGTTCCCGGTTACGGCGGGTGGTCGGGGCCGAGCGATGCATGGAGGAATTGCGCGTTTCTCTCGTACACGTAAGCGCGCGTGTGCGAGGCATTGGGTTCTAACTGAACCCGAGCAAGGCGTTCACTTATTGAACCCGAGCGATTGCACTAGCTATGTTACTGAACCCGAGCGATCGATCCCTTGGTTGTTAACTGAACCCAAGCGATTCCTTCGCTACTGCTGCTAACTAAAGCTAATCGAACCTGCTGCTGCCTCTTGATGAACAATGACTGTTATTGGTGGTTGGATGAACAGTTCTCGGTGGGGGTTGGATGAACAGGGCCCCGTGGTAGTAGAGGTCGTTGCCACTGGATGAACAGGATCCCAATCGAGAGGAGGCCGCCACACACCACCCGATCGAGCCGGTTGGGGGTGGATGAATAGGACCCCGTGGAGGGCTGGTTGAACAGTAGCCGATGGAGGGTGGATGAACAGGACCCCGTGGAGGGCTGGTTGAATAGTAGCCGGTGGAGGCTGGATGAACAGGACCCCGTGGATGAACAGTAGCTGGTGGAGGCTGGAGGAAGTCGACGGTGGATGAACAGTAGCTCGTGGAGGCTGGAGCGAGGCAGTAGATGGTGGATGAATAGTAGGCCATGGAGTCCTGTTTTGTGGTACGCCACACCCCTCCCAATGAACAGGACCCTGTTTCGATCGTAGGCGCTCCAACACAAGTCCGTTTCCTCTGTTTTGCAGTACGCCACACCCCTCCCAATCAACAGGGCCCCGTTTCAACTGTAGGCACTCGAACAGAAGGCCGTTTACTCTGTTCTGCGGAACGCCAGACCCTTCCTGATGAACATGACCTCGTTTCGACCGTACGCGGTCGAACAGAAGGCTGTGTTCCTCCGTTTTGCGGTACGCCCGACCCCGTTCCGGCTGTTCTGTCCAAGTCGGTTGGCTCCCGATGAACAGGACGTGTTCTGACCCAGTGGCTTTGCTCTCGGTGAACAGGATGCGTTCTGACCCAGTCACTTGGCTCCCGGTAAACATGACGTTGTTTCCTCCGTTCCGACCCAGCCGGTTAGATGCCGATGAACAGGACGACGTCACTGCCGTCCGTTGCCTCTCCATGTACACGTACCCTGGCCATAAGTATGCGTGCGTACACGTTTAAGACCCCGCCCGTATGTACGTACGTAGCCGTATTTACTTTCTTGCAGCGTGGTTGTATGTATGTGTACATGATATATATATAGACGGGACTGCGTGACATGCTACGTTGCGCCTCTACTACGACACGTGCATCTCCTTACTCGGCCACGGTTCATCACTGCAGAGAGAGCGATCGACCAGTATGTACGTACACATTCGCGACAAGACAGACAACCCTACGTATGGTTTGACCCGGTGGGTCCCAGCTGTCAGGGAGGATAAGGAGGCACTTCCTTGCATGCGAAGATATAGCTTGTGGGTCCCAGCTGTCAGGGGGAAGAATCATTTTTTTTGCCGGTAATATGGACGCACTTCCTTGCGTGCAAAGATGTAGCTGGTGGATCCCAGCTGTCAGGGGGGAAACGTTTTTTCGCAAAATACGGCAGCCCTTCCGGTGGGTCCCTGCTGTCAGGTGGAGGAATCATTATTTTGCGCATAATAAAGAGGCACTTCCTTGCTGCGACCGTGGACCCAGCTGTCAGCCTCTCCACGTACAGTCCTCTTCTGATGGAAGTCGTTCCTTGACCATGTTGACCATGCCGTGCCGAGAGCACCAAGGCGGTGGACGACGGTGAGGCCTAGGAAGGGAATGACCCAGAGCCGAGGAAGACTCGGCAGTTGTTTCCCATGCGAACGGGAGTACGAGGGTTTACTGGTTCGGCTGTAGTGTGAGGCTGCCGTCGCCGGAGAATAACAGGAGGTCTGGGTGAGTACAGGGATGGCCAGCCAAGCAATGGGAGTAGGGTGGGGCGGTGAGGCCTGCGCGGCAGCATAGTCGGCCACGGGACACAGGAGCAGGCGGCACGGCCAGCGATGGTTTGGGCGGCTGGAGCAAGAAGACCAGAGGTTGAAGAAACACGACGGCCGTTGGATGGACATCGTACGGTCACTACAGCTAGAATCATTTATATTGACTAAGTTGACAAATCCTGCGTCCGCGCCAACTTAGTAGGCCCACAAGTCAGCCTCCAAATATGGTGGGTCCCAGCTAGCAAGGGGAGTATTCATTTTTTTTGTGCGTAATAAGGAGGCACTTCCTTGTGTGTGAAGATATAGGTGGTGGGTCCGAGCTGTCAGCGAGAGGAACTTTTTTGGGTCCCCGCTGTCAGGTGGGGGAATCATTATTTTGCGTGTAATAAGGAGGCACTTCCTTGCGTGCGGCCGTGGACCCAGCTGTCATCCTCTCCACGTTTGACCACGCCACGCCGAGAGCACCAGGGCGGTGGACGACGGCGAGGCCTGGGAAGGGAACAACCCGGAGCCAGAGAAGACTCGGTAGTTGTTTCCCACACGGAGGGAAGTACGAGGGTTTACTGGTTTGTCTGCCGTCGCCGGAGAATAACATGAATTGTGGGTGCGTTGAGGGATGGCTAGGCCCGCGATGGGAGTAGTGTGGGCGGTTAGGCCTGCGCGGCAGCACAGTCGGCCACGGGAGGCATGAGCAGGCAGTATGGCCGGCGCTGGTTTGGGTGGCTAGAGCAAGAAGACCAGAGGTTGAAGGAGCAGCACGGCCGTTGGATTAACAATCCAACGGTCACTACTGCTAGAATCATTTCTGAACTAAGTTGACAAAGCCTTTCGTACACATCAACCTTGTAGACCCACAAGTCAGCCTCCAAATCTGTGCCAAATAGCATACAGCCCAAAACTTCGAGCCAGATTCAAATTAATTTAAAAAATAAACATACCTTAATGTAAAATCCAATTAAATTTTACCCGCACAAAAACAATGAAATTTAAAATATCAAAATCGAAAAGAAAAAATTAATTTGGAACTAATTGTCTGTTTGCTGTATTTTTCATTTTACAACCCATTTCTTATTACTTATAGCCCATTTTCTGGGCAAGCCGAATGCATCCCTCCTCGTCTTGAAAGATTTCAGGCCCAACAGGGCGTAGAAAAGCAAGTAGGCCTCCATTGGTTATTCTGCAAAAAACAAAATAGCTGGGCTAGCCATTTTCAGAAAGAAAAAACAAAAGTGGGCTAGTCATGTGGTAAACATATGAAATAAAAGCCTGGGTTAGATGGGCCATAGCTCCCGCACAACCCAGTTGATACCTTGCTCCGTCCCGAAAACAAAAAAATAATACTGCACGAGCTGCTGGGTCCCGGGTGTCAGCCGCTCCTTGTGTAGTTATCTCGCTTATTGACTACGTTGACAGTGGCGTGCAACCCAGATGTCAGGAAACCATGAGGAGGAACCATTTTTTTCTTGTAATAAAGGAGGCACTTGCTTGCCTACTGCCATGATCCTGGTGGGTCCCTACTATCATCCTCACCATGTACAATTATCTCCTTATTCCTCTCGATTGTTGACCATGTTGACAACACCGGAGGGCGGCGCCGCGGCGAGCAAACCAAGGCGGAGGACGATGGTGAGGCCTCAGACGGGAACGAACAGGAGCCAGGGAAGATGCGCAGAGTTTTAGGGTACGATGTGGCCGCGATGCGTGCGCGGCAGCACAGACAGCCGTGGGAGGCGGGAGCAGGCGGTCCCACCGGCGCTGGTTTGGCTTTGGCGGCTGGAGGAAGAAGAGACTGAAGAAACACGATAGACATTGAATGTCAATCCAACGGTCAAGGTTGGCACAATCGTTTGTTGACTAAGCCGACACCACGTAGCATACTTTTTTATAGGAAGAAAAGAAAAACTGGGCTCCTTCTCCAGATAACATTCCCGAAACTGCCACCATTTGATCTTGCGTCACAACTAAAACTGCAAGGAAAATGCGTTCGTTTGCCGTCCTCCTCCTAGGGAATGTTCGCCACATAACATTCCCAAAAATCAAAGACTTGAGAAGGCGTAAAGAACAAGCTAGTGTACCAGTAAAGAGACGTTGCTGAGTTTTAGAAAAAAGAGAGACGTGCTCCTGTAGCTGGTTCGAATCCAAACCTAGACTATGACTATATATAGTGCTATGCTACTCTGCAAGTAATGAAACTAACATATCCAACGTTCGCTTCTCCTCTTCTCTAGTTACTCTTCCTAGCATCAGAAGCTCCGGCTGCAGCAACCATGTCCGCTGGCGGCTCGTCCACCTGCTCTTCAGCAGGCAACAACCAGATATGCGCCAAGTCGCCACCCGTACCATCCCCTGTGGGTCTCATCACACCCCCGCCAGCACACTCACTGCAGTCGGTTGCTCATTGCAACCCGCTGCCGTTGGTGTGGTCCCACTGCTGCAAATCACGCAGAGTCATCCGTCGCATCTCAACTACAATCCTCAACCCTGGCCGAGTCTTCTACAAATGCCCGAATCATGGGGTAATAATATGTTTAAGTGTTGTTCGCCTGCTTTCAGTTGCTGATTTTTTTAATAGTTTCGTTGATGATCTTCCAATTTGATTCATGCAGAAAAGGGAAGATTCGTGTGATTTGTATTTCTGGGAAGTTGCTGATGTGGGGGAATGGAACTATGCTGATTATTTGGTTAGCCGAGGAATCCCAATACCAGCAGGTTGGGGTGTTGGACAAGTAACTAAAGGAATGACATAAGAGGAAGATGCAGAGAAGAAGGTTAAAGATGTAGTTCATCTGATCATGGCCAAGCAACATCTGCTGAACGGCCTTGACAGCAATGAGGAGATGAAAGAGCTTGTGAAGATAATGGGCAAGATCGTTGTGCTCTGTAGGATGATTGTCTCTTTATTTGCAGTGTATGTACCCCTCGTGATGTATTCAGTGGCTATGACATGAGCACTTTGCCGAAACTAGTAATGAATGAAACCTGTGTAGCAGGCTGGGCATAGTGTTGTGAACATTTAATGATTTCTATTAACGGAAATCGGGGGGTATCCCCTTTTGCTCATAAATAAATAAATAGCAGAGGCCCTTTTGCTAATAAATAAATAAATTAGCAGAGGCCCTGTCGGATCAGCTTTGTTCCCATTCGAAGACGTCGAGCAAATTGTAGTCCAACAAAATACTATGTCATCAAATACAAGTTTCACAGCCAAATATGAGTACAACTAAACAACAATGTCATCATGTTTTAGTCGTCATACAATCACCAAACACAAATCAACATACATAATAAGTGATGTTCTCATAGCAAAATACTAAACAACAACTTCATCAGGTTTCAGTTGTCATAGCAAACACAATTTCACATAGTAGATAAAAAGTCGCCTTCTCACAGGCAAATACGACAAAAGCAATCTAATCATCATCCGCAGCAGCATCGTCAACATCTTCGCCATGTGTATCAGTCTGAATCGTAATCCCCCCAGTGTCATCTTCTTCTTCATTCTCAATGTCCTCAAACGTTGGCATCTTATTAATCAACTCTCATATGTCCACAGCCCGACAGGGAATCTTTTCACCAGCGTTATTGACCTGATGGTTCTCAAAGATATTAGGAACATCTGTGGAATCTTCTACATCAGGAGCAGTGTAAGCATCATCTTGTTGTGCAACTTCATTAAACGAATTCCTCTGCTCAAACCTTTGCAATACTCTCCAGGCATCACTACATGCATATGTGTCTTCCAAGAAAAAATTCTGTGTTGCTTGATTTGCCAAAAAAAAGGTTCGTCGGTCTGGTATGCCACCTTGACATTGATGGATTTGAAATAATCATCAGCTCTGGGTTCGAAAATAGGTTATACCAACGACAGCATAATAGAACCACACACCAATGAACCTCGAAACTGGAGATATACTGCAACTGAACAATGTCTGTTATGTTGGCATACATTTCAGTTGTCTCTTCGCCATACTTATCCATGCTCATGATGGCACTGTTTTGTGTCCTCCTGCCTTTGTCGCGTGCAAGGATGTTGTAGCGCACATCATCAACAATGCAAGATTCATAATGTCTTACCCGAGTATCAGGACCCATTGCTAGTGCGTAAAGGGCATCATTAACTGCCTGCCCATCCTCCCGCATCGTCTGAACCTATGGTTAGAAAATAGACAAGCTAAACACCTTATGTACTCATATTAAAAAAAATTGACAGTGCAATTCAAAAGCTTACATGGCTCTTGAACCATTTCACAAATCCTGCCATAACCAGTTTGTCAATGTTTCTTGGATTTTGCGGCAGTAACTCCTTTTTGTAGATGCTGCACAACATAGTGATCACGTCAAACATCTAAATATAAAAGAATGTGCTGCAAGTCTAGTAGATTACGATGTATAAGCTGCAGTACTTAGCACTTACTCGATATAAGGTAGAATCGCAGGACAGTTATTCAACACATACCAAACCATTTTGTCCAAATCTTTAGGTTTGTCGTCTTGTCGGCTCTTCCCTATAACTCGAATAGAACAATCGAAAACATTGAGCTCGGGATTGTCTTCACCCACCTCTTTGCTAAGCTGATCAGCTATTTCAATGTATTTTGAGCAGAATGTCAACGCTTCTATAGCAATGTAGGCCTCTGCAATGGAACCCTCAGGTCTAGCTCTGTTCCTAACATAGCCCTTGAAAGTGCCTAGCCGCCTTTCAATAGGGTACATCCAGCCATACTGTACTGGACCTCTAAGTAGTGCCTCATCAGGTAGATGAACAGCCAAATGCACCATCACATCAAAGAAGGCTGGAGGATATATCTTCTCAAGGTCACATAGGATAGTTGGTATCTTGTCTCTATGCAATGCACGGGCATCTTGCTAGTCATCTTGAGATTTACGAAGTCACCGCCTCGTCGTCGACAGGAACGGTGGGGAGGTCCGGACATCTGCCACGTGAAACTCCAAAACTTTGGTCCCATCCCACCCCACAACTCTTCAGGCTCCAGCCGTCTGGGTTTGCAAACTCCGCACAGTCAAAACCGATTGACCGGTCGTCACCAGAACCACTATTCACACGAGAACCTTCGTTGCTCGGCCTACGCCAGCTACTTGTCGGCCGGTCACCACTGCCCCAAAACCACACCTCCTCTCCAGCCCATGATACGTCCATTTTGCATCATGTTTACCTACTGTTATTTATAATGTTTTTATTCATAGTAATGCTTTTTGGAGTAATTCTAATGCCTTTTCTCTCATAATATGCAAGGTATACACAAAGAGGGAGAATTCCGGCAGCTGGAAATCTGGACCTGAAAAAGCTACATCAGGCTACCTATTCTGCACAACTCCAAATGAGTTGAAACTTCACGAGGATTTTTTATGGAATAAATAAGAAACACTGGAGCAAATAACTACCGGAGGGGGGCCACCTGGTGAGCACAAGACACCAGGGCGCGCCAGGCCCCCCAGGCGCGCCCTGGTGGGTTGTGCTCAGCCCAGCCCACCTCCGGTGCCCATCTTCTGGTATATAAGTCATTTTGACCAAGAAAAAATCAGGAGCGGACCTTCGGGACGAAGCGCCGCCATCTCGAGGCGGAACTTGGGCAGGAGCACTTTTGCCCTCCGGCGGAGCGATTCCGCCGGGGGAACTTCCCTCCCGGAGGGGGAAATCATCGTCATCATCATCACCAACAACTCTCCCATCTTGGGGAGGACAATCTCCATCAACATCTTCAACAGCACCATCTCCTCTCAAACCCTAGTTCATCTCCTGTGTTCAATCTTTGTACCGGAACTATAGATTGGTACTTGTGGGTGACTAGTAGTGTTGATTACATCTTGTAGTTGATTACTGTATGGTTTATTTGGTGGAAGATTATATGTTCAGATCCATTAAGCTATTTAATACCCCTCTAATCTTGAGCATGATTATCATTTGTGAGTAGTTACTTTTGTTCTTGAGGTCACGGGAGAAATCATGTTGCAAGTAATCATGTGAACTTGATATGTGTTCGATATTTTGATGATATGTATGTTGTGATTCCCTTAGTGGTGTCATGTGAACATCGACTACATGACACTTCACCATATTTGGGCCTAAGGGAATGCATTGTGGAGTAGTTATTAGATGATGGGTTGCAAGAGTGACAGAAGCTTAAACCCTAGTTTATGCGCTATTCCGTAAGGGACCGATTGGATCCAAAAGTTTAATGCTATGGTTAGAATTTATTCTTAATACTTTTCTCGTAGTTGCGGATGCTTGCGAGGGGGTTAATCATAAGTAGGAGGTTTGTTCAAGTAAGAATAGCACCTAAGCACCGGTCCACCCATATACCAAATTATCAAAGTAGCGAACATGAATCGAACCAACATGATGTAAGTGACTAGATGAAATTCCCGTGTACCCTCAAGAACACTTTGCTTATCATAAGAGACTGTTTTGGCCTATCCTTTGCCTCAAAAGGATTGGGCTACCTTGCTGCACTTTTGTTACTACTATTGTTACTTGCGCGTTACAAATTATCTTGCTATTAAACTACTCGCTACTTACAATTTCAGTGCTTGCAGACATTACCTTACTGAAAACCGCTTGTCATTTCCTTCTGCTCCTCGTTGGGTTTGACACTCTTACTTATCGAAAGGACTATGATTGATACCCTATACTTGTGGGCCATCAAGGATCTTTTCTGGCGCCGTTGCTGGGGAGTGAAGCGCTCTTGGTAAGTGGAAATTGGTAAGGAAAAATTATTACTATGTGCTGAAATTTATTGTCACTTGTTACTATGGAGAGCAATCCTTTGAGGGGTTTGTTCGGGGTATCTTCACCTCAACCGAACCACAATTAGATGCCCCTCAACCTACTGCACCTA
This sequence comes from Thinopyrum elongatum, assembly GCA_011799875.1. NCBI lineage: Eukaryota > Viridiplantae > Streptophyta > Magnoliopsida > Poales > Poaceae > Thinopyrum > Thinopyrum elongatum. The sequence goes on from CM022299.1 coordinate 299,080,290, forward strand.
CTGAAAATATTGAATATGAAATTCCTTCGGGTATGATAGAACAACTGCTAGCTAATCCTTATCCAGGAGATGGAACCGAACATCCTGATATGCACTTGATATATGTGGATGAAATTTTTAGATTGTTTAAGCTTGCAGGTTTACCCGGAGATGAAGCTAAGAAGAAGGTTTTCCCTTTATCTTTGAAGGGAAAAGCATTGACATGGTATAGGCTATGCGATGATATTGGATCTTGGAATTGGAATCGGTTGAAATTGGAATTCCATCAAAAAAATTATCCTATGCATCTAGTTCATCGTGATCGGAATTATATATATAATTTTTGGCCTTGTGAAGGAGAAAGTATCGCTCCAGCTTGGGGGAGCCTTAAGTCAATGTTATATTCATGCCCCAACCATGAGCTCTCAAGAGAAATTATTATTCAGATTTTTTATGCTCGGCTTTCTCGTAATGATCAATCCATGCTCGATACTTTTTGTAGGTTCCTTTATAAAGAAGACTATTGAATTCCGGTGGGATCTTTTAGAAAGAATTAAACGCAACTCTGAAGATTGGGAACTCGACGAAGGTAAAGAGTCAGGTATTGAGCTTAAGTTTGATTGTGTTAAATCTTTTATGAATACCGATGCTTTTCAAAAGTTTAGCACTAAATATGGACTTGACTCTGAGATAGTAGCCTCCTTTTGTGAATCTTTTGCTACTCATGTTGATCTCCCTAAGGAGAAGTGGTTTAAATATCACCCACCTATTAAAGAAGAAATTAAAGAACCGGTTATAGCTAAAGATGAAACAATTATCTACAACCTTTATCATTTGTGAGTAGTTACTTTTGTTCTTGAGGTCACGGGAGAAATCATGTTGCAAGTAATCATGTGAACTTGATATGTGTTCGATATTTTGATGATATGTATGTTGTGATTTTGCTTAGTGGTGTCATGTGAACGTCGACTACATGACACTTCACCATATTTGGGCCTAAGGGAATGCATTGTGGAGTAGTTATTAGATGATGGGTTGCGAGAGTGACAGAAGCTTAAACCCTAGTTTATGCGATATTCCGTAAGGGACCGATTGGATCCAAAAGTTTAATGCCATGGTTAGAATTTATTCTTAATACTTTTCTCATAGTTGCAGATGCTTGCAAGGGGGTTAATCATAAGTAGGAGGTTTGTTCAAGTAAGAACAACACCTAAGCACCGGTCCACCCACATACCAAATTATCAAAGTAGCGAACACGAATCGAACCAACATGATGAAAGTGACTAGATGAAATTCCCGTGTACCCTCAAGAACACTTTGCTTATCATAAGAGACCGTTTTGTCCTGTCCTTTGCCTCAAAAGGATTGGGCTACCTTGCTGCACTTTTGTTACTACTATTGTTACTTGCGCGTTACAAATTATCTTGCTATTAAACTACTCGCTACTTACAATTTCAGTGCTTGCAGACATTACCTTACTGAAAACCGCTTGTCATTTCCTTCTGCTCCTTGTTGGGTTCGACACTCTTACTTATCGAAAGGACTATGATTGATCCCCTATACTTGTGGGTCATCAGCCCATTCACCCACCTTTCGATCCCCTAGCCCGCATCAGCCGTCCCCTAGTTCGCCGGAAAGCCATGGTGCGCCGCAAGATCACGTACTACAAGATGCTGATGCCGGAGCGCCGCGTAGAAATCACGGCGGCGGTCGGCACCACAGACCTCCGTTCCCAAGCTCGCTTTGCGGCAGGCCAATCCCCGAGTTCTCTGGAGCCAAGCTCCAAGGAGGAGGAAGCCGATCCAATGTTCATGGCGGAGGTCGCGGCGTAGAAGGCCCCTGATGCGTATGAGACGATGGACGTCGACTTCGTGCCGGCATCCAGGTCCCCCATGGTGCAGGCGGACCAGCGGTTCAACATGGCGATCCTAAAGGAGGACCGGGAGGCGGAGGCTCAACTCGACGTGGAGCGTGCGTATGCCGCTGCCATCGAGGCCCTCCTGCAGGCGGAACCGGATGTCGTGGACGTGAACCAGGCGGTGGAGGCTCGACTTGATGCAGAGCGCGCGGATGCCGCTGCCATCGAGGCCCTCCTGCAGGCGGAACCGGACGTCCTGGACTTGAGCCGGGCGGCGGAGGCTCAACTCGATGCGGAGCGCGCGGATGCCGCTGCCATCGAGGCCCTCCTGCAGGCGGAACTGAACATCGTGGACATGAATCGGGCGGTGCTCGCGTCCGTGCAGAGCGCCCGCACGCTCCGCGTGAACGAGTAGCTGAAGGCCGAGGACAACCACGGTGCGAGACACACGTCGGCAGCTACGGCTGGTTCGCGCCGGCAGCCAAAGACGACGAGGCTGTCTCGTTCCGCGAGCAGTGATAGTTTTTCTTTATGTTGTTGTTTTTAGGGATCTTTTGCTGTGTAAAAACATATATTTATGCAAGTCGCCTGACTTTCATCATTTGGGTCAGTCGATCATTTCAGGCGGTTGGATGAATATCCTACGTCTCCTAACCCTTCTTCTTCCTCACCTCTTCTTCTTCCCCAACAGACCACCGCACGGGCCGCACAGATCTTCCCCAACATGCGGTTGGATAAACATACTGTATGAACGAAAATTATGTGTCAGCGGTAGGATGGCTGAGTTTGGTTTGATCACATGCGGTAGCACGTGTCAGTGAGGGTGCGTTCCCTTGGTTGGGTTTGCGGCATGCAGGAGTGACTGTGTGAGTGTGCGGTGCGACCGTGACAGCCGTGCGCAAGTGTACCTCCTTTTCATTTTGAAAAACTTTAGGCAAGCTTGGCAAAATGTGTGGCAAAGTATGGCAATGCAAGGCCTAGACCCAAACAGGATACAAGTATGTACTACTTGTGTTAAAAAAGAAAGGCAGGGTTTTCCTTCGCGGGATTGATCGATACAAATCCTCGTTTGACTTGTCAATTAATGCGTATTTTTTTCTCCAACGCCAAAAGAGCTAACCATCTCACTCCTCATTGCTTGATTAATGTAGCACCATGCAAACCAACCTTCTCACTTCCGCGTGCATGCAAGGGTATATTAATGTCCTTGGTTGCTAGTATGAGGCAAACCCCATCAATTTTGCCTCGATTAGTGTTAGTGGCCTTCTGCAAATTGTAATTTTGATACTGGCATGTATACAAAAAATGGAGGTAGTAACTATTTGACTTCCTTCCCCATTGCGGTGACATCAACGATATCTCGAACGTTGTGGCTTTGGCGAAGTGCGTTCGACGGAGCACACCATTGAGGGAGACCATGGTAAGTCGTTCGCAAGTGCCGCCTGCAAGCCGAGACAACCGCCTTGTTTGCACCCAGGAAGTCCGTTGAACCAAAGGAGGCATAAATGTACTACTACACAATAGCATCGTCTATCCAGCTTAGTGCGGTAAGGTGGTTTCTCGAAGAAGATGATGGAGAAGCAGAGTCAGCGAAGAGTGAAATGATGGTTGCTTCGTCCGTGCTTTGTGATTTGACGCCTCACTGCTTTGTGATTTGTGATAGAAGGGACGGGGGAGTAGACTATGTGCTCTATACTGTACATGCGTCCAAGCACAGGAGAAAGAGGAGAGAGGTTGCATTTTTCTATTCCTTCAATCAATCAATTAGGGAGCTTCGGTTCCCTCTTTTTGGCTTTAGCAGCACCCTCCACAATGGTTCCCATCGATGCCAAAAGCTATTTTCACATTTGGCTACACATTGTGGATGCCCTTAACCATAGCACTTGGTTTTGCTCCTGTGTTCTATCTATACACATCTCGATTATATTAATCTAAAAATTATATCAAGATTAGTAAAAAGGAGGTGATTTTGCCGCGCGGAAGACGGGGGAGGTTTCTTATTTTTAGAGGACGTTGGCCTGGCGGTTTGCTAACATGCGGTCCCACGTGTCAGTGATTTACCAAGCCGATCCGCGTCCCACATGAGGCAGAACAACGACAGAAGCAACACGTGGTTAACTTGAGGAAGATGAGGGAGAAGCGGATTCAGCAACGAGTGCAATGATGGTTGCTTCGTCCCTCCAACTTCTTCTTTTTAGCATCACTTTGTCCCTCCAACTTAACTGCGGGAAAGGTGTAGCTTTGTGATTTGATGCCTCATTGCTCATTACTACTCCGGCGCCATGACCGGGGTGCTTCAGCCCTGCTGCTCTGCACTGTTATTTCGGTACGACACGTGGACCCGATTGCTTGATGTCCCACATGTCGGCGAAAGGGACTAGAACATTTATGAAAGCGAGCGCTCCACTCTTACGACGGAGGAGCACACGACACGGCGGCCCGGTGAACTGTTATTTGTACTGTAGTACTACTATAGCTTTGCTGTTTCGCACGATCCATCGATACAAACCCGATTAAACAGGAAAGGGCGGGATTTTCCCGCGCGGTAGATGATACTAGCCATACATTTCAAAAGCAATTTTAATATATGCAAACTGAATAATTAAGTAACAATATGAGATTTAGTAAAACTAAAAACACGTATGATTATTGTGTTAGAGTGTAGTAGTAGTGCTGTATTGCATAGTTGTTAGATGTAACATGTGAGAACATGTAGAGATGTACTTTTGGAGGGCCTACAGAGAGAAATTGGGCATAAAGTGGATTCAAATATTTGTATTCGTCTTCATTGCATTTGTAACTCATATCTACAGTTTGTACGGTAGACGTGAATGCTTGTTCGCTCTTACGAAATCAGTACAGCAATAATGGGGTGGCGTGCATCAATTTAGGCACTGGCACGTTGACCTACTCGGCTCCACAGAGAGAGCAAGAGAAGAGATAAATACACGGCGGTTAGTGTATTTCAAGTGAAAAGCGTAATACGGTCACCGGACTTCAGAATACGCTCATTACGGTCACTATATATGTTTTGCGGTGATTATATGATCACTTGCCCACCGTTCAGCATCGGATTGCACTCTGTTGACCGGCCAAATAGTCTGCATGGCACTATGTTGACTGGTTAAATTGACCATGTTCCTTGTGGATCCCACCTGTCAGTTCACATAGGAAAAAAGTAAGATAAACACAATTTTACGCAGGCGCGACAAGACTCCAACCCATGCGCGGGAACTACCTGGTTGTGTATGTGTCTGTCAGGGCCTGATGTGTGCTAATGCACGTGTAGGTTGAGCACTTGAGCGTGAGCATGTGTGTTGATCGTGTGGTGTGTGCATGTGAGCATCGAGGCGGCAGGTGGCGCCGAGAAGGTCATGGCGAACTGGCTCCCCATGGCTCTTATGGGCGTGCCGCGTTCCTGGATGCTTAGCCTGCCAGAGTTGTCGGTGGCCTCCTGGGGGGAGCTGCGCAGTCAGTTCATCGCGTGATTCGCGGCACCGGCGCCCCATGCCGTTGCGGCCATCCTCGGTGGGTCCCAGGCGCCGGCCTCGGGTCGCCACGTCAAGCAGTTCTTGCGGCAGATGGGGGCCGCCCAGCCATGGCATGGGGCTCTTTTGGGCCGGCTGGCCCCTGAGACCGACATCACCTTCGACTCCAGGGATCACCCCAAGACCACGGTCGGCGCAGGCGTGCTTCCCTTGCTGTGCACGCCCACCATCAGCGGCGTCGCGGTCACTAGGACCCTCATCGATGGTGGCGCTGGCCTCAACATCCTCTCCGTGGAAGCCTTCAACCTGCTCCAGGTGCCTTACGACCGGCTCGCCCCCGCCAGGCCCTTCTCAGGGGTGCTTGACAGCTCCATTGTCCCCCTGGGGAAGATTCGCCTCCCCGTCACCTTCAGCACGTGTTGCAACTACCGCACCGAGCTCGTCAACTTCGACATCGCCCGCATCGGCCTCCCATACAATGCCATCCTCGGGTACCCAGCCCTTGCCAAGTTCATGGCGGCGACGCACCCTGGCTACAACGTCATCAAGATGCTGGGGAGCAGCGACATCCTTACTGTGGTGGCAAACACCAAGGATGCCCTCCTGGCCCTCAAGCTCGTTTTCAAAGCCGCGGTGGCCACGCGACCGGAGGCGGAGGGCACTCCGGAGATCCCGAAGGCTGCACCCGCGAAGAAGAAGCATCTATTCTTTCATGACCGGGCTAAGACGAAGCAGGTGCGGGTCGACGATGAGGGCTCAAGCCTCACCTTCACCATAGGCGCCGGCCTCCCACCGGACCAGGAAGAAGCGCTGGTCGGCTTCCTCCGTGCGAACAAGGACGTGTTTGCATGGGAGGCGACGGACCTGGTTGGCGTCCCGCAGGACGTGATTGAGCACCACTTGATGGTGTGCCCCGGCGCGCGCCCAGTGAAACATAAGGCACGGCGACAAGCCCCGGAGAAGCAATCATTCATCGTCCAGGAGGTCCACAAGCTGCAAGAAGCCGGCGTCATCCGAGAGGTGTGGCACCCGGATTGGCTGGCCAACCCAGTCATCGTCCCCAAGAAGGGAGGGAAGGAGTGCATGTGCGTCGACTTCACGAGCCTCAACAAAGCTTGCCCTCAAGACCCTTTCCCTCTTCCGCGCATCGACCAGATCGTTGACTCCACCGCCGAGTGCGACCTGCTGTGTTTCCTAGACGCCTTCTCGGGCTACCACCAGATCAAGATGGCGGTGCAAGACATCGAGAAGATGGCCTTCCTTACCCCGTGCGGAGTGTACTGCTACACCTGCATGTCGTTCGGGTTGCGCAATGCTAGTGCGACTTTCCAGCGATTGATGCACATCGCCCTGGGCAAGCAGCTCGGGAGGAACGCCGAGGCGTACGTCGACGACATAGTGGTCAAGTCGCGGAAAGCAAGAACCCTCGTTAAGGATCTGGAGGAAACATTCGCCAACTTACGCAGAGTGAACCTGCGGCTCAATCAGGAGAAGTGTGTGTTCGGCGTCCCATCCGACAAGCTGCTGGGTTTCTTGGTGTCGCACAGAGGGATCGAGGCTAACCCAGAGAAGATTAAGGCGATAGAGAGGATGAGCCCACCGCAGACTCTCAAGGAAATGCAGAAGCTCGCGGGCTGCGTGACCTCGCTGGGGCGTTTCATCTCCAAGCTCGGTGAGCGCACCCTCCCATTTTTCAAGTTGATGAATAAGAAGGTCCCGTTCGAGTGGACTCCGGAGGCCGAGGAAGCCTTCCAAGACCTCAAGAGGTATCTCACCAGCCCTCCGGTGATGGTGGCGCCTTGATCTCTTGAGCCCCTGGTGCTTTACCTGGCCGCCACACCCCACTCGGCGAGCGCGACACTCGTGGCGGTCCGAGAAGAGCACGCGGGCGCAGGTGCGCGACGCAGTACCCCGTCTTCAGCCACGCCATCGTCGCCTCAGGACGGCGCTCATGAGGCATCGGTTACCCCGGTAGAGGGCGAGGCTCCTGAGGCCCCCACGCCTCAGGCAGGGCCGAACGCCATCGGCACCCCTTCTCTTGTCGAGCACCCTGTGTATTTCATCAGCACAGTGTTGCGCGATGCATGCGTGCTGCCCCATGCCACAGAAGCTTCTGCTCACTCTCCTCGTCGCCTCCAGGAAGCTGCGCCACTACTTACAAGGCCACCCCATCAAGGTCGTCTCCACGTTCCCCCTGGAGAGGGTGCTTCGGAGCCCTAACGCTGCAGGCAGGGTTGCTGAATGGAACATCGAGCTGCAGGCGTTCAAGCTGGAGTTCAGCACCACCAGGGTCATCAAGGTCGCGGCCCTCACTGACTTTGTGGCGGAATGGACTGACGGCCCCGACTAAGGGGTTAGTGAAAATAGCTCCCTCGTGCCCGGAGATGAGACACCCGATGGCTGGGTCATGTACTTTGACGGCGTGTTCGCACGCCGGGGCGCGGGGGCTGGAACCGTGCTCGTCTCGCCTACTCAGGACAAGCTCTACTATGCCGTGCAGCTCTGCTTCCAGCATGGCGAGAAGGTCTCCAACAACATCACGGAATACGAAGGCCTGATCGCAGGCCTCCGGGCCGCAGCGAGCCTGGGGATCAAGCGCCTCACCATCAAGGGCGACTCTCAGCTCCTCGTCAACTTCTCCAACAAGGAGTACACGCCCAAGGACGAGCACATGGAGGCATACTTGGAAGAGGTATGCAAAATTGAAAAACAGTTCTTGGGTTTGGAATTGCAGCACGTCCCGGGTGGCACGAACAAGGAGGCGGACGACATCGCCAAGAGGGGGTCGGAAGCCTGGCGTCTTCGAGGAGAGGCTCTTCAAGCCATCGGCGGCCCCCTCCGCTGCGAGCCCGATGTTTCTCTGGGAGGAACTGCCCCTGGCCCCCTCCTCGTGCGCCCCAGCATGCGGTCCAACCTCCGGAGCCCGCCTGCTTCTGGCCCACGAACCTTAGGAGGGGTGCTGGACCAAGGAGTTCAAGGCGTACCTGCTTCAGGGCACCTTGCCAGAGAAGGAGGAAGAAGCAGAACGCGTGGCACGCCAAGCCACCGCCTACTGCTTGCAGGATGGCGAGCTCTACCGAAGGCGCCCAAATGACGTCTCTCTGCAGTGCATCTCCAAGGAGCAGGGGTGCAAACTGCTGGCTGACATCCACAGTGGGGACTATGGGCATCACTCTTCGTCGCGCACCCTCGTGGGCAAGGCGTTTTGCAGCGGGTTTTACTGGCCCACGGCGCTCAACGACGCCACTGAGCTGGTGAGATCCTGCGAGGCGTGCCAATTCCACGCCAAACAGATCCACCAGCCTGCTTAGGGCCTCCAGACCATCCCGCTCTCATGGCCGTTCGCGGTATGGGGGCTGGATATCCTGGGACCATTCTCTCGAGCGGCTGGGGGCTACCACTACCTCTACATCGCCATCGACAAGTTCACCAAGTGGGCGGAGGTGGAGCCCGTGCGCACCATCCTAGCTGGTTCGGCCGTCAAGTTCATCAAGGGTCTCCTGAGCCACTTCGGGGTCCCCAACTGTATCATCGCCGACAATGGCTCTTAGTTCACGAGCAACCTTTTCAAAACATATTGTGCTAACCTTGGAACGCAGATATGCTACGCTTCGGTGCCGCACCCACGGAGTAACGGCCAAGCCGAGCACGCCAACGCGGAGGTCTTGAGAGGCCTCAAGGTGAGGAGCTTCAAGAAGAAACTCGAGGCCTATGGCAGGGGTTGGCTAGATGAGCTCCAATCCGTGCTATGGTCCATCCGCACCACCGCGACAAAGCCTGCCGACGAAACCCCATTCTTCCTCGTCTACGGGGCTAAGGCGGTCCTCCCGCATGAGGTCAGACATCGCTCCTCGTGGGTCTTGGCGTTTGACGAGGCATGCCAGGATGCCTCGCGGAGGATGGACCTCGTGCTCGGGGAGGAGGGCCGCCGCCAAGCCTCGCTCCGTGCCGCGAGGTTCCAGCAGGCACTGCGGCAGTATCACTGTCGCAGCGTCCGCTCCAGGACCCTCGAGGTGGGTGACCTCGTCCTGAGGCGGGTGCTCTCCAGGGAGGGGCTTCACAAGCTCTCGCCCATGTGGGAGGGCTCGTTCAGGATCGCCCGTGTCTCCAGGCCTGGCGCCGCGCGCCTGGAGACGTAGGACGGGGTCCCCATCCAGAATGCCTGGAACATCCAGCACCTACGGAAGTTCTATCCGTGAATAAGGCCATGCGCCTTTCAAGTCTCCGCCCATGACACTCTCACGTAATAATGAGTGGGGCTGTACACGCCCCGGAGTCTCCTGAGCGTCGCCCTCGGGCCTCACAGGGGCTCCCACCCACGTCCTAGTCGAAGCCCCATGCTCCGTGTTGGCGGGAAGACAGAAGACTAGTATAGGTGCCGGACGCGGCTGTTCATTTGCTTGCTTTCTGTAGATGATTTGCAACTTCTTGAAATGAAATTTGGAGTTCTCGCGTCTTTATTTGAAAGGGTTGGGAATTTTTTTCCTCACAGCACTCACTTTTTCAGGCCTCGTTTTAGGGAGAGTGGCAGTTGCCCGTCGCTCTTCCTCGCGCGTCCCACGCGTGGGGGCTGGGCATGGTGTGTACGCTTGGGCCCGCCCGCGAACGCACCTCGCCAAAGCCTTGGTCTTTGGCGTCTTAATCCTCGAGTGACACCCTCAAACGAGCTAGCAGGCACGCACGCCCTCTTGAGTCCATGCCATCGGGCATCATGACGCGGCGTACCAGCGACCCACGCTCGGGGGCTCGCGCGAGGAACGGCACCTCCAGAGGTCCCCTGATCCCATAGCCGCAGGGTGTCTCCCGAGGCCTGAGGACCTTCGAGTCTACAAGAAGGAAATCTCCGGAGGACCTCTCTGGAACCAGGGACGTGCGGGAAGTCCAAAGCTCCAGGGAAGCTCGTCCTCACGGCACAGGAGTCTACTGCAGGCACACTAAGCTAAGTCATTTCAATCACAATCAGTGGCAACACGGATGCCAGGATGCAATATAAAAATGATAACATAATGGCGGAAGCCCCGCGGTCCATTACATGCCCCGACAGGGCTTTCCACCTTTTTGCTACAGAAAAAAGAAGAAGCAAAAGCAGCCGCGCGACTACAGCAGCTCCCAGGACCCGCCTCCAGCAACGCCCGCGCTCAGTCGGAGTCCTCCTCCTGCTTCACCGGGGTGCGGTGGCGAGGCGGCTCGTCTCCCTCCCTGGTCCGAGCTTGGCGGTGTGGTGGCTTGTCGTAGTCGCCATCGCTCGTGCTCTCCCCGGAGGAGGAGCCACCGCTGCTGGAGGCGTCGTGGCCGTCGCCAAGGGCAAGCTCACCACCGACATCGTCGTTGCTGTCGCTCTCCGGGCAGCACCCCAGGCGCTGACCATCTTCCCTGAAGACCCCTAACGTAGAGGGTTGCGGCGCCGTCATACCTGAAGTGGAGGGTACACCTCCCCTACAGGCCGCGTGCGCAGGCGAACGTCTTGCACTCGTGGTTCAGGAACACATTGCCGGCGGGGGTGACCTCAACCACCACCCAGCAGGCCTTGCTGCAGCAACCATCGGCCTACAGCCAGAGGCCGCCAGGTCCCCCGGCCGGCAGCGCACCCGCAAAGAAGCGCGGGAGATGGAGCCAGGTGCCGGCGGGCCTCTCCTCCCACACCACGAACTCCGAGGACGCGTCGGTCGAGTGGAGTCGCCGGCACGGTGGCCGGACGGCTGCCGCGTGCCTTCCCCCTTCGCTGCGGCTGCCCCGGCTGCGGCAGCTTCCGCAGCGGGAAGGAGCACCCCCGCGACTGCCGGAGGCAGCGCCAGCCCTCGAGGGAGTGCGCCCACGCCCTCGGGGAGCCACCGCTGGCATCGCGGCGTACTTGCAGGGCAGCCGCGGCCTCTCCTGGGCGGCGGCGAGTCCGGTCCCTCCTTGGGAGCCTTTCCCTTCTCCGCGGCCGAGAACCTCCTCACTGGTGCCATGGAAGCTTTGGCAAGATGGCGGGGGAACTAAGAAGAAGAAGGGCAGGCCGCGAGAGGATGAAGACGAGCTGGGGGCTCCGCCCCCTCTCCCATTTATAGGCGGAGGGAGGCCAACCGTCGGCCTCCCACACTCCAAGCAATGATGGCTGATCTGCATGCGCCAGGCAGTTGTCAATTCATGCAGTTGCCGAGGCGGCGTGGGAAAGTGGAGACGCCCACGTCCCATCAAAGCGCCACGTGTCAGCCTGGTCCGCAGGCGATTGGGGCCCGCGGCGCTTCGCCCTTGCTCTTTGGCTTTGCCTCGAAGCCAAGTCTGAGCGCGCCTTGGGCCTGGGGGCTACTGTTGGCGTTCTAGGAACCAGGGTACCCAGACTTGCCTGCCTGTGGCCCATGGCGTGGCTCCATCGATGGCCTGGTACGGCCCCGTTTCGACACCAACAAGACAAGACCCTCGCGGGGGGCCAAGCCTCGCGAGGCAGATGGCGCCAAGACCTCCTGAGGGAGCGGCCACCCCTGGGCTGCTCCTGAGGAGCGGAGTTTCCTATGAAGGTTCCCAACCTCATGAGGTTGCAGTGACGCAAGCCATGACGACCAAGGCCAGGCGGGCGCCAGCAGGCGCAAAGGAGCAGGTTTCCTCTTTGGTGCTAAGGAGGCAAGCGCAGGCGCGGGGTCCCGAGGAATCAGCCAAAGGTTTCCATTCCTGTGCAATGAGACCAAGACCGCCAAGACGGCAGGACGGATGTCATCGCCGAGCCCACCGCAGCGTCATGACCAGAAGCTTTGCAGGCGAAGACCACCTTTCATCAGGATAAGATGTACTACTTGTCCCCTTTCAAATTGGTCGTTGTGGAATCCCTTCCCGCCTTCGTTTTCGGGGAAGAGGACTGAGGCCGCTATAAATATAGGTTAGCCACCACCGTAGAAGGGGTCGACTCATTCTCACCAGAGCAAGCCCCACGAGCTTGTTCATCCTCTGTACTACTTCATCCTCAGCCCCTCGTGAGGCTAATCCACCACAAAGCAGGAGTAGGGTCTTACACCGCAAGGTGGCCCGAACCTGGGTAAACTGCCATGTTCATCGAGCTAGGCTATAGGGCGACGGGTTGGTCGGCTGGAGAGGTTGAGTTCTTCGCACACGCCCCAGAGTTCGAACCTTTCTTGAGTCTGCGGAGCCCTGAATCCGACAGAGGGTGTGTCACCGCAAGAGGTCTGGTGGGCCGAGGTGAGGCCCTTGTGTCGGTTCCGTCCTGCACCACATTGGTTGGCCCGTGGCGCATTCAGGGAGACCCATGGAGGACTAGTCGTACAAGACAAAGATACCAGAGTCGTGAAGGACTCTGTGTCCACTGACAAAGCTGGCTAGGATTTGTAACCCTAGGTCCTTGGACTAAGGTAACCCCTTCTCTCTGATATTACCATTCATCCAACCTAACTTTAAGGGGCATCCTATAGAATGCTCTGCTGGAGTCATATTCGTCAATTAGAAAGAGAGGTGGAGACAATGCGTGCGAGACAGGCCTAAAGATAATGTGCGTGCGGGAGACACGTAGGCAGGTCTATGTATAGAGAAAGGGTCGATGGGGATTGTGTGTACGTATGCGTGTGAGAGGAAGAGTGCTTGTGATAAAGGTTAGTGAAAACAGTCGTAAATGGTTGCGAGAGGGAGGGAGGGTGATATCGAGCATGTGTGCGAGAAAGACACCTCGGGAGAGAGTGTGTGAGCATGTGTGAGAGACCACCGATGGATATACACCATCTACGTGTATGTGTGAGAGAGAAAGTTAGCGCGTGTGTGAGGAGGGGACTATGGAGAGTGAAACTACACATAAAAGACCGGTGTACACATTGATTAAAAATATAAATTGTATCCAAATATTAGGATGGGATCATGATATTTGCAATTCGCATAAGGAACGGTCATTGATCCATCAGACATCTACATTCTATCGAATTTGAGCATGTCTATGTTATTATTCGACATAATTGATCCATAGAGTCAGTATTTTGAACTCCAGACAATGCATCGCTTTAGTAATTCAAATATAAACGTGAGTATAGTTCACGTTGTGTGTGTAAAGCACATTATACATACAAAAGTTACAAAATGACATTATAAATAGCTAGCTATGAACTAGCATTCATTTGAATTCAACTTAAGGTGGTTTAAAAAATTCGAATTCAACATGAGGTCCATTCAATTATTTGAATTCGAGATCATGGCATTTGTAAATCATACCTAAATTATGGGGGCACCAATCTTTGCTCTGCTTTTGTACATAATAGCATATATAGTCGTGTACAAAATAGATTCAAATTTACCTCCTCCATTCCAAAATAATCATAGTTATAGGATTTTCAAGTGTCAAAATTTCAAAAAGAAGCACATAATTTAATGAGGTTTTCAAACATACAAGGTCAAATTTAACATTGTCTATTTAGGTCAATCCTCAAAGTTCAAGAGTACTCTAAACGTGAATGCTTCTGTTTCAAAATTTCGAACGAAGCGCCAAAAGGGCCTCTACTCGCCCAAAACCGCGTGAGACCAATGTTTGGTAGAAGGAAATTACTTTTCTAACTCCGACCCGTGAAACCTACCGGCCCGACATCCAAAGGTCTAAACCGGGGTAGGTTTGTAACTTCATCTAGACGCCACGCAACCGCCTCCGAAAAACATTCATACACCGTGGCCGCCTAAACACACATGCACTCGGCCGAAATCGCTCCCGCCCACTATTTGGGACACCTGGGATTACCATCCTACCCCTGACCCACAGTAGGTCCGAAATTTAAGAGGGGGGCAAATTTTGTACTTTCCCCAAATTTCAAACAAGCGCGTCCCATCTGTTCAAAAAAAACAAAAACAAGCGCGTCCCAGACCGAAACATGGTTCCCCTTTAGCTCCCCCCCGCCCCGGTCCGATTCCCCATTCGTACTCCGTGGGCGCCAAAACTACCTCTCCACCAGCCGCGAAACCCCAGCGTCCTCTGTTCGCCACCCATCCCACCCATCAACCGCCGCCCTCCTCCATCACGCCGGAGCCGATACCCCGACGTCGTCGTCCACCGCAACCACAACCGCAATGCCCTCCACGGCTAGTAGTTAAAGCCGAGGCCGAGCTGCCTCCAGGACGCCGACGTGCACCTTACCCGAGCCAGTTCAACCACGCCGTCCTGCGCCTCACCGCTGCCGCTCCAACGTCGCCACCGTCCACCACACCGGAGCTGTTCCTGCTACGCCGTCCTTCGCCCCTCGGATCTGCTTCCCCTCCGCCGACAGACGGCCATCGCAACACAGTCAACAATTTGGCCATGGGTTCGTCCAAGGCTCCACCCTCCTCCAAAACATCTGTTCCCCCGGTAAAAAGAAGAACATCGCCGTGAAATAAGGATGGCACAGCACTGGCAACCGGAACTGGTACTCCTCTTCCCTTATTCGTGCAAATCTTATGTGTCTGCTTGCTCGGTATTCATCCCACAGAAGACACTAGTTGACCGCTTCTTCCTACACCTTCTTCCTGATACTAGATGTTCCTAGTAACTCGCGATGCACAAGGTTTCTCCTCATATACTATTTCACCTTAGCTAGAGGTCCGTCACCCCCTGGATTTCAATTCATGGTCAGTTGATTCCCAATTAAAGGAAGCATTCCCCAGTGTAACATGCGCTAGTGTCGGATTCAGGGCTCCACAGACCCAAGAAGGTTCGAACTCTGGGGCATGTGCGAAGATCCCAACCTCTTCGGTCTCTAGCTCGTCACCCTACAGCCTAGCCTCATCGGATTCGTGCGAGTGGGGAAGAAGATGAACACGACAGTTTACCCAAGTTCGAGCCACCTTGCGGTGTAAAACCCTACTCCTGCTTTGTGGTGGATTGGCCTCTCGAGGAGGTTGAGGATGAACTAGTACAGTGGTTTGAGCGACCCTGCGAGGGCTCAAGTGGAGGGGGTGGAAAGGATCGGATCGGGATCGGGATCCTCCTCTATGGTGGTGGCTAACCTATATTTGTAGTGGCCTCGGTCCTCTTCCCCAAAACTTAGGCGGGAAGGGATCCCACATTGGCCAATTCGAAAGGGGACAAGTAGTACATCTTATCCTCACGAAAGGTGGTCTTCGCCTGCAAAGCTTCTGGTCGTGACGCAGCGGTGGGCTCGGCGATGATATCTGTCCTGCCAAGCTCGTGGTCTTGGTCTCATTGCACCGGAATGGAAACCTTCGGTGGGCTCCTCGGGAACCCACGCCTGTCCTTGCTCCCTTAGCACCGAAAGGGAAACTGCCTCCTCTGTGCCCGCTGGCGCCCACCTGGCCTTGGTCGTCATGGCTCATGTCATCACAGCCTCGGGAGGCTGGGTACCTGCATAGAAATCTCTGCTCCTCGGGAGCAACCTGGGGAGGCCGCTCCTCTGGAAGTCTTAGTGTCGTCCGCCTCGCGAGGCCAGGGGGCCCTCGCGAGGGTCTTGTCTTGTTGGCCTTGCCGCTGCGTCGTACCAGGCCGTCGGGGGAGCCACACCATGGGCCGCAAGCAGGCAAGTCTGGGTACCTGGTTTCCAGAACACCGACAGTAGCCCCCGGGCCCAAGGCGCGCTCGAGCTGGCTTCGAGGCGAAGCCAAGGAGCAAGGGCGAAGCGTCGCGGGCCCCAACCGCCTGCGGGTCAGGCTTGACGTGTGGCGCCCGACGGGACGCAGATGCCTCCGCTTCCCCATGTCGCCTCGGCGACCGTTCCGCATTGATAGCAGCCTGGTGCATGCAGCAAGGCCATCATTACTTAGAACATGGAGGGGCGCCGGTTATCCTTCTTCTGCCTATAAAAAGGGCGAGGAGGCGGAGCCCCCCAGCCCATCTTAGTCTTCTTTCTCCTCATCTCGCATCCTTGCCGCAGCCTCCATGGCACCGATTAGGAGGTTCTCCACTGCCGAGAAAGGGAAGGCTCCGCAGGAGGTGCCGGAGCCACTCCCGCCGAAGAGGGGCCGTGGCCGCACTCGTCGGGCTACCGCAACACCCATGGCAGTCCCTCCCGGACACGAGCGCGCACCGTCGGGAGTTCATGCTGGCCCAATCATCTGTGCATAGTGCCCTCCCCACGGGGGTGGCCGCGGGCATTGTGGAGGACGAGGTCGCGGAGGGAAGCAGGCGACAGTCGTCCGACCACCTCACCCATGGGCCCATACCGATGGCACATCCCACGAGTTCGTAGTGTGGGTGACGATGCCGCCGCGCACCTGGATCTGACTCCTGCGCGCCTTGGCCGAGGAGCTGCCGGCGCGGGGGCCCGTGGAACTGTGGCTACAGCATGACGGCTGCTGCGGCCGGGCCTCGCAGGCAGAGGTTGAGGCCACCTTCTCCAGCGATGTCTTTATGACCCGAGGATGGGGGACGGTTGCCCGTGCCTGCGGCTCTGAAGGGAGGCATGCCCTTCATTTTAGGTATGATGGGGTGTCGATGCTCTTCTTCAGGGTCTTCAGGGAGGGCGGCGAACGCCTAGAGTGCTGCTCCAGGGGCGGTAGCAGTGGCGGCGAGGCCTCCCGTGGTGAACTTGCCCTTGGCCACTGCTCCTCCAACAGCAGTGGCGCCGACTGAGCGCGACGACGTCGTGGGTGGCGCCGACTGAGCCGCGGTCCTCGGGAGTCCTTTTCTTTTGCTTCATTACCTGCATGAAAATCATGAAGGGCCCCGCGGGGGTGTTTAAGAAATGCAGTGCTTGCACCTTAATGTTAACATCCCCGGCTTATATCATATTTGCGTTTCTCGCTTGGGCACAGCCACCCTTTTCGCTCTTGCGGTAGCTTAGTGCTCTACGCCGACAGGACCCAGTCCCCAGGCAAGCTTCGGTCGTCGCTGGTATGCCAGGTCGCGATGCCGTGGTCAAGGCCAGGAGGCGAGCGGCCTGAGGTCTGGTAAGAGCCCCCAAGGCGCGATGCTCAGGAGGTCCACTTAGGCGTGCAAGCGGCTCTCGGAAGATTAAGAGGGGGGATTCCTTGCCCGAGCGAGGTTGCGAGAAAGCAAATTGTTGGAGGCAAGGCTTATGCTGATGCGTGCGGGATAACTTAGCTCAGTGCTTGCAGCCTGCGACGGTTCCTTCGTCATGAGGGCGAGCTTCTTTGGCCTTTTGGTCTTGGGCACGCTCCCTGTCCTGTAACGGATTAAGGTAAACCCCGCAAGAGGTGCGTGAGGGGCTAGTGCCCATCATATTTCGAAAAAACGCCACCGGCATTGGGTCACACCCTTCTCCCAGTGCTCCTCCACGAGGCTAACGACCCTCTTTCCTCCGCTCATCATGGTGCTCTACGTTCTCAGGACCCGGCCCTTGAGCAGGGCTCAACCGCCGCTGGTATATGATACGTCTCCAACGTATCTATAATTTTTGATTGTTCCATGCTATTATATTATCTGTTTTGGATGTTTTATATGCATTAATATGCTATTTTATATTATTTTTGGGACTAACTCATTAACCCAGAGCCCAGTGCCAGTTTCTGGTTTTTCCTTGTTTTTGAGTTTTACAGAAAAGGAATACCAAACAGAGTCCAAACGGAATAAAACTTTTGCGATGATTTTTTTGGACCAGAAGACACACGTATGACTTGGAGAAGAAGTCAGAGGAGTCCCGAGGAGGCCACAAGCCTCAGGGGCGCGCCCTAGGGGGGCACCCTGAGGGCTTGTGGGCCCCTCGGAGCTCCTCCAACCCTAATTCTTGGCCTATAAATTCATAAATATTCCCAAACGACCAGAAACGTCCCCCAAAATACTTTTCCGCCGCCGCAATCTTCTGTACCAATGAGATCCCATCTTGGGACCTTTTCCGGCATCCTGCCGGAGGGGGATTCGATCACGGAGGGCTTCTACATCAACTCTATTGCCCTTCCGATGAAGCGTGAGTAGTTTACCACAGAGCTACGGGTCCATAGCTAGTAGCTAGATGGCTTCTTCTCTCTCTTTGATCTTCAATACAATGTTCTCCTCGATGTTCTTGGAGATCTGTCCGATGTAATATTCTTTTGCGGTGTGTTTGTCGAGATCCAATGAATTGTAGATTTATGATCAGATTATCTATGAATATTATTTGAGTCTTTTCTGAATTCTTATATGCATGATTTGGTATCTTTGTATTTCTCTTCGAATTATCGGTTTGGTTTGGCCAACTAGATTGGTTCTTCTTGCAATGGGAGAGGTGCTTAGTTTTGGGTTCAATCTTGCGGTGTCCTCACCCAGTGACAAAGTAGGGTTAGCGAGGCACATATTGTATTGTTGCCATCAAGCGTAAAAAGATGGGGTTTTCATCATATTGCTTGAGTTTATCCCTCTACATCATGTCATCTTACTTAAGGCGTTACTCCGTTCTTTTGAACTTAATGCTCTAGATGCATGCTGGATAGCGGTCGATGTGTGGAGTAATAGTAGTAGATGCAGGCAGGAGTCGGTCTACTTGACACGGACGTGATGCCTATATTCATAATCATTGCCTTGGATATCGTCATAACTTTGCGCTTTTCTATCAATTGCTCGACAGTAATTTGTTCACCCACCGTATTATTTTCTTTCAAGAGAGAAGCCTCTAGTGAAACCTATGGCCCCCGGTCTATTTTCTATCATATATTTTCAGATCTATAAACCAAAAAACCCAAAAATACCTTGCTGCAATTTATTTGTTTTATGTTTTAGTAATCTTTTATATCTATCTCTATCAGATATCATCCTTGCAAGTGACCGTGAAGGGATTGACAACCCCTTTATCGCGTTGGGTGCAAGTGTTTGATTGTTTGTGCAGGTGCATAGATTGGAGACTCGCTTGTACCTCCTACTGGATTGATACCTTGGTTCTCAAACTGAGGGAAATACTTATCTCTACTTTGCTGTATCACCCTTTCCTCTTCAAGGGAAAAACCAACGCAAGCTCAAGAAGTAGCAGGAAGAATTTCTGGTGCCGTTGCCGAGGAGGTTCTATATCAAGCCTACCAAGTACCCACCATAAACTCTCATCCCTTGCATTACATTATTTGCTATTTGCCTCTCGTTTTCCTCTCCCCCACTTCTAAAATGATTTCAAAAAAACACAAAAAGATTTGTCTTTTTATTCGCCCTTCTTCCGTTCATCTTTTCATTTTCTTTTTGGTTGCTCATTTGGTAGATCGCTTGTTTTGATTTCATGGCTAGTCCTTCTACCATTGTTAGTACCCCTGAAAGTGAGGTTCTCAATTTTAAACAAAGGGAGGGAGAAAACTTAAAAGATGCTTGGTATAGAATTTGCAATGCTCAAAATAGATCTACTCGTAAGCAATCTACTACCGTTCTCCTCCCTAACTTTTATGTGGGTGTTACTACTTGGTATAGATATGTGCTAGATACCATTACCGGAGGTAATTTCTTGGGGAGCCGTACTTTGGATGCTTATAATGCTATGATAGATTTGGTAGGCTCACCACCACTCATGGTTAATGAATAGTTTTAACTTTGGAACTTGTGATGCAAAGGATCGATATTATTGAGAATAAAATTGCTACCGTAGAGCTTGTTGAAAACTTGGATAAGAAGATTCATAATCAAATTACTCAGTATGGATCGAAAGTAGGAATCACTTTGAAGAATCTAAAGGAAAAAGAACCCATAGTTAATGAAAAGATAGATCAAGATTCCACTAGAATTGGCAAGCTAGAAGATATTATTACCAACTTGGGTTCCGCCTTTGCCTCTGTTAAAACTACTACAAATTTTCCTCCTACTAAAGCTACTAAGTTTATTTATGTTCCTAAGGATAAGGGTGAATCTTCTAGTAAAGGAAACGAAGATCTTAAGATGATAAGTGTTCACCCTAACTTTATTAATATTATTAAGGAACCAATTGCCATGAGTGAATTTCCTGATTTCTTGCCTAGGAGTGTGATTATTGATAAAGCCAAAGAATCTCCTAAGGGTTATAAGTGTGCAATTGAGGAGTTGCATACCAAAGATGACAATACCTAGATCTATGTTTTATGCCTAGCTAGGGGCGTTAAACAATTGCGCTTGTTGGGAGGCAACCCAATTTTATTTTTATGTTTTTTGTTTTTGGTTCTGTTTTTCAATAAATACACATTATTACCTATGTATTAATTGTGTTTTGGTGTTTTAATTAGTGTTTGAGCCAAGTAAGACCTTTGGGATGGCTTGCGGTGATAGTTGATTTGATCTTGCTGAAAAACAGAAACTTTTGCGTCCAGTAACAGAATTGTTTAAATTCACTAGAGCATGTAAAAAATCTGATTTTTTTACAAAAGGTTTATATACAAATTTCCTCCGTTTTACTAAATTTTCAAGATTTTTGGATTATAGAAGCATGAGAACAATTCAGATCTTTGCAGACCGTTCTGTTTTTCACAGATTCTGTATTCTATGTGTTGTTTGCTTATTTTGATGAATCTATGGGTAGTATCGGGGGGTATGAACCATGGAAAAGTTGGAATACAGTATATATTACACCAATATAAATAAATAATGAGTTCACAACAGTACCAAAAAGTGGTGATTTATTTTCTTATACTAACGGATCTCATGAGTTTTCTGTTCAGTTTTGTGTTGTGAAGTTTTCAAGTTTTGGGTAGAGATTTGATGGACTATGGAATAAAGAGTGGCAAGAGACTAAGCTTGGGTATTCCCAAGGCACCCCTAGGTAATATTCAAGGACAACCAAGCATCTAAGCATGGGGATGCCCAGGATGGCATCCCCTCTTTCGTCTTCAATCCATCGGTAAATTTACTTGAGTCTGTATTTTTATTCACCACATGATATGTGTTTTGCTTGGAGCGTCTTGTATGATATGAGTCTTTGCTTTTTAGTTTGCCACAATCATCCTTTCTGTACACACCTTTTGAGAGGGACACGCATGAATCATGAATTTATTAGAATACTCTTTGTGCTTCATTTATATCTTTTGAGCTAGGCAATTTGCTCTAGTACTTCACTTATATATTTTTAGAGCACGGCGGTGGCTTTATTTTATAGAAATTGTTGAACTCTCATGCTTCACTTATATTATTTTGAGAGTCTCTAAACAGCATGGTAATTTGCATAGGTTATGAATTTAGTCCTAATATGATAGGCATCCAAGAGGGATATAATAAAAACTTTCATATAAAGAGCATTGAATACTATGAGAAGTTTGATTCCTTGCATTTGTTTTGAGATATAAAGATGGTGATATTAGAGTCATGCTAGTGAGTAATTGTGGATTGGTAGAAATACTTGTGTTAAAGTTTGTGATTCCCGTAGCATGCACGTATGGTGAACCGTTATGTGATGAAGTCGGAGCATGATATATTTATTGATTGTCTTCCTTATGAGTGGCGGTAGGGGACGAGCGATGGTCTTTTCCTACCAATCTATCCCCCTAGGAGCATGCGTGTAGTACTTTGTTTCGATAGCTAATAGAATTTTGCAATAAGTATGTGAGTTCTTTATGACTAATGTTGAGTCCATGGATTGTACGCACTCTCACCCTTCCACCATTGCTAGCCTCTCTAGTACCGTGCAACTTTCGCCAGTGCATTAAACCCACCATATACCTTCATCAAAACAGCCACCATACCTACCTACTATGGCATTTTCATAGCCATTCCAAGATATATTGCCATGCAACTTCCACCATTCCGTTTATTATGACACGCTTCATCATTGTCATATTGCTTTGCATGATCATGTAGTTGACATAGTATTTGTGGCAAGGCCACCGTTCATATTTTTTTATACATGTCTCTCTTGATCATTGCACATCCCAGTACACCGCCGGAGGCATTCATATAGAGTCATATTTTGTTCTAGACGAGTTGTAATTCTTGAGTTGTAAGTAAATAAAAGTGTGATGATCATCATTATTAGGGCATTGTCCCATGTGAGGAAAGGATGATGGAAGCTATGATTCCCTCACAAGTTAGGATGAGTCTCCGGACTTTGAAAAAAATAAAAGATGCCAAAATAAGCCCAAATAAAAAAAGGAAGAGAAAAAAAATGAAAGAAAAGAGAGAAGGGGCAATGCTACTATCCTTTTACCACACTTGTGCTTCAAAGTAGCACCATGATCTTCATTATAGAGAGTCTCCTATGTTGTCACTTTCATATACTAGTGGGAATTTTTCATTATAAGAACTTGGCTTGTATATTCCAATGATGGGCTTCCTCAAATTGCCCTAGGTCTTCGTGAGCAAGCAAGTTGGATGCACACCCACTTAGTTTCTTTTTGAGCTTTCATACACTTATAGCTCTAGTGCATCCGTTGCATGGCAATCCCTACTCACTCACATTGATATCTATTGATGGGCATCTCCATAGCCTGTTAATACACCTAGTTGATGTGAGACTTTCTCCTTCTTTTTGTCTTCTCCACAACCACCATATTCTATTCCACCTATAGTGCTATATCCATGGCTCACGCTCATGTATTGCGTGAAAGTTGAAAAGGTTTGAGAACATCAAAAGTATGAAACAATTGCTTGGCTTGTCATCGGGGTGGTGCATGATTTAATACTTTGTGTGATGAAGATGGAGCATAGCTAGACTATATGATTTTGTAGGGATAACTTTCTTTGGCCATGTTATTTTGAGAAGACACGATTGCTTTAGTAGTATGCTTGAAGTATTATTGTTTTTATGTCAATATTGAACTTTTGTTTTGAATCTTATGGATCTGAATATTCATGCCGCAATAAAGAAAATTACATGCATAAATATGTTAGGTAGCATTCCACATCAAAAATTCTGTTTTTATCATTTACCTACTCGAGGACGAGCAGGAATTAAGCTTGGGGATGCTTGATACGTCTCCAACGTATCTATAATTTTTTATTGTTTGATGCTATTATATTATCTGTTTTGGATGTTTTATATGCATTAATATGCTATTTTATATTATTTTTGGGACTAACTTATTAACCCAGAGCCTAGTGCCACTTTCTGTTTTTCCATGTTTTTGAGTTTTACAGAAAAGGAATACCAAACGGAGTCGAAACGGAATAAAACTTTCGCGATGATTTTTCTTGGACCAGAAGACACACGTAGGACTTGGATAAGAAGTCAAAGGAGTCCCGAGGAGGCCACAAGCCTCAGGGGCACGCCCTAGGGGGGGCGCCCTGAGGGCTTGTGGGCCCCTCAGAGCTCCTCCAACCCTAATTCTTGGCCTATAAATTCAGAAATATTCCCAAATGACCAGAAGCGTCCACCAAAATACTTTTCCGCCACCGCAACCTTCTGTACCCATGAGATCCCATCTTGGGGCCTTTTCCGGCATCCTGCCGGAGGGGGATTCGATCATGGAGGGCTTCTACATCAACTCTATTGCCCTTCCGATGAAGCATGAGTAGTTTACCACAGAGCTACGGGTCCATAGCTAGTAGCTAGATGGCTTCTTATCTCTCTTTGATCTTCAATACAATGTTCTCCTCGATGTTCTTGGAGATCTATCCGATGTAATATTCTTTTGCGTTGTGTTTGTCGAGAGCCGATGAATTGTGGATTTATGATCAGATTATCTATGAATATTATTTGAGTCTTTTCTGAATTCTTATATGCATGATTTGATATCTTTGTATTTCTCTTTGAATTATCGGGTTGGTTTGGCCAACTAGATTGGTTCTTCTTGCAATGGGAGAGGTGCTTAGTTTTGGGTTCAATCTTGCGGTGTCCTCACCCAGTGACAAAGTAGGGGTAGCGAGGCACATATTGTATTGTTGCCATCAAGGGTAAAAAGATGGGGTTTTCATCATATTGCTTGAGTTTATCCCTCTACATCATGTCATCTTACTTAAGGCGTTACTCCGTTCTTTTGAACTTAGTACTCTACATGCATGCTGGATAGCTGTCGATGTGTGGAGTAATAGTAGTAGATGCAGGCAGGAGTCGGTCTACTTGACACGGACGTGATGCCTATATTCATAATCATTGCCTTGGATATCGTCATAACTTTGCGCTTTTCTATCAATTGCTCGACAATAATTTGTTCACCCACTTCTTTCAAGAGAGAAGCCTCTAGTGAAACCTATGGCCCGCATGTCTATTTTCCATCATATATTTTCAGATCTATAAACCAAAAAACCCAAAAATACCTTGCTGCAATTTATTTGTTTTTACTTTGTTTTATGTTTTAGTAATCTTTTATATCTATCTCTATCAGATCTCATCCTTGCAAGTGACCATGAAGGGATTGACAACCCCTTTATCGCGTTGGGTGCAAGTGTTTGATTGTTTGTGCAGGTGCATAGATTGGAGACTTTCTTGTACCTCCTGTTGGATTGATACCTTGGTTCTCGAACTGAGGGAAATACTTATCTCTACTTTGCTGCATCACCCTTTCCTCTTCAAGGGAAAAACCAACGCAAGCTTAAGAAGTAGCAGTATGCCAGGTCGCAATGCCATGGTCAAGGCCAGGGGGTGAGGGCTCGAGAGCCAGTAGGAGCCCTTGAGGCGCGATGCTCAGGGCCCCCCCTTTTAACGTGCAAGCGATTTGCACGAAAAAGAAGTGGCTCACCCCGCAGGGGTGTTTAGGAGAGGCTATACCCAGCGGCACACGGTGTATGGAGCGATTCCACTTAGCCTTTTGCGGGCTGGGGCACCGTTTGATCGCGGCGCGTCTTTCTGGGGCGATGAAGTGCCGGCAAAACTGCTCGAGGTCCTGTCTCTGTTGTCTCCTGCACATTAGTTTGTCGCGAAATACAAGGGGCGGCTGCGCTTGCTGATCTGCCCATGATTGTTTCGCAAGAAGACGAAGGTACTAAGGACCTGGTGAGGTGACGTGCGCAGGGCCGGCCCGCGAGCCAGAGCTCAGTCTCTTAGATTTATCAGCACTGTAGGGACGGACCCGAGCACAGGCGCCCTGCCGGTAGCCCCCTCTCATGGGACGTCCAAGGGGTGAACTAGCAACGCGCGGAGGCCGCAAAGGTGACTCCAGAGGCAATAACCCGTTAGGCACAAAATTAGTAGTCATAGTAACTCAAGCAGGCATAACTGGTCCAAAGTACATGAATCAAAACAACGGAACTGTGGGGTCAGGCCCTGGCAGCCTGAGGATGATGCAACCCGAGGGGCACCCTCAATATGAACAAACCAAAAAGTCACCTGGCACCATTGTTGTCGAAGCGTCGAGGTAGCTGAAGAATCATGCTGAGGAAGCTGCTCCTCACGAGCTAGGCGACTCCGGAGGCCTGGGGAGCTCACGAGGCCCGTCGGGCTCGCGAGGGTCCGGAACCTCCTCCGACATGATCGCCTGGCGCCTGGCCTCGTGAGACGCCATTGCACGCTGCGTGAAGCGCTGGTACGAGGCACCCACGTTCAACAGGCCAAACGGCATGCGGACGTAGCTGCAAGGATAGCCCCCACTCCGGTCGACGCGGGACGGCCAGAAGAGGTCCTGCGAAGCGGCCCTATTGAGGCCCAGGATGCGCCAAATGTTGGTAGCTTTTGCAGACCGGATTCAGGGCGCGCCAGGTAGGGGCGTGTCGAAGTCCTTCTTCCACCTCCGCTTCGTCTCCGCTCCGTCGCTCCCATGGCCGACGCACGCCGTGTCCGCGCTCAGTGCCAGGCCGCTCATGTCGCCCAGACGGCACCCGTGGGCAACGACGCTCCTCGCCGATCTTCCTCCCCCGTGGCCAACGCTCCCACTGACCCTGCTGCTCACGAGCAGCAGGATTCATCGCTGCCACCCTCGTGCGTCCTGATGGTTGCACAACTACTCCGTCGCCTACTCCCGCCACGACGTCATCTTCCCACGTCCGCCGCGGGCCGGCAAACGCGCAGGCTGCACTGCTCATGGCGCGTGAACTGCTGTGCTACCGCCCCGCCAATGACCGCTACGACGACTGGCTTGGCCGCATTGCCGAGCTCGTCAACACCGCCGGTGAAGTCCCTGCACCGTCCCGCTCGCTCCTTCCCCCGCCATCCTAGGTGGGTGACGTGGCTCACGGTGTGCCTCCTCCTCCTCCTCTGCGTGGCGCCGACCCCGAGCCCAGGCGTGATGCGCCCCAGCGCGACCTGCCGCACGGAGCGCCGGCGCGCGATGAAGCGAGCTGCCAGGTGGTCCAGCGGCCGCAAGCCGATGCGCGCGCGCTCCCAGCGCCACAGCGCCAGCACCAGGACTGCGTGCCACCGGAGGTTGCAGCGCGTGGGCGTCAAGACCGAGTTCACCCCATGCGCGCTGCTCCCGTGAGCGCGGTGGGCTGCCGCGCCTTCACCCCGAAGCTGCGTCGCGTCGTCTGGCCCGGCAAGTTCAAGTCAGATCTGCCTTCGCGCTGCGCCGCCCCAGCGTGACCCGTGGGGGCGCCTTCACCCCGGATCTGCCTCCGCGCAAGGGTCCCGCCGTGCTTGCAGCTGAACCTGAGATGAAGTGTGGCCACGACCACGACGAACCTCCTAGGGGCAACCGCCCGTTCTGCATCTTCCACAACGTGCACAGCCACAACACCAACGACTGCCAGGAGCACAGGGCCCTCCGCGATGGGCGCCTCGGCCGCCTCCCCGAGCATGGCGACCATGGTTACGGTCATGGAGGAGGCCGCGGCGGAGGCCGTTGGGACAACCGCGACCCTCGCCAGGATTGGATCAACCTCGTGAGGACCGCTGACGCGATGAGCCTCGCGATGGGCCCTAGCGTGACCAGCCTCGTGAGGCCCGTCCTCAGGGCAATGCCGGCCTTCCTCCACTACCGCCGCCGAGGAGAAATGACGACAACCGGCAGGATGACGGGGCTGGGGGCTTCCAAGAACCTCGTGCTATCGCCTACATCCTGGGTGGTGCCCAGGCCCCAGCCTCACATCGCATCTTCAAGTAGTTCTCTCGTGAGGTGAGAGCGGCCCTCCCGAGGCTCAAGGCCGTGCGTCCCCTCAAGTGGTCGCAGTACACCATCACCTTTGACTCCAAGGACCACCTCAAGTGCTCGGCCGCCGGAGGCACGCTTCCCTGCTCTGCACGCCCACCATCAGCAACGTCCTCGTCACCAAGACCCTCATTGACGTTTGAGACGCTCCAAGTGCCTTACGACCAACTCCTGCCAACCAAGCCTTTCTCTGGGGTGACCGACGGCTCCACCATCCCCCTGGGCCAAGTGCGTCTCCCAGTCACCTTCGGCAAGTGCGACAACTACCACACTGAGCTCATCGACTTCGACGTCGCCCACATCAGCCTCCCGTACAATGCCATCCTCGGGTACTGATAACCCACAAGTATAGGGGATCGCAACAGTTTTCGAGGGTAGAGTATTCAACCCAAATTTATAGATTCGACACAAGGGGAGCCAAAGAATATTTATAAGTATTAGCAACTGAGTTGTCAATTCAACCACACCTGGAGATTAATTATCTGCAACAAAGTGATCAGTAGCAAAGTAGTATGATAGTTTTGATAATAGTAGCAGTAGCAATAGTAACGGTAACAGTGATAGCAGTGATAATGTAGCAAGTGCAACAGTAACGGTAGCAGTAGTAACTTAGCAAGAACAATATGTAGGAAAATCGTAGGCATTGGATCGGTAATTTGTTGGATGATATTCATCATAAGATAGTTATAACCTAGGGCGATACGGCACTAGCTCCAGTTCATAAATATAATGTAGGCATGTATTCCGTCAATAGTCATGCGTGCTTATGGAAAGAACTTGCATGACATCTTTTGTCCTACCCTCCCGTGGCAGCGGGGTCCATATTGGAAACTAAGGGATATTAAGGCCTCCTTTTAATAGAGAACTGGAACAAAGCATTAACACACGGTGAATACATGAACTCCTCAAACTACGGTCATCACCGGGAGTTGTCCCGACTATTGTCACTCCGGGGTTGCCGGATCATAACACGTAGTAGGTGACTATAACTTGCAAGATCGGATCTAGAACATGGATACAATGGTGATAACATAAACGGTTCAGATCTGAAATCATGGCACCCAGGCCCAAAGTGACAAGCATTAAGCATGGCAAAGTCATAGCAACATCAATCTCAAAACATAATGGATACTAGGGATCAAGCCCTAACAAAACTAACTCGATTACATGATGAATCTCATCCAACTCCTCACCGACCAGCGAGCCTACGAAGGAATTACTCACTCCCGGTGGGGAGCATCATGGAATTGGCGATGGAGAAGGGTTGGTGATGACGAATACCGAAGATCCCCCTCTCCAGAGCCCCAAACGAACTCCAGATCTGGCCTCCCGATGAAGAACAGGAGGTGGCGGCGGCTCTGTCTTGCAGAATGCGATAATTCTTTCTCCCTCATTTTTTTCCTGGAAAAATAGGATTTTATAGAGTCGGTTTCAGGGTCTGCGGGGCCACTAGGTGGGGACAACCCACCTGGGCGCGCCTGGGGGGGCAGGCGCGCCCTGGTGGGTTGTGCCCACCCAGGTGCCCCCCTCAGGTGGCTCTTGGCTCCGGAAATTCTCTTATTTTGTATAAAAATTCCTCGCAAAGTTTCGTTCCATTCCGAGAACTTTTATTTCTGCACAAAAACAACACCATGGTAGTTCTGCTGAAAACAGCGTCAGTTCGGGGTTAGTTTCATTCAAATCATGCAAATTAGAGTCCAAAACAAGAGGAAAAGTGTTAGGAAAAGTAGATACGTTGGAGACGTATCAACTCTCCCAAGCTTAAACCTTTGCTTGTCCTCAAGCAATTCAGTTGATAAACTAAAAGTGAAAAAGAAAAACTTTTATGAACTCTTCTGCTCTTGTTTGCATAAATAAGCTTAAACAGCACCCAGGTTTTCAGCCAATATTATAACTAACCATGTCGACAACAACTCTTAAAAATTATATTAACTCATATCAATGACATACTCAGCCAGCGAGCAATAATAAGATATCTCAAATGGCAACACGTTATTAAAACAACCATGATATAATATGACAATAGTGGTATCTCGCTAGCCCTTTCCGAGACCACAAAACATAAATGCAGAGCACCTCCAAAGTTCAAGCAGCGACTAAACATTGTAATTCATGGTAGAAAAGATCTAGTCATGATGCACCCAACATTAACTACACACAATGCATAAGCATGACAGTAGTGCTATCAGGTTCTGGCGCTTATTTGAGAAGGTGATGACACAACATAAAAGTAAATAGACAGTCCCTTCGTAGAGAGAAGCAGTGATTTGCAGAGGTGCCAGAGCTCAAAGCTTAAATTGAGAGATAAAAATATTTTGAGAGGCATACTTTTCCCACCAACGAAAACGACTTAGAGTTTCCAATACTTTCCATGCTAGATATATCATAGGCGATTCCCAAACAGAAATTAAAGTTTATTCCTTTTTCCACCATTTCTTTCACTTTCCATGGCTAGCCGTATCCACGGGTGCCCTCCATACCAACACTTTCCAAGTAATTTATTATTTGACAACATAAAGTAAATTCATTTTTCATTTCGGGACTGGGCATCCCTAATACCTTTGCCGTACTCTTGTGCAATGACAAGTGAATAAACACTCATCATGAGAATAACACATCTAGCATGGAAAAATATTGGCCACCCCTCGCCGCCTCGCGAGCGGTACGAGCATACAAAAGATAAATTTATTTTGAAAATTAGAGATGGCACATGCAAATTTACTTAGGACGGCAGGGTAATACCGCATATAGGTAGGTATGGTGGACTCAACTGGGATAACTTGGGTTTCAGGTTTTTTATGCACAAGCAGAATTCCTACTTAGTATAGGCGAAGGCTAGCAAATTGGTTGAGAAGCGGCCAGCTAGAGAGCAACAACGGTCATGAACATGCATTATGCATAAGTAACATTGGATACTAGCATGAGTAGGATATGAACACCATGAACATAAATATCATAGAGGCTATGTTGGTTTTGATTCAACTACATGCATGAACATGTGCCAAGTCAAGCCACTCGAACGTTCAGAGGAGGATACCATATCATCATACTACATCACAATCATCTTAACGCAATGTTGATATCCAAGATAAATCATTATTCACTCCCAGCTACTTATGCATGGCATGAGAAACTATAATCTCTAATTGTTATTGCAAACATGTTTAACCATAATGGGTTGAATCATGGATACTAGGTTAAACATATTTACAAAAACAGAACAAGTCGAGTTCATACCTGGTTCTCTCTGCCACGGCGAGTTCATCGAATATCGTCATTATTGCCTTTCACTTGCACGACCGAACGATATGAAAATAATAATAGTGCAAGAGTGCCATGGACTAAGCTGGAATCTGCAAACATTTATTCAACAGGAGAATACAAGGTAAAATGGGCTCTTTATTAGATCAACAATTATGCATATGAGAGCCACTCAACATTTTCATCGTGGTCTTCTCCTTGGTATGACTCAATAAAAGAAAAGAAGTTCAGAGAAACACACTGAAATATTTTTGGAGTTTTTGGTTTTCTGAAGGAAAGCAAATAAAAGGGAAAAGCAAAAATGAGAAAAAAACTATTTACATGGGAAAGCTCCCAACAAGCAAAAGAAGAACAAGGAAATCTTTTTGAGTTTTCTTTTTAGTACTACAACAATTTAAACTAGGAAGAAAAATCAAAAAGAAGCAGGAAATATATTTTTGGATTTTCTCAAAGTTTTTCAAACACATAAGAAGAAAGCAAGAAAAAAATTCCAACATGGATAATACAATGAAAAAGTGTGGACACCGACAACTGAAATGAAATGTGTAAACATGAATGTAATGTCGGTGGAAATACGTACTCCCCCAAGCTTAGGCTTTTGGCCTAACTTGGTAATCAGTCAATAGCCTGGATAGTAGTCGGAGTGGTAGCTCATGGAGGCTCTTGGTTCGGATGTCTCAGCTTGCGGTGCAGCCACAACCGCCGCGTTGTGGGCTCGGGCCTCGCTCTCAAGAACAAAATATCTTCCCCTGCTGCGATAATCAAAGAGACCAGGCGCAGGAAAATATGTGTATACGATGGACTCTTGGTTAAACAACAACTTGTAGGTGAAATTATCAGGTTTACCCTTAAGGATCTTATGACGCTTCACAGCATCAAAGTCTAAATATTGCGTGGGTAAAATAGGGTCATATGGTAAAAGTGAAACACCCAGCTCTCTCGCTAAGCGTGTGGCATAAATTCCACCATAAAAATAACCACTATTAGCGTTGTGCTGCAACCTACGTGCAACAATCACTCCAAGATTATAGCTTTTGTCACCGGTGAGAGCGGCGCGTAAAAGGCTCAAGTCTGGAGCACAAAGT
Source organism: Thinopyrum elongatum (assembly GCA_011799875.1). NCBI lineage: Eukaryota > Viridiplantae > Streptophyta > Magnoliopsida > Poales > Poaceae > Thinopyrum > Thinopyrum elongatum. The sequence continues at coordinate 299,111,738 of CM022299.1, forward strand.
GTACTACAATCTTGTTTGCCTACGATACATTTCCCATTGAATAATGCAAAGTATTGAATTGCGGGAAAATGAATGCTCTTTATTCTACCTTGTGTCACTCCCCTATTCTCACCATAGCAAAGGCTAGACAAAAATGTTTCGAACTCAGCTCTTGGTGGTTCGTCAAGCGAACCCCAGAATGGAATTTTGCAGTGATGAGCAAACCTTTCTAGTGATAAGGTAAATGAATTTTCATACAGTTTAAATGACACCCTAGACTCACGGGGATGGAATTTAAATCCTTTGACAAATGATTCAGTGAGAGTGTGGTATTGAGTGCACTTATCTGATATGTAGGGACCGAGGTCGGTATTGTGAACATATTGCTCAAAATCCTCTTTAATGCCCACACTCACCATATAATCATCGCATGACCATAAGCATGTTTTGGTGGCGGCATCTCGTATGGAACTTTCACTTGGTTCAACATAAGACCGACGAGCGGAGCTGTCACTAGAAGCTGCCCCCGAGGATCTCCTCCTCAAAGAACTCCTTCCAAAGAGGTTCATCATATTCGCGTACAATTTTCTGAAAATTTATTGGGTGACAAAAATTTTGTCAACAAAACTTCACAATATTGGTAACAACTACTCATAGGGATGCATAGAGGCCATAGCAAGCATTCAAACTACTTAGAACTCTAAGAATTCAACATGCAAGGTCATCTACAGCAGCACCAAGAGTAGCTAATTATTCAAAATGTAAACAACTAAAGCAAAAACTAATTGGACACACGGAGGAGTCGCATACCAAGCAACAATCCCCCGAAACAGTTTCGGAAACGGAGCTTCGAGCAAAGAGATCGAAATCCACGGGTTTGAGAGCAAGAACATGAGAGCAAGAGTAATGGTGAATTTTTCCTGGAGGTAGGTGATGATGTGGGATGAGGAGATAAGTGAGGGGGGCCCACGTGGGGACCACAACCCACCAGGGCGCGCCTGGGGGTCCTGGCGCGCCCAGGTGGGTTGTGCCCACCTGGTGCACCTCCCTCTGATATTATTTGCACCAGAAATTCTTAAATATTCAGAAAAAATTGTATTAAATTTTCAGGGCATTTTGAGAACTTTTATTTTTGGGTCAATTTTTTTATTGCACGGGAAAAATCAAAAAACAAACAAAACATGGCATTTTATTTTATTTAACTAATAGGAACAGAAAATAAAAGGTAGGGATAGAAGGTAGTGCTCACTAAATTCATCTACTTCATACCTCTCAAAAATGATCCATTAATAAGGTTGATCAAGTCTTATTAACAACCACTTTCGATTAGCATGAAACCGAAGAACTTTTGTAAATCACTAAGTTACCTCAACAGGGATATGAATGTCCCCAACAATAAGCATTTCATATTTCTTTTTGGTAGTAGGTAGAGGTAGTTGAAAACTTCCAATAGTGATTGTCGGAGATTTTTCAATAACATTAATACCATTCACTTGGAATTGTTTCTTCGGAAAGTGCACCGTATGCTCATTACCATTGATATGAAAAGTGACCTTGCTTTTATTGCAATCAATAACAGCCCCTGCAGTATTCAAGAAGGGTCTACCAAGGATAATCAACATGTTGTCGTCCTCGGGCATCTCAAGTATAACAAAGTCAGTCAAAATAGTAACATTAGCAACAACAACGGGCACATCCTCACAAATATCGATAGGTATGGCAGTTGATTTGTCAGCCATTTGCAAATATATTTCAGTAGGTGTGAGTTTATTCAAATCAAGTCTTTTATATAAAGAGAAAGGCATAACACTAACACCATCTCCCAAATCACATAAAGCAGTCTTCACATAATTCTTTTTAATGGAGCAAGGTATAGCTGGTATTCCCGGATCTCCAAGTTTTTTAGGTACTCCATCCTTAAAAGTGTAATTAGCAAGCATGGTGGAGATTTTAGCTTCCGGTATTTTTCTCTTACTAGTGATGATATCCTTCATGTAGTTTGCATAAGGAGGCATTTTCAAGATATCAGTCAAGCGAGTACGCAAAAAGACTGGCCTCAGCATTTCAGCAAAGCGTTCAAATTCTTCATCATCTTTCTTTTTAGTTGACTTAGGTGGAAAGGGCATAGGTTTTTGAACCCACGGTTCTCTTTCCTTACCGTGTTTTCTAGCAACGAAGTCTCTTTTATCATATCTTGCATTTTTGGGTTGTGGGTTATCAAGATCAACTGCTGGTTCTATCTCAACATCATTGTCTGGTTCTTTATTATTTGTTTGAGTTTCTTCATGAACCTCATCATTATCTTTTTCATTATCAGAAGGTGAGTGTTCATTACCAGATTGAGTTTCAGCATCAGAAATAGAAACATCATTATCATTATCAGGAGGTTCCTCTACTTCAGGTTCTTTAGAGGCATGCAAAGTCCTATCATTTTTCTTCTTATTTTTCTTTTTAGAAGGACCAGGTGCAGTGGTGTTGTTCCTTTGTGAATCCTGTTCAATTCTTTTTGGGTGTCCCTCAGGATAAAGTGGTTCCTGAGTCATTTTACCTCCTCTAGTTGCAACTCTAACAGCAAAGTCATGTATGTTGTTATTCATTTCATCAAGCAATTCTCTTTGAGATTTAGCAACTTGTTCTAACTGGGTTTGTACCATAGAAGCATGCTTTCCCACACCTCTAACATCATTTGAGATTCTAAACAACAAGTCACTTAAGCGAGTAATCATATCAGAATTGTATTTCAATTGTTTCATAACATTTGCATTCAAGTGATCTTGTTTTCTAATATAGTTTTCAAACTCATAAAGGCATTGGCTAGGGTGCATATTGTGAGGATTATCATTATCATTGAATTTCATTAGAGAATTTACCTCTACCACTGCAGGTGGTGGTGGTGTATCAAGCCCATGTATTTCTTCAATAGGAGGTAAATTTTTGACATCCTCAGCTTTAATACCTTTTTCCTTCATAGATTTCTTTGCCTCTTGCAAACTTCAGGACTAAGATATAAAATACCCCTCTTCTTCGGAGTGGATTTAGATGGTGGTTCAGGAAGAGTCCAATCATCATAGTTTTTCAATATGTTATTCAATAATTCTTCAGCTTGTCCAATAGTTCGTTCCCTAAAAACACAACTATCTAGGAAATCCCTAGAAGCATCGGTTAGTCCATTATAGAAGATATCAAGTATTTCATTTTTCTTAAGAGGATGATCAGGCAAAGCATTAAGTAACTAGCAAAGCCTCCCCCAAGCTTGTGGGAGACTCTCTTCTTCAGTTTGCACAAAGTTAAATATTTCTTGTAAGGTAGCTTGTTTCTTATGAGCAGGAAAATATTTTTCAGAGAAGTAATAAATCATATCCTGGGGACTACGCACACAACCAGGAGCAAGAGTATTGTACTAAGCTTTAGCATCACCCTTTAATGAGAATGGAAATAATTTGAGAATATAGTAATAGCGAGTTTTCTCATCATGAGTAAAAAGGGTGGCTATGTCATTCAACTTAGTAAGATGTGACACAACAGTCTCAGTTTCATAACCATGGAAAGGATCAGATTCAACCAAAGTAATTAACTCTGGGTTGACAGAGAATTCATAATCCTTATCATCAATAAAGATAGGTGAGGTAGCAAACTTAGGATCATATTGCATTCTAGCCTTCAGAGATTTTTCTTTATACTTGCATAATAATTTCTCTAGATCATCTCTATCCTTACAAGAAAGAATATCTCTAGTTGTCTCCTCATTCATAACATAACCTTCCGGTACCTTAGGCAATTCATATCTAGAAGGGCTAGTTCTAGTAGGTGTTTCAATATTTTCAGTTTCAAGCTCATCATCAGATTTAACAACATAATGTTATCTTACTCTAGCAATTTGTTCATCAAGAAATTCACCTAATGGCACATCATCATCAAGCAAGGTACTAGCATCATCATAAGCATTCATAGCAGAAGTAGCATCATCAATAACTTGCGACATATCAGAATTAATAACATATCCACGATGGGCGCCTCGGCCGCCTTCCCGAGCGTGGCGACCATGGTTACAGTCGTGGAGGAGGCCGCGGCGGAGGCCGCTGGGACAATCACGACCCTCGCCAGGATTGGATCAACCTCGCGAGGACCGCTGACGCGATGAGCCTCGCGATGGGCCCTAGCGTGACCAGCCTCGTGAGGCCCGTCCTCAGGGCAATGTCGGCCTTCCTCCACTGCCGCCGCCAAGGAGAAATGACGACAACCAACAGGATGACGGGGCTGGGGGCTTCCAAGAACCTCGTGCTATCGCCTACATCCTGGGTGGTTCCCAAGCCCCATCCTCACATCGCATCTTCAAGTAGTTCTCTCGTGAGGTGAACGCGGCCCTCCCGAGGCTCAAGGCCGCGCGTCCCCTCAAGTGGTCGCAGTACACCATCACCTTTGACTCCAAGGACCACCTCAAGTGCTCGACCACCGGAGGCGCGCTTCCCATGCTCTGCACGCCCACCATCAGCAACGTCCTCGTCACCAAGACACTCATTGACGTTCAAGACGCTCCAAGTGCCTTACGACCAACCCCTGCCAACCAAGCCTTTCTCTGGGGTGACCGACGGCTCCACCATCCCCCTGGGCCAAGTGCGTCTCCCAGTCACCTTCGGCAAGCTCGACAACTACCACACTGAGCTCATCGACTTTGACATCGCCCACATCAGCCTCCCGTACAATGCCATCCTTGGGTACTGATAACCCACAAGTATAGGGGATCGCAACAGTTTTCGAGGGTAGAGTATTCAACCCAAATTTATAGATTCGACACAAGGGGAGCCAAAGAATATTTGTAAGTATTAGCAGCTGAGTTGTCAATTCAACCACACCTGGAGATTAATTATCTACAGCAAAGTGATCAGTAGCAAAGTAGTATGATAGTTTTGATAATAGTAGCAGCAGCAATAGTAACGGTAACAGTGATATCAGTGATAATGTAGCAAGTGCAACAGTAACGGTAGCAGTAGTAACTTAGCAAGAACAATATGTAGGAAAATCATAGGCATTGGATCGGTAATTTGTTGGATGATATTCATCATGAGACAGTTATAACCTAAGGCGATATGGCACTAGCTCCAGTTCATAAATATAATGTAGGCATGTATTTCGTAAATAGTCATACGTGCTTATGGAAAGAACTTGCATGACATCTTTTGTCCTACCCTCCCGTGGCAGCGGGGTCCATATTGGAAACTAAGGGATATGAAGGCCTCCTTTTAATAGAGAACCGGAACAAAGCATTAACACACGATGAATACATGAACTCCTCAAACTACGATCATCACCGGGAGTGGTCCCGACTATTGTCACTCCGGGGTTGCCGGATCATAACACGTAGTAGGTGACTATAACTTGCAAGATCGGATCTATAACATGGATACAATGGTGATAACATAAACGGTTCAGATCTGAAATCATGGCACCCGGGCCCAAAGTGACAAGCATTAAGCCTGGCAAAGTCATAGCAACATCAATCTCAGAACATAATGGATACTAGGGATCAAGCCCTAACAAAACTAACTCGATTACATGATGAATCTCATCCAACTCCTCACCGACCAGCAAGCCTACGAAGGAATTACTCACTCCCGGTGGGGAGCATCATGTAATTGGCGATGGAGAAGGGTTGGTGATGACGAATACCGAAGATCCCCCTCTCCGGAGCCCCAAACGGACTCCAGATATGGCGTCCCGATGAAGAACAGGAGGTGGCGGCGGCTCCGTCTCGCGAAACGTGATAATTCTTTCTCCCTCATTTTTTTCTGGAAAAATAGGATTTTATAGAGTCAGTTTCAGGGTCTGCGGGGCCACCAGGTGGGGACGACCCACCTGGGCGCACCTGGGGGGGGGGGGCAGGCGAGCCCTGGTGGGTTGTGCCCACCTAGGTGACCCCCTCAGGTGGCTCTTGGCTCCAGAAATTCTCTTATTTTGTATAAAAATTCCTCGCAAAGTTTCGTTCCATTCCGAGAACTTTTATTTCTGCACAAAAACAACACCATGGTAGTTCTGTTGAAAACAACGTCAGGCCGGGGTTAATTTCATTCAAATCATGCAAATTAGAGTCCAAAACAAGAGGAAAAGTGTTAGGAAAAGTAGATATGTTGGAGACGTATCAGTACCCGGCCCTCGCCAAGTTCATGGCAGCAACTCACCACAATTACAACGTCCTCAAGATGCCATGGTGCGGCGGCATCATCACGGTCGCTTGCGATGAGAAGGACGCAGTCTGCTCCCTTGAGCGCGCCTATCAGGCTGTGGCGGCCGAAAACTCTGATGATGAGGGCGCCACCCCGCCTCCTAAGGCAACCCCCAAGAAGAAGAAGCAGCTCCTCCCCAAGAGCCGTCAGGCGCCCGAGGTGCCCGCTGGCGGTGCCTCGGGCCCCACGCCCACTGCTGGGGTGCCATTTCCTCTCGCATAGGAAGGCGTGCTCGGCGCCCCCCTTAGGACGAGCTCGGGGGCTTCCGTCTGGGGAGCCTCTGACCTGACCATTGCGACGAGGGAGGTGCTCTGGCACCACTTGGAGGCGTGCTTCGATGCATGTCCCCGCGAGCAAGACGCACGGCATGAGGCGCCATGTGTGCGAGAATTCATCACCAAGGCGCTCGAGGAACTACAAGAGGCGCGGGCCATGCGTGGCGAGCGCCGCCTCACACCACCCGGTGCAGCCGCACCCCCTGGCATGGCCGACGAGCTGCGCGTCTACGTCAACATCCCGGGCCTCAACAGGGCCGCGTCGCAGGACCTCTCCTGGCCGTCCCGCGTCGGCCGGGGTGGGGGCTACCCCTGCAACTACGTCTGCATGCCATTTGGCCTACTGGACGTGGGCGCCTTGTACCAGTGCTTCGCGCAGCGTGCAATGGTGTCTCACGAGGCCAGGCTCCAGGCGGTCATGTCGGAGGAGGTTCCGGACCCTCGCGAGCCCGATGGACCTCGCAAGCTCCCCAGGCCTCCGGAGTCGCCTAGCTCATGAGGAGCAGCTTCCGCAGCACGATTCTTCAGCTACCTCGACGCTTCGACAACAATGGTGCAAGGTGACATTTTGGTTTGTTCAGATTGAGGGCGCCCCTCGGGCTGCATCATCCTCAAGTTGTCACGCCCAGCCCCTACAGTTGTATCGTTTTGCGCGTGTATTAGAACCGGCTCTGCCCTTTTATGAATCCCCCAAAGTGTTTTCAACATGCCTGTCTGGTGCCTCGCCACCATGAATGTCGATGTGCCCTCGCAAACCTGCGCGCGACCGCCTCATGATTAAGGACTGGCACGATGTCTATGCTCGGGTCCGTCCCTGCAATGTTGTTAAACCCAAGAGGCTGAGCTCTGTCCCACGGGCCAGCTCCGTGCGCGTCACCTCCTGGGGTCCTTGGTGCCTTGTTCTCGCATGAGCTAATCGCGGGTGGATGAGTAAGGGCGCATGACCCGGTTCATATGACCGTAGTTTGGTGCTTCACCGTCACGGGAGCCGCGCGCCGAGTGTCTTTTCATGGGATTGTTGCATGAGAAGACTAGGCACGGCGTCTGTGCTCGGATCCGTCCCTGCAGCATCGATAAATCCACTGGTTGAGCTCTGTCTGGCGGGCCGGTCCCGTTCACGTCACCTCCTGGGGTCTTTGGTGTTCGGCCTTCTCATGCGATGGCCTCCAGAGGTTCGTTCGGCGCAGGTCGCCCTGTCACACAGGTCTCATAAGAGCGCCCCGCGCCACAAGATTCAGGCGCAACCCACCTTGAGGTAGGGCCTCGTGAGTCCCGCGCTAGCTCACGAGTGCCCAAATACACCTCCTCCAGTTCTGCCATGCTAGCCACGTGTCTGAACGGGGTTGTACATTATTGAGAAATGTAGCATGCAATTTCAAAAAAAATCCTACGCTCACGCAAGATCTATCTAGAAGATGCATAGCAACGAGAGGGGGAGAGTATGTCTACGTACCCTCATAGACCGAAAGCGGAAACGTTTGACAACGCGGTTGATGTAGTCGAACTTCTTCTCATTCCGACCGATCAAGCACCTAACGTACGGCACCTCCGAGTTCTGCACATGTTCAACTCGATGACGTCCTCGAACTCTTGATCCAGGAAAGTGTCGAGGGAGAGTTCCGTTAGCACGATGGCGTGGTGACGATGATGGCGAAGTGATCCGCGCAGGGCTTCGCCTAAGCACTACGTGAATATAACTGGAGGCGTAAACTGTGGAGGGGGCGCCGCACATGGCTAGGAATCAATGTTGTGTGTTCTGGCGGTGCCCCCCCCCCCACATATCATCTACGCATAGACCTGGCTCTGATGCCACTGTTGGGAAACATAGCATGCAATTTCAAAAAAAATCCTACGCTCACGCAAGATCTATCTAGAAGATGCATAGCAACGAGAGGGGGAGAGTATGTCTACATACCCTCATAGACCGAAAGCGGAAGCGTTTGACAACGCGGTTGATGTAGTCGAACTCCTTCTCGTTCCGACCGATCAAGCACCGAACGTACGGCAAATCCGAGTTCTGCACACGTTTACCTCGGTGACCTCCCTCAAACTCTTGATCCAGCAAAGTGTCGAGGGAGAGTTCCGTCAGCACGACGGCGTGGTGACGGTGATGGTGAAGTGATTCGCGCAGGGCTTCGCCTAAGCACTACGTGAATATGACCGAAGGCGTAAACTGTGGAGGGGGCGCCGCACACGGCTAGGAATCAATGTTGTGTGTTCTAGCGGTGCCCCCCCCCCCACATATATATAGGTGGGAGAGGGAGGGGAGCAGCAAGGGGCGCCCCAAGTAGGAGGGATCCTACTTGGGCGCCTCCTCCAAGTCGGCCTCCCCCTCTTCCATATCTACCGAAGGGAGAAGGAAAGAGGAGGAAGGAGGGAAGGAAGGGGGAGGCCGAATCCCTTCCCTTCCTTCTCTTTCCCACCTTTCCTTTCCCTCAGGTGCGGCCCATATGGGGGGCGCAGCAGCCTCTGTTGGCTGCTGCGTTTCCCCTCTTGGCCCATTAGGCCCATATCTTTGCCGGGGGGTGCCCAGAACCCCTTCCGGTGACCCGATATGTACCCGGTACCCCCGGAACACTTCCGGTGTCCGAATATCATCGTCCTATATATGAATCTTTACCTCTCAACCATTTCGAGACAGCTCGTCATGTCCGTGATCTCATCCGGGACTCCGAACAACATTCGGTCACCAAATCACATAACTCATATAATACAAAATCATCATTGAACGTTAAGCGTGCGGACCCTACGGGTTCGAGAACTATGTAGACATGACCGAGACACCTCTCTGGTCAATAACCAACAGCGGAACCTGGATGCTCATATTGGTTCCCACATATTCTACGAAGATCTTTATCAGTCGTACCGTAATGACAACATACGTTATTCCCTTTGTCATCGGTATGTTACTTGCCCGAGATTCGATCGTCGGTATCTTCATACCTAGTTCAATCTCGTTACCGGCAAGTCTCTTTACTCGTTTCGTAATACATCATCCCATAACTAACTCATTAGTCACATTGCTTGCAAGGCTTCTTATGATGTGTATTACCGAGAGGGCCCAGAGATACCTCTCCGATACTCGGAGTGACAAATCCTAATCTCGATCTATGCCAACCCAACAGACACCTTCGGAGATACCTGTAGAGCATCTTTATAATCAACCAGTTACGTTGTGACGTTTGATAGCACACAAGGCATTCCTCCGGTATCCGGGAGTTGCATAATCTCATAGTCGAAGGAATATGTATTTGACATGAAGAAAGCAGTAGCAATAAAACTAAACGATCATTATGCTAAGCTAACGGATGGGTCATGTCCATCACATCATTCTCCTAATGATGTGATCCCATTTATCAAATGACAACACATGTCTATGGTTAGGAAACTTAACCATCTTTGATTAACGAGCTAGTCTAGTAGAGGCTTTACTAGGGACTCAGTGTTTTTTCTATGTATCCACACATGTATCAAGTTTCCGGTTAATGCAATTCTAGCATGAATAATAAACATTTCTCATGATATAAGGAAATATAAATAACAACTTTATTATTGCCTCTAGGGCATATTTCCTTCAGTCTCCCACTTGCACTAGAGTCAATAATCTAGATTACATTGTAATGATTCTAACACTCATGGAGTCTTGGTGCTGATCATGTTTTGCTCGTGGAAGAGGCTTAGTCAACGGGTCTGTCACATTCAGATCCGTATGTATTTTGCAAATCTCTATGTCTCCCTCCTTGACTTGATCACGGATGGAGTTGAAGCGTCTCTTGATGTGTTTGGTTCTTTTGTGAAATCTGGATTCCTTCGCCAAGGAAATTGCTCCAGTATTGTCACAAAAGATTTACATTGGACCCGATGCACTAGGTATTACACCTAGATCGGATATGAACTCCTTCATCCAGACTCCTTCATTCTCTACTTTCGAAGCAGCTATGTACTCCGCTTCACACATAGATCCCGCCAAGACGCTTTGCTTGGAACTGCACCAACTAACAGCTCCACCATTCAATATAAATATGTATCCGGTTTGTGACTTAGAGTCATCCGGATCAGTGTCAAAGCTATCATCGACGTAACCATTTACGACAAGCTCTTTTTCACCTCCATAAATGAGAAACATATCCTTAGTCCTTTTCAGGTACTTCAGGATGTTCTTGACCATTGTCCAGTGATCCACTCCTGGATTACTTTGGTACCTCCCTACTAGACTTATAGCAAGGCACACATCAGGTCTGGTACACAGCATAGCATACATGATAGAACCTATGGCTGAGGCATAGGGAATGACTTTCATTTTCTCTCTATATTCTGCAGTGGTCGGGCATTGAGTCTGACTCAATTTCACACCTTGTAACACAGGAAAGAACCCTTTCTTTGACTGATCCATTTTGAACTTCTTCAAAACTTTATCAAGGTATGTGCTTTGTGAAAGTCCAATTAAGCGTCTTGATCTATCTCTATAGATCTTGATGCCCAATATATAAGCAGCTTCACCGAGGTCTTTCATTGAAAAACTTTTATTCAAGTATCCTTCTATGCTATCCAGAAATTCTATATCATTTCCAATCAACAATATGTCATCCACATATAATATTAGAAATGCTACAGAGCTCCCACTCACTTTCTTGTAAATACAGGCTTCTCCAAAAGTCTGTATAAAACCATATGCTTTGATCACCTCATCAAAGCGTATATTCCAACTCCGAGATGCTTGCACCAGTCCATAAATGGATCGCTGGAGCTTGCACACTTTGTTAGCACCTTTAGGATCGACAAAACCTTCTGGTTGCATCATATACAACTCTTCTTTAAGAAATCCATTAAGGAATGCAGTTTTGACGTCCATTTGCCAGATTTCATAATCATAAAATGCGGCAATTGCTAACATGATTCGGACAGACTTAAGCATCGCTACGGGTGAGAAAGTCTCATTGTAGTCAACTCCATGAACTTGTCGAAAACCTTTCGCGACAAGTCGAGCTTTGTAGACAGTAACATTACCATCAGTGTCAGTCTTCTTCTTGAAGATACATTTATTTTCTATGGCTCGCCGATCATCGGGCAAGTCAACCAAAGTCCATACTTTGTTCTCATACATGGATCCTATCTCAGATTTCATGGCCTCAAGCCATTTATCAGAATCTGGGCTCATCATCGCTTCTTCATAGTTCGTAGGTTCGTCATGGTAGTAACTTGATCTGAAGCTTCATGATTATCATCATTAGCTTCCTCTCTAGTTGGTGTAGGCATCACGAGAACAGATTTCTCTGATGAGCTACTTTCCAAATTTAGAGAAGGTACAATTACCTCATCAAGTTCTACTTTCCTCCCACTCACTTCTTTCGAGAGAAACTCCTTCTCTAGAAAGGATCCATTCTTAGCAACAAAGATCTTGCCTTCGGATCTGTGATAGAAGGTGTACCCAACAATTTCTTTTGGGTATCCTATGAAGACGCACTACTCTGACTTGGGTTCGAGCTTATCAGGCAGAAGTTTTTTCACATAACCATCGCAACCCCAAACTTTAAGAAATGACAGCTTAGGTTTCTTGCCAAACCACAGTTCATACGGTGTCGCCTCAACGGATTTAGATGGTGCCCTATTTAATGTGAATGCAGCTGTCTCTAATGCATAACCCCAAAACGATAGTGGTAAATCGGTAAGAGACATCATAGATCGCACCATATCTAATAAAGTACGGTTACGACGTTCGGACACACCATTACGCTGTGGTGTTCTAGATGGCATGAGTTGTGAAACTATTCCACATTGTTTTAAATGAAGGCCAAACTCGTTACTCAAATATTCGCCTCCGCGATCAGATCGTAGAAACTTTATTTTCTTGTTACGATGATTCTCCACTTCACTCTGAAATTCTTTGAACTTTTCAAATGTTTCAGACTTGTGTTTCATCAAGTAGATATACCCATATCTGCTCAAATCATCTTTGAAGGTCAGAAAATAATGATACCCGCCGTGAGCCTCAACACTCATCGGACCGCATACATCGGTATGTATTATTTCCAATAAGTCAATGGCTCGCTCCATTGTTCCGGAGAACGGAGTTTTAGTCATCTTGCCCATGAGGCATGGTTCACAAGCATCAAATGATTCATAATCAAGTGATTCCAAAAGTCCATCCGCATGGAGTTTCTTCATGCGCTTTACACCAATATGACCTAAACGGCAGTGCCACAAATATGTTGCACTATCATTATCAACTTTGCATCTTTTGGCATGAATATGTGTATCACCACGATCAAGATTCCACAAAAATAGACCACTCTTCAAGGGTGCATGACCATAAAAGATATTACTTATATAAATAGAACAACCATTATTCTCTGATTTAAATGAATAACCGTCTCGCATTAAACAAGATCCAGATATAATGTTCATGCTCAACGCTGGCACCAAATAAGAATTATTCAGGTCTAAAACTAATCCCGAAGGAAGATGTAGAGGTAGCGTGCCGACGGCGATCACATCGACGTTGGAACCATTCCCGACGCGCATCGTCACCTCGTCCTTAGCCAATCTTCGTTTAATCCGTAGCCCCTGTTTCGAGTTACAAATATGAGCAACCGAACTGGTATCAAATACCCAGGCACTACTACGAGCATTAGTAAGGTACACATCAATAACATGTATATCAAATATACCTTTGTTCACTTTGCCATCCTTCTTATCTGCCAAATACTTGGGGCAGTTCTGCTTCCAGTGACCAGTCCCTTTGCAGTATAAGCACTCAGTTTCAGGCTTAGGTCCAGACTTGGGCTTCTTCCCGGGAGTGGCAACTTGCTTGCCATTCTTCTTGAAGTTCCTTTTCTTTCCTTTGCCCTTTTTCTTGAAACTAGTGGTCTTGTTAACCATCAACACTTGATGCTCCTTCTTGATTTCTACCTTCACAGCTTTGAGCATCACGAAGAGCTCGGGAATTGTTTTCTCCATCCCTTGCATATTATAGTTCATCATGAAGCCTTTATAGCTTGGTGGCAGTGATTGGAGAACTCTATCAATAACACTATCATCTGGAAGATTAACTCCCAGCTGAGTCAAGTGATTATGATACCCAGACATTTTGAGTATGTGTTCACTGACAGAGCTATTCTCCTCCATCTTGCAGCTATAGAACTTGTTGGAGACTTCATATCTCTCAACTCGGGCATTTGCTTGAAATATTAACTTCAATTCCTGGAACATCTCATATGGTCCATGACGTTCAAAACGTCTTTGAAGTCCCGATTCTAAGCCGTAAAGCATGGCACACTAAACTATCGAGTAGTCATCAGATTGAGCTTGCCAAACGTTCATAACATCAGCATCTGCTCCTGCAGTAGGCCTTTCACCTAGCGGTGCATCAAGGACATAATTCTTCTGTGCAGCAATGAGGATAATCCTCAAGTTACGGACCCAGTCCGTGTAGTTGCTACCATCATCTTTCAACTTAGCTTTCTCTAGGAACGCATTAAAATTCAAGGGAACGGTAGCACGGGCCATTGATCTACAACATAGATATGCAAAAACTATCAGGACTAAGTTCATGATAAATGAAGTTCAATTAATCATATTACTTAAGAACTCCCACTTAGATAGACATCCCTTGAGTCATCTAAATGATCACATGATCCAAATCAACTAAACCATGTCCGATCATCACGTGAGATGGAGTAGTCATCAATGGTGAACATCTCTATGTTGATCATATCTACTATATGATTCACGTTCGACCTTTCGGTCTCCAGTGTTCCGAGGCCATGTCTGTACATGCTAGGCTCATCAAGTTTAACCCGAGTATTCCGCATGTGCAAAACTGTCTTGCACCCATTGTATGTGAACTTAGAGCCTATCACACCCGATCATCACGTGGTGTCTCAGCACGATGAACTATCGCAATAGTGCATACTCAGGGAGAACACTTATACCTTGAAATTTTAGTAAGGGATCATCTTATAATGCTACCACCGTACTAAGCAAAATAAGATGCAAACAAGATAAACATCACATGCAATCAAAATATGTGACATGATATGGCCATCATCCTCTTGTGCCTTTGATCTCCATCTCCAAAGCACTGTCATGATCTCCATCGTCACCGGCTTGACACCTTGATCTCCATCGTAGCATCATGGTTGTCTCGCCAACTATTGCTTCTACAACTATCGCTAATGCATAGTGATAAAGTAAAGCAATTACATGGCGTTTGCATTTCATACAATAAAGCAACAACCATAAGGCTCCTGCCAGTTGCCGATAACTTTTACAAAACATGATCATCTCATACAACAACATATATCACATCATGTCTTGACCATATCACATCACAACATGCCCTGCAAAAACAAGTTAGACGTCCTCTACTTTGTTGTTGCAAGTTTTACGTGGCTGCTACGGGCTTCTAGCAAGAACCGTTCTTACCTACGCATCAAAACCACAACGGTGTTTCGTCAAGTTTGCAGTTTTAACCTTCAACAAGGACCGGCCGTAGTCAAATTTGATTCAACTAAAGTTGGAGAAACAGACACCCGCCAGCCACCTTTATGCAAAACTAGTTGCATGTCTGTCGATGGAACCGGTCTCATGAACGTGGTCATGTAAGGTTGGTCCGGGCCGCTTCATCCAACAATACCACTGAATCAAAATAAGACGTTGGTGGTAAGCAGTATGACTATCACCACCCACAACTCTTTGTGTTCTACTCGTGCATATCATCTACGCATAGATCTGGCTCTGATGCCACTGTTAGGAAACATAGCATGCAATTTCAAAAAAATTCCTACGCTCACGCAAGATCTATCTAGAAGATGCATAGCAACGAGAGGGGGAGAGTATGTCTACATACCCTCATAGACCGAAAGCAGAAGTGTTTGACAACGCGGATGATGTAGTCGAACTTCTTCTCGTTTCGACCGATCAAGCACCGAACGTACGGCACCTCCGAGTTCTGCACATGTTCAGCTCGATGACGTCCCTCGAACTCTTGATCCAGCAAAGTGTTGAGGGAGAGTTCCGTCAGCACGACTGCGTGGTGACGGTGATGGTGAAGTGATCCGCGCAGGGCTTCGCCTAAGCACTACGTGAATATGACCGGAGGCGTAAACTGTGGAGGGGGCACCGCACACGGCTAGGAATCAATGTTGTGTGTTCTAGCGGTGCCCCCCCCCCCACATATATATAGGTGGGAGAGGGAGGGGAGCAGCAAGGGGCGCCCCAAGTAGGAGGGATCCTACTTGGGCACCTCCTCCAAGTCGGCCTCCCCCCTTCTATATCTACCGGAGGGGGAAGGAAAGAGGAGGGAGGAGGGAAGGAAGGGGGAGGCCGAATCCCTCCCCTTCCTTATCTTTCCCCCCTTTCCTTTCCCTCAGGTGCTGCCCATATGGGGGGCACAGTAGCCCCTGCTGGCTGCTGCGTTTCCCCTCTTGGCCCATTAGGCCCATATCTTTGCCGGGGGGGTGCCCGGAACCCCTTCCGGTGACCCGATATGTACCCGGTACCCCCGGAACACTTCCGGTGTCCGAATATCATCGTCCTATATATGAATCTTTACCTCTCGACCATTTCGAGACTCCTCGTCATGTTCGTGATCTCATCCGGGACTCCGAACAACATTTGGTCACCAAATCACATAACTCATATAATACAAAATCATCATCGAACATTAAGCATGCGGACCCTACGGGTTCGAGAACTATGTAGACATGACCGAGACACCTCTCCGGTCAATAACCAACAGCGGAACCTAGATGCTCATATTGGTTCCCACATATTCTACGAAGACCTTTATCGGTCGTACCGTAATGATAACATATGTTATTCCCTTTGTCATAGGTATGTTACTTGCCCGAGATTCGATCGTCGGTATCTTCATACCTAGTTCAATCTCGTTACCGAAAAATCTCTTTACTCGTTCTGTAATACATCATCCCGTAACTAACTCATTAGTCACATTGCTTGCAAGGCTTCTTATGATGTGTATTACCGAGAGGGCCCAGAGATACCTCTCCGATACTCGGAGTGACAAATCCTAATCTTGATCTATGCCAACCCAACAGACACCTTCGGAGATACCTGTAGAGCATCTTTATAATCACCCAGTTACGTTGTGACGTTTGATAGCACATAAGGCATTCCTTCGGTATCCGGGAGTTGCATAATCTCATAGTCGAAGGAATATGTATTTGACATGAAGAAAGCAGTAGCAATAAAACTGAACGATCATTATGCTAAGCTAATGGATGGGTCATGTCCATCACATCATTCTCCTAATGATGTGATCCCGTTTATCAAATGACAACACATGTCTATGGTTAGGAAACTTAACCATCTTTGATTGACGAGCTAGCCTAGTAGAGGCTTTACTAGGGACTCAGTGTTTTGTCTATGTATCCACACATGTATCAAGTTTCTGGTTAATACAATTCTAGCATGAATAATAAACATTTATCATGATATAAGGAAATATAAATAACAACTTTACTATTGCCTCTAGGGCATATTTTCTTCATACATGCCCCGGAGTCTCCCCCCGAGGGAACTCCCACCCATGCACAAGTGGAAGCCCCATGCTCCGCGCTGGCGGACGACACGGTCAAGGAGCGACTATGCCCACGCACAAGTGGAAGCCCCATGCTCCACGCTGGTGGATGACACGGTCGAGGAGCGACTATGCCCACGCAAAGTGGAAGCCCCATGCTCCGCGCTGGTGGATAAACAACTGAGGGCGCCCTAGGGGCTGCACCAACCTCAGGACGGCCTCGCGGCACTATCACGCCACGTTCCCCTAGAACGCGCGTGAGGGGGCTGGATACGGGGGCTATGCTCAGGCTCAGCCTGGCGCACGCCACCTCACCAGGTCCCTTGCACTTGGTCTTCTCGCGCCCCTCCCAGGTGAAAGCTGGCGGGGAAAGGTATGAAGGACTCCAGATTAACTTCGTCGCTGCCCACGTTTCCTTCATGAGGGCTGCTCGTACGTTAAGGGGGACCCCTGAGCATCGCGACTCAGGGGCCTCACTAGTCACGTAGCCCCTCGCCCCTTGGTGTAGTCCTAGCGATCCGGACGCCCCAACGGCGGTCGAGGTATGCGCGGGGCTGGGCCCTGCCGACGCAGAGCGCAAAAGCAAGCAAGAAAGAAACCAAGCATGAATAGGAAATCGCGAAGTCCTAACAGTTATTACAAGCACAAAGTGTTCCACAAATTCAAACAGAAAGTTTTACGCCTCCACGAGGCACGGTAAATGTTGCAGGATAAAATCTAAAGAGAAGGGCCATCGCCGCCGTGATCGTTGCCACCGCCTGACCCGATTGCAGGGAGCACATCATCGATGTCGCTGCCGCCTTCGTCGCTGCCACTGGCTGCCACCGCCAGAGTCTCAGCATCGGAAACACAGAGAAACTTCTTCAGCAATGCGTCCACGTGATCCTTCACGGCCTCCGCAGTGGCGGAGCGGTCTCAGGAGCGACTGGATGGATCACTGTGTCGAAGTTGAAGCCCAGGTCCTGGAGATAGAGCTGGCTGAAGACGCGCGTCGCAGCCGCAGTGAAGAGCGAGCGGCACTCCTCCTCCAGGGTGGCATCCACCCTGGCGGCAGCACCCTCAAGCGCTTCAGCGAGCTTAGAGGAGAGCCCTGCGAAGCCACCCTCAGGGGCCGCCAGCGGCTCTTCAAATCCCCCCCCCCCCACAGATGGATTGTAGTGCCTGGCGAAACCTGAGTTTGAGGGAGGGGAAGGCGACACGCTCCGCGACTACTTTCCCCTCGACGGCAGCAAGGACCTTCTCCCGAGCCTCCAGCTGGGCTGTCGCCTCAGAGACATACTGAGCATGGGACGCCTGGGCCTTGTCCACCTTCTCTCTCAGCTTGGCCAGGCGGTCCTGCTCCGCAGCCTAGTGGGTGGTCACCTGGGCCAGCTTGGAGTCGCGATTGGTGAGCCCCGCTTCGCGGGCCCTAAGGTCCTCCTCCTGCTGCTGGAGCCGACGAGCGTGCGCGGCTTGCTCCTCCTGGAGGGTCTTCAGCTTGGCCTCCGCCTCATTGCAGCGCTTCTCGGCAGACGCTGCGCTGGCCAAGGCCGAGTTGCGAGCCTCCTTGGCTTCGGTGGTTTCCTTCCTCCCCTCCGCGGTGGCGGCTTCGGCCCGGCCCCAAGCCGTCCTGGTGGATGTGTCGGCCTGGAGCCACCCCGAGACAAGCCCAGGCGAACGCTCGCGAGGCACCTATCGGCGTCCTGGAGGTCAGCCCAGAGTCTGCCAAGTGTGGTGAAGGCTTTATCCAGGGCCCCGGGCCTGGCGAGGGGGCCGCAGTTCGCCAGCATGAGGGACTGACAAGGTGGCGGCATAGGTGCGTCAACCGCCGCCACAGCCAAAGAAGCGGTGGCATGGACGGCTTGGGGCACCGGAGGCTCCAAGCCCCCCTCAGGCGCGACAAGGGCAGACGGCTTTGCAGCTAGCTAGCCTGCGGGGGCTAGCTCCTCCTGATGATGCATCACCACGCCCGCGGGGGCATGCTCCATCGCGAGGGGATGAGTGATCGCCTCCTCCGCCCGCGCAGGAGCCGCTGTGGCAGCAGCGAGGGGTGTTGGCTCCTGAGCACCAGCACCCTTGACGGGTGTCCCTCCAAGCAGTGCCAGCGAGGCGCCAGGAGCAGATGGAGCACTCGAACGCTCGGGGGTGGTGCTGCCCGAGCTCCCGGGGGCTGCGCCGGTCCAGCCTGGTGCGCTTCCGCGCCCGCCACGGCCGCGACCAGAGAATGACGTCGCCCTCATGACCAAGGGCTCCTTTGGCTCTGTGCTCTCCTTCCTCTTCTTCACCATGACGCCCAGCCAGGGCATCAGGAGGGGAGTGTTGTGGGCACGGTGACAATTCATGCTTAATTCGAAAACAAGGTGGGATACTTACTCGTCAGGGTCGACCCACGCCCTCTTCTTCTCCTTGTTGGCTGGAGCTGGGGCGCCCCCGTCTTTCCTTGATGCAGCCTGGGTCATGCTTGGGGGATCGGTAGGGCGCTCCTCGGCCGGCCCCGGCACAGTAGTGCCGCCCGGAGGAACAGAGGGGTTGCCCTAAGGGGTCGCGGCTGGCTGAACCCCGTCAGCCCCAGCAACGACTGCCTAGTCTTCGGCTCGCAGGCCAGGCGGGGACGGGACCGACACCTCGCCCGCCTTGCCTGCGCTCGGGGAGCCCTCCGGAGCGGGTGCAGCTGCGCCTTTCTTCGGGGTCGCCCGACCGGATGCTGGTGGTGTCCGGAAGGTTGGCCTCGGCCTCTTGAGGAGGCCGGTGGGGCATGGGGAGCCTGCGGCCGGGAGTTCGTCGGTGTCGTCGTCATCCTCAAGCTGGCGGAGAAGCTCACTCTGCGACGGGGGAGACACCTCTGTCCCGGCGTCGCCGTCCTCGGTCGCCCTCGAGTCCTCTTCACCCACTCCATCGACGTTGTCACCGGAGGACACCGGCACGGGGGAGTTGGGGCGTTCAGGCGACGCGAGCCCCATTTCGTTGAAGGCGGGCATGGAGGCGACCAAATCCTCCCTGTCGTCACGGCGGTATAGCGGGACGTAGGCCTTCGGGAGGTTCCCCGGGTCGCCATTCAGCAGGACGTTCATGGCCCTGTCCAGCTCCTCGCCCGTCAGGCTCCCTGAGCGCAGCCTGATGTCGTCCGTCGCGCCCAGGAATTCCCACATGGGGCGCGCGTGTGACTGGAGCGGCGCCAGGCGTTGCGTCAGGAACTCCTTCACAAGCATGCCCCCCGTCAGCGCCTTGGCCTCCATGTCCGAGGTCATCTTCCTCAGGACGGGCTCTGCCCGGGGGTCGGAGAGCTTCTCATGGCTCCACCTCTCGAGCCGCTCGGGCAGCTCGGTCGACAACTCGAGCCCTCAACAGGCCAAGCGGCATGCGACATAGCTGCAAGGATAGCCCCCACTCAGGCCGATGTGGGACGACCAAAAGAGGTCCTGCGAAGCGGCCCTGTTGAGGCCTGGGATGCGCCAAAACACCAGATTCAGGGCGCGTATGGTCTTGGTGTCGTACGACTCGCGAGGCCAGGGGGCCCTCGCGAGGGTCTTGTCTTGGTGGCCTTGCCGCTGGGCCGTACCAGGCCGTCAGGGGAGCCACGCCATGGGCCCCAAGCATGCAAGTCTGGGTACCCTGGTTCCCAGAACACCGACAAAATGGGCCGGCCTTTTGACCTGAATGGCCACTGTTGGGCCAAGCCACGTGTCGACGTATCATAGGCATGTCCCGTCCATTCGCTGGATGACATTTGTCCCAACGCGAAGTTGACACGTGGTTCTTTCAGCCAATGAGAATTTTACGCGTGGAAAATCAGCATTGGTCATTGCTGTTAACAGGTTATCGAATCCAAAACCGGACCCGATAGCTTAATAGCAACCCGTTATGGTGGATGCTACGTGTCGGTTACCCTTGACGAAAACACTTCCATGACGCGCCATTTATTGTGATGGAAGTTGACACTTCCGTGATGATAATTTGATTATTGTCATGGAACACTTCTACGATAGCAGAGGTATGACTATCATGATGCTGTCATACAATCTTCATGGATGTACATGCATGACAGAAAATGTGACCTACTGTGACAAACACGTATCATCACGGAAGAGTTTTTTTTGTAGTGTCCTCGATGTTTTTGGAGTTCTATTCGATGTAATCTTCTTTTGCAGTGTGTTTGTTGGGATCCGATGAATTGTGGGTTTATGATCAGATTATTCATGAATATTAATTGAGTCTTTTCTGAATTCTTTTATGCTTGATTATAATAGCATTGTATTTCTCTTCGATCTATCTATTTAGTTTGGCCAACTAGATTGATTTTTCTTACAATGGGAGAGGTGCTTTGTGATGGGTTCAATCTTGCGGTGCTCAATCCCAGTGACAGAAAGAGAAATAACACGTATTTTTATTGCTGCCATTAAGGATAAAAAGATGGGGTTTATTCATATTGCTTGGGTTTACTTTGTCTGCGTCATGTCATCTTGCTTAAGGCGTTACTCTGTTTTCATTAACTTAACACCCTAGATGCATGCTGGATAGCGGTTGATGGATGGAGTAATAGTAGTAGATGCAGGCAGGAATCGGTCTGCTTATCTTGGACGTGATGCCTATATACATGATCATTGCCTTGAATATCGCCATAACTATACGCTTTTCTATCAATTACCAAACAGTAATTTGTTTACCCACTGTATGTTATGTGCTTGAGAGAGAAACCTCTAGTGAAAACAATGGCCCCCGGGTCTACTTTTATCATATATAAAAACACAAAAATACCTTGCTGCAATTTTATTTTCTTTATTTTATTTTGCAATTTATCTATCTATCTACCACTACATGATTTGATCCTTGCAAATAACCGCCGAGGGGATTGACAACCCCCTTGTTTGCGTTACGTGCAAGTATTTGTTTTTGTGTGTGAAGGTGCTGCTAACAAGGTTCTGTGTGGTTCTCCTACTGGATTGATAACCTTGGTTCTTAACTAACGGAAATACTTATCTCTACTATACTGCTTCATCCTCTCCTCTTCGAGGAAATTCCAACGCAGCTCACAAGTAGCACCCTCAGCGTGCGACTACACTGCCGCAACTTCCCCAGCTCATGTTCGTTACTGTCCGAAGCCTCTTCGTCACCCTCCACCTTGGTGCACTCGCCGCGGGGTCACCGTTTGGCATTGTCAACATGGTCAATAGACGAGAGGAATCGGGAGAGGACTGTACATGGAGAGGATGACAACAGGGACCATCTGGTCCATTGTCGTACACAAGCAAGTGCCTCCTTATTATTACAAGCAAAAAATGTTTGCTCCTAATGGTTTGTTGACATGTGGGACTCACGACACTATCAATGTATAGTCAATAAATGAGAGAATTGCACAAGGAGCGGCTGACACCTGGGATTGATACGTCTCCGGTGTATCTACTTTTCCTAATGATTCTGCTCTTGTTTTGGACTCTAATTTGCATGATTTGAATGAAACTAACCCAGACTGACGTTGTTTTCAGCAGAACTACCATGGAGTTGTTTTTGTGCAGAAATAAAAGTTCTCGGAATGGAACGAAACTTTTTGGAGAATTTTTATGGAATAAAAGAAAAATACTGGAGCCAAGAACCACCGAAGGGGGGGCCCTGGGTGAGCACAACCCACCAGGGCGCCCCCCCTCTAGGCGCGCCCAGGTGGGTTGTGCCCACCTGGTGGCCCCGCTGACCCTATCACCAACGCTATAAAATCCTATTTCCAGAGAGAAAAATCAGGGAGAAAGAATTATCGCATTTCATGAGACGGAGCCGCCGCCGCCTCCTGTTCTTCATCGGGAAGCCAGATCTGGAGCCCGTTTGGGGCTCCGGAGATGGGAATCTTTGATCTTCATCATAACCAACCCTTCTCCATCGCCAATTCCATGATGCTCCCCACCGGGAGTGAGTAATTCCTTCGTAGGCTCATTGGTCGGTGAGGAGTTGGATGAGATTCATCATGTAATTGAGTTAGTTTTATTAGGGCTTGATCCCTAGTATCCATTATGTTCTGAGATTGATGTTGTTATGACTTTGCCATGCTTAATGCTTGTCACTTTGGGCCTGGGTGCCATGATTTCAGATCTGAACCGTTTATGTTACCACCATTATATCTATGTTCTAGATCCGATCTTGCAAGTCATATTCACCTATTACGTGTTATGATCCGTAAACCCCGGTGTGATAGTAATCGAGGTACTTTCCGGTGATGACCGTAGTTTGAGGAGTTCATGTATTCACTATGTGTTAATGCTTTGTTCCGGTTCTCTATTAAAAGGAGGCCTTAATATCCCTTAGTTTTCTTATGGACCCCGCTGCCATGGGAGGGTAGGACAAAAGATGTCATGCAAGTTCTTTCCATAAGCACGTATGACTATTTACGAAATACATGCCTACATTATATTTATGAACTGGAGCTAGTGTTGTATCACCCTAGGTTATGACTGTTATATGATGAATATCATCCAACGAATTCACCGATCCAATGCCTATGAGTTTTTCACATATTGTTTCTACTAAGTTACTATTGCTATTGCTGCTGTCACAACTGCTACTAAATCATTGCTATCACCGTTACCGTTGTTGCTACTGTTACCACTACTATCAAAGCTATCATATTACTGCAGATAATTAATTTCCAGGTGTGGTTGAATTGACAACTCTGTTGCTAATACTTGCAAATATTCTTTGGCTCACCTTGTGTCGAATCTATAAATTTGGGTTGAATACTCTACCCTCAAAAATTGTTGCGATCCCCTATACTTGTGGGTTATCAAGACCTTTTTCTGGCGTGGTTGCCGGGGAGCATAGCTATATTTGTTGAGTCACTTGGGATTATTATCTATTTATCACTATGAAGAATCTGAAGGATACCAAGACTAAGATTTTTCCCTCTAAGGCGAGGGGAGGTAAGGAACTTCCATCACACTCTGCACTTGATTCACCTTCTATTTTGAGTAGACTTGCAACACCACCACATGCTATTAATCCTGATATGTCGCAAGTTATTGATGATGCTACTTCTGCTATGAATGCTACTCATGATGATGCTAGTACCTTGCTTGATGATAATATGCCACTAGGTGAATTTCTTGATGAACAAATTGCTAGAGCTAAAGATATTGAGAATGCTGAAATTGAAGAAATTATTGAAACTGATGAAATACTTGAAACTGAAAATCTTGAAACACCTATTAGGCCTAGCTCTCCTAGATATGAATTGCCTAAGATACCTGAGGGATATGTTATGGATGAGGAGACAACTAGAGATTTTCTTGCTTGCAACGATAGAGATGATCTTAAGAAATTATTATGCAAAATGAAAGAAAAATCTTTCAATGCTAGAATGAAATGTGATCCTAAGTTTGCTACTTCACCTATCTTTGTTGATGATAAGGATTATGAATTCTCTGTCAACCCAGAGTTAATTACTTTGGTTGAATCTGATCCTTTCCATGGCTATGAAACTGAAACTGTTGTGGCACATCTTACTAATTAAATGATATAGCCACCCTCTTTGCTCATGATGAGAAGATTCGCTACTATTATATTCTCAAATTATTTCCATTCTCATTAAAGGGTGATGCTAACATATGGTACAATACTCTTGCTCCTGGTTGTGTGCGTAGTCCCTAGGATATGATTTATTACTTCTCTGAAAAATATTTTCCTGCTCATAAGAAACAAGCTGCCTTATAGGAAATACTTAACTTTGTGCAAATCGAAGAAGAGAGTCTCCCACAAGCTTGGGGGAGGCTTCTCCAATTGCTTAATGCTTTGCCTGATCATCCTCTTAAGAAAAATGAAATAATTGATATCTTCTATAATGGACTAACCGATGCTTCTAGGGACTTCCTAGATAGTTGTGCTAGTTGTGTTTTCAGGGAACGAACTGTTGAACAAGCTGAGGAATTATTAAATAATATATTGAAAAATTATGATGATTGGACTCTTCCTGAACCACCGCCTAAGCCCACTCCGAAGAAGAGGGGTATCTTATATCTCAGTCCTGAAGATATGCAAGAGGCAAAGAAAAGTATGAAGAAAAAAGGTATTAAAGCAGAGGACGTTAAAAATTTACCCCCTATTGAAGAAATACATGGACTTGACACATCACCACCAAGGGTGGTAGAGGTAAACTCTTTAATGAAATTTGATGAAAGTGACAATCCTTATAATATGCATCCTAGTCAATGCCTTTATGAGTTTGATAACTATATTAGAAAACAAGATCACTTCAATGAAAATGTTATGAAACAATTAAAATACAACTCTGATATGATTGCTCGCTTGAGTGACTTGTTATTTAGAATCTCCAATGATGTTAGAGGTGTAGGAAAACATGCTTCTATGGTTCAAACTCAACTAGAACAAGTTGCTAAATCTCAAAGAGAATTGCTTGATGAAATGAATAATAATATGAATGATCATGCTATTAGAGTAGTAACTAGGGGAGGTAGAATGACTCAGGAACCACTTTATCCTGAGGGACACCCTAAAAGAATTGAACAACACTCTCAAAGAATCAACACTGATGCACCTAGTCCTTCTAAAAAGAAAAAGAAAAAGAAAAATGATAGGACTTTGCATGCCTCTAGTGAACCTGAGAAAGAAAAACCTCCTGATAATAATGAAGTTTCTGTTTCTAATGCTGAAACTCAATCTGGTAATGAACATTCACCTAGTGATAATGAAAAATATAATGATGATGTTCATGAAGACACTCAACCAGACAATGATAAACAACCAGATAATGATGTTGAAATAGAACCAGTTGTTGATCTTGATAACCCACAATCTAAAAATATAAGGTATGAGAAAAGAGACTTTGTTGCTAGAAAACATGGAAGAGAAAGAGAACCATGGGTTCAAAAACCCATGCCCTTTCCACCTAAATCAACTAGGAAAAAGGATGATGAAGAATTTGAACGCTTTGCTGAAATGCTTAGGCCAGTCTTTTTGCGCACTCGCTTGACTGATATTTTAAAGATGGCCCCTTATGCAAAATATATGAAAGACATCATCACTAATAAGAGAAAAATACCGGAAGCTGAAATCTCCACTATGCTTGCTAATTATTCTTTTAAGGATGGAGTACCTAAAAAACTTGGAGATCCAGGAATACCAACTATACCTTGCTCCATCAAAAGAAATTATGTTAAAACTGCTTTGTGTGATTTAGGGGCTGGTGTTAGTGTTATGCCTTTCTCCTTATATAAAAGACTTGATTTGAATAAACTCACACCTACGGAAATATCTTTGCAAATGACTGACAAATCAACTGCCATACCTACTGGTATTTGTGAGGATGTGCCCGTTGTTGTTGCAAATGTTACTATCTTAACTGACTTTGTTATACTTGAGATGCCCGAGGACGACAATATGTCGATTATCCTTGGTAGACCCTTTTTGAATACTGCAGGGGCTGTTATTGATTGCAATAAAAGCAAGGTCACTTTTCATATCAATGGTAATGAACATATGGTGCACTTTCCGAAGAAACAATTCCAAGTGAATGGTATTAATGTTATTGAAAAATCTCCGACACTCACTATTGGAAGTTTTCAACTATGTCTACCTACTGCCAAAAAGAAATATGAAATGCTTATTGTTGGGGACATGCATATCCCCGTTGAGGTAACTTAGTGTTTTACAAAAGTTCTTCGGTTTCATGCTAATCGAAGGTGGTTGTTAATAAGACCTGATCATCCTTATTAATGGATCATTTTTGATAGGTATGAAGTTGATGAATTTAGTAAGCACAACCTTCTGCTCCCAACTTTTGTTTTCTGTTTTTCTTAGTTAAATAAAATAAAATGCCATGTTTTGTCAGTTTTCTGAATTTCTCATGCAATAAAAAATGACCCAAAAATAAAAGTTCTCAGAATGCCCTGAAAATTTAATATGATTTTTTCTAAATATTTCTGAATTTTTAGTACAAATAACTTCAGAGGGGGGTGCACCAGGTGGGCACAACCCACCTAGGCGCGCCAGCAGCCCCAGGCGCGCCCTGGTGGGTTGTGGTCCCCACGTGGGCCCCCTCACTTATCTCTTTAGCCCATGTTATCACCTACCTCCAGAAAAAAATCACCATTGCTCTCTCTCTCGTGTTCTTTCTCTCAAACTCGCAGATTCCGATCTCTTTGCTCAAAGCTTCATTTCCGAAACTGTTTTGGGGGATTGCTACTTGGTATGTGACTCCTCCATTGCTCCAATTAGTTTTTGCTTTAGTGGATTATATTTTGAATAATTAGCTACTCTTGGTGCTGCTGTAGATGAGCTTGCATGTTGAATTCTTAGAGTTCTAAGTAGTTTGAATACTCAATATAGCCTCTATGCCACCTTATGAGTAGTTGCTATCAATCTTGTGAAGTTTTGTTAATAAAAAAATTTATGTCCCAGAAAATTTTCAGAAATTGTACGCGAATAAAATGAGCTTCTTTGGAAGTGTTTCTTCGAGGAGGGGGTCCTCGGAGGCATCGTCTAGCAGTGGCTCAACTCGTCAGTCTTATGTTGAACCAAGTGCAAGTTCAGTACAGGATGCCGCTATCAAATCATGCCTATGGCCGAGCGACGATTTCATGATGAGTGCAGGTATTAAAGAAGAATTTGAGCAATATATTTACAACGCCGAGCTCGGTCCCTACACTGAGGATAAGTGCAACCAACATCTCAGCCACACAGAATCGTTTACTAAAGAATTTAAATTCCATCCTCGTGAGTCTAGAGTTTCATTTAAACTTTATGACCGTCCAATTACCATGCCTCTAGACGCGTTTAGTGGTGTGTGCAAAATTCCGTTTTGGGGTTCACTGGACGAGCCACCAAGAACTAAGTATGAGTCATTCTTGATCTATCTTTGTTATGGTGAGGACAGAGGAGTAACACAAGGTAGAATAAAAAGTATTCATTTCCCATCAATTCAATACTTTGCACTATTTAATGGTGAATGCATCATAGGCAAGCAGGACTGTAGTACACTTTGTGCTCCTGACTTGAGCCTCATACACATGCTCTCACCGGTATTAAATGTTTTAACCTTGGAGCAATTGTTGCACGCACACTGCAACACAACGCTGGTAGTGGATATTTTTATGGTGGGATTTATGCTTCACGTTTAGCAAAGGAGCTGGGTGTATCACCTTGGCCTAATGACCCTATCCTACCCACTCAGTACTTAGACTTTGAGGCCATGAAGCGCCATAAGTTCGTTAAGGGCGAAATTAATGATTATACTTATAACTTGCGGTTCAATAAAGAATCTCTTGTGCATACCTTTTTGCCTGCGCCTGCTCTCTTTGATTTTCACAACAAAGGAAGGTATTATGTTTTTGAGAACGAGGCCCGTGCGCACAAGGCTGAGGTCGTGGCTGCTCGGCAAGCCGAGGAGGCTGCACCAAGAGCCTCCATGAGCTACCACTCTAACTATTATGTAGGCCGCGGGTGGTGATTACCAAGCTAGGCCAAAAGCCTAATCTTGGGGGAGTACGTATTTCCACCGACATTATATTCATGTTCACACATTTCACTCCATTTGTCGGTGTTCACACTTTTTCATTGTATTATCCATGCTAGATTTATTTTCTCGCTTTCTTCTTGTGTGTTTGAAAAACTTTGAGAAAATCAAAAAAATGTTTCTTGCTTCTTTTTGGTTTTTCTTTTTTTTAGTTTAGTTAGATGTAGTATTAAAAAGAAAAACCCAAAGAGATTCCCTTGTTCTTCTTTTGCTTGTTGGAAGCTTTCCCGTGTAAATAGTTTTTCTTGTTTTTGTTTTTCCTTTTCTTTATTTTGCTTTCTTCAAGAAAAACTAAAAAATCCAAAAATATTTCAGTGTGTTTCTCTGAAATTCTTTTCTGTTTATTGAGTCATACCGAGGAGAAGACCACGATGAAGCTGCTGAGTGGCTCTCATATGCATTATTGTTGATCTAACAAAGAGCCCAAATTACCTTGTCTTCTTCTTTTTGAATAAAATGTTTGCAGATTCCAGCTTAGTCCACGACACTCTTGCACTATTATCATTTTTCATATCATTCAGTCATGCAAGTGAAAGGCAATAATGATGATATTTGATGAACTGGCTGTGGCAGAGAGAAACGGGTATGAACTCAACTTGTTCTGATTTTGTAAATATGTTTTACCTAGTGTCCATGATTCAGCCTATTATGATCAAACATGTTTGCAATGACAATTAGAGATTATAGTTTCTCATGCCATACTTAAGTAGTTAGGAGTGGATAATGATTTATCTTGGATGTCAACATGCATTAAAATGATTGTGATGTGGTATGATGATATGGTATCCTCCTCTGAATGTTTCAAGTGGCTTGACTTGGCACATGTTCATGCATGTAGTTGAATCAAAACCAACATAGCCTCTATGATATTTATGTTCATGGTGTTCATATCCTACTCATGCTAGTATCCAATGTTACTTATGCATAATGCATGTTCATGACCGTTTTCGCTCTCTAGATGTCCGCTTCTCAACCTATTTGCTAGCCTTCGCCTGTACTAAGCGGGAATACTGCTTGTGCATCAAAATCCTAAAACCCAAGTTATTCCTGATGAGTCCACCATATATCTACCTATATGCGGTATTACCCTACCGTTCTAAGTAAATTTGCATGTGCCACCTCTAAAAACTTCAAATAAACATCCGTTTTTGTGTGCCTGGACTGTTCAGCGACAGGAGGTAGTCGGTATCTTCCATGCTAAGCGGGTTATTCTCATGATGAGTGTTTATTCACTCGTCCTTGCACGAGAGGGGCGGTAATAGGGATTCCCAGACCCGAAATAAAAAATTGCAAATAATTAAACAAAACTCGCCCAAGAATGATGTTGGTATGGACGGTACCCGTGGATTTGGCTAGCCATGGAGTGTGTTTGTTGGTGGAGGGGGTTACTTTTATCGTTTGGGAACCGCCACTAATGTGTTTAGCATGGAAGATATTGATAACTAATGGTCGCGAAGTAAACAGGAAGGGTGCATTTCTCAAAATTTCATTTATCTCTGTTTCAAAAATCTGAGCTCTGGCACCGCTGCAAGTCACTGCTTCCCTCTGCGAAGGGACTATCTATTTAATTTTATGTTGTGTCATCACCCTCTCAAATAAGCGCCAGATCTGAGAGCACTATTGTCATCCTCATGCATTGTGTATAGCTAATGTTGGATGCATCATGACTGGATCTTTTCTACCATGAATTACAATGTTTAGTTGCTGCTTGAACTTTGGAGGTGCTCTGCATTTATGTTTTGCGGTCTCAGAAAGGGCTAGCGAGATACCACTTTTGTCATATTATATCACGATTGTTTTGACAAAGTGTTATCATTTTAGATATTTTATTATTGCTCGCTAGTTGCTTATGCCATTGATATGAGTTAATATAATTTCTAAGAGTTATTGTTGACATGGTTAGTTATAATCCTTGCTGAAAACCAGGGTGCTACTTAAGCTTATTTATGTAAACAAGAACAAAAGAGTTCGTAAAAGTTTTTCTTTTTCACTTTCAGTTTATCAACTGAATTGCTTGAGGACAAGCAAAGGTTTAAGCTTGGGGGAGTTTATATGTCTCCGGCGTATCTACTTTTCCTAACGCTTTTGCTCTTGTTTCGGACTCTAATTTGCATGATTTGAATGAAACTAACCCGGACTGACGCTGTTTTCAGCAGAACTACCATGGTGTTGTTTTTGTGCAGAAATAAAAGTTCTCGGAATGGAACGAAACTTTTTGGAGAATTTTTATGGAATAAAAGAAAAATACTGGAGTCAAGAACCACCGGAGGGGGGCCCCTGGGTGAGCACAACCCACTAGGGCGCCCCCCTCTAAGCGCGCCCAGGTGGGTTGTGCTCACCTGGTGGCCCCGCTGACCCTATCCCCAACACTATAAAATCCTATTTTCGGAGAAAAAAATCAGGGAGAAAGAATTATCACGTTTCACGAGACGGAGCCGCCGCCGCCACCTGTTCTTCATCGGGAGGCCAGATCTGGAGCCCGTTTGGGGCTTCGGAGAGGGGAATCTTCGATCTTCGTCATCACCAACCCTTCTCCATCGCCAATTCCATGATGCTCCCCACCGGGAGTGAGTAATTCCTTCATAGGCTCGCTGGTCAGTGAGGAGTTGGATGAGATTCATCATGTAATCGAGTTAGTTTTGTTAGGGCTTGATCCCTAGTATCCATTATGTTCTGAGATTGATGTTGTTATGACTTTGCCATGCTTAATGGTTACCACTTTGGGCCCGGGTGCCATGATTTCAGATCTGAACCATTTATGTTACCACCATTATATCTATGTTCTAGATCCGATCTTGCAAGTCATATTCACCTATCACGTGTTATGATCCGTAAACCCCGGTGTGACAGTAATCGGGATACTTTCCGGTGATGACCGTAGTTTGAGGAGTTCATGTATTCACCATGTGTTAATGCTTTGTTCCGGTTCTCTATTAAAAGGAGGCCTTAATATCCCTTAGTTTCCTTATGGACCCCGCTGCCACAGGAGGGTAGGACAAAAGATGTCATGCAAGTTCTTTCCGTAAGCACGTATGACTATTTATGGAATACATGCCTACATTATATTTATGAACTGGAGCTAGTGCTGTATCGCCCTAGGTTATGACTATTATATGATGAATATCATCCAACGAATTCACCGATCCAATGCCTACGAGTTTTTCACATATTGTTTCTACTAAGTTACTATTGCTATTGCTGCTGTCACAACTACTACTAAATCATTGCTATCACTGTTACCATTATTGCTACTGTTACCACTACTATCAAAACTATCATATTACTGTGCTACTGATCATATTGCTACAGATAATTAATCTCCATGCGTGGTTGAATTGACAACTCAGCTGCTAATACTTGGAAATATTCTTTGGCTCCCCTTGTGTCGAGTCTATAAATTTGGGTTGAATACTCTACCCTCGAAAACTGTTGCGATCCCCTATACTTGTGGGTTATCAGGGACCAAGCATCTCGAGTAGGTTTTATAGTTGTTCTTGAGACAATGCATAATATCAACTGGGTTGTGCGGGGTCTGTGGCCCGTCTAGCCAAGACTTTCATTTTATGTTTACAACATGACCAACCCAGCTGTTTTTTTTCTTTGTGAAAATGGCTAGCCCAGCTTTATATGTTTTGGAAGAATACCCAACCCAGGCCGATTTGTTTTCCTCTGCCGTGTTGGGCTACAAATCTTTCAAGACAAGGAGGGATGCATTCGGCCTGGCTAGAATAAAAGGGTTGTATATCTTAAAAGTAATATGAAATGGACTATAAATATAAAAAACACAACAAATGGTCAATTAGTTTCAATTTTTTTAGTGTTTTGAGCTTTCAAATTTCATTGGATTTTAACATAATTCAAATATATCATGAAATTAGTTTGAATCTGGATCGAAATTTCGGGATTAAAAATAGTTCAGGCACCACCAAAATATGCAAAATTTCAAAAAAATTCGTTGAAATTTTTAACCCTATCCTTGATAGAAAATAGGCAACAATGATAAAAAAGAAAATGGGCCCCAAAAAATTCCATAAAAATTAGTAAATGGGTTGTAATTTTTTTAAATAGCAAATGGATTGTACGTTATCCGCCACAGATGT
This sequence comes from Thinopyrum elongatum, assembly GCA_011799875.1. Lineage (NCBI taxonomy): Eukaryota > Viridiplantae > Streptophyta > Magnoliopsida > Poales > Poaceae > Thinopyrum > Thinopyrum elongatum. Next base: position 299,144,341 of record CM022299.1, read on the forward strand.
GTAGTCTGACTTGTCTATGCGGAAACTCATGGATGGTGGCCGCAGTCTCAATCTTATCTATGCAAAAACTCTAAAAAAACATAGTTCCAGTCATCGCGCATCTGGCCCAGTAAGACAAGTTTAAGGGTATCATCCCAGACATGGAATCTCGATTCACGGTGAGTGTCGGTGTCAAAACCGGCGGATCTCGGGTAGGGGGTCCTGAACTGTGGACCTTGGATCAATGGGGAACAGTGGACATGGGACACGATGTTTACCCAGGTTCGAGCCCTCTCTAAGAGGTAAAACCCTATGTCCTGCTTGATTATATTGCTTGTGTATAAGGGGGTTACAGAGTAGATCTACCACGAGTTCAGATGAACTAAATCCTAACTAGTAGGATGGTGATTGTTCTTCTAGCCTCCACGGACTAAGCCCCCTAGTTTATATAAACACCAGGAGGTACTAGGGTTTACAGATAGTCGGTTACATCAAGGAAACATCAGATCTTCCATCTTGACTTGGGGTGCACACCAAGGCACAAAAAGGTCTTCGGTCCGGATATGGTGCGGCCCAATAGTCCGGCCCATGTGAAATAGGCCGACACCCGAGGACCCCCTAGTCCAGGACTCCCTTAGTAGCCCCCGAACTAGCCTTCAACACCGGCTTCTCAAAACTCCCAAGACTACAGGCTTTGGCTTGCAGGTGAGTTCCTTTTTCTTTGAATGGTACTTGATTCAGTTCGGTCATACACCAAGCCGTATCCGGACTCCGAACTATCTGCTTTACTTAGCCCTAAAGGCCAATCGTTCAAATGCGAACAACATCTTTGACTGACAACTTTAGGCGAAGGGTCGCATCTAGTCATAAACATGAAGACTCGATACGCGACTCGAGGCCACCCTTTTGATGACACGCCCCTTCAAGGCGGAGATCATGCCCCATTTTTAAGGGATTTGATTAATGATTCACAGTATCCTACTCGCACATAACGCTACGAGTATATCGGGAAGAAGCGAGGTGGTGGCGCATTTACAGGACTCCTGGTATTACAACTGCTTATAAAGAGGGGCAGTCACGGTTATTCCTACACGCCTTCTTCCTCCTCTCGCCACAACCTTTCCCAATCTACAGAGCTCGAGCGCTCTGACACATCTTTCCGCCAAATTGAGTTCGGCAATGGCCGGATGTGGAGCAAAAGGCAAGTGGGAGGCCTCGTGCGTCACCAACAGTGACATCGAGGACCTAAAGCGGGCATGCTTTCTTTCCCTTGACATCGCCCATCGAGCTCCGGAGGAAGGCCAGGTCGTGCCGACGCCCCGCGTAGGCGAACGGGTGGTGTTCATCCCCCACTTCATCCAAGGACTGGGCTTTCCCCTCCACCCGTTCGTTCGAGGGTTAATGTTATATTACAGACTTGACTTCCATGACCTGGCTCTGAACTCCTTCCTTCACATCTCCGCCTTTATCATTGTCTGTGAGGCCTTTCTTCGGGTACATCCACACTTCGGCCTGTGGCTGAAGGTTTTTAATGTGAAGCCGAAGATCGTTGACGGCCATCATGCGGATTGCGGGGGTGCCATGGTGAGCAGGCTTTCCCGACTTGGCTAGCCAGTGGGCGTGTTCATAGACACGGTCAAGATCTGGCAGAAAGAATGGTTCTACATCACAGAGCCCCGAGAGGCGAACTGGGCAGCTATTCCGGTTTTCAGAGTCGGACCCCCGATGAGGTTAACCTCATGGACCAGAAAAGGCCTTGACTAGGAACCTGTCGCTGAGGTGAAGGCACTGCAAAAACGTGTCACCAGTATGATAGAGGCGGGAGTCACACTGACCAGCGTGGTTCAGATCATCCTCCACCATAGTCTGCTACCTTGCCAACTTCGGGACACCCCGATGTGGTCCTAGAAGCCCGAAGACCCCCACACCCCACAATATTTCCATGGCACCACTCGCGAGAAGCTGTGGAGAGCGCTGTTTAAGCCGCAAGAGTCCTGGCCGACCGAAAAGGAGGACATGGGCCTTGACGCCGAGACTCCTCCCAAGGAGGTTATGTGACACCACCCTCCTATAAACTGGGGTATTTGCCTTTTCATTACGAATCTCAGTTCCTTGTTTCTTATTTCCCCAGGGTTGGCTAAAGAAGGCCGTGAAGATGGGTTGTCCGGCCCCGCTGCCCAAAGACCCCACATCTGCTCAGTTGGGAGAAATGCTGACAGCGGCGCCTTACAAGGTGCCGGAGAGGAAGAAGAAGAACCCCACAAGGGGGGCCAGAGAGGGCCTCCGCCAACGAGTCTCTCTGGACACAAAGTCTGGGGATACCCTCGCCCCCTCCACACAAGAGGAGGACCAGGAAGGAGAAGAGGAGGAGGAAAGCAACTCTTCCCGCCCCAGGAAGAGGGCGGCACCGGCCGAAGCTGAAGGGGAGCGCCCTTCTCTAGCTCCGAAGAAGAGGAGCAACGAGAAGCTGGTTCTGCTCGATGATAGTTCAGACTCTAACGAAGAGTCCACGGCCTCCGAGAAGGTCCCGAAGAAGGTTCCCAGGGTCAAGCCCTACGCCGAAACGTAAAAAACCCGAAGACTTGTCCGGACGTGTATTTTACTGACCCATTACTAAAAATATATGTATTTTTACATTGCAGCCCGCCGCGCGACCTCCCCGATGACCAGATGTCTGAGGGAACTTCTTCGCCAATTGACCTGGCGGAGAGCGGAGGCGCATCGGGTGCCGCACCCCCTCCGGTCACCGATGAGCCCGGGGAAGTGTTGTCCTAGAGGACCCCGCCCGTGCCGAACACGGGGGGAGATGGCGATATCGCCATGGCCGAGGCTAACGCTTCGACCGTCGAAGGCTAGTAAAAGGAGCTCGGGCAAGCCGAGCCCTCTCAGACGACGGTTTCGGGGCCTATTCGGCCCCCCGAAGTGTCCCAGTCGTCTACCTCCGAAGGGGGAGCTGGGGCCCTGCCGCTAATGTCGAACACCGGGAGCCAGGTCACAACGGAGTGGCCGGACATATTGGAGGAAGCTGTGAAGAGCTCCTCCATGGTTGTAGAACACCGCACCCTGATGGGTGCGGTTTTGCAAAGCGTTTGATCTGGTAATAGTGGATTGAAAGATGCTTTTGGTGTCCTTTTAACAGGCTTTGAGGAAAACGAAGTAATGCTTTCTCTTTGCAAGAGTGTGTTTTATAGATAGGACGTTTAGCGATCCTTATATATATATATAGCAGCTGTCGGTGTACTAAGTATTGGGCCACTAGTACCCCTTACTTGTGCACGGGCAGTTGTAGCCGTCCTCGCGGCAAGGCTTGCCGGGATGGCCGTGGAGCCCGGCAAGGCTCGGCGCCCGGCAAGATTTGGTTCTCGGCAAGGCCGGGCACCCGGCAAGGTTTGGTGCCCGGCAAGGATCGGCGCCTGGCGAGATTCCGCCACTGTGCCACCGCTTCGGCACAGTAACAAGTCTGACATTCTGGCTCCTTCCCTGGGTGCGTGGCGGCATGCCAGTGGAGGAGAGCTTGAGCGGTGCTGATGGGATGGCCCCTTTTTCCATCCCCAAGAAAGTGAGGACACCTAAACGGACACCTCACAGTGCATTAAATGCGCTTGTCCTAATCCGTCAGGGGTTAGGTATGATACCCTGTAGCTACTTTACACCTCAATGTATGTACATTTTGCCACTGTGGAGACCCCTTTGAGCATATAAAAGGAGGCCCAAGGCAACTGCTACAGAGGAGGAGAACTTCTGGCCCATTTTGCATGCGTAGCTGCTCTTTGAACGTACTGTTCATTGCGAGCGCTCCTGAAGGCTGGGCTCAAGAACATCAATAAGAATACAAAGCAGGAGTAGGGTTTTACGCTGATCAGTGGCCCGAACCTGGGTAAAAACCTCCCGCGTCGATCACTGGTTCTGCTCTTTGCGTATACCTCTCCCCCCGCCGAATCGTAAAGGGGTCTCTCGGGATCCCATAGGTGTCGTGCCCCGACAGCAGCCCCCGAGACTCTGGCAGGTTTTGAAAAGAAAACCTCGCTGAGGATCTAGATTGTCCGAATAATAGACTAACCAGGGTGCTTGCTACGTATTTGCAGGCTTCGGCATTAGCGGCAGTAGCCAACGCCGCCGAACTGGCCGAAATGAATTGGAAACTGAAGATTTCCAATGAGGAGCTCGACCTTGTCAACAAACGGTTCGACGAGGCACGAGGTTAGTATATTTTAAAATGCGGTTCCTTGATGTTCTTTGTCGAGCAAAGAATCCGGAGTTATCCCTAAGCGAGAAACATTTTTGCAGCTGCCGCCGCAGAGGTGGAAACCTCAAGGCCGAACTGCTGCTGGCCAAGAAGGAAGCAGCCGAATAGGCGGTTGCCGATCTCGCGTTGGTAAAGACCGAACGTGAGAAACATGAGGCCAGGGTGGCCAAAGTGTAACAAGAGCTCAAGGATGCCATCAGAAAGGTGAGGACCTTGAGTAAAAGAATAAGGATCACGCCACCACGTTGGTGAACATGAAGACGAAGATCCAAGAGGTGCGGTCGAAGACATGGAGCGCCTGGGAGGAGCTCCAGTAAGTGAAGCAAATTGCCAATGGTAAGCAGTACTTACTGCAGAGTGTTTTTGGTGGCCAGAGATTCAAGTTGCTCACCCGGGTCTGGCGTTCCGCAGGCGCCTTTGCGGAGCTCCCGAGGAGTGCGGCCGATGCCGCGAGGCATTATGCGGCTTGGGAGGGTGACGATGAGCTGAGACTATTCTGGGCCTAATTCCAGGCGCCTGAGCACCCTCCCCTCCTCGTTAATCAAATGAAGCAGATGATGGAGCTGCACCGCATGGCGGAGCCGGCCATGAAGGATCTTTGTGTTCGGCTGTGGCCTGCCGAGCCCATACCGACCGGCTACTTCGGTTTGGTGGCCAAGCTGTGTGATGCCTCTGCTGATTTTGGGGCCATCAAGCGCTCTTAATGCATCGAGGGGGCTCGGATGGCGTTCTCGAAGATGATGGTGCATTGGCCGAAAATCAAGCCCGTCGAGATGGCCACTGGTCCTCTGCCAACTGGGAAAGAGCATAGGCGCCCGGAGCTATACTTTGCCGCCGTGATGGAAGGGGCTCGGGCAGTGGAAGCGCAATTCTCTAAGGATGTACTCCTTGAGTAATTGCATTGTTATGTATTAAAATGTGATCAAACCTTTATGCCATTATGTGGTTGCTTTTGTATGATTTATCATACTTGTATGTTTGCATGTTTTAATTTTGACTCCTGTACGGCCGTTTTATTCTGAAGGTTACCAGTCGTCGGCTTCAGCCCCCACGTAGATGCTACAAGGGGTGTTCCGTCCTCCGTACTGTAACCCTTAGCCGACGTCTTGGTGCCCTGGGGACGATAGCATAGGAGGGGAACAAGGCAATCAGACTATGCGGCTTTATTATCTTCACTTAGCCATAGGAGCTTAACTGTGGGGGCGGTAACCAGCCTCCGGTGTGGTGAGATGTTTGGGCGAACCTTAGGGCCTAACATAGCTCACTCGATTCGTTCAAAGATGGATCCTTCGTATTACAGGGTACAATCGCCAATGATTTTTGGTTTAAAGACCGGTCATCGGATCACCGACCAGTTCTCGCCTATTATGACAGTCAGTTTTCGGCTTTTTCCGCTGAGGTACTTAACCGAACTAGGCGAAAGTACAATCACAGTGGTTCTCCCTTTACCTCTTAGCCGAACATGTAGAACGTAAGAAGGCAAGCACAGGAGCGGGGCAACCCAACTATTGATCCAAGACATAAGTCAGAACCGGTGCATATAATGCAATATCCAAGACGCCGAACACAGTGAAAAGAAGAAAGTGTGTAATGCGTCTCCAACGTATCTATAATTTTTGCTTGTTTCATGCTATTATATTATCATTCTTGGATGTTTTACAACCATTTTATAGCAACTTTATATCATTTTTTGGGTCTAACCTATTGACATAGTGCCCATTGTCGGTTGCTGTTTTTTGCTTGTTTTTTACTTTGTAGAATATCAGTACCAAACGGAGTCCAAACGCAACGAAACTTTTTGGAGAATTTTTCTGGACCAGAAGACACCTGATGGGCAAAAGAAGTACCAAAGGGGGGCCCGAGGGGAGCATAACCCCCCAGGGCGCGCCCAGGAGTCCAGGTGCGCCCTGGTGGGTTGTGCCCACCTCGGTGGCCTCCCGCACCGCCTCTTCGCCCTATAAATACCCAAATATTCCAAAAACCCTAGGGGAGTCGACGAAACACAATTTCAGCCGCCTCAAGTTCCAGAACCACGAGATCCAATCTAGACACCATCACGGAGGGGTTCATCATCCACATTGGTGCCTCTCCGATGATGCGTGAGTAGTTCATCATAGACCTACGGGTCCGTAGGCAGTAGCTAGATGGCTTCCTCTCTCTCTTTTGATTCTCAATACAATGGTCTCTTGGAGATCTATTTGATGTAACTCTTTTTTGCGGTGTGTTTGTTGGGATCAGATGAACTTTGAGTTTATGATCAGATCTATATCCATGAATATTATTTGAGTCTTCTTTTGATCTCTTATATGCATGATTATTTATAGCCTCGTATTTCTTCTTTGAAACTTTGGTTTAGTTAGGCTAACTAGATCAATTTTTCTTGCCATGGGAAGAGGTGCTTTGTGATGGGTTCGATCGTGCAGTGTTCTTTCCTAGTGACAGAAGGGGCAGCAAGACACGCATGTATCGTTGCTATTAAGGATAACAAGATGGGGGCTATTCCAACATTAATAGATCTCGTCTACATCATGTCATCATTCTTATTGCATTACTCCGTTTCTCCATGAACTTAATACACTAGATGCATGCTGGATAGCGTTCGATGTGTGGAGTAATAGTAGTAGATGCAGGCAGGAGTCGGTCTACTAATCTTGGACGTGATGCATGTATATTGATCATTGCCTTGGATATCGTCATAATTATTCGATCTTCTATCAATTGCCCAACAGTAATTTGTTTACCCATCGTATGCTGTTTTCTCGAGAGAATCCACTAGTGAAATCTACGGCCCCTGGGTCTATTCTTTATCATATTTGCTTTGAGATCTATTTTTATTCGCTTTTATTTTCAGATCTATTATTCCAAAAACCCAAAAATACCTTGTTGCAATTTTTTGTTACTTATTTTATTTCGCGTTTTATCGAGATCTATTTATCCAAACTACACAATTTTTATCCCGTCAACTTGACAATTTCTGGCACCGTTACCCGTAGAGGGATTGACAACCCCTCCTAATTGTCGGGTTGCAAGTATTTGTTCTTTGTGTGTAGGTACCGTTTACATAGTGTTGCTTGGTTCTCCTACTGGATTGATACCTTGGTTTCATAACTGAGGGAAATACCTACCGTAGATGTGCTGCATCATCCCTTCCTCTTTGAGGAAATACCGACGTAGTTCAAGCGACATCAGGGTGTCGGTCTTGAATGTTTAGGGCGGGCGTCTAGGCCGAGCCCCCGGTCTAATAACCGGCGTATAAATAAAATCCAAAGTGTGTAACAGTTTATTGGGGCGGATTCAAAGAGCGAAAAGGAACAATCAGGAAAAAAATATAGCATAAGGAACTGTAAGGGAACCACAAAAAGGTTTGCTTTATTTCCAATAAGCTCATGACATCTAGCCATACAATTCGAACTGCCGAACAAGGCATCGGATAGGGATACACTTATATAAAAAAGATAATTTTACAGATGAAAGGTTTACGCAGGGCCTTGATGTGTGGGTTAACACCTGAACTGTGCCCTACTGCACGTCTACACCTTTGCTTCTGTTAAGAGGGACAACTTTGTTGAATGGTTGCCCCATGATGGGTCCTTGAAAGGGAGCTCTCGAGAGGTTGCTAAGTTGGTGGGGCTTGAAGCCGGATTGGTCCTAGATGGTACCTTGGACGTTGTCTGAAGACGCGTTTTTCCACAGTGCGGTCAAGCCGAACTCTGGGTTGAGGCCCCACAGCTGCCCATGGAATTTTGAGCGGGAAATTGTGACACCGAGGCACGTGCCACGCTCCTATAGTGGGCCGGCCGTGGGGGCGTATTCCTATGTACGTCGAATGCTAGATGGTCCCTTGGCCGGAGATAGGGCCCGTACTCGTTTGTTCGCTTCACGTGATTTGGAGGAGAGCAGGCACTTTGGCCCTTCGTATTCGGCCGCCATGGCCGCAGTGTGTTCCTCTGTCCGAAGAGAGCGCTCTGTGTTGCCATTGATTGTAATGACGCCTCTTAGTCTGGGCATCTTTAACTTGAGGTAGGCATAGTGGGGGGCGGCGTTGAAACATGCGAATGTCGTTCGGCCCAGGAGGGCGTGATAGCCGGTGCGGAAGGGGGCGATATCAAAGATCAAGTCTTCGCTCTGGAAGTTATCCGGAGATCCGAATACTACTTCTAAGGTGAGAGTGCCGGAGCAACAGGCTTCAATGCCGGGGATAACCCCCTTGAAGGTTGTGTTGCTGGGTTTGATCCTTGATGGGTCAATTCCCATTTTCTGAACTGTATCTGAAGGAAATATGCCCTAGAGGCAATAATAAAGTTATTATTTTATTTCCTTATGTCATGATAAATGTTTATTATTCATGCTAGAATTGTATTAACCGGAAACTTGATACATGTGTGAATACATAGACAAAACAAAGTGTCCCTAGTATGCCTCTACTTGACTAGCTCGTTAATCAAAGATGGTTAAGTTTCCTGACCATAGACATGTGTTGTCATTTGATGAACGGGATCACATCATTACGAGAATGATGTGATGGACATGACCCATCCGTTAGCTTAGCATAATGATCGTTAAGTTTATTGCTATTGCTTTCTTCATGACTTATACATGTTCCTCTGACTATGAGATTATGTAACTCCCGAATACCGGAGGAACACCTTGTGTGCTATCAAACGTCACAACGTAACTGGGTGATTATAAAGATGCTCTACAGGTGTCTCCGAAGGTGTTTGTTGGGTTGGCATAGATCGAGATTAGGATTTGTCACTCCGTGTATCGGAGAGGTATCTCTGGACCCTCTCGGTAATGCACATCACTATAAGCCTTGCAAGCAATGTGACTAATGAGTTAGTTACGGGATGATGCATTACGAAACGAGTAAAGAGACTTGCCAGTAATGAGATTGAACTAGGTATGATGATACCGACGATCGAATCTCGGGCAAGTAACATACCGATGACAAAGGGAATAACGTATGTTGTTATGCGGTTTGACTGATAAAGATCTTCGTAGAATATGTAGGAGCCAATATGAGCATCCAAGTTCCGCTATTGGTTATTGACCGGAGAAGTGTCTCGGTCATGTCTACATTGTTCTCGAACCCGTAGGGTCCGCACGCTTAACGTTCGATGACGATTTGTATTATGAGTTATGTGATTTGATGACCGAAGTTTGTTCGGAGTCCCGGATGAGATCGGGGACATGACGAGGAGTCTCGAAATGGTCGAGAGGTAAATATTCATATATTGGAAGGCTATATTCGGACATCGAAAAGGTTCCGAGTGATTCGGTTATTTTTCGGAGTACCGGGGAGTTACGGGAATTCACCGGGAGAAGTAATGGGCCTTATTGGGCCATACGGGAAAGAGGAGGCAGCAGCCAGGAGGTGGCGCCCCCCCCCCCCAAGCCCAGTCCGAATTGGACAAAGGGTTGAGGGCGCGGCCCCCCTCTCCCTTCCTTTCCCCCTCTCCCTTTTGGTGGAATCCTACTAGGACTTGGAGTCCTAGTAGGACTCCCCTCTTGGGCGCGCCCTAGGGGCCGGCTGGCCCTCCCCTCCTCCCTCCTTTATATACATGGGGAGGAGGGCACCTTAGGACACAAGTTGATTGTTTTTAGCCATGTGCGGTGCCCCCCTCCACAGATTTCCACCTCGGTCATATTTTCGGAGAGCTTAGGCGAAGCCCTGCCGGAATCACTTCATCATCACCGTCACCACGCCGTCGTGCTGACGAAACTCTCCTTCGGCCTCAACTGGATCAAGAGTTCGAGGGACGTCACCGAGCTGAACGTGTGCAGATTGCGGAGGTGCCGTACGTTCGGTACTTGGATCGGTTGGATCGCGAAGACGTTCGACTACATCAACCGCGTTACTAAACGCTTCCGCTTTCGGTCTACGAGGGTACGTGGACACACTCTCCCCGCTCGTTGCTATGCTTCTCCTAGATAGATCTTGCGTGATCGTAGGATTTTTTTTGAAATACTACGTTCCCCAACAGTGGCATCAGAGCCAGGTCTATGCGTAGATGTTATTTGCACGAGTACAACATAAAGGAGTTGTGGGCGTGGGTGTATACATATTGCTTACCGTTACTAGTTGTTACTTGGTTCAGCGGTATTGTGAGATGAAGCGGACCGGACCGACATTACGCGTACGCTTACGCGAGACTGGTTTCACCGCTGCGAGCACTCGTTGCTTAAAGGTGGCTGGCGGGTGTCTGTCTCTCTCACTTTAGTTGAATCGGTTTCAATGAAGAGGGTTCTTTTAGAAGATCAAAAAGTAATCACTACACCACGTTGTGGTTTTGATGCGTAGGTAAGAACGGTTCTTGCTAGAAGTCCGTAGCAGCCACGTAAAACTTGCAACAACAAAGTAGAGGACGTCTAACTTGTTTTTGCAGGGCTTGCTGTGATATGATATGGTCAAGACATGATGCTATATTTTATTGTATGAGATGATCATGTTTTATAACAGAGTTATCGGCAACTGGCAGGAGCCATATGGTTGTCGCTTTATTGTATGCAATGCAATCGCCATGTAATTGTTTTTACTTTATCACTAAGCGGTAGCGATAGTCGTAGAAGCAATAGTTGGCAAGACAACAACGATGCTATGATGGAGATCAAGGTGTCGCGCCGGTGACGATGGTGATCATGACGGTGCTTTGGAGATGGAGATCAAAGGCACAAGATGATGATGGCCATATCATATCACTTATATTGATTGCATGTGATGTTTATCCTTTATGCATCTTATTTTGCTTAGTTCGACGGTAGCATTATAAGATGATCTCTCACTAAATTTCAAGGTACAAGTGTTCTCCCTGAGTATGCACCGTTGCGAAAGTTCGTCGTGCCGAGACACCACGTGATGATCGGGTGTGATAAGCTCTACGTTCACATACAATGGGTGCAAGCCAGTTTTGCACACGCATAATACTCGGGTTAAACTTGACGAGCCTAGCATATGCAGATGTGGCCTCGGAACACTGAGACCGAAAGGTCGAGCGTGAATCATATAGTAGATATGATCAACATAGTGATGTTCACCATTGAAAACTACTCCATCTCACGTGATGATCGGACATGGTTTAGTTGATTTGGATCACGTGATCACTTAGATAATTAGAGGGATGTCTATCTAAGTGGGAGTTCTTAAGTAATATGATTAATTGAACTTTAATTTATCATGAACTTAGTCCTGATAGTATTTGCAAATTATGTTGTAGATCAATAGCTCACGTATAGCTCCCCTGTTTTATTTTTGATATGTTCCTAGAGAAAACTAAGTTGAAAGATGATAGTAGCAATGATGCGGACTGGTTCCGTGATCTAAGGATTATCCTCGTTGCTGCACAGAAGAATTATGTCCTTGATGCACCGCTAGGTGACAGACCTATTGCAGGAGCAGATGCAAACGTTATGAACGTTTAGCAAGCTTCGATATGATGACTACTTGATAGTTTAGTGCTCCATGATTTACGGCTTAGAACCGGGACTTCAAAAACGTTTTGAACGCCACAGAGCATATGAGATGTTCCAAGAGCTAAAATTGGTATTTCAGACTCATGCCCGTGTCGAGAGGTATGAGACCTCTGACAAATACTTTGCCTACAAGATGGAGGAGAATAGCTCAACCAGTGAGCATATGCTCAGAATGTCTGGGTACTACAATTGCTTGAATCAAGTGGGAGTTAATCTTCCAGATAAAATAGTGATTGACAGAGTTCTCTAGTCACTATCACCAAGTTACTAGAACTTTGTGATGAACTATAATATGCAAGGGATGAATAAGACAATTCCCGAGCTCTTCGCGATGCTAAAGGCTGCGAAGGTAAACATCAAAAAGGAGCATCAAGTGTTGATGGTTAACAAGACCACTAGTTTCAAGAAAAAGGGTAAAGGGAAGAAGGGGAACTTCAAGAAGAATAGCAAGCAAGTTGCTACTCCCGGGAAGAAGCCCAAGTCTGGACCTAAGCCTGAAACTGAGTGCTTCTACTGCAAAGGGACTGGTCACTGGAAGCGGAACTGCCCCAAGTATTTGGCAGATAAGAAGGATGGCAAAGTGAACAAAGGTATATTTTATATACATGTTATTGATGTGTATTTTACTAGTGTTCATAGTAGCCCCTGGGTATTTGATATTGGTTCAGTTGCTAACATTAGTAACTCGAAACAGGAGTTGCAAAATGAACAGAGACTAGTTAATAACGAGGTGACGATGTGTGTTGGAAGTGATTCCAAGGTTGATAACATCACCATCGCACACTCCCTCTACCTTCGGGATTAGTGTTGGACCTAAATAAATGTTATTTGGTATTTGCGTTGAGCATGAATATGATTGGATCATGTTTATTGCGATACAGTTATTCATTTAAGTCAGAGAATAATTGTTGTTCTGTTTAAATGAATAAAAACTTCTATGGTCATACACTCAATATAAATGGTTTATTGAATCTCGATCGTAGTGATACACATATTCATAATATTGATGCCAAAAGATGCAAAGTTGATAATGATAATGCAACATATTTTGTGGCACTGCCGTTTAGGTCATATTGGTGTAAAGCGCATGAAGAAACTCCATTCGGATGGACTTTTGGAATCACTTGATTATGAATCATTTGATGCTTGCGAACCATGCCTCATGGGCAAGATGACTAAGACTCCGTTCTCCGGAACAATGGAGCGAGCTAATGACTTATTGGAAATAATACATATCGATGTATGCGGTCCGATGAGTGATGAGGCTCACGGCGGGTATCGTTATTTTCTGACCTTCATAGATGATTTGAGCAGATATGGGTTTATCTACTTGATGAAACATAAGTCTGAAACATTTGAAAAGTTCAAAAGAAATTCAGAGTGAAGTGGAAAATCATCGTAACAAGAAAATTTCTACGATCTGATCGTGGAGGTGAATATTTGAGTTATGAGTTTGGCCTTCATTTGAAACAATGTGGAATAGTTTCACAACTCACGCCACCTGGAACACCACAGCGTAATGGTGTGTTCGAATGTCGTAACCGTACTTTATTAGATATGGTGCGATCTATGATGTCTCTTACCGATTTACCACTATCGTTTTGGGGTTATGCATTAGAGACAGCTGCATTCATGTTAAATAGGGCACCATCTAAATCCGTTGAGACGACACCATATGAACTGTGGTTTGGCAAGACACCTAAGCTGTCGTTTCTTAAAGTTTGGGGTTGCGATGCTTATGTGAAAAAGCTTCAGCCTGATAAGCTCGAACCCAGATCGGAGAAGTGCGTCTTCATAGGATACCCAAAAGAAACTGTTGGGTACACCTTCTATCACAGATCCGTAGGCAAGATATTTGTTGCTAAGAATGGATCCTTTCTCGAGAAGGAGTTTCTCTCGAAAGAAGTGAGTGGGAGGAAAGTAGAACTTGATGAGGTAGTGGTACCTTCTCTTGAATTGGAAAGTAGTTCATCACGGAAATCAGTTCCAGTGATACCTACACCAATTAGTGAGGAAGCTAATGATGATGATCATGAAACTTTAGATCAAGTTACTACAGGACCTCGTAGGTCAACCAGAGTACGTTCCGCACCAGAGTGGTACGGTAATCCTGTTCTGGAAGTCATGTTACTAGACTATGACAAACCTACGAACTATGAGGAAGCGATGATGAGCCTAGATTCCGCGAAATGGCTTGAGGCCATGAAATCTGAGATGGGATCCATGTATGAAAACAAAGTATGGACTTTGGTTGACTTGCCCGATGATCGGCAAGTCATTGAGAATAAATGGATCTTCAAGAGGAAGACAGACGCTGATAGTAGTGTTTCTATCTACAAAGCTCGAATTGTCGCAAAAGGTTTTCGACAAGTTCAAGGTGTTGACTACGATGAGATTTTCTCACTCGTATCGATGCTTAAGTCTGTCCGAATCATGTTAGCAATTGCCGCATTTTATGAAATCTGGTAAATGGATGTCAAAACTGCATTTCTTTAATGGATTTATTAAAGAAGAAGTTGTATATGATGCAACCAGAAGGTTTTGTCAATCCTAAAGGATGCTAACAAAGTGTGCAAGCTCTAGCGATCCATCTATGGACTGGTGCAAGCATCTCGGAGTTGGAATATACGCTTTGATAAGTTGATCAAAGCATATAGTTTTATACAGACTTGCAGTAAAGCCTGTATTTACAAGAAAGTGAGTGGGAGCACTACAGTCTTTCTGATAAGTATATGTGAATGACATATTGTTGATCGGAAATGATGTAGATTTTTTTTTCTGGAAAGCATAAAGGAGTGTTTGAAAGGAGTTTTTCAAAGAAAGACCTCGGTGAAGCTTCTTACATATTGAGCATCAAGATCTATAGAGATAGATCAAGATGCTTGATAAGAATTTTTCAATGAGTACATACCTTGACAAGATTTTGAAGTAGTTCAAAATGGAACAGTCAAAGAAGGAGTTCTTGCCTGTGTTACAAGGTGTAAAATTGAGTAAGACTCAAAACACGACCACGGCAGAAGATAGAAAGAGAATGAAAGTCATTCCCTATGCCTCAGTCATAGGTTCTATAAAGTATGCCATGCTATGTACCAGACCAGTTGTGTGCCTTGCTATGAGTTTAGCAAGGAGGTACGATAGTGATCCAGGGATAGATCACTGGATAGCGGTCAAAGTTATCCTTAGTTACCTAAGAGGACTAAGGAAATATTTCTCAGTTATGGAGGTGATAAAAGAGTTCGTCGTAAAAGGTTACGTCGATGCAAGCTTTCACACCGATCTAGATGACTCAGAGTCTCAATCTGGATACATATTGAAAGTGGGAGTAATTAGCTAGAGTAGCTCCGTGCAGAGCATTGTAGACATAGAAATTTGCAAAATACATACGGATCTGAATGTGGCAGACCCGTTGACTAAACTTCTCTCACAAGCAAAACTTGATCACACCTTAGTACTCTTTGGGTGTTAATCACATGGCGATGTGAACTAGATTATTGACTCTAGTAAACCCTTTGAGTGTTGGTCACATAGCGATGTGAACTATGGGTGTTAATCACATGGTGATGTGAACTATTGGTGTTAAATCACATGGCGATGTGAACTAGATTATTGACTCTAGTGCAAGTGGGAGCCTGAAGGAAATATGCCCTAGAGGCAATAATAAAGTTATTATTTTATTTCCTTATGTCATGATAAATGTTTATTATTCATGCTAGAATTGTATTAACCGGAAACTTGATACATGTGTGAATACATAGACAAAACAAAGTGTCCCTAGTATGGCTCTACTTGACTAGCTCGTTAATCAAAGATGGTTAAGTTTCCTAACCATAGACATGCGTTGTCATTTGATGAACGGGATCACATCATTAGGAGAATGATGTGATGGACATGACCCATCCGTTAGCTTAGCATAATGATCGTTAAGTTTATTGCTATTGCTTTCTTCATGACTTATACATGTTCCTCTGACTATGAGATTATGGAACTCCCGAATACCGGAGGAACACCTTGTGTGCTATCAAACGTTACAACGTAACTGGGTGATTATAAAGATGCTCTACAGGTGTCTCCGATGGTGTTTGTTGGGTTGGCATAGATCGAGATTAGGATTTGTCACTCCGTGTATCGGAGAGGTATCTCTGGGCCCTCTCGGTAATGCACATCACTATAAGCCTTGCAAGCAATGTGACTAATGAGTTAGTTACGGGATGATGCATTACGGAACGAGTAAAGAGACTTGCCAGTAACGAGATTGAACTAGGTATGATGATACCGACGATCGAATCTCGGGCAAGTAACATACCGATGACAAAGGGAATAACGTATGTTGTTATGCGGTTTGACCGATAAAGATCTTCGTAGAATATGTAGGAGCCAATACGAGCATCCAGGTTCCGCTATTGGTTATTGACCGGAGAAGTGTCTCGGTCATGTCTACATAGTTCTCGAACCCGTAGGGTCCGCACGCTTAACGTTCGATGACGATTTGTATTATGAGTTATGTGATTTGATGACCGAAGTTTGTTCGGAGTCCCTGATGAGATCGGGGACATGACGAGGAGTCTCGAAATGGTCGAGAGGTAAATATTCATATATTGTAAGGCTATATTCGGACATCGGAAAGGTTCCGAGTGATTCGGGTATTTTTCGGAGTACCGGGGAGTTACGGGAATTCACCGGGAGAAGTAATGGGCCCTATTGGGCCATACGGGAAAGAGGAGGCAGCAGCCAGGAGGTGGCACCCCCCCCCCCAAGCCCAGTCCGAATTGGACAAAGGGTTGGGGGCGCGGCCCCCCTCTCCCTTCCTTTCCCCCTCTCCCTTTTGGTGGAATCCTACTAGGACTTGGAGTCCTAGTAGGACTCCCCTCTTGGGCGCGCCCTAGGGGCCGGCCGGCCCTCCCCTCCTCCCTCCTTTATATACGTGGGGAGGGGGGCACCTTAGGACACAAGTTGATTGTTTTTAGCCGTGTGCGGTGCCCCCCTCCACAGATTTCCACCTTGGTCATATTTTCGGAGAGCTTAGGCGAATCCCTGCCGGAATCACTTCATCATCACCGTCACCACGCCGTTGTGCTGACGAAACTCTCCTTCGGCCTCAACTGGATCAAGAGTTCGAGGGACGTCACCGAGCTGAATGTGTGCAGATCGCGGAGGTGCCGTACGTTCGGTACTTGGATCGGTTGGACCGCGAAGACGTTCGACTACATCAACCGCGTTACTAAACGCTTCCGCTTTCGGTCTACGAGGGTATGTGGACACACTCTCCCCGCTCGTTGCTATGCTTCTCCTAGATAGATCTTGCGTGATCGTAGGAATTTTTTTGAAATACTACGTTCCCCAACAGTATCTTCATATATCAGATTGAGGCTGCTGCCTTCGTCCATTAGGACTCTAGTGACGTGGTAGCCATCGATAATTGGGTCAAGGACCAGGGCCGCTGATCTTCCATGACGGATACTGACCGGGTGGTCCTTGCGATCGAAAGTGATCGGACATGCTGACCATGGATTGAACTTCGGGGCGACAGGCTCTAAGGCGCAGACATCCCAAAGTGTGCGTTTCCTCTCCTTCCTGGGTATATGAGTGGCGTAAATCATGTTCACCGTTTTAACCTCAGGAGGGAATTGCTTTTAGCCTCCATTGTTTGGCCTGCGAGGTTCCTCATCGTCCTTGCTGCGGGGGCTTTTGCCCATGTCCTCGGCTGTGAGTTTGCCGGCCTGCTTGATTACCCAACAATTGCGGTTGGTGTGGTTAGCGGGCTTGTCCGAGGTGCCATGGATCTGGCACGGCCTATCCAGGATGGCATCTAACTTAGTGGGTCCGTGCTGGTTCCCTTTAGAGGGCTTTTTCCGCGGTCCTGACTTGGAATTGTGGAATACGGCATTTACTGCCGTATCATCGGCCTCGGCGCCATTATGTCGGCATTTGTTTTTGTTACGCCTTGGATTTTCGTTGCCGTCCCGGACTTCTGAAGTGTCGGGGTCTTCTGGGTTGGTGCTTCTACGAGCCAACCAGCTATCCTCGCCCGCGCAAAAGTGGGTCATAAGGGAGGTAAGGGCCGCCATTGTTTTTGGCTTATCCTGGCCGAGCTGGCATGCCAGCCACTCGTCCCGGATACTGTGCCTGAACGCGGCTATGGCTTCGGCATCCGGACAGTCAACTATCTGATTCTTTTTAGTCAGGAACCGATTCTAGAATTGTCGGGCTGACTCCCCGGGTTGTTGGACCACATGACTCAAGTCATCGGCGTCCGAAGGCCGGGCATAGGTGCCTTGAAAGTTGGCTCGAAAAGCATCTTCGATTTCTTCCCAGCTCCCTTTGGAGTCTTCGGGGAGGCTGTTTAACCAGTGCCTAGCTGGTCCTTTGAGCTTTAATGGCAGATATTTGATGGCGTGGAGGTCGTCTCCTTGTGCCATATGAATGTGGATAAGAAAGTCTTCGATCCACACGGCCGGGTCCGTAGTCCCGTCGTATGGCTCGATATTTACGGGTTTAAACCCTTCTGGGAATTGGTGCCGCATCACCTCATTCGTGTAGCACATTGGATGAGCGGCGCCCCTTATTCGGGCCACGTCACATCGAACTTCAGAATCCATTCGTGCCCGGCGTTGATCGCGAGCTCTATCATTTCGGTCGAACCATGCTTGGTATCCATTTCTTCTTTCGTGAGGGTGGTCTCTTGATCCATAAATGGACCTTGATTGACCCGCTCTAACGGCCAGGTCGTGTCGCAGATCGTATTGATATGCTGGTTGTGCTGCCTCCTTGCCTTTATGGCGAGGGAGGGCTGGTGGGTATTCGGGCTCTCCCCCTGGCCTGTCTCTTCCTCGAGGGGGCGGTCCGACTGGTCGCCTTGAGTCCGTCTAGGCGGTACGGGCTCGAGGGCCTCATCGTCGAACTGTGGCAACAGTTTGCGCTTGGGGTAGCTCTTTGTCTGTCGCTCATAGCCATACCCTTCTTCGGCTTCTAGGACTTTCGTCCATCTGTCGTTGAGGGTGTCTTGTTCGGCCTTTATCTATTGTTGCTTCTTCTTCAAGCTTCACGCGGTAGCTATGAGCTATTGCTTGAACAGCTTTTGCCCCGGTGGATCTTCTGGGACAATAAAGTCCTTAGTTCCGAGGCTGGCCTCCTCTTCGGAGAGGGGCATATAATTGCTGTCTTCGGAATCATTGGGGTCCTCGGGAGTATGCTGAACCTCTTGCCCCTCTAAACCATCCGGTTGGTGTTCGGGGGCGGGGTCGCCGAGGTCTTCCGCATTGTCCAGGGTGTCGTCTTCTGCGGTGCTCATGTTGCTTTCCCTGCTACGTCGCCCCTTGGAGCGCCGGTGTTGCCTCCGGCGCTTGGGGGGCTCCTCTCTAGGGTTACCATCCCTTATGGGAGTGCCGTCCCCATTGGCGCCATCGTCGTCGTCCTTGGGGGTGTCCACCATGTAGATGTTGTAGGTGGATGTGGCCGTCCATCGGCTGGTGATGGGAGGGGCCGTGGCCTCACCATCGTCGTCCATGTCATCAGCCTCCTCGGAGGCATAGTCCAGCATGTCGGTTAAATCCTCGACCGTGGCTATTAGGTGGGTGGTGGGTGGGACGTAAAATTCCCTGTGGCCTGCCTCAAGGCTCCGTTGAGCGTGAGTCGAGGATGGGTCATCGACAATAGTCATCGTTTGGATCCGATCAAGCGCTTCGTTTAACAGAGCGAGGCTAACCGGATTGGTGGAAGAGATTTCTTCGGAGCTGACCTCCGTTACAATGGTGGGGAAGGGTGCGAGTCCGGCCAGGGTAGGATCCTGGTCTTCAGACGTTGTACCCGTGTCGAAGCCCGCCGTCGGATCTATAGCGGGTCCGGCTCGGGCTGCCTCCCAGTTTTCGGGCGCCGAACTCCCATCGGGGCTCAAAGCCGAATTCCTGACGAGGAAGGAGGGTCCGTACATGATTAATTCCCGGTCTTCGGACGTAAGGGCCGCGCCCAAGCTCGAAGCTGACAGTGTGGTAAGGACTGATCCGGAGATTAGATCGGAAAGAGGCGACGAAGTTGAAGCTTCGGGAGCCACGGTGGTCCCAGGTGAGGCTGAGAAACCAGTGAAGATCAGATCGCCCCGAGCATCGGCGACGTATTCGAAGTTACCAAACCTGATCTGATGCTCAGGGGCGAAGCTGTCGACCGGTTGAGGTGCCCGGCCGAGTCGGAGTGCAAGACAACGCTGCCGAATGCGAAAAGTTGCCCGGGGACAAAGATGTCCCCGGTGCTAATGCCGTCTCCGATGATCAGGCGAGCCATCGACCCTTCGGCGATCCAACAACGGAACTCTCAAAGAAAGCACCAATGTCGGTGTCAAAACCGGTGGATCTCGGGTAGGGGGTCCCGAACTGTGGACCTTGGATCAATGGGGAACAGTGGACGTGGGACACGATATTTACCCAAGTTCGGGCCCTCTCTAAGAGGTAAAACCCTACGTCCTGCTTGATTATATTGCTTGTGTATAAGGGGGGTTACAGAGTAGATCTACCACGAGATCAGATGAACTAAACCCTAACTAGTAGGATGGTGATTGTTCTTCTAGCCTCCACGGACTAAGCCCACTGGTTTATATAGACACCAGGGGGTACTAGGGTTTACAGATAGTCGGTTACATCAAGGAAACATCAGATCTTCCATCTTGACTTGGGGTGCACACCAAGGCACAAAAAGGTCTTCGGTCCGGATACGGTGCGGCCCAGCAGTCCGACCCATGTGAAATAGGTCGGCACCCCGAGGACCCCCTAGTCCAGGACTCCCTCAGTGAGGGTCATGCTCGACGTAGTGTCCGGCTTTGAGCTTTGATATATTCCCTTTCTGGAGTGGTTACCACGTGTTGCTAGGTCGAACAACGTTCACACGGTTTCTCATTGTGCCGGACTACGCGCAAATGAAGTTGAAGATGCCGGGCCCAAAAGGCGTCATCACTATATGCGGTAATCCGGAGCAGTCACTCAGGACCATTGGCACAGAAGCGGCAACCCCAAGGGCGACGCTGGGGCTACAACCGACGATGGGGCGGTGCTCGGACTGGTGTTGGAATTTGCACCCATCGGTGCTGCGGCTGGCTCGTTCTGTGCTGGAACGGGGCGATGCTGGACCCGACGAGACACAACGTTGCAACCGGCTGGGAGAGAGTGCAACTAGCGTTGACAACGACACGCTGTGGGCGGCTATCCGGTGATGCCAGTGGGGCGGGTGGCGAGCCCGCTGATGCTTGTCGTGAAAGGAAGCGAGGAACGTGGTTGCGCCGACGAAGGAAGGAAGCGGGGTGGGGGGATCTCCATCTCGTTTACACGATGCGAGGAGGACGAAGCCATTTTGCCTGATCAAACGTTTCTGACGCGATTGGTTGGGGGCTGGCGCCGATCGGCCGATGCCTAGCATCTGCATCGGCCTTATCCAAACAACCACTTAAGAAGAAACGCGGGGGGGGGGGGGGGGGGGGTTGTCTGAATCGGCCTTTGGAGCTAGTGTTTGATTATTATTTTCTGAGACATACTTTTTTTTAGGGGTTTTGAGACATAGTTTTTTTTTTAGGCATAGCTAGTGTTTGATAAATAAACTTGACTAGCTCGCGAAAGCCCAGCCCAAGATGGCAAGATCGTAGATGGGCCCTTGGGCCATTCCCCAAGAAGAATGCTCCACCCCAGCCGCAGGGAAAACCCTGGCTTGCGCCCTTCTCCTCTTCTTGCCTCGCATCGCCTCCCCGCAGCCAAAAACCCTAGCGCACGCACACCTTGCCGCTCCGGCCCCGAGACGCATTCCGGAAACCTCCGGAACGCCGCAATGGTTTGGTTTCAGTGCGAAGACTGCGGCGAGAACCTCAAGAAGCCCAAGCTTGCCGGCCACTTCCGCTCATGCTCCGCCTACAAGGTGACGCGCCGTCTCTCTCTCTCCCGCCTCTACTCCCCCCCGCGTGGATTTAGCTTGCTTATTGGGATACTAACATGCGATTGTGCGACTGTTTGGTTCGGTTTTGTGCAGCTTTCCTGCATCGACTGCGGCGCAGTCTTCAGCCAGGACACCGTCCAGACGCACACCCAGTGCATCTCCGAGGCCGTGAGTTCCATTGCTTCTCTCCCTGTTATGAAATTTACTCTTCTGTTATAGGATTCGGATGAAGCGTGACATTTATGGGCGTGGAATTTGGTTAACATGTAAATTTTAGTTGCTGGATTGTGATAATTGGCGTGTAAGGTTGCAGCCTTTGGGGGCGACTAAGTGTGCCCATACGTATATTTTTAGCTTAGGTTTCTTAATGTGAATTGTTATGTCGGCCTGTCTGGATCCCCAGTCTGTAAACCACGGAAGGGTTAGTTCAGGTCACAAATCAGTATTTTGAATGGGTTGTTCAGAGTGCGTTCTCTGTAAGACATTGGAACAAATGCTAGTTAATTATCGGTCCTGTGGGTACTCATTTCTCTGATCTATTGTCATTTCAGGAGAAGTATGGTCCCAAGGGACTGAACAAGCCATCCAGCAATGCACAGGGTAAGCCAGACAAGCCAAAGCCAAATGCCGATGTTGATATCAATGTTGGGTTGTCGACACGCCCTCCTTGGTTCTGCAGGTATGCTAACATGATCCTCAGTATATATACAATGGTATTTGCAGGTTCTGTAGTAAAACCATGCTCCATATTTGTATCTCTGAACTAATATATTCGAAATCGTTGAAGTTTGTATTATGCTTAATTGATGTTCATAACTTGGGTTTCTTGTGTACTGTTGTCACCATTCACAAACAGCTTGACTGGAACATTTCTGAAATACATGAGCGGTGAGCCTGATGCATAATAATGCGGTGCCCCTATAGGAACATATCAAAATAAGGCAATGTTGAAAGTTTTATAAGTCCAATTTGTGAAACTTCTTTATTACATTTTGTTGATTGATTGTATAAGCAAATGCCTTTCATGATCGCCCTAGTTTGGGGATCTTTTCATTATGGAAACTTCAGATGTGTAGAGCACTCATGCCCTTGCTGTTTAGATAAGTAATCCCTTTTTTGGTCATGAAGTCAGGTCATTTCAGCTTAAGCAGTCTCAGGTTTCACTAACATGCCTTCTAACATAACTATCCTGGGTTTGCATCTCAGCCTATGCAATACAACTACCACTAGCAAGCAAACTCTCTTGGGGCATGCTGATGGCAGGAAACATAGGGCAAAAGCAAAAGCCTTTCATGCTTCTCAGAAGCAAGAAAATGGAGCCGAACAAACTCCCGACAAGGAAACTGGTGGAGCACCAACAACAGCATCTACACAACTAAATGACGGGAAGGGTGTTGACGGTGAAAGAGATGCTGACAAAGATGTTGTGAAGAGAAAGAGAACAGATAGCACAACCTCGGAGGAGCCAGATAATGCAAAAAGACAAAATTTATCGAACTTGAAGACTGAAGCGGAACTCAAAACAAAGAGCAAAAGTGCTGCAGAACTGGTCAATGGTGCCAATCATCAAGATATTAAGAAGAAAATCAAGTGGAAGAAAATTATTACGAAGATACTAGAGACGGTAAAGCTATATTCGATGTTGCTTTTGTCAATTTTCTGTTGCTACCTGGTGTTACAGTTAAGCTGATGTTTTCTTACAGAATTCGGATGGAGCTATGAAGTTAAAGAAGCTACAAAAGCTAGTTATCAGGGAAGTTTTAGAATGTGGTCTGTTGAAAGATAAGGAGCAGCTGCATGCTCTGTTGATGGACAAGGTAATTAGCATGAAAGATAAAATTGCAGTTAAATACTTCCTCTGTCTGGAATTACATGTCGCTCAAATGGATGTATCTAGATGTATTTCAGTGCTAGATACATCCGTTTGAGCGACAAGTAATTCAGGACGGTGGGAGTACCTATTTTCTCCTAGTTTGGACTCTTGCTCAGTGATGCAATGATACTGTTTCGTTTGTTGTAGATAGCTTCGAGCTCCAGATTTTCTGTGGATGGGAAGAACATTAGATTGGTGGCCAAGAATGAAGAATCATAGTCCTTGACATTTTCTTGTGCTCTATTTAAGATGTTACTAAAATTTCAGGGAAAATGATACAGGCAGTATTATTTTTGGAGCTGTCAGTTTTGGATTTGTTATGTGCCTGTATCATTTCCAGAGAAAACAGTTCCAAGATACATGAACTTTGTGTTTGATTTTTTTGGAACAGTGGGACCAACCCGATTTCGAAATTGCTGTATGGACGACACTCGCCGGCCGAACTTTGGACGATGGGAGTGGACACGGTGATGCTCAATTTTGCTAATTGCATGGATGGCTTGATGTGCTACATCGTACCAAAATCGTCCACAATGTGTCGGCTGTGTAGCAGCGTCGCGGAGCTCCAGATGCTGTGAACTTTTCCGGTATATTTGGCAAGGCAGCTCTGTGCAAATTGACAACTATATACGCAATCAAGAAATGCGAGCTGCCTGTGTTTTGGTACCGTCATATCAGCAACACAGCTCTCAGTCTAGTGTACCTTCGTACTCCCTCCGTTTACAAATACAAGATGTTTTGGTATTTCAATATGAACTACTTCCTCCGTTCCCAAATATAAGTCTTTAGAGATTTCAACATGTAACTACATACGGAGCAAAATAAGTGAATCTACACTCTAAAATATATCTATATACATCCGTATATTGCAATCCATTTGAAACTTCTAAAAAGACTTTTATTTAGAAATGGAGAAAGTACATGCAAGCCGAAATGTTCGCAAACATAAGATGTTTTGGATATTTCAATACGGACTACATATGAGCCGAAATGAGGAAACAAACACACTAAAACATGTTTATATATATATATTTGATTCAGAATACTAAAACATATCTACATACATCCAATTCCAGATAAGTTAGAATATTACCTTCATCCTAAATTATTTGTTTTAAATTTGTCTAGATATATCTAAACAAATCTAAGATAAATAA
Organism: Thinopyrum elongatum; assembly: GCA_011799875.1. NCBI lineage: Eukaryota > Viridiplantae > Streptophyta > Magnoliopsida > Poales > Poaceae > Thinopyrum > Thinopyrum elongatum. Next base: position 299,168,972 of record CM022299.1, read on the forward strand.
CTCGGGGCGGAGGAAGTATTTGTCAACGGAAGGAGTAGAATAATACTGTTCTTGGAGGTCTAGAGGATGATGCCTGTAGTTATTTATTTTTTTGCGGGCAAATCAGGGAGCTTTATTGTACGAAAGTGTTCCTCGGACAATCGGCCAGAAGGCTGGTCACCAGGAAACTGGGAGTTTCATCGAGCCAGCTTTCGGTCGCATTCAACGTGCAAGCGCGTTTTGCACAGAGATGCGCCGGTAAGTTTGCTGACCTGTTTACATGCTTGATCTCAAAAACTGAAAAATCGTAAACTAGCTCACCTATTTCATCTAAGATTGGAGCCACAATCGAACGAGAATTGTGGCGAGTGTTCCAGAGTCGCACCAACTCCATGCAGTCTACCTCCATTATCACATGCGAGAAGCCTCGGAGTTTTGCAAAACGAGCACCTTCCCGCATCGATAAAGCTTCAATAATTAGTGGGTCTGAGATGCCCACATATGGCTTGCTCCAAGCTCCCAACAGTGCGGACTCCGAGCGCGCGACACCTCCCGCTCCTCCTCGTCCATCAGCAAAATTGAGAGCCCCATCCGTCGTGCTTTTTATCATCCCTGCCGTGTCCTGGCAAAACAATGGGGGAGCTACGAGGCAGCTCAAGGAGAGCAAGGGCCTCCCTGGTGGATCTGATAGCCGACGTCGGATCCCTCCCCTGCTCCCCATGTTTGATACGGTTACATGAATGCCATATCGTCCACATGATAGTAATGATTCTAGCTCGATCTTCTTCCCCAAAACGGTCATCACATAAAATGTCTCTGGCCCATGAATCTGGATGTAAGCGAGGAAGTCGTACACTGAACCACACACAAGCTTCGTCCCAGAAGCATTGTGCATGAGAACAATGGATAAGAGCATGCATGAGGTCTTCCTCCTTGGCCAAACAAACTTTGCATCTGTCTAAGACTGCAATGTGACGGTGTTTGAGAGTGCACTCATCTGGAAGTATCCGTCGTAGTACCCTCCACCAAAACACACGGACTTTTGGGATTACTTTGAGTTTCCACAAGGCGTTCCACATCTGTTTATCATCTCGTGAGGTGCCGGTAGCCGTCCCTTCCTCTAGAGCGGAACGCTCGTTCTGAGTCACAAGAGCACGGTACGCCGATTTAACAGTGTAGTTGCCTGATTTTTCAAAGGCCCAAGCATAGAAATCCTCACCTCCCCCTCTCCTGATAGGAATGTTAAGAATGGCATCAGCATCCGGGGCGATGAATGTTGTACGTATCAACTCTTGCCGCCATGACCAAGTGTCAGGATCAATGAGATCCGACACCGTCTGGATAGTTGTGTTAGGTGGCCTCAGCATTGGAGTCATAGAAACAGTCCCGGGAATCCATTTATCTGTCCACACATGGATGGAGTTCCCGTTTCCCACTCTTTTTATCAAGCTCGCCTTCAAAGCTTCCCTGCCAGCGATGATAGCCCTCCAGGTTGCAGAAGCAGACTTGGGGACACTTGCTTGCACGAATCCTGTGTCAGGGAAGTAGCGACCCTTCAAAATTCTTGCACAAAGAGAATTCGGATTAGTCATAAAACGCCAACCATGTTTCCCAAGCAGTGCCAGGTTGAATTGATGTGGTTCACGAAAACCCATACCTCCCTTGCACTTGGGTGTTGCCAAATTATTCCAGGATACCCGATGCAACACATTTTTGTCGATAGAGCTGCTCCAGAAATATTTCGCCATGGGTGAAGTCAGACTCTTGCATACCTTTTTCGTGAGCAGGAAAGTACCCATAGAATATATGGGGATTGCCTGAATCACGGATTTCAGCAATGCTTCGCGTCCTGCACACGCTAACATTTTCTCAGACCATCCCTGAATCTTCCCGCGGGCCCTCTCCCCGATGTGATCGAATGTTCCACTTGTGATGCGACCAACTGCCGTGGGTAGCCCCAGGTATCGTTCGCTAAAGGCCTCCACATCAATGTTGAGGACGGCTTTCAGCTGCTGCTTCAACTGATCAGGTGTGTTAGAGCTAAAAAAATAGAACTCTTCCCCCGGTTAACACACTGTCCTGAAGCTTCACCATAAATCCTCAAAATATCATCCAGTCGTACAGCACTCTGGGTATTTGCACTAATGAAGATTAAACTATCATCTGCGAAGAGTAAATGGGTGACCTAGGGTGACTTGTAACTGACTCGTATGCCTCTGTCAATAAACCCGGCATTATAAAACTTCAGCAAAGAAGAGAAACCCTCCGCACATAACAAAAATAGATATGGCGACGCCGGATCACCTTGCCTCAAGCCGCGAGAGGGAGTGAAATATGGTAGTAGCTCTCCGTTGACACGAACAGAGAATCGAACTGAAGATACACATTTCATGATCAACCGAATAAAGACTATGCTGAAGCCTAGCTTTGTCAAGATGGCCTCAAGAAAATGCCATTCAACTCAGTCGTAGGCCTTCATCATATCTAGTTTGATTGCGCAAGCATAGTTTTTCCCCTTCTTCCGTCTTTTCATTGTATGCATACTTTCATATGCCACCAAAACATTATCAGTTATCAGACGTCCGGGAACAAAAGCGCTCTGCTCTTCACTTATTATCTCATCCATAAAACCTCTCATGCGGTTTGTCACACATTTAGAAGCGATCTTGTATAAAACCGAACATAGAGCGATAGGACGGTATTGCGAGATGGACTGAGGAAACCGTACCTTAGGGATCAAGGTGATGGAAGTGTCGTTCAATCCTGTAGGTAGTTCCCCTCCATTCAAGAAATCCAAAACTGCCGCGGTCACCGTGTCACCCAGCAAACTCCAGTGTCGCTGGTAGAAACCTGCAGTGAATCCATCTACCCCCGGTGCTTTAGATGGAGCCATCTGGAATAAAGCTGTACGTACCTCTGCTGCACAAAAGGGTTTTGTAAGTTCCACGTTCATGTCATTGGTGACTTTGACTGGAACATGATGAAGAAGCTCGGTTGCGTCCGTGAACCCCTGTGATTCGTATAAGTTCCGGTAAAAGGACTGAACCTCACTCTTATCCTCTGTTTCATTAGCGCACACGGAGCCATCCTGACGGCGTAGCCCTTGTATTTTATTTACCCGTTTGCGTTGAGCTGCTTGCGCTTGAAAATAAGCAGTATTGCGGTCGCCGTCCCTGAGCCAGGGCACACGAGACCGCTGCTTAAACCAAATCTCCTCTTGGTGGAGAGCCTCCCGCAATTGATTGACAATTTCTTTTTCTTCATCCGTTGGACCGCGACCAATCGAACGACATCTAAGCTTGTCCAGTTTCTTCTGTAGTTGCCGGACCCGACGAGTTAGACAACCAAATTCACGAGTTCCCCAAGGTTCCAAGATTTGCTTCAAGTGATCCAGTGAGTCCGCAACACCTTGGAGCCCAGGTCCTCTATTAGCTTCCTGCTATGCTTTGGCTACAATTTGATCATAGTCCACATGTGATGCCCACACATTCTCGTATCTGAACTGTTTCTTGGCTCTAGACATGTTGGGCATATTTTCCTTTATTTCCGCTACAACAAAACAGTGGTCAGACTCATTATGCTATGAAACGATTCGTCCTGCTATTGTTCGTTTCTACGTAGTAACATGTACTACTTCTTTTTCTGTCTTATACTTCCTCCGGTCCTTTTTACTCTGCATATAAGAATTGTCTGAAGTCAAACTTCATAAAGTTTGACCATATTTATATAAAAAAATATCAACATCTACCATGCTGAAGTTATACAATATGAAAATTTAAGTCATGACGCATCTAATGATATTGATTTCACATTGTAAATGTTTGTAACTTTTTTATAAAGTTGGTCAAACTTTACGAGACTTGACTTCAGACAAATCTTATATGCGAACTAAAAAGAACTGGAGGGAGTATTTAGAACCAGTACCCCTTCGTTCACTATTATAAAATGTTTTAAATATTTCAATTTAAATTACATACGAACTAAAATGTGTGAACAAACACAGTAAAACATGTCTAATATACATTCGATTTAGACAACTAGAACATCCTATAATAATGATCGGAGGGAGTATCTTTTGGCCCTTGTTTGGTAAGGAAAAGAAAGCCCAGGGCCACAAACCCCTAGGGGTAATTTTCACGTGCACATGGGATTCCCCTGAAAAAACATGGGATTTTCAACCAGCCGTGATGGGTAATTTCTGCCACGACGACTAGAGGAACGAATCTTAAATGTGGAGTGCTGGAGGGAGGATGGTGGGGGGCGTCGCTTCCAACCCCATCACTACTTTTCGCGAGAGCGAGCGAGGGTTTCCTCCCCGACCTCTCGAGGCATGAAAGCCTCTCCCGGGGAAAGGCCGTGGAACAGGCGGGGCTGCCCCAATCTTGTGGGCATCCAAACACAGTGGTCGTTCAACCTGCAGTTTCTCCACCCAGGGAATAGGCAGGAATCCCGGGAGGATCCCCTGTAACCAAATGAGCCCTTAGTGTGTGTTCCTTGAGTCCATTCAGAACGAGGCCTACGTTGAGGCCAACCGACGCTTCATTCGGCAGCAGAGGGCGGAGATCGACGAGTTCTTCGCCTCTAGTTCGGACAACGATGAGCCGGAGTTGCGCGGTTGCCCATCTACCCGGAGTCGAGGCACAGTGATCGTCGACATCTCCAACGATGAGTAGATTTAGATATGTACGTAGTGTGTAGGTTTTTAATCTGCATGGCTAGTATGGATTTGAGGAATAAAGTTTGAGGTTTACGAGCGATTTTTATGTGTTGCCCGGTCATTGTCCGCGGACGCCAGGGGCGGATTTTCAACCAGCCGTGATGGGTAATTTCTGCCACAACGCCTAGAGGAACGAATCTTAAATGTGGAGCGCTGGAGGGAGGATGGTGGGGGCCGTCGCTTCCAGCCCCATCACCACTTTTCGTGAGAGCGAGCGAGGGTTTCCTCCCCGACCTCTCAAGGCATGGAAGCCTCTCCCGGGGAAAGGCCGTGGAACAGGCGGGGCTGCCCCAATCTTGTGGGCATCCAAACGCAGTGGTCGTTCAACCTGCGGTTTCTCCACCCAGGGAATAGGCAGGAATCCCGGGAGGATCCCCTGTAACCAAATGAGCCCTCAGTGTGTGTTCCTTGAGTCCATTCAGAACGAGGCCTATGTTGAGGCCAACCGACGCTTCATCCGGCAGTAGAGGGCGGAGATCGACGAGTTCTTCGCCTCTAGTTTGGACGATGACGAGCCGGAGTTGCGCGGTTGCCCATCTACCCGGAGCCGGGCACAGTGATCGTCGACATCTCCAACGATGAGTAGATTTAGATATGTACATAGTGTGTAGGTTTTTAATTTGCATGGCTAGTATGGATTTGAGGTATAAAGTTTGATGTTTACGAGCGATTTTTATGTGTTGCCCGGTCATTGTCCGCGGACGCCCGGGGCGTATTTTGGATACTCTTAGCACGTAAGAGCAACTCCAATGCACCGACGCAAACATACATGATTTTTGTCCGCTTTTTTTGTTCGTTTGGGTTGGCATTTTGGGCAGCATCCGCACCCGTCCGCATTTGGGTGGTCTGTGCGCCCAACTGGCCGACACATATTTGTCCGTGCTGCCATGTTTTTGCAACTTGTTTTGCATACATATAAAAAACATTCTCAAAGTTCATATGATTCATATCCAGGTAAAAATATCATAGTTATTACAACTAAATTAAAATCTCATAGTTTACAAATCAAATGAAATTTAAATTGTCACAAATACATTGCAAAGAAAAAGAGCAACACATCTATTGGTTGCCAAGGTGAGCCCATATATACTCAGCTAAATCATCTGGGAGTTGAATGTAAGTTGCCCAATCACGCATTCCAAGATGAAATTGGATGAACTGTGCAAATATTACCGCTCCTCCATGCACAGACACAACATTTTTCCCTGATATTGAAACCCATGTATATGATTTCATCCTCACGCTCATCCTCTACGATCATGTTGTGCATGATCACACAAGCAATCATCACCTCCCACAACTTCTTGGTACTCCAAGTTCTAGCAGGATACCGAATGATGCCCCATGAAGAACACCAAAAGCACGCTTCACATGCTTTCTACCACTCTCTTGTGCTTGGGAAAATCTCTGCCTCTTCTTTCCTATCGAGTTGGGGATTGTCTTCACAAGAGTAGTCCACTGAGGATAGATACCATCAACTAGGTAATATCCTTTGTTGTAGTGGTGGCCATTGATCTCAACGTTGATCTCTAGGCAGTTGCCTTCTGCAAGCCTTCCTATCACTAGAGAACGCTGAAGCACATTGATGTCACGTAAGAGTCGGCCATGCCCAAAAAAGAGTGCCGAATCCAAAGATCTTGTGAAGCCACGGCCTCAAGTATCTTCTGCAAGCCTTCCTATCACTAGAGAACGCTGAAGCACATTGATGTCACGTAAGAGTCGGCCATGCCGAAAAAAGAGTGCCGAATCCAAAGATCTTGTGAAGCCACGGCCTCAAGTATGACAGTGCAACCTTTCACATGGCTCGTATACTGCCCCTGCCAAGCAAATGGATAGTTCTTCCACTTTCAGTGCATACAATCTATGCTACCAAGCATCCGAGGAAAGCCCCTATCTGCATTGATCGCCAACAACTAGGTTGTACCTGCAACATTTGGCTCTCTCAAGTACTCCAGGCCAAACACTACTACCGTAGCCTTGCAGAACCTGTACATAGATTCTAGGCATGTGGACTCACTCATGCAGACGTACTCATCAATCAGATCACCGGGTATTTCGTATGCAAGCATCCGAATAGTTGCAGTGCATTTCCGATAAGAAGAGAAGCCAACCCCGAGGGCATCCTCCTTGCATATGAAATAATTATTGTATGCCACAACCCCCTCCCGAATACGATTGAACACATGTCGAGCCATCCGGAAATGATGCAGAAATAGCTTGTGTTTGAAGAGCGGGGAAGAGGACTTGAAGTAGTTTTCCCAGAGTAGGCAATGGCCGCTCTCTTTGTAGCGATTCAACGCCGGAGCATGGCCTGGCATTGAGCCCCTAAACATCGGCCGCTGCCTAGCAATGTGATCATGGACAACAAAAGTAGCAACCACAAACTCCTCATCGTCCGACGATGAATCATCCGAATCGCAAATGAAGTTGTTGAAAAAGTATTCGTCTCCACTATCCATTTGTACCTTGCGGGCGAAACATCGAACACCTTGCGGGCATGGTTGAAGAAGCCGGCAGGCGAGGAGCCCCATGCCTCTCCCAGACCAGGCATCAGGCTTGTCGGCGTGGAGGCGACCGTGGCGGCGAATGTCGACCGAGGAAGCCGGGATTGGAGCGTTGCCGGCGGCAGTGGAGGCGAGGGAGGGTGCTACGATAGCAGTGAAACAAGGCCCTGCTCGCCGGCAAGGGTGGCCGTCGGGAGCGGCGTGTTGCTGGGGGATGTTTGTGGGTGCGGGGCAGTGGCCTGGGCAGCGTCCAGTCGACCGGAACTGGGCGACGGCGGGTGATACGTCTCCAACGTATCTATAATTTATGAAGTATTCATGCCATGTTTACAACAATTTTATATGATTTTGGTATGATTTGATTAGAACTAACCCGGACTGACGTTGTTTTCAGCAGAACTACCATGTTGTCATTTTTTGTGCAGAAATAAAAGTTCTCGAAATGGGCTGAAAATTTAAGGTGATTTTTTATGGACCAAAAGAGACACCCGAAGCACCGGAGCTGGGCCAGGAAGTGACCGAGGAGGCCACAATCCTAAGGGGCGAGCCCACCCCCTAGGGCGCGCCCCCCGGCTTGTGGGCCCCTCGGGCACCCACTTGAGGTGAGACCAGTGCCAAAAATTCCTATATATTCCGTAACCTCCAGAAAGAACCCTAGATGAGAAGTTATGCCGTCGCAAGCCTCTGTAGCCACGAAAAACCAATCGAGACCCTGTTCCGGCACCCTGCAGGAGGGGGAAATCATCACCGGAGGCCATCTTCATCATCCCAACGGTCTCCATGACGAGGAGGGAGTAGTTCACCCTCGGGGATGAGGGTATGTACCAGTAGCTATGTGTTTGATCTCTCTCTCTCTCTCTCTTGTGGTCTTGATTTGGCACGATCTTGATGTACCGTGAGCTTTGTTACTATAGTTGGATCATATGGTGTTTCTCCCTCTCTATCTTCTTGTGATGAATTGAGTTTTGCCTTTGAGGTTTCACTATTATCGGATTGAGTACTTTTATGGATTTGAGAACACTTGATGTATGTCTTGCGTGGGATACCCGTGGTGACAATGGAGTGTTCTATTGATTCACTTGATGTATATTTTGGCACTCAACTTGCGGATTCCCGAGGTGACATTGGGGTAATCTATGCATAGGGGTTGATGCATGTTTTCATCCTTGTTTCTCCGGTAGAAATCTTGGGGCACTCTTTGAGGTTCTTTGTGTTGGATTGAATATTATGAATCTGAAGTTGTTTGATGCATATCGTATAACTGACCCATGAATACTTGTGGTGACATTGGAGTATCTAGGTGACATTAGGGTTGATTGATATGTATCATATGGTGTTATTTTAGTATGAACTCTAGGGCTGTTTGTGACACTTATAGGAATAGCTCAAAAGATTGATTAGAAAGAATAACTTTGAGGTGGTTTCGTACCCTACAAGCAATTTCATCTTATGTTCTCCGCGATAGGAACTTTGGAGTGACACTTTTTCGCATGTTGAGGGATTGCCATATGATTTAATTATGTTATCATTGTTGAGAGAATTTGCACTAGTGAAAGTATGAACCCTAGGCCTTGTTTTCAAGCATTGCAATACCGTTTTTGCTCACTTTTGTTACTAGTTACCTTGTTGTTTTTATATTTTCAGATTACAAAAACCTATATCTACTACCCATATTACACTTGTATCACCATCACTTCGCCGAACTAGTGCACCTATACAATTTAGCATTGTATTGGGTGTGTTGGGGACACAAGAGACTCTTTGTTATTTGGTTGCAGGGTTGTTTGAGAGAGACCATCTTCATCCTACGCCTACCACGGATTGATAAACCTTAGGTCACCCACTTGAGGGAAAATTTCTACTGTCCTACAAAACTCTGAGCTTGGTGGCCCAACAAGAGTCTACAAGAAGAAGGTTGTGTAGTAGACATCAAGCTCTTTTCTGGCGCCGTTACCGGGGTGGTGAGTGCTTGAAGGTATATCTTTAGATCTTGCAATTGAATCTTTTAGTTTCTTGTTTTATCACTAGTTTGGTTTATAAAAGAAAACTACAAAAAAATGGAATTGAGGTTGCCTCATATGCTTCATCTTTTTAATGTCTTTCGTGAAAATGATGGAAAGGAAAATTATGCTCAAGTGTTAGAAGAAGAATTCAATAAAATGGTTGGCATAAAATCTTTGAATGATGAGCATGATTGCAATGTTGTTAGTATGAATTCCTTGAATACCCATGATGCTAATGATATGCAAAGCCATAAGCTTGGGGATGCTATATTTGATGAAGATGATATTTTTAATCCCCCAAGTTTTGATGAGAAAATTTATTATGATGAAAGCATGCCTCCTATTTATTATGATTATGTTGATGAAAGTGGGTTTGAAAGAGTGTCAACTCTAGTTAATGATCCCACTATTTTGGAGGGTGTTGAATCTTTTCACAATATTGATAAAAGTGGATTTGGAGAGGTCATGACTTTATTTAGTGATGAATCCACTATTTTGGAAGAGGTTCCAATTCATTATGAGAACAAAGTTGCTATCTATGATGATTATTGTGATGACATGAATGCTATAAAGAATAATTATAACCATGAAACTTGTCATCATGATTTTAATTTTCAATTGGATTATGCCTCACATGATAGTTATTTTGTTGAGTTTGCTCCCACTACTATTTATGAGAATAAATTTGCTTATGTGGAGAGTAATAAAATTTCTATGCTTGTGGATCATGAAAAGAATGCTTTATGTGATAGTTATATTGTTGAATTCATTCATGATGCTACTGAAAATTACTATGAGAGAGGAACACATGCTTGTAGGCTTCTCAATAATACCAAGTTTCCTCTCTATGTATTGAAAATCTTGAAGTTTTGCTTGTTTTGCCTTCCTATACTAGTTGATTCTTGTTTCCATAATTTGTTTGCTCACAAAATCCCTATGCATAGGAAGTGGGTTAGGCTTAAATGTGCTAGTCATATGCTTCATAATGCTCCCATTATGTATCAATTCTTATCTTCTATGTGAGCATCATTGAATTCATCCTAGCTAAAAAGGCATTAAAGAAAAGTGCTTGTTGGGAGACAACCCAATATTTACCCCTACTTTTTTGTGTGTTCACATGATTAAGCTACTGTAGTAATCATGTTTTATAGCTTTTGTTCCAATAAAGTTCCAAGTAAAGCCTCTGGGATAGTGTGGTTGATAGTTGATTTGATTCTGTGCAAAAACAGAAACTTTTGCATCCAGTAACAGAATTGTTCAAATTCACTGGAACGTGGAAAAACTCTGAATTTTTTACACAATATTGATATACAAATTTTCTACGTCTTCCTGAGTTTTCTGAATTTTTGAGTAACAGAAGTATGAGCATAATTCAGATCTTTATAGACTATTCTGTTTTTGATAGATTCTGTTTTCGATGCATAGTTTGCTTGTTTTCTAGTTTCTATGGCTTATATTGCTTAATATAAATTGTGGAAATTATAGAGTACAGTAGGAATTATGTGGAAACAATTATGAATCTTGTCTTTGATAGGACCCAAGTGAATGATTTGTTTTACTATGCTAACCCATCTCACGAAGTTCCGTTAAGTTTTGTGTGATTGAAGTTTTCATGTTTTGAGTGAGATATTGATATGAGAAGAATAAGGAGTGACAAGACCCTAAGCTTGGGGATGCCCAAGGCACCCCAAGATAATATTCAGGGAAGATACAAGAAACTAAGCTTGGGGATGCCCCAGAAGGCATCCCCTCTTTTGTCTTCGACATTATCGGTAACCTCACTTGGAGCTATATTTTTATTCGTCACATGATATGAGCTTTGCTTGGAGCGTAATTTTATTTTATTAGGATTTGCTTGCTGTTATTTAGAGTAATTTTTTGCATCTTTTATTTCAAAAAAAGTGTTAAGTATAGCCTTTACCATGCTTATTTTGCAAGTTTATATGTGGCTGTTTGAAAACAGAAAGTTTGTTGTTATGTTTTGAATATTTGTGAATAGTCAGAACATGACAAAATCTTAAATTTTTTACACGTTTAGATATGACAAATTTTCTATAGTGTGGTAAATTTTTCAGATTTTTTGGAGTAAGGGAAGTATGAGTATAATTGCACTCTTTATAGACTATCCTGTTTTGACATATTGCTGTTATGTTTGCGTTGTTTGCATATGTTTGCTTGTTTAATGATTCTATTTGAGGATACGAGTATTAAATATGCAGAGGCATTTAGTATAAAATATTAAATTATAATTTTAGTGATTTTATACAGTAGAGAATGATAAGGTTTTGCATTTGATTTATACTAACTTATCTCACGAGTTCTTGTTGAGTTTTGTGTGGATGAAGTTTTTAAGATTTAGGGAAACCATGATATAAAAGGAATTAAGGAGACACAAAAGCTCAAGCTTGGGGATGCCTAAGGCATCCCAATATAACATTCCAAAAAGTCTCAAGCATCTAAGCTTGGGGATGCCCCGGTTGGCATCCCACCTTTCTTCATCAAGATTTATCGGTTGAGCCTAAGTTTTTGCTTCTTCACATGATGTGTGCTATTTTTAGAATGTCATTTTATTTTGTTTTACTTGCTGTTTTAATAAAATACTTAGATCTGAAATTTTTAAATGAGAGAGAGAGTCTTCACATAGCTACTTAATTATTTGACTACTCATTGATTTTTACTTATATCTTTTTGGAGTAGTTTGTCATTTACTCTCGTACTTCACTTATATTCTATGAGTAAATGGTTGAATGAATTGAATATCATAAATCTGAAATTATATATGTTTCATATGCTTATCCCATGGGGAGTAATGACTTCACATATAAGAAGTATAGGTGGTAAAATTTATTGAAAGTTAGCAAACACATCATTGGTCACTTGAACAATTCATGAAAGAATATTGAAGGAAGAGAGATTCCACATATAAATATACTATCTTGGACATCTTCTATGATTGTGAGCCCCATTAATTATTTTCAAACTTGAGAAAATTAGTTGAAGTTGGACAAGGAAGACAACGTAATGAGTTATGTTTGGGTATATTTGTATAGAAGTTATATTGTTATGGATCCCCCAACATGTGGTGCTTGCTTAGGATCTTTTGCTAGCCTTCACCTATACTAAGCGGGAATACTGCTTGTGCATCCACTTCCTTAAACCCAAAGTTATTCCATATGAGTCCACCATACCTACCTATATGCGGTATTTACTTGCCGTTCCAAGTAAATTTGCACGTGCCAAACTCTAAATCTTCAAATAATAATCTGTTTTGTATGCCTAAATCGCTCATGGAGCGACAGGGGGTGGCCAGTATCTTCCATGCTAGGTGGGTTATTCTCACGATGAGTGTTTATTCGCTTGTCATTCACGAGAAAGTGGCTTGTAATTAGGATTCCCAGTCCTATGATCAAAATCAAAATCAAAATATAATATTAAAACAAAACTCCCCCGGATTGTTGTTGGTATGGAGGGCACCCGAGGATTCGGCTAGCCATGGCTTGTGTTTGCTGGTGGAGGGGGAGTAAAAACTTTACCTTTTTGTTTGGGAACCGCCTATAATGTGTCTAGCATGGAAGATATTGGGAACTCTCGGTCGTTACGTTGACAATGAAAGCATACCTCTCAAAATTATATTCATCTCTGTTTTAAAAGCTTCGAGCTCTGGCATCTCTGGAAATCCCTGCTTCCCTCTACGAAGGGCCTATCTTTTACTTTTATGCAAGAGTTAGTAGTATTCCTTCTCATTTCAACCTCAATTATTCTCTAGTTGGCAAGTATCATGTGGTACGGAAAGATCCAAGCATATATGTCCATTCAAATGTATTTGATCATGAATTATTATTGTTAACAATTATCTATATGATAAATAAGTTGGGAGGCGAAATATTAAGCCCCTATCTTTCTCTGTGTTCGATGGATGCTATTTGTTCTAAAAATATGCTTTGAGTGTCAGCAATCATGGAAGACTATATGATAGTTGAGTATGTGGAATTTGCCAAATCAAAGCTCTTACATAGACACTTCCTGAAAATAAGATGAATTGCAATTGTTTGATGACTGAGAACAGAGTTTGTTAGTTTTCAAAAAAGTTTATGGTCTATACTTTAACATGTGAATAGCTTGTACTTGATCATGAGAAGTTTTATGAGATGAGCTACTGTTTATGATATATAATGATGCTAGAAAAAATGTTTGGAACTATCATTGATCAAATTTATGCACTATGCTAGCATTCACATTTCATAAATTATTTCTTTTATCATTTACCTACTCGAGGACGAGCAGGAATTAAGCTTGGGGATGCTGATATGTCTCCAATGTATCTATAATTTATGAAGTATTCATGCCATGTTTACAACAATTTTATATGATTTTGGTATGATTTGATTAGAACTAACCCGGATTGACGTTGTTTTCAGCAGAACTACCGTGGTGTCGTTTTTTGTGCAGAAATAAAAGTTCTCGGAATGGGCTGAAAATTTACGGTGATTTTTTATGGACCAAAAGAGACACCCGAAGCACTGGAGCTGGGCCAGGAAGTGACCGAGGAGGCCACAAGCCTAGGGGGCGCGCCCACCACCCTAGTGAAGGAAATATGCCCTAGAGGCAATAATAAAGTTGTTATTTATATTTCCTTATATCATGATAAATGTTTATTATTCATGCTAGAATTGTATTAACCGGAAACTTAGTACATGTGTGAATACATAGACAAACAGAGTGTCCCTAGTATGCCTCTACTTGACTAGCTTGTTTATCAAAGATGGTTATGTTTCCTGACCATAGACATGTGTTGTCATTTGATGAACAGGATCACATCATTAGAGAATGATGTGATGGACGAGACCCATCCGTTAGCTTAGCATAATGATCGTTAAGTTTTATTGCTATTGCTTTCTTCATGACTTATACATATTCCTCTGACTATGAGATTATGCAACTCCCGAATACCGGAGGAACACTTTGTGTGCTATCAAACGTCACAACGTAACTGGGTGATTATAAAGATGCTCTACAGGTGTCTCCGAAGGTGTTTGTTGGGTTGGCATAGATCGAGATTAGGATTTGTCACTCCGAGTATCGGAGAGGTATCTCTGGGCCCTCTCGGTAATGCACATCATATGAAGCCTTGCAAGCAATGTGACTAATGAGTTAGTTACGGAATGATGCATTATGGAACGAGTAAAGAGACTTGCCGGTAACGAGATTGAACTAGGTATGATGATACTGACGATCGAATCTCGGGCAAGTAACATACCGATGACAAAGGGAATAACGTATGTTGTTATGCGGTTTGACCGATAAAGATCTTTGTAGAATATGTAGGAGCCAATATGAGCATCCAGGTTCCGCTATTGGTTATTGACCGGAGATGTGTCTCGGTCATGTCTACATAGTTCTCGAACCCGTAGGGTCCGCACGCTTAACGTTCGATGACGATTTGTATTATGAGTTATGTGTTTTGGTGACCGAAGTTTGTTCGGAGTCCCGGATGAGATCACGGACATGACGAGGAGTCTCGAAATGGTCGAGAGGTAAAGATTCATATATTGGAAGGTTGTATTCGGACATCGGAATGGTTCCGAGTAATTCGGGTATTTTTCCGGAGTACCGGGAGGTTACCGGAACCCCCCGGGAGAGGTAATGGGCCTCATGGGCCATAGGGAAGAGGGGAGGCAGCCCACAAGGGGTGGCTGCGCCCCCCTCCCATGGGGAGGCCGAATTGGTTTAGGGAAGGGGGCGCCACCCCCCTTTCCTTCTCCTACTCCCTCTCCTTCCCCCTTTCCACCTCCAAGAGAAGGAAAAGAAGGGGGGGCCGAATCCTACTTGGACTAGGAGTCCAAGTAGGACTCCCCCCTTTGGCGCCCCCCCCCTGGTGGCCGGCCTCCTCCTCCCCTCCTTTATATACGTGGGCAGGGGGCACCCCAAAGGCACATCAGATATTCTCTTAGCCGTGTGCGGTGCCCCCCTCCACAGTTTACTCCTCCGGTCATAGTGTCGTAGTGCTTAGGCGAAGCTCTGTGCGGATCACATCACCAACACCGTCGCCACGCCGTCGTGCTGACGGAACTCTCCCTCGACCTTCTGCTGGATCAAGAGTTCGAGGGACGTCATCGAGTTGAACGTGTGCTGAACTCGGAGGTGCCGTACGTTCGGTGCTTGATCGGTTGGATCGCGAAGACGTTCGACTACATCAACCGCGTTAAGCTAACGCTTCCGCTTTTGGTCTACGAGGGTACATGGACACACTCTCCCTCTCTCATTGCTATGCATCTCCTAGATAGATCTTGCGTGAGCGTAGGATTTTTTTTGAAATTGCACGTTCCCCTTCAGTGGCATCCGAGCCAGGTCTATGCGTAGATGATATGCACGAGTAGAACACAAAGAGTTGTGGGCGATAATAGTCATACTGCTTACCACCAACGTCTTACTTTGATTCGGCGGTATTGTTGGATGAAGCGGCCCGGACCGACATTACATGACCGCGTTCATGAGACTGGTTCTACCGACGTGCTTTGCACACAGGTGGCTGGCGGGTGTCTGTTTCTCCAACTTTAGTTGAATCGATTTTGACTACGGCCAGTCCTGGTTGAAGGTTAAAACAGCACACTTGACAAAAAATCGTTGTGGTTTTGATGCGTAGGTAAGAACGGTTCTTGCTAGAAGCCCGTAGCAGCCACGTAAAACTTGCAACAACAAAGTAGAGGACGTCTAACTTGTTTTTGCAGGGCATGTTGTGATGTGATATGGTCAAGACATGATTTGATATACGTTATTGTATGAGATGATCATGTTTTGTAAAAGTTATCGGCAACTGGCAGGAGCCTTATGGTTGTCGCTTTATTGTATGAAATGCAATCGCCATGTAATTGCTTTACTTTATCACTATGCGGTAGCGATAGTCGTAGAAGCAATAGTTGGCGAGATGACAACGACGCTACGATGGAGATCAAGGTGTCAAGCTGGTGATGATGGAGATCATGACGGTGCTTTGGAGATGGAGATCAAAGGCACAAGATGATGATGGACATATCATGTCACATATTTTGATTGCATGTGATGTTTATCTTTTATGCATCTTATTTTGCTTAGTACGGCGATAGCATTATAAGATGATCTCTCACTAAATTTCAAGGTATAAGTGTTCTCCCTGAGTATGCACCGTTGCCACAGTTCGTCGTGCCGAGACACCACGTGATGATCGGGTGTGATAAGCTCTACGTTCACATACAATGGGTGCAAGCCTGTTTTGCACATGCAGAATACTCGGGTTAAACTTGACGAGCCTAGCATATGCAGATATGGCCTCGGAACACTGAGACCGAAAGGTCGAACGTGAATCATATAGTAGATATGATCAACATAGAGATGTTCACCATTGAAAACTACTCCATCTCATGTGATGATCGGACATGGTTTAGTTGATATGGATCACGTGATCATTTAGATGACTAGAGGGATGTCTATCTAAGTGGGAGTTCTTAAGTAATATGATTAATTGAACTTTAATTTATCATGAACTTAGTACCTGCTAGTTTTTGCATATCTATGTTGTTGTAGATCAATGGCCCGTGCTACCGTTCCCTTGAATTTTAATGCGTTCCTAGAGAAAGCTGAGTTGAAAGATGATGGTAGCAACTAAACGAACTGGGTCCGTAACTTGAGGATTATCCTCATTGCTGCACAGAAGAATTACATCCTGGAAGCACCGCTAGGTGCAAGACCCGCTGCAGGAGCAACTCCGGACGTTATGAATGTCTGGCAGAGCAAAGCTGATGACTACTCGATAGTTCAGTGTGCCATGTTGTACGGCTTAGAATCGGGACTTCAAAGACGTTTTGAACGTCATGGAGCATATGAGATGTTCCAAGAGTTGAAGTTAATATTTCAAGCAAATGCCCGAGTTGAGAGATATGAAGCCTCCAACAAGTTCTATAGCTGCAAGATGGAGGAGAATAGTTCTGTCAGTGAACATATACTCAGAATGTCTGGGTACCATAACCACTTGACTGTTGGGGAACGTAGTAGTAAATCAAAAAATTTCCTACGTATCACCAAGATCAATCTAGGAGAAGCTTGCAACGAGAGAGAGGGAGTGCATCTTCATACCCTTGAAGATCGCTAAGCGGAAGCGTTACAAGGAACGCGGATGATGGAGTCGTACTCACGGCGATTCAAATCGCGGAAGATCCGATCTAGCTCCGAACGGACGGCGCCTCCGCGTTCAACACACGTACAGCCCGGGGACGTCTCCTCCTTCTTGATCCAGCAAGGGAAGAGGAGAAGTTGAGGAAGAGCTCCGGCAGCACGACGGCGTGGTGGTGGAGCTTGTGGTTCTCCGACAGGGCTTCGCCAAGCACCACGGAGGAGGAGGAGGTGTTGGAGAGGGGGAGGGCTGCGCCAGGGAAGGGGTGTTGCTGCCCTCCCACCCCCCCTTCTATTTATAGGGTGAAGGGGAGAGGGGGCCGGCCCCCTTAGATCCCATCTAAGGGGGGGGGGGGGCAAGGGGGGGACTTGCCCCCCAAGTTTGGTGGGAGGCGCCCCCACCCGCTAGGGTTTCCAACCCTAGGCGCCTTGGGCCCCTTGGGGGGGGGGGCGCACCAGCCCACCAGGGGCTGGTTCCCTCCCTTGCTCAGCCCACTTGGCCCACCGGGGCAGGTGGCCCCACCCGATGGACCCCCGGACACCTTCCGGTGGTCCCGGTACAATACCGATAACCGCCGAAACCATTCCGATGACTGAAACTGGACTTCCCATATATAATTCTTCACCTCCGGACCATTCCGGAACTCCTCGTGACGTCCGAGATCTCATTCGGGACTCCGAACAACCTTCGGTAACCACATACAATTTCCCATAACAACTCTAGCGTCACCGAACCTTAAGTGTGTAGACCCTACGGGTTCGGGAACCATGCAGACATGACCGAGACATCTCTCCGGCCAATAACCAACAGTGGGATCTGGATACCCATGTTGGCTCCCACATGTTCCACGATGATCTCATCGGATGAACCACGATGTCGAGGATTCAATCAATCCCGTACGCAATTCCCTTTGTCCATCGGTATGTTACTTGCCCGAGATTCGATCGTCGGTATCCCCATACCTCGTTCAATCTCGTTACCGGCAAGTCTCTTTACTCGTTCCGTAACGCATGATCCTGCGGCTAACTCTTTAGTCACATTGAGCTCATTATGATGATGCATTACCGAGTGGGCCCAGAGATACCTCTCCGTCATACGGAGTGACAAATCCCAATCTCGATTCGTGCCAACCCAACAGACACTTTCGGAGATACCTGTAGTGCACCTTTATAGTCACCCAGTTACGTTGTGACGTTTGATACACCCAAAGCATTCCTACGGTATCCGGGAGTTGCACAATCTCATGGTCCAAGGAAATGATACTTGACATTAGAAAAGCTCTAGCAAACGAACTACACGATCTTGTGCTATGCTTAGGATTGGGTCTTGTCCATCACATCATTCTCCTAATGATGTGATCCCGTTATCAACGACATCCAATGTCCATGGTCAGGAAACCACAACCATCTATTGATCAACGAGCTAGTCAACTAGAGGCTCACTAGGGACATGCTGTGGTCTATGTATTCACACATGTATTACGGTTTCCGGTTAATACAATTTTAGCATGAACAATAGACAATTATCATGAACAAGGAAATATAATAATAACCATTTTATTATTGCCTCTAGGGCATATTTCCAACAGTCTCCCACTTGCACTAGAGTCAATAATCTAGTTCACATCACCATGTGATTTACATTGTTATGAATCTAACACCCAGTGAGTTCTGGGGTTCGATCATGCTTTGCATGTGAGAGAGGTCTTTAGTCAACGGGTCTGCGACATTCAGATCCGTGTGTACTTTGCAAATCTCTATGTCATACTGTAGACACTGCTACCACACTCCACTTGGAGCTATTCCAAATGGCTGCTCCACTATACATATCCGGATTGCTACTCAGAGTCATCCGGATTGGTGTTAAAGCTTGCATCGACGTAACCCTTTACGATGAACTCTTTATCACCACCATAACCGAGAAATATTTCCTTAGTCCTCTAGTTACTAAGGATAATCTTGACCGTTGTCCAGTGATCCATTCCTGGATCACTCTCGTACCCCTTGACAGACTCATGGCAAGGCACACACATGTGCGGTACACAGCATGGCATATTATACAGAGCCTATGGATAAAGCATAGGGGACGACCTTCGTCCTATCTCTTTGATCCACCGCGGTCGAGCTTTGAGTCTCACTCAACTCCACACCTTACAAATCAGGTAAGAACTCCTTCTTTGACTGATCAATTTTGAACTCTTTCAAAATCTTGTCTAGGTATGTACTCATTGAAAGTCTCATCAAGCATCTTGATCTATCTCTATAGATCTTGATGCCCAACAATTAGGTAGCTTTATCCAGGTCTTCCTTTGAAAAACTCTTTTCAAACAACCGTTTATGCTTTCCAGAAATTCTACATCATTTCCGATCAACAATATGTCATCCACATATACTCATCAGAAATTCTATAGTGCTCCCACTCACTTTCTTGTAAATACGAGTTTCTCATAAACTTTGTATAAGCTAAAAAACTTTGATCACCTCATCAAAGCGTATATTCCAACTCCGTGATGCTTGCTCCTATCCATCGAAGGATTGCTGGAGCTTGCATACCTTTTAGCATCCTTAGGATCGACAAAACCTTCTGGTTGTATCACATACAACCTTTCCTCAAGGAAAAGATGTTTTGAAATCCATCTGCCAGATTTCATAATCGAAAAATGCAGCAACTGCTAACATAATTCCAACAGACTTTAGCATCGCTACGGGTGAGAAAGTCTCATCGTAGTCAACTCCTTGAACTTGTCAGAAACTTGTTTGCGGCAAGTCGAGCTTTATAAATGGTAACATTTACCATCAGTGTCTATCTTCTTCTTAAAGGTCCATTTGTACTCAACGACCTGCCATTCAACGGGCAAGTCTACCAAAGTCCATACTTGGTTTTCATACATGGATCCTTTCTCGGATTTCATGGCCTCTAGCCATTTGTTGGAATCCGGGCCCATCATCGCTTCTCCATAGTTTGTAGGTTCATTGTTGTCCAACAACATGACCTCCAAGACAGGGTTGCCGTACCACTCAGGAGCAGTACGCGTCTTTGTCGACCTACAAAGTTCGATAATAACTTGATCCGAAGCTTCATGATCATCACCATTAACTTCCTCTTCAACTGACGTAGGCTCCACAGAAACATCTTTCTGTGATGCGCTACTCTTTAGTTGAAACAAAGGTTCAACAACCTCATCAAGTTCTATCTTCCTCCCACTCAATTCTTTCGAGAGAAACCTTTTTGTTGAGAAAGGACCCGTTTTAGCAACATATACTTTGCCCTCGGATCTGAGATAGAAGGCATACCCAAATGTTTCCTTAGGGTATTCTATGAAGATGCACATTTCCGCTTTGGGTTCGAGCTTATCAGACATAAGCGTCGTATTCCCAAACTCTGAGAAATGACAGCTTAGGTTTCTGCCAAACCATACGGTGTCATCTCAACGGAATTAGATGGTGCCCTATTTAAAGTGAATGTAGTTGTCTCTAATGCTTAACCCCAAAACGATAGTGGCAAATCGATAAGAGACATCATAGTACGCACCATATCCAATAGAGTACGACTACGACGTTCGAATACACCATCACACTATGGTATTCTAGGTGGCGTGAGTTGTGAAACAACTTTCACATTGTCTTAAGTTGTATATAAAACTTGTAACTCAGATATTCACCTCCACGATCATATCGTAGACATTTTTATCCTCTTGTCACGATGATCTTAGACTTCACTCTGAATTTGTTTGAACGTTTCAAACGTTTTAGACTTGTGTTTCATTAAGTAAATATACTCATATCCACTCAAATCATCAGTGAAGGTAAGAAAATAACGATATCCACTGCATGCTACAACACTCATTGGACCGCATACATCAACATGTATTATCTCCAATAAGTTACTAGCCCGCTCCATCATACCGGAAACGGGGTCTCAGTCATCTTGCCTAAGAGGCATGGTACGCATGTCGCAACCGATTCGAAATCGAGTGAGTCCAAAGATCCATCAGCATGGAGTTTCTTCATGCGCTTTACACCAATATGACCTTTAGCGGCAGTGCCACAAGTATGTGGTACTATCATTATTAATTTTGCATCTTTTATGAACATGTGTATTACTACGATCGAGATTCAATAAACCATTCACATTGGGTGCATGACCATTGAAGGTATTATTCATGTAAACAGAATAACCATTATTCTCTAACTTAAATGAATAACCGTATTGCAATAAACATGATCTAATCACGTTCATGCTCAACACAAACACCAAATAACATTTATTTAGGTTCATCCCTAATCCCGAGAGAGTGTGCGATGGTGATCACATCAACCTTGGAAACACTTCCAACACACATCGTCACCTCACCCTTAGCTAGCCTCCGTTTATTCCGTAGCTTTTATTTCGAGTTACTAACATTTAGCAACCGAACCGGTATCCAATACCCAGGTGCTACTAGGAGTACTAGCAAGGTACATATCAATAACACGTATATCAAATATACTTCTGTCGACGTTGCCAGCTTTCTTATCTACCAAGTATCTAGGGTTGTTCCGCTTCAGCGACCGTTCTCCTCATAACAGAAGCACCTAGTCTCAGGTTTGGGTTCAACCTTGGGTTTCTTCATTGGAGCAGCAACTGACTTGCCATCCATGAAGTTTCCCTTCTTGCCCTTGCCCTTTGTGAAACTAGTGGTTTTACTAACCATCAACACTTGATGCTCCTTCTTGATTTCTACCTTCGCGGTGTCAAACATCGCGAACAGCTCAGGGATCATCTTATCCATCCCTGGCATGTTATAGTTCATCACGAAGCTCTAGTAGCTAGGTGGCAGTGACTTGGAGAACTATATTAATCACTATCTTATCTGGAAGATTAACTCCCACTCGATTCAAGTGATCGTAGTACCCAGACAATCTGAGCACATGCTCACTGATTGAGCTATTCTCCTTCATCTTGCAGGCAAAGAATCTTGTTGGAGGTCTCATACCTCTCAACGCGGACACGAGCCTGAGATCCCAATTTCAGCTCTTAGAACATCTCATATGTTCCGTGACATTCAAAACATTTTTGAGCCTCAATTCTAAGCCGTAATGCATGACGCACTGAACTATCAAGTAGTCATCAGAACGTGCCTGTCAGATGTTCAAAACATCTACAGACAACGCTTGAGGGGGTGGCGCATCGAGCGGTGCATTAAGGACATAAGCCTTCTGTGCAGCAATGAGGACAATCCTCAGATCACGGACCCAGTCCGCATTATTGCTACCATCATCTTTCAACTTACTTTTCTCTAGGAACGTATCAATAAAACAGGGGAGCTACAGCGCGAGCTATCTACAACATAATTTGCAAAGGCACTTTGACTATGTTCATGATAATCAAGTTCATCTAATCAAATTATTTAATGAACTCCCACTCAGATAGACATCCCTCTAGTCATCCAAGTGATACATGATCCGAATCGACTAGGCCGTGTCCGATCATCATGTGAGACGGACTAGTCATCAACGGTGAACATCTCCATGTTGATCGCATCTACTATACGACTCATGTTCGACCTTTCGGTCTCTCGTGTTCCGAGGCCATGTCTGTACATGCTAGGCTCGTCAAGTCAACCTAAGTGTTTCGCATGTGTAAATCTGGCTTACACCCGTTGTATGCGAACGTTAGAATCTATCACACCCGATCATCACGTGGTGCTTCGAAACAACGAACCTTCGCAACGGTGCACAGTTAGGGGGAACACATTTCTTGAAATTTTAGTGAGGGATCATCTTATTTATGCTACCGTCGTTCTAAGCAAATAAGATGTAAACATGACAAACATCACATGCAAATCATAAAGTGACATGATATGGCCAATATCATCTTGCGCTTTTGATCTCCATCTTCGAGGCGCGGCATGATCACCATCGTCACCGGCTTGACACCATGATCTCCATCATCATGATCTCCATCATTGTGTCTTCATGAAGTTGTCTCACCAACTATTACTTATACTACTATGGCTACCGGTTAGCAATAAAGTAAAGTAATTACATGGCGTTTTCATTGACACGCAGGTCATAGAATAAATTAAGACAACTCCTATGGCTCCTGCCGGTTGTCATACTCATCGACATGCAAGTCGTGATTCCTATTACAAGAACATGATCAATCTCATACATCACATATATAATTCATCACATCCTTTTTGGCCATATCACATCACATAGCATACCCTGCAAAAACAAGTTAGACGTCCTCTAATTGTTGTTGCATGTTTTACGTGGCTGCTATGGGTTTCTAGCAAGAACGTTTCTTACCTACGCAAAAGCCACAACGGTGATATGCCAATTGCTATTTACCCTTCATAAGGACCCTCTTCATCGAATCCGATCCGACTAAAGTGGGAGAGACAGACACCCGCTGGCCACCTTATGCATCAAGTGCATGTCAGTCGGTGGAACCTGTCTCACGTAAGTGTACGTGTAAGGTCGGTCCGGGCCGCTTCATCCCACAATGCCGCCGAATCAAGATAGGACTAGTAACGGTAAGCAAATTAAACAAATCATCGCCCACAACTACTTGTGTTCTACTCGTGCAAAGAATCTACGCATAGACCTAGCTCATGATGCCACTGCTGGGGAACGTAGTAGTAAATCAAAAAAATT
The DNA here is from genome assembly GCA_011799875.1 of Thinopyrum elongatum. Lineage (NCBI taxonomy): Eukaryota > Viridiplantae > Streptophyta > Magnoliopsida > Poales > Poaceae > Thinopyrum > Thinopyrum elongatum. Next base: position 299,192,962 of record CM022299.1, read on the forward strand.
CCTACGTATCACCAAGATCAATCTAGGAGAAGCTTGCAACGAGAGAGAGGGAGTGCATCTTCATACCCTTGAAGATCGCTAAGCGGAAGCGTTACAAGGAACGCGGATGATGGAGTCGTACTCACGGCGATTCAAATCGCGGAAGATCCGATCTAGCGCCGAACGGACGGCGCCTCCGCGTTCAACACACGTACAGCCCGGGGACGTCTCCTCCTTCTTGATCCAGCAAGGGAAGAGGAGAAGTTGAGGAAGAGCTCCGACAGCACGACGGCGTGGTGGTGGAGCTTGTGGTTCTCCGACAGGGCTTCGCCAAGCACCACGGAGGAGGAGGAGGTGTTGGAGAGGGGGAGGGCTGCGCCAGGGAAGGGGTGTTGCTGCCCTCCCACCCCCCCTCTATTTATAGGGTCAAGGGGAGAGGGGGCCGGCCCCCCTTAGATCCCATCTAAGGGGGGGGGGGGGCGGCGGCCAAGGGGGGGACTTGCCCCCCAAGTTTGGTGGGAGGCGCCCCCACCCCCTAGGGTTTCCAACCCTAGGTGCCTTGGGCCCCTTGGGGGGGGGGGCGCACCAGCCCACCAGGGGCTGGTTCCCTCCCTTGATCAGCCCACTTGGCCCACCGGGGCAGGTGGCCCCACCCGGTGGACCCCCGGACACCTTCCGGTGGTCCCGGTACAATACCGATAACCCCTGAAACCATTCCGGTGACTGAAACTGGACTTCCCATATATAATTCTTCACCTCCGGACCATTCCGGAACTTCTCGTGACGTCCGGGATCTCATCCGGGACTCCGAACAACCTTCGGTAACCACATACAATTTCCCATAACAACTCTAGCGTCACCGAACCTTAAGTGTGTAGACTCTACGGGTTTGGGAACCATGCAGACATGACCGAGACATCTCTCCGGCCAATAACCAACAGCGGGATCTGGATACCCATGTTGGCTCCCACATGTTCCACGATGATCTCATCGGATGAACCACGATGTCGAGGATTCAATCAATCCCGTACGCAATTCCCTTTGTCCATCGGTATGTTACTTGCCTGAGATTCGATCGTCGGTATCCCCATACCTCGTTCAATCTTGTTACCGGCAAGTCTCTTTACTCGTTCCGTAACGCATGATCCCGCGGCTAACTCTTTAGTCACATTGAGCTCATTATGATGATGCATTACCGAGTGGGCCCAGAGATACCTCTCCGTCATATGGAGTGACAAATCCCAGTCTCGATTTGTGCCAACCCAACAGACACTTTCGGAGATACCTGTAGTGCACCTTTATAGTCACCCAGTTACGTTGTGACGTTTGATACACCCAAAGCATTCCTACGGTATCCGGGAGTTGCACAATCTCATGGTCCAAGGAAATGATACTTGACATTAGAAAAGCTCTAGCAAACGAACTACACGATCTTGTGCTATGCTTAGGATTGGGTCTTGTCCATCACATCATTCTCCTAATGATGTGATCCCGTTATCAACGACATCCAATGTCCATGGTCAGGAAACCACAACCATCTATTGATAAACGAGCTAGTCAACTAGAGGCTCACTAGGGACATGCTGTGGTCTATGTATTCACACATGTATTATGGTTTCCGGTTAATACAATTTTAGCATGAACAATAGACAATTATCATGAACAAGGAAATATAATAATAATCATTTTATTATTGCCTCTAGGGCATATTTCCAACATTGACTCAGCTGGGAGTTAATCTTCCTGATGATAGTGTCATTGACAGAGTTCTTCAATCACTACCACCAAGCTATAAAGGCTTCGTGATGAACTATAATATGCAAGGGATGGAAAAGACAATTCCCGAGCTCTTCGCGATGCTAAAGGCTGCGGAGGTAGAAATCAAGAAGGAGCATCAAGTGTTGATGGTTAACAAGACCACTAGTTTCAAGAAAAAGGGCAAAGGGAAGAAGGGGAACTTCAAGAAGAATAGCAAGCAAGTTGCTACTCCCGGGAAGAAGCCCAAGTCTGGACCTAAGCCTGAAACTAAGTGCTTCTACTGCAAAGGGACTAGTCACTGGAAGCGGAACTGCCCCAAGTATTTGGCGGATAAGAAGGATGGCAAAGTGAAAGGTATATTTGATATACATGTTATTGATGTGTACCTTACTAATGCTCGTAGTAGCGCCTGGGTATTTGATACTGGTTCTGTTGCTCATATTTGCAACTCGAAACAGGGGCTACGGATTAAACGGAGATTGGCTAAGGATGAGGTGACGATGCGCGTGGGAAATGGTTCCAAAGTCGATGTGATCGCCGTCGGCACGCTACCTCTACATCTACCTTCGGGATTAGTTTTAGACCTGAATAATTGTTATTTGGTGCCAGCGTTGAGCATGAACATTATATCTGGATCTTGTTTGATGCGAGGTGGTTATTCATTTAAATCAGAGAATAATGGTTGTTCTATTTATATGAGTAATATCTTTTATGGTCATGCACCCTTGAGGAGTGGTCTATTTTTGTTGAATCTCGATTGTAGTGATACACATATTCATAATATTGAAGCCAAAAGATGCAAAGTTAATAATGATAGTGCAACTTATTTGTGGCACTGCCGTTTAGGTCATATTGGTGTAAAGCGCATGAAGAAACTCCATGCTGATGGGCTTTTGGAATCACTTGATACTTGCGAACCATGCCTCATGGGCAAGATGACTAAGACTCCGTTCTCCGGAACAATGGAGCGAGCAACTGACTTATTGGAAATAATACATACTGATGTATGCGGTCCGATGAGTGTTGAGGCTCGCGGCGGGTATCGTTATTTTCTGACCTTCACAGATGATTTGGGCAGATATGGGTATATCTACTTAATGAAACATAAGTCTGAAACATTTGAAAAGTTCAAAGAATTTCAGAGTGAAGTGGAAAATCATCGTAACAAGAAAATAAAGTTTCTACGATCTGATCGTGGAGGTGAATATTTGAGTTATGAGTTTGGTCTTCATTTGAAACAATGTGGAATAGTTTCGCAACTCACGCCACCTGGAACACCACAGCGTAATGGTGTGTCCGAACGTTGTAATCGTACTTTATTAGATATGGTGCGATCTATGATGTCTCTTACCGATTTACCACTATCGTTTTGGGGTTATGCTTTAGAGACGGCTGCATTCACGTTAAATAGGGCACCATCTAAATCCGTTGAGACGACACCATATGAACTGTGGTTTGACAAGAAACCTAAGCTGTCGTTTCTTAAAGTTTGGGGCTGTGATGCTTATGTGAAAAAGCTTCAACCTAATAAGCTCGAACCCAAATCGGAGAAATGCGTCTTCATAGGATACCTAAAGGAAACTGTTGGGTACACCTTCTATAACAGATCCGAAGGCAAGATATTCGTTGCTAAGAATGGATCCTTTCTAGAGAAGGAGTTTCTCTCGAGAGAAGTGAGTGGGAGGAAAGTAGAACTTGATGAGGTAATTGTACCTTCTCTCGAATTGGAGAATAGCTCATCACAAAAAACAGTTCCCGTGATGCCTACACCAACTAGTGAGGAAGCTAATGATGATGATCATGAAACTTCAGATCAAGTTACTACCGAACCTCGTAGGTCAGCCAGAGTACGTTTCGTGCCAGAGTGGTACGGTAATCCTGTTCTGGAAGCCATGTTACTAGACCATGACGAACCTATGAACTATGAGGAAGCGATGATGAGCCCAGATTCCGCGAAATGGCTTGAGGCAATGAAATCTGAGATGGGATCCATGTATGAGAACAAAGTGTGGACTTTGGTTGACTTGCCCAATGATCGGCAAGCCATAGAGAATAAATGGATCTTCAATAAGAAGACTGACGCTGACGGTAATGTTACTGTCTACAAAGCTCGACTTTTTGCAAAAGGTTTTTGACAAGTTCAAGGGATTGACTACAATGAGACCTTCTCACCCGTAGCCATGCTTAAGTCTGTCCGAATCATGTTTGCAATTGCCGCATTTTATGATTATGAAATCTGGCAAATGGACGTCAAAACTGCGTTCCTTAATGGATTTCTCAAAGAAGAGTTGTATATGATGCAACCAGAAGGTTTTGTCGATCCTAAAGGTGCTAACAAAGTGTGCAAGCTCCAGCGATCCATTTATGGACTGGTGCAAGCCTCTCGGAGTTGGAATATACGCTTTGATAGTGTGATCAAAGCATATGGTTTTATACAGACTTTTGGAGAAGCCTTATTTACAAGAAAGTGGATGACCTATTGTTGATTGGAAATGATATAGAATTTCTGGATAGCATAAAAGGATACTTGAATAAGAATTTTTCAATGAAAGACCTCGGTCAAGCTACTTATATATTAGGCATCAAGATCTATAGGGATAGATCAAGACGCTTAATAGGACTTTCACAAAGCACATACCTTGATAAAATTTGAAGAAGTTCAAAATGGATCAGTCAAAGAAAGGGTTCTTGCCTGTGTTGCAAGGTGTGAAGTTGAGTAAGACTCAATGCCCGACCACTGCAGAAGATAGAGAGAAAATGAAAGCCATTCCCTATGCCTCAGCCATAGGTTCTATCATGTATGCAATGCTGTGTACCAGACCTGATGTGTGCCTTGCTATAAGTTTAGCAGGAAGGTACCAAAGTAATCCAGGAGTGGATCACTGGACAACGGTCAAGAACATCCTGAAATACCTGAAAAGGACTAAGGATATATTTCTCGTTTATGGAGGTGACAAAGAGTTTGTCGTAAATGGTTACGTCGATGCAAGATTTGACACTGATCCGGATGACTCTAAGTCACAAACTGGATATGTATTTATATTGAATGGTGGAGCTGTCAGTTGGTGCAGTTCCAAGCAAAGCGTCGTGGTGGGATCTACGTGTGAAGCGGAGTACATAGCTGCTTCGAAAGCAGCAAATGAAGGAGTCTGGATGAAGGAGTTCATATCCGATCTAGGTGTAATACCTAGTGCATCGGGTCCAATGAAAATCTTTTGTGACAATACTGGAGCAATTGCCTTAGCGAAGGAATCCAGATTTCACAAAAGAACCAAACACATCAAGAGACGCTTCAACTCCATCTGCAATCAAGTCAAGGAGGGAGACATAGAGATTTGCAAAATACATACGGATCTGAATGTTGCAGACCCGTTGACTAAGCCTCTTCCATGAGCAAAACATGATCAGCACCAAGACTCCATGGGTGTTAGAATCATTACTATGTAATCTAGATTATTGACTCTAGTGCAAGTGGGAGACTGAAGGAAATATGCCCTAGAGGCAATAATAAAGTTGTTATTTATATTTCCTTATATCATGATAAATGTTTATTATTCATGCTAGAATTGTATTAACCGGAAACTTAGTACATGTGTGAATACATAGACAAACAGAGTGTCCCTAGTATGCCTCTACTTGACTAGCTTGTTTATCAAAGATGGTTATGTTTCCTGACCATAGACATGTGTTGTCATTTGATGAACACATCATTAGAGAATGATGTGATGGACGAGACCCATCCGTTAGCTTAGCATAATGATCATTAAGTTTTATTGCTATTGCTTTCTTCATGACTTATACATATTCCTCTGACTATGAGATTATGCAACTCCCGAATACCAGAGGAACACTTTGTGTGCTATCAAACGTCACAACGTAACTGGGTGATTATAAAGATGCTCTACAGGTGTCTCCGAAGGTGTTTGTTGGGTTGGCATAGATCGAGATTAGGATTTGTCACTCCGAGTATCGGAGAGGTATCTCTGGGCCCTCTCGGTAATGCACATCATATGAAGCCTTGCAAGCAATGTGACTAATGAGTTAGTTACGGGATGATGCAGTATGGAGCGAGTAAAGAGACTTGCCGGTAACGAGATTGAACTAGGTATGATGATACCGACGATCGAATCTCGGGCAAGTAACATACCGATGACAAAGGGAATAACGTATGTTGTTATGCGGTTTGACTGATAAAGATCTTCGTAGAATATGTAGGAGCCAATATGAGCATCTAGGTTCCGCTATTGGTTATTGACCGGAGATGTGTCTCGGTCATGTCTACATAGTTCTCGAACCCGTAGGGTCCGCACGCTTAACGTTTGATGACGATTTGTATTATGAGTTATGTGTTTTGGTGACCGAAGTTTGTTCGGAGTCCCGGATGAGATCACGGACATGACGAGGAGTCTCGAAATGGTCGAGAGGTAAAGATTCATATATTGGAAGGTTGTATTCGGACATCAGAATGGTTCCGAGTAATTCGGGTATTTTTCCGGAGTACCAGGAGGTTACCGGAACCCCCCGAGAGAGGTAATGGGCCTCATGGGCCATAGGGAAGAGGGGAGGCAGCCCACAAGGGGTGGCTGCGCCCCCCTCCCATGGGGAGGCCGAATTGGTTTAGGGAAGGGGGCGCCACCCCCCTTTCCTTCTCCTACTCCCTCTCCTTCCCCCTTTCCACCTCCAAGAGAAGGAAAAGAAGGGGGGCCAAATCCTACTTGGACTAGGAGTCCAAGTAGGACTCCCCCCTTTGGCGCGCCCCCCTGGTGGCCGGCCTCCTCCTCCCCTCCTTTATATACGTGGGCAGGGGGCACCCCAAAGGCACATCAGATATTTTCTTAGTCGTGTGCGGTGCCCCCCTCCACAGTTTACTCCTCCGGTCATAGTGTCGTAGTGCTTAGGCGAAGCTCTGCGCGGATCACATACCAACACCGTCGCCACGCCGTCGTGCTGACGGAACTCTCCCTCGACCTTCTGCTGGATCAAGAGTTCGAGGGACGTCATCGAGCTGAACGTGTGCTGAACTCGGAGGTGCCGTACGTTCGGTGCTTGATCGGTTGAATCGCGAAGACGTTCGACTACATCAACCGCGTTAAGCTAACGCTTCCGCTTTCGGTCTACGAGGGTACGTGGACACACTCTCCCCCTCTCGTTGCTATGCATCTCCTAGATAGATCTTGCGTGAGCGTAGGAATTTTTTTGAAATTGCACGTTCCCCTTCACCTAGGGCGCGCCCCCCGGCTTGTGGGCCCCTCGGGCACCCCATTGAGGTGAGACCAACGCAAAAAAATTCTATATATTCCGTAACCTCCAGAAAGAACCCTAGATGAGAAGTTCCGCCGTCGCAAGCCTCTGTAGCCACGAAAAACCAATCGGGACCCCGTTCCGGCACCCTGCCAGAGGGGAAAATCATCACCGGAGGCCATCTTCATCATCCCGGCGGTCTCCATGACGAGGAGGGAGTAGTTCACCCTCGGGGATGAGGGTATGTACCAGTAGCTATGTGTTTGATATCTCTCTCTCTCTCTCTCTCACTCTCTTGTAGTCTTGATTTGGCACGATCTTAATGTACCGCGAGCATTGTTACTATAGTTGGATCATATGGTGTTTCTCCCTCTCTATCTTCTTGTGATGAATTGAGTTTTACCTTTGAGGTTTCACTATTATCGGATTGAGTATTTTTATGGATTTGAGAACACTTGATGTATGTCTTGCGTGGGATACCCGTGGTGACAATGGGGTGTTCTATTGATTCACTTGATGTATGTTTTGGTACTCAACTCACGGATTTCTGAGGTGACATTGGGGTAATCTATGCATTGGGGTTGATGCACGTTTTCATCCTTGTTTCTCCGGTAGAAATCTTGGGGTACCCTTTGGGGTTCTTTATGTTGGATTGAATATTATGAATCTGAAGTTGTTTGATGCATATCATATAATTGACCCACGGATACTTGTGGTGACATTGGAGTATCTAGGTGACATTAGGGTTGATTGATGTGTATCATATGGTGTTATTTTAGTACGAACTCTAGGGCTGTTTGTGACATTTATAGGAATAGCTCAAAAGATTGATAAAAAAAAACTTTGAGATGGTTTCGTACCCTACAAGCAATTTCATCTTATGTTCTCCGCAATAGGAACTTTGGAGTGACTCTTTGTCGCATGTTGAGGGATTGCAATATGATTTAATTATGTTATCATTGTTGAGAGAATTTGCACTAGCGAAAGTATGAACCATAGGCCTTATTTTCAAGCATTGCAATACTGTTTTTACTCACTTTTGTTACTAGTTACCTTGCTGTTTTTATATTTTTCAGATTACAAAAACCTATATCTACTATCCATATTACACGTGTATCACAATCTCTTCGTCGAACTAGCGCACTTATACAATTTACCATTGTATTGGGTGTGTTGGGGACACAAGAGACTCTTTGTTATTTGGTTGCAGGGTTGTTTGAGAGAGACCATCTTCATTCTACGCCTCCCACGGATTGATAAATCTTAGATCATCCACTTGAGAGAAAATTGCTACTGTCCTTCAAAACTCTGCTCTTGGAGACCCAACAAGAGTGTATAAGAAGAAGGTTGTGTAGTAGACATCAGGGGATGACCGACATGTATTGGCTGTGGATGGAAAAGGGAGAGAATGACCAATGTGCCACCGACTGACGGGCCAGGGAGAGAACAAGCGCGCGCCGACGCAAAACCTGGCTCAATCTTGGTCTTGAAATTGGTCGCGCGTGAAAAAAGCGGACACGAGCGTCCGTTTGCGTCAGTGCTTTGGACCGTGGTTTGTGTTTGTTTTGATCCAAACGCACGGAACAGAATGGATCGGCGCGTTGGTCGCTGTAAAGCTCAGAATTACGCTCATGGAAGGAGTGAAATGCGAGAGCATGACCGATGAAATCAAGGTGTACTCCTAGACTAGGAGAAGAAAATATACCTGGCGCGGCTCCGTACGCGGCAACGCGGACCGATCGATCTGGGGGCATGTACTTGCATGTATACGTCTATACCTACTAATCTAATAAAGGGGATATTATTTCTTTCTTCAAAATTTTCGTCCATATGTGAAAAAGTTCGAAATCACTAATTGAGGAGAACTTATTGTAAAGATCACTCCCATCTTTCCAGATTGCGACAAGTAGCGCGCTGCATGTGCGCCACTTGTCGCAACCTGTGAGTTTTCTCTTTTTTCGTAGATCCGTTTATTCAAAACGTTTTATCTCTTAAACCGTGAGTCCAAATCTCAAACCGTTTTCACCGTTGGATTCCTCGCGTCGAGATCTTCAAAACTACATGCCATGTTGATAGGTTTTGACGAACATTTTTTTACGAAAAAAATCGGACGAAAAAACCGAACCGGGAGCATGGGTTTTTTCCTTTCAGAAAGAGGCACGCCCGTGCCTTTCGCGAAATCACAACCGTGCCTCTCGCCGAAGCAAAACCGTGCCTCTCGTGGAAAAAAAAGAGAAAACGTGTTTTTTTTTCATTTTTGAGGAGGCACGGCCGTGCCTCTCGCGAAAGCACAACCATGCCTCTCGCAGAAGCAAAACCGTGCCTCTCGCGAAAGAAAAAAAAACAGAAAACATGTTTTTTTCGTTTCCGAGAGGCATGGCCGTGCCTCTCGCGAAAGCACAACCGTGCCTCTCGCGGAAGGAAAAAAATAGAAAACACGTTTTTTCCCGTTTTTGAGAGGCACGGCCGTGCCTCTCGCGGAAGCAAAACCGTGCCTCTCGTGAAAGGAAAAAAAGAAAACGCGTTTTTTTTCGTTTCCGAGGAGGCACAGTCGTGCCTCTCGCGAAAACACAACCATGCCTCTCGTGGAAGCAAAATCGTGCCTCTCGCGAAAAAAAACAGAAAACATGTTTTTTTTCGTTTCCGAGAGGCACGACCGTGCCTCTCGCGAAAGCACAACCATGCCTCTCGCGGAAGGAAAAAAAACAGAAAACGCGTTTTTTTCGTTTCCGAGAGGCACGGCCGTGCCTCTCACAAAAGCACAACCGTGCCTCTCGCGGAAGCAAAACCGTGCCTCTTGTGAAAGGAAAAAAAAACAGAAAACACGCTTTTTGTTTGTTTCCGAGCCGTGCCTCTCGCGGAAGCAAAACCGTGACTCGCGAAAGAAAAAAAAAACACGTTTTTTCGCGTAAATTTTTTTTATCCAAAAGCTAAGGAAGACCTGTGGAAAACCGAAACGTCGAAAAAAACCCGAAAAAAAATCCGTTTAAAAAGCCAAAAATGTGTGCGAAAAAAATTAAATTCGGAGGGAGCGTCCAAAGCGCGACACGTGGCGGGCGGCTGAGAGCGCGTCAAGTGACGCTGATCGTTGTGAGGCTCCCGAAGGAGCGCTCGTCAACTAGTTGCTCCCGAAAAAGTTTGGTCCGTCTGTCATTATATTTTTTTTCAGTACATGAGATCAGTCGGCAGCATGGGCCTCAGCCCAATCACGTGGTGGCCCAGGCAGTCTGGGAGGAGAGCTCCTATTGAATGCTCTTTGCGTCAAACTGACGTCGCCACGCACAGGTGGTAGCCTGACTGGGCCAGCCCATTGCGATGTACCACTGGAAGCAAAAGAAAGCAAAAACAGAGGGAGGCACGTTGGGAGGAATCGAACCGACGACCAACAGCTTGGATGAGCGTGCTCCCAGCCACTCCAGCTAACTAGCATTGATTGTAGTGGAACAGCCCGCATCGAAAATAACTTAGCACAAGGTACAACCGGACTTGACTATTGTGTCGAACCGGAATTAGTTACTGTAGTGAACAACTTTTTGAACGTACGATTACACAAACAAATTTTCTGAAAACGAACAAATTTTCAATTTCCCAAACATTTTTGGAATTTGTGACATTTCTTTAAAGCACGAATATTTTTTGAATCTTGAGAACAAATTTTGAAACGGAGAACAAAGTTGGAAGCACGAACAATTTTTTAAAGCACAAAACATTTTTTGAATCCTGAGAACAAATTTTGAAACGGAGAACAATTTTTTAAAGCATGAACAGTTTTGAATCTTGAGAACAAAATTTGAAAAATCCTGAAATTTTTTGGAAGCGCGAACAATTTTTTAAAGCACGAACATTTTTTGAATCTTGAGAACAAATTTTGAAATAGAGAACAATTTTGAAAAATCCCGAACAAATTTGGAAGCGTGAACAATTTTTTAAGGCACAAACATTTTTTTGAATCTTGAGAACAAATTTTGAAATAGAGAACAATTTTGAAAAAACCCGAACAAATTTGGAAGCGCGAACATTTTATGAAAACGTGAACATTTTATGAAATCCGGTACATTTTCTGCATTTTGAAAGTTTTGAACTTTTTTGTGTAACGAGAACAATTTTTGAATTTGGAGAACATTTTTTTGAAAACTGAACATTTTATAAAAATACAAACAAAATTTGAATATTTTGAATTTATTTTGAAGAAAAGAGAAGAAAAAGAACAGGAAAAGAAAGAAAGCAAACAAAAAAATCAGGAACATTTTTCAAAAATGTGAGCAAAATTTTGAAAATGTGAACACTATTTCAGAAATATGAACAAATTTTGACAAAAAGAACATTTCTAAAAATTCTGAACCATGTTTGAACTTTTTGAAAAGCTTAAAAAGAAAAAGGAAAAAATATTAAAAAAGAAAAAACAAAGAAAACGAGAAAAAAGAAAGAACAGAATAAGACTGTGAAAAAAACCCAGAAAGAACCAGTAGAAGGAACAAAAGTTTTTTGGAATTTCCGCGAACTGGTTTTAAGTTTTGTCGTCGCCTTTATTTCTTGAAGTTTAGCATTGCCACCGTGGCGTGTACCTCTACAGGAGGTCGTCGGTTCGATCCCTAGCACGACCATTTTTTGCGGTTTTTTAATCTCACGAAGCGAAACCACTCAAATGGGCTGGCCTAGGGTAAGCTGCGCCCTGTGCGAAGCGGCGACTACTCGCTGCAGTAAGCGGCGAATAGGGAATTCCGTCTGGGAGAGGAGCAAAAAATTGTGTGCTTTTGGACTCGAACCCCCAAATCTGCACATGCATGCAAGATTAACGGGATATAAAGGATCCGTGGATGATGTGGTACAATTAGAAAGACCTGACTAATTTAATCGGCGAAGCAGGCCGTGTCATCCACAAGCATCCATGAACCCAGGTCCGAATTATGCTGCACGTACGTGCCATGTTTAGAAATTTCCTCAAGAAAGGTCCGTGACGATGTGCTTTTGTTTTTGTTTTTTTAGTACTTCATAGCCGAGCTGGGCCGAACAGGCTTATAATCGTACAATCAACCAGGAGCCTTATTGTTGTGGCTGTATGATACAAGAAAATAGAGGCTAAAAGAAAGTTGTGGCTGTATGATACAAGAAAATAGAGGCTAAAGGAGAGAGAGACAGAAAAAAAGAAAGGAAAGGTGCTTCCAAGAAGGAGAAAGGAAATAGATGCTAATTGGCCTCAAGAGGCGGCCATGGCATCTCGTGCCACTGGTCAAAATTGCATTGGATGCAGGAACATGGTCGGTCGCCGAGGGCTCCGAGGTGTGATCCATCGACATGCTTCACTAAAGCAGCAGGGTAAGCAAGCAGTCAGTCAAGTAAAAATCTCATGTTAACAAGATCTGCTATATACGTGATCATTGAACTGCAACAACTCATTAACGTAAAAAAGTAGCTATTTTGATCGGTGTATTTTTTGTTACCTTTGCACCCAGTCATCCATATGTTTCTAATGCCGATGCGACTACAGTTTGATAGTGCCCCAATCGCATCCATGGTCTGTCGATGAGGTGGTCTAAATGACTTAAATGACGGTGGCCTGACTACCGCTACAGTATGATCATGGCAAGGTCAATATGGCCGCCGTTTTACTATATACTCCATATCAACAAGGAGGACCTCGCGATTTCCACCACACGCCGCATGACGCAAGCCCGCCGCGCTAAAACAGCTGGCACCCGTTCACCAACACACGAGGAAAATGACTCATTCTTCACCGTTTACTCTATAGCGACGCACTTGCATTGTGCTTATGATGAAAAGCACATCGTCATGGGATTGATCACATCGTCATGAACAGATGGATAGTATGAGCACCATTAAATGGGTAGCTATGAGTGTGCAAGGATTTCTCCCGTTGCAACGCACGGGCACATTTCCTAGAAAAACAAATGTTTGGTGGAGGTGGCCGTGCACAAGGGAATGTTCACGCTTCTCGACCAAATAGAGTATCGGGTATTTAGGCCAGCCCAGGTATTCTTTGCCCGATGTCTCCTATTCTTAATGTAACTTTCTGTTTGTTGCTACCTTGCATTGTTGTTCTCTAGCGGTTGGTGTATGGGAGAAATGTGTTAAAATAACACGTGAAGCATGGAGAGAGTCCCCTCATTTGGTGGTGCTATATATGTAAGCATTGTCAGCTACTCATGTGGTGGTGGAAATAAACATTTATCCTCGATCAATGCGGGAGATATTTTGTACTGAAGGCCTTCATAAATAATGACTGTATATGGTACATGTGATGTGTTTTAGTTCCAAAATATATTGCACCCAGTAGATCAAAATATATTTATTTACGTTTTTAGCATTTCAATTTCAACTAGACACCGGATTGAAGCCAGTTTGATTATGTTCCAATCATGAAGCACAAGCACTTATGATGCCAAAGCTTGAGCCTTGGTGTAGAAACCAACTTGATATCTCCAATGATTTAATCAATTTGTCACATCGCGTGAGTAGTGATTGTAACCAATCTTACCCTACATTACCGTGATCCAAGTTCTTGCGACGAGAACAACCGTATGGAAATGCCAATGAGAACACATCCACTTGAGGAGTTAATTAATTGAGAAGAAACAAAAACTAGGGTCCAATCAAATCATGTTAACCCACGATTGTGAGAGAGAAAGAAAGAAGTAGTCGATCGTAAGGATTACTACCCAACCCATCCGAAAAAGAGTTAGTGTTAGTACAAATAAGCAAAAGTCCATTGAAAACAAAAAACATGACCTCCGATGAGATTTCTTTATTCTTTTGCCCCCCCCCCCCCCCCTCCCCGGCCTCCGCCAGCGGAAGGGGACCCGCTCTTATTATTTTTAGGTTCAGTGTCTTTGTTGAGGTTGTGTGACGACGACGATGTCCCTCAGTAGTAATAATGTCTACCATGTACGATCCCCGCCCCAATGATGCGTCTAGCATCATCGGACAGCGTGTGGAGGTGTGTTTTCATCAGATCTCGCTGATTTGGCCTGTGTTGGTCTTCAGGGGATCTATTTGGACCTACGTGCACATGCAAGAGACTGAGCTGATATATCATCTAGATGATTTACGAAGTCACTATAGGCAGCTCATAGTCAACGGAAACATCTCCTCCCACTGAATTCACATCACCGAAAATCCAAAAATAAATTCAAAATAATGCGAGCACCAAAACTTGAACCTTGATGGACTGGGCATAACACGATCCTCCCAACCATCCAACCACAGGTTGGTTCACGCCTTTTTATTTCAAGGTTGAACTTTGACTCATCTCAAAAAAGAAAAGTTGAATTTGACTCCGTTTATATCCCTCACAAACTCATACTTACTAGCTATTAGGACACGGAAACTGAAAAGAAAACAAACATCATACATAAAAGGATAATGATTAGGCAATGTTTGACTAACATATATACACAGGTTAGGGTATACATGGCGAAAATATATATGCTTGCACGTCCAGTAAACTAAATTGAAAATAAATTGTCTCCAGACGTCATTAATTAACTCCCTCATGCTTATCTGAAACTATGTTTAGGGATACCACAGTACAAAAATATTATTTAAACAAAAGAATATAGTAAACAAAAATAGCTTACTTTCTTAAACAAAGGTAATTACAGAAGTTGTTATATCCTACACCATGATTTGAAGACATTAATACTTCTATGCATGAGAGAAGTAACTTTACTTATTCTAAAAGAAAGGAATTAACTTTACTTAGTGATAACCATCTAAAACGAGATAGACATAATATCATAGTTGGCTAATATAAACTTATACTGCAAGCCAAAATGGTTGCACAATTTTAAAAGGGGACTGCCGAGAAGAAGTAAAACATTACCATACAAAGAACATGTATATTTTGATGCTTATCTCCAGGCTAATTAAATTAATTTATGAGCAGCTACGTATGCTTTACTTATGATGTAGAATCTAATCAATTTCTTTTTTAATCAACAACAAATTCCTACGTTGTAGAAAACTCTCATGAAGGCCAGCAATTGGGTCGTAATCTCCAATCATGGATGCTAAGGAACAAAGAACGAAAAGAGATATAGAGAAGTACACGATGGATGGCCAATGAAGTAAAAAAAATAGTTGACTATGATTCATGTCATAAGTTTCGAACTAGCGCCCCAAAGAATCCTATTGTTAAATGATCCGTCATTTTCGTAATCATCAAACTTATGTACACAAACGCAAACATCGTCCTCACGTTTGTAGTTTAGCTTGCCAACCGCTACGTAATCTCTGTACTAAATTATGTACTAGCAGAAAAAAAAAGGCCGTGGATCAATGATTTGGACTGAAAGGCAAGGCTCCTGGTCCTGGAAAGCGCGTACCAACCAGCTCAAGTCCTTCAGGTCCCCTGTTTTTTTGGAAGGAAAAGGGCCGAGAAAGGGGAAACCAACCACACCACATCCCACACTCTTTTGCTTGCTTCACCCATCAATGTCAATGTGCCAACATACTCCTCCTACTTATTTATACATACACAAGGACGAAATGCGATGAAACAAGAGTGTAAAAAGACAAGATGTAAAATCAAGAACAAGATCCCAGACCGTAATGCTACTACAAACCCACTTCCATACAATGGACAGACGACTGTGGATCAACTAAACTGGCGT
This sequence comes from Thinopyrum elongatum, assembly GCA_011799875.1. NCBI lineage: Eukaryota > Viridiplantae > Streptophyta > Magnoliopsida > Poales > Poaceae > Thinopyrum > Thinopyrum elongatum. The sequence goes on from CM022299.1 coordinate 299,208,570, forward strand.
GCAGAATATGGCATGAAATCGCAGCAGCCTGAAGTAGAAGAAAAACTGAACAAATTAACAATATGATGCAGGAAACCGCAGTGAGCAAGCAGGAGGACACACGACCTAATCCGACATCCATCCCGGAAGCCTAGAGACAGCGGCGACCATGCATGTCAGTCAAGCTGTTGTTGGTGCGGCAGCGCTTTCTCACCATGGGCCATCCATCCCTGTTGAGCGACAACTACCGGGATTAAGACCAGCGTCCCTACCTCCCCACCGTCCAAGTACCCCCATCCAATCACCCCGGTCCACTTAGCCCAAGAAAAAAGATAAGCAGACTGCGGATGGCCCATCGACAGCAACTTATATCCAAGAAAATATCAAGGCGGGGACAATGGGGATGACTGAAGAAGCAACACCTGCTGCTCCCTGCCCTTTTCCCAGCTGTTTGATGATTGATTGGGTCTCGCGCGGATTAGGCGTCATGTGAGCTGCGAAACACAATCACGCTCGTACGCCCTCCTCTTTTAAGTAGAAAGTAAGAGCATCTACAGCCGGACTCAGTAAATCCGGTCCTTAAAACGTCCGCGAACGTGTCCGGACGCGTCCACGGGCACTGACCGGGCACTCCCTATATCCGCGTCTTCGCACTCACGTATCTCATATTCCGTCCCTTATATGCATACTAAACCATGCACCGTTAATAAAAACTACGTAGATTATAAGCGGACATACAAAAGCACAATCAGTTCATTAAAAGATCACAGCCGGATCATCGAAAGATAGCCAAAGTTCACATAATACACATAATACGCGGCAATGAAAGAGAAGTGCCCACCCTGACTAAGATTGATCGTGCGTTCGTATCGGTTGACTGGGAACTGGATCATCCTGATTGCCTGTTACAGGCTTTGTCCACGGCGACATCTGATCACTGCCCGCTCCATCTGGCGTTGGATGATCATCTATACCCGCACAGAAGATTCCGCTTTGAATCTTTCTGGACTAAATTGGAGGGCTTCGAGGAGGCAGTCAAGGAAGCTTGGAAGTGTGATCCGGACATCACGGAGCCTTTCCATCAACTAGATGTGTTGCTTCGGAACACGGCACAGTATCTCACAGAGTGGGGCCAGAAGAAAGTAGGGAATGTCAAATTACAAATTGTAGTCGCCAACTGGGTTATACTGCAGTTTGACAAGGCGCTGGATCATAGACTATTGTCAGCAGGTGAGCGGTGGCTGCGCAACATTCTAAAACTCACCTTCCTAGGGCTTGCCTCCCTCGAGCGCACGATCGCCAGACAGCGCTCCAGGATACGTTGGCTAAGCGAGGGGGATGCCAATACTAAGCTGTTTCATCTTATTGCCAATGGCAGAAAACTTAGGAATTTTATCCCGGCGCTGCATCATGGCGATCAGATTATTACAGAACAAGAGGGCAAGGAGGAAGCGTTCTATAACGCATACAAGGATCTGCTGGGCACTTATCATTCCAGAGATCAGACTATGGACCTGGCATTCTTGGATGTGGAGCCCCTAGATCTGCACGAGCTGGACAGTATCTTTACCGAGGAGGAGGTCTGGTTTGTTATCAAAGAAATGCCAGCTGAGCGCGCACCTGGACCGGATGGTTTTATTGGTCTATTTTTCAGTAGAGCTTGGCAGATTATCAAGGGAGACATAATGGCTGCTATTCACAAATTCCAGTTGGGAAACGGCAGAGGTTTCGGTAGGCTCAACCAGGCGATCATCACCCTCATACCTAAAAAACCCGATGCATGCCAGATTGGGGATTTCCGGCCGATCAGCCTACTTCATGGTATCCCCAAGATCAACTCCAAGCTGATGACATCTAGGCTCTGCCCGCGTATGGGAGAATTGGTAAAAGTGAATCAATCCGCGTATATCCGAGGGAGGAACATACACGACAACTTCCTGCTCGTGAGACAGGTGGCCCGGAACCTGCACAAAAAGAAGGCAAAAGGTGTCATGATCAAGTTGGACATTTCACGCGCTTTTGACTCCATCTCCTGGTCATTCTTGTTTGAGGTGCTGCGAGCAAAAGGTTTCTCAGAGCTTTGGTGTTCGAGGCTGGCTATTCTACTCACCACAGCTAGCTCACGGGTGATTGTCAATGGCTGTCAGGGAAGGAAGTTTAGACATGCAAAAGGGCTGCGCCAAGGGGACCCGGTCTCTCCTCTCCTGTTTGTCATCGCCATGGACACTCTCTCCTCCATGATGATCAAAGCACAACAGATGGGTGCTATAAGTGTGATGCCAGGATGCACTCCTCTTCAGAGGCTATCGATTTACGCGGATGATGTCATTCTTTTCATCAGACCCACGATCAGTGACTTGTGCTTTATCAGAGAAGCTTTGCAAATATTTGGCAGAGCGTCGGGACTACATGTCAATTTTGCCAAGTCGTCGGCGATCATGATCCAATCGGATGAGGCGGATATGCAGCGAGTTTCACAAGCTTTGCCTTGGCGCATGGACTCCTTCCCCTGTAAGTATCTTGGTCTGCAACTTTCGATCAAACAGCTCATGAGAGCGGATTGGCAGCCGATTGTGGATCAAGTACTCAACTTTCTACCGGGCTGGCAAAGGGGGCTGGTCACGATGCCAGGAAGACTAATCCTGGTGAACAACGTGGTTCGTGCTAGGCCTACGCATCACTTATTGATCGCAGATGCTCCCAAGTGGGCTCTGAATCGGGTGGACAAGGCCTGTCGTGCTTTCTTCTGGGCGGGATCTGATCAAATTCATGGAGGTAAATGCTTGGTGGCTTGGCAGAGAGTTTGCCGTCCCAAACATCTCGGAGGGCTCGGAATACTAAACCTCAATAGGCAGGGGCTTGCACTTAGACTGCGCTGGGAATGGCTGAAGCGTACTGATCAGGGAAGGCCATGGCAGGGCCTCTCGCTTGTGATGGACAATCAGACACAGGCAGCCTTCACAAGTCTTGTGCAATGGAATGTGGGAGACGGGCGGAGCATCTTATTCTGGAAGGATAGATGGCTCAATGGTTCCACCGTCGCTGAGCTCGCGCCGATGGTTCGTGCACGGGTGCGTACGCAAGTGGCCAATAGGAGGACGGTCTCGGATGCACTACAGTTACATCGCTGGGCCAATGATGTGATCGGGGACTTGTCGGCAGATGGTTTGGTGCAAATTGTTCGACTGTGGGAGATCATGATTACCATTCAGCTAGATCCAGCACAAGCAGACACCCCAACTTGGAAATGGAACAACCTAGGTGTATATTCCTCGGCATCTACTTATGCGATGCTGTGGGAAGGGAGTATCGGTTTCGCCCCGGCAAAGACGATCTGGAAGTGCTGGGCTCCTCTCTCTTGCAAGCTGTTCATGTGGCTAGCCACGCAATATCGACTCTGGACTACTGATCGTAGGTTCAGACATGGGCTTCAGGACCAACGATCACCATGCTACATATATGCTCAAGAAGAAGATACGGTGGATCACATCCTGATTCAGTGTGTATTCGCTCGTCAAGTTTGGCATAGGTGCTTCCAACAGGCCCGAGTGGACATCTCGCTGGTCCCTACGACGAACGACTCTTTGGAATACTGGTGGATGGCCAGTCGCGCACGAATACCAGCTGATCATAGAAAGGCCTTCGACTCGCTGGTAATGTTGTTCTCTTGGCAGCTTTGGAAGCATAGAAATGGGATTGTCTTTGGTCCGAGAACTTCCATCGACACAGTGCAGCATTTCACCTTGCAGACTTTCGAGATACTACGCACATGGGTGTTGGCAGGAGGCCGTGGAGTTAGCATATTCTGTGAGTAGTAGCGTTTAGTTCAGGGGTGGAGCTGGGGGTCTCTGGCAACGGTTTTGTCGTGTGCTAGGTCATACTTCCCACTTGTAAAAACTTCTTGTACATATTTTCTGCCTTCTATAAAGTTAAGGTACGCGATTGCGTACTCTAAAAAAACGCGGACAAGTTCAAACTACAACTAAAAACTTGAAATAAAGACGGATCTTCACCACTTCCTCGTCGGCACTTTACCCTTTCGGTCGCCGGCGCAGCTGTAGGAGTCCGCGGCAGGAGGTGGGTCCACGTAGGAGCAGTCGGACCCGTCGGAGGAGGAGGAATAGGAGATGACAATGAAGCCTTGCAAGCGTCGGATGACGCGGTCTTGCTTGCGCTTGAGCTTGGCCACCCTCGCTGCCTCCGCCGCCTCCCGCTCGGATTGCTCAATGCCGAGCCGGAGATGCTTGCTGTTGAGCCTCCGGAGACATTAGGCCTTCGTCTCCGCCCCAGTCAGTGACCGGCGGCACGTCCACTCGAAGAGACGGTCCTCCCCGTCGGGCAACCGGCGACGGCGGGCGGACTGCACAGACCCGTCGGACCCGCCCGCCATCTCCCTTGCCCTTTGCCTCTCGCGGCGGGCAGCTCGTGCCTGTGACTCCGGAGTCCGCATCCGCGGCATCGGCTGAGCGGGCACTAGAACCTAGCGTTGCCCGCACGGAGCAGCGACCAGAGGTGGAGGAGGCCGTCGGGTGGGAGGAGCAGATCGGGCAGGCCTCGCAGATCTGCGCGCGGGGCGGGAAGGGCCGGCGCCAGCGTCGGCGCTGCCACGACGGGCGACAGGGGGCGTCACACCGAACCCGGAGCTGCCGCCCGTATCGATCCGCGAGCGCTCGAGCGTGATATGGAGAGCCAGCTCTTCCTCGTCTCCGGAGCTGCCGTCGGAGTGGCTGCCGGTGCTGGACATGCTCGTCGCTAGGGATTTGGCAAATTGGGGAAATGGGAGCGTCGGGGAGGGGAGGGGAGCGAAGTGAGCTAGGGTTTTTGCCAGACGGAGGTTTTTGTAGGGTCGGGGTGGGCTTGCGTGGGTCGGGCTGACGTGGCGGGCGCGCCCGGACCGTCTCATATCCATCCTATATTTGAGACGAATATGAGGTGTGCCGGTCAGCCCAGTCGTTTGAAAGCTTTGATTGGGTCGGTATTTTGTGACCGGTGAGTGGCCGGACGGCCTGCCCAGACGTATGAGACGAATATAGGGCGTCCGGCTGTACATGCTCTAATCGTCTTCCTTCCTCGCTCTTGTTTCTACAGTACAATTTGTCCTCGGTACCGTAGTACACCGTACACAGGCGCGGGGCTAGCTAGTGTCCAAATCACGGCTTTCTTTCTGCATGCTGTTGGTTTGTGTGGACTCTAGCTGCCTCCTGGGTTTGGAACCTTGTTACCAATACCAGCAGCAGGCAGAGCGTTTGTGTGGTGAGGCCGGGTTTATATCTGATCTGATGCCAGGATTACTAGTACTACTTTATTACCTGCTTGCAGTGCTCGCACTATCTTTTTTTTAGAGGAAAACCTGCTGCCGCTTTACTATCTAAACCAAGATTGAAATATCATAATTACATCTAAAATAAAAAAAGAGGAAGGGGGGGGGGGGGGGGGGGGGCGCTGAAGCCAAAGCTCAGACCTCTCCTCTCCTGCACCTACTCTCGCAAGCTTATGCGCGGAAATGTTGGCAGAACGGTGAACCCACGAAACTCTGAACTCTGACACAGAGTTGAGCATTGCTTTGATTTCCTCAATCCATGGCCCTGCTGTAGACAGATGCTGCTCCCTTTGCTTGATCATCTGCACCACTGCTTTGCTGTCCAATTCCACATGGATCTTCTCCGGATTCATATCAATTGCTATGTGAATAACTCGCCTGCACGCGAGGATCTCAGCTGCTTCCGGGTCTACTATATTTGGAAAGTGATGACAGAAACCTGCCTTGTAAGCACCTGCATGGTCGCATATTACACCACCATCACCACCACCATTTGTCACTATGCTTGGAGGTCACTCCATCCGAGTTGACCGTTAGCCATCCCTTGTGGGGTGGTTTCCATCTCCCAGTGAGCTTGCGCGTCATCGTGCGCGCCTTGGGACATGAACTTGTCTCCATTCCTGCATATGCTCATACACCGACACCATGATTTCATGTGGAGGAGCTATCCTCTTGTCATCACGAGCCTCATTGCGAGCCAGCCAAATCCTGTAAACTGAGTGTGTCATCGCCTCCTTCTCCTCATCGGTTGCACCTGCGAACCACCCCAATAACCAGCTCGCTAATGCTGAGTGGGACGTCCAGTTCAGCACGCACATCCTGCAAGCCTTGTCCTTCCTTGCTCTTTGATCATTGGCCACTCTTGCTCGCCGAGGACGCGGGGCCGGGGAGATCGCAGACATTTAAATTTGAAAACTTTTGGGCCTCCCTCCCTGGGTTCCAGGACGTTGTCAACAAGGCTTGGAACGAGACCTCTCACCACAATGAGCCCTTCCAGGTCCTTCATCATAAGCTAAAGAAGACTGGCTTGAGGTTGTCCGAATGGAGCCGGAATTTGTTTTCGAAAGCCAAACTGTAGCACCATGCCGCCCTCTGGATCATTCTCCTCCTCGACATGGCGCAAGATCACATGCCTCTTTCGCATGCCGAGTCGGACCTATGGGCAAGGCTCAAAAGGAGGGTTATTAGTTTAGCAATGCTGGAAAGAGCACGGAAGAAACAATGTGCTAGGATTGCAAACCAAAGGGAGGGTGATGCAAACATTAAGTTTTTCCACCGACATGTCAATGCGAGACGCAGAAAAAACCATATCCACCAGATCAAACACAATCATGGTTGGGTCACAGAGCATGCCCTCAAAGAGAACATCATTTTTGACCACTTCTCCAGCATCATGGGTAGGGGTGCCGCCAGGTCATTTGACTTCAACTGGGAGGGGCTCGGCATGGAGCCACATGAGTTGTCTTCTCTCGGAGACCTTATCTCTGAGGAAGAGGTGCGAGAGGCCATAAATCAAATGTCGCATGACAAAGCGCCCGAACCGGATGGGTTCACCGGCCTCTTCTTTAAAAAAATGTTGGGGAACCATAAAGAGCGATCTTATGAGAGTCATCTCCTCGTTTGGCAACCTCCGCACCGCGAACCTACACTGGCTCAACTCGGCGAATGTCGTGCTCTTACTGAAGAAGGTGGGGGCTGAGGAAATCTTTGACTACCGCCCAATTAGCCTCATTCATGCCATGGCTAAAATTATTGCGAAGATTCTAGCCACTCGGCTAGCTAGTCATATGCACACCCTTGTCTTGCACGCCCAAAGTGCTTTCATCAAGACGAGGAGTATCCATGACAACTTTATGTATGTCAGGAATCTGGCTCAGAAGCTCCATAAGTGCAAGACACCATCTCTCCTCTTTAAGTTGGACATCCGTAAGGCCTTTGACTCTATGCGATGGGACTACCTTCTGGACCTTCTACAACGTAGGGGCTTTCCAAGCACATTCCGTGATTGGATTGCTGCCCTTCTTTGCAACTCGACATCTCGAATCCTTCTAAACGGAGTTGCGAGCAGTCCCATTGCGCACGGCTGTGGGTTGCGCTAGGGTGACCCCTTGTCCCCCTTGCTATTCGTCATTGCCATCGACCCTCTACAGAGAATTCTTGAAGTGGCAACTAGGGAGGGATTGTTTCACAAAATCTGTGGTCGTGGTGCTGTTCTACGCACCTCACTCTATGCTGACGACACGGTTGTTTTCATGAAACCTATCAAGAGCGACATCAACAACCTCTCCAAGATTTTGCACCTCTTTGGGGAGGTCACGTGCCTATCCACTAATTTTCTCAAGAGCTCGGTTGTCCCTATCCGGTGTGGGGGTGTCAACCTTTCGCAAGTACTTCACAGCCTTCCGGCTGCCCTTGCATCTTTTCCCATAAAATACTTGAGTATCATGCTCTCAGTATGGAAGCTAAAAACTGTGGACTTTCAATTTCTCGAGGATAAAGCGGCGTCCAAGTTGGTCGCTTGGGACGGGCAAAATATCACCGCTATTGGGCGTGCAAACCTTGTCAAGTCGGTGCTTTCTTCCCAAGCAACGTTCTTCATCATCCCCCTTATAGTACCACCCGACACGCTACAAAACCTCAACAAGCTTGAGCGAGCCTTCCTTTGGGAGGGTGCGGACAAAACTTCTGGGGCCAAATGCAAAGTGAATTGGGAAACGGTCTGTCGACCGCTTGAGTATGGGGGGCTTGGTGTGCTCAACACAGACAACTTTGAAAGGGCGCTGCGCTTTGTCGGTGTACTAAGTATTGGGCCCTTAGTACCCCTTACTTGTGCACGGGCAGTTGTAGCCGTCCTCGCGGCAAGGCTTGCCGGGATCAGCTCGAGGTCGATTTAAGTTATCGAGAGAATCATCAAGTCAGAAATCTGAGGATCAGCAAATGAGTAAAGCTGGAAATCGAAGGCCAGCCTCCCCGGCAAGATCCTTGCCGGGGTGGCCTGAGGAGCCCGGCAAGGATTGGTGCCCGGCAAGGCTTGGCGCCCAGCAAGTTTCAGCGCCTGGCGAGGTTCTGCCACTATGCCACCGCTTCGGCACAGTGACGAGTCTGACATTCTGGCTCCTTCCATAGATGCGTGGCGGCGCGCCAGTGGAGGAGAGCTTAAGCGGTGCTGATGGGATGGCCCCTTTTTCCATCCCCAAGAAAGTGAGGACACCTAAACGGACACCTCACGGTGCATTAAATGCGCTTGTCCTAATCCGTCAGGGGTTAGGTATGATACCCTGTAGCCACTTTACACATCAATGTATGTACATTTTGCCACTGTGGAGACCCCTTTGAGCATATAAAAGGAGGCCCAAGGCAACTGCTACAAAAAAGGAGGACTTCTGGCCCATTCTGCATGCGTAGCTGCTCTTTGAACGTACTGTTCATTGCGAGCGCTCCTGAAGGCTGGGCTCAAGAACATCAATAAGAACACAAAGCAGGAGTAGGGTTTTACGCTGATCAGCGGCCCGAACCTGGGTAAAAACCTCACGCGTCAATCACCGGTTCTGCTCTTTGCGTGTACCTCTCCCCCCGCCGAATCGTAAAGGGATCTCTCGGGATCCCATAGGTGTCGTGCCCCGACATCTTTGGCGCGCCAGGTAGGGGGATTGAAGGTTGCGTGAACCTGATCTGGTGGTCGACGCCCTAGTTCCTTCATTATGCCACCTAAGAAGAAGAACATCGCGACAGCACAACCGTCCGGGTCTGTTTTGCCCGCGCCTTCGCAGACAGGCGATGGTGTGGGTGCAGAAGGAAGAGGACTGGAACCCTCGCGGCATTCTGGTGATCCAAGCCAAGCGAGCGGTATCGTTCGCAGTGGCAGTGGTAACTTGCGCGCCGCTGGATCTAGAGATGGCGTTGTGTTGCCTACGGGTGGCACAACAAACTCTAGGGATCAGAGAGCGCCTGTTGGAGCTCCCGCGCCGCCGCGAGCCTCGCAACCTGCCCAGGTCGTGCGAGACGAGCGACATCATGGCGCTGGTGGTTCGGGGCGTCCCTACGAAAAGGTTTCTGCGCATAGATCCCAAGATGCGCGGGACCAGCATGCACACTGAGCTGCCGGCGAGGGTGGCGCGCGGTCGCGTGACTGTGGCGGTGCTCCTTCTAACTTGGTTAGGAGTCAGAGCACCTCACGTACTTCGCACCTGTCGCCGCCACCTACGCCAGCGGAAGCCTTGGCACGTGCGCAGTTGCTCCTCGATTTTCCTCCCGCCCCGGAGAAGATGGAGGAGTGGCGAGCTACTATCCAGAGCCTTATCGGCTTCGCTAATAAGGATGGACCACAAGAGGCAGGGCCCTCTCAGCGGAAGCCCGTCGATCCGATGCGAGCCGGTGGAGAGAAAACGGGAGGTGGCGCGACTACAATGCACTCTCCTCCGCGACATCAGCGGCGGCCGACGGCTCAGCAAGTCGACCGCCATGAAGAAGTTTCCACGGCGTCGTCCGATCCGCGGATGCGCCGTGATCAGCGTCTGGTTCTCCAGGAACGAGGCAAGGAGGATGCTCGAACAACCATCAAGCGGCGACGGGAAGCGCGCTATCAGTCTGATAAGCGCGCGGGGCCAGTTGTCGACGAGCCCGCGCCAGGGAACGTAGGAGACCTGCCTTACGAGGTGGGACCTCCGGCGTTTACCCGTGAGCTGCGGCAAGTCCAGTGGCCCAATCTCCGAACCTTCAAGCCAGAGGTCCTGGAGAAATATGACGGCAAGACCCATCCCTCGGAGTTCCTGAGTATCTACACCATTGCGGTGCAAGCTGCCGGGGGCCGAGATGACAAGATACTTGCCAACTACTTCCCGTTGGTGCTCAAACCCAACGTCAGGTCGTGGTTGATGCATCTGCCGGAAGATTCTATTTCTTGCTGGTCAGATCTGTGCCATCAGTTTGTTGGCGCCTTTGTTGGAGGCCACCAAGCTCCTGGCCAAGAAAGTGATTTGCACATCATCCCTCAGAAGGAGGGCGAGTCCTTGCGCAAGTTTATGCAGAGATTCAGCCGGGTGCAGTACAATATTCCTGATGTTCATCCTGCCGCTGTCATTAGCGCGTTCCATCAGAACGTGCGTAACCGCAGGATGCGGGAAGAGCTGGCGATGAACAAAGTCAGGAGTATTGCCGAGCTTTACACTTTGGCCGACAAGTGTGCTCGAGCTGAAGAGGGGAGAAAACTCCCCGGGGAAGCTGTTGGTGCGACAGGCGACTCAGAAGAAGAAGATGCCGCGGCTCCGTCAAGGAAAGGCCGGCGGCGGAATAGGAAGCGCGGAGGCAAGGCCGTGCTTGCCGTCGAGGAATCCGGCAACCCTGGCGCCGCCAAGAAGGCCAAGGTTAGCGCCCCCGGCAAGGATCTTGCCGGGTGCCCTTCCTGTCAGGCCTTGGCGGCTGCCGACAAGTCGGAGAACTCCGGCAAGCAATATTGCAAGATCCATCGCACTAAGGGCTATGATCTCCAGGACTGTCGGCAAGTTGAGCAGCTTGCCGAGAAGCAGAAGGCCGAATACGAGAGGCGAGACAAAGAGAAGGCCCAAGACGGTGCTGAGGGGTCCGGCAAGAAACGCGGTGGCCGAGGGGGTCGCCGCGGCAAGGCCAAGCAGCAGAAGGATCGGCCCGCTCGGGGCCGAGATAAAGAAGGAGATGATGATGAGGAAGATGATGAATCCAGTGAGCAGGAATTCCAGAAGGCTACGGAGGCTATGTACATTGATGGGGGTGCCTCGCTCCATTCTTCCCACCGCCAACTTAAACAGTGGGTGCGGGAGGTTAATGCGGCAGAGCCATCCCCCGATGCTTGTAGGCCTCTGAAGTGGTCCAGCACGCCTATCATCTTTGACGCCGAGGATCACCCCGATCGCACAACTGCGGTCGGGTGTTTGCCATTGTTGGTTTCCCCAACAATTCGCAACCTCAAGGTGACGAAGATGTTAGTTGACGGTGGGGCCGGCCTAAACTTAATATCACCAGACGTGCTCACAAAGCTTCAGATTCCCGACGAAGACCTCGAGGAAACGGGTACGTTTCAAGGGGTCAACCCGGGAAGAACCCAACCTAAGGGCAAGATCACGCTGCCGGTAACATTTGGCAGCGAGCTTAACTTCAGGACCGAAAAGGTGGTGATTGATGTCGCCAAGATCCCCATGTCATACAATGGGATCCTTGGTCGGCCAACGCTGGCTAAGTTCATGGCGGCATCACACTACGCATATAACGTCTTGAAGATGCCTGGGCCGTTGGGCGTCATCACTGTCCATTCCGACAAGAGGGATGCGCTCATCTGTGCCGATCAACTTTACCGGGAAGCAGTTGCAGCACCTGCCATCAAGGCATCTGCTCCTGCCGCTGGAACTCCCGGGGGAAAGAAGAAGACCGGCAAGAACCTTGGCGCAAACTCCGGCAAGCGCGCCTCCTCGGAGTGCCGCGCTTCCGTCGAGGACGTACCAGAGAGTTCCACCGGCAAGAACAAGAAGTCCAAGGCTGCCCCGCCGGAAACTAAGAAGGTGCCTGCCAGGAAGGACGGAACGGGGGGAACTTTCACTATAAGTTCCGCCCTAGATGACAAATAGGAAAGCGCGCTCGTTGCTTTCCTGCGGGCGAATGTCGACGTGTTTGCATGGCAACCGTCTGACATCCCCGGCGTTCCCAGGAAAGTGATTGAGCACCACCTTGCTGTCTGTCCCCATGCGCGGCCCGTCAAGCAAAGGGTGAGGAAACAGGCCTTGGAGCGGCAAGAATTCATTGCCGAAGAAATTAAGAAGCTGGAGGCGGCAGGACTGGTCAAAGGAGTGCTTCATCCAACCTGGTTGGCTAATCCAGTCGTAGTACGGAAAGCGAACGGGAAATGAAGGCTTTGTATCGATTACACAGATATCAATAAAGCTTGTCCAAAAGATCCTTTTCCCTTGCCGCGCATCGACCAGATCGTGGATGCCACCGCTGGTTGTGATCTCCTGTCCTTCCTTGATGCCTATTCAGGGTATCATCAGATTTTTATGGCAAGGGAAGATGAAGAGAAGACCGCCTTTATCACCCCATGTGGTACGTATTGCTTTATACGAATGCCTTTCGGGTTGAAAAGTGCTGGTTCAACATTTGCCAGAGCAATCCAGATTGGTTTTGAGCCACAACTCCATAGAAATATGGAGGCGTATATGGATGATATAGTGGTCAAAACTAAGGATAAAGCAACGCTCATTCAAGATTTAGAAGAAACATTCGCGAACTTGCGCAAGATCAACTTGAAGCTCAATCCTGAGAAGTGCGTGTTCAGTGTTCCTTCCGGCAAGCTCCTCGGATTCTTTGTATCTTGCCGGGGAATCGAAGCGAACCCCGACAAGATCAAAGCTATTGAGCAAATTGAAGTGCCAAGACGCGTCAAGGATGTGCGTCGTCTTGCCGGCTGTGTTGCTGCTCTAAGCAGGTTTATTTCCAAATCTGCTGAGCGCGCCCTGCCCTTCTTCAAAATTTTGAAGAAGGCAGGTCCAATGAAATGGACTCCGGAAGCGGAGGCAGCGCTGCAAGATTTGAAGAAATACCTTTCTTCTCCGCCGACGCTAGTCGCACCTAAACCACAAGAGCCGTTGTTGCTGTATCTGGCGGCAACAAATCAAGTGGTTAGTGCTGCGCTGGTGGCGCAAAGGGAAGCTGATGAGGAGGCAACATCAGCGGCAGGACCGCCAAGTGATGCGGCAAGATCTTCCCCGGCAAGACAGGATCTGCGCAAACAGAAGAGCCCGTGCAGAAGAAAAAGGTGGTGCAGCGCCCAGTTTATTTTGTTAGCTCCCTCTTACAAGGGGCTAGATCAAGATATTCTGGTGTGCAGAAGTTGCTTTTCGGCCTCCTTATGGCCTCAAGAAAGCTGCGCCATTATTTTCAAGCACATGAGATCACCGTCGTCACTCGCTTTCCGTTGCAACGGATTTTGCAAAATCCGGAAGCAACCGGCAGGATCGTGGAGTGGGCGTTGGAACTGTCCAGCTTTGGTCTTAAGTTTGAAAGTACTTCGACGATTCAGAGCAGGGCCTTGGCGGAGTTCATTGCAGAATGGACCCCGATGCCAGACGAAGAAGTTCAAGAAACAAGTCTCCCCGGCAAGGAAACCGATCAGCAATGGGTTATGTACTTTGACGGGGCTTTTTCGCTGCAAGGCGCCGGTGCTGGTGTGCTGCTTGTCGCACCCACCGGAGAGCACCTCAAGTATGTAGTCCAAATGCATTTTCCCCGGGAGAGTTCAACCAATAACACTGCAGAGTACGAAGGTTTGCTTGCCGGTCTCAGGATCGCAGCAGACCTTGGTATCAGACAGCTCATTATCAAAGGTGATTCACAGCTTGTCGTCAGGCAGGTCAACAAGAACTACCAAAGTCCGTTGATGCAAGCCTACGTAGATGAAGTGAGGAAATTGGAAGAGCGCTTTGACGGCCTGCAGATGGAGCACGTTCCTCGTGCCGAGAACAACGTTGCTGATGACCTGTCAAAGCGTGCTGCCCTCAAGTTGCCTGTGGAGCCAGGAACTTTTGTGCTCCAATTGACTCAACCATCCGTGGCGCCATCAACGCGGCAAGAAAAGAGAAGAAAGTTGAACTCTGGCCAGTACTTCCCGGCAGAGCTCCCCGGAGCCGCCGGCAAGGAAGTTGCCGGGATCGACACGCCTGCTGGGGAACAACAGGCTCCGGCAGGGCCTCAGACCCTTGCTGTCGAGACAAACATCCCCCCGGCGGAGGAGATGCCTTTAGTCCTAGCCGTCGAGCCTCAGGCTCCAGCATGGGCGCAGCACATTGTCCATTTCCTTCAGACAGGTGAACTCCCTGAGGAACAAGAAGAAGCGGAGAGAGTAGCCCGTCGGTCTATTATGTACAAATTCGTCGATGACGTCCTGTACAGAAAGAGACCAAACGGTGTGAAATTAAAGTGCATTCCTCGGGAGGATGGACTAGAGCTGTTGGCAGAGATACATGGGGGTATGTGTGGCTCTCACATAGGGTCAAGAGCGCTTGCCGAAAAAGCATTCCGGCAAGGTTTCTTTTGGCCCACCGCCCTCCAGGATGCGACTGCACTAGTAACCAGGTGTGAAGCGTGCCAGTTTCATTCGAAGAAATTACATCAGCCAGCTCAAGCTCTTCAAACAATCCCTCTCTCCTGGCCATTTTCGGTCTGGGGGCTCGACATACTGGGCCCTTTCCCCCGTGCTGCCGGGGGCTTTGAGTACTTGTACGTTGCTATCGACAAGTTCACAAAGTGGCCGGAGGTGGAAGCAGTGAGGAAGGTGACAGCGCAGTCGGCTGTCAAGTTCTTCAAAGGAATTGTTTGCCGTTTCGGTGTGCCTAACAGGATCATCACCGACAATGGCACGCAGTTCACAAGTCGCACCTTCATGCAGTACGTCCAAGACCTTGGCGGCAAGATTTGTTTTGCCTCTGTTGCTCACCCGAGAAGCAATAGCCAAGCGGAGAGGGCCAATGCTGAAGAGCTGCGCGGTCTCAGGACCAGAACTTTTGACAGGCTGAAAAAGTGCGGAAGACGCTGGATTGATGAGTTGCCGGCGGTTTTTTGGTCAATCAGAACGACACCAAATCGAGCCACCGGCCAGACGCCCTTCGCTCTAGTGTATGGGGCGGAAGCAGTTCTCCCCACGGAACTCATATACGGATCTCCTCGAGTGCTCGCTTATGATGAGCTCGAGCAAGAGCAACTGCGGCAAGATGACGCTGTGCTCCTTGAGGAGAATCGTCTTCAGGCTGCTGTGCGAGCTGCACGCTACCAGCAAGCTTTGCGCCGCTATCATAGCCGCAAGGTTCATGCCCGAAGCTTTGAGGAAGGTGATCTTGTTTTTCGACGGATTCAGTCCGCCAAGAATTCAAACAAGTTGACGCCAAAGTGGGAAGGCCCTTATCGGGTAGTGCGAGTCACCAGGCCTGGCGCTGTCCGCCTGGAGACCGAGGATGGCGTTCCAGTGAGTAATTCCTGGAATATCGAACATCTTCGCAAGTTCTATCCATAAGGCGCGGTTGCCGGGGGCTCCCGGCAACCACCTTTCTGTACAAGTCTTGCCGGCAAGGCATGTAATCCTTTGTACAAAGCCAGGCGCAGACCCTGGGCACAGATGAATAAATTTAAGTGTTGTACATTCCCTTATTGATTCCCATGTTCATATTTATATATATGCATGTTTGTCTAAGATGTTGTATGACACCTAATCCCGGTAAGTTCTAACGAACCGCTAAGGTTTCATGTCTTTATTTTCTCTTCTTTCTTTTTCTCAAAAGACAGAAGGATTCCTCGCGTGCACATTTGCCGGGAGGGGAAGGGAGATATGAATACCAGTTGGCGATGTTCAGAATCGACGCTTGCCGGAGGAAGGACAAAAACAGAAAGCTAAGTCCTAAAAACTAGAGCAAGTCTTTCTTTTTAGTATCAAGTTAGTTCCTTGGACGATTCCGACCCTGTATGGAAAATCTACACGCTTCGTCTTCTTCTTCGGGGGAGGGGGCTCTTCCCGCGTCTCTTCTTCTTCGACTGAGTCCTCGCCGGACGAGATTTCAGCGGCTGCGCCGCTCTCTTCCCCGGCAACCTCGTCCTCCCCGGCAGGCCTCGCCTCCACTACCACCTCTGCCTCGCTGGCTTCCTACTCCATGAAGCCAACGCTGCCGGCCTCCGCGGCAAGATTCGCTTCCTCCACTCTGGTAGCGATGTATGCTACCTCCTGATCCGTGGTGGCGCGAATAAGATCTGGTTCTTGTCGGACAGGCTTCTCCGTCAGATTGTCGAAGAATTTCTGCGCTTCTTCCTCGCTTGGCTCGACCCAGGTCGGGTCAAGGCCGTGGGCGTTGAACATCGGCAAGAAAGCAATGATCGACCCCAGCGCAGAGTTGTTGCACAAGGGGACGATCCTTGCCGGCAGCCGGTGCTTGTCTTCGCGCTGGAATAACTTCTGGCGGAGGGCGCCAAGCTGCATAACGGTCAAGTTGTTGTTCAGCCCGGGGCGCAGCCTCATAACATCCGCTGCGTTCTTATACTCCCAGGCTGGCCTTCCCCTATTCTGCAGAGGGGCGATGCGGCGGCGGAGGAAGTCGAAGCCGATCATCTCCATTGTCAGCCCGGCAGCCTTCAAGCGAAGGATTCTGGTAGTGGCGATTGTGAGCTTCTCGTCTTCTGCGGCGAGATCGCCCCAATCCTTGCCGCGGACCACCTTCTGTCGCCGGGGATGACAAAAAGGATGAGGATCTGCTTCCTGGATCCAGCACCATTCGGCCCGCCACTCGTCCCACTTTTCGCGGTAAACTCTATCTGGGTATATCTCCTTGTTCCAGGCCCTTGGAATCCAAGCAATAGATCCAGAGAGAGCCTCTCCTTTTTGGATTCGAGGATAGAAATAGTGGCGGAAGAGAGCGGAATTGGGGATCACGCCGGCAAAATTTTCACAAAGATGGGCAAAGATCGACATGCAAAATACGACATTCGGCGTGAAGTCAAGAAGGCGGAAGCCGTACGTATACATGATGTCGTTGAAGAAATCGGAAAAAGGTGGACAGAGCCCGCAATAAAAGTACGCGGTGAAGAAGGGGTATCTGTCCGATCCGCCTTTGGAATTAGCACCTGGGATGACGCGCGTGGCGGGGTGGGCTTGTGTTCCCTTCGCCCACATGCATTGGTATCGTCCCTTCAAGGTTTCGGCGTCAAGCGTCGGAGGGAAGACGACGAGCTTCTTCCGCATCTTCACCAGCTCACTTTCCGGAACTTCGGCTTTTGCCTCCTTGTCTGTGCCCTTGCCCTTGCTGGTCTTGGGCGGCATGGCGGCTGTGGAGATGAAAGCAGGAGGACGGAACGAGCGCGGGAATGGCGAGCAGAAGAGAAGGAAGATTTCGCTCTGAGCTCGAGCAGAGGAAGGCGATGGCAATACCAGATTGGGAAGAAGAGGGGGGTGAATGGGTCTGCGCCTCCACGACTTCTCCTTTTTATGGGGAAGGAGCGGGGCCGCCTTGTTTATCCCCCAATATGAATGCGCCTCTGTGGGCGCGAAACAGTTTGCAGCCTTTTTGGCACGCTTCCCACATCGCGCGCTCCGTGCGCGTAGTGGGGGGGGGCACTGTAAAACAAGATCTTCGCGAGCAGTTGATTCCCTGCCACGCGTGCCCGTGCACTGTTTGGGCCTAGCCTAACAACGCCTCGCACTCGTGTGTGGCCCAGACCCGGGGGCTCCTGTCGGTGTACTAAGTATTGGGCCCTTAGTACCCCTTACTTGTGCACGGGCAGTTGTAGCCGTCCTCGCGGCAAGGCTTGCCGGGATCAACTCGAGGTCGATTTAAGTTATCGAGGGAATCATCAAGTCAGAAATCTGAGGATCAGCAAATGAGTAAAGCTGGAAATCGAAGGCCAGCCTCCCCGGCAAGATCCTTGCCGGGGTGGCCTGAGGAGCCCGGCAAGGATTGGTGCCCGGCAAGGCTTGGCGCCCAGCAAGTTTCAGCGCCTGGCGAGGTTCTGCCACTATGCCACCGCTTCGGCACAGTGACGAGTCTGACATTCTGGCTCCTTCCATAGATGCGTGGCGGCGCGCCAGTGGAGGAGAGGTTAAGCGGTGCTGATGGGATGGCCCCTTTTTCCATCCCCAAGAAAGTGAGGACACCTAAACGGACACCTCACGGTGCATTAAATGCGCTTGTCCTAATCCGTCAGGGGTTAGGTATGATACCCTGTAGCCACTTTACACATCAATGTATGTACATTTTGCCACTGTGGAGACCCCTTTGAGCATATAAAAGGAGGCCCAAGGCAACTGCTACAAAAAAGGAGGACTTCTGGCCCATTCTGCATGCGTAGCTGCTCTTTGAACGTACTGTTCATTGCGAGCGCTCCTGAAGGCTGGGCTCAAGAACATCAATAAGAACACAAAGCAGGAGTAGGGTTTTACGCTGATCAGCGGCCCGAACCTGGGTAAAAACCTCACGCGTCAATCACCGGTTCTGCTCTTTGCGTGTACCTCTCCCCCCGCCGAATCGTAAAGGGATCTCTCGGGATCCCATAGGTGTCGTGCCCCGACACACTTGCGATGTCTTTGGTTTGAGTGGAAGGAGCCAAATAAGCTTTGGATTGGCTCGGGCAACCCGTGTGATGAGACTGATCGGGACTTCTTCTATGCCTCCACGACCATTATTGTTGGCAATGGTGCCCACACATCTTTCTGCGATGCTCCTTGGGTGCACGACAGGAAACCGAGATATTGCCCCATTAATCTTTGAGGCTTCCAAGAGGAAAAATTGGAAGATTCGGGAAGCCTTGAAGGATGACGCCTGGATCTCTAAAATC
Source organism: Thinopyrum elongatum (assembly GCA_011799875.1). Lineage (NCBI taxonomy): Eukaryota > Viridiplantae > Streptophyta > Magnoliopsida > Poales > Poaceae > Thinopyrum > Thinopyrum elongatum. Next base: position 299,227,201 of record CM022299.1, read on the forward strand.
AACACCTCGGCCAACTTCTCTATTGCACACTTCCGGGAGTTTGTTGAGTTCTGGGCTACCATTCGTGATTTCCAGCTCCAGGACGACATTGATGACGACATCTCCTGGAAACACACTGCTAGAGGCCTCTACTCGGCGGCCTCCGCCTACAAGGCCCAATTCCTTGGCCTGACTCACTCCCCTATGTTGGATACGGTTTGAAAGGCTTGGGCGCCGCCTAAAGTCATTTTTTTTGCTTGGCTGGTCATGCAGAACAGGGTTTGGACCGCAGACCGGCTGGCCAAGCGGGGTTGTCCCAACTGTGGCCCTTGCCCTCTTTGCAAGCAGGTGCAGGAGTCCGTCGACCACCTTCTCTTCAAGTGTAGGTTCACGGTCAGAGTTTGGGGCATGATCAAGGCATGACTGCAGCTTGATCACTTGGACACCTCTTCCTGGCACCTCTTTCGGTCCACTAAGGAATGGCGGATTGGACTCTCCGACAATTCCGTGCCAAATAGGAAGGCCATGGCCTCCCTTGTCATGCTAGCCTCCTGGACCATCTGGAATGAGCGAAATGCTCGCGTCTTCCGCCGATGGTTCTCCTAGATAATCTCAAGAAGGATGTGGCGCTTTGGGTGGCCGCAGGAGCAAAAAATTTGGGGTCAATGATGCCGCGAGAGTAGTTGTTTTTGTTCCCTAGGGATGTTGTAATTCATTCAAACTCTTTTTCCTCTTATTTAATAATATGAGGCAAATCTTTTGCCTTTGTTTCAAAAAAAAAATGTATGACAACAATAAATGAATGAATGGATGGATGGATATCGCAGGATGAAGATAAATTTGGCTTGGTGGGAACACTTTTGACGAGAATGGATCACTCGACATGCACTATGAATGAAGTGTAAAGCCTCTTTTCAGGAGAAAATGGCCGAGGTACTCGGCCGGATATGAGGAAGGGAAGGAACAAATTCAAGTAAGTGCTCTACTGCTACTTCCATGAGACGAGATGATCCAAGCAACATGGATTTGTATGGTCCGGTCGTTGCGTGAATGATGAGCCAAGGGGAGGAGGGGCCACCATTTCTATTTGCTCCGCTCCGCTGTAAGCCACAGCTAGCTAGCTAGATCGTTGCTTGCCGATCGATCATGATCACTTCCCAAAGCAAGCCGCGGTTGCTGCGCTGAGCCAACGAGAGCCACTTTCAGTCCAAGTAAAAGTAATCCACCGAAATAGGCGGAATTGTGAGACTACTATACGGGGGCGGATGTTTTGTTTCCTCCGTGATACCGTACCGAATTCCCGCCAGCTAGATCGCTCGCTCGTTCGCTCGCCGCAAGGAGAACGTGTTGCTTAGTTGTGGATTGGAAGGCTAAATTTTCTGTTGGCCTCAACTTTGAGGGTGGCTGGGCTGGCATCAGTTGCTGAATGGGAGCATTTCTGGAAGAAAACCCGACACGCGACGCGCCGGGACGTTACAACTTAAAAGCTTGGATTGTTGCAACAGCTAGCGCACACATACATTGCTTGCTTCAGGCTTCAGCTCACAACAACCAGCACGCCACATCCGGGAAACAAATCCATTTATTTTTTTCTTTTTTCTTTTCTACTGTATAAAAAATATATAAAAAGGTCCATTTTGTAAAACGAAAGAGATGACAATATGCTCCGGCGGTAGAGACCCTGCATTGTACTCCTACTGGTGAGATCCATCGATGTTCTAGTTGTACTACATTCCAGCAGTCAGTTTGGCACAGACTAATTAATCAAACACTGGGATGCAACTACTACACTAGTCCTGGTGTACTTGGCACCGAAGGAAGGTTCCTGGGCACACCGAATTTTAAGCGCGTAATTCCTACTAGTACTCCTCCTACTGGCTACCAGGAGTGCTGTGCTTGCTGGATTAAGAAAGGTTAACGTTCACTAGTCCAACGCATTACACTAGTATAGACTCAGAAGCCCAACAATCATTCATTCATTCCCCGTTTTCTTCAACAAAAATCATTTTGATTCCGTGCCGCATAATATAACCGGACAAACAACTTAAGCATGTACCACTCCCCTCACCTCACCACACCTCACGTATATAACCAGCCAACAAGAAGGCAGACGCAGACAGAGGAGGCCAGCAGATTAGCCAGAGATCCAAAAAGCTCCACACACGAACCATTTTGCTGCTGCTGCCTGCTGCCGCTTTGGCCTTTCTGCGCTTTTGGCTCTCGCATCTATCTCAACCGTGCCACGACGCGAGGGGGCGCCATGGAGAGGACCGGTTCCAGCGCTGACGGCACGGGTCCTAGCACCTCCTCCTCCTACTCCACCGCCGACGCCGACGACAATGGCACCGCCGGCGGCGCCAAGGTCTGGGTCCTCGTGCTCCTCTTCTCCCTGCTCGTGCTGCTCTTCCTCCCCTCCGCGGTGCGCCGAGGCGGCGGCGGATTCCAGCGCGGAGGGATTACGCTCAAGAGCGGCTGGGACGTCGTCAACCTCTGCCTCGTGCTCTTCGCCATCCTCTGCGGCCTGCTCGGCCGCGGTGGGGGCGACGCCGATGGGGAGGCCCCCGGCCCCGCGGCGCCGGCGCCCAAGAGCCATCTGCGGGTGTCCCCTGCGGCGGCGCCGACGCCGGAGCCGAGCACGGAGGACGTGTGGGCGAGCTTCAACAACTCCTACACCAACCACAACGCCCAGACGGGGATCCGGCGGATGAAGAGCAGCAGCTCCTACCCGGAGCTGCGGCTGGACAGCGACGGCGTCTGGGGCCTCGCGTCACCGGAGCTGGCCTGGCGCTCCTACGACGACGCCGAGCTGTACCGGACCCGCCGAGACGAGCGGCCCGACAGGGCCCGGGACGCCGATCGGCCGCTCAGGAGGACGTCGTCGGATGTGAAGACGATCCCGGTGGACACCTACGAGGTGCGCACCAGACCGCTGCCTCAGGATGCGAGGAGGCGGAGGCGGAGCGTCGAGAGGCTCCCCAAGATGGATGAGGTGGAGGAGGAGAGGACGCATCCCACGGAGACGGGGACTCTCGCCACGCCGGCGAGGAGCAGGACGTGGAGCCCGGAGGAGCTGGACGCTACGCTGTTGGGGATGGCGTCCGCACCACCACCATCTGCCCCGCCGCCGCAGCCTCGCCGTCGCCGCCGCAGCCTCGAGAGGCTCCCCGAGATGGTTGAGGTGGTGGAGGAGAGGACGCGTCCCACGGAGACTCTCTTTACGCCGGCGAGGAGCAGGACTTGGAGCCCGGAGGAGCTGGGCGCTACGCTATTGGAGATGGCGTCAGCAGCACCAACACCTGCCCCGCCGCCGCAGCCTCGCCGTCGCCGCCGCAGCCTCGAGAACCTACCGACAATGGAAGAAGTGGAGAAGGAGATTATAGTGGAAGAGATCAATCACCGGCAGCCGTCATCGCCAGCCATGTTTCCCCCAGGAACTCCGCCGCCACCACCTCCTCCGCCACCGGCGACAATGTCGAGGAGCAAGAAGAAGAGGAGCGGCAGCGTTGGCGGCGCAAAGGAACTGGCCTCCGCCATTGCTCTCTTCTACCAGAAGAAGCGCAAGAGCATTATCATGAAGAGGGAGAGGCACCACCACAACCACCACCACCATCTCTCCGATGACCACTACTCGTCGCCTTCGTCCGAAGCATCGGCGAGCCCCGAAGCTACCGGCCGTACCAATCCTCCACGTCCGCCACCGCCGCCACCCCCTCCCCCGCCGCCGCCGTCATCCATCTTCTCCAACCTCTTCAAGAAAGGAGGCAGCAAGAGCCGCCGCATGAACTCCCTCGCGCCACCGCAACCGCCACCTCCGCCTCCACCAACGCGCCGATCAAGGAAACCACCACAGCCTCCGTCTCGCCCCGCTCCTCCGCAGCCAGCGCCAGGTCCGGTGAGGACACGGCCGCCGCGCGCGAGCGCGCACCAGCACCCGCAACAGCAGCCACGTGCGCAGGGGTATCCGCAGCAACCGCCACTGTATCCCAGGCGCGGTGTCGTGTACTACGCCTACCCGCTTCCTCCGCCGTCGCCCCCAATGCCGCCACCGCCTCCTCCACCGCCGATGCTGGAGGGGGAGGAGGAGGTTCCGTCGGTGACTGCGTCGCCGGCACCGTCGTACTGCGCGAGCCCCGACGTCAACACCAAGGCGGACAACTTCATCGAACGCTTCCGGGCCGGGCTGAAGCTGGAGAAGATCAACTCGTACCGGGAGAAGCTGCAGATCCAAGAAGGCGCGACCGTGACCGTGGCGGAGGAGGACGAGGAGTTCATGGTCATTGGGTCCCTCTTCGAAGATGATGATGACGATATGTCGTTGCCGGAGACGCCGGCAACCGCGGCCGCTGTTGCCGTCGGCTTCTAAATTCGAATTCTACTTCTGACTTCCGAGGTGTTGCATTGACGCTTGGAAAAAAACAGAGAGAAAAGCGAATAGAAAAAGTTCAATCAAAACAAACAAAAAGGAAAAAAGGAATTTATTTTGGGTATTGTGTTATTTGCGGTATTTTCCATGAGATTTGGTTCACTTTTCTTCTTAATTTTTTGGGTAGTTTAGGAGAATTGACAGTGAGATTGGGTTATTGATTGCTTGTGGAGAGGATGAATGCAGTGTTGAGGTTATTAATCTAATTGAAGAGAGTGGTATAGGGAGCTTTATGCGCATGTTTTAAAATGGCCAGAAAGCTCGGCGAGGTGATGCAGATTTCATGTGTCTACAGTCTATATACTACTGTATAGTCGTAGAAAGTGAAAGAGCTTTACAATTTATTTATTTTTATTGAATCATCATGTTGTACGTGCAATAATACTACACCTTGTGTACGGTGATCGTGGATGATTTGCCTACGCTGATATACCACGTACGTACGTTTCTGTAGTGTTGCATGAGCTGTCGAGCTCGATGATTGGTGTTTGGATATTGGTGCGGTTTGGGGTTATGATTTGCTTTGATTGTGCCCAGTTGTGCTTATCATATTTTGGGCCTCGTGTGGTTGGGCACCATCCACCCACACAACCAAATGCTGCATGCATCACCAACCTCAAATCAAAACAGAAAAACATGCAAATGTTTGGGAGAGGATTCCTCCCTTTTACAGTCAGGAAAACAGTTTTATATTCAAAGTTTTGTTTCGAGATATGCGGGTATGCGCACCTGCGGCTAAAAGGAAGACCACCCAAGGTAAAAGTGGAACATCCGTGACAATATTTACTTGACAACATGCGCCGTCCGTTTGTTTACAGGGGAATGTTCTGCCCTAGATTTCACTTTGAAAACACATTCTCATCCACGCTTCAATCAAGAGTGAGTGCCTTCAAGTCAGAAAAAAATTTACTAAGTGCCATTCGGTTGAACAAATGTGCAGCCTTCATGTGCGTTGGCAATGTGCCGGTGGACGTAGTTTTATACATTTACTAGTAATAATGGCTTCCTAGATGACACCCTCATTCTATCCACCATTGTCTTTCCGTTTCCTTTTCCAATTCAATTGTACAAACACCGAGTATATTTGAGTGCATCACTCTTTCATGTCCTAATCTTGTAGATGGGGCGCCACATCTTTGGTCTTAATGCTACAATTGAAAGAGGCTTTCAACCCGCTTTATAGATAATCCTCAATCATGTTCATATAACATCAAACACATGTTCAAAAGAAAGAAGCAAATAGTTTGTTGGGGCCACATCACAGACGTGCTGATACGTCTCCGATGTATCTATAACTTTTATTTGTTTCATGCTATTATTTTATTATTTATGCATAGTTTAGGCAAATCTTTTTAATCATTTCTATTGGACTAACCTATTAATTAAGCGCCCCGTTTGAATTCCTATTCTCCAGGGGTTTTGACTTTCAGGGAAAATAGGTATTTTAACATCTAGTTCTTTTTAGAAAAATAAGATGAGAAGTTTTTCACCAAAGAGCACTCAGGGGGCTTAGGCCCACACCAAGAGAGGCATAGGGCCCCTAGGCGCCCCATGTAGGAAGATTGGGATTAAGGTCAAGTTGGCATCTGATTGGCATAGGTGTCTTTGCCCTTTTAACATCATCCATTTTGAACCTCTTGAGCATGCCTTGAGTATATTTGACTTGGTTGACGAAGGTTCCTCTCCTTAATTGCTTCACTTCAAATCCGACGAAGTACTTCATCTCTCCCATCATGGACATTTCAAACATACTACTTTCTCGGAAGCGGTGGTTGGTTTAGCCGGGCCTTTTAGGAATTTATCCAACATGACTTTTGTTGGGAATCGTTGCATGGAAAACAAAATTTTTCCTACGCACACGCAATGATCTATCCATGGAGATGCATAGCAACGAGGGGGAGAGTGTGTCTACGTACCCTCGTAGACCGCAAGCGGAAGCGTTTCACAACGTGGTTGATGTAGTCGAACTTCTTCGCGCTTCAACCGATCAAGTACCGAACGCACGGCACCTCCGCGTTCTGCACACGTTCAGCTCGGTGACGTCCCTCGTCTTCTTGATCCAACAAGACATCGAGGTAGTAGATGAGTTCCGTCAGCACGACCGCGTGGTGACGGTGATGGTGAAGTGATCTCCGCAGGGCTTCGCCTAAGCACTACGAAAATATGACCGGGGGTGTAAACGGTGGAGGGGGGCGCCGCACACGGCTAGGCAATTATCTGGTTTGTGCTAGGCGCCCCCCTCCCACATATATATAGGTGGGAGGGAGGGAGGAGCAGCCAAAGGAGGCGCCCAAGTAGGAGGAATCCTACTTGGAGTCCCTCCCAAGCCGCGCCCCCCCTTTCCTTATTTGGAGCGCGGGGAAAAGCAGGGGAGGGTGGCGCCCCCCCCCTCCTTTCCTTTCTCCCATGAGAGGGAAAGGCAGGAGGGGCTAGCCCTCCCCCTTTTCCTTCCCTAGGGCTGGGCAACCAAGGGAGGGGGCACCAGCCCTCTTGTGGGCTGGTCTGTCCCCTCCTTTGGCCCATAAGGCCCATAACTTGCCGGGGGGGGGGGGGGGGGTGCCCGGAACCCCTTTCGGTGACCCGATTCCTTCCCGGTATGTCCCGAAACACTTCCGGTGTCCAAATACTATCGTCCTATATATAAATATTTACCTCTCGACCACTTCGAGACTCCTTGTCATGTCCGTGATCTCATCCGGGACTCCGAACAACATTCGGTCACCAAAACATATAACTCATATAACACTAAATCATCAACGAACGTTAAGTGTGCGGACCCTACGGGTTCGAGAACTATGTAGACATGACCAAGACACCTCTCCGGTCAATAACCAATAGCGGAACCTGGATGCCCATATTGGCTCCTACATATTCTACGAAGATCTTTATCGGTCGAACCGTTATGACAACATACGTAATTCCCTTTGTCCATCGGTATGTTACTTGCCCGAGATTCGATCGTCGGTATCTTCATACCTAGTTCAATCTCGTTACCGGCAAGTCTCTTTACTCGTTCCATAATACATCACCTTGTAACTAACTCCTTATTCATTTGCTTGCAAGCTTATGATGTGTATTACCGAGAGGGCCCAGAGATCCCTCTCCGAAACTCGGAGTGACAAATCCTAATCTTGATCAATGCCAACTCAACAAACACCTTCGGAGATACCTGTAGAGCATCTTTATAATCACCCAGTTACATTGTGACATTTGATAGCACACAAGGCATTCCTCCGGTATCCGAGAGTTGCATAATCTCATAGTCGAAGGAATATGTATTTGACATGAAGAAAGCAATAGCAATAAGCTGAACGATCATTATGCTAAGCTAACGGATGGGTCTTGTCCATCACATCATTCTCCTAATGATGTGATCCCGTTATCAAATGACAACACATGTCTATGGTTAGGAAAATTTAACCATCTTTGATCAACGAGCTAGTCTAGTAGAGGCTTACTAGGGACACGGTATTGTTTATATATTCACACATGTATTTAAGTTTCCGATCAATACAATTCTAGCATGAATAATAAACCTTTATCATGAATAAGGAAATATAAAATAACAACTTTATTATTGCCTCTAGGGCATATTTCCTTCAGTATCCCACTTGCATATATTCACACCCATAGTTCACATCGCTATGTGACCAACACCCAAAGGGTTTACTAGAGTCAATAATCTAGTTCACATTGCCATGTGATTAACACCCAAAGAGTACTAAGGAGTGATCATGTTTTGCTTGTGAGAGAAGTTTAGTCAACGGGTCTGTCACATTCAGATCCGTATGTATTTTGCAAATTTCTATGTCTACAAAGCTCTGTATGGAGCTACTCTAGCTAATTGCTCCCATTTTCAACATGTATTCAGATTGAGACTCAGAGTCATCCGAATCGGCGTTAAAGCTTGCATCGATGTAACCCTTTACGACGAACTCTTTATTACCTTCGTAACCGAGAAACATTTCCTTAGTCCTCTTAAGTAACTAAGGATAATTTTGATAGCTGTCCAGTGATCTACTCCTGGATCACTTTTGTACCCTCTTGCCAAACTTATTGGTAAGGCACACAACAGGTCTGGTACACAGCATGGCATACTTTATAGAACCTATGGCTGAGGCATAGGGAATGACTTTCATTCTCTCTCTATCTTCTGCCGTGGTCGAGATTTGAGTCTTACTCAACTTCATACCTTACAATACAGGCAAGAACTCCTTCTTTGACTAATCCATTTTGAACTCCTTCAAAATCTTGTCAAGGTATGTACTCATTGAAAGTCTTATCAAGCGTCTCGATCTATCCCTATAGATCTTAATGCTCAATACGTAAGTAGCTTCACCGAGGTCTTTCATTGAAAAATTCTTATTCAAGTATCCTTTTATGCTATCCAGAAATTCTATATCATTTCCAATAAATAATATGTCATCCATATATAATATCAGAAATGCTACAGAGCTCCCACTCACTTTCTTGTAAATACAGGCTTCACCGAAAGTCTGTATAAAACCATATGGTTTGATCACCTCATCAAAGCGTATATTCCAACTCCGAGATGCTTGCACCAGTCCATAGATGGATCGCTGGAGCTTGCATACTTTGTTAGCACCTTTAGGATCGACAAAACCTTCTAGTTGTATCATATACAACTCTTCTTTAAGAAATCCATTAAGAAATGCAGTTTTGACGTCCATTTGCCAGATTTCATAATCATAAAATGCGGCAATTGCTAACATAATTCGGACAGACTTAAGCATCGCTACGGGTGAGAAAGTCTCATCGTAGTCAACCCCTTGAACTTGTCGAAAACCTTTTTGCGACAAGTCGAGCTTTGTAGATAGTGACATTACTATCAGCATCAGTCTTCTTCTTGAAGATCCATTTATTCTCTATGGCTTGCTGATCATCGGGCAAATCCACCAAAGTCCACACTTTGTTCTCATACATGGATCCTATCTCAGATTTCATGGCCTCAAGCCATTTGTCGGAATCTGGGCTCATCATAGCTTCTTCATAGTTCGTAGGTTCGCCTTGGTCTAGTAACATGACTTCCAGTACAGGATTCCCGTACCACTCTGGTGCGGATCGTGTTCTGGTTGACCTATGAGGTTCTGTAGTAACTTGATCCGAAGTTTCATGATCATCATCATTAGCTTCCTCTCTAGTTGGTGTAGGCATCACGGGAACGTTTTCTCTGATGTGCTACTTTCCAATTCGAGAGAAGGTACAATTACCTCATCAAGTTCTACTTTCCTCCCACTCACTTCTTTTGAGAGAAACTCCTCTAGAAAGGTTCCATTCTTGGCAACAAAGATCTTGCCTTCGGATTTGTGGTAGAAGGTGTACCCAATTGTTTCCTTAGGGTATCCTATGAAGACGCACTTCTCCGATTTGGGTTCGAGCTTATCAGGCTGAAGCCTTTTGACATAAGTGTCGCAACCCCAAACTTTAAGAAACGACAGCTTAGGTTTCTTGCCAAACCATAGTTCATACGGTGTCATCTCAACGGATTTAGACGGTGCCCTATTTAACATGAATGCAACTGGCTCTAATGCATAACCCCAAAATGATAGTGGTAAATCGGTAAGAGACATCATAGAACGCACCATATCCAATAAAGTACGGTTACGACGTTCGGACACACCATTACGCTGTGGTGTTCCTGGTGGCGTGAGTTGTGAAACTATTCCACATTGTTTTAAATGAAGGCCAAACTCATAACTCAAATATTCGCCACCGCGATCAGATCGTAGAAACTTTATTTTCTTGTTACGATGATTCCCCACTTCTCTCTGAAATTCTTTGAACTTTTCAAATGTTTCAGACTTGTGTTTCATTAAGTACATATACCCATATCTGCTCAAATTATCTGTGAAGGTCAGAAAATAACGATACCCGCCGCGTGCCTCAACGCTCATTGGACCGCATACATCGGTATGTATTATTTCCAATAAGTCATTGGTTTGCTCCATTGTTCCGGAGAACGGAGTTTTAGTCATCATGGTTCGCAAGTATCAAATGATTCATAATCAAGTGATTCCAAAAGTCCATCTGCATGGAGTTTCTTCATGCGCTTTACAACAATATGACCTAAACGACAGTGCCACAAGTATGTTGCACTATCATTAACAACTTTGCATCTTTTGGCATCAATATTATGAATATGTGTATCACTACGATCGAGATTCAATAAACCATTCATATCGGGCGTATGACCATAGAAGGTTTTATTCATGTAAACAGAACAACAATTATTCTCTGACTTAAATGAATAACCGTATTGTAATAAACATGATCCAATCATATTCATGCTCAACGCAAACACCAAATAACTTTTATTTAGGTTCAACACTAATCCCGAAGGTAGAGGGAGTGTGCGATGGTGATCGTATCAACCTTGGAATCACTTCCAACACTCATCGTTACCCCGCCCTTAACTAGTCTCTGTTTATTCTCTAACTCCTGTTTCGAGTTACTAATCTTAGCAACTGAACCGGTATCAAATACCTAGGGGCTACTACGAACACTAGTAAAGTACACATCAATAACATGTATATCAAATATACTTTTGTTCACTTTGCCATCCTTCTTATCCGCCAAGTATTTGGGGCAGTTCTGCTTCCAGTGACCATTCTCTTTGCAGTAGAAGCACTTAGTTTCAGGCTTAGGTTCAGCTTTAGGCTTCTTTCACGAGAGTGACAACTTGCTTGTCATTCTTCTTGAAGTTCCCTTTCTTTCCCTTGCCCTTTTTTCTTGAAACTAGTGGTTTTGTTAACCATCAACACTTGATGCTTTTTCTTGATTTCTACCTTAGTCGATTTCAGCATCGCGAAGAGCTCGGGAATCGATTTCGTCATCCCTTGCATATTATAGTTCATCACGAAGTTCTAGTAGCTTGGTGATAGTGACTAGAGAACTCTGTCAATCACTATCTTATCTGGAAGATTAACTCCCACTTGATTCAAGCGATTGTAGTACCCAGACATTCTGGGCACATGCTCACTAGCTGAGCTATTCTCCTCCATCTTGTAGGCAAAGTACTTGTCAGAGGTCTTATACCTCTTGACATGGGCATGAGTCTGAAATACCAATTTCAGCTCTTGGAACATCTCATATGCTCCGTGGCATTCTAAACATTTTTGAAGTCCCGGTTCTAAGCCGTAAAGCATGGCGCACTACACTATCAAGTAGTCATCATACCGAGCTTGTCAAACATTCATAACGTCTGCATCTCCTCCTGCAATAGGTCAGTCACCTAGCGGTGCATCAAGGACATAATTCTTCTGTGCAACAATGAGGATAATCCTCAGATCACGGACCCAGTCCACATCATTGCTACTATCATCTTTCAACTTATTTTTCTCTAGGAACATATCAAAAAAATAGGGGAACTACATCGCGAGCTATTGATCTACAACATAGATATGCAAAAACTATTAAGACTAAGCTCATGATAAATTTAAGTTCAATTAATCAAATTACTAATGAACTCCCACTTAAATTAACATCCCTCAAGTTATTTAAGTGATACATGATCCAAATCAACTAACCCATGTCCGATCATCACGTGAGATGGGGTAGTCATCAATGGTGAACATCTCTATGTTGATCATATCTACTATATGACTCATGTTCGACCTTTCGGTCTCCAGTGTTCCGGGACCATGTCTGTACATGCTAGGCTCGTCAAGTTTAACCCAAGTATTCTGCATGTGCAAAACTGTCTTACACCCGTTGTATGTGAACATAGAGTCTATCACACCTGATCATCACGTGGTGTCTCAACACGACGAACTGTAGCAACGGTGCATACTCAGGGAGAACACTTTTACCTTGAAATTTAGTGAAGGGATCATCTTATAATGCTACCGCCGTACTATGCAAAATAAGATGCATAAAAGATAAACATCACATGTAATCAAAATATGTGACATGATATGGCCATCATCATCTCGTGCTTTTGATCTCCATCTCTAAAGCATCATCATGATCTCCATCGTCACCAGCTCGACACCTTGATCTCCATCGTTGCGTCATGGTCGTCTCGCCAACTATTGCTTCTACAACTATCGCTAACGCATAGTGATAAAGTAAAGCAATTACGTGGCGTATGCATTTCATACAATAAAGAGACAACCATAAGGCTCCTGCCGGTTGCCAGATATCTTACAAAACATGATCATCTCATACAATAACGTATATCACATCATGTTTTGATCATATCACATCACAACATACCCTGCAAAAACAAGTTAGACGTGCTCTACTTTGTTGTTGCAAGTTTTACGTGGCTGCTACGGGTTTCCAGCAAGAACTGTTCTTACCTACGGCAAAACCACAACGGTGAATTATCAAGTTTGCTGTTTTAACCTTCTTCAAGGACCGGCCGCAGTCAAATTTGATTCAACTAAAGTAGGAGAAACAGACACCTGCCAGCCACGTTTATGCAAAACTAGTTGCATGTCAGTCGGTGGAACCGGTCTCATGTACATGGACATGTAAGGTTGGTCCGGGCCGCTTCATCCCACAATGCCGCCAAATCAAAATAAGACGTTGGTGGTAAGCAGTATGAACATCACTGCCCACAACTTCTTTGTGTTCTACTCGTGCATATCATCTACGCATAGACCTGGCTCATGATGCCACTGTTGGGAATCGTTGCATGGAAAACAAAAAAATTTCTACGCACACGCAATGATCTATCCATGGAGATGCATAGGAACGAGGGGGAGAGTGTGTCTACGTACCCTCATAGACCATAAGCGGAAGCGTTTCACAACGCGGTTGATGTAGTCAAACTTCTTCGCGCTTCAACCAATCAAGTACCGAACGCACAGCACCTCCGCGTTCTGCACACATTCAGCTCGATGACGTCCCTCGCCTTCTTGATCCAGCAAGACGTCGAGGTAGTAGATGAGTTCCGTTAGCACGACAGCGTGGTGACGGTGATGGTGAAGTGATCTCCGCATGTCTTTGCCTAAGCACTACGAAAATATGACCGAGGGTGTAAACGGTGGAGGGGGGCGCCGCACACGGCTAGGCAATTGTCTGGTTTGTGCTAGGCGCCCCCTCCCACATATATATAGGTGGGAGGGAGGGAGGAGCAGCCAAAGGAGGCGCCCAAGTAGGAGGAATCCTACTTGGAGTCCCTCCCAAGCCGCGCCCCCTTTCCTTATTTGGAGCACGGGGAAAGGCAGGGGAGGGTGGCGCCCCCCCCCTTTCCTTTCTCCCATGAGAGGGAAAGGCAGGAGGGGCTAGCCCTTCCCCTTTTCCTTCCCTAGGGATAGACAAACAAGGGAGGGGGCGCACCAGCCCCCTTGTGGGCTGGTCTGTCCCCTCCTTTGGCCCATAAAGCCCATAACTTGCCGGGGGGGTGGGAGGGGGGGGTGCCCGGAACCCCTTTCGGTGACCCGATTCCTTCCCGGTATGTCCCGAAACACTTCCGGTGTCCAAATACCATCGTCCTATATATCAATCTTTACCTCTCAACCATTTCGAGACTCCTCGTCATGTCCGTGATCTCATCTGGGACTCCCAACAACATTCGGTCACCAAAACATATAACTCATATAACACTATATCGTCAACGAACGTTAAGCGTGCGGACCCTATGGGTTCGAGAACTATGTAGACATGACCGAGACACCTCTCCGGTCAATAACCAATAGCAGAACTTGGATGCCCATATTGGCTCCTACATATTCTACGAAGATCTTTATCGGTCGAACCGTTATGACAACATACGTAATTCCCTTTGTCCATCGGTATGTTACTTGCCTGAGATTCGATCGTCGGTATCTTCATACCTAGTTCAATCTCGTTACCAGCAAGTCTCTTTACTCGTTCCATAATACATCACCTTGTAATTAACTCCTTAGTCATTTGCTTGCAAGCTTATGATGTGTATTACCGAGAGGGCCCAGAGATACCTCTCCGAAACTCGGAGTGACAAATCCTAATCTTGATCTATGCCAACTCAACAAACACCTTCGGAGATACCTGTAGAGCATCTTTATAATCACCCAGTTACATTGTGACGTTTGATAGTACACAAGGCATTCCTCCGGTATCCGGGAGTTGCATAATCTCATAGTCGAAGGAATACGTATTTGACATGAAGAAAACAATAGCAATAATCTGAACGATCATTATGCTAAGCTAACGGATGGGTCTTGTCCATCACATCATTCTCCTAATGATGTTATCCCATTATCAAATGACAACACATGTCTATGGTTAGGAAACTTTAACCATCTTTGATCAACGAGCTAGTCTAGTAGAGGCTTACTAGGGACACGGTATTTGTTTATGTATTCACACATGTATTTAAGTTTTCGATCAATACAATTCTAGCATGAATAATAAACCTTTATCATGAATAAGGAAATATAAAATAACAACTTTATTATTGCCTCTAGGGCATATTTCCTTCAACTTTTACTTCATCAACCATAGATGTTTTCATTGTTTCCATGGCTACATTCAACTCATCTCTGATAACTGAAGTACGATCCACGGTGACAAGGATATCACTCTCATTCCTATCATCGTTGGCCATACTCTTTAGGTGATAAAACTCTTAATAAAGAGATAAGGCTTTGATAACAATTGAGAAGATCGGTATGGTCGACTAGAGGGGGGGGGGGGGGGGTAGGCGACTAATATTTTAAACTTCTTTTCCAATTTGAAGGGATAGAACACGAGTATGAGTTATCTAGATATGTAACAAGATGGACAATCTATATGCCAAGCACAAGAACAACAAGAAGCTAAAAAGATTAACACTTAAAGTATTGCAACAAGAACTGCAAGGGGATACAGTGGTGTAGTTCTCGAAGTTCCCTCCTTTGGGGGAGGTACGTCTCTGTTGGAGAGGTATGATGGTAGGATGCTCACCAAGCGCTACAATGGCCCATCTTATTCTCCTCGCGCCCTCGCACAATGCATGGTGCCATGATTCCACTATGCGGTGCCCTCGGAGGCGACTATCGAAACCTTCACAAACAAGGTTGGGGCAATGTCCACAACTCATTTCGAGGGCTCATATCGTATCCACTACACAAATCAACTTTGGAGAACATGGTAGAGCCACTTCATTCATCAAACATATCATCTAGCCTCGGAATAACATGATGATATCGAATACTAATATTGTTATTGGCTCCACAATCAACACACACACAGACACGCCATGTTTCATCCTTTTCTGGCACTAGTATAACTGGAACAACACAAGGATGAAGGGATTTGCATATGTAACCTTTGTCAAGTAGCTCATGTACTTGATGTTGGATCTCCTTCGTCTCCTCTTGATTGGTACGGTATGGCACACGATTGGGCAGCGAGGCACCAGTAATTAAGTCAATCTGATGCTCAATCCCTTGAATAGGTGGTAATCCCGGTGGCATGTCTTGTGTAAAGATGTTAGTGAACTCAGCATGAGGAAAATAGGTACGCAAGTCTGCAAATGGAAATAATGCCTTTATGCACACAAAAGCATATCAAACAGACTTGCTAACATCTAGATCATTAATATAGACTTGATGACAAATAAACATGGACTTTTAAACATAATTTCATTGGCAACAGCGGTCGATGGTTTGTTATTAGTATTATGTTGTTGCTCAAATTCTTTTGCCATCTCATTTTCACTCTTGTTTTGCTCCTGTATTTCTTTACTAGCTCTAGTAAAATGATCTTTTAATATTTGTTTACTTCCTATGTCTCCCGAACAAATATTTTTTATCAAATTACCATGGCCTCGTGGGACTCATCCTTGAAGATGTAGCATTGACTTGGGGCTTTGATGCGGAGCATCCTACGATCATCCCCATGGACCTACCTACGTCTCCCAAGACACCAAGTGGACCAATGACTAGAGCTCGTGCAAGGGCTATCGAATCCGAGGTGAACTTGCTCCTCTCCGAACTTACACATTCCACATGCGAGACATGGCTACGATCTCAAACGGAGACATTGTGTGTGATCGGGTACTTGGAGGAAGGCCATGGAGCTGCTACAAATAATGGACAAGATGGCGAAGACTAGATGCACGAGAAAGAGTTACCGGCAAGCTACAGCCACCGGACGGTCGACCCTTACCGGACGCCCGACACCCTGAGGGTAAGCCAGCCAGAAGGCCCAGCCGACAAACGCTACAGCGGCCGGACGACTGGCAAGTACCGGACGGCCGACAACCTCCAGCGACCGAACGACCGACAGCCTCCGGAAATCCGGTGCCAACAGTCCAGTACAATGCGAGAATACCGACGCCCTTCGGACGACTGAGACTCCGGACGTCCGACATCGTCCGCAAATCAGACGACGCCTCACCCGAGCCGAAACATCGGAAGTCCAGTCCTTACCGGATGACCGGTCCCTCGCGAGACACCAGATGACCAGTAACTTCCAGACGTCTGGAGCCTGCCTATGCGCAGCCACTCGGGCATTGGCCCATGTATTCCTCTCCCCCCCAAGACTATAAATACCCCTTCACTTGGACGAACTAGAGCCAGCAAAGTATATTGAGATATTCTAGAGAGAGCTTTGCTCATCTACTCCTCCTCTTGTAGATCAAGACCTCTTAGGAGAATACCCCCAAGTGGATATCAAGGCCTCCCTTGTGGAGAAAACTATCATCAAGACCTCATCTCCTTTGGAGTGGGAAGAACCTTACCTTTGTGCTACTTTGCCTTGATTGTTCATGTTTGTTTGTGGATCTCGTGTGTGCTATTCTAGTGGATGTGTGACTTGGGTTTTGTTTGAGTGATTCCTCTTGTTGTTCTTATTGATTTACCCTCCCCCTTCAAGTGTGAAAAGATCATCAATTAGGGTCCCACCCTACATCATCTTGGATCAGAGCATAGGTTGATTCACATCTTGGAGTCCCTACCCCCCACTTTCTAGCCTAATTTTGTTTGTTTTTGCCCAATTTCGAAATTCCCCACAAAAATAGCCACACCAAATTTTTTTTTTGTGATTTGTTGGTTTGATGATATTTGTTGATTTTGATCAATGGATTTGAAGCGTTGCAGGTGGATCTAGCTTCCCCACAACTTTTCCCCCATTTCCATCCACGAGATTCGCCCAATTTTTGCCCCAAATTTTCTTTCTTCCCCAAATTCCATGACTTCAACTTTAGCCCCGAAATTGCCCAGCCACCGGAGGACTTGCGTTTTTTGGACGTCTGGAGCCAATCCAGGCACCGGTCGTCCGACAGATACCGGATGTCCGACCGAGCCTGACGAAACTGAATTTTTGCAAGGAAGTTCCAGCCACCATCTCCACTTGCGCATTGCCACATCCGAACCCCACCATTGCAGTACCGCAACCCTCCAAGCTCGTGATACACCACCACACTTTACGCTACCACCATTTGACGTTTGCCATTTGTGAATTTGAGTTCATGGTTTCTGTTTCTAACGTGTTTCGACTACTTGGGAACGGTTCGACATCGACATCACCGCTGCTCAACTTCAGCACGAATTCGACATCGACAACTTCCCATTTTGACACCACGACCGTAATCAAGGATGGTAACCTCGATGTCATCATTGTGCATTCTCCCTTGCCATTGCATTGTTAACCCCAAGCCAACCGAGACTAGTCGTTGAGTATTGTCGGGCAATGCTACTTGTGCAGTTTAGTAATACATACTCCGCATAGCTTTCATTGCGTGCACATAACATCATATCATCTCTTGCATCATCAAATTGTTCCTGCATATACCAAATTGCTATCTTGGTTTGAGCACTTTGCATAGTGGCCATATAAAAAAAGCTTTTAAGAAAAGAGGAAAATAAAGAGCTTGTAAGCAATAGCCATAGCATCATGCCGCATTGCATACAATATTGACGTTGATCATCTTGGATCATAGTGAGCAAATCACTGGGAATCATACGTGCATAGCATACTTACGATAGAAAGTCGATACCTTTTGTCTCTCATAGGTTGTTGTGCACAAATTATCGTATCTCGCCCTTTGGATCAATCTTGCTAACATCTCTATAGTGTTGTGCAAAACGAGCGTTTTCCATGGATTCCACATTTTGTGCTCATTCCTTGGTTGCACAACCCCACTTAACTATCCGTGTGTGTGTTTCCGTGTGCCACTCATTGCTATTGGTCTACTTGTTTCAGTTGCGAATTTGTGAATCTCTTTCAACATTATTGGTATCTTGCTAACAATTGCATCAATTTTGTGCCACTATCCTTACCAAGCTACTCCATAAGCTTCACTTATGTAGGTGTGAGAAACAAACCCAGTACCAATTCCCATATTATAGCATTACATTGAGTGATACTCGATACATCCTCAATCTTCAGAAAAGGTAACTTTGGTATTGTTCTCGCATTTCCTACTCACCTCTACTTGACTATGATGGATAGACCGAGCACTTCTTTCAACCCACTATATGATGAGCAAGACGCACTGAACAACTACGTCTCAAACGTTCAAATATTTGGCGCTCAAAGAGCCTTGCCTCAAGAAAATGAAGCTTTGAGCGACCGCAACGAGCAACTCGCCATCGACTTGCGACAATCCGAAGAAAGAACAAGGGACTACCTTGACGTCAAGCTTACAACCCAAATGAAAGAGTTTCATGCCATGATGGTTGATGACCCACAAGCATAGGGGATCAATCATAGTCCTTTCGATAAGTAAGAGTGTCGAACCCAACAAGGAGCAGAAGGAAATGACAAGTGGTTTTTAGCAAGGTATTTTCTGCAAGCACTGAAATAGTCGGTAACAAGTAGTTTGATAGCAAGATAATTTGTAACGAGCTAGTAATGGTAACGGTAAATAAAGTGCAGCAAGGTAGCCCAATCATTTTGTGGCAAAGGACAGGCCAAAACGGTCTCTTATGATAAGCAAAGTGTTCTTGAGGGTACACGGGAATTTCACCATATTACTTTCATCATGTTGGTTCGATTCGTGTTCGCTACTTTGATAATTTGATATGTGGGTGGATCGGTGCTTAGGTGTTGTTCTTACTTGAACAAACCTCCTACTTATGATTAACCCCCTCGCAAGCATCCACAACTACGAGAAACGTATTAAGATAAAATCTAACCATAGCATTAAACTTTTGGATCCAAATCGGTCCCTTACGAAATAGCGCATAAACTAGGGTTTAAGCTTCTGTCACTCTAGCAACCCATCATCTAATAACTACTCCACAATGCATTTCCTTAGGCCCAAATATGGTGAAGTGCCATGTAGTCGATGTTCACATGACACCACTAAGGGAATCACAACATACATATCATCAAAATATCGAGCACATATCAAGTTCACATGATTACTTGCAACATGACTTCTCCCGTGACCTCAAGAACAAAAGTAACTACTCACAAATGATAATCATGCTCAAGATCAGAGGGGTATTAAATAGCATAATGGATCTGAACATATAATCTTCCACCAAATAAACCATATAGTAATCAACTACAAGATGTAATCAACACTACTAGTCACCCACAGGTACGATTCTGAGGTTCTGGTACAAAGATTGAACACAAGAGATGAACTAGGGTTTGAGAGGAGATGGTGCTGTTAATGGAGATTGCCCTCCCAAAAATGAGAGGGTTGTTGGTGATGACGATGACGATGATTTCCCCCTCCGGGAGGGAAGTTCCCCCGGCAGAATCGCTCCGCCGGAGGGCAAAAGTGCTCCTACCCAAGTTCCGCCTCGAGACGGCGGAGCTTCGTCCCGAAAGTCCCCCCCCCCCTAAATTTTTCTAGGTCAAAATGACCTATATACCAGAAGATGGGCACCGGAGGTGAGCCGAGTGGAAGATCGTGGACGTCGCCTAGAGGGGGGGGGGGGGCGAATAGGCGCTTTAAAATAATTATGGTTTAGGCTTGAACAAATGCGGAATAAATCTGGCGGTTAATTTGTCAAGCACAAAACCTACAACAACTAGGCTCGCATATGTGCACCAACAACTTATGCTAAGCAAGATAAACAACTATGTGATAGCAAGATATATAACTTGAAACACTATGGCTATCACAAAGTAAAGTGCATAAGTAAAGGGCTCGGGTAAGAGATAACCGAGGCATGCGGAGACGACGATGTATCCGGAAGTTCACACCCTTGCGGATGCTAATCTCCGTTTGGAGCGGTGTGGAGGCACAATGCTCCCCAAGAAGCCACTAGGGCCACCATAGTATCCTCACGCCCTCGCACAATGCAAGATGTCGTGATTCCACTAAGGGACCCTTGAGGGCGGTCACCGAACCCGTACACTTTGGCAACCCTTGGGGGCGGTCACCAAACCCTTACACTTTAGCAACCCTTGGGGGCGGTCACTGGTACCCATCAAATTGCTCGGGGCAATCTCCAACACCTAATTGGAGACCCCGACGCATGCCCAGAGCTTTACACCACAATGATTGAGCTCCGAACACCACCAACCGTCTAGGGCGCCCAAGCACCCAAGAGGAACAAGCTCAAGGGTACCAAGCACCCAAGAGTAATAAGCTTCTCAACTTGTAACTTCCACGTATCACCGTGGAGAACTCAAACCGATGCACTAAATGCAAAGG
Source organism: Thinopyrum elongatum (assembly GCA_011799875.1). Classification (NCBI taxonomy): domain Eukaryota; kingdom Viridiplantae; phylum Streptophyta; class Magnoliopsida; order Poales; family Poaceae; genus Thinopyrum; species Thinopyrum elongatum. The sequence continues at coordinate 299,248,152 of CM022299.1, forward strand.
CAAGGGCACATGGAGTGCCCAAGTCCCTCACTCTCAAATCCCACCAAAGCAACGAAAGCTATGGAAGAAAAGAGATGAAGAACAAGAAGGAGAACACCAAGAACTCCAAGATCTAGATCCAAGGGGTTCCCCTCACATAGAGGAGAAAGTGATTGGTGGAAGTGTGGATATAGATCTCCTCTCTCCCCCCCCCAAAAGTAGCAAGAATCCATGGAGGGATTAAGAGATAGCAAGCTCAAAGAAGGTCAACAATGGGGGCAAAACACGAGCTATAAGGATGAGGTCGGAAGAAGACCCGCTTTTATAGGTGGGAAAAAATCCAACCGTTATCCCCATACTCAGCCCGCAGCGGGCGGTACTACCGCTCAAGGGAGCGGTACTACCGCTTGCGCGGACGGGCGAAACTGCCGCTTGGCCCAGCGGTACTACCGCTGGGATCGCACTCAGCAGCTAACACGAGCACTAGGAGAGATATAGGAGGGAACCCTCAAGTGGCACTAGTAGCGGAGGTAGGCGCGGTACTACCGCTAACGAGTGGTACTACCGCTCCTACTGCCGCTGCTACTGCCGCTGAACCCGACACGAGAACTCCACATTCTGAGTCGTGGCGGCACAGGAGCGACACTGCTGCTTGAGGCTCTCGGTGGTACTACCGCTACTGCAGCGGTACTACCGCCTGTGGCCCTCGGCGTTACTGCTGCTCCAAGCCACGGTACTACCGCTGGCTCCATCGAATGCCACATCCAAGCAAAACAGATGCTCCAGGAAAACCAAAATTGCCACAACTTCTGCAAATGAGCTCCGAATTGAGCAAACTCAAGCTTGTTGGATAGATGACGACGAGTAGCATCCAATAGCGACTGGTATAGTAAGAAGAGGCAGGGGAGGTATGCCAAGATATATAAGAGAGAAACCTCCAACAGAAAAGAACAGGCATAACCTCCATCATGGAAAACATCATAGAAGATGCATGTGAACTCTGTTTTCGATGAACTCGAGCTTGTCATCAAGATGACCGTAAGCTCTAAGACTCAAAAAGAGAACCGGCAAAAACCCCAACATCGAAAACATCATAGAAGATGCATGTGAACTCCATTTTCGATGAACTCGAGCTTGTCATGAAAATGACCATAAGCTCTAAAACTCACCAAGAGAAATACCAAACAAGAACCAAGAAAGATGATGCAAGGATGCAGTGGTTTGAGCTCTCTACGAACGATACGATCAAGCTACCAACTTGAGAGCCCCACTTGATAGTACGGCAATCGATCCTATAACTCGGTCTCCCAACTACCACCATGAGACCGGTAAAATAGAAAACCTATCAAGGGCAAACCTTTGCCTTGCGCATGATCCACTTGAGCTAGATGATGATGATCTTGTCCTCCTCAAGACGGACCACCTTTCTTGATTGCGTTGGGTCTATGAAGACTAGTTGATTGCTCCCCCATACTCCACTATGGGTGAGCCACTCTTCGGCACATCTTCACAAGTACATTGTCACCACAATGGACGGCAAGCTTCAAGCACTTGATATCTTCGTGATGCTCCACTTGAACTTGCACACCGCAATCTTGATGACGATCACCACTTGATGTCATCCTCTCCATGGGTTGTATGATATCTTCCTCGATGCAAGCCCATGGAAACATACCTAACCCCACATAGAACTCTCACGTAGACCATGTGTTAGTACACAAAGCGTAATGGACAATCCTTACCATACCATGGGATCACTCGATCCCTCTCGGTACATCTTCTATGCTTTGTGTGTTGATCAACTTCAATCACTCTCTATACTTAGTCTTGATCAACCTTGAATCTTTCAAACTCTCTTCATTTGGATGATGTCTTGAAGGTAAACATGAATGATCACACAATCTTCTTCTTCAAGACATGTTTGCAATAAGCTCAACACTCACATGACCAATCTTTGGATAATTCCTTAATAGCACCTTGGTTAACTCATAAACTCCTTGAAACCAACACATGGACTTCAAGAAATGCCTATGGACAAATCCTTCAAATATAACTCAATGCAACCATTAGTCCATAGAGAATGTCATCAATTACCAAAACCACGCATGGGGCCACCACATGTTCTTTCACCGAGGAGGGCACAACCCACCAGGGCGCGCCTGGGGGCCCAAGCGCGCCCTGGTGTCTTGTGCTCACCAGGGTGGCCCCCTCCGATAGTTATTTGCTCCAGTATTTTTTATATATTCCAAAACAATTCTCCGTAAATTTTCAGCTCATTTGGAGATGTGCATAATAGGTAACTCTGATGTAGCTTTTTCAGGTCCAGAATTCTAGTTGCCGGCATTCTCCCTCTTTGTGTAAACCTTGCATATTATGAGAGAAAAGGCATTAGAATTACTCAAAAAAGCATTATTATGCATAAAAACATTATAAATAACAGTAGGAAAACATGATGGAAAATGGACGTATCAACTCTCCCAAGCTTAGACCTCGCTTGCCCTCAAGCGAAAAACCGAAATCGAAAAACATGTCCACATGCTTAGAGAGAGAGGTGTCGATAAAAACAAAATACGGACATAGAAGCATCATGCTTATTATTATAACAACAAAGAACTTTAACATAAAACTTTATCACTTAAAATTTATCATATAACTTCTCATGAACAAGTAACAATTCATCACAACATTGAAGTATAAAGCATAAAACTTATTGAAAACCAACAAACTATGTTCTCAGTTAACTTTGCAACTACAATTCATCATATTTTCAGGAAGGGTCACGTATCGGAGCCTTCAGGCAAGTCCACATACTCAACCATCATTTAACCTTCTATGATTGCTAACACTCACAGCATACCCACGAACAAAAAGTTTCAACCGGACATATACAAAGATAGGGGCTTATAGTTTCGCCTCCCAACGTATTCACCTCAAGGGTGATGTCAACAATAATAACTCATGCCCACTCATATCCAACTAGATATATGTGCCTAGATCTTTCCTCACCACGTGATGCTTGCAAAAAGAGAAAATAAAAAGGAATAGTGGAGAATACTTTGACTCTTACATAAAAGTAAATGCATAAAAGTAAAAGATAGGCCCTTCGCAGAGGGAAGCAGAGGTTGTCATGCGCTTTTTGTTTGTATGTGAAATCCCTTAATGCAAAAGAACGTCACATGATATTGCCCCTTATGATAGCAACCTTTATTATGCAGTCCGTCGCTTTTATTACTTTGCCATCACAAGTTCATACAACACTCAATTTTCTCTTACACTAAATGATCCAACACATTTATAAGCAGTTTTTATTGCCTTATTGCACCGATGACAACTTACTTGAAGGATCTTACTCAATCCATAGGTAGGTATGGTGGACTCTCAAAATAGGATTTTGGGTTTAAGGGTTTTTGGATGCACAAGTAGTATCTCTACTTAGTGTGGAGTTTTTGGCTAGCAAAGATATTGAGCAAGCACCACATGTTGAAGGATCCATGACAATATAACTTTTATGTGAATATGAACAAACATAAATCATTATGTTGTCTTCCTTGTCCAACGTCAACAATATTGACACATAATATTTAATGGGGGCTCACGATCATAAAAGATGTCCAAGATAGTGTATTTGCATGTGAATCTTCTCTTCCCTTATTAATTCTTTCATGAATTACATCATTGACCAATGCTATGTTTGTCAATCTCAAATAAATTTTACCACTTATACTTTTCCTTATGTGATGTCATTACTTACCATAAGATTAGCATATTGTAAGCACAAGTGCTCCCTGTGTGATTTTGGTAATTAATGTTAACATATCTCTTGTTGGACTAATGCTTTTATCTAGTATATTTCAGACAAGTTCAACATTGGCGTGGAAAGGACAAGAGGATGTGGTCCTTCAAAATGCCAAGGACACATATTGGCAAAAGCTCAAGACTCTTCATTTATATTTTAGTGATCCAAGATCACATTGAGTCCATAGGAAAGCCAATACTATTAAAAGGGGATGAGGTGTTGCTTAATGGCTTGGTTGCTCAAATGCTTAGTGATATTGCTCCAAAACCCTCAGCCACTTTCTCATTCCAAATATGTCAAAACCCTAAACTCCAACTCGGCCCCACCGATCCATTCCATCCGGAGCCACCGAGTCCATATGACATAGCCACTGCCAGAAACCCTAACAGTTCGGTCACACCGATACGGATCTCGGTCTCGCTGAGATGGCCTTGCAAACTCTCTGTTGCCTGTTGCAATTGTTTCGGTCTTACCGAAATTGCGATCGGTCACACCGAGTTGGCTTGACATCTTCTCTGTTGCCTTATTGCTTCACTTCGGTCTCACCGAGTTGATGCAATCGATGCCACCGAGTTGATGTTTGCCCTAAAGCCCTAGCACATCGGTACCACTGAGTTGTTCCAGTCGGTCCCACCGAGATTCCTCACGTTCACATTTTGAACTAAATCGGTCTCACCAAGTTATTCTGTTCGGTCTAACTGAGTTGGGTCAAATGTGTGTAACGGTTGGATTTTGTGTGGAGGCTATATATACCCCTCCACCCCCCTTCTCCATTTGAGAGAGAGCCATCAGAACATGCCTACACTTCCATAATACATTTTCTGAGAGAGAACCACCTACTCATGTGTTGAGATCAAGATATACCAATCCTACCACAAGAATCTTGATTTCTAGCCTTCCCAAGTTGCTTTCCACTCAAATCATCTTTCCACCATCTGTGAGAGAGAGTTGAGTGTTGGGGAGACTATCATTTGAAGCACAAGAGCAAGGAGTTCATCATCAACACACACTGTCTATTACCTTTTGGAGAGTGGTGTCTCCTAGATTGGTTAGGTGTCGCTTGGGAGCCTCCGACAAGATTGTGGAGTTGAACCAAGAAGTTTGTAAGGGCAAGGAGATTGCCTACTTCGTGAGGATCTACCCGAGTGAGGCAAGTCCTTCGTGGGCGATGACCATGGTGGGATAGACAAGGTTGCTTCTTTGTGGACCCTTCATGGGTGGAGCCCTCCGTGGACTCGCGCAACCGTTACCCTTCATGGGTTGAAGTCTCCATCAACGTGGATGTACGATAGCACCACCTATCGGAACCACGCCAAAAATCTCCGTGTCTTCATTGCGTTTGCACACTCCAATCCCATCCCTTTACTTTCTTGCAATTAGCATGCTGTACTCTTTCCGCTGCACATACTCTTGCCATGCTTGCTTGAAATGTATTGTGAATGCTTAAACTTGTGCTAAAACTCCACCTTAACTTGAACAACTTAAAAATTGCCACTTTTACTTGTTGAGGGTCTAATCACCCCCCTCTAGACCCCTCTTCTCGATCCTTTCACATATGATCTTTTTCATTTATTTTCCTTTCTTTTTATTGAAACAAAAGAGTAAAGAAACAAAACTCAAACTACTCTTTATTATATATCTCGCACATGATTACATAGATATATAGATCACTAAGCAAGCACTCGAAAAGTAAGGATCAAACTAAACTTTTATTCAACTAAATCATAGGATAACTAAAGATCGAACTAAAATAGATAAAGGCAAAGATAGTGGTGGTGATACGATACCGGGGCACCTCCCCCAAGCTCGGCACAAGCCAAGGGGAGTGCCCATACCATGAACTCAAGTCTCCTTTCGTGGGGAAGATGATGATGGTGGTGGTGAAGTAGTATGAGTGTTCTTCTTCCTCGTCTGTGAACCACACATAGGGAAAAGTGTCCTTGAAGATATTTAGGTCTAGGGGCTGGTAAGAAACCGGACACTCTCCCTCCGAATCTTGAGATGACATATTTTCATATCTGCCAGAAAACAGCAAGAAAGAAGAACATAAGATTTCTTCACGATACGGTGGTCAATACATTCGGGGGGTATATAAAGATTTTTTATCTTGGGAAACAAGCAAACGAGAGGAAAACGGAGTCGGGAAGGTTCCCGAGGTGGGCACAACCCACCTGGGCGCGCTAGGCAAGCCAGGCGCGCCCTGGTGTCTTGTGCCCTCCTTGGTTGCCTTCCTGGTTGTTTCTTGTTTTCCTAATTTTTGTAATATTCCAAAACTGACAGAAAATATTTTTGTGGATTTTTTTGGAGTCCGTTTATTTACCGTATCACGTACTTCCTCTTTTTAGTATTCTAGAGTGTTCCGGAAGGTTTCTTTTATGTGTTCCTCCGGTGTCATGGTTTGAATAATATTGCTTTCAACATTAATAGGCGTACCTGAGATATAGTGTTTAATTCTTTGCCCATTGACCACCTTCGGGTTAGTACCTTCGGCATTATTAATCTTGACGGATCCAAAGTGATAAACCTCCTAGATAATATATGGCCCTTCCCATTTAGAGAGAAGTTTTCCTGCAAAGAATCTAAAACGAGAGTTGTACAAAAGAACATATTCTCCAACTTTGAATTCCCGCTTTTGGATTCTTTTATCATGCCATCTTTTAACTTTTTCTTTAAATAATTTGGCATTTTCATAGGCTTGGGTTCTCCATTAATCTAATGAGCTAATATCAAATAACCTCTTTTCACCGACAAGTTTGAAATCATAGTTGAGTTGTTTAATTGCCCAATAAGCTTTATGTTCTAACTCAAGAGGCAAACGACAAGCTTTTCCATAAACCATTTTGTAGGGAGACATACCCATAGGATTTTTATATGCTGTTCTATAGGCCCAAAGTGCATCATCCAATTTCTTAGACCAATTCTTTCGGGACCTATTAACAGTTTTTTGTAATATTAATTTTATTTCTCTATTGCTAAGTTCAACTTGACCACTAGATTGAGGATGATAGGGTGATGCAATTCTATGGTTAACATCATATTTAGCAAGCATTTTACGGAAAGCACCATGAATAAAGTGTGAACCACCATCAGTCATTAAATATCTAGGGACTCCAAACCTCAGGAAAATAACTTCTTTAAGCATTTTAATGGAAGTGTTATGATCAACACTACTAGTTGGAATACCTTCTACCCACTTAGTAACATAATCTACAACAACCAAAATATGTGTATACCCATTAGAGGAAGGAAAAAGTCCGATATAATCAAAACCCCAAACATCAAATGGTTCAACAGCAAGTGAATAATTCATAGGCATTTCTTGACGCTTACCGATATTACCAATTCTTTGACATTCATCACAAGATAAAACAAACTTACGGGCATCCTTGAAGAGAGTAGGCCAATAAAAACCAGGTTGCAATACCTTGTGAGCAGTTTTATCTCCCGCATGATGCCCTCCATAAGCTTCGGAGTGACATTTCCGTAGGATTTGTTCCTGTTCATGCTCAGGTACACAACATCTAATAATACCATCTACACCTTCTTTATAAAGATGTGGGTCATCCCAAAAGTAATGTCTTAAATCATAGAAGAATTTTTTCTTTTGTTGGTAAGTGTATGTATTTAGCAACAATATAATTAGCATAGTCAGCATACCACGGAGTGTTATGAGAAACATTTATTGCAGCTAGTTGTTCATCACGAAAGCTATCATCAATAGGTCGTGGGTCATTAAGAATATTTTCTAACCTAGACAAGTTATCAGCTATGGGGTTCTCAGCTCCTTTTCTATCAGTAATATGTAAATCAAATTCTTGTAGCAAAGGAACCCACCTAATGAGTTTAGGTTTAGCATCTTTCTTTTCCATAAGATATTTAATAGCAGCATGATCAGTGTGAACAGTTACTTTGGAATCAACAATGTAAGATCTGAATTTGTCACAAGCAAACACAACTGCTCAAAATTCTTTTTCAGTAGTAGCATAATTTCTTTGGGCACTGCCTAGAGTTTTGCTAGCATATTGAATAACATTTAATTTCTTATCAACTCTTTGTCCTAGAACAACACCAACAACATAATCACTAGCATCACACATGATTTCAAAAGGCAAGTTCCAATCAGGTGGCTGAACAATAGGTGCAGAAGTTAAGACTTTTTTAAGTGTTTCAAAGGCTTCTACACAGTCATCCTAACAAAAAAAATGGAACACCCTTTTGTAAAAGATTTGGAAGAGGCCTAGAAATTTTAGAGAAGTCTTTAATAAACCTCCTATAGAAACCAGCATGACCAAGGAAACTATGAATACCTTTAATATCTTTAGGACATGGCATTTTCTCAATTGAATCAACTTTAGCTTTATCCACCTCAATACCTCGTTCATAAATTTTATGCCCCAAGTCAATACCTTCATTAACCATAAAGTGGCACTTCTCCCAATTCAAGACAAGATTAGTTTGCTCACATCTCTGCTAAACTCGATCAAGGTTGCTCAAGCAATCATCAAAAGAAGTTCCATAAACAGAAAACTCATCCATGAAAACCTCAACAATCTCTTCACAAAAATCAGAGAATATAGCAGCCATACATCTTTGAAAGGTAGCAGGTGCATTGCATAAACCAAAAGCCATACGTCTATAAGCATAAGTTCCAAATGGGTAAGTGAAGGTGGTTTTCTCTTGATCAGGTTGTGAAACAGGTATTTGAGAAAAACCAGAATATCCATCCAGAAAATGGAAGTGTGTGTGCTTAGATAATCTTTCCAACATTTGATCAATAAAAGGCAAAGGGTAATGATCCTTTCTAGTAGCTTTATTTAATTTCCTAAAATCAATTACCATTCTATAGCCAGTAACAATTCTTTGTCGAATAAATTCATTTTTATCATTAGGAACAACAGTAATACCTCCCTTCTTAGGGACACAATGAACGGGACTTACCCATCTGCTATCAGCTATGGGATAGATTATACCTGCTTCCAGAAGCTTTAATATTTCAGTTCTTACCACTTCTTTGATCTTAGGAATCAAACATCGTTGATGATCAACAACGGGTTTAGCATCAGGTTCCATATTAATCTTGTGCTAATAGAGATAGGGGCTAATGCCCTTAAGATCATCAAGAGTATATCCAATGGCAGCGCGGTGCTTCTTCAGAATTTTCAATAATCCTTTTTCCTCATGTTCTGAAAGGTTAGCACTAATAATAACAGGATATATCTTTTTCTCACCAAGATAAGCATATTTCAAAGTATCAGGCAATTGCTTTAATTCAAACACATGATCACCTTTAGGTGGAGGAGGACCTCCTAGAGTTTCAATAGGCAAATTGTGTTTGAGCAGAGGTCGTTGTTCAAAGAAATTTTTATCTATTTCATTTCTTTCATGCATATGCATATCATTTTCATGGTCTAGCAAATATTGTTCTAGTGGATCAGTAGGTGGCATGATAATAGAAGAAAGACCAATGATTCCATCCTTACTAGGTAGTTCTTCCTTATAAGGTTGTCTACTAAACTTGGAGAAATTAAACTCATGAGACCTACTACCAAAGCTAACACCGACAGTTTGTTTTTCACAATCTATTTTAGCATTCACGGTGTTTAAGAAAGGTCGACCAAAGATAATGGGACAAAAATCAGTTTGTGGGGAACCAAGAACTAGAAAATCAGTAGGGTATTTTATTTTCCCACACAAGACTTCAACATCTCTAACAATCCCAAGTGGTGTGATGGTGTCTCTATTAGCAAGTTTAATAGTAACATCTATGTCTTCTATTTCAGTGGGTGCTATGTCATTCATAATTTCTTGGTATAAAGTAAAAGGAATAGCACTCACACAAGCACCTAAGTCACATAATCCATGATAACAATGATCTCCTATTTTAACTAAGACAACATGCATGCCAACGACAGGTCTATGTTTATCTTTTTCATCGGGTTTGGCAATTCTAGCAGCATCATCACAGAAGTAAATAACATGCCCATCAATATTTTCTACCAGGAGATCTTTAACCATAGCAATATTAGGTTCTACTTTAATTTGTTCATCAGGTTTAGGTGCTCTAATATTACTTTTGCAAACCACAGTTGAATCCTTAGCATGTTCCTTTATCCTAAGAGGGAAAGGTGGTTTTTCAATATAAGCAGTAGGCACAACTGGATCAACATTGTTAATAATAGTTTCATCTTTAACTATGAACAGTTCTTTAATTTCTTATTTAATAGGGGGATGATATTTAAACCACTTCTCCTTAGGGAGATCAACATGAGTAGCAAAAGATTCAAAAAAAGAGGCTACTATCTCAGAGTCAAGTCCATATTTAGCGCTAAACTTGTGAAAAGCATCGATATTCATAAAAGATTTAACACAATCAAATTCAAGCTTAATACCTGACTCTTTACCTTCATCGAGTTCCCAATCTTTAGAGTTGCATTTAATTCTTTCTAAAAGATCCCACCTGAATTCAATAGTCTTCTTCATAAAAGAACCAGTACAAGAAGTATCGAGCATGGATTGATCATCATGAGAAAGCCGAGCATAAATTTTTTGAATAATAATTTCTCTAGAGAGCTCATGATTGGAGCATGAATATAACATTGACTTAAGCCTCCCCCAAGCTAGAGCGATACTTTCTCCTTCAGGAGGCCAAAAATTATATATATAATTCCGATCACGATGAACTAGATGCATAGGATATTTTTTTTGGTGAAATTCCAATTTCAATCGATTCCAGTTCCAAGATCCAATATCATCGCATAGCCTATACCATGTCAATGCTTTTCCCTTCAAAGATAAAGGGAAAACCTTCTTCTTAGCTTCATCTCCGGATAAACTTGCAAGCTTAAATAATCCACAAATTTCATCCACATAAATCAAGTGCATATCAGGATGTTCGGTTCTATCTCTTGTATAAGGATTAGCTAGCAGCTATTCTATCATACCTGAAGGAATTTCATAACCAATATTTTCAGTAGGTGCAGTAGGTTGAGGGGTAACTAATTGTGCTTTTGGTTGAGGTGAAGATACCCCGAACAAACCCCTCAAAGGATGATTCTCCATAGTAACAAGTGACAATAAATTTCAGCATGTAGTAATAATTTTTCCTTAACAATTTCCACTTACCAAGAGTGCTTCACTCCCCGGCAATGGTGCTAGAAAAGAGTCTTGATGACCCACAAGTATAGGGGATCAATCTTAGTCCTTTCGATAAGTAAGAGTGTCGAACCCAACGAGGAGCAGAAGGAAATGACAAGTGGTTTTCAGCAAGGTATTTTCTGCAAGCACTGAAATAGTCGGTAACAAGTAGTTTGATAGCAAGATAATTTGTAACAAGCTAGTAACGGTAGCAGTAAATAAAGTGCAGCAAGGTAGCCCAATCCTTTTGTGGCAAAGGACAGGCCAAAATGGTCCCTTATGATAAGCAAAGCGTTCTTGAGGGTACACGGGAATTTCACCATATCACTTTCATCATGTTGGTTTCGATTCGTGTTCGCTACTTTGATAATTTGATATGTGGGTGGATCGGTGCTCAGGTGCTGTTCTTACTTGAACAAACCTCCTACTTATGATTAACCCCCTCGCAAGCATCCACAACTACGAGAAAAGTATTAAGATAAAATCTAACCATAGCATTAAACTTTTGGATCCAAATCGGTCCCTTACGAAATAGCGCATAAACTAGGGTTTAAGCTTCTGTCACTCTAGCAACCCATCATCTACTAACTACTCCACAATGCATTCCCTTAGGCCCAAATAAGCTGAAGTGCCATGTAGTCGATGTTCACATGACACCACTAAGGGAATCACAACATACATATCATCAAAATATCGAACACATATCAAGTTCACATGATTACTTGCAACATGACTTCTCCCGTGACCTCAAGAACAGAAGTAACTACTCACAAATGATAATCATGCTCAAGATCAGAGGGGTATTAAATAGCATAATGGATCTGAACATATGATCTTCCACCAAATAAACCATATAGTAATCAACTACAAGATGTAATCAACACTACTAGTCACCCACAGGTACCAATCTGAGGTTCAGGTACAAAGATTGAACACAAGAGATGAAGTAGGGTTTGAGAAGCGATGGTGCTGTTGAAGATGTTGATGGAGATTGCCCTCCCAAAAATGAGAGGGTTGTTGGTGATGATGATGACGATGATTTCCCCCTCCGGGAGGGAAGTTCCCCCGGCGGAATCGCTCCGCCGGAGGGCAAAAGTGCTCCTGCCCAAGTTCCGCCTCGAGACGGCGGTGCTTCGTCCCAAAAGTCCCCCCCCTGATTTTTTCTAGGTAAAAATGACCTATATACCAGAAGAAGGGCACCGGAGGTGGGCCGAGGAGGGCACAACCCACCATGGCGCGCCTGGGGGCCCAAGCACACCCTGGTGTCTTGTGCTCACCAGGGTGGCCCCCTCCGGTAGTTATTTGCTCTAGTATTTTTTATATATTCCAAAACAATTCTCCGTAAATTTTCAGCTCATTTGGAGATGTGCAGAATAGGTAACTGTGACGTAGCTTTTTCAGGTCTAGAATTCCAGCTGCCGGCATTCTCCCTCTTTGTGTAAACCTTGCAAAATATGAGAGAAAAGGCATTAGAATTACTCCAAAAAGCATTATTATGCATAAAAACATTATAAATAACAATAGGAAAACATGATGCAAAATGGACGTATTAATGGTCAACCGCACTTCTTCCACATCGTCTTCGTCAAGACACCACCACTCAAGTCGACATTCTTCGGATACATCATCAGATGCAAGTCTTCCTCAAGCTCGTTCTCATCTTCAAGACGACCACTAAGATCATCAAGCTTCACAAAATCCATTCCATGGCAATGGTTTACCATACCACCTTCGAGAGCGCGAACAACATTCTTGCCAAGAACAAGATGCCATGGACCAAGAGCAAGGTCAACAACGCCAATGCCAAGAAGAGAAAGACGGGACGCACTATAGCAAGAGCAACAACGCCGTGAGGAACAAGCGCTTGAAGCACAACATGATCTCCAAGAAGTAACCCGCGTCGTCAACGTATGTGATGAGTGATATTTTTACACTCATTTCACCTTTGTTTAAACCGAGACATTCCAATTAAAAAGAGATATTCACTCCGATATTGGTGCTAATGACTAATGAATGCAAAGGATTCCACAAGTCCTCTCTTTGATATGTTTCCATGGGAAATGGGCTAAAAAGGGAAGAGATCACGTGTGGAAATGGAAGGGAAGAAGAATGGAGGAGGAAGGAATCATCAGGAAGCCTCTGAGTGTAAACAGCACAAAAGACGATGTTCTATACGGGCACAAGTGCCCGTATGAGCGCCCGTATAGCGTGGATTTTGAGGCAGGTCTTCAAACCCAACAACTTTCTTTAAAGGCACCACGTCAAAATGTGAACAGAGAGACGAGCATGGAGCACAGAAGGCTGAACCTCTTCATCATCATCCTCATTCGCAAACCCTAGTCGACACCATCTCCATAGCCATCTCCATCACTACCACAGTGCTCATCCATCCCATTCATACTTGTAATCATGCATCGCACAAGGCATCCATTGTAAAACATATCGCAATCTATCGATCTCAAGATGTGTTCTTCAATGTTTACTTCCCGCGATCTGATCTTCATGTGTGAGTAGTTTGTTAAGGTATGTGTTGAGGCATAAGCCTTGCAACCTGACGTATTTGTTTAGGGGATCAATGGAAGACTTTGATATAACATCTCGTATGTGTGAAATAAAATTGTTACATGAAGATGTCTCTTGTCTTGTCCATGATCTTCATCCCTCCAGGTACCCAGGATCATGGAGATCGAGCACCGATGAGGCTAGGAGCAAGGAGACCGTGAAGTGTTATACCGAACACTGGTGACAGTAAGGTTTAGTAGGGTAACATGGATCTTATCCTTGGGGAGAAATGAGGTGTAGTCATTAAACGCCCAAAGCTCTTGTCTGATTTCATTATCTTAATTATCAAATTAATCCCGCGCGACGGATTGGGCCTGCGGTAGGACAACTGATTCTTGATTCATGACTCATGCCGGTCAAGATGTTATTTGGACAGACCCCCCACTTCGATCCCTAACAAGCACATCTCGACGGGCGACTTCAAGCGCAGAAACTAATATCATATTTGATCCCATCGCAAATACAAGGTTGTAAGCATAAGACCTCATACACGTACCTCTTTTTATTATAAGTGTTTGAATCACTATTTGCTTGCTGATCCGGTCAGAAGCTGGATTTGACACTTTGACGAAAGCTTGCTAGAGACCATTGCTTCAAGGGAATCTTCGTCTCCTGGATTCAATAACCCAAGGTCACCTCTGGAGAAATAGGTGCGAGATACTCTTTTCTGTTCCAATGATGAATCATAACTAGGAGATATCAAGCCTTTTTTCTGGCGCAGTTGGTGGGGAGGAGTTTAGTATTCCTAGTGTTTGTGTTTAGAGTTTTTGTTAAAGTTAATTTTTAGTTTTTGTCTTTACTTTTTTGTTTTTAGTTTAAGTTTTAATTTTTAGTTGCAAGTCTTGTTAGTTGAAAACGAAAAGATTACTATGGCTCGTAATCTTGGGAGTTTTGCTACTCCCAGCCACAACTTCATGCGTGAACCTATAACACAACCCGAGGTAGCTGTAGGGGAACGTTGCATGGAAAAAAAATCTACGCACACGCAAGATCTAGCCATGGAGATGCATAGCCACAAGAGGGGAAGAGCATATACTTACCTTTGTAGATTGCTAAGCGAAATCATTTATCAACGCAGTTGATGTAGTCGTACACCTTCACGATCCGTACCGATCAAGCACCAATTGTGCGGCACCTCCACATTCAGCACACGTTCAGCTCGATGACGTCCTCGCCTTCTCGATCTGGCAAGAGGCGAAGTAGTAGATGAGTTCCGACAGCACAACGGCGTGGTGACGGTGGTGGTGAAACTTCTTCGCAGGGCTTCGCCAAGCACAACGGATGTGGACGGAGGAGGAACTAGAACTAGAGGGAGAGGGGGCGCCGCACACGGCTTGGGGATTCGTGGTGTGTGTTGCCCCCTCCCCTCCTCACATATATATAGGTGGAGGGGGAGAGGAGGCTACCTAGGGCGCCCCCAAGGGGGCCGGCGGCCAGCCCTAGGGCACCTGCCCTAGGCGCCCCTCCCCTTCCTTCCTAGGCGCGTGGGGGGAAGGCAGGAGGAGAGGCGCCCCCCTTTCCTTTCCCTGCATGTGGAAGAGAAGGAAAGAGGGGGCTGGCCCTATCCCTTCCTTCCCTAGGTCCAGCGCCATGAGGTGGGGCCGCACTAGCCCCATGTGTGCTGGTGTGCTCTCCCTCGTTGGCCCGTTTGGCCCAATATGCTCCCGTGGCCTCCCGGAACCCCTTCCGGTGATCCGATAAATACCCAGTGCATTCCGAAACCTTTCCGGAACCAGATACTATCATCCTATATATCAATCTTTACCTCCGGACCATTCCGGAGCTCCTCGTCATGTCTGTGATCTCATCCGGAACTCCGAACAACATTCGGTCACCAACTCATATAACTCATATAATACTATATCGTCAACGAACGTTAAGCGTGCGGACCCTATGGGTTCAAGAATGATGTAGACATGACCGAGCCGCTTCTCCGGTCAATAACCAATAGCGGGACCTGGATGCCCATATTGGTTCCTACATATTCTACGAAGATCTTTATCGGTTGAACCTTTATGACAACATATGTAGTTCCCTTTGTCTGTACTTGCCTGAGATTCGATCGTCAGTATCTCCATACCTAGTTCAATCTCGTTATCGGCAAGTCTCTTTACTTGTTCTGTAATACATCATCTCATAACTAACTACTTAGTCACTTTGCTTGCAAGCTTCTTGTGATGCTGTATTACCGAGAGGGCCCAGAGATACCTCTCCGTCATATGGAGTGACAAATCCCAATCTCGATTCACGCCAACTCAACAGACACCTTCGGAGATACCGGTAGAGCATCTTTATGATCACCCAGTTACGTTGTGATGTTTGATAGCACACAAGGTATTCCTCCGGTATCTGGGAGTTGCATGATCTCATGGTCGAAGGAATATGTATTTGACATTAAGAAATCAGTAGCAATAAACTGAACTATCATATGCTAAGCTAACAGATGGGTCTTGTCCATCACATCATTCTCCTAATGATGTGATCCCATTATCAAGTGACAACACATGTATACGGTTAGGAAACCTTAACCATCTTTTGATCAACGAGCTAGTCTAGTAGAGGCTTACTAGGGACAAGATATTTGTTTATGTATCCACACATGTATTTAAGTTTCCGGTCAATACAATTCTAGCATGAATAATGAACCTTTATCATGATTAAGGAAATATAATAATAACCACTTTATTATTGCCTCTAGGGCATATTTTCAACAGTCTCCCACTTGCACTAGAGTCAATAATCTAGATTACATAGTAATGAATCTAACACCCATGGAGTGTTGGTGCTGATCATGTTTTGTCCGCGGAAGAGGTTTAGTCAACGGGTCTGCCACATTCAGATCCGTATGTACTTTGCAAATTTATATGTCTCCATCCTTTACCTTTTCAAGATTGGAGTTGAATCGTCTCTTGATGTGTTTGGTTCTCTTGTGAAACCTGGATTCCTTCGCTAAGGCAATTGCTCCAGTGTTGTCATAAAAGATTGTCATTGGACCCGATGCACTCGGTATTACACCCAGATCGGGTATGAACTCCTTCATCCAGACTCCTTCATGCGCTGCTTCCGAAACAGTTATGTACCCCGCTTCACACGTAGATCCCGCCATGACGCTCTACTTGGAACCGCACCAACTGACAGCTCCACCATTCAATATAAATACGTATCCGGTTTGTGACTTAGAGTCATCTGGATCTGTGTCGAAGCTAGCATCGACGTAACCCTTTTGCGACGAGCTCTTCGTCACCTCCATAAACCAGAAACATATCCTTGGTCCTTTCCAGGTACTTCAGGATGTTCTTGACCGCTGTCTAGTGAACCACTCCTGGATTACTTTGGTACCTCCCTGCCAAACTTATGGCAAGGCACACATCAGGTCTGGTTCATAGCATGGCATACATAATAGAACCTATGGTTGAGGCATAGGGAATGACTTTCATTCTCTCTCTATCTTCTGCCGTGGTTGGGCTTTGAGTCTTACTCAACTTCACACCTTGCAATACAGGCAAGAACCCTTTCTTTGACAGATCCATTTTGAACTTCTTCAAAACTTTGTCAAGGTATGTGATTTGTGGAAGTCCCATTAAGCGTCTCGATCTATCCCTATAGATCTTGATGCCCAATATATAAGTAGCTTCACCGAGGTCTTTCATTGAAAAATTCTTATTCAAGTATCCTTTTATGCTATCCAAAAATTCTATATCATTTCCAATCAGCAATATCTCATCCACATATAATATCAGAAATGCTACAGAGCGCCCACTCACTTTCTTGTAAATATAGGCTTCACCGTAAGTCTGTATAAAGCAATATGCTTTGATCACCTCATCAAAGCATATATTCCAACTCCGAGATGCTTGCAACAGCCCATAGATGGATCCCTGGAGCTTGCACACTTTGTTAACACCTTTAGGATCGACAAAACCTTCTGGTTGCATCATATACAACTCTTCTTTAAGAAATTCGTTAAGGAATACAGTTTTGATGTCCATTTTCCAGATTTCATAATCATAAAATGCGGCAATAGCTAACATGATTCGGACAGACTTAGGCATCGCTACGGGTGAGAAAGTCTCATCGTAGTCAACCCCTTGAACTTGTCGAAAACCTTTTGCGACAAGTCGAGCTTTGTAGACAGTGATATTACCATCAGCGTCCGTCTTCCTCTTAAAGATCCATTTATTCTCAATGGCTTGCCGATCATGGGGCAATTCCACCAAAGTTCACATTTTGTTCTCATATATGGATCCTATCTCAGATTTCATGGCCTCAAGCCATTTGTCGGAATCTGGGCTCATCCTAGCTTCTTCATAGTTCGCAGGTTCGCCGTTGTCTAACAACATGACTTCCAGGACAGGATTACCTTACCACTCTGTTGCTGTACATGTTCTGGTCGACCTACGAGGTTCAGTAGTAACTTGATCTGAAGTTTCATGATCATCATCATTCGCTTCTTCTCTAGTTGGTGTAGGCATCACGGGAACGGTTTTCTCTGATGTGCTACCTTCCAATTCGAGAGAAGGTACAATTACCTCATCAAGTTCTACTTTCCTCCCACTCACTTCATTCGAGAGAAACTCCTTCTCTAGAAATGGCCCATTCTTAGCAACAAAGATCTTGCCTTCGGATCTGTGGTAGAAGGTATACCCAATAGTTTCTTTAGGGTATCCTATGAATACACACTTCTCCGCTTTGGGTTTGAGCTTATCAGGCTGAAGCCTTTTGACATAAGCGTCGCATCCCCAAACTTTAAGAAATGACAGCTTAGGTTTCTTGCCAAACCATAGTTCATACGGTGTCGTCTCAACGGATTTAGACGGTGCCCTATTTAACTTGAATGGGCTGTCTCTAATGCATAACCTCAAAATGATAAAGGCAAATCGGTAAGCGACATCATAGAATGCACCATATCTGATAAAGTACGGTTATGACATTCGGACACACCATTACACTGTGGTGTTCCAGGTGGCGTGAGTTGTGAAACATTTCCACATTGTTTTAAATGAAGGCCAAACTCATAACTCAAATATTTGCCTCCGCGATCAGATCGTAGAAACTTTATTTTCTTGTTACGATGATTCTCCACTTCACTCTGAAATTCTTTGAACTTTTGAAATGTTTCAGACTTGTGTTTCATCAAGTAGATATACCCATACCTACTCAAATCATCTGTGAAGGTTAGAAAATAACGATACCCGCCGCATGCCTCAACACTCATTGGACCACATACATCGGTATGTATTATTTCCAATAAGTCATTAGCTCGCTCCATTGTTCTGGAGAACGGAGTTTTAGTCATCTTACCCATGAGGCATGGTTCACAAGTATCAAATGATTCATAATCAAGTGATTCCAAAAGTCCATCTGCATGGAGTTTCTTCATGCATTTTACACCAATATGACCCAAACGGCAGTGCCACATGTATGTTGCACTATCATTATCAACTTTGCATCTTTTGGCATCAATATTATGAATATGTGTATCACTACGATCAAGATTCAACAAGAATAGACCATTCATCAAAGGTGCATGACCATAAAAGATATTACTCATATAAATAGAACAACCATTATTCTCTGACTTAAATGAATAACCGTCTCGCAATAAACAAGATCCAGATATAATGTTCATCCTCAACACTAGCACCAAATAATAATTATTGAGGTCTAAAACTAATCCCGAAGGTAGATGTAGAGGTAGCGTGCCGACGGCGATCACATCGACCTTGGAACCATTCCCGACGTGCATCGTCACCTCGTCCTTAGCCAATCTTCGTTTATTCCATAGCTCCTGTTTCGAGTTACAAATATGATCAACTAAACCAGTATCAAATACCCAGGTGCTACTACAAGCATTAGTAAGGAACACATCAATAACAAGTATATCAAATATACCTTTGTTCACTTTGCCATCCTTCTTATCTGCCAAGTATTTGGGGTAGTTCCGCTTCCAGTGACCATTTCCTTTGCAGTAGAGGCACTCAGTTTCAGGCTTGGGTCCAGCTTTGGGCTTCTTTACGGGAGAGGCAACTTGCTTGCCATTCTTCTTGAACTTCCCTTTCTTTCCCTTGCCCTTTTTCTTGAAACTATTGGTCTTGTTAACCATCAACACTTGATGCTCCTTATTGATTTCTACCTTCGCAGCATTGCGAAGAGCTCGGGAATCATTTTCGTCATCCCTTGCATATTATAGTTCATCATGAAGCCTTTGTAGCTTGGTGGCAGTGACTGAAGAATTCTGGCAATAACACTCTGAACTGGAAGATCAATTCCCAGCTGAGTCAAGTGGTTATGATACCCAGACATTTTGAGTATGTGTTCACTGACAGAACTGTTCTCGTCCATCTTACAGCTATAGAACTTGTTGGAGACTTCATATCTCTCAACCCGGGCATTAGCTTGAAATATCAACTTCAGCTCTTGGAACATCTCATATGCTCCATGGCATTCAAAACGTCTTTGAAGTCCCGGTTCTAAGCCGTAAAGCATGGCACACTGAACTATCGAGTAGATATCATATCGAGCCTGCCAGACATTCATAACATCTGCATCAGCTCCTATAGCAGGTCTGTCACCTAGCGGTGCATCAAGGATATAATTCTTCTGTGCAGCAATGAGGATAATCCTCAAGTTACAGACCAAGTCCGTGTAGTTGCTACCATCATCTTTCAACTTAGCTTTCTCTAGGAACGCATTAAATTCAAGGGAACGGTAGCACGGGCGATTGATCTACAACATATATATGCTAAAAAACTATTAAGACTAAGTTCATGATAAATTTTAGTTCAAATAATCAAATTACTAATGAACTCCCACTTAAATCAACATCCCTCAAGTTGTCTAAGTGATACATGATCTAAATCAACTAACCCATGTCCGATCATCCCGTGAGATGGGGTAGTCTTCAATGGTGAACATCTCTTTGTTGATCATATCTACTATGTGACTCACGTTCGACCTTTCGGTCTCCAGTGATCCAAGACCATGTCTGTACATGCTAGGCTCGTCAAGTTTAACCCAAGTATTCTACATGTGCAAAACAGGTTTACACCCATTGTATGTGAACGTAGAGTCTATCACACCCGATCATCATGAGGTGCTTCGAAACGACAAGCTTTAGCAACGGTGCATACTCGGGGAGAACACTTTTATCTTGAAATTAAGTGAAGGGATCATCTTATAATGCTACCGTCGTTCTAAGTAAAATAAGATGCATAAAGGATAAACATCACATGCAATCAAAAAATATGTGACATGATATGGCCATCATCATCTTGTGCTTTTGATCTCCATCTCCAAAGCATCGGCATGATCTCCATCGTCATCGGCACGACACCTTGATCTCCATTGTTGCGTCGGGGTCGTCTCGCCAACTATTGCTTCTACAACTATTGCTAACTCATAGCGATAAAGTAAAGCAATTACATGGTGCTTAAGTGATTGACACACATGTCATACAATAATTAAAGACAACCCTAAGGCTCCTGCCGGTTGTCGAACTCATCGACATGCAAGTCGCAAACTTATTACAAAACATGATCATCTCATACATCAAAATATATCACATCACATCTTGACCATATCACATCACAACATGCCCTGCAAAAACAAGTTAGACGTCCTCTACTTTCTTGTTGCAAGTTTTACGTGGCTGCTACGGGCAACTAGCAAGAACCGTTCTTACCTACGCAAAACCACAACGGTGATTATCTAGTTGCTATTTAACCTTCTGCAAGGACCACCGTAGTCAAATCCGATTCAACTAAAGTAGGAGAAACAGACACCTGCCAGCCACCTTTATGCAAAACAAGTTGCATGTCAGTCGGTGGAACCGGTCTCATGTGCGTGGACATGTAAGGTTGGTCCGGGCCGCTTCATCCCACAATGCCGTCAAATCAAAATAAGAAATTGGCGGGAAGTAATATGAACCTCACCGCCCACAACTCCTTTGTGTTCTACTCGTGCATATCATCTATGCATAGACCTGGCTCATGATGCCACTATAGGGGAACGTTGCATGGAAAAAAAATCTACGCACACACAAGATCTATCCATGGAGATGCATAGCTACAAGAGGGGGAGAACATCTACATACCCTTGTAGATCGCTAAGCGGAAGTGTTTATCAATGCAATTGATGTAGTCGTACACCTTCACGATCCATATTGATCAAGCACCGAACGCACGGCACCTCCGCGTTCAACACACGTTCAACTTGATGACGTCCTCGCCTTCTCGATCCAGCAAGAGAGGCGAAGTAGTAGATGAGTTCCGGCAGCACGACGGCGTGGTGACGGTTGTGGTGAAACTTCTCCGTAGGGCTTCTCCAAGCACAACGGACGTGGACGGAGGAGGAACTTGAACTAGAGGGAGAGGGGGCACCACACACGGCTTGGGGATTCGTGGTGTGTGTTGCCCCCTCTCCTCCTCACATATATATAGGTGGAGGGGGGAGAGGAGGCTGCCTAGGGCGCCCCCAAGGGGGGCGGTGGCCATTCCTAGGTGCCCCTCCCCTTCCTTCCTAGGCGCGTGGGGGGAAGGCAGGAGGGGAGGCGCCCCCCTTCCCTTTCCCTGCATGTGGAAGAGAAGGAAAGAGGGGGCCGGCCCTCTCCCTTCCTTCCCTAGGGTCGGCGCCATGAGGTGGGGGCACACCAGCCCCATGTGGGCTGGTGTGCTCTCCCTCGTTGGCCTGTTTGGCCCAATATGCTGCCGTGGCCTCCCGGAACCCCTTCCGGTGACCCGATAAATACCCGGTGCATTCCGAAACCTTTCCGGGGACCAAATACTATCATCCTATATAAAAATATTTACCTCCGGACCATTCCAGAGCTCCTTGTCATGTCCGTGATCTCATCCGGGACTCCGAACAACATTCGGTCACCAACTCATATAACTCATATAATACTATATCGTCAACGAACGTTAAGCATGTGGACCCTACGGGTTCGAGAATGATGTAGACATGACCGAGATGCTTCTTCTGTCAATAACCAATAGCGGGACCTGGATGCCCATATTGGTTCCTACATATTCTACGAAGATCTTTATCGGTCGAACCTTTATGACAACATATGTAGTTCCCTTTGTCTGTCGGTATGTTACTTGCCCGAGATTCGATCATCGGTATCTCCATACCTAGTTCAATCTCGTTACTGGTAAGTCTCTTTACTTGTTCTATAATACATCATCTCGTAACTAACTCCTTAGTCACTTTGCTTGCAAGCTTCTTGTGATGCTGTATTACCGAGAGGGCCTAGAGATACCTCTCTGTCATATGGAGTGACAAATCCCAATCTCGATTCTCGCCAACTCAACAGACACCTTCGGGGATACCTGTAGAGCATCTTTATGATCACCCAGTTACGTTGTGACGTTTGATAGCACACAAGGTATTCCTCCGGTATTCGGGAGTTGCATGATCTCATGGTCGAAGGAATATGTATTTGACATTAAGAAAGCAGTAGCAATAAACTGAACAATCATGTGATAAGCTAATGGATGGGTCTTGTCCATCACATCATTCTCCTAATGATGTGATCCCATTATCAAGTGACAACACATGTCTATGGTTAGGAAACCTTAACCATCTTTTGATCAACGAGCTAGTCTAGTAGAGGCTTACTAGGGACACGGTATTTGTTTATGTATCCACACATGTATTTAAGTTTCTGGTCAATACAATTCTAGCATGAATAATAAACCTTTATCATGATTAAGGAAATATAATAATAACCACTTTATTATTGCCTCTAGGACATATTTCCAACAGTAGCAGTCGTTGAGTATGAGATTAAACCGAACTTAGTTTCCATGGTTCAACATGACCAATTTGGAGGCTCTTCTTCTAAGGATGCTGGTATGCACCTACACAATTTCACTGACTTATGCAACATGACACGCATATAGGATTATGATCCTGATGCACTGAAATTGCATCTATTTCCTTTTTCCTTAAGAGGAAAAGCTAAGGAATGGCTTCTTGCACTACCTAAGGGCAGTATTACTTCTTGGGATGATTGTTGCAGTAAATTTTTATCTAAGTATTGTTCACCTGCAAAGATTATGTAATTGCGTTCTCAGATTACAGCTTTCAAGCAAGAGGAATGTGAGCCACTAGCGCTTGCATGGGATAGAATGAAGGAAGCTATTAGGAACTGTCCCAATCATGGAATGGATGAATGGTTAATTCTCCATATGTTTTATAATGGTTTGAATCATATGTCAAAAACTATGCTTGATATAGTTGTAGGAGGAACGTTCATCGGAAAGCCCATGTCAAGAGATTATTGCATGATATGCAAGAAAACCATGCCCAATGGCATGTTGATAGAACCACCACTAACATGGTGAATGCCATAGAAGAAAGTAGCAAAGAGTTAACAACCAAGCTAGATGAACTTATCTCCGCGATAAAAGGTAAAGAAGAGGTAAACGTGAATGCTATCACTAGTGAAGAAACTAGTGATGTGAGTTGCTCATAATAGGTACAATCATAATTGGAAAAATAATGGATATGCTCCTAGACTTCCTTATCCAGTAATGGAGGAGCGTCCAATAATTTTAATGGAGCTAATGCTAGCAACAGAAATACTCTAGAAGAAACTCTTAAAAGTTTTATTGCGAGTCAAACTGAGCAGAATGAAAACTTCAAGAATATCTTGAAGAACCATGATAAATTACTTGGTGAATTAACCACTAAGGTTGTTGGAATAATGAATGATGCGCAGATACTTTAAGGAAGATCCAAGAATATGGAAGCACAAGTGGCTAAAATATCAGAGCGCCAAACACTAATTTTGGCTAAGTTTGCAGGTAAACTGGAGACTAATCCAATTGAAGAAGTTAAAATGGTCAAAGGCAGCGAAGAGAAAGCTGAAGTACTTGACACAAGCCATGTGCGTGAGTACAACTATACCATTGCAGATTTTGTTAAGATGATATCCATGAACTATTCACTGCCGGAGGTAACTAACAATGAAGCATATAATGTTTTTGTTGAACAAGTTGTAGCCAAGGTACATGAACTTGATGATGAAAGGAAGAAGCTCTATAGTAAGTTACCAGCCAAGCAAGAGGATGCTTTTGAACCTACCATAGAAATTGAGGTAGGACTGAATAAATTCAGTGCTTTGTGTGATCTTGGGGCAAGTGTTTCCACAATCCCCAAGTCAGTTTATGATAGTCTTAATCTCAGACCTTATGCTAATACTGAGATCCTTTTGAATATGGCTAATTCTACTTTTACTCAGGCAGTAGGCATTAAGCATGGTGTTATAGTTCAAATTAATGATTGCCCTATCATGATTGATCTTGTTATAGTAGATATGCCTGAAGATCCAATTGCTCCTATAATTCTCGGTAGACCTTTTCTAAGGACTATTAAAGCCTTGTAAATGTGCTTGAGGGAAATGTTAGATTTGACTTACCCGCTAAAGATCCTTTTGTGAGAAATTTCCCCAGGAAAAAGAGAACAAAGACCTACTCAGGAGAAGGCATCATTGTGAATGCCAGAAGCTACGGTCTCGGTATGTTTGCTCCACCTTGATCATCACTATGGTCGAGCTAACCAACCGAAAACAAGCGCTTCGTGGGAGGCAACCCACGCGAATAAAGTAGAGAAGTAAGTTTTTATTTTTGTTTCAATAAAAAGATTGATTGAAGTTCTAAGTCAAGAAGTAAGTTTGGAAGAGTGGTTCTAATGGAGGCTTTGCAATGTGCAAGTTGAATTATGTGTTGAATCAATGTTTGGATGCCTGAAAAAATATCCATGTATTGTTTTGGAACTAACCTCGCATGAGAGCTAAGGAAAAGAAAAGTTTCACAAGACACAGATGAAAAGACGATGTTTTAAATGACCGCAAGCGGTCGTATGAGCGGTCGGATGACCTACTAGAGGTTCCAACAAAAAACAGCCAGAGACATCAGAAGCAAAGACGGTGTTTTAAATGGGCAGAAGCGTCCGTTCGAGCGGTCATTTAACACTTTTACAGAAAACAAAGAAAATTCTAGAGCAAACGACAGTGTTCCAAACGGGTGTGCGCGCCCGTCCAAGCAGTCATTTTACACCATCGACCAGAAGAACAAAACCGCAGATCAAAAGACGGCATTTTAAACGGTCGTCGCCGCCCGTATAAGCGTTCATATGATATGAGCACAGATGCAGGTATGTTTTCAGGAAGAACGACGATGTTCCATGAGGATGCTTGCATCCACATGAGCGGTCGTTTGGTATCCTGGCGGCACCAAGAAGCCCGAGGAAGGAGGTATTTTCCCGCATCTCTCTCTTTTCTTCTTCTTCTTCCTCCAAACCTCTCCAAACCCTAGCAAAACTTCGTCCGATCTCTCTACTCGCTCAATTTCAGTTCGAATCCTTCCATGTGATCGATCTACGTCATGTTTCTCCTCTGATCCCCAAGTTATTTTTCGCGAATCCATGTTCTACATGCCTAGCATTGCCATGACTAGGAGATGCATAGTTTTGATTCAAATTTGAGTTTGGCTTGGATTCTTTGACGTTTTTAGAGGAGTATGACATTATGATTGCCGCAGGATCAATATTGCTTATATGTGTTGGACTGGAAAAAAATTATAGATGTTTACAAGGAGGTCTTATCACAAACGCAGTGCTTCAAGTTCATCCACCGCACCGCCACAACAACTTTTTATCCAGGGGATCGTCTTCACCGATCATGAAGCAAGAAGAAAGTTTAAGCAACTAAGCTCGAGGAAGATCAAAACAACCAAGTGGGCTTGTGCGATAACACTAGCCAAGCTAGGTATTACTCATGATTTCAATTTGCTTTGTCATAATGCTGGCTTGCACCATTTTGTTTATCAGGGATGTGAGACATATAAACGCTTGACACTTGAGTTTCTTAGTACTCTCTCGCATAATGTTGGTTCGATGGTCAATGTATATGAGGAGGTGAGGATCACTTTCCGTCTCCTAGACCAGGACTTGAACATCACTTTTCAGTAGTGGCGTGATTACTTTGGCTTCACCAACAACAATAATGAGATCCGCCGTGTTTTTTATCACACTGAGCCACACCCGAGGCAAACTTTTAATTTGATGAGCACTCCATGCTCAAGAGCTAGTTGCATTGAAAGTCCTGCAATACATTATTTCTATTATGTTATCACTAACTCGTTGTAGGCACGACGAGAAATTTCTAAGGTGAATGAGGAGAACATGCTAGTTATCGGGAAAGCAACAAACATTGACGTCGGTTATTCGCCCAACTTAGGGGCAATACTTTTGCTACACCTCGCACTTCAAGCAAATCAAGCACAAGGAGATATCGTCTGTGGAGGAGTGATCACCGTGTTTGCCAACGCCCTTGGTCTCGACTACAATTACCTTCGCCCCATTGTCGGTAACACCCTTGTTATTATTCGTGTTCTTACTAGCACAGGAACAGTAGTGGTTCGTAATGGCCGTCATTGCATTAGAACTCCTGGAGTTGCACACTTGTTGCCTACTCCAATGCCTAACCATTTCTCCATCGAGCGTGGACAATTGCATTATGTTGCATAGGAAGGAGTTGCAGCTTTTGACCAAGAAGGCCCAAAACCAAAACAAGTAGATGAAGCGGGACTCGCCACAGACGAAGAAAAGGAGAAGCCCCAAGAACAGCCCCAACAATACTACGCCACCCACGCGGACCTCGGCAGCCTCCAGGGCTCAATTGATGATACGAGCAACCTCGCTGCATCCCTTCGAGGCACATCCGCCTACATGAACATGAACTTCTCCAACTGGAGCCAGGATTTGGGCTCCTGGTCATCTGCCACAATGATCTCGCCGGTTTGGGCTTGCAAAAGCCTAAGTGTAACATCCCAATTTTCAATTTGGATGTTATACATTAGATCATCATATGCATTCATAATTTGTGCATTTTTTGAACTTGTTTTATTTGGAGTTTTGATCCTAGAAACCTTGCGCAACTCAAGGACCAATTGAGAGAGTTGGAGGTTTTCACAAAAATCTATTTTTGAATTTTTCAAAATTGGCATTTTGGATCAAAGTGTTTTGTTCAAATTTTTTTTTTCAATTATTTCAATTAAATAAAAAATATATTGAGAGAAGATAATATGAATTCTTCAAAATCAGTAAAGAAATATTGGGAATTTAATTTTGAATAAAAATATACTTTATTTGGATTTTATTTGCGAGTTTGATTATTCTTTTAGTACTAAAAATGTTTATTTTATTTTAGGCATTTAGGTCCAAAAAAATGTTCACATTGTCCCAAATATTAGGAGGGGATGGTGAAAATTGTTGCTGGAATTTTAGGAATTTTATTTTATTTTATTCGGATTTTTTTTCTTCCCGGCGTGGTTTAAAAAAAACAGCGCGCGCGCTCCGAAACTGGGCCGGCCCAGCCGAAGCCAGGCCAAGGCCCAGCTTGCCAACCACCTCGCCGCCGCGCCGTAACCCCGCCGGACTCCGGCAAGGGAGTCCGGGTCGGAGCCGCCCGCCGCCCCCTTCTCCAAGTCGGGACCCCCCCGAGCTCCTTATAAGCCCACCCCGTCGCCCCCTCCTCCCCATAAGCCGCCGCCACCCCGAGCCGCCGCCACCGCATCGCGCCGCCGCCGCCGTTCCGCGCCGCCCGCCACTGCCGCTGCTGCTGCGCCGCCGCCCCGCGCCGCCCGCCGCTGCCGCTGCTGCTGCCGCTCGCGCCGCCGCTTGTCGTCGCCGCCGGAGCAGCCTCGCCCCGCCGGAGCCGCGCCGCCTTGCCGTTGACCTCAACCGCCGCCGCTGGCCGAAGACCGGTAAAAACCCATCCCGGTTCGCCGGTTTATTCTCCGGTTTTTTTTAGTTTCGGTTTAGTTAGGTTAGATCGGTTTTTTTATCATTTAAATAACGAACGCTCACCCGATTAGTTCTGTTAACGAATGAATTCGTTCGTTAGTCTCTCTTAGCGGATGTTCGTCCGATAGATTTTTTTTTCTGTTTATTTTCGGCCAGGGACCTATTCGGATAAATTTTTCTTACAAATTAATCCCTGATCTTAAAACCCTCACAACTTTTTACTCGTTTATCCAAATCCAACGAAACCAACGCCAAATTCTTTGTCTTGATCCCCTCTGTTCAGATAATCAACTTGAACATGTTTTTGAAAATTTAAAATTTGGTTTCAAACAGATTTGAATTTTGAACTTCTTTTGATCGTAGTTTGAGTTTCGTAATTCCGATTTGATCGATTCTTTTTGCAAATCGAAGCTCTTCAATTGAACTTTCTGTTTAGATCTTTTTATTTGGTTTTACCTTTGCATCTTATGCATGAGTGCTTATGTATGGTATTGTTTGTCTACGATAGAGTTTCCGGAGTGCGAAGCTTGCTACTATGAATCTCTAGGGTTTTCCGATCGTCAGCAAGGCAAGTTACACTTTGATCATACCCTTTTATTACCCAGTTTTTATGCATTAGTTTCAACCCTCAAATATTTGCATGAGTAGGATTGAGAACACATGGTTTTGGTTGTAGTATTTGAGGTAGGAACCTATTGTCTTTTATCAACCCCGGGAACATACGTTATGCTCATATATTGCTTAGCCATGCTCATAGACGGGGATTGGTTTGTGATATTCATGAAAGTTGTGAGAGATAATAATTTTGGACAACATTAAGGTGGCAACTTTAATACACATCTGGGTGGATTGTTTGGGGCACCTGGAGAAACCAGTGCTTGCCCAAGAGAATCCCGGAGTACCCGTGTGATTACCCTAGGTCCGCCACCCAGGCTCAAAGGGATCATATGATATTTTCATGCCTAGAAACTTCTGTGTGCAGCCACAAGCCATTATGGGCTCTGACATAGTTGAGTAAGTTGTGTGAGCTCTTGAAAAGGTGGACTAGCAGATGTAGGGGAAAGTAGGTGTACCGGTCTACCCAGAGTAGAGAGTTAACGCTTCGGAAAGACTGTGTCTCGGTCATCCGTTTCTCAAACACCGTGTAGTGCGAGAAATCCAACGAAGGAGATCGAGTCTTGTGGGGAAAAGTGCGCAAACCTCTGCAGAGTGTACAAACTAATCATGATTAGCCGTGTCCCCGATTATGGACATCTTGAGAATCTAGAAGTGAATTATTTGTTGATCTCATCACTCTATTTAATTAATGTATTGGGTTATTAATATTATTACTTGGTAATTTTGGGAATGAGTTGGAGGAACCTTCTCATTAATGGCATAAACCTGGTAGTAAATAAAATTTATTCCTTTGTTGTAGGGAAAAATTAGCTTTACGCAAAACCAAACTTAGAGCCTCCACCAGCCATATATTGCATGTAGCGATAGCTATTATTCGTCTTTGCTCTATAGTGTTACCTTGCCAGCATATTCCATGTGCTGACCTACACGGCTGCAACATATCATGTTGCAGAATTTTCAGACGAAGAGTAAGGTGCGATAGGTCGTTGTCATGCACTCAGCTATGCCGTTGGAGTTGATGGACTCATTTACCTTCGAAGCTTCCGCAGTTATTTTATTTAGATGGCCTTCAGCCATATTTTTGTAATAAATACTCTTTATGAGGATTTCGATGTAATAAGTGTGTGATTGAACTCTGTTATAAATCCTCGAGTACTGTGTGTGTCAGCATACCGATCCAGGGATGACACTTAAGCACAGAGACTTCGATCCATTGGGATCGGGTCGCTACACTAAGCTTGGGGGAGGTTATCACCACTTCTACAACAAGATGTGGTGGTATTTGAATAAATTGTAATGAGGTTGTACTTAAGCTCAAGGAGCTTCAAAACACTCCTGTTGGTTTGTTACAACACTTTGCTTTTATTTACTTTTGCTTTTTATTTTTATTTTGCCTTTACGATTTTTTGTTTGCAAGTTAGTTTTCTAAACCCCCAAAAAACCAAAAATAGAATAAGCATCTCCTTGCTCTTGTTGTTTATCTTGCCCTTTGGAGTTCGTTTGCATTTTGTTTTCAGAGGAGTTGATCAATGCCGGACAATGAGGAGTGTAAGAGTAAGGAAGAGGAGTGTGTAAATTCGCAACCGTGAAAGTATGTCCTACGACCCCCGTCTTTTGCACTTGAAATGCTTAAGAGTAGATGTAGTAGTTGTAGTATGTGTGATATGTGCAGATGGGAGTAAGTCTTGATAGTTAAGACAAAGGTTTTGCCCTAGTAGTTGAAATAATTTTGCAACCTTTGTTCTGTTTAGTTTAGACAACCAAGACTTTCCATGGGACTGTTTTTGAATGAAATGATATTAACTAAGGATAACTATGCACAAGAGAAAGTCTTTCGAAACTTGGAAGTTGAGGAAATTGTAGTGAAAGTGATGTTTGAATTGCTCAACCCCATGTTGTTAATTTTAGTAGACTTGATAGGACTTGTGGATTGAATTGTCTAAAGGAACTTAGTTGAAGGGTGCACGAGATTATGCCAAAAATCTATGTTGTATTTCTTACATGGTGCTTCAGCTCCTTGCTGGTGCCATGGCCCTCCTACTGTATGCACGTGTACGTGTGTAAATGTGGCTTCATCACCTTTCTTGATGTTATGCAAAGGACTCTGCTGGCCAATGAACGATCCACCAAGAGCGATAGCTCGGATTTCGGCTAAGAGTTTGTTACCGTACATAGTGGCAACACTACAAACGCATATTATTTGGCTTTCTCTTGAAATGGTGTGTCTGTGGTAAATAAAAGGAACTAATCGAAAGAGCTCACAAGAGACATTTACCAAACGTCCATAGTTCCTAAACATTATGCCACAACGAAAACCTATGCATGATCACTTAGTTGGCATAATTCCTTCACGTGACAATCAAAGTTCTAGCAAACAATGCTTGAAATAAAGTGCTTAAGAGCCTTGAGGAGGAAATGATTATGGGTGTGCCTAAGAGCATTAGAGCATCATATTTTACTACATGCTTTCACTCCCTAACCTATGCTTTATTGGCTCTATCTGAAGAAAAACTCTTTCGTGCATTCTCGGCAAGCAATTGTTGTCTAGAATAAATAGAATAGAGTGTTGCAAAGTTGTTTTATCTAGTAGATCAATACTTTGTGTTGATTATCTTTTCTTCACTAACACTTTCACTATAACCATGCCACCGCTACAACTATTCTAAGTTTTCAGGTCAAGAAGCAGATGGCCATCTAGGCATATCGATTGTAAGTGAACCAAAACCTTATCATTATTTCGGTTTAAACAACTGAGTTCCTTATGATTTGGATTTCTCTTTATGTTGCTCGAGGAAGATCAAGTTTAAGCTTGGGGGAGTTGATGAGTGATATTTTTACACTCATTTCACCTTTGGTTAAATCGAGATATTTCAATTAAAAATAGATATTCGCTTCGATATTGGTACTAATGACTAATGAATGCAAAGGATTCCACAAATCCTCTCTTTGATGTGTTTCCATAGGAAATGGGTTAAAAAGGGAAGAAATCACATGTGGAAATGGAATGGAAGAAGAATGGAGGAGGAAGGAATCATTAGGAAATGTCTATGCGGAAACAACACAAAAGACGGCGTTCCATACGGGTGCAAGCTCCCGTATGAGCACTCGTATGGTGTGGATCCCGAGGCAGATCGTCAAACCCAACAACTTTTGTTAAAGGCACCCCGTTGAAATGTGAATAGAGAGACAAGCATGGAGCACATAAGGCTGAACCTCTTCATCCTCATCCACAAACCCTAGCCGCCGCCATCTGCATAACCATCTCCATCACCACCATAGTGCTCATCCATCCCATTCATACTTGTAATCATGCATCATACAAGGCATCCATTGTAAAACATATTGCAATCTATCAATCTCAAGATGTGTTCTTCAATGTTTTATTCCCGCGATCTGATCTCCATGTGTGAGTAGTTTGATAAGGTATGGGTTGAGGCATAAGCCTTGCAACCCGAGGTATTTGTTGAGGGGGTCAATGGAACATTGATA
The DNA here is from genome assembly GCA_011799875.1 of Thinopyrum elongatum. Classification (NCBI taxonomy): domain Eukaryota; kingdom Viridiplantae; phylum Streptophyta; class Magnoliopsida; order Poales; family Poaceae; genus Thinopyrum; species Thinopyrum elongatum. The sequence continues at coordinate 299,280,541 of CM022299.1, forward strand.
TAACGTCCCGTATGTGTGAAATAAAATTGTTACATGAAGATGTCTCTTGTCTTGTCTGTGACCTTCATCCATGCACGTACCCAGGATCATGGAGATCGAGCACCGGTGATGCTAGGGGCAAGGAGACCATGAAGTGTTATACCAAATACCGGTGACAGTAAGGTTTAGTAGGGTAACATGGATCCTATCCTTGGGGAGAAATGAGGTGTAGCCAATAAACACTGATACGTCTCCAACCACCACAAAAAAATCCACTTCCGTGATGATACGTGTTTGTCACAGTAGGTCACGTTTTCTGTCATGCATGTACATCAATGATGATTTTATGACAGAATCAAGATAGTCATACCTGTGTTGTTGTAGAAGTGTTCCATGACAATACCAAAATTACCATCACGGAAGTGTCCACTTCCATGACGATAAATTGCGCGTCATAGAAGTGTTTTCGTCAAGGGTAACCGACATGTGACATCCACCGTAACGGGTCACCGTTAAGCTATCAGGTTCCGGTTTGGATCCGATAACCCGTTAACAGCCCTGAAAAATGGGGATTTTCCACATGTTAAATTCTCATTCGTCGGAGTATCCACGTGTCAGCTCAGTGCTGGGACAGATGTTATCCAGCGAATGGACGGGACGCGCCTATGATATGTTGACACGTGGCTCGGCCCAACAGTGGCTCATTTAGGTTAAAAGGCCGGCCCGTTTGACTTGGTCAAAAGGTAGCGGCCCGGCCCACGGAAAGCCTCTTAACGGCCTGTTCGCATATAGCCCATTTACAGCCCGCTAACTCACGGCCCGTTATAGCCTATTCGAATTAGGCCCAGTAGCGTCATATGGGCCGTCCAATATGATTCCAGCCTATTGTAACTTTCGGCCCATGTATGGCCCATGACGTCTTTCGGCCCATATGAGGCCCTTTGTAACTCTTGGCCCAAAATGAACAATATATCGCTTTATACCCATTAACGACCCATTATTCCATTGGGCCATTTCCATCCCGTGTTATCTTTCGGCCTTCTAAGGGCCCATTTATTATTGGGCTCATTTTCGGCATTCGATTACTTACGGTCCGTTACCGGCCTGTTCCGCTAGTGGGCCAAATTCAGCCCGTGGTTAAAGTCGGCCCGTCTGTGGCCCGTTAATATGTTGGGCCATTTTCACAGCGTCATCAAATATGGCCCATTAACGACCTATTATGCCCGCCGATAGAAATTAAGCCCGTTGTACACATCGGCCTATTAACGGCCCGTTATGGTCGGCCCATAAACAGACGATTCCCATTCTAGCCCGTTTACGACCCATATTGTGGTCCATTAATGGCCCACGAATAGTACGACCCATATTTGGCCCATGGTTATTGTGGCCTAGTTTTAAAAAATAGGTTATTGCGGCCACTAGGAAACCGAGAAAAAATAACTGCAGAACTAGAAGCAAACAAATAAATAAGGCTAACAAAATAAATAAGCAAGCAACTAACGCTAGGATATGACGGCGATTACACAAATTACATCCACTGGGCATCAAAGTTCGCCACCACTGCAAATATAGGGAACAAAGCAACATATTACATACACTGGTTGTCAAAGTTGGAGACCAGTGCAAATAAACGCCGCAGCAAAACAAGTCCAGAACTGAAACCACTTCAGAAGAGCTCAAGAAACAATATCTTGGGTACCCAGCATGCCGGCAAGATGCTTAGCAAGCTTATTAACTTTCTCTTGTTTGGCACTTAAATCCTCCAGCGCTTGCTATTGCACCAGAAAGTATGCATCTGAATGCTGCAGGGACTTCCTCAGTCCTTTGGCTTCGTGTTGCAGCACATCTGATCGATGTCTTTCAACTTGAAGTTGAGACTCAAGAAGACGAACTGGTTCAGGCAGCGAGTTTGAAGAGCTTGTTCCAGCAGTAGTGGCCAGTAACTCGAACACTACATCAAGACATGACTTTGGGGTTGTCTCACTGTCATCAACATAGTTTTTATCAGCTTTCTTGGAGACCAACAGGGATGTCTCACTATCTTGAACCTTATCTGCATTACTTCCTTTACCATTGCATAACGGGGTACTCTTCTCCAATATTTTGTCCGCATTCTAAAAGAGAAACAAGCAGACACATCACAGGTTTACCATGTTGTATATGAAACTCATTTTGGTAAATCAGTTCAGTAGTAAAGTGGACAGGATAACAACATGAAACAAACATATATCTATGTACCATGGTCACTGTATGGTCTATATCATTCTAGTTTTTGTTGCCAAATCAAGATAGAGACACAGTTCAAATCATATCTGTTTAAGACAAAGCAGCATAGACATAATATAAGTGTGGGAAACTACACATCAATAACAACACTTGTAATGTGCATGACATGAGAACATAACTATTTATTCAATTGAAACTGAAATCAACATAGAGCAAGTTACAACAGCAAACCATTTAAAGAAACAGGTTTAAAACATACCTGTTGCGCCATTGGAGTTTCAATTCCATCCTTCAAATTTGAATTAGTTGGTATGAGTAAATACAGTGATGCAAGAGCAAAGGAGTATGAACCATAGCTACAAAATCTGACCTGAGAACAATTCTTCTTCCGCTTTAAGCGTTGAGTTGGGGTTCGGAGTGGTGGTCCTCGTGCTTTGGGCACTACAGTTGCCTTACTAACTGCTCGTGTTTCGGTGCTGTGTGGTGGAGACGGCGTTGTGTCAACTTGAACTGGGTTACTATCTGCTGGGGTTGGGGTTAGAAGGGGTGTAGCTGGTTCTCTGTCCAACTAGGTAGGGGTACAATCTACGAGAGTCTGGGTTATGTGTGGTGGGGCTGGTTCTTGGGCAAGTACAACCGTGGTCCTATCTGCATCGACTGGTAGCACTATCTTTTCTGAAGACCATGTTGTTACTCCCTTAGATACTGCCATCACCCCCTCTAATTCAAATGGCTAATAAACAAGAAAAGTAATTGAATGTACATACATTGTATGATAGACAGGTGTAATGGATAGTGGGGAATAAAAGAGGGCATGAACTAATTCACATTTATGTTGTCTAACCAAACATGATAGCATGACACAATTTCACATATATGATGGCTAACTAAACAGGATAGCATGACACAATTTCACATATATGATGGCTAACTAAATAGGATAGAAAGACATAATTCAAAATATGATGACTATGTAAAAAGGATGACATGATATAACTATATGATGTGTTTATTAAATAGGTTGGCATGCCATAATTCACATACATGCCGCCTATGGAAACTTGATGGCATGATATAATTCACGGATAGAATGACATAATTCAAAATATGATGAGTATGTAAACACTAAACAGGATGGGATGATATAACTATATGATGTCTTTATTAAATGGGTTGGCATGCCATAATTCAGATAGATGATGTCTATGTAAACATGATGGCATGATATAATTCAAATATATGATTTATATACTAAGCAAGTAAGCAGATGGCAATCACATATATGATGTCTAAACTAAGCAGATGGCATTCAATATTGTGTATATGATGTAAAAACTAAGCAATGCAAGACAAGATATGCATGATATGAGTAATATAACCCTGCCAAGTTTGAGCATACACCTCAGGGGGGAAATAGGACTGGTCATCTATCTCTGAATCCTCCTCTGAGGAGCTATCTATAACCAGCAAGATGTCTGCTTTAGCAGGTAGCATTGTCTGCTCTGAAGACCTTGTTTTCACTCCAGATACTTCCATCACCGTTTCAAATGGCTGATGCACAGGAAGAGTAGTTGAATATACAGACATTGTCGACAAATGGAATACATAATACAAAAAAATGATAGCATGATATAATTCACATATATGATGATTGGCTAAAGAGCATGGCATTGCATAATTCACATATAAAATGCCTTACAACAAGATAACATTGCATAATTCACATATATAATGTCTTGCAACAAGATGGCATTGCATAATTCACATATATGGTAATTAGACACTAAACAGGTGGCATTCACACAAAGCATGTCTAAACTAAGCAAATGACATAGCAATGCAAGACACCATACGCATGATATGAGCAACATAACCCTGCCAAGTTAGAGCATACACCTCGGGGGGGGGGGGGATAGGACTGGTCATCTGTCTCTGAATCCTCCTCTGAGGAGCTATCCATAACCAGCGGGATATGCACTTCGTCAGATAGCATTGTCTGCTCTGAAGACCTTGTTTTCACTCCATATTTTTCCATCACCGTGTCAAATGGCTGATGCACATGAATAGTAGTTGAATGTACTAACATTGTTGACAAATGTAATACGTAATGAAAAAAAGGATGGCGTGATATAATTCACATATAAGATGACTGGCTAAGCTGGATGGCATTGCAAAATTCACATATATGATGCCTGGCTAAACAAGATGGCGTTGCATAATTCACATATACGATATAGAAACTAAACAGATGGCATTCACACAAAGCATGTCTAAACTAAGCAGATGACATATTTGATGTATAAAGTAAGCAATGCAAGGCACCATATGCATGATATGACCAACATCAGCATGCCAAGTTAGAGAAAAGACCTCAGGGGGTAAATAGGAGTGGTCTGCTCCTTCTGAACCCCCCTCAGAACAGTTATCTTCCTCTTGATTACAATCTAAAATGGGTGGAGGGGGCTGCCTTTGTGCCCACCATGGAGCGACGTCTACATGAAATTTTATTGCCACGCAAGGCTCATCTCTTTTGCTCTACATGTTCAGTTCCATTGTGTACAATAACTGACATGCATAGGAATAAAACCTAGTGAGATTATGTAAGGAGTGCATGCAGAAATCCAGAGTGATGGTAGCAACCTGTGGATAGACCCAAAACCAATGATAGCAGGCAGATAATGGCTTCAGTTAAAAAATACAGATAATGGCTTCTTTACAGTTTGTTTCCCACCCAACATGAAACTCATAGTAGACACCAGAGATTAACCAGATAGTAGATAGATACTATTGATTGCGGCCCCGATATGTACCCCACAACCATTTAAAAACTCAAGTTTGAGCATTAGTTTGGAGCTGACTCAGAGTCTAATCGGTGAACAGGATGATAAAGTTGCATGTAATATTAAGCGATGCATAACGTAAGCAGACACGAAAGAGTGCGACCTCTCTTGCGGACCCGTGTAGTCCTCAAGGTCATCTGCTCAATTGATGATGGTAATGCAGTGTCGTGGCTGCCGGCGGTGGGGAAGAAGATCTGAGGCGACGAAAGACAGTCTGGAGGGCGGATCGCTGCTGTGGTGGACCCTTCTGTCGTTGGAGCAGTTGAGCTGGGGTGGACGACGATGCGACAGGAGCGGGACAAACCACACAAGGTTTTCTTTGACAACTATCTGTAAGAGAAGTAATTCTGTAAGGGCTCGTTTTAATTGGAGGATTCTAACAACGCAGGGATAGGAAATACACAGTAATAGGATAGGAATGCATGTGCAAAACAGAGAATTTAAAATCACAGGATTTCTGTCAATCTGGGTGTTTGGTTCAAAGGAATTGGAAGGTCACAGGAATGCAAAGAAGCATGGTCAAATTAAGTCAAACCACAAGAAAATGTATAGTTATAATGCTAGTATGCTACTATCACTTAGTCTTCTTCTTCATGAATAGGAATTTGAAAAGGAGGGCGAAGTGGATATTAAAATTCCTACAGTTTTTCTTTGAAAGAGACACTAAAGGAACAAATCCTACAGTTATCCTTTGCTCCATTCCTTTGAACCAAATGCATGAATAGTACTACCATAGGAAACTTTCCAATTCCTATGTTTTTCCTTCACTTTTCCTTTCAACCACTATCAATTCTAGTAGGCAGGCTTGAACAGGCAAAAGCCTACACTCCAAAAATGTTTTTGTGCTACTTGTACTACTTTGGACCCAAGCCACTGCCCTACTAGCTCAACTCCCAGGCCCATCTACACATGCACAGCTCAAACGCGCAGAAATAAATAATGATGGCTTTTGAGAGAGTCCGTCACAGATAGCTAAGTTGCCTGGTACATCACTGCTTTTTATATAGGGGAAACTAATCGTATTTCACGTTACTACGTGTGCTCAGTGGACAATATATATAACATGTAGAGTAAAAAAGCGATGCAGCAAGTGTACAACCTCTTTGGCGAAGCCATGTCGATCTCAACATCATTGGCTTGGTCGTTGAGGATGCTGTGGCTGATGTGGCAGTCGGAGGAGGGGAAGAAGATCTTAGGCGCCTGGAGATAGAGCCAAGGGTACTGCGCCGCTGTGATGAAGGGTTTCGTCGTTGGAGCAGCTCCGGTGAGGTGTACGACGACGAGGCTGAAGCAGGACAAGAGAGACAACGTTAAGCTGAAGTGGCAGTGTAATAGCATCTCTAATAGATGATGTAAAATACATAACAAAAAAGTGCTAGATGTAAAATACATCAGCTGCTCATCTCTGAACTTAACTGTCGAAACTGAATTTTGCTGTCAAAACTAAATTTTACTGTCAAAACTGAACGCACTAGTAGCAGAAAAGCAGTGCACTGATAGTTTTGGTCGCTCGAGCATTAGTGGCAGAGTAGCAGTGATCTAAATCGGTAGCCACTCCAGTAGGGACCGTACTACCAGAGAGCAGCCGGGGCAGAGCAGCAGCGCATGCGAGAGCCGGGGCAGCTGGTCGTGTAGCAGCACCTCGGGTAGCAGCTCAAGGAGCTCGAGTGAGAGCCGGAGCTGCTGCTCGTGCAGCAGTAGCGCGAGCAAGAGTAGACCAGCAATGCAAGCAAGAGCAGCAGCGCGAGCAAGAGCCAGAGCAGACCAGCTGGCAGGGGACCGAGAGTAAGAGCAGAGCAGAGCAGCAGCGCGAGCGAGAGCCGAAGCAGCAGCAGCAGGGCCAGCGAGAGCCGGAGCAGCAGCAGCAGCTCCTACTGATGTGGACGTCGCCGCTGAGGGAGCGACGCCGTGGAGGAAGTGGCCGACGACATCGCCGTAGATGGAGCCACGCCATGGCGGCTCGAGACCGAGCGCCGGCAGCACCGTGAGATCAAATCAAGTAGAAAATGTAGCGATTACTGTAGAACCTCTTTGGTGGCGCTGATTAGGCCTCAGCTTCATCCGAGGAATCGGTGATGGTGCTGCTCTTTAGGTGGTGCAGGTGATGACGGCGGTGTGGTATTGGAGGTGGCGTGAAAGACGAGGCGAACATCGGGGCAGCTCCTTGGAGGTAGAGGATGGGGTGGCTGAACCGGCGGGACGCCGAGATCGACGATGGATCCTCATCCGGTGCGGTGGGTGAGGGACATCGAGCGTGGACGATGTCATCAGGGAAGAGGCTCCGGCTGGGTGGCAGACGGAGGAGGGTGTGGGGCTTTACGGGTTTTCGCGGCCTAGGTGTACGAATGGGGGGGGGCGGAGGGGATGGGAGGGGGGAACCATGGCTTAGGGACACGCTTGTTCGAAATGTGGGGTAAGTTACGAAAGTAGCCCCACCGATTTGAACTAGGTGGTTCTTTCAGTTCAGGGGTATCACGGGAATTTCACGTGTCGGGATTTCGCAGGAGGTGGGAGTTTTCGCGTGCGTTGTAATTTTGGGATAGCAAGGCGCGAGTTGAGATGGAGGGAACTTTAGGAGCACAACAAGACAAAGAGATATCTTAAAATTTTGGGATAACAAGGCGTGGGTTGAAATTTCTGGACAAGCCTAACGTGTACTGTACCAAATCAATTCGCACTTCCCTCGACGAAAAAACCAAAAAGAAATCAATTCACACCACACAAGAGAGTTTAGTCCCGTTTTACTATATGAGTTACTACAAATGCCATTCAAAACTTAGAATCCATGTTATGTTCGATTAAAATATTTCACTACGTGTATAATGCATGTAACCTGCTACTCAAATGAACATTTTAGTGCATTCCAAACGTATATACTACCGCTTCAATATGAACTAAATTTGAATTTGTTTCTCTATTTGAATAAGAGCTACAATCATGATTGTTGTCCAGTTAAACCATTTGAATTCATTTCTCTAATTTAATAAGATCTGCAATCATCATTGTTGTCAAGTTAAACCATCGTTTGTGTATTATCTTCACAACACACCACATGATTACTGTCGAGTTAGATATGAACTATGTGTACTATATGAACTCGAACTCGAATTTTTCAATCCACTTTATGTTGATTTCAAATCACAGTACATTTCAAGCTCTAGCTATATCTTCATAATCTAAACCATGTCTCATATGTATAATGTCTTTATCACATAATGTATGGTGCCCCGCCCCCTACGCCTACAAGTATTTAGCTGTGAGTTGCAAATGCCACACATTATCACAAATTCAAGTAAAATGTGAAATTGTTCGATATATAGTATAGTTTAGATTGTTTGATATTTAGTTGTGAGCTGCAAACGCCACACATTATCACAAATTCAAATAAAATGTGAGATTGTTCGATATGTAGTATGGTTTAGATTGTTCGATATTTAGCTGTGAGTTGCAAACGCCACGCATTATCACATTATAGTATAACATGTACAAAACCACACCACGCGTGTCACCGCTATATTCATGCATGCATAGGTTTATAACACTATGATCTCTTATTCAAATATATGAATCAACTTTCATAAGGAATTATGATCTTTGTTAGTCTCTTACACCCACACAATCCTCTAACCTTTGTAGCTAGCACTAACTTTCTCTCGTGCATGCACACGCCCTCCTCACCCTCCCCCTCCCTCAGCATTCTTTCCGCACACATTCATTTATTTTCTTTAGGTCATTCTCCCATGGTCTCCACAACTCCTTCTTTCTGACACACACCGATTGATAAACCTCTCTAGCGATGTCTGCCTACCACATACACATACACTTTCCATCTCCTCCTTTCTCTGTCCATGCCTCAAGTCTCTCATACGGTCCCACACATGCGTAAACTCTCGCCCCTCTTTTCATCGATCTCACAATCGCACACTCCTCCCCCCTATCTAGTAGGCCTCTCGCACCACCTCCTAGCTCCACCCCTCTCTCTCTATCCTTCTCTCTGGCCTTATTTGCCTCTAACAAATGGATGTACACCGACCGATCTCCCACTATACATATAGCTAGCTAGGTCGTTTATAACTCGTTTTCCCCACGCGCCGATCGACCTACCTCATTAGTTATGTCTCTCCCTTCCTCTGACACACAACAATTGATCTACCAATCTAGTTAGGTCTTCTTACCAATCACATATGGTCCCCCTTCATCATCCATGCATGCCTCCCGACACATCTATCACGCACACGCACACGCGCACACGGAAACACATCCCCTCTCTTCATGATATTGCAGTTGTACCCTCAGTTTGTCTAGTAGGCCTCTCCCACCATCTCCGAGAAGCAACTCCACCACCCCTCTGACACTCTACCTCTCTCTCTCTCTCTCTCACAACCCATTTCCCGTCCTTCACTTATGTATGGATGTCGACCGATCTCCCTCAAGACATAGCTAGGTCTCTCTTTCTCAACACATAGATGAGTCAATCTACGTATTTAGTTAGGTCTCTGCCTCCCCCCGCCCCCTCCCCCCCCACACACACTGATACATCGAGCACTCTAGTCATGTCTCCCTGCCACACACAAACTTACCTCTCCCGTCTGACGTTCCGGTAGGTCAGTCGCCCTATATCTTTGACGTGCACATAGACAATTTTGATGGCTCTCTTCATCGATCTTGCACCCACACACTTGATCCTCTCTTCGACTCTATCAATATCTATGACCCCTCTCTCTCTCTTCTCATGGATTGCCCCATCTATATATGATATAGATAGGCCTCTATTTCACACACATTGCATGTGTCACATTTTTGTTTGAGATATCATCGACACATATTCCCACAAATACACTCACAAAATCACCCCCCCAATAAAAAAAACACTCACGAACGCACACGCCATATCTCTAGGTTTATATCTCTCTCTCACACACCCACGTAGGTGGGGGACGTGCACGAAGAGAAGAGGTGCACGCACGGCCCACGTACTCCCGTCTCTTTCCCAACCACACCCGCGCGGGTACACAGTACAGCTCATTTCTGTACGAAAAGGCAGCCCGCGTGGTAATTTGACATATGTACTGGTTGTCCACTTGATGGAGGATCGTGTACCACGGGTGAACAAACAAATTGCGACTTGACGCGTTATTTTAAAAAAAGATTTTATTCCTCGATGGCGCACATACAAAATATAAACCAATTGTTATGGAGAGAAAAAGAAAATCGCTCCACTATACTATGCTATATAATATAGGCAGGAAAGGAGGCTCAATGCTTGCTTTCTCACACAAGATGGCGGTGGCCTCTCTCTCTCTCTCTCACCACTGGTCCCTGATCCGGCCGGATCCAGTCCGCCGGCGGAAAGGGACGATGTGCAAGGTTGCTCCGGTCGCCGGCGTCGACGCCGGAAACCCACTGCCGGCGTGTCCCGATCTGCGATACCCGCCGTTCTCTCTAAGCAGGCTCCGGCGCGGTAGTGCATTTGCCCCTTGCTCCCTGCCGCAGTATGGGAAGATCCCGCCCGCTGCCGCCCTCCTGGTTACACCCGACAACCCTCAGGTACAACTTCCTCTGGAACCGGCCTTGCTCCAACGCCCATCTTCCCATGTCGCTGCATGTGGATCTTCTCTAGTTATTTGCCTAAAACGTACTGTAGCTCGGCCGGCGTACTTTCCATGTTTCATCAACAGTGCCACTATTATTGCAATCACACTTATTCAATATCCTTGTCAACAGGGATGCTCAGCTCCATTTTAGTGCAACTGCACAAAATGATGGGATGGTGCATGCATCCAACTGCTACATGTCTTGGCGGGCATCAACGAGCCGCGTGAAAATTGCTACCAACATGTCCACCATGGCCAGGAAATGAAAGCATGTTTAGGGACCTGATCGATCATTTTTTCTTTATTTGTACACCTTGTCACAACTTTGTCTTAAGTTGTGAAGTAAATATTGGGTCTAATATGTGAATCATTGAGATGCATTAGCATGCATGTTAGTTTCCTTTGTATTTGTTGGAATGTTGTAACAAGAAAACCTTCAAGGCAAGACACATGAAAGAAAAGATGAAAGCTTCGTAGCATTGTAGTAGTATAATTTTATCTCACTGAGAAATTACATTTACTAGCACAGTATATATAAACAAATGCTGAAAGGTTGATAGCATTGCGAGAAACCATTCTAGGAGCACAGAACTTACTTTCCTCGACATGTGGGACATCCAGCATCCGTGTCCACATGCCATGCACCAAATTATGAGTGCACAACTGCAAGGAATACTACTAATGAGCAATCACATCTCAAAGCCACATGTTTCCAATAGTAGTAAGCTGGACGCACGAACAACACATCATTTCACACATCGTAGAATCCTCTCGTAATAATTTTCCAAGAAAAACACCACACGTGAAGATTGGACGGTACTGTTGCAGCAAGGCATATAAGCCTTCTCCGAAACATCAAATATGGTTGTATGGGTATGGTTCCAGAAAATAATATTCCTTCCCTTCCGGTTTATGGGCCTCAATTCCAAATCTAAACCAATGAATGAACTAGTACTACTAGATAGTGAGTGTTTACTACTGTATCATGTATGTACTAATTGCAACACATGCATGTGTTAGCAGTACAATGACCACGTATGAATTTGATGGTAGGATTTGTGTAAGTTGCATGTCATATTATTGTTCTAACATGTGGTCAAAGTTAGCCTCCAAAATGCATTTTAGACCATATATGGATTGAGGGAGTACATGCATTGCTGAGGTTTCTCTTAATCCTTGCATGCAATGTTTTTATTGAAGCTTGAAATGTGAACATGTGAATGGGAGGGACTACTACAACCCTTCCAAAAGAACTGTAGTACTAATGGTATCGTACTCCCTTCGTTCACCATCTCACATGCTTAGTACTTTTGCGAACTATGGAAGTAATAAATTTATTCCACCACTCAGCATCTATTATGGTTAGGGAGATTTCGAATTGAGTCATATAGACTGGAAAGTAGGCACTTAGGGCATCCACAATGTATGCTTTTTTTTCCCTTTAAGCCATCTCTCTCCTCTTAGAGGCAGGCCTCTATACATTGCATGAACTGCCTCTAACAAAAAATTGGCTAGCATCGCGTCTAACCTTAGAGGCTGCCTCTAACAATTTAACAATCCATCTGGTCCCACTTGTCAGCCTTAGGAAGCATAAGGAAGTACAAGAGAAATATTACTGATTGAACAAATGTGGTGCTAATCAATACTTTTTAAATTTCTGCTAGGGCCCACCTTAGAGGCTGGTTAGAGTCTCTATACATTGTGGTTTTTTCATTTGATAAGAGGCAAAACCATGTGGGGCCTACCTTAGAGGTAAGGCTCTATACACTGGAGATGCTCTGTACTACTTTTGATGTGTCCCGTCAACTCGCAGAACGAGGAGAAGCTTGCTTAGTACGCCCTCTCCCCCGCCCACGGGCGCGGTGGCTCGCAGAGTCGCAGGACAAGGAGAAGCTTGCTTACTACGCCTACGCCCGCTCCCTCGCCCACGCGCGTGGTGGCTCGCAGGATAAGGAGAAGCTTGCTTACTACCCCTATGCCCGCTCCCTCGCCCACGCGCGCTGTGGCTCGCAGGACGAGGAGAAAATTTTACTACTCCCTCCGTTAGACATATACTCCTTGTCCCTACCTTGGTTAGAGAGATTATCATATTGTTTGAAATATATGTCTTTTAGCGAATTTCAATATGAACTACTAGTACATACTCCAAATACTGATGTATATAGACGTATTTTAGAGTGTAGATTCACTCATTTTGCTCCGTATGTAGTCCATATTGAAACGGACGTAGTAGTACGAACTCTCCCTCGCCCCTCGCCCACGTGGTGGACGTGCAACAATTCATTCGGTCTCAGATAGCCAGAACCATATACTATAGTACCATCATTGCTCAACTTCCCTAAGAGGCGAAGAGCCAAGCGCAAGGTTAATATTTTTGAGATGCCAAGCGCAAGGTTTATAGGAGAACGAGTAGTAGTACTACTAGTAGTACGTACTGTATGAGGAAGAAGGAATGTATGTTTTGCGTGACAGTCTCTTCTTACAGGACGTGCTAGACCTAGTGGACCTCATTGTTGCAATGGGAGTATCATAGATGGCACGATTCAGAGTGGTGGGCAGCGGGAATAATATTTCGAGCCGCTTAGTCCTAAACCCCATGAAGAAGTCCCATCAAAAGGAATAACCATCCTCTACACGTGCTCCTATGTAAAATGAGTAAATGAGACAAAAAGAGAAAGAGACAAAGTAAAAAAAATATCACCAGCCTTAGAGCCAGCCCTATTATATTAGTGAATGATATTTCTACGTCGCGATTGACATGGCTATATTATTAACCATGCTGTGGAGGTAGCATGGGATTTTTATTTATTTGCAGAGGTAGCAGCGGATGGATATTCAACGAGGAGTGAAATGATGGCTGCTTCCTCGGTCAAACATAGAGAAAGGTGGGCCTCATGATTTGACGGCTCATTAGTCATTATTACTGCCTATACTCTTTGCCCATATAATAACCACGTGGTAGAGTAGTTTTTTTTCCCTTCAGTGGCACATACGCAATATAAATAGGTTCATATGGAGAGAAAAAGAAGTCGCTCTACATAGCCAGGAGCCTACACGGTTGCTTGCTGGGGTTGCTCTCTTCACACTCTCTCGCACAAAATGACTGTGGCCACATCTCTAGTCACACATCCGGGCGAATCACGTCCGCCGGGGGAAGAGGTGGATGCTTTGTGTAGATGCAGTCACCGTCGCCGACGGTGAAAACCCATTGTCGGCGCGTCTCGATCAGGGGTCCCTGTCGTTCTCTCTCACAAAGCCAGTGTGGTTGCCTTCGTCCCTTGCTCACTGCCGCGACGTGGGCAGTTGCCGCCTCCAGCCGCCCTCCTCTAGCTACATCCCGACATCCCTTAGGTACAATCCTTTAGAGCCGACTTGCAACACTGCCCCAGCTGCCCACATTGCTCCATGTGGATATTTCTCTACTTCTTTGCCCCGCACGTACCTCTACTGGCTTCTACTATATTTGTGATGAGTTTATGTCTCATCAACTAGTCCCACTAGTCTTATTCTAATCACACTTCTTCAATTCCTTTGCCACAGGGATGCTCAGCTCGATTTTAGTGAAACTACACAAAATGATCCGATGGTCAAAGGGTTGCAAACTTCATTTCTTCGGAAGTTTCGATGTCGCCGGCAAATTAAAGCCTGGTTAGGGTTTAGGGTTCAAGGCCTAGGGACTGCATGGATCATTTTTTTCTTTAGCTGTCTCTGCTCCAAAATAAGTGTCAACTTTAGTACAACTTTGACACTTATTTTGGAACGGAGGGAGTACATATTGGCTATGATATGTGAATCATTGAGATGCAATAGCATGCAAGTTAGGATCCTTTGTATTTGATGGAATGTTGCAACGGGGCAACCTTGGACGCAAGATACATGAAACAGAAGCTGAAAGCTTCATAGCGTTGTACAATTTTATCTCACTGAGAAATTACAGTACTGTGTACTAAAGAGTTAGGTGTCCAAAAAATATGGTGATAGTGTGAGGAGGGCCATGTAATCACTGAGCTGTTGTGTTTTCGCTGATTTCACACTCCTCCGCTGTAAGAGTGGAGAAAATTGTCAAGAGTGGAGATGCTCTACCTCCTTTCGGCAAAACATGGGACATCTAGCATCCGGTGCACGTGTCATCCACCAAAGTAAAGTGTATAGTACAACTGAGACTCAGCACAGTCGTACCACCTCAGTAATAATGACCAATGAGCCGTCAAATCACATAGACCGGGCAATAAGTTGGACGGACGAAGCAACCCTCACTCTTTGTTGAATCCGCTTCTCCCTTCAACGCATGCGCCAGTGAGAGGTCGCGTCCGCTCTGCCCGGGCATGAATGTGGCACCGATTCTCTGGAGCGGCGCTGACCATTTCGGGCGGGAAGCGAGCACGGACGATGGAGGGGCTTTGGGTGGGCCAGGCTGGTCAGGAGCGGGCATGGCATCTGTCCCGACCGGACGCCCGAAAATGAGAGGATGCACCCACTCTCGCGGCTAAATCGTAGTACTACACACCATCTCTCTGTAGGACTAGGTCGATGTGTTGCTCTCTCTAACACACACACACTGTTAAAACACACACACACAGGTTCATAGAATAGGAATATCGTGGGAGTGGGAAGCCACAGGAAGTGAGATAAATGGAGTACGTACAAGAACAGAAGAGGTACACGCACGTCCGTCGGAGACACAGTCGCTGCCTCGTGCTATAGCCAAGACGACCACAACACGACGGCCGGATATGTGCCTCTCTCGTCCCGGCGCCGGCGGTCAACCGCTATATCTGCGGCTGCGGGATTTGACGCATGCGCCTGCCGGATTTGGAGCATTCCGGCCGCCTGCGACTGTGCCTTGCCATGGATTGTCCGAGTACTGGGTCGCACAACAATGGCAATGCCTCCATGTCGCGTGCAGGTACTAAATCCGCCTCTAGCCGCTCGAATCTATCCCGTCGGTGGATCGCCGGCAAAGACACGGCCGGGCATCGTCCGGGCTCGACCCTGGCCCAGCGGCTAGTCGGTTCACCGTTGCCACTCATAAAGTGCGATGGCTGCCCGCAGCAGGTCCTGCGCCGTGTTTCGACCAGGCCACATCATCCCGGATGGGTGTTCATTAAGTGCGAAAAAGATAAGGTGCGTAGTACTTCTTTTGATTTGGTTGTGCTCCCTTAATTATTCGGCGCATGTTCGGCAGCTTATACTCAAACTTGTGTGTAGGATGGATGCAAGTTTTGGTTTTGGGAAGAAGAATACATCGATCTATTGATAGCACGAAATTTGGTAGATGCTCGTGCACTCCTTGCTAGAATAGAGGCTAGAGATGAGATTAGAGATGATATTAGATGTAAGCAATGTATCGTTCTTTGGAATTGAAGAAGAAAGAAGTGTGCAAGCTCGAGAAGCCACATATCAACAATGAAGACATAGAGAAGATATTAATACAATTAGTGGGAGTAGTTATGGAAATTGGATATGTTTTAAAATGTCTAGTTGTAGTTCTTGTTTTCTTTGGTCTTGCTCTCCTAGCAAGGAATTGGTGAATGTACTTCCCTATATCAAAATGTCATTGATGAAATAAAGAAATGTGCTGGAAAATAAATGTGTGCATACAGCCGGTTGCCGTATTAATTACGTTGGTTCTGAATTTTTCTTCATTTCTTGGGCTCATCTCATTTTCTTCGTAACAGTCTTATTTTCACTTCTTTCCACCACATGTTCACATTCCAAGGTGCATTAAATTGATGCATGCAAGGATTAAAAGAAACCAACCAGTGCATGTAACCATTCCTACTCATTTAGTGGTCATCCATGAATATATTGTAATTAATGCAGATTAAAGTTTGAGTAATTTTGTAAACTACGAGATGGAATACTACATTTCTCCACTCATCATCTGCCTTGGTTGATGAGATTTCAAATTTCTGCCCTATAAATCGGAAAGTAGTGAGTAGTTAAAAAAATTGGTCAAACTTTGACAAAAAATATATGACGTGGCGTAAAAACCTGGACTGAGGTAGTACTCCCTCCCTCTAGGTGTTAAGTCATCTTACAAAAATCAGATATTTCCAAAATGTTTAGGCGTCGTCCATTAACTTTGCATCTCAATCCCCTCGTAGGCTCGCTATCGAGCGTTACTTACTCTGCCTTGTTATCACCCCCGGAAACCCAATGCATGCGGCGCAACTATGCGTTGATTAGTCAAGGAATCAAAGCCGGCTTGCATGTGAGTTAATATGTGGCCCTGCATGGTAGCTAAAATGGCATCTCTTAATTGCTGTGATTAATTGTTGCGTTTAGAGAGAGAAATTAGGGCTTTGATTGGAGGAAGGACCGGTCAAGTTTCTCCTTCTCCTCCAATCTGCTTGCACCTTGGTCCCGCTGCACCTTCTAACATGACTTATACACCTGGACGGAGGGAGTAGTACGAGATACGGTGGCACACTAACTTAGGCCGAATACAAGTGCCTCAAATTATTGGAAGAGAGCAAAGTGTACATACAAAATAATTAAAATTGAATTTCTTGTTTTTTTCGAAACAGAGGCAAAAGATTTGCCTCATCCATTAAATAAGAGGAGAATAGAGTTTGACAGTTTGCAAGTGACCCTACAAATAAACGGCATGGCAATTACTCTCAATACGCCCTAGTTTCTTAGCACCCGCTATAATCCTTAGTACATACGGTGGCACACTGACTTAGGCTGAATACAAGGGCCCAAAATATTTAAAATTGAAGGATGGTGCAGCCCACCTTTCTGATATTTTGACCGTGTGTGGTTCAGTTGTTGCTTCGGAGGGTCGTGTACCACACGTGAACGATAGTAAGTGCGACCGGGAGGCGTGGAGTGTTCATTGCAAGTTGACTCCTTCGAGCGTTAAATTTTGTTCACGTATTAGCTTTGCCCTAGTATTTTTCTTCACTTGTACGTTAAATAAAGAGTTCTGTTTCGTGCATAATTTAAAATGATTTTTATGCAGAGAAAAAGAAAACCACTCCAAGTATATACGCTGTAGCCTCAGCGCTTGTTTTCTAGGGTTTGCTCTCTTCACACTCTCTCTCCAATATATATATACACGCTGGAGCCTCAGCGCTTGTAGTTGCTCTCTACACACTCTCTTACCCTATCCAGATCTAAACAAGACTACGTTGGCCTCTCGCTTGCCGGGGAAGGCAAGGAGGCTTAACGTTGTCGCCGTCGGTGAGGGAGGGAGTCCACTGCCAGCGTCGTTGTTCTCTTTCACCCAGCGGCAGCGCGGGAGGGCCTCCGACCCCTTCTTCCTTGCCGCCGTACATAGTGTGGGCAGATCGGCCTCCGGCCGCCCATCGAGCCACACCCCGAGAACCTTAAGGCATAATTTACTTACTCCACAGGCATTGCTCTAGCTGCATGTGGAATTTTTTTGCTTCTTCACTCGAATCTAGGTGTTGGATCAAACAGGAAAGTTGTGGGGAAAGTTGTATAGCATAAATCTAGGACGTGGTTCAAAGAGAAAAGGAAGGCGGAAAGTAGTATAGACTGGCTATCCAACACCTATGTTGGTCGAAAAGGGAAAACAATGACAAACGCAGTACACACATCTGTAAGGAACTGATCTTTCTGTGGGTGGGGGACAAGGCTGTAGAGTAATATGCTCCTTGGTTGTTTGTTCCTTACATAGGGAAAGGTGTCTAAAGATAGCAAAAATGGGACCGACACAAATATGCTCCTTGGTTGTTTGTTGCAATAGACTGTGCATCACCCCTTTATACATCGGTAGATGCACATGGTGCTTGTGCGTCCACTGTCCCATACAACTCTTTAGCTGTTGTTAATCTAATAATGCCGCTGGAAAATTGAAGCAACGCCATAGTTAAAAGCAAATTACATGTTTAACAAATTTTATTGTTAATATAATCTCTCTGTTAATATGAATCAATGTCACAGTTTGAGAAATGCTACTGTCTTGCTTTCTTTAGATAAGTTAGATGCTTCTTTTTGTGGGCTTCTGTGTCATCCACCGTTATTGACCAGTAATTATTTCCTTTGCACCTTTGTGTAAAAAGGGTTATCTACTTCACCTCTTTGCTATTGTGACCTTTTGTTGCACTGCACAAAACACTTTTGTTTTAAGAGTGTTTTGTGCAGTTCAACCAAAATGTCACACCGACAATGTTGCTTGATTGCTTGATCTTAGTGGAACTGCACAAGAGGAGATCTGACTTCCTATCCGTGTTGGCAAATTTGTTTCATATCTTCTTCTTGTGAGTTGTTTGAATTCTGCGTCATGAGAGGTCAGTACTGGCCTTCTTTCACATGATTGTGCAGTGTGCTTTCATATGTTGTGCTACTTATACGGTAATGTTGCTTGATTTTAGTGAACTACACAGAAGGAGACCAGACTTCCAATCTGTATGTGCACCGTAATATCCCATTGAGGTAAGATAATGATATTTCACAACTGTTGGCTTGTATTTTGCTACTGTCATCAGAAAATTAATGTCGTTGTTTAGTGCTATACTTGTGCTCCCTAATTGATAGGCCAAATCTTACATTGAAGGCGAAGCTTGTCTGTTATTGAACCAAGTGATGAAGGGGAAGAACAAGCGGAAGAAGAACAAAAATCAACTCCCGGTGCTGTAATGAAGCACTGGAACTAGGATGACACAAGTAATGATATAGTTTTGCATCTTAATTTATTGCTATGGCTGGAACTGTGACACCCTGGATTTTGGCCCTTTCTTTTTCTTTTGTTTTTCTTTGGATTTTTTATTTAAATTGTTTTTCTGTGGCTCTATGGTCCTGAAACCCGGGAAGATCATGTCTTCTCAGGCTCCCAAGTGGCCTGTGATGCTCAAAACCATCTCAAGACCATGTCATTTCCCATCTTGGACCAATCCCAATATTCTTTTTCCTGGGGATATTCCCTTTTCCTATTAAAGGAATAACCATGTCTGCCCTAGGTTGTGAAGCAACCTATATTTCTGTCTTCCACAAAATTTCCAAATAATTCTCATAAATCCTTTGGGACATATCTTCCACGGATATGTCAAAACCCTCCCTTGACATCATAAAAAATAATTCATTAATATTCCTTTTTCTATTCTGCCCTAGCTGGCACTTGGTGAAGGAAGTGTCATTTATCTTTGCTTGATTGACCCCAAACTTTTTGTGAACCTTTTCCTATCCATATCATGGCCACATGACAAAATTCAACTCAATTTTCCTATTGAATCTTCCTCGGCAAATTTCCAAAGTTTTTGTCTAAAGGAAGCCTTTGTGAAGGAAGTACTATCTAGGGTCATCCAAATGAGTTGAAATTTTTCAAGGTCCTTCATATGATCAAATCATGACTCTTCTCCAAATTTGAGCTCATGTAATCACTCTATGTGAGCTCAACATCAAATCTTGGTTTCTGGTCAGATTTTCAGGTTGTAAAGCAACTATATTTTATATTGCTTCATTATTTCTATAAATTTACTAGGACATTCTCCTACCCATATAAACCCTCTCCATAAAATTTGGGCTCATTTAATTCTTCCATTATGTCTCTAGAATTTTTCTAAAATTCTGTGCAAAGAGGTGCATTATGAAGGAAGTACCACTTCGGCTTGTCCAAATGGTATGAAAATTTTATGGCACCCTCATATGCCTAAATAATCATTCCATGACCATTTTCAGATCCATCCAATCTAGCATGTGAGTGCCACTTCATTGTTTGCATTTCTGTACAGAATGGTGGGTTGTACAACAAGTACTAGCTAAACCCCTCTTCTTGAGCTGAAACCTTGCCATCGCTATTACCTTAGTGAGTGATAAACATCAGTCAAAGTTCATCCTTCATCTCCAAGTATCTGCTCCACAGCAAACTCCAAACACCTTTCTGTTCCCTTGTATACTTGCTATCTGTGGTCACACCAGTGAGTACTATGCTTGGATACCTCCTCTTTGGCCTTCTTCCTCGAATGACCAATCTACTAGACATGGTCGGCCGGCGAGGGTGCAACAGCATGCGCCTGTTCACGCGGTGACTGCGTGACCGGCATGCACGTCCGCGCGCTCTGGCAAACCGCGGTGCTGTGCTCGTCTGCTACCTCCTCTTCTCGAGCCCTCTCCATGTCTGGTAGCTGCCCCATGACCGTGCCGTCATTTCCCCTCTGCTGCCCTCTCCTATCCCGTCACCATTGTGTCACTTTTGAGCTCGCCCATGCCGCATAGCTCTCTGCTCCCCCATTGTTTGGTCGGCCGGAGCTTCTCGAGCCTCCCCGTGGCTATAAGTAGCACGCCCGAGGTTCTCTGTAGCTTGAAGATCCCTCCCCTGCCTTCCCCACCCACTGGAGCTTGCCGTTTCCTCCTCTGTTCGTCGCGGTGGTCGCCGGCCTCGCCTCGATTCCGGCCACCCGAGCTCCTCCTCCACCTCTAGCCACCACCATCTTCTTCCCCACACGCCGGAGCTCCTCCCCACCCTCTCATCTTCCCGCCAGAGTCCCCTGTGGCCGCGCCCCCATCGTTCGGCCGCCGCATCCCCGGCTCTCTGGTGCCACAAGTCGCTGCCATCCCAGCTCCTCCTCGGCACGCGTGGGCCTCTGAACGGGTGTCGCGCTCCACCCCGCGGCCGCTGGTGCCCTCGCCCAGGCCGGAGGTGGCCGAAGGCAGCAGGCCCAGCGCCAGTGCCCCTCCTCTGCTCTGCTCTGTTTCACGCGAGGAGGAAGAAGACAGGCACGCGAGGAGAGAGAAAGGACCGCGGGACCCACCTGTAAGTGACCCCACCGATCGGTCCAACTGGATAAGTGGAAACGTATTCATGGGAATACGTTTCCCTTTTCAGAAAACGTATTCTGTTTCTTCTTCGGCCCAAAGTACGCTTTCTCAGTTCTGAAAGCGTATTTCTCTGAAAGGTGCTTTCTGTTTTCAGCCGCCAGGGACTTGTTTGTGGAGAAATTTTTGCAGATTAGTCCCTGTTCTTCATCCATCCGTATCTTCGCAACCGTAACTCCGAATCAGTTGATTCCAAAGCCCATGTCTTCGTCTCGTCGAGCCCGACTGTTTGTATCATTTTCACTATGTGTTCACATACTAGAAATGACCATTTTGCCCTTGCCCTTATCTAGCCCCCTCCGAGAGAGAATCTTTTCTGGCGAATCGTTCCGCGGCTTTACCGCACTTCTTCTCGGAGTATTCTTCATCCCCAGGCAAGCCACGACAGCCACTTGCATGATGGATTTACAGTAGCCATGGTTTCCACTTGAATATTTAATAATTGTTTGCTCAATACTACTGTTATTACTGTTTCGGTTATGCTTGTGGATCGATGCTTATCATCATACTATGTTCTTATGCACCCTGTTAGCATATGGTTTCTTGCTAGTATTATTCTCGTATGTCATGCTTGCTAGTAGTACATGTTGGTAATAGTGATGTTCATCTGATGCATGGTTATCGTCTGTTATGAAAGTACCTATGTTATACATGATCACCGCTATGCCATGTTCACCTGCATCAAGTAGACTAAGTACTTTATTATTGTTGATGCTAATGTATGTTAAGTGGTTATGCTTCCCACCCATGTTCATGTTGGTTTCATGTTTATATGCATTATTGTTTCATCATGTTATTATGACTCAGCTCATTACATTCAATTTAAACCGGACTTTAATACAACTTGAACACCTGTTGGCTGAGTCATAGTGCCATCGAGTCGAGCTTACCAGTGCAACCACACTTGCCTTTATGGGATGGCCTTAATGCGGTCTATTGTCATGCCTCTTGCTGGTTCCTCCAACTAGGAAAGGTTAGGTGCGCGCGCTGCCTTGGCACGGTATGTGGCAATAACGTTGTGTGCCCGAGTTGTATGGATCCATTGTCCCCGTTTGGGACCGTTTATCTTTTGCCATGATGGTGGCTGTTGGGTGTCATGAGGTGACATCGGGGCCACCCACGACTTATCCCAAAAGGGAGTTTGTCGGAGTGGCCGGGAGAGTGTCATGCAATAGATCGGTTTTGTCGGAACGCCGTTGGTCCACCCGAATGGGAGCGCGAGGCCTTGGTGTTGGCGTTCTGGGAACCTGGGTACCCAGACTTGCCTACCTGCGGCCCACGGCGTGGCTCCATCGACGGCCTGGTATGGCCCATCTGCAACACCTTGAAGACAAGACCCTCGTGAGGCGGGCGACACCAAGACCTCCGGAGGGAGCGACCTCTCTAGGCTGGCTCCCGAGGAGTGGAGATTTCTATGCAGGTACCCATCTCATGAGGTGGAGGTGATGCAAGCCATGACGACCAAGGCCAGGCGGGTAAGGGAGTCCTGGATTTAGGGGTCCTCGGGCGTCCGGGCTACGTGACGTGGGCCGGACTGATGGGCCATGAAGATACAAGACAGAAGACTCTCTCCCGTGTCCAGATGGGACTCTCCTTGGCGTGGATGGCAAGCTTGGTGTTCGATATGAAGATTCCTGTCTCTGTAACCGACTTTGTACAACCCTAGTCCCCTCCGGTGTCTATATAAACATGAGGGTTTTAGTCCATAGGGGCAATCATAATCAGACAGGCTAGACTTCTAGGGTTTTAGCCATTACGATCTCGTGGTAGATCAACTCTTGTAATACTCATATTCATCAAGATCAATCAAGCAGGACGTAGGGTATTACCTCCATAGAGAGGGCCCGAACCTGGGTAAACATCGTGTCCCCCGTCTCCTGTTACCATCGACCTTAGACGCACAGTTCGGGACCCCCTACCCGAGATCCGCCGGTTTTGACACCGACATTGGTGCTTTCATTGAGAGTTCCGCTGTGACGTCGAAGACAGGGTTGATGGCTCGCCTTGTTATCAAGGACTATATCACCTCCGGAGGAGCCCTGGCCTCAGGCCAAACCCTCCGGCTGGGCGGCTTTATCATGACCGCCCGTCCGGCCGTTAAGCCGGCGATGACTTCTCGGGTCATCGAAGATCGCCTCCGCGTTGACTCCGAATACTCCAAACGGACGGATCCGACGGAGTTGTCGTCTTTAAACGAACTCCTGGATCGCATTGCCGCCTTGGGGGTCGTTACAGACTACGATCGGATTGGGCTTAAACCCGATCAAAGAGAAATCAAATCTCCACCGATCACCCATCAGATAGCGGTGGTAGAAGAGCAAAACAACAACTCTTCCCCTGTGTTGGGGACGAACTACGTTCGGATTTCCGAGCTCGAAGAGCCGGATACCTGTCTGCGAAACGGCACGCCCTGTCCTCCGAACCTAGAATCAGACGATGGGCCTGAAAAATCAGTCGATATCCCGGAGCCCGAATTATTAAGCTCGGAAGTTTCTCAAACTCCGGATCCTAAACTGGGTCAGGGTTCGGATTTAAAGCCACCCACCCACCCAGATATACGCGATCTCATGTACGTACGACAACAGTCTCAGGAAACAGTCCATCACTTTTGGGCCAGATTCCTCCTTGTCAAAGACAAGATTGAAGATTGCCGCGACGAAGACGCGATCTCAGCATTCTGCAACAATTGCATGGACAAAGGAATCCTCAACGCCATCAACCGCCGTCGTGTATCACACTTCGCTGACTTGGCAACCATAGTACAGAAGTACTGCGCAATGGAAAGCGCCTGGAAAACTCAGGCAGCTCGTCGAGAACCACTGGTTTCCACTCAACCCCTTGTCCGAGCAAAAAGGATGCACCCCCATGGGGTGCCCGACCCAATAGTAAAGAAATTTAAGCCCATTACGGGGCGCGGAACCGTTCTGGAGGGATGGCTCGATAGGCCATGCAAAATACACACAACACCGGATACCGTACCAACTCACAGCCTTAGAGCATGTTGGATACTCCGGCAAGTGGCCAAGAGCGGCAAGGATATCCTCACCAAAAACACCTCAGAACAACAACCCCCAGAAGACGATGACCTCAGAGTATTCACGGTCTTCGAGACCTTCGCTTCAAACAATCGGCGCAAAAGGGCACTCCGCGACCTCGCCGAAGTCTGCCAAGTCGCAGCAATAAACCCCTGGAACGACACGGCCATAACTTTCAATGCCAGTGACGAACCAAAATCCAGGATAGTCCGGGCACCAGCTGCCTTGGTCCTCAGTCCAATCGTGGACGGCTTTCGGCTCACCAAAGTACTCATGGACGGCGGCAGCCGACTAAACCTCATCTATGAGGACACACTCAACAAAATGGAAATAGACAGAAGCCGCATCGAGCAAAGTAGCACGACCTTCCGAGGAATCATTCCCAGTCGGGAGGCGCGGTGCGCGGGAAAAATCACATTCGACGTGGTATTCGGCATGCCGGAGAATTATCGGTCCGAAGAGATGACCTTCCAAGTGGCTCCTTTCAACAGTGGATATCACGCCCTATTGGGGCGAGATGCATTTACACGCTTCACAGCTATACCTCATTACGGGTACATGAAGCTCAAGATGCCCGGGCCCAATGGTATTATCACTCTTTCGAGTGATCCGGATATAGCACTCTGCGCCGAAAACAAAACCGCATCCCTGGCCCTCGAGGCATTGTCCGAAGCCCTCGCGGCCGAAGAATTAGCCGCACTACGCTCCACGGTGGATAGGGACGACGTAATCCTGGACAAGCGACCCAAATCCACCTCCTTCAAACCAGCAGACGAAATTGTCAAATTCCAGGTCCACCCAACGGACCCCAAGAAGACAGCCTCTATTGGGGCACAGCTGGACCCAACGGTTGACGCCACATTACGAGCGTTCCTACGCGAAAATTGGGACATATTTGCCTGGCACCCTTCTGATATGCCAGGAATCCCACGCAGGTTGGCCGAACATAGCCTTAATATATCAAAGGGATACAAGCCGGTTAAACAAACACTGCAGCACTTTTCCGAACCCAAATGACAAGCTATGGGGGAGGAGCTAGCCAAGTTAATCGAGGCCGGATTCATTAGAGAAATAAAACATCCGGACTGGCTAGCAATCCTGGTGATGGTACCAAAGAAGGATAAATCCTGGCGCCTATGCGTCGATTTCAAAGACCTCAACAAAGCCTGCCCCAAGGATCCCTTCCCCCTCCCCCGCATTGATCAGATCATTGATGCTACTGCAGGACACGACTCACTGTGTTTCCTCGACGCATACTCCGGATACCATCAAATCAAAATGAAGGAGTCCGATCAAGCCGCAACGGCATTCATTACCCCATACGGGCCTTTCTGCTTCAACACTATGCCCTTTGGGCTTAAAAACGCCGGTGCTACCTACCAACGCATGATTCAAACATGCCTGGAGAAGCAAATCGGCAAGACAGTTGAAGCATACGTGGATGATGTCATCATCAAGACTAGACACGTCGAGTCATTAATAGACGACTTACGTCTCACATTCGACAACCTCCATGCATATGACATCAAGCTCAATTCGGAAAAGTGCATTTTCGGTGTTCCCGCTGGAAAGCTGCTGGGCTTCATTGTTTCCAGTAGAGGAATTGAGGCAAATCCAGCCAAAATTCGAGCTTTGTCACAATTGGCAACACCAACTGACCTTAAACAGGTCCAAAAACTAGCCGGATGCGTGGCAGCTTTAAGCCGCTTTATCTCCAGACTTGGAGAAAAAGCATTGCCACTCTATCGCCTTCTCCAACGCACCGATCACTTCGAGTGGACGGATGCAGCAACGGCCGGACTGGAAGAAGTAAAGGCTCTTTTAGCAAGCTACCCAATCCTGGCCGCGCCAAACATCGGCGAACCAATGTTGTTATACATCTCTGTGACTCAGCAGGTGGTGAGCGCAGTGCTCGTCGTTGAACAAGAGGAGGACGGACACAAATTCCCGCTTCAGAAGCCGGTATACTATGTATCCACTGTCCTCACACCATGCAAATCCCGGTACCCTCATTACCAAAATATAGCATACACGGTCTTCATGGCATCCTGGAAGCTACGACACTACTTCCAAGAATGCTCGATCCCGGTGGCTTCCGAAGTACCACTCAATGACATAATAAACAACCGCGACGCTACGGGCCGGATCGCCAAATGGGCCATTGAGCTCCTGCCATTCGACATAACGTATAAACCGCACCGAGCCATTAAATCCCAAGTGTTGGCTGACTTCATCGCCGAATGGACAGAGGCCGAACTCCCTAAAGAGTACGGCACATATTCCAACTGGGTCATGTACTTCGATGGCTCTAAGATGCTGGCCGGTTTGGGAGCGGGCGTTGTCTTAACATCCCCAACGGGAGACACAGTCCAATACATACTCCAAATCTTATATACAGACTCCAATAATGCAGCCGAATACGAAGCCTTACTGCATGGTCTTCGGATGGCCGTCTCCATGGGCATACATTGTCTGGAGGTGCGCGGGGATTCAAATCTCGCAATATCCCAAATAAACGGAGACTTTGACGCAAAAGATCCGAAAATGGCGGCCTATCGTAACGCCGTACTCAAAATATCAGCCCGGTTCGAGGTTTCATCATGTGGCTCGAGAAAGTAATCAAGCGGCGGATGTCCTTGCTCGCATGGGAGCCAAGCGCGACCCCGTCCCGCCTAACATCTTTCTGGAACGGCTCTTCAAGCTATCCGTGGTGTGGCAGGATGAAAGCGGCAACACTAGCCCGGACCCGATCATACCCCCTGAGTCCGAGCACAATACCGATATCATCGGGGGCTCAGCCACCGAAGCAACACCATCGGCCCATCTCATAATGGCAGTAATTGCCCCATGGACCGAACCCTTCTTGGCCTACCTTAATAGGCGAGAGCTCCCTGAGGATCCTAACGAGGCTCGCTGCATTGTCTGGCGCTTGAAAGCCTACAAGGTCCATGACGGTGAGCTCTACAAGAAAAGTGCTACCGGAGTCCTTCAAAGATGTATCTCCGAAGAAGAGGGGCGGCAGCTCCTGGCCGAAATCCATGCTGGCCTTGGCGGTCACCACGCCGCGGCTCAGGCCCTTGTGAGTAAAGCCTTCCGTACAAGTTTCTTTTGGCCTACGGCCTGAGCAAATGCACAGGACCTTGTCCAATGTTGTGTCGGATGCCAGCTTTTCGCTAATCAAAGCCATATGCCGCCTACTGCGCTACAAACAATCCCCATTACATGGCCTTTCGTGGTCTAGGGGCTTGATATGGTCGGACCCCTTAAAGGGGAAAGCCACAAGAAAAAATATCTGCTGGTCATGATAGATAAATTCACTAAGTGGATTGAGGCCAAACCGGTTAAAACGGCCGAAGCCGGACCAGTGATAGACTTTATATCCGGTGTCGTACACCATTATGGTGTTCCACATAGCATTATCACAGACAACGGCTCCAACTTTACAGCCGACGAGGTGAAAACCTGGTGCGCTAACCTGGGCATCAAGCTCGATTATGCCTCCGTCTATCACCCGCAAACAAATGGTCAAGTCGAACGAGCCAATGGTCTTATTATGAGCAGCATTAAGCCCAGACTAGTGCAGTCTTTGAAAGAATCAGACAAGCACTGGGTTGAGGAGCTCGACTCCGTACTCTGGGGGCTGCGGACCACGCCCAACCGCACTACAGGATACACACCGTTCTTCATGGTGTACGGCGCAGAGGCCGTGTTGCCCTGTGACATTATGCATGACTCACCACGAGTGCGCATGTACGAAGAGAGAGAGGCCGAGCTTGATCGGCAGGACAACTTAGACGCCCTGGAGGAGGAGCGCGACGTTGCAAAGGCCCGTTCCGCATTTTATCAACAACAGGCTCGCAGATATCAAAGCAGAGAAGTGCGGGCCAAGACTTATAATGTTGGCGAACTCGTTCTACGCTTGCCAGAGAAGAAGAAGGACAAACTCAAGCCCAAATGGGAGGGTCCCTTCATCATTGATGAAGTTCTCACTGGAGGAGCGTACCGACTGCGTGATGCATCAAACAATCGCTTGGAGCCGAACCCATGGAACGCCGCCAGACTCCAAAGATTCTACGCCTAGAGCCGGACTCTTTGTTGTTCTTCTTCTTCTCCCTTTTTGTCCATTACCTTTTTTTCCTCTCTTTCATTTTTTCCTAGCTTTAAGCTCTTGAGCAGCTAAACCGCGCACCTATGACGTACACATCCTTAAATATGTACGTCCATAATACCTGGGGGCTTCTTGTACAGAAGCTTATTATTATTATTATTATTATTATTTTCCGAGCATCAAGCTCACCACATATGTGTCTTTTCCTCATATGTACATTTTCTTCGCCATTATATGCATCGTTATGACTTAAGATTTGGCCAAGCTGGGTTGCCTGGCTCCTATGCTTATGCCCTATGTTCCCGTTAGTTCGGCTAGGGCATAAAGGGAGCACCTCTGCGATTGTTACTGCTGGGTCATCCGGATGTGTACCTCAGACTGGGTGAAGCCGAAAGCTAGCATTCTTAAGGGAATATTCGGTCGGCGGACTAAAGATGTTTTTTTTTCACTCATTACACTATGAACCCCCAGATGCTATGTATACGTCGATTTTTTAATCACAGTTCAGACATGAACATTAACGCATGTTCACCCAGGGAAAGGAACCCTTAACGAAACTATTCTCTCTGGAAGATGTTTCTTACAATCACACGTAATATAACATAGCTAGCCGGATACAACTTGTCTGTTCAAGCAACTATGACCCCTATGCCTGGTTTCCACACATACCCCGGTTTATATTACCGTGCGGGTATTCGGAAACACTCCGCACCTTTGGGTCCGCAGGGTTGAAGCGAAAAGGTCCGCCATGACAATCATTTTACAATCCGGCTAGGGACAAATTTGTCAATCGAAGCACATAGTCACTTAGACTCAAAAACTTCTTCCTCTATGCCGTCCAACAGGCTGTCTAGCCTACAATCCTGTTGGGACAATTCGGCGGCTACCTTTACTTGGTCATATACTAAACTAACTGGAACTTATTTTCCGTCTGATCCTCGAGGTCCGACCCGAGCCATATGATTCGGATCAAGCTTGGTATACCATGTTTTCACTATGGCCCAGGCCTCTCGCGCACCTTCTCGGCAGGCCGATATCTTCCATAATCAGAAGCGTCTCCGCGTTCCTTTGAATAGTTGCACAAGTTCCTCCATACTTTCTGGAGGGGAGGCGGATGGCCACAAGGCCTTGGCAACACTCCGCATTGCCTGCCGAGCTCTCCCGTGCATTTGCGACAGCTCTTGTAGCAGATCGCCTGAAGATCTGGACATTTCCTCTTCGGGACGGCCGGTCAGCATACCTGCAGACATAAATCTGTCAGTTCCTTTCCTCGCCGAATTACACGGAGGTAAGTTCGAAAGCATACTGAATATGCCACCTCGTAGCCTCTTATTTTCCTTCACGGAGTCAGCTAGCTGGGCTCGCACATCTTTCAGTTCTTCGCCCAACAGGGTGTTGGAATCGTGCAACTTGTTTTTATCCTCCCAGACCTGTGTCAGCACACGTTCGCCTGCGGCCAGTAGCCTTTTGGCTTCTTGTTTATCCGCTTGCACGATTTCAAGTGCCTCCTTCAGCTAATCTGACGATCCTGCCATGAGATATGTAACACTGTTAGCATTGCTGGTATATGATTATTTTTTCTCGATGGAGGGGAACATTACCAGGCGACGCCTTCTTGGATTTCTCCAATTCGGCGGTGGCAGTAGTTAGCTGAGTCCGACGCTTTTCCACTTCTTGAGACAGCAGGTTGTTCTTCTCTGTAAGCACCTGGTTATACAATGATCCTTAAATCAGTTGTATCAACTGCTTCAAGTCTCGGGGGCTACTGGTATATAATTATCAGGTTTGTACGATGTGAACTTACCCGCATATCTTTCAAATGCTGGTCTGTGGCTCTAGTAAGCCCGTCTCGAGCAGCTAGGATGTATGCATCAGCCGAGCTGAAGGCATTGAATGCCTCTTTTGTAAAGCCGGGGTCGCGAAGAGCGGCCCTCCGGCGCCGATGATTCATGGCGCTCTCCACTTCTGAGTTTGTGACGGATACATCATCTGAATCTTCTGCCGAAGGACAATCCGGCGTCACTCCTGTACCGGCCCTCATCTTTATGGCAGGTTCTGGAGCCTGGCTGTTGGGAGCGTGACCTGCAGGACCCCCGGACATAGTTCGGCGAACGCTCTTCCTGATGAGACACAAACAGACAATGTCACAGTTGGATGTGACTGCCAAGGGGCATATTTACAAAGCCATACCTCTTCGATGACGGCTCGGTCGTGACTTCATTTGCCTTCCTCTTCAAAGGCTTGCCCGATGTAGGCGCCGCTCTCTTTTGAGTCGCCTCTGGTGTAACATGACGTGTCGAGCGCCTCCCCTTTGGAACACGAGACAGTGTGTTGGGTGAGGTAGAATGAGGAAGCTCTTTCGGAGGACAGGTCTCCTGATTACTTACGTGTGAGGCAGGAAGGAGGCCTGGATAGTCTGCTATAATGGCCACTTCTGTGCCATCGTAGCTCGCCTGGTAAAATACTCCCTCCTGCAGCTCCACAAATATGTCCTGATCCTCCTCGAATCCGGGGGTCAAGATCCCGGTTATGGTCCTCCGGCTGTGGAGCGGGGCTGTAGATACCCGTGACGACCTTTCGCCATTCCTGTTACAAATGGACGGGTTAGTATCAGTCAAAAGTGACTCATGGAAAGGATTGAGTATGGTGGTGGGATTAAAACTCACCCAGCTGGGAGGATTGTACATGGAAAACCCCTCCCGGCATTTAAGACGAATAAATTCCTCTTTATCCCCTTTGTACAGATTGATCAATATTTTGGCCAGAGCAATGGGGGTGTCCGGACCTTTCCGGCCATAGCGTGAGGCGTCATCTTCCCCATTGTAGTGCCACATAGGGAGCCCTCTAAATTGGAGTGGCTGGACACCCCGCACTATAGAGATCGCCATTACCTCGATTATTGATAATCCGGACTGGGCGAGCGTCTTTATCTTGCTCATTAATTGATGGATTTCCGCGCTATCTTCCTCCTCGAGGCTCCTAGGGTGCCAGCTGTGGCGTTTCTTCAAAGGAGCGCTGGAAAATTCAGGGAGACCCATTCGGATTGGGTCAGGGAGAGCGACGTCCTCAATATAAAACCACTCTGAGGGCCACTCCTCGGATGCCTTCTTCGGTGTGCCGGATAGGTATCTGGTCCCGGCTATGCACCATACTTCGGCGCCACCCACCTCAAATATGGATCCCTCTTGGGTACGAGGGACGAGGCAGAATAGTTTTCTCCATAAATCAAAGTGGGCTTCACAGCCCAGGAAAAGCTCGCAAAGGGCAACAAAACCCGCGATGTGCAAGATAGAGGACGGCGTGAGGTTGTGCAGTTGGAGGCCATAATACTCCAGGAGTCCTCGGAGGAAAGGGTGGATTAGAAACCCGACGCCTCTTGGCAAATAAGAAATGAAGCACACCCGTTCCCCCCTGGTTGGATTGGGGAAATTCTCCGCCAAAGTTTCTCCTGAGAAGGAGGTCAAACCTGCTCGAACAGGGATCAGATCCGCGGGGGGAAGAAATCCCTGTGTTTGGAGCTTCACCAGCTGATCATGGGATACAAAACATCTTTCCCAATCACCTTTTTTGGAGCCGTGGGGGCGGGTGGAAGAACTGGGAGCACTAGCCATGTTGGAATGGTTTCTCCTAGCAAGCTTTGAGGATTTCCCGCTTGGCGTGAAATGGATCTAAAGGTCCAATCTCCTTGAATAGACGCCTTTCTTACACGGTCAGGGAGTTATGTGCAAAGATACCCCGACCTCTCATATTCGATCGACACGTGGAAACTGAAGTCATGAAGGCGTGGAAGCCGATGAGCACGACATTAAATGGAAGGCCGAATACAGCTCCTTAAGTCAGGTACTTCGAAGTAATCAGAGGAGGAACCCGCCTTGCAATGCCGAAGACAATCTGCGCTCCGGACACATCGTCATTGAAAGCCTGGTTCGGGGGCTACTGAGGGAGTCCTGGATTTAGGGGTCCTCGGGCGTCCGGGCTAATTGACGTGGGCCGGACTGATGGGCCATGAAGATACAAGACAGAAGACTCTCTACCGTGTCCAGATGGGACTCTCCTTGGCGTGGATGGCAAGCTTTTCATTCGATATGAAGATTCCTTTCTCTGTAACCGACTTTGTACAACCCTAGTCCCCTCCGGTGTCTATATAAACCGGAGGGTTTTAGTCCGTAGGGGCAATCATAATCAGACAGGCTAGACTTCTAGGGTTTTAGCCATTACGATCTCATGGTAGATCAACTCTTGTAATACTCATATTCATCAAGATCAATCAAGCAGGACGTAGGGTATTACCTCCATAGAGAGGGCCCGAACCTGGGTAAACATCGTGTCCCCCGTCTCCTGTTACCATCGACCTTAGACACACAGTTCGGGACCCCCTACCCGAGATCTGCCGATTTTGACACCGCCAGCGGGCGCCAGCGGGCACAGAGCAGCAGGTTTCCTCTTTGGTGCTAAGGAGGCAAGAGCAGGCGCGGGGTCCCGAGGAATCACCCAAAGGTTTCCATTCCCGTGCAACGAGACCAAGACCGCCAGGACGGCAGGACGGATGTCATCGCCGAGCCCACAACAACGTCATGACTAGAAGCTTTGCAGGCAAAGACCACCTTTCGTCAGGATAAGATGTACTACTTGTCCCCCTTCAAATTGGTCGTTGTGGAATAGGTTAGCCACCACCATAGGGAGGGGAAGAGATCAGATCGGGCCCAGAACCACTCATCTTCAACAGAGCAAGCCTCGCGATCTTGTTCATCCTTTGTACTAGTTCATCCTCAGCCCCCCATGAGGCAAATCCACCCCAAAGCAGGAGTAGGGTATTACACCGCAAGGTGGCCCGAACCTGGGTAACTGTCGTGTCCTTCTTCTTCCCTGTTCTTCGAGGAAGGCTGTAGGGCAGCGCGTTCGGTTGGTTGGATAGGTTGAGTTCTTCACATACGCCCCAGAGTTCGAACCTCCTTTGGGTCTGCGGAGCCCTGAATCCGACATTTGGCGCGCCAGGTAGGGGGCGTGTCGAAACTCAACCTCTTCGTCAATCGCATCCCGCCCTCGCCTAGTCGTACCCATGGCGGAGGATCCCCGAGCTCGCGCCGATCATTGGGCCGCTCGCCCTGCCCAGGCGGCGCTCCCCGGCCACGGAGCTCGCCAACCCGCACTACTCGCGGCCAGCACGGTAGCCGGCGTCGCCGGATGTCAGCGGTACGGGCCACCCCAGCTCTCTCCCGTGCGGCACCGCAATCATGTCACCGCGCGGTCTTCTGGCTATGCCGTGGCATCGACCCTGCACGCTTGTCGGGAACAAGCGAACACGCGAGCCGCACTCATCGTGGCGCGCGAGTTGCTGTGATGCAGGTTGGCGGAAGGCGGCCACGATGCCTTGCTTGAGCGGGTCGCCGAGCTGCTCGACGCTGCCTGTGAGGGCGCGACGCCTTTCTGCATCCTGCCCACGTCACGGGCGACAGCCGGGGTTCACGCCCGCCCCCACTGCATCGGTCAGCCCCTCCAGAGGGGGTCCGGAGGGCCTCACAGCGGTGGCCTGGTGCGTGACGGGGTAGGCAACTCCTCCTAGAGCCACATCGAAGGATCGCCCCCTGACCGGCACGGTCGGGCGCCAGTGATGATGGGCGGCGAAACAGAGGAACTAGGGGCTGGCCTCGGGATGATGGCCCCCGGATCCTCCATGCCGCTGCCGACGGGTTCGCTGTACGGGCAGAGGAGAAGCCCGTGTGCGTTCCCCTCATCAGCCTGGACGACGGGGTCGCTAAGGCCACGCAGTGCTGGGGCCCTCCCCGAGCCGACCCAACGCCCCGACGACACCACCCACAGCAACAGTTATTGGTTACAACCCGTACCTTCGGGATATGCCGCACAAACTTTGGATCGTAGGTAGATCGTGCCAAGACGGCGCGCCTCCAGGGGCTGGGCCCGCCCCGGGCTGGCGGGACGCACCAGGAGGTCGCGCAAGGGTGCGCCCCTAATGCAGCGGGGGCTCGGCGCCGAGGATTCCCCTGTGTCGCGGGGCGTGTGGTACCACCACTATGGTGGAGTGTGCCACCCAGAAGCGGGTCCCCTCCTGGGGGAGGCGCCGGCGAGCCCTCCCCCCAGGGGGAGGCCCACTGCCCCCTCACCACCGCTCACGTAGTCCCTTGCCCCTTGGTCCTATCCTGGTTTCCGGACACCCCAACGGTGGCCAGGGTATGCGCGGAGCGGGGTTCCTGCCCAGGGGGCAAGGAGCGCCTCTCAAGATCTCCACCCGTGACACTCTCATGTAATAATGAGTGGGGCTGTACACGCCCCAGAGTCTCCTGAGCGCTGCCCTTGAGCCTCACGGGGGCTCCCACCCACGTCCAACTGGAAGCACCATGCTCCGCACTGGAAGTCAACACTGCCCCCCAATGGCTATGCCCACGCCCAGTGGAGGCCCCATGCACCGCGCTGGGGGAAGACTAGAAGACCAATGTAGACGCCGGACGCGGCCGTCTTTGTTTTTCCCTCTTTTGAAATCCGATTTGCTGCCTTTGGAATGAAATTTAAAACTTCTTGCACTTATTAAAAGAAAAGGGGGGATTTTTTTTGACTCGCAGTGTTTCCTTTTCCTTCGATTCGTGTTTTGGGAGGCACGGTTTCTGCCTGCTGCTCTCCCCCAGAGCACCCCGCTAGCGGGGGCTGGGTGTGGCGTGGCGCTAGAAGGAGGGCATCTGAGTTAGCCCGAGCGGCATCAGGGCCCCCTCGGGGCCAAGCACATTGTCGGCGTCCTGGGACCGGGGGTGCCCAGACTTGCCTGCCTGCGGCCCGTGGCGTGGCTCCATCGATGGCCTGGTACGGCCCAGCTTCAGCAACGACAACTCAAGACCCTCGCGAGGGGCCAGGCCTTGCGAGGTGGACGACACCAAGACCTCCTCGAGGGGCGGCCTCCCCAGGCTGGCTCCCGAGGAGCGGAGATATCAATGTAAGCTGCACCTTGCGAGGTTCACCTGACATGAGCCATGACGACCAGGACCAGGCGGGCGCCAGCGGGCGCAGTGTACCAGTTTCCTCTTTGGTGCAAAGGGGGCAAGCGCAGGCGCGGAGTCCCGAGGAATCAAGCAAAGGTTTCCATATCGGTGCAACAAGACTAGGACCGCCAGGACGGCGGGACGGAGGTCATCGAGGAGCCCACTGCAGCGTCACCACCAGAGGCTTTTGCAAGCGAAGACTACTTTTGTCAGGATAACTTGTACTAGTTGTCTCCCTTCGAATTTGGCCGTTGTGGGATCCCTTCCCGCCTACATTTGGGAAGAGGACCAAGGCCACTATAAATAGGACTTAGCCGCCACCATAGAAGAGGGACCGGAGCTGGACCAGATCCATTCCACCCTCACCACCTCACCAGCTCATCGAGCTCAAGAACACCTCACCTCCTGAGGTTGTTCCACCTCTGTACTAGTTCATCCTCAGCCCTTCGAGGCAATCCACCACAAAGCTGGAGTAGGGTATTACACCGCAAGGTGGCCCGAACCAGGATAAACTGCTGTGTCTCTTGTTCATTGGGTTCGTCGAGCTAGGCTGTGGAATCGTTGAGCAGGCAGGCTGGAGAGAGAGAGTTCTTTGCACGCACCCCAGAGTTCAAACCTCTCAAGGGTCTGCGGAACCCCGAATCCGACATTTGGCGCGCCAGGTAGGGGTGCGTCGGAGCCCCTCTTCTTCCAGTCGGCCCGCCGTCGCTCTGCAATCCCGATGGCTGACGGTTCGAGGGCTTGCGCCGAGCACTGGGCTGCATGGCCCATCCGAGCAGCGCCGTCCGCCCAAGAGGACCTCAACTCCACGCTCCAGGCGGCTCGCACACCTCCCAACACTGCCGAGCGCGGGCGGCGCGGGGCGGCACCATCCGCCTTAGCACCCCGACGCGCGTGCGCCACTACGTGATCTTTAGGCTACGCCGCGGTGACGGCACCACACCCTCGTCGGGAGCAGGCAAACATGCGAGCTACGCTCATCGTGGCACGGGAGCTGCTACGTTGCAGGTTGGCGGAGAGCGGCCACGACGCGCTGCTGGAGCGGGTCGCCGAGCTGCTTGACGCCGGCTGCAGAGGTGCGGCGCCCTTTTGTCCCTTGCCCACGCCTCAGGCTGTGACGGGGGTGCGCGCCGGGCCCAGGCATGCACGCGCGCCCCCTGGAGCGCCTGCAGGATTCGACAACACCAACGTGGCCCGCGGCGCCCCTCTTCCTACCACGACAGCACCGCTTCCAGGAGGGGTGAGCTCTGGCAGCCCACAGCGGGGCCGCGCTGGTGTTTCACCCCACGGCCATCGGGATCAGGCGCTGGGCCTAGAGGCCCAAGACGCGGGGCACCCAGGTGATGGCCCCGACGCGGCGACTGCAGACGCTTACGTACCCCGCATGGTGGATCTGGAGTACACGCCGGAGGAAGGCCCCAGCTCATTCCCCGAGCCAAGCTGGGCAGAAGGGACGCTAGAGGCCGGAGTCTTCCATGAGCTGCCCGGAGACTTTGCCGGCCCCTTCAGCGACAACGACCGCAGGGTACAGCTGACATCTCGGGAGCATGCTTACGCTAACCATGGACCACAGGTGAACCAGGCCACAGCAGCGGTCGAAAACCCCAAGGCGGAGGCACCGCTCCAGGCGGGAGCGGCGCACTGGGGGTTGCGCGGGAGGGGCCTGGAGCCAGGGCCTCCCCCGCGCCGCACGGAGGTAGGTCCTCTGCCGGGGGAGGCGCCGGCGAGCCCTTCCCCCCCGGCAGAGGGCCCATGGTCGCCGAGGGTGCCGCCAGCGTCCCCCTTGCCCCTTGGTCTCGTCCTGGTTTCCGGACGCCCCAACAGTGGTCGGGGGTGGCGTAGGGCGGGACCCTCGTCTTGCGATATGAAGCAAGGCTCACGTCTATGAAGGTCTCTGCTCGTGACACTCTCACAGGCCCGGAGCCAGGGCCTCCCCCGCGCCGCACGGAGCAAGGCGCTGCACGGAGGTACGTCCTCTACCGGGAGAGGCGCCGGCGAGCCCTTCCCCCCGGCAGAGGGCCCGTGGTCGTCGAGGGTGCCGCCAGCGTCCCCCTTGCCCCTTGGTCTTGTCCTGGTTTCCGGACGCCCCAACGGTGGTCGGGGGTGGCGCAGGGCGGGACCCTCGTCTGGCGATATGAAGCAAGGCTCACGCCTGTGAAGGTCTCCGCTCGTGACACTCTCACGTAATAATGAGTGGGGCTGTACACGCCCCGGAGTCTCCGGAGTGCCGCCCTCGGGCCTCGGGGGCTCCCGCCCACGTCCAAGTGGAAGCACCATGCTCCGCGCTGGCCGTTGACACTGTCCCCCAATGACTATGCTCACGTCCAGTGAAAGCACTTAGCTCTGCGCTGGTGGGAAGACAAGAAGACTAGCTAGGTGCCGGGCACGGCTATTTGCTTTTGCCCCATTTTCTGTAATTTGATTCGCCGCCTTCTGGACTGAGATTTGAAGTTCTTTTATGTTGTCCAAAATGGGGGGAGTTTGCTTTTCTCTTGTCTCACGGCAGTTTCTTGCTTTCTGGTTTCGTACTCAACAAGTACGGTTCGCACCTGCTACCCATCCCTGCGAGCACCCCGCGAGTGGGGGCTGGGCGTGGCATGCGCGCATCAAGCGCCCTCGGGTCAGCCCCGAAGACGCCAAGGTCCCCCGGGGATTGGGGGCGCAGTCACCAGCATACCCTGCCGTGATCCGGCAATCGGCTTCTCGTGAGGCACTCTGGGGCAGGCTAGCAGGCTCCTCGGGAGGCTCAGGACCTCACGAACCCCTCAGGCTTAGCTCAGGGAGAGGATGCAATCGCGACATCAGGACCCACTCACGATCTACGGAACCAAAGATAAGTCACAACAGCTACCCCGCTCGGGAGCCCGTAGGCTCGCGACGGCGCAGTTTATATCCTACCTCAAAAGCATATCGTCATTTCATACAAAGGGCTCCCCCTTCAAAATGCTTT
Organism: Thinopyrum elongatum; assembly: GCA_011799875.1. Lineage (NCBI taxonomy): Eukaryota > Viridiplantae > Streptophyta > Magnoliopsida > Poales > Poaceae > Thinopyrum > Thinopyrum elongatum. The sequence goes on from CM022299.1 coordinate 299,319,047, forward strand.
CACGCCCCAAGTTTTTTGCATACAGGTCAAGGCAGGCCTAGCCAGAGGCGCCTCCTCCAGCGCCATCCTTGCCACCCTCATCTGCGCCATCGACACTGTCACCGGATTCGTCTTTGTCAGCGACGTCGTCGCCATGTTCACCCGCGCCACTTGCGCTGTCACTGGTTTCGTCTTCGACGTCATCATCCGCATCGCCTTCCTCAGCCGCGATCACGACTGCGTCGTCCTCAGGAGCAAACTCTGCGATCAGATCGTCGACATGGCCGTCCACCCATTCTGCTAGGTTGTTCTGGATAACCCAGGGCACGGGGGCTATCGCGGCGTCAAAATCAAAATGGGGGTCAAGATTCTGAAGATGGCTGAAGATGCGTGAGAACGCGCGCCTGAGGAGGCCGCGGCTTCTCTCTTCAACGACCTCGCGGATCCTCGCGGCCTGATCTTCCAGGCGGGTCACGATCTCGGTAAAGAAGTGGAGGTGGCTGGCGTAGTCGCCCTCGTGCGGGTGAGGGGCACTTTCCTCGCAGATGGTGCCCAAAGCTCGATTGGCCCTCACCCTGAGAGCCTGGAGCATGGAGGCATGCTCGCGCTGTAGCGACAGGCGGCGGCACACTTCGTCCGCGTTCTTCTTTGCAAGGGTTGTGGCGTTATCGATCTGCTGCTGGAGCGAATGCAGGTTGGGCTGAGGCCTGAGCCTCCTTGGCGGCCCTCTTGCGCTGCTCCGCCTCGATCAGCCTTGTCCTGAGGGCAGCGGCCCTGCCCTCAGCCTCGGCTCTCAGGAGTTCCAGCTCCAGGCGATGCCTGTCGGCGAGAGCTGCACAAGCCTTCACCACCCTCTGATCGACCTCCTCCTGGATCTTGGCTTCTCGCGCGGTTACGGCGTCCTCAGCCATGGTCACCTGGCTCTCCCTCACCTCCAGCCGCTCAAGCTCCAGGCTGCGCTCCGAGGCCTCCAGCACCAGCGCCTCCTCGCGTTTCCGGATCTCCTCCTCTTTGGAAGGCGCTCCCTTCATTGACGCCAAGACGGCCCTGCGTGCCTCGATCCACTGTTCAAGGGCAGCGTTCGAGGCCTGGAGTTCCCGCTCGCGTTCCTCGGTGGCCTCGCGGCGATGGTCGGCCGCCCTGGACTCCTCCAAGGCCCGGGCGCAAGCCTCGCGTGAGGTCGCGAGGGATTCCGCGGCCTTCGCATTGGCGCGCTCATGCTGAAGATGCCCGAGGTTGATAGCCACCTTCAACTGATGCCACTCGTCCGCCAGCCGAAGGTTCTCCATTTCAAGGCGAGCGTCGACGTCCGCAAGTTCTTCTCTGAGCCGGCTTAACGCACCCATTGCCTCCTAAAAAAGCTCGTGGTGTACGACACCACGCCCACGCGCGAGTGCCAGCGCATGGCCAAGGCAGTCCTTCGCGCTGGGGGTTATCGGGGAAACATGAGGCGGCCTGCTTGCCCCTGGCAGGGGGCTGGGGGCCGGCGCCTTCCCCGCCACCCCTCGGGCTTCGGTGGAGGCGCCGCATGGTGTGGCCTCACTGCTCGAGGATGAAGTCGGGGCTGGGGTTACTGTAACACCCCCAGTGGTTAACTACAGTAATCACCCTTTTGATTATGCCATGTCATCATGATTATTAGTGCCTAAACATCATTCGCATCATATTGCATTTCAACTCCTAACTCAAATTCAAATTTAAATGAAAGTGGAACATAAAAGTTGTCCAACATATAAACTAAATTGTTCATTAAATAGCAAATAAATCAGAGACAATTCTAAAATTGAAACCAACATCATTGGAATTGGGTAAGTGACTCAAACATCCCCAAACAGTGATTAAAGACAATATTTAATTACCTTTTATTTAGTCTAAAATAAATATGAAAAGATATTTACCCCAAACTAGTTTTTGGTGGTAGGATATATTGTGCTGTGATTTGTGGGCCAGCTCTCATATTTTACAAAACTCTAATGGGGGCCACACATTTCAAAACAGAAAAGAAAAGAAAAACAATAGAAAAACAAAACAAAAAAAGAGAAAAGGACCCCCCCCTTTTGGGCCTCGGCCCAGCTGGCCTATGCCGGCCAGGCCGGCCCGCTCCCGCACGCCCGCTGGCCTATTTGGCCACCCCCCCGAACCCTAGACCCACTAACCCCACTTGTGCCCCCACTCTTCCTCCCCCGATCCCCTCCTGGATCGAGATCGATCCCGGCCGCCTCGACGTCGCCCGGAGCCGCCTGGCGCACGCCGCTCGCCCCCTGCACCGTACCGTCGCCGACGCCCGTCGCCGACGCCCGTCGCCACCCTGACCTTGAGCCGACGCCCCGCCACCTCGACGCCGTCGCCCTGGGCCTCGCCGCCCCGTTCGCGATAGCGTCGTCGTCGGACCCCGCTGGACTACCCCGTCCCCGTCGCTCGCGTCCCCGACCTCCTCCTCAACCGCGGCTCCATCGAGCCTCGCCGGCGTTCCCCTGCACCGGCGGTGAGGCACCGCGTGTGCTACTCCTCTTCCCCCTGCCACTGCTTCAGCTCGCGCGCGGTACACTGCTCCGCCCACGCCTCTGCGCGCGCGCCCGCGCTCCCGACCACGTCGCCGCGCCGATCTGCTGACCCGCTCACACCCCTCGCCGCGCCACGCTTCGGCCCTGGCCTCACCCTCCTCGGCCGGCGCCGTACCCGCCGTTGCCTGTTGCCCCCCGCGCGCGCGCGTCGTGCGAGCCCCGGACGTGTCCGGCGCCCGAACGGGCACCGACGGACATGTCCGGCTCGGGCCACTGTCAAACGGGGCCCACGGCCCAGAACGTTTTTAATAATAAAAATGAATAAATTAATTAATTAATTAATTAGTGAATTAATTAGTTTAATTAATCCAGATTAGGTTAATCTAATTAAGTAGTTAGTGTTAATTAAACAGTAATTTAATTAGTTAAAACCTAATTAAGCTAACAGCCGCTGACAGGTGGGACCCACTGGTCCTGACGTCAGTAGACACTTTTTCGGATAATGTTAATTTAAATAATTAATTAATTTCCAGAAATTAATAAAAACTTTAGAAAATCATATTAAATAATCCGTAACTCCGATGGAAAAACTTTGTACATGAAACTTGCTCAGAATTCCGATACGAACCCGGATACGCCCTCCGTATTCCCGTCAGACGCCCGCAGCTATAAGAACATTGAACTTTTAGACCGTTTTCAGTAAATGAATAGTACCCAACTTTAATTAAATAAATCCAAATAAATTCCTAAATTAACTAAATCATTTAGTTAGGCAGTAGAACACCCCGGCATATCATTTAGGCATGTCATACATGTTGTTTGCATTATCGCTGTGAATTTATTGTTTCTCTCCCCCTCCTTCTCTCTCTCGATAGACGCTGAGACCGACGACGCTGCACCCGGGTACGACTACATTACCGACGAGCAGCCCATTGACGACCCCTCTCTCTTGCCAGAGCAACCAGGCAAGCCCCCCCCTTTGATCATCCCGATATCGCCCATTCTATTTCTCATGCTTGCATTAGAATTGCTGCTGCTACTGCTTTACCTATTCTGATGCATAGCCTGTTCATTGTAGCCTGCTGTTGATAATTACCTGCATATCCTAAACTGTTTAGTCTAGGCTGGGTAGAGACCTATCAGTGACCCCACTTATCCCGACTGCCGCGCTGGATCGTCAGAAGACCCGATCAACGGGAATTGAAGACCAGGCCCCGACACTGCACATCACCCCCCTAGTTGTAACGACACTGCAGCATTACTATCGAGTGCCGAGGGTGAAACCTCTTGTAGCACTTCTGATGTTAACTCTGTAGAGTAGCTATTCGGTCGTGGTCATCGAGGGTGATTCCTCCTTCACCACTTCCAGTAACGACGCTGTCGTACTACACCTCAAGTGTGAACCCAGCGAGGGTGATTCCTCCGAGTTCACCTTGACGGATACATCGAGTGGGAAATCAAATGAGGGTGATACCTCAGATTCCCCTGATGTTATGGACACACGGATACTTGGACTGTACTGTTGATTACTTGGAAAGGTGGGTCGACCCTGAGGGGTACCCGCGTGCGCCTAAGTGGCGAGTGTTGTGAAGACGGGTGCCAGTGTGGTGCCTGAGTGGTGAATATGAGGCGCGGCCGAGCATTCTTAACCCTTGCAGCAAGTCCTCGAGACGGGGCGACGGGGTCACATCTTTCGTGAGTCTCTGCTCGTTACCGCAAGCCCCTAGTCCACTACGATTTGGATATTTGATCCGAGCAGGCCTCTGGCCTGATAGCACTAACCATCACGTGGGCATAGTATGGGCGTTCTGCATCGTAGCATCAGCCGAAAGCTCTGTCAGACATCTAGTTCAGTCTTGCGGCCGGGACAGACCGGCGCCCTCCGGGTGCCTGGCTTCACCCTGCTCGCAACGACCCGGAGTGCACAGGGCGATGGCCCAAGACCCCTGAGCGCTTAGGATGTAGACCGGTGGGGACCTCTCTGCTGAGCTGTAGGTAGGGCTGCGGTGTGTCGTTTGGCCGAGGCCGGGCATGACCCAGGAAAGTGTGGCCGGCCGGAGTTAATCGAGCGTGTTGGGTAAGTTGGTGCACCCCTGCAGGGAAGACCACTTCTATCGATAGCCTGTCCTATGGTAACGGACACTCGGAGTTGTATCCTGATTGATACAATTTTAGAACTGAATACTTGGATACTATGGCTCTTGGATTGCTTCTCGCAGGGAGTCGAGAAGGGATCTCAGGACGAGGTTGATGACTGTATGGCTCTGGGATTGCTTTCTCGCAGGGAGTCGAGAAAGGATCTCTGGGTGAGGATGAGACTTAATGATACTACTACATTATATTGTACTGTTCTACTCTCTTCTAATGCTGCAAGACCGCTGAAGATGCTAGTTTTCGATAGGACTAGGCTTCTCTCTATTCTGGCATTTCTGCAGCCCAGTCCACATATACAGCCTCCCCTTGAAAATGTTGCATATGTAGTGTAGATCCTTGCTTGCTGAGTACTTCTGAGTACTCACGGTTGCTTTGTTTACCTTTTTCTCCCCATATCAGTTTGTCGTGACCAGAGGACGGAGCCCCCTGAGATAGATGCCCCGACGATCGCTACTACTACTACCCCGAGGATGGATACTACTACGAGTTGACTGACGACCAGGAGTAGGATTGGAGGGTCCCAGGCAGGAGGCCTACGCCTTTCGATCGTAGTGTTTTATTTTGCCCCGCCTTTCTAAAGGCCTTTCTGGTTCTCTTTTAATATCTGTACTCAGATATCTGATGCTTCCGCTGACGCTTGTTCGCAAGCTTATGTATTCGAGCCCTCGAGTCCCCTGGCTTGTAATATAAAGCTTGTATGACTTTATTTATGTTTTAGAGTTGTGTTGTGATATCTTCCCGTGAGTCCTTAGGCTTGATCGTGTGCATTTGCGTGTATGATTAGTGCACGATCGGGCTGGGGGCGTCACAGTTACCCAGCCGCCGGTGACGACCAACGGAAGAGCCCTAGGCACGCCCTCTACGCCCCAGGACGGACCACGAAGGAAGGACGACAAGAACGCAGGATCAAGGCCCCCCGTCGGTGCATCCGCTCCTTGAACAGGCCCTGTGCCTGGCGCAGCGGCCCAGCGTGGGGAGCTCGAGACCGGGGACGAGCCAAGGACTGGTGAAGGCCGCTCTTCAGGAGACCTCGCCGCTGCAGCTGAGGGATCCTGGAGAGCCATCGTCAGGAAGGAGCGCAACATGCAGGAAATCGCAAGGGGAAGGTACTTACTCATCTATGGCCATATACTTCCTCTGCTTCAGCGGCCGGTAGACGTCACCACTGCAGTTTGGAGCCCCTTTTCTCTTGCAGAGTGCGTCGAGGTTCAGACGAAGCCGGCCGAAGCTCAAGGCGCAACCATCAGCTTCTGGGACACTCGGCGGGGCCTCTGGGGTGGAAGCCTCGGGAGTCCCGGACTGCGCCAGCTCACCAGTCTCCACCTTAGGACTGCTCGCCCGAGCTCCGGAGGCGGCGGCCTCGGGAGCCTCGGATCGCACCAACTCCCCGGCTGCCTCTTCAGGACGACTCACCCAAGCCACAGGGGCAGCCATCTCAGGAGCACCGACTGGCGCCGTCCCTTCAGCAGTCGCCTCGGCGGCATCCGGCGATGCACGCCCCCCTGCGTCGGTCTCCGGGGTGCGCGCCGTGGTGATGGTGGGCAGAGGAACCATGAGGACGGGGTTCTCGCGGGGCCCTTCAAGGCCGGCCGGGCGCAGTCCCCATTCATCGAAAGGGGGCATCTGCCCCACGAACTCCACATTGTTCGAGCAGCAATACAAGAGGCAACCCTCCTTCGGCAGGCTGGCTGGCGCCGGGTCGCCCGTCAAGAGCTCAAGCACCGTCCGCAGCACCTCGGGAGGAAGCACGTGCACATGGAGCCTCATGGGGTCCCTGCTACCAGAGAAGGTCCACATTGGCCGAGAGTGACGCTGGAGCGGAGCGATGCGGCGCTGGATGAACTCCTTCACCACCATGGACGCTGTCACCCCAAGCTTCTTCAACCTGGCTAGCCTGCGCCAGACGTGGGCAAGACAATGGTCGACAAGCTTCACGTGCCCCCAGCCAGAGCTGGGAATAGCTGGCGCCCGAGGGAGCAAGGGCAGAGAGTTGAGCACGCTGACATCCATGAACACCCACCGCTTCCGGAATCCATTTGCAGCTGGTGAAAGCTCGAAGTCGATCCCCGAGCCGGCCATTGCTGCCACGGCCTGGAAGGCCACGCACCTCGAGCACTGGCGGGTGTCGACCAGGTGAAGCGAGAAGAAATGGCGAAACAAGGCCACCGAGGGGGCAATGCCCACCATGGCCTCGCAGACGAAGGCGAAAACGGCAAGGAGAATGATGGATTGGGGATCCAGATGCAGCGCATGGACTTGGTAATGCGAGAGCACGGCGTTGAAGAAATCAGAGAAAGGGGGGATCAGGCCAGCCCAGAGGGCGTGAAGATGGACGGGGATCTCAGTGGCCACCGTGGCCTTCCATTCATTGGAATCGGTGGCGAGCGCTGGGCGAACCTTGTCTAGCCCTTCCTGATTGAGCACCTCCGACCGCTCAAGGGTGGGCTCGTAGACCGGTGGCGATACCATCAGGGCGCAGGTTCTCCCCTTTCCCTTCTTCTTCGGACGTGGCGCCATAGCGACGGGGAGAACCAGCGCCGGGGTCAGGCCTGGGAAGGAAGCCGCTATCTTTTTGGAAGGCGAAGGGGCTGGAGGAGCGCGCAGCAAGCAATGGGGACGGAGCTGCGTCGGCAACGGCGGCCGTCAAGCCAGGCGAATATCAAGGCTGCGTGGGAAAGTGGGGGAGCCCACGTCTCATCAATCGCCACGCGGTAACCAAGGCCACCGGCGATAAGGGCCGGCGGCGCTCCGCACTTGCCCTTTGGCTTCGCCTCGAAGCCAAGTTCGAGCGCGCCTTGGGCCCGGGGGCTACTGTCGGTGTCCTGGGACCGGGGGTGCCCAGACTTGCCTGCCTGCGGCCCGTGGCGTGGCTCCATCGATGGCCTGGTACGGCCCAGCTTTAGCAACGACAACTCAAGACCCTCGCGAGGGGCCAGGCCTCACGAGGCGGACGACACCAAGACCTCCCTGAGGGGCGGCCTCCCCAGGCTGGCTCCCGAGGAGCGGAGATATCAATGTAAGCTGCACCTCGCGAGGTTCACCTGATGTGAGCCATGACGACCAGGACCAGGCGGGCGCCAGTGGGCACAGTGTACCAGTTTCCTCTTTGGTGCAAAGGGGGCAAGCGCAGGCGCGGAGTCCCGAGGAATCAAGCAAAGGTTTCCATATCGGTGCAACAAGACTAGGACCGCCAGGACGGCGGGACGGAGGTCATCGAGGAGCCCACTGCAGCGTCACCACCAGAGGCTTTTGCAGGCGAAGACTACTTTTGTCAGGATAACTTGTACTAGTTGTCTCCCTTCGAATTTGGCCGTTGTGGGATCCCTTCCCGCCTACATTTGGGAAGAGGACCAAGGCCACTATAAATAGGACTTAGCCACCACCATAGAAGAGGGACCGGAGCTGGACCAGAACCATTCCACCCTCACCACCTCACCAGCTCATCGAGCTCAAGAACACCTCACCTCCTAAGGTCGTTCCACCTCTGTACTAGTTCATCCTCAGCCCTCCGAGGCAATCCACCACAAAGCTGGAGTAGGGTATTACACCGCAAGGTGGCCCAAACCAGGATAAACTGTTGTGTCTCTTGTTCCTTGGGTTCGTCGAGCTAGGCTGTGGAATCGTTGAGCAGGCAGACTGGAGAGAGAGAGTTCTTTGCATGCACCCCAGAGTTTGAACCTCTCAAGGGTCTGCGGAACCCCGAATCCCACACACATAACTGCCACGGGCCCGCCCGTGCGCACACCTCGCCAAAGCGTTGGCGCTTGGCTCCTCGCGCGGTGCTCTCGAGCAAGCCAGCAGGCACGCACCAGGCCCGGCATTTAGCCCGTGCCTCACGGGCACTCGCCGCCCTGGGACCCTGTGGATTGGGGGCTCTGGAGGGCCCGTCTCAGAAGAAACACGTCTCTGCGATACAAGAACCCATCCAAGGCCGCAAACACAAAAGCTAAGCCACGCCAACTACTCCGGTCAGGGCCCCTTCGGCTCACGACGACACGTCTCGCAATTAATTTAGAAGGCATATCATTGTTTCATTCATTACAAGGGTCCCCCCCTCCAAAAATACTTTCACACCCCGCAGGGCCATACCCAAAGTTTTGGCAGGCAAACAGGGAAATACAAGCCTAGCAAGACGTGCTACCGCCGGCGTCGCTGTCATCGTCATCACCATCAGCTCCACCCTCTTCGGCTGTGAGCGCAGCCACGTCGTCGGCAAGGGAAAATTCCGTGACAAGGTCGTCCACATGATCGTCCTCCCAGCTCGCCAGGTCGCCTTGGTTTACTCCGGGCATGGGGGCTATAGCAGCGTTGAAGTCAAAGTCAGGATCGAGGCTAAGGAGATAGCTGAAGACACGTGAGAACACGCGCCCAAGAAGGTCTCAGAACTTCTCTTCGACGAGCTGGCGCGTCCTCACGGCCCTGCCTTCGAGGCAGGTCACGACCTGGGTGAAGAAGGGGAGGTAACCAGCATCATCGGCTTCATGCGGGCGGGGGATACTCTCATCGCAGATCATGTCCAGGGCCCGGTTGTCCTGACCCTGAGGTCCTCGAACATCAAGGAGCGCTCGCGCTGCAGCGTCCGGCTGCGGCCCGCCTCGTCCGAGGCTCTCTCCACGAGGGACGTAACACCTGCGACCTGCTGATGAAGTGAGGACAACTCGGCCTCGACGGTAGCCCGGGCCTCCTCGGCGGCCTTCTCATGCCGCTCTGCCGCGGCCAGCTTCTTCTTAAGGGCATCGGCCTTGCTCCGCAGTTCAGCTTGCCGCTGCTGGAAGCGAGTCTCCTGGAGCCCCAGCTTTCGGCGGTATTCCTCGACGAGGGCCGCGCGGAACCCCGCTACCTTCTGGTCGACCTCCTGTTGGATCCTCGCCTCCCGAGAAGCCAGGGCATCCTCGGCGGCAGCTACTTGGCGCTCCATCACCTCCAGTCGCTCGTGCTCCAGGCTGTGCTCCAATGCCTCGAGTGCCAGCGCGTCCTCGCGCGACCTGACTCCCGCCTCGTCTGCGGGGGTCCTGCCTGGCGGCGCTGTGAGGGCGGCTCTATGCGCCTGGACTTGCCCTCATGGGCGGCGTTCGAGGCTTGAAGCTCCCTCTCGCGCCCCTCAGCTGCCTCACGACAGCGATCCGCGGCTCGGGCCTCCTCCAGGGCACGAGCGCAAGCCTCCTGAGAAACTGCAAGGGACTCCTCCGCCTCCGCACGGGCACGCTCGTGCTGCGAGCGCCCAAGGTTGATGGCAACCTTCAGTTGGTGCCATTCAAGCGCCAGGCGGAGGCCTTCCGCCTCAAGGCGCGTGTCGACATCGGCGAGCTCTACCTTGAGGGGGCCTAGCGCGCCCGTCGCCTCCCGAAAGAGGTCGTGACGGACGGCGCTACGCCCGCGTGCGAGCTCCAGCGCTCAGCCGGGCCCATCCTCCACGACCCTGTCTGCCGGAGGAGCGCGAGACGGCTCACCCATCTCCGGCAGGGGACCGGAGGCCGCAGCTCCTCCGGCCGCTCCCTGGGCCATCGACACGGCGCGGCGCTATGCGGTCCTGACCCGCCGCTTGAAGACGGAGCTGTCGCATGGATCGCCCAACCACAAGCAAGAACTAGCGGAGGAGCCATCGGCACGGCCTCCGTGCGCCATGGCTTGCTCCGGAAGAAGGATACCGGGAGTGTGGGCCTGCAGCCCTCCAGCGGTGGCCTCGGCTCATGAGCCAGTACTACCTCATGCGTGACCATCCGGCCCAGGAGGCCCAGCGTCGCTGCCAAACCAGGGGCCTCCGGAGGTCGTGCACCGGGCGGGCTCACCACCTCGACAGAAGGGATCCTGAGGGCAAAAGTCATAGGAGCATGCGGTGTGCAAAAATCTAGAAGGGCAAGGTACTTACTCATCCACGGCTATCCATTTCCTCTTTTTCAGGGCTTGTGAGGTGTCGCCGCGATGGCTCCCGAGCCCTTTCCTCTTGCGGGTTACCCCGAGGTCTGGAAGGGGCACGCCGCAGGCTGGTGAGGAGCCCTTCCCGGCGGGGGCGGCGGATGCGTCCGTAGGCGGGGCTCCCACGCCGCCTGCAGAGGAGTAGGCCGTCACCTCAGGAGCGCTCGGTGATGCTTGCTCCCCTGCGGCCTTGGTAGGAATGCGCGCCATAGGGCCGGCGAGCATAGGAGCCACCAAGATGGGGTTCTCGCGAGGTCCTTCGTGGCCCTCGGGGAGCAGCCCCCACTCGTTGAAGCGCGGCATCTTCTCGACAAAGGCCCTCCAGTTCGAGCAGTTGTACAGAGGGCACCCCTCGGTAGGGAGCACAGTAGGAGCGGGGTCACCCGTCAGGAGCTGGAGCACTGTGTGCAACGTCTTTAAAGGAAGCAAAGGCACCTAGAGCCTCATGGGGTCGTGAGGGCCGGTGAAGGCGCACATCGGGCGAGAATGGCGCTGGAGCGGAGCGATGCGCTGCCGGACAAACTCCCTCACCACCATCGCCGCCGTCACCCCTGCCTCCTTCAACTTGCCCAGCCTGGACAAGATACGCACAAGCCGACGGTCAACGAGCTCCGCGTGCCCCCAGCCGAAACTCGGCTCCGTCGGCGCCGATGGGAGAAGGAGCAGAGGGCTGCGCACGGTGGCGTCCACATACACCCAATGCTTCCGGAATCCCATCACCTCCGGGCGAAGTGTGAAGTCGATGCAGGTGCCGACCGTCGCCGCCACCGCCCGAAACAACATGCACCCCAAGCGTTGTCCACCGTCGACCAAGTGGAGCGAGAAGAAATGGCGGAGCAAGGCCATGGACGGGGCGATACCCACGAAGGCCTCGCACAAGAAGGTGAAGGCAGAGAGAAGGACGACGGACCCGGGGTCCAGATGCAGCGCGTGGATCTGGTAATGCGAGAGCACGTCATTGAAGAAATCTGAAAAAGTGGGGAGCAGGCCGGCGAAGAGAGTGTGGAGGTGAAGGGGGATCTCGGTGGCCTCCATGTCTGCTGGGTGCCGGGAGGCAGGCCAGACCGTCGTCGCCTTCCACTCGTTGAAGTCGGCGGCAAGGGCTTGCCGGACCTTGTCCAAGCTCTCCCGGTTGATCATCGAGGACCAATCCAGCGCTGGTCCCGGCCCCGGCGAGAGCCCCGCGGTCGCGCGGGCTTTCCCTTTCTTCGTCCTAGGAGCCATGGCGGCGGAGATTGAAGCTGGCAAGGAACTTGGTGGGGGAAGCACAAGTTTGAAGGAAAGGACGGGAGCCTAAGGCGAGCGCGGCGGGCAATGTTGGCTGGGCCGCGCGCGCCAGGCAGTTGTCAAGTTGCGCAGTTGACGAGGCGGCATGGGGAAGTGGGGACGCCCACATCCCATCAAGTGCCACGTGTTGGCTCGGTCCGCAGGCGATTGGGGCCCGCGGCGCTCCGCCCTTGCCTTTTGGTTTTGCCTCGAAGCCAAGTTCGAGCGCGCCTTGGGCCCGGGGGCTACTGTCGGCGTTCTGGGAACCAGGGTACCCAGACTTGCCTGCCTGCGGTCCACGGCGTGGCTCCATCGATGGCCTGGTACGGCCCATTTGCAACACCTTCAATACAAGACCCTCGCGAGGCGGACGACGCCAAGACCTCCGGAGGGAGCGGCCCCCCTAGGCTGGCTCCTGAGGAGCGGAGATTTCTATGCAGGTACCCATCTCATGAGGTGGAGGTGATGCAAGCCTTGACGACCAAGGCCAGGCGGGCGCCAGCGGGCGCAGAGCAGCATGTTTCCTCTTTGGCGCTAAGGAGGCAAGCACAGGCGCGGGGTCCCGAGGAATCACCCAAAGGTTTCCATTCCCGTGCAATGAGACCAAGATCACCAGGACGGCAGGACGGATGTCATCGCTGAGCCCACAGCAACGTCACGACCAGAAGCTTTGCAGGCGAAGACCACCTTTCATCAGGATAAGATGTACTACTTGTCCCCCTTCAAATTGGCCGTTGTGGAATCCCTTCCCGCCTTTGTTTTCTGGGAAGAGGACCAAGGCCACTATAAATAGGTTAGCCACCACCATAGAGAGGGGAAGAGATCAGATCGGACCCAGAACCACTCATCCTCACCAGAGCAAGCGTCGTGAGCTTGTTCATCCACTGTACTAATTCATCCTCAGCCCCCTGTGAGGCAAATCCACCCCAAAGCAGGAGTAGGGTATTACACCGCAAGGTGGCCCGAACCTGGGTAACTGCCGTGTCCTTCTTCTTCCCTGTTCTTCTAGCTAGGCTGTAGGGCAGCGCGTTCGGTTGGTTGGATAGGTTGAGTTCTTCGCACACGCCCCAGAGTTCGAACCTCCTTTGGGTCTGCGGAGCCCTGAATCCGACACTTGGGTTCCATAGTGTGGGTACAGTGTACTAACCTCTGCAGAGTGTATAATCTATCGATAGCCGCACCCGCGGATATGGGCCCAGTTTGTAGTAGGTCACACTATGGGTCAACAGTAATAATAACCTGCTTATAATAACCCTGGTTCGGTGAGGAAAGAAGTTGGTTGATCTTTATGTCACTGGTACCGTAAGGTGCTATACAAACAGTTTTCAACCCCTTTTTGCGACGGCATTTGGAACCGTCGCCAAGAGATTGACTGCGATAGGGGGTCCTTCCCACACTACCCAGAAACCATCGGGGATAGGCGAGCGGCTACTGACGATCACCATAGAATAAACATATGAGAAGCCGCCCCAGTCCCACACGTTACATCTCGATGTTACGTTTCTAATCTGAGAGACATCCCAAATGATTACGCTGCTATAGTCGTGTGAAAAAGGTGGACATCAACATTCAATCTACCGATATGTTTGCGATAGGTACGTTATCGCACACAGTTCAAGAATGTAAAATGTGTGCAGTGCCTCTATGATGACCCACAAGTATAGGGGACCTATCATAGTCCTTTCGAGAAGTAAGAGTGTCGAACCCAACGAGGAGCAGAAGGAAATGTCAAGCGGTTTTCAGCAAGGTATTCTCTGCAAGCACTGAAGTTATCGGTAACAGATAGTTGTGTAATAAGATAATCATAACGGGTAACAAGTAACAAAAGTAACTAAGGTGCAGCAAGGTGGCCCAATCATTTTTGTAGCAAAGGACAAGCCTGGACAAACTCTTATATAAAGCAAAGTGCTCCCGAGGACACATGGCAATTACTATCAAGCTAGTTTTCATCATGCTCATATGATTCGCGTTCGTTACTTTTATAATTTGATATGTGGGTGGACCAGTGCTTGGGTGCTGCCCTTACTTGGACAAGCCTCCCCCTTATGATTAACCCCTCTCGCAAGCATCCGCAACTATGAAAGAAGAATTAAGATAAATCTAACCATAGCATGTAACATATGGATCCAAATCAGCCCCTTACGAAGCAACGCATAAACTAGGGTTTAAGCTTCTGTCACTCTAGCAACCCATCATCTACTTATTACTTCCCAATGCCTTCCCCTAGGCCCAAATCATGGTGAAGTGTCATGTAGTCGACGTTCACATAACACCACTAGAGGAAAGACAACATACATCTCATCAAAATATCGAACGAATACCAAATTCACATGATTACTTAGAACAAGACTTCTCCCATGTCCTCAGGAACAAACGTAACTACTCACAAAGCATATTCATGTTCATAATAAGAGGAGTAATAATTATCATTAAGGATCTGAACATATGATCTTCCACCGAATAAACCAACTAGCATCAACTACAAGGAGTAATCAACACTACTAGCAACCCACAAGTACCAATCTGAGGTTTTGAGACAAAGATCAGATACAAGAGATGAACTAGGGTTTGAGAGGAGATGGTGATGGTGAAGATGTTGATGGAGATTGACCCCCTCTCGATGAGAGGATCATTGGTGATGACGATGGCTTTGATTTCCCCCTCCCGGAGGGAAGTTTCTCTGGCAGAACAGCTCCACCGGAGCCCTAGATTGGTTCTGCCCAGGTTCCACCTCGAGACGGCGGCGCTTCGTCCCGAAATCTTCCTTATGATTTTTTCTAGGTCAAAACACATCATATAGCAGAAGATGGGCATCAGGGGCCTGCAGGTGGCCCACAAGGCAGGGAGGCGCGCCTAGGGGGGTAGGGCGCGCCCCCCACCCTTGTGGCTTCCTGGTGGGTCCCCTCATGTGCTTTCTTCGCCCAATATTTTTTATATATTCCAAAATAACTCTCCGTGAAGTTTCAGGACTTTTGGAGTTGTGCAGAATAGGTCTCTCAGATTTGCTCCTTTTCGAGCCCGGAATTCCAGCTGTCGGCATTCTCCCTCTTCATATAAACCTTGTAAAATAAGAGAGAAAAGGCATAAGTATTATGCTAGAATGGGTAATAACAGCCCATAATGCAATAAATATCAATATAAATGCATGATGCAAAATGGACGTATCAACTCCCCCAAGCTTAGACCTCGCTTGTCCTCAAGCGAAAGCCAAAATCGAAAAATATGTCCACATGTTTAGAGATAGAGGTGTCGATAAAATAAAATACGGACATGAGGGCATCATGATCATCTTTAGAACAACAACAAATATTGTCATATAATTTCTTATGCTAAAGTAACAATTCATTCACAAGGTAAAGTATGAATCGGAAATTTTATTGAAAACTAACAAACTATGATCTCAGTCATTGAAGCAATTGCAATTTATCATAACATCGGAAATAGTCAATTCAAGAGCTTTTCAGCAAGTCCACATACTCAACTATCATTTAATCTTTCACAATTGCTAACACTCATGCGATACTTATGGGTTCGAAGCCTCAGTCGGACACAGAGAAAGATAGGGGCTTATAGTTTCGCCTCCCAACCTTTTACCTCAAGGGTAATGTCAACAATAATACTTTCTGATAACCTACATCCGAGTGGATATATATATCTGGATCCTTCTCCAACACATAGTGCTTGCCAAAAGAAAAAGTATAAAAGGGAAAGGTGAAGATCACCATGACTCTTTTATAAGGGTAGATGATAAAAGTAAAAGATAGGCCCTTTCCAGAGGGAAGCAGAGGTTGTCATGCGCTTTTATTGTTGGATGTACAAAATCTTAATGCAAAATAACGTCACTTTATATTGCCGCTTGTGATAAAGAACTTTATTATGCAGTCCGTCGCTTTTATTTCTTCCATATCACAAGTTCGTATAAAGCTTATTTTCTCCACACTAATAGATCATACATATTTAGAGAGCAATTTTTATTGCTTGCACCAATGACAACTTACTTGAAGGATCTTACTCAATCCATAGGTAGGTATGGTGGACTCTCATGGCAAAACTGGTTTAAGGGATATTTGGATGCACAAGTAGTATCTCTACTTGGTGCAAAAGATCTGGCTAGAAAAAGAGGGAAAAGCAAGCTCAACATGTTGGAGAATCCAAGACACTATAACTTCTATCCGGATATAAGAAAACATAACCCATTTTGTTGTCCTCCTTGTCCAGCATCAACATTTTAGCATGTCATATTTTAATGAGTGCTCACAATTATAAAAGATGTCCAAGATAGTATATTTATATGTGAAACCTCTCTTTCTTTATTACTTCCTATTAATTGCAAAATGACCAAAACTATGTTTGTCAACTCTTAACAACTTTTATTCATCATACTCTTTATATGTGAAGTCATTACTCTCCATAAGATCATTATACGATCTTTTTTATTTCCTTTTATTCTTTCTTTTATTTATTCCCTCAAGATCATAGCAAGAAAGCAAAGCCCTCAACTCGAAACTACTCTTTATTAAATATCTCTCGGACTCGATTACATAGAGGGAACATAAAGCAAAACTCAAAGCTAGATCATATTAAAAACTTTTATTCTACTAGATAAGGATATAACCAACAGGGTCGAACTAAGAAAAACGGTAAAAGTAAAGGTGTGATGGTGATATGATACCGGGGCACCTCCCCCAAGCTTGGCGGTTGCCAAGGGGAGTGCCCATACCCATGTATTTAGATCTCTTTCTTCGTAGGTGGTGATGATGGAGTGGTTGATGATGAAATTTTATCCTTTTTCCTCAACTTACGCTTGAGGATTAGATTTTCCCCCCTCAGGTCAGAGATCTCCTGTTCCAATGTTAATATCTTTTTGCATAATTCTTGCTTGTTCTCCTACAAAAGACGGAAAGGGATAAACTCGATCTTAGGTTTCTTTGTCTTATCAGGGAGACTTGACTTTTTGAACTCCACGTGCATGTCCCCAGGTTGGGGTAATGGAGCTTCATCTTCATCTGAGCTTGTCTCCTCCTTTCCATTTGAATCATAATCTTCTTCTTCTTCTTCTTCTTCTTCTTCTTCTTCTTCTTCTTCTTCTTCTTCTTCTGTAGTCCAACCATAATACTCCACATCCCCATAAACCTTTGGGTTTGTGATATAATCAGCTACATAGCTCTCTCCCTCCGAATCTTGGGACGACATATTTTTAGATCTGCCTGGCAAAACAGCACAAAACAAGAATAGAGGGTTTTGCCGTGGTACGGTGGTCGAAACCTTCGGGAGATTATATAATGAATTTTTACCGACCAAAAGAAGTATTGTGCAAGAAAACAGAGTCCGGAGGGCACACGATGTGGCGGCAAGGGTGGGGGTGCGCCCAGGGGGTAGGGCGCGCCTCCCTGCCTTGTCGCTTCCCCGTGCACTTTTCGAACTACTTTTAATTTTCCTAAATTTTTAAATATTCCAAAACGGAGAAAAATTGCCGTTAGAACAATTTTCGAGTCGGTTTACTTACCGTACCATATACCTATTCCTTTTCGGAGTCTGAAACATTCTGGAAAAGTGTCCCTTATGTACTCCTCCGATGTTAGGGTATTGATAATATTCGTCTCGATATTTATGGGAGTACCTGAAATATAATGTTTGATTCTTTGACCGTTTACCACCTTCGGGTTGGTGCCTTCGGCATTGTTGATCTTAATGGCACCAGAACGATATACCTCTTCAATAATGTAAGGACCTTCCTATTTAGAGAGAAGCTTTCCTGCAAAAAATCTTAAACGAGAGTTGTATAGCAAAACATGATCACCTACATTAAACTCGCGCTTTTGTATCCTTTTGTCATGCCATCTTTTAACTTTTTCTTTAAACAACTTGGCATTCTCATAATCTTGGGTTCTCCATTCATCAAGTGAGCGAATGTCAAATAACCTCTTCTCACCGGCAAGTTTGAAATCATAGTTGAGCTCTTTAATAGCCCAATACGCTTTATGTTCTAGTTCAAGAGGTAAGTGACATGCTTTTCCATAAACCATTTTATGCTGAGACATACCCATAGGGTTTTTATAAGCAGTTCTATAAGCCCATAATGCATCATCAAGTTTCTTAGACCAATTCTTTCTAGATCTATTAACAGTCTTTTGCAAAATTAATTTAATCTCTCTATTGCTCAATTCTACTTGACCACTAGACTGAGGGTGATATGGAGATGCAATTCTATGGTTGACATCATATTTAGCAAGCATTTTATGGAAAGCACCATGTATAAAATGTGAACCACCATCAGTCATTAAATATCTAGGGACTCCAAACCTCAGAAAAATAACTTCTTTAAGCATCTTAATAGAAGTGTTATGATCAACACTACTAGTTGGAATAGTTTCTACCCACTTAGTGATGTAATCAACAGCAACTAAAATATGTGTATACCCATTAGAGGAAAGAAAAGGTCCCATATAATCAAAGCCCCAAACATCAAATGGTTCAATAACAGGTGAATAATTCATAGGCATTTCCTGACGTCTACTAATATTGTCAATTCTCTGGCATTCATCACAAGACAAGACAAACTTACGGGCATCCTTGAAGAGAGTAGGCCAATAAAAACCAGATTGCAATACCTTGTGTGCAGTTCTATCTCCAGCATGGTGTCCTCCGTAAGCTTCGGAGTGGCACTTGCGTAGGATCTGTTCCTGTTCATGCTCAGGTACACAATGTCTAATAACACCATCTACTCCTTCTTTATAAAGGTGTGGGTCATCCCAAAAGTAATGTCTTAAATCACAGAAAAACCTTTTCTTTTGCTGGTATGTGAAACTAGGTGGTATAAATTTAGCAACAATGTAATTAGCATAATCAGCATACCATGGAGTATTATGAGAAGCATTTATGACAGCTAATTGCTCATCAGGAAAGCTATCATCAATAGGTAGTGGGTCATCAAGAACATTTTCTAACCTAGACAAGTTGTCTGCAACGGGGTTATCAGCTCCCTTTCTATCAATAATATGCAAATCAAATTCTTGCAATAAGAGAACCCATCTAATAAGTCTAGGTTTAGCATCTTTCTTTTCCATAAGGTATTTAATAGCAGCATGATCAGTGTGAATAGTTACTTTGGAATCAACAATATAAGATCTGAACTTATCACAAGCAAAAACGACTGCTAAAAATTCTTTTTCAGTAGTAGCATAATTTCTCTGGGCACTGTCTAGAGTTTTACTAACATAATGAATAACATTCAATTTTTTACCAACTCTTTGTCCTAGAACAGCACCAACAACATAATCACTAGCATCACACATAATTTCAAAGGGTAGATTCCAATCAGGTGGTTGAACAATAGGTGCAACAATCAAGGCTTTCTTAAGTATTTCAAATGCTTCTACACAATCATCATCAAAAACAGAGGGAACATCTTTTTGCAAAAGATTAGTGAGAGGCCTAGAAATTTTAGAGAAGTCTTTAATAAACCTCCTATAGAAACCAGCATGACCAAGGAAACTTCTTATACCTTTGATATCTTTAGGACACGGCATCTTTTCAATAGCATCTACATTAGCTTTATCAACTTCAATACCTCTTTCAGAAATTTTATGCCCCAAGACAATACCTTCATTAACCATAAAGTGGCACTTCTCCCAATTCAAGACAAGATTAGTTTCTTCACATCTCTGCAAAACTCGATCAAGGTTGCTTAAGCAATCAACAAAAGAAGTTATGTAAACGAAGAAATCATCCATGAAAACCTCAACAATCTTTTCACAAAAGTCAGAGAATATAGCAGTCATACATCTTTGAAAGGTAGCAGGTGCATTGCATAAACCAAAAGGCATACGTCTATAAGAAAAGGTACAGAAAGGGCAAGTAAAAGTGGTCTTTTCTTGGTCCTCTTTTGACACAGGTATTTGAGAAAAACCAGAATAACCATCTAGAAAGCAAAAATGTGTAGTTTTGGATAATATTTCTAGCATTTGATCAATAAAAGGTAGAGGGTAATGATCTTTTCTAGTAGCTTTGTTTAATTTGCGAAAATCAATTACCATTCTATAACCTGTAACAATTCTTTGTGGAATCAATTCATTCTTATCATTAGGAACAACAGTAATACCTCCCTTCTTAGGGACACAATGAACAGGACTTAACCATCTACTATCAGCAATAGGATAAATGATACCTGCCTCCAGAAGTTTTAGTATTTCATTTCTTACCACTTCCTTCATCTTAGGATTTAACCGTCGTTGGTGATCAACAACTGGTTTAACATCAGGTTCCATATTAATTTTGTGCTGACATAGAGTGGGACTAATGCCCTTAAGATCATCAAGAGTATAGCGGCACGGTGCTTCCTCAGAGTTTTCAATAATTTCTTTTCTTCATGCTCTGAAAGGTTAGCACTAATAATAACAGGATATATCTTCTTTTCATCAAGATAAGCATATTTCAATGTATCAGGTAATTGTTTAAGCTCAAACACGGGATCACCCTTGGGTGGAGGAGGAACTCCAAGGATTTCAACAGGCAAATTGTGTTTCAAAATAGGCATTTGGTTAAACAATATTTCATCTAACTCCTTTCTTTCATTCATAAACATATCATTTTCATGATCTAGCAAATACTGTTCTAAAGGATCGGTAGGAGGCACGGCAATAGAAGGAAGACCAATGATTTCATCCTTGCTAGGCAATTCCTTATCATGGGGTTGTTTACGAAATTTAGAGAAATTAAAATCATGAGACACATCCCCAAAGCTTACAGTAACAATTTCTTTCTCACAGTCTATCCTAGCATTAACAATATTCAAGAAAGGCCTAACAAATATAATGGGACAAAAATCATCTTGTGGGGAACCAAGAACAAGAAAATCAGTATGGTATTTTATTTTCCCACACAAGACTTCAACATCTCTAACAATCCCAATTGGTGATATAATATCTCTATTGGCAAGTTTAATAGTAACATCAATATCTTCTATCTCAGTAGGTGCAATATCATTCATAATTTCTTGATATAAGGTATAAGGAATTGCACTCACACTAGCACCCACATTACATAAACCATGATAACAATGATCTCCTATTTTAACAGAAACAACAGGCATGCCAACAACGGATCTATGTTTATCTTTAATATCAGGTTTAGCAATTCTAGCAGCTTCACCATAGAAATAAATAACATGCTCATCAATATTATCGACCAAGAGATCTTTAACCATAGCAATACTAGGTTCAACTTTAATTTGTTCAGGTGGTGTAGGTGTTCTAATATTACTCTTACGAACCACAGTTGAAGCTTTAGCATGATCCTTTATTCTAACATGAAAAGGTGGTTTCTCAATATAAGCAGTAGGAACAATAGGATCAACATTATAAGTAATAGTTTCTTCTTCAACTTTAATAGGTTCTACTACTTTTACTTCAATGGGAGGATGATATTTAAACCACTTCTCCTTAGGGAGATCAACATGAGTAGCAAATGATTCACAAAAGGAAGCTACTATCTCAGAGTCAAGTCCATATTTAGTGCTAAAATCACGAAAAGCATCGGTATCCATGAAAGATTTAACACAATCAAACTTAAGGTTTATACCTGACTCATTACCTTCGTCGAGTTCCCAATCTTCAGAGTTGAGTTTAATTCTTTCCAATAAATCCCATTTGAATTTAATAGTCTTCTTCATAAAAGAACCAGTGCAAGAAGTATCGAGCATGGATTGATCATTACGAGAAAGCTGAGCATAAAAATTCTGAATAATAATTTCCCTTGAGAGCTCATGATTGGGGCATGAATATAACATTGACTTAAGCCTCCCCCAAGCTTGAGCGATACTTTCTCCTTCACGAGGCCAAGAATTATAAATATAATTCTGATCACGATGAACCAGATGCATAGGATAAAACTTCTTATGAAATTCCAATTTTAATCAGTTGTAGTTCCATGATCCAATATCATCACATAGCCTATACCATGTCAATGACTTCTCCTTCAAAGATAAAGGGAAGACCTTCTTCTTGACCTCATCCTCGGGCAAACCTGCAAGCTTAAATAATTCACAAACTTCATCCACATAGATTAGATGCATATCAGGATGTAATGTTCCATCTCCTGCATAAGGATTAGCTAGCAGTTTCTCTATCATACCCGAAGAAATTTCATAATAAATATTTTCAGTAGGTTCAGTAGGTTGAGGGGAAACTCTTTGCTCTTCCGTTTGGGGTGAAGATACCCCGAAAAAGCCCCTCAAAGGATTATTTTCCATAGTGACAAGTGACAGTAAATTTCAGCATGTAATATAAATGTTTCCTTACCAAATTCCACTTACCAAAGGCGCTTCACTCCCCGGCAACTGCGCCAAAAAAGAGTCTTGATGAACCACAAGTAAACGGGATCTATCATAGTCCTTTCGATAAGTAAGAGTGTCGAACCCAACAAGGAGCAGAAGGAAATGACAAGCGGTTTTTAGCAAGGTATTCTCTGCAAGCACTGAAATTATCGGTAACAGATAGTTGTGTAATAAGATAATTCATAACGGGTAACAAGTAACAAAAGTAACTAAGGTGCAGCAAGGTGGCCCAATCCTTTTTGTAGCAAAGGACAAGCCTGGACAAACTCTTATACCCTGTTCAAGAATTCATCTGATTAACCAGTTACCTTGCCGATTAATCCCTACTTGTAGGGTCACCGAGTAGCCGATAAACCGATAAATCATCTGATTAATTGATTAAATGACCGATTAACTTGCCGACTAGCCTATTAATCCGCTACTTGCCAGCTAACCGAGCAGCTACCTGTTAACTATTTCCTCAACAATGCTCTTATATAAAGCAAAGTGCTCCCGAGGACACATGGGAATTACTGCCAAGCTAGTTTTCATCATGCTAATATGATTCGTGTTCGTTACTTTTATAATTTGATATGTGGGTGGACTGGTGCTTGGGTGCTGCCCTTACTTGGACAAGCCTCCCACTTATGATTAACCCCTCTCACAAGCATCCGTAACTACGAAAGAAGAATTAAGATAAATCTAACCATAGCATGAAACATATGGATCCAAATCAGCCCCTTACGAAGCAACGCATAAACTAGGGTTTAAGCTTCTGTCACTATAGCAACCCATCATCTACTTATTACTTCCCAATGCCTTCCCCTAGGCCCAAATCATGGTGAAGTGTCATGTAGTCGACGTTCACATAACACCACTAGAGGAAAGACAACATACATCTCATCAAAATATCGAACGAATACCAAATTCACATGATTACTTATAACAAGACTTCTCCCATGTCCTCAGGAAAACAACATAACTACTCACAAAGCATATTCATGTTCATAATCAGAGGAGTAATAATTATCATTAAGGATCTAAACATATGATCTTCCACCGAATAAACCAACTAGCATCAACTACAAGGAGTAATAAACACTACTAGCAACCCACAATTACCAATTTGAGGTTTTGAGACAATGATCGGATACAAGAGATGAACTAGGGCTTGATAGGAGATGGTGTTTGTGAAGATGTTGACGGAGATTGACCCCCTCTCGATGAGAGGATCATTGGTGATGACGATGGCTTCGATTTCCCTCTCCCGGAGGGAAGTTTCTCCAGCAGAACAGCTCCGTCGGAGCCCTAGATTGGTTCTGCCCAGGTTCCGCCTCGAGACGGCGGCGCTTCATCCCGAAAGCTTATGATTTTTTCTAGGTCAAAACACATCATATAGCAGAAGATGGGCATCGGGGGCCTGCCAGGTGGCGCACAAGGCAGGGAGGCGCGCCCAGGGGGTAGGGCGCGCCCCCACCCTTGTGGTTTCCTGGTGGGTTCCCTCAGGTGCTTTCTTCGCCCAATATTTTATATATATTCCAAAATAATTCTCCGTGAAGTTTCTGGACTTTTGGAGTTGTGCAGAATAGGTCTCTCAGATTTGCTCCTTTTCCAGCCCAGAATTCCAGCTGCCGGCATTCTCCCTCTTCATATAAACCTTGTAAAATAAGAGAGAAAAGGCATATGTATTGTGCTAGAATGTGTAATAACAGCCCATAATGCAATAAATATCAATATAAAAGCATGATGCAAAATGGACGTATCAACTCCCCCAAGCGAAAGCCGAAATCGAAAAATATGTCCACATGTTTAGAGATAGAGGTGTCGATAAAATAAAATACGGACATGAGGGCATCATGATCATCTGTAGACCACAATTTTTAGAGGCGGTAAAGGTGAAGAGACAAGTGTAAATCATTTTGACTGCCGATGGTGTTGAAGAAGCGGAATGCCCATAATGTGCCTTCCTGCATGCCATAGGCACAAACAACTTCTGTCCAACCCCTTGTGATGATCGCCCACCCATCCTTCACCGCCTTCAGGAAGACTTATAGAGCATTATCATGGTAGCATGGATTATATACTTTAACCTTAGTTGCCTCCACTCCGGTGATGTAGTTTGCAAGGTAATCATCAGTAAATAGCTTCGAAAACCACTGAAAAGAGAAAATATTCAGATAGTGAGGTCTAATAGAGTAACTTGTTGTGGGCGGGTGGAAAAGGCAACACATTACTTACCATCCTAAAGTTCACTATTATCTTGGACAAAGTGTAAATAAAGAGCTTAATTCCCATCACCTCTTTCTTTCGCCTAACAATCTTTCTTAGTTTCCTCACTTGACGCTTGTTCATGAATATCTCATTGCCCCATACGCAAAAGGGATCAAAGCGTGGATCAGTACCACTCATATATGTACCTACAAGCAACCAGTAAATGTTAGAAGCTAAACTGAGATTGCACAAATGATGTAAAATACAACTACCTACGTTCCTAGGTACAAGTATTTTTAGAGATTTCAATATGAACTACATACGAATGTATGTAGAATTATAGATATAGTTTAGATTAGAATCTAGATTCACTCATTTAGCTCCATATGTAGTCTATATTGGAATCTCTAAAAATACTTATATTTAGGAACAAATGGTGTATAAGACATGGGATGCAGCTATCCTCGACGGCAAACAACAGCATCACCCATTGTAGCCCTGTGTAAGTTCATGGAAAGCCAATGTTAACTACAACAGGGTTAACATCTACCAAAAATAGCAAATGGTAATAAAACGGCAACATCTGTAGTGATATCTTCATTGCGAAAGAGTAGCATGGTAGCAAAGGGACGGATTAAAAAATGGATACAACTGTTAATTGCAACAGGCTTAACAGCATCCTAAGTCATGTTTTGTAAGTTTGTAGCCAATGAAATACAATTGTTTAAAAATGGATACAACTGTTAATTGCAATAGGCTTAATGGCCATTGAAACTGGTAGTGATAAAAATGCAATTGGCAGAGTTAAACATCACAAGGCAGGTGCTGCCAGAGCAGAGAATGGCCCAGTTGTCTATAAAAAGGTAGGGAAAATAGCTAAAACATGTTAGGCATGTTTACTACAACATGCTTAATACATCGACCGTACAAAACATAGCCATTAATTGCAACTGGTATTGGTAAGATTGAACTGGTGAGTTCATACTTGGTAAGTCCTGAGAGGTAGTTGCTGGGGCACTTCATCTTGGCCAGAGCCCGCCCAAAGTCAGCGGCGGTGGAGGCGAGCTCTTCCTCCGGGTCGAAGCGTGGATCAGTGCCGCCGACATGTGTACCTACAAGAAGCAAGTAAATGTTAGAAGCCAAACTGCAATTGCACAAATGATGTAAAATACTATAAGACATGGGATGCAGCTAACCTCGACGGCAAACAACAGCATCGCCCGTTATGGCCCTGCGTAAGTACATGGAAAGGCATGTTAAGTACAACAGGGTTAGCATCCACCAAAAATAGCAAATGGGCAGCATCTCTAGTATATCTTCATTGCGGAGAGTAGCACGGTAGCAAAGGGACAGATTAAAAAATGGATACAACTGTTAATTGCAACAGGCTTAACAGCATCCTAAGTCATGTTTTGTAAGTTTGTAGCCATTGAGATACAACTATTTCAAAATGGATACAACTGTTAATTGCAATAGGCTTAATAGCCATTGAAACCGGTACTGATAAAAATGCAATTGGCAGAGTTAAACATCACAAGGCAGGTGCTGCCAGAGCAGAGAATGGCCCAGTTGTCTATAAAAAGGTAGGGAAAATAGCTAAAATGTGTTAGACATGTTTACTACAACATGCTTAATACATCGACCATACAAAACATAGCCATTAATTGCAACTAGTATTGGTAAGATTGAACTGGTGAGTTCATACTTGGTAAGTCCTGAGAGGTAGTTGTTGGGGCACTTCATCTTGGCCAGAGCCCGCCCAAAGTCAGCGGCGGCGAAGGCGAGCTGTTCCTCCGGGTCAAAGCGTGGATCAATGCCACTGACATGTGTACCTACAGGCAACCAGTAAATGTTAGAAGTTAAACTGCAATTGCACAAATGATGTGAAATACTGTAAGACATGGGATGCAGCTAACCTCGACGGCAAGCAACAGCATCAGCCGTTATGACCCTGCATAAGTACATGGACATGCATGTTAAGTACAACAGGGTTAGCATCCACCAAAAATAGCAAATGGGCAGCATCTCTAGTGATATCCTGTGTCATGTATTGTAAGTTTGTTGCTGGTATTGGTGAAATTGAGATGGACAGTTAATACTTGAACATCACATAGTGTGCAGTTCTGAAATAAACAAGGTACGAACATGCTTAATACATCAACCGTACAAAACATAGCCATTGTAAGTGGTATTGGTAAGATTGAGCTGGTCAGATCATACCTGGTAAGTCCTGGGGGGTAGTCGCTGAGGCACTTCATCTGGGCCAGATCCTGCACCAAGTCGGCAGCGGCGGAGGCGAGGTGTTCCTCCGGGTCAACATGCACAACGGCCATCGCGCCATCAACCGCCATCAGCTCCTCGACCTCCACGTGATATGTGGTTGGGCTTGCACAGCGATGCTCTGGAGGTAGGGGCGGTGGGGATTTGGAGGCATGAGGATGTTTCACAGGCGCCATTTAAGCAATCAGGCCGGGGGCGTGATAGAGATCGGTGGGTTACCTGACTAGATCCGAGCAGAACATAGATGTGGTTGAAGCTGTGGTTGCGGCGGCGGCGGTTTGAGCTGCCGGTAGGGGGGAGGGGGGGAGGGGGAGATACTGAGGAAATTTGATGGGTGGGGATGTGGTGGGAGGAATAAATTCTGAAATCGCACGCCTAATGAAAATACTCGTGTGCGAGACTTGAAACTTGGGCGGGGGAAACACGCAACGCAGACGAAGCGCGTAAAATACTCGTGTGCGAGAAAAGAGAAAATTGGCATATCCCATCTCCAAAAAATGTACACGTGTAGTTGATTTTTTCAGTCAATGGTATGCCTGGTTTATTAGGAAACATCGCAGAGGTAACTGACTTATGGATCATTAACGCAAAAAAATGCACATGGGTACGCCATAGAAACCGTGTGTTTTTTGATCTTCTAATAATTCTTATATCTATCAGCATCTCCAACCGCACCTAATTTCAAAAATCTCTTTCATTGTATCAGGATTATTCAATGTACATGAACGAGGCAGGGTGACACCCGATGAGCAATCATCGTTTTATGAAATGCAATCAAGTGTCAACCTGCCTCGCTTGCATAGCCAGATTTGATCCTATACAACAAGAGAGAAGCTTGCTGCCATCCGCCGCCGCGGCAATTTAAGCCAGTGTGCGGCCAACTCACGCGGCGAGGTGGGACTAAAAACCAGCTACGGCCAGCTCTAGTCTCCTCCGGTGGCTGCGGGCGGACGTTTCGGGAGTATTTATGGCCCGGGTGCGGCTACAAAACTTCAGTGAACACATGCTAATCAACGCTCAAAGCCCTCAAAGGATGCGCTTACCGACATTGTACGTTAATAATAGATAGTACCAACTTAAAGTACTACTGGTAATTTTCTCTATAACTAGTACGTATGTAGTACTGATAGATGCTCGTAATTAATTATACAAACTTACGGGCGACACACGCACTAACTACTTCTCACATGCTTCCATCGGGGCATGTTGGCCAGACGTCGGCATTCTCCTTCCCGGCCTTGTAGGCGGCAGCCCATCGTGCTTCGATCTCCGCCAAGCTCTTCTCAGCACTGCGTGCAGCCTCTTCTTTCTTGCGGCGGCGGGACTCTCTTTTCTTGACTGCTTTCTGCCTTTTCCGCTCCTTCTATGCGGCTTTGGCCACCTCTAGATCCACCGCCCATTCGGCCATGGCAGCCTCAAAGTCCGCCCATGTAATTTTGTGGCTGCCGACGGCGATGAACTCGGCGCGGCGAGATGCCATCGCTTCCATACCATGTGTGCGGTCACGGGCGGCGAGGAACATGGCGCGGCGGGATGCCATCGCTTCCTTACCAGTTACTGTGTGCCGCGGTGCCATGAACGACGCTTGGAGAGAGCTCTGATGGAGTGGCCGGGCAGCCGTACAGTGCGGTGGTTTTTAAGAGCTCAATGACAAACGACGAAGGAAATTTGGCTTCCCTTACAATTTTGCTCGTTCATTATCACACACGGTTCATCTCCGTCGCCTCCGAAAACAGTGTGCGTTGAGCCTATTGTGTATTGCGTTATGATTGGCCGGAACCCCAGCCACGCGGATCGCGCGTGTGCACCATAGGATGCGCCACGATCGAACGGCAATCCACGTCCCTCACATCACACCTGTGCAGCTGTAGCTGGATTGGATTTATATGTGCTAAATGCCTAGAAAATGCACATAATCCCCTAAATATGGTAAATGAGCCCGGAAAAATGCCAAATTTGAACACGGTGATTTGCAGGGTGTATGTTCATCGTAGAAAAAAACTCCAGGGCAAAGAACGAAGAAAATTTGGATTCCCCTTCAATCTTGGTGATTTCCCTCTCTAAAGCATGGAACTTCCTCGGTGATGGTTTGATTTATGAAGGGCATGCATGACAACATAAGCCAAACCTTCTCAAATTTTTACCAGTGCATGGTGAGGCCATACCATGGCACCATGCCAGGCATCATGTTTTTCAAGCATTTATTTCATTTTTGTATAGTTGAAAACCCAATAAACAAACATTTGTGGTTGATTATTGCCACACATTTCATCGAAATATCTGCCCATTTCTTGTAAAAGGCATGAGAATTTACTAAATGGCACGAGCATGGTTTTCCAGGCCGTTCTTGTGCACCCTTTCATGCACCGATTGTTTGAACTTGAATTATGTGCATTAATGCCTAAGAAATGGACATAATCCCCTAAATATGGTAAATGAACCTGGAAAAGTGCCAAATTTGAACACGGTGATTTGCAGGGTGTATGTTCATCGTAGAAAAAAACTCATGGACAAAGGAAATTTGGATCCCCCTTCAATATTGGTGATTTCCCCCTCGAAACCATGAAACTTCCTCGGTGATGGTTCGATTTATGAAAGGCGTGCATGACGACATAAGGCAAACATTCTCAAATATTTACCAGGGCACGGTGAGGCCATACCATGGCACCACGCCAGGCGTCATGTTTTCCAAGCATGTATTTCATTTTTGTATAGTTGTTAACCCAGCAAACGACGCGTTTGTGGTTGACTATTGCCACACATTTCCTTGAAATCTCTGCCCATTCCTTGTAAAAGGCATGAGAATTTACTAAATAGCACGAGCATGGTTTTCCAGACCGTTCTTGTGCACCTTTTCATGCACCGATTGTTCGAATTTGAATTATGTGCATTAATGCCTAGAAAATGCACATAATCCCCTAAATATGGTAAATGAGCCTGGAAAATTGTCAAATTTGAACACGTTGCATTGGAGGGGGTATGTTGATCGTTGAAAAAAAATGGAATGACAAACTAGGATGGAAATTTGGATTCCCCTTCAATCTTGGTTATTTGCCTCTCGAAAGCATGGAACTTCCTCGGTGATGGTTCGATTTATGAAGGGCGTGCATGACAACATAAACAAAACCTTCTTAGCTTTTTACCAGGGTATGGTGAGGCCATACCATGGCACCATGCCAGTCGTCATGTTTTTCAAGCACGTATTTCATTTTTCTATAGTTGATAACCCAGTAAATGACGCGTTTGTGGTTGACTATTGCCACGCATTCCCTTGAAATCTCTGCCAATTCCTTGTAAAAGGCATGATAATTTACTAAATACCACGAGTATGGTTTTCCAGACCGTTCTTGTGCACCTTTTCATGCACCAATTGTTCGAATTTGAATTATGTGGATTAATGCCTAGAAAATGCACATAATCCCCTAAATATGGTAAATGAGCTCGAAAAAATGCCAAATTTGAACACGTTGCATTCGAGGGGGTATGTTGATTGTAGAAAAAACTGAATGACAAACTAGGAAGGAAATTTGGATTCCCAGCCCCTTCAATCTTGGTGATTTCCCCCACGAAACCATGAAAATTCCTCGGTGATGGTTCGATTTATGAATGGCGTGCACGACGACATAAGCCAAACCTTCTCAAATTTTTACCAGGGCATGGTGAGGTCATACCATGGCACCATGCCAGCCGTCATGTTTTTCAAGCATGTATTTCATTTTTCTACAGTTGAAACACCAATAAACGACGTGTTTGTGGTTGACTATTGCCACACATTTTCGTGAAATCTCTGCCCATTCCTTGTAAAAGGCATGAGAATTTACTAAATAGCATGATCATGGTTTTCCAGACCGTTCTCATGTACCTTTTCATGCACCGATTGTTTGAATTTGAATTACATGCATTAATGCCTAGAAAATGCACATAATCCCCTAAATATTGTAAATGAACCAGAAAAAGTGCCAAATTTGAACATGGTGATTTGCAGGGTTTATGTTCATCGTAGAAAAAAACTAATGGACAAAGGACAAAGGAAATTTGGATTCCCCTTCAATCTCGGTGATTTACTAATCGCACACGATTCATCTTCGTCGCCTCTGCGAACCGTGTGTGTTCACCCACACATGCAAAAGGAAAAAGAAAACCATCGCCCACTTCGTCCCCACCCACTCGCTGCGGACTCCTCCGCAACTCTGCACCTCATCAACTTCTATCGCGGCAGCCACCCTAAGCTCGACGGCTGTCGTCGACGGGCGGAGGTCGCGCTCCAAACGGCATGGGATTTCGCCCCTACCACTTTATGCCGCCTATCTGCACCGACATTCTAGACTCTGGTCGATTGGGGTTTTCTGTGGGATTGGGCCGGGGATTTTTCTCATGGAGAAGGTAATCAATTTAGCGAAATATTCACTCATCTCTTATCGTAGTCCGTCTGTCGCTGTTAATCAACCGGCGGAAATCGTCGTGGATTCATTTTTCTTCTAGCTGATTCGAGGGTTTTCATTCATGTGTCCACAGTGCGAGCACAAATTGGGCAAGTGTGGTCACGGCCAGTCGGAAACGAAGTTCTATCTCACCATTCCGGATGACTTCAGGGAGCGCTCGGTATGTTCAATCTCACCCTACCACGGTCGTCATGGCCTAAATTTGTGAACATATACCGTGTGTTGCTACATTTGGATAAAAGGTACAGTGCCATGTGCAGCCTAGATGTCGAAGCCGACCCCCCCCCCTATATTAGGCAAATTTATGATGTATTGTTCATTCAGTTACTCTCATATTTGCATCAAATCTTTGGTACATTATCTATTTTTAATTATATATTTTTGTACTTTGCTGTCATCTATATATTGATCTGTTCTATCATTTACTCTCATATTTGCATCTTGCTCTGTTATTTCAATATATCTAATTTACGATCTTAATTTTCATTTCAAGCAGTACATCCCTTGCTTTGCACTAACAGGAGTAGAAGGAAATCTTGGGCTTTACTTTGTTGATGACTCCATGGATGTCATATTGACAACGCAGCATCGAATTACAATGACAGTTAGCGTAAAACTTGATAAAGATGGTCACTCCTATTTTGATGCGGACCTTTGAAGAAAAATGTCTAAGTGTTATGAACTGAAAGCTGGTAATAAAATTCTAGTGCGTGCACCATAGCCTGGTCTAATTAACATGGATGTTTACTTCCCCAACGTCATCAGCCGATCAAAGTCTGATCGAGGTTAGTGTCCTTTCAACTTCTCCATGTTGGCATATTACTTAGCAAAATCGGGGTATTTGTTCTGACTAATTGATCACTATTTAAGCAACCAATTGTGATTTCATTTTCTGACTCCGTTCCTAGGCAGTAACAAATTCTATTTACCAATTTATGCGCACTATATGTTCTTCTGCCATGTTCTGAATAAATAATACCTTTCCACCTTTTAAGCAGGATATGTTGGATGCATAGTGAATGATCTATATGTTACTAAGCGTACCAAATTTCACTAGAAGGACTTGAAGCATGTCATAAACTTTGTCGCTAATTTGACAGAGATAGCACAACGTATGAACGCTGGATTTTGGATGGGATTAATTATACCTATGGTGCACACATTGAACAAGACCAATTGTGTGCACAAAATGCTGGTACAAAGTCTTATTTTTATGTTGATGCTCATAAACTATATATATCTTCAACGATATGTTACAATTGGTTTTTATTCTACATTTCAACAGAAATTGCCCGCTGTAGCTGTTCCTAGATCGATTTCGCGGCGTGGTCGAATTACACTTGTGCCTGCTAATAACGCCAAAGTGATTGCAAGGTACTGCATTTCCCACAGAAATGGAACCATTCAAATTAACAAGTTCTCGCTTGTCGTGGCAATGCATCCATATTGGAAAATTGGAGACACTGTTCTACTCATGCTCTACCAAGGCACGTGAGGGCTCTTCCTTTTCATTGACGAGATGCCGAGTCACCGTGATCAAGCTGCTTCCAGCAGATAGTTGTGGTTGTTGGCCCTCAGCCTCTTAAAATGTGCTAGCTGTTACTATGTTAAGTATGTAGATATAGACCTTATGGTTGTTGGCCCTCAGCCTCTTAAAATGTGATAGTTGTTACTATGTTAAGTATGTAGATATGGACCATATGGTTGTCCAAACCGTGTTACGAAGATCCTCCTTTTGTCAAATAGTGTAACCACTATGTATATGTTACTCAAATGCTTTTAGCCAAGTTCTTAAATTTTCATGGAAAGTATTAGTATCGTACATAGTTCATTGAGTTTAAGCGTGTGCCCGGTAGAGCGGTAGAGTAGAGGACGCCCATGTTTTGGATGTGGCGATCAGCACCGATGTCCAGAAGGCATTTGCATATTAATTGTTCATATTGCAAATTCACACACGTGTTAACATAAGGAAACATATGTGTAACTTACTAATCATCGCACACGAGTACTCACAGACGCATCATGTGCGATACTCCTAGACAACGCAAGCAACTAGTTTGCAATTTTCAAAGTTTTTTGTACACACAGAATCGCACACGAATTAACTGTAGTAACCGTCTGTGTTGTAATTTCTCATCACAAACAGTTCATCCGAGTAGGCTGTTTGCCGTGTATCACAGACATCGTGTTTACATGACTCGTTTGTGTTCTTTTGGCTCATCGCAAATAGTTCATCTATGCGAACTGTATGCCGCATATCACACACATCTTGTTAAGTTGAACCGTTTCTGTTGTGTTCCCTAATCGAAAATAGTTCGTCCGAGTGAACCATATGCCGTATATCACACACACACCTTGATCTAGCTAACCATTTATGTTGCACTCCCTAATAGCAAACAGTTCATCTGAGCGAACTGTATGCCGTATATTGCACACACCTTGATATGGCTGTCCGTTTCTGTTGTTCTTTCTCATCACAAACAGTTTGTATGGATCATCCGTGTACCCTGCATCACACACGCAACTAAAATCTGAACCGTGTTTGATGTCTCCGCCATCGCAAATGTTTTGCATCTTTTTTGACGGGTTTTTTACATCGCCGTTTGCGATTAATGCATCGCACACAATTTCGTCAAAGGGTCTCTGATCGTAGTGTTGCGTTGGCAGCATCCTGCAGTAGTGTGTGATCGTGAGAGGATCACAGTGGTATCATGGATACCGAAGTTGGTTGATGTTTATGGTGTCATGTGATGATCCCGGGTAAAGATCAAGCTCCTTGTGGTCTTGTGGTCACTACGGTATTGTTAATACCAAGCTTGGTTGAACCTGAGGTTGTTGTGCAATGTCCGCGATGGTAAGTTGATGCATGAGTTGGTTACGAGGTAACCCCAAAACAGAGTAAGTTGGTTCATGATATTATTAATATGCTGCATGCTAGTATCATCCTGTTCATATCATGGGTGACATGCCATGCTCATCCTGTATTGGTCTAGTTGAATCGTGCTCAGAATTGTTTAACCTGTAAATGCCATGCGTTTGTTTGTCTTCATTGCTTTTGGTTGCTGTGAGCTTGCGAGTACATTCAAAGTACTCACCTTGCGTGTCATGCTAGTTTGCAGGTCATGCCGTGTTTGCTTGATTGCTGAGGATCCCGAGTTTGCGAGCTAGGATACGCGTTCCAACCAGAGTTCCTGCGGAGTGGAGTCCATCGCTGTCGTCGTTGTTCCGCTGCTATGAGTTGTTCTGCTGTTAGCATAGAGCAACCTGAGTAGGCATAGTGTCACCGTGCCGATGTAATTCCTTGTTATATCGAAACCCTTGTATCCGTATCATTTGTAATAAAGAGCTGTTTTGTTCTATGCCAAGCAGTGTCGTATTCCAGAAGACTTGATCTCTGGGCTGGAATACGGGGTGTTCCGGTCTCTCTGAGCCGGGGTGCCACAACGGTTGGTATCAAAGCAGGTCTGGCTGTAGGACGCCCTAGCCCACGCAAATGTTAGAAACCGGTAGCATACAGTCTAGTCAGTTTGGTGCATTTGGTTGTTGTATTTGTTTGTCGCATAGCATGCATATTGACTTATTATCTTGTCGCTAACGATTGATCTTGTGAGTGTAGGTGGCATCGGTTTCGATCCACTACCTGCACCCTCCAGCTTTGCATCCCTGTTTCTCGCTATTTGGCGTCATCTCTGTCCCAGCAGAGTGATGCCGAGGTACCTAGTGTTCCAAACACCATTTGCTGGATTTATGTTCCAGTATCACATTGATATCTTTCCGCTAGCCACCCCTATCATTTCGGTGATAGACATGTTTCTATCCCAGATCTTGCTGTCCCACTCGCCGCTTCGGCAACCCTTAATGATCTTTGTAATCAGAAAAGGGCAATGCCAGCAAGCCCTATTTCACCACTCTCCTACCATGTCACCCATTCTCTGGATGAGTACGTTTCTCTTCCGTCCGCTTGATGATGTTGTGGCCGTGACATCCGTGTTCCGCTACAAGATCACCAAGTCCGTCCTCACCTCCGCATCCATCGAGATACAACTGGTGTTATGCCATTGTTTGGTGTAGTTTGTTTACACCAACCCCTCCACACGTGAAATCACTTTCGTGCACATCGCCACAGCATATTAGATCACAGTACCGGAGTTTCCACAAGATTTCTGTGCTTAAGTATGCATGCATATTGTTGCTGTGATTAGCTATAATATATGATACTGTTTGTATGCCTTGTGTGCTTTTGTTTTATTCATTTATTTTGCTTATTTCTTTGGGCCCTCGGTGTTACCTTATTGTCCCCTTATTAAAGTTGCTCACCAACCAACACCGGACCCGAAGAATCAGCGAGGAGTTCAATTATTGGAAGCTCAGCTAAGCACTATGGAATTCTCAGCCGACTGCATTATATTGGGCATATCTGGTCTGAATACAAATGATATCCTAGATTGATTACCATCATACAAGTATACATCAGTGCGCATTCTTCATAGCAGTAATGATCAAATCAGCCGGAAGACAAATGGTGTGCAAGGCCAACAGTATAGTTTCAGTCAAAGATATGGTTCATATACAAGGTCTGATTCTGCTAATGAGTAAGATTTGAACCATGCTATATTCTGGAAACCAGCCAGAATGTACTATGAAGTCAGTACTCAGCAAGAAGGATAGTCGAACAACTCTTTTCATACCCGTAACTGGCAACAGGAATATTAAAAGTTATATATATGTTATTCAGTCCGCATATCACAGAGAGATGCTTCTGGTGTATGCAACCCAATCTTTCCCCGCAAGCTACCAGAGAAGCTTACAATGCAAGGTTCCTCGGTCTTCATCAATATGATATGTGGATGACTTCCCTTGCAAGATACTCAGGCTTCCTCAGTAAGCTACCGCAAAAGCTTCTGCATAAGATACCGAGTCTTCCCCAGCAAGCCATTAAGGGGGGAAGCTTCTGAAGCACGATATCCAGTCTTCTTCAGCAAGCTGCCCCAGCAAGAGCTTCGAGCACAAGCTGTTTAGTCTTCCCCAGCAAGATACTCTTGATGGCTTCCAACACAAGCTATCCAATCTTCCTTAGTACGGCATCGGTGCAAGGTGTTACACAATGAGTTGGCAGCATATGGCAGTGCATTCCAAGAATCAGATTTGCAACCGTTTAGTCAGAAACAAGAGTCAGTCAGAACACAAGTATGTATCGGGAATCAGACCCTGTTATATATATACTGTGAGCATGCTGCCAGGTTCATACAAGTCACTTGTACGATGATGAAGTTGAGGAAAGCATCCAACAACCTCACCAGTTATATACCTCAGTGGGTTATGCAAGGACCGACAAAGTTTGAAGAAAGACCACCTATGGCAACAATTTTGACAGTGCTTATCAGGGCCAGCTTCCTCACACCCGACAAGGTGATGTGATCAACCTTTGTTACTGTCTTGTATGATGGAAGACAACAATGAGCTCCGTACAAGCACACATGGACCTAGTATATATTCTATGGCCCGAGAAATGAATAAGGTCACGGTATGATTGCCGGAATACTGCACCTGACATCACTTATGGTCACACAGAGAATTAAGGATATATGTGGAAAAGTTCTTTCAGCAAAGGGTCCAGACAAAGAGAACAAAAATGAAGGAGCAAGACTGGCAATACAGCTATGGTACTTGTTGCATGACCAACATGGTACAGATACCCTGGACCATCTGAGTCAGTATCGATCACCATGAATATATGCCCAAGGGGTCTACTCCGTCGTGGTAAGGACCTCATATATGGCAACCCGCTCAGCCAACTGTATATGCTCAGATTTGTCAGTATCGACTATCCAAGTCTGCCCTGTCACGACAAAGGCCAGCTCAACAAATTGACTCCAGCAACTGTGTTGTGGCATCACACGGTCTACTACCCACATGGGTATACCGACAGAATGAGGAATCAGAATTTTGAACAACAATCTCGAAGCATGTGCCCTCACATATGGGAATCAGTTAAAGAATAGCCTGCCGAGAACAAGATCCTTTTGTCAAAATTACCATCAGCCAAGTCTATGGATACTATCGTTATAAGTCCGTACACCTTTATCTTGGTCATGACAGACGACAGTCAAATCTTTGGTATGGACTTGATACTCAAGACAGTGGGGCTAGCCAAGATAATTCAGGAATCCCTGCCAGAAGTCATATTCCGCCAGGAGAACAATTATGATTCACAGCACTATTTTGAAACCGGAGGACATGCATCATTTTGAGTGACCCAATGCAAGGGGTAAAAGATTGGTGTCCATCAGGAAAATCTATTTACAGCTCCATGGAATGTTGTCAGTGCTGGATATAAGAAAGACACATCCGTGGGAAACAACTCTCGGACTTGTGAGAAGGGCATATATTCCAATCATGATAATCTTTCGCACCCAAGTCAGCAGATATGAAAGAAATTGGAGCCAGTGTAAGCATGAACAAGTGAGGTAATATCAGTCAGAATAAGTATACAGTGAAGCAAACCACCCCAGAGCGAGACAGTCAAGTCATATAAAATTCAACGGGAACATCATACAAGGAAAAAGGATACCCGAGTTGGAAACAGTCTCCTTAAGTCAGAATATTCATACTTGTTCCCTGAGCAACCAAATCTCGAGGACGAGATTTCTTTAAGAGGGGAAGGTTTGTGACACCCTGGATTTTGGCCCTTTATTTTTCTTTTGTTTTTCTTTGGATTTTTGATTTAAATTGTTTTTTCTGTGGCTCTGTGGTCCTGAAACCTGGGAAGATCATCTCTTCTCAGGCTCCCAAGTGGCTTCTCATGCTCAAAACCATCTCAAGACCATGTCATTTCCCATCTTGGACCAATCCCAATATTCGTTTTCTTGGGGATATTCCCTTTTGCTATTAAAGGAATAACCCTGTCTGCCCTAGGTTGTGAAGCAACCTATATTTCTGTCTTCCACAAAATTTCTAAATAATTCTCATAAATCCTTTGGGACATATCTTCAACAGATATGTCAAAACCCTCCCTTGACATCATAAAAAATAATTCATTAATATTCCTTTTCCTATTTTGCCCTACCTGGCACTTGGTGAAGGAAGTGTCATTTATCTTTGCTTGATTGACCCCAAACTTTTTGGGAACCGTTTCCTATCCATATCACGGCCACATGATAAAATTCAACTCAATTTGCCTAGTGAATCTTCCTCAGCAAATTTCCAAAGTTTCTGTCTAAGGGAAGTCTTCGTGAAGGAAGTACTAGCTAGGGTAATCCAAATGAGTTAAAATTTTGCAAGGTCCTTCATATGATCAAACCATGACTCTTCTCCAAATTTGAGCTCATGTCATCACACTATGTGTGCTCAGCATCAAATCTTGGTTTCTGGTCAGATTTTCAGGTTGTGAAGCAACTATATTTTATATTGCTTCATTATTGCTGTAAATTTACCAGGACATTCTCCTACCCATATAAACCCTCTCCATAAAATTTGGGCTCATTTCATTCATCCATTATATCTCTAGAATTTTTCTAAAATTCTATGCAGAGAGGTGCATTACGAAGGAAGTACCACTTTGGCTTGTCCAAACGGTATGAAAATTTTATGGCACCCTCATATGCCTAAATCATCATTCCATGACCATTTTCAACTCCATCCAATCTGGCATGTGAGTGCCACTTCATTGTTTGCATTTCTGTACAGAATGGTGGGTTGTACAGCAAGTACTACCTAAACCCCTCTTCTTGAGCTGAAACCTTGCCATCATGATTACCTTAGTGAGTGATCAACACCAATCAAAGCTCATCCTTCATTTCCAAGTATCTGCTCCACAGCAAACTCCAAACACCTTGTTGTTCCCTCGTATTCTTGCTATCTGTGATCACACCAGTGAGTACTATGCTTGGCTCCTTCCTCTTTGGCCTTCTCCCTCGAATGACCAATCTACTGGACATGGTCGGCCGGCCAGGGTGCAAACGCGTGTGCATGTTCACGCGGTGACTGCATGGTCGGCATGCACGTCCGCGCGCTTTGGCAAACCGCGGCGCTGTGCTCGTCCGCTACCTCCTCTTCTCGAGCCCTCTCCATGTATGGTAGCTGCCCCGTGACCGTGCAGTCATTTCCCCTCTGCTGCCCTCTCCTATCCCATCACCGTTGTGTCGCTTTCGAGCTCGCCCGTGCCGCATAGCTCTCTGCTCCTCCATTGTCTGGTCGTCCGGGGCTTCTCGAGCGCTCCCGAGCCTCCCCGTGGCTATAAGTAGCACGCCCGAGGTCCTCTGCAGCTCGCAGCTCCCTCCCCTACCTTCCCCGCCCACCGGAGCTCACCATTTCCTCCTCTGTCCGCCGCGGTGGTCGCCGGCCTCGCCTCAATTCTGGCCACCCGAGCTCCTCCTTCTCCACCTCTAGCCACCACCATCTTCTTCCCCACATGCCGGAGCTCCTCCCCACCCTCTCATCTTCCCGCCGGAGTGCCCTGTGGCCGTGCCCCCATTGTTCGGCCGCCGCCTCCCCGGCTCTCTATTGCCGCAAGCCGCCGCCGCCCCAGGTCCTCCTCAACGCGCGTGGGCCTCTGAACGGGTGCCGCACTGCACCCCGCGGCCGCTGGTGCTCTCGCTCCGGCCGGAGGTGGCCGGAGGCAGCAGGCCCAGCGCTGGTGCCCCTCCTCTGCTCTGCTTTGTTTCACGCGAGGAGAAACACGAGGAGGAAGAAGACAGGCGTGCGAGGAGAGAGAAAGGACCGCGGGACCCACCTGTAAGTGACCCCACTGATCGGTCCAGCTGGATAAGTGGAATCATATTCGTGAGAATATGTTTCCCTTTTCAGAAAATGTATTATGTTTCTTCTTCGGCCCAAAGTACGCTTTCTCAGTTCTGAAAGCGTATTTCTCTGAAAGGCTCTTTCTGTTTTCAGCCGCCAGGGACTTGTTTGTGGAGAATTTTTCGCAGATTAATCCCTGTTCTTCATCCGTCCGTATCTTCGCAACCGTAACTCCGAATCAGGTGATTCCAAAGCCCACGTCTTCATCTCGTCGAGCCCGATCTATTGGTATCATTTTCACTATGTGTTCACATATTTTAAATGACCATTTTGCCCTTGCCCTTATCTAGCCCCCTCCAAGAGAGAATCTTTTCCGGTGAATCGTTCCGCGGCTTCACCGCACTTCTTCCCGGAGTATTCTTCATCCCCAGGCAAGCCACGACAGCCACTTGCATGATGGATTTGTAGTAGCCATGGTTTCCACTTGAATATTTAATCATTGTTTGCTCAGTACTACTATTATTACTGTTTCGATTATGCTTGTGGATCCATGCTTATCATTATACTATGTTCTTATGCACCTTGTTAGCATATGGTTTCTTGCTAGTATTATTCTCGTATGTCATGCTTGCTGGTAGTACATGCTGTTAATAGTGATGTTCATCTGATGCATGGTTATCGTCTGTTATGAAAGTACATGTGTTATACATGATCATCGCTATGCCATGTTCATCTGCATCAAGTAGACTAAGTACTTTATTATTGTTGATGCTAATGCTTCATATGTTAAGTGGTTATGCTTCCCACCCATGTTCATGTTGATATCATGTTCATATGCATTATTGTTTCATCATATTATTATGACTCAGCTCATTACATTCAAGTTAAACCGGACTTTAATACAACTTGAACACCTGTTGGCTGAGTCATAGTGTCATCGAGTCGAGCTGACCAGTGCAGCCACACTTGCCTTTATGGGAAGGCCTTAATGCGGTCTATTGTCATGCCTCTCGCTGGTTCCTCCAACTAGGGAAGGTTAGGTGCACGCTGCTCTGGCTCGGTAGGCGGCAATAACCTTGTGTGCCCGAGTTGTATGGATCCATTGTCCCCGTTTGGGACCGTTTATGTTTTGCCACGATGGTGGCCGTTGGGTGTCACGAGGTGACATCGGGGCCACGCATGACTTAGCCCAAAGGGGAGTTTGTCGGAGTGGCCAGGAGAGTGTCATGCAATAGATCTGTTTTGTTGGAACGCCGTTGGTCCACCCGAATGGGAGCGTGAGGCCTTGGTTTCCGTAGTGTGGGTACAGTGTACTAACCTTTGCAGAGTGTATAATCTATCGATAGCCGCACCCGTGGATATGGGCCCAGTTCATAGTAGGTCACACTATGGATCAACATTAACAATAACCTGCTTATAATAACCCTGGTTTGGTGAGGAAATAAGTTGGTTGATCTTTATGTGATCATGAGAGGATCAGAGTGGTATCATGGATACCGAAGTTGGTTGATGTTTATGGTGTCATGTGATGATCCCGGGTAAAGATCAAGCTCCTTGTGGTCTTGTGGTCACTACGGTATTGTTAATACCAAGCTTGGTTGAACCTGAGGTTGTTGTGTGATGTTCGCGATGGTAAGTTGATGCATGAGTTGGTTACGAGGTAACCCCCGAAAAGAGTAAGTTGGTTCATGATATTATTAATATGCCGCATGCTAGTATCATCCTGTTCATATCATGAGTGACATGCCATGCTCATCCTGTATTGGTCTAGTTGAATCGTGCTCAGAATTGTTTAACCTGTAAATGCCATGCATTTGTTTGTCTTGATTGCTTTTGGTTGCTGTGAGCTTGCGAGTACATTCAAAGTACTCACTGGCGTGTCATGCCAATTTGCAGGTCATGCCGTGTTTTCTTGATTGACGAGGATCCCGAGTTTGCAAGCTAGGATACGTGTTCCAGCCAGAGTCCCTGCGGAGTGTTGTCCATCGCTGTCGTTGTTGTTCTGCTGTTAGAAGATATTCCGCTTCTATGAGTTGTTCTGCTACTAGCATAGAGCAACCTGAGAAGGCGTAGTGTCGCCGTGCCGATTTAATTCCCTGTTATATCGGAATCCTTGTATCCGTATCATTTGTAATAAAGAGCTGATTTGTTCTATGCCAAGTAGTGCCGTATTCCAGAAGACTTGATCTCTGGGCTAGAATACGGGGTGTTCCGGTCTCTCTGAGCCGGGGTGCCACAGGAATGAGCAATTGTTTTGCCACTCTGATTTGTTGCCACTCCTAATGTAATATGTAATTATCTCTACTTGTGCAAACAGGGATCTTGTTTGAAGATAACATATATTTTAGTGGAACTGCAAAAGAAGATGTTGGAAACATTAAACTAATTGACGAGTATGTAGTAAGCATGGCAACCACAGTAGATAATAACGGATTTTCCCGAGAAATGCTTCATCTGTATGCTCTACACAATAAGCCTCCTGACAAAGGTTGGTACCGGCCCACGGATTTCATCCATATGATTGAGCTTTGTCATCTCTATTGGTGTTGTGCTACTGTTTAGCTACTGTCATGAGAAAGTGGTATTGTCCTCGAGAAGTGCTTCATCTGTGCTGTTTTAAATATTTCCTTTCCTTTTTTTTTTGAGAAAACAGGGATGCTAGCATTTAGTTGTTCTCTTGTCTTTGCACAATAGGATCATCCTCCTCTGAAGAAGAAGAATATGGAGTACGTGAAGTGCCTAGTTCCGATTATGCTAGGATGAAGAAGCCAAGCCTCTCTTCTTATCAGAAGGGAGCAGTTGAAGGATGGTTACATTACTGCCCACAAGAACAAACTAACTTCAGCTCAGAAGGACTCACAGATCTCCATCTTTGTTGCTGTGATGGCCAATACAATGTTGTTTTAGGATTCTTTCTGGTGAGTTCCATTTTTTTAAATGTGTGCTCTACATGGATCATGTAGGTTGCCTGTTTAAACTGTAAATTCATAATACAGTTTGCTTTGTACTAATCACTTTTTTGTATTTATGCAAACATGGATGCTCAGCTTGCTTTCAATGGGAACTGCAGAAAATGTTCTGATGGTTCGTGCCCTCCATTATACTTCATCATGCACAATACATCGAATGTTCTCGAATAATTCATTTCCACCTCCATCCACAAAATTAGCTACAAGAAAGGAGGTGCCGATATGTTCAAGGCGTTGCAACATATAAAGGCGAAATCATACAAGCTACGCGCGAAGT
The DNA here is from genome assembly GCA_011799875.1 of Thinopyrum elongatum. Lineage (NCBI taxonomy): Eukaryota > Viridiplantae > Streptophyta > Magnoliopsida > Poales > Poaceae > Thinopyrum > Thinopyrum elongatum. The sequence continues at coordinate 299,362,096 of CM022299.1, forward strand.
TGGTTGATTTTAGTGGAACTCCACAAAAAGAATAGCTGGTTTATTTAGCACGAGGTGACATGTCAATGTCCGAACTGATGGCAAACCCCACCCATTCCACCATCGTAGGCATTTGATATTTTGGAATGGGAAAACCTTGTCAAAGTTTGCTCATTGATGTACGCAAAAAGACACACATTTGATATTTTGGAATGGGACAACCTTGTCAAATTTTGCTCATTGATGTTAGCAAGAAGACATGCGTTTGATATTTTGGAATGGGACGCCCTTTGCCGTCAGCAGCATCGATTGATTTTTCTTTATTCTTTAGTTGTGAAGTAAATATTGGCTTTGATGTGTGAATCATTGAGATACATAATCATCGATTGCTTTGAATGTTCTATATGAATTGTCAGGCCTGTGAGTTTGATTGCAATGTACAGGCACGCTAGAAAGCTGCTCAAACTTTTTGTACGTGTGAAACTACTTCAAACGAGGTGATCATCGTGCGTCCTGAGAATAATGCTAGTACGTATTGTTTTGCATGTTCATCTAATTCCAGTGATACAAGAATTCAAACAAATCGGACTAAATTCGTTCATACACGGCCGGATTTCATATAAACTTGCCGGATTTCATTACATTTCATACATTCTTCAACTAAAAAGGGGTGCGTTGGAGGTATAATTAATTAACCTAATCTATGATCTACGGCGCCCATTCCCCGTGTCCGGCTGAGCCACAAGAACAGAAGCTTCTTCTTCAGCTCCGCCTTTGGAGCCACAGGAAGTAAAGCTGTCAGACTCCACGTCGCCGCCATGCAGCTAATCGGCCGTCATTGTTCAACCCGCCAAGCTTGGCTTCAATAGGAGAGTAGGAGCGGTGGCCTTACTTGGACCCGAGTGGCGGCGACCTACCGTCTTCTACTCTTCCTCATTTTCTGTGTGGCGCGGCCTCGTTGCCGGCGGGGCGGCGCCTCGGCGGAGCTGGGGAAATCCTCCCTCTCGTTGCCGGCAGGGCGGGGCCTCGGTGGAGCCGACGATGTCCTCTGCCCCGTTGTTGGCGTGGCGGGGCCTCGGCGGAGCAGGGCCTCGCCGTAGCCGGCGAAGTCCTCCACCACGGTGCCGGCGAGGCGGGGCCTCAACGGAGTCGGCATTGTCCTCCACCTCGTTGTCGATCTCGCCAAACAGTGCCTCGCCCTCTTCATCGCCCTCTTTGTAGGCGGCCGCAACCTCCACCACCCGCATGCGGTACCGCCAGCGCGCGAGGAGGATCTCACGGGCGGAGCGGTACTACTCGAGCATGAAAGGATCGAGAAGAGGCGTCTAGAGGGGGTGATTAGACCCTTAACAAGTAAAAGTGGCAATTTTTAACTTGTTCAAGTTAAGGTGGAGTTTTAGCACAAGTTTAAGCATTCACAATACATTTCAAGCAAGCATGCAGGGAAAGAGTATATGCAGCGGAAAGAGTAAAGCATGCTAATTGCAAGAACGTAAAGGGATGAGATTGGAGTGTGCAAACGCAATGAAGACACGGAGATTTTTGGCGTGGTTCCTATAGGTGGTGCTATCGTACATTCACGTTGATGGAGACTTCAACCCATGAAGGGCAAAGGTTGCGCGAGTCCACGGAGGGCTCCACCCACAAAGAAGCAACCCTGTCTATCCCACCATGGCTATCGCCCATGAAGGACTTGTGTCACTCGGGTAGATCTTCACGAAGTAGGCGATCTCCTTGCCCTTACAAACTTCTTGCTTCAACTCCACAATCTTGTCGGAGGCTCCCAAGTGACACCTAACCAATCTAGGAGACACCACTCTCCAAAAGGTAATAGATGTTGTGTTGATGATGAACTCCTTGCTCTTGTGCTTCAAATGATAGTCTCCCCAACACTCAAATCTCTCTCACAGATTTGGATATGGTGGAAAGCTGATTTGGGTGGAAAGCAACTTGGGGAAGGCTAGAAATCAAGATTCTTGTGGTAGGATTGGTATATCTTGATCTCAACACATGAGTAGGTGGTTCTCTCTCAAAAAATCTATGCTGGAAGTGTAGGCACGTTCTGATGGCTCTCTCACATATGGAGAAGGGGGTGGAGGGGTATATATAGCCTCCACACAAAATCCAACCGTTACACACATTTGACCCAACTCGGTCAGACCGAATAGAAGAACTCGATGAGAACAATTTAGTTCAAAATGTGAACGTTAGGAATCTCGGTGGGACAGACAGGAACAAATCGGTGGGACCAATGTGCTAGGGCTTAGGGCAAACATCAAATCGGTGGCACCGACTGCATCAACTCGGTGAGACCAAAGTGAAGCAATAAGGCAACAGAGAAGATGTCAAGCCAACTCGGTGTGACCGATCTCAATCTCAGTGAGACCAAAACAATTGCAACAGGTAATAGAGAGGTTGCAAGGCCATCTCGGTGAGACCGAGATCCGTATCGGTGTGACCAAACTGTTAGGGTTTCTGGCAGTGGTTATGTCATATGAACTCGGTGGCTCCGGATGGAATGAATCAGTGGGGCCGAGTTGGAGTTTAGGGTTTTGACATATTTGGAATGAGAAAGTGGCTGAGGGTTTTGGAGCAATATCACTAAGCATTTGAGCAAGCAAGCCATTAAGCAACACCTCATCCCCTTTTAATAGTATTGGCTTTCCTATGGACTCAATGTGATCTTGGATCACTAAAACGGAAATGAAGAGTCTTGAGCTTTTGCCAATATGTGTCCTTAGCATTTTGAAGGGGTTCCACATCATCTTGTCCTTTCCACGCCATTGTTGAACTCGTCTGAAATACACTAGATAAAATCATTAGTCCAATAAGAGATATGTTGACATTAATTACCAAAATCACCCACGGAGCACTTGTGCTTTCAATCTCCCCCTTTTTGGTAATTGATGTCAACATACATCAAAGCTTTAGATAAATGATATCAAGAGTAACAAGTAAAACTTTGGAAAGACATGTAACATGCATAAACTCCCCCTACATGTATGCAATCATGTGAAGATAGAATATACTAACATGTGAATGCATAACCATGACAGGGCAAGCAGAGAGTTACATGTATCTTGGCTATATGCATTAGAGCAAATGATATGATTTAGAAACGTACCTCCATGTTTATGAATCCCTCTTGCAAACAATATGTACATCAGCAAGAGATCATCATGCACATGAGTGTGATGCATATACTTACCTTGTGATCTTGAGCTGACTTTTGAAGGAGTAGACTTGAGAAAACAAGGTTAGATAACACAAGAACACTCCAAATAAAGCAGTTTTAAGGAACCACAAGAATACCAAGACTGGGATGACCTGTAATGGGTGAGTACTACAAGTACTCCATTTAGATGTAGACATGTCCCCAAAGATTGAAAGATGTGCAATGAATTCCAAAGATTTTTCTCCCCTTAGACATGGACTCTTTCTCCCCTAAATCTGATATTGGATATTGGGAGAAGATAGGATGAGATAAAATCAGAGCAAAATAGGGTAATATCAACCAAAGTCAGACCAACAAGAATTTTCAATATCAATAGCTAAGATCAAACGTATTGACATGTCTTTCCCCTCTTAAAGACATGTGACTTCTCTCCTCTTTGATAACAAGCATCTGTAGAAGAGCTTGGATGTGCTCATTTGATAAGCTTTGATGTGCTCTCTCTCCCCCTTTGACATCAATTTCCAAGAAGGGCACTTCTGGATCATGAGCCAAATAGGTGTGGTCCTTGAGAGTCACTACAAAGCAGCAGTTGTTTTATGATGCTGATAGAGGGAAGAATCATTGAGTGGAGCTGAAGAAGATAGGCAGTAAGAAATGGCAAAACATTTTCTCAGAGTTGAAATCCGTAACGCCGATTTGTTTTCCGTCGGTGACGCCGAGATGTTGGAGTCACAGAGGGTCCCGATCGGTGAGACCGAAGCAGTCCATGTCGGTTGTATCGATGAACTATTTACAAGGAGACCTTGTATTTCGGTCGAGCCGACAGGTTTGTATTGGAGGGACCGATTTCAACCCAGAGTAAAGATTTTGTCAACTCAGCTCACTAGGCAAATGAAATCTCACAAGGATTTGCAAGGAATTAACAGAAAGATTTGCAATGAATTAAACACAAAATAAAAAGATCTAGATGAAGTTTGGTTGTTGTTTTAGAGAGACAAGAAAATCATGCAAATAATAATAATAAACTAAGCAAAAGAACACTAGAGAACTTCATCTAGGAAAGGGGTCGGCGACAAAGTCACCTATGTTAGAGTATATTGACTTAGGAGTCAAGTGAGATCACTTGATCATAGGTCATACTCATCGTTTAAGCTCAAAATGGGTTTACCATTTTTTGTTTAAGCATTTTGATGTATTCACACCTTGTTGAGTTGATTTAGCTCATGACTTGGAGCAAAGCTTCTCTAAGGTGGGATTACATACCTTGGGTTGTGGTGTTGATCTTGATCATGTAGTTGAACTTGTGTTGGATGCTCAAGGTTGATGTTCTCCATCAAGAGTTGGGAGCATCACTAGTAGTTTGAGTTCATCTTCCTACATGGGTCAGTCTTGCAAGGAAGAGCACTTATGTATCAAAAATGACAATAAATTTGGTATTTTGAAATAGTCAAAGGATATGTCGAGTGAGTTCATGCTTCCTTGTATTCAACAACCATATCATAGGGACTTGGTGATGTAGAGATTGCTCAAGATGTGAGTGGCTTGCAATCTCATAGATTTGGGTTCAACCAAGTACTTACAAGGGTTAGATAACATGCAACGGTACAAGTATAGATCCGAGACATATGATCATCATCATAAGAGAAATATCAAGGATTAGTAAAAAAAGGCTCATGGCTTGCACGTATCCAAATGGAATTTCTACTCCAAGTTTGAGGCATCAATGATGTTAAATTCACCTCTCAAATGGCAAAATACTTTCTCATCAAGCGGTTTGGTGACTATATCCGTCAATTGCTTATCGGTATGAACATGCTTAAGATTGATGTCTCCTTTAGCAACATGATCTCGAATGAAATGATGACGAACTTCAATATGCTTAGTTCGAGAATGTTTCACAGGATTATTAGCAATCTTAATAGCACTTTCATTGTCACAAAGCAATGGAACATGTCGTGGTTTTGTCACGGTAGATGTCCTTCGCGTGAGGACTTAGTCGTGAGGCCAACCATCTAACTGGTAGCTTGAGGGGGGTTGGTCGGAATCGAGAGACGCGAGGTTTTACCCAGGTTCGGCCCCTCACGGTGGAGGTAAAAGCCTACATCCTGCTTCATTGATATTGATGATGATAATGCTCACGATTACAAGGGTGCTCTTTCGCTACCTCTACCTCGAGAGCTATTGACTTCTAAAACTTCTCCCTCTTGGGGTGCCCTGCCCCCCCTTATATAAGTTGGAGGGGTGGGTTACATGTGGAGTCCTAATAGGATTAGGACTATTCTATTACAAGTGGAATCCTAGTCTTGCTTCCCTTGCAAGGGAAATATTCCTTATGTCTTCTTTCTCAAGCCGGCCCACCATCACGTGAGTCGGCCTTCCCATGAGCCGCCTTATGGGTCGTTGGGTCTTGTCATCTTTATGACCCGCCCGCCTGGTCACTAATGAACCGCAAAGCTCAGGCGGGTCACCCGTGAGTCGCCAGGTCCGGGCGGGTCACCAATGAAGCGCCAAGTCTCGGCCGGGTCATATATCCGGCCGGGTCATACCGCGGGGTATATCCCCGACATTAGCCCCCAGTTTAATTTGGATTTATCCATGTTAAACTGATCCTGCAAAATAAACACAAGAACAAATTTGATAGGTTGTGCGCCGGGTCAAACATTCTTCTGAACCGGCATCTGATCATCCTTAAGTCCTTGTCATTTCCTTCTCCTGGAAAGTCCGGGTCAATAAGCCAGCTTTATAGTCAATTTGCTTGTAGAAAAACATCATGAAAAATAATCCATTTGAGTCGGCTTCCAATGCTCTGACTTGACAAAAATATTGGTCTTTGAAATATTCATCTGATGTTCAACCGGCTTGCAAATGTAGAACTTGTCAAGTTACAATCACCAAAACTGTCGGGTTATAAAAACTAATGAAACCGAGTCATGATTGTTGCTGACGCCGGGTCAATCTTATGGCGACTTGGTGTTTGCTTATGTAAATATAGCTTCCAATCGTTGAGTCGGTTCTCCAAGCCTTTCTATGCATAGCTTGGAAGAAATAAACTTTGCAAATTCCTCCAATAAGAATATGATACCTGGTTTGCTCAAGACTAAGAATTTGAAGATGTTTCTCCCTTATATGCATATCACCTGTAGCCCCCAAGTCTTAAGAGGAGAACATGGTGATAGCTTAAGACTTGCTTTAATATAAATGCTGCAACTTTGGAGAAATCTGGGTTGTTCATGTAAGTCAGCAGTCATAAGCTGAACATTTTGTACTTCCCATGTGTAGCGCCCAAGTGCCGGGTCATTATGCAATAATGAGCAGGGACTTTGTAGATTTGATTATGTAGACTTTGAGCAGCAATGTGTAGCCCCCAAGGGCCAGCTCAGTAAAATAATACTGGGCTGGGACTTTACATGTACTTCATTGAAAATAACATCATATGACGTAGCCCACAAGTTTCGGGTTACCTTTGAAAGGAGCAATTAGTAGCCCCCAAGGGCCGGCTCATCACTATGTAATGGGTCGGGTCTTCAATGAGGCGAGTTAAAAATGACTTTGCATTAGCCCCCAAGTGCCATGGTGCATGCTTGCAGCGACATGGGACTTGCATACTTGATGTAATCTTAATTTGAATAATGTAGCCCCCAAGTGTCGGGTCGTGTGCCTGTAGCGACTCGGGACTATTCCTTCCATTGTAGAATAAAATCATATCCATTGCATATCAATATTGAACCATGCTCCCTGCTATCAGCTGGTACTTTTGGATGAGGAAATAATATCCATTACTCTGAAGCGGCTTTGAAAACCTCAATCATAATACTGGTTATTGATAACCATAATAAAAATCCAACCATGTTGGCTATTAAAAATTTGAATAATATAACCCGGTTGAAAAACCTCAATCATTCAATACTGGTTATGACAACCATAATGAAAAATCCAGCCATGTTTGGCTATTAAAGATTGGAATAATATAATCTGGTATGAAAACAATCACAAGATCTTGGCTGTTAACAAGTAAATCCAGAGTTAAATACTCAGTGGCTCTTGGCCGATGGCGACTTAATGCGCATTCATTGTAATCCGGGATTTTTGTAACCCGGCGGCTTATAGCCTTTGTAAAAATCAAGAACTGATAACCCTTTTGGAACACCAATTTTAATCTTTGATGATGGGCTTGAACTTAATCATTTATGTAAGCCACAGCTCTGCATGGCCTGCACAAAGTTTAAACAACATATGCCCTGGCGACTTAACGTCAAAAGCCAGGGCGGGTAACGACCCAAACATAATATAGTCTTATGCAATTATGGAAAAGACTAGCATTAAGGCTATTGAAGCCAAAATGTACTGGCGACTTAAAAGTCAAAACCAGGGCGGGTTACCAAACCTCGCATACTCATATAACAAATAAAAACATACCTGAAAAGTGACTCATACTACCGGCTTACATCGCCATATCCAGTGAGGGTGATAACCCAAAGATTTGTAAGCGCATCACTCCAATTGCGCAAACCAAAGCATACTGGCGACTTAAAGTCCATAGCCAGGGCGGGTTACCAAACCCAAAAATGCTCAAATATGAGTCATATAATCAGGGCTGCATGACCTGGATTGTGGAAAAATGCTCTTAGCGGAAAATATCTTTAGGAAACACAAATCCAAAAGAATCAAAAAGAAAGATTCAAACACTCTCAGATAATAGTCTGGCCGACTCACAAAAAGCACGGCTAGATAAATTGGCTATCAAAGCCATGTGCTTTCAATGGCCGCACAGCCTTTTGGCACTCAGGCCTTATGTTTGCTTTCACATGTATCCCATAATCCTTAAGGGTTTGGGTCATCCAAAGTAATTGAGCACAACATGATCCGGCGGCAATGTATTCCGCTTTGGCAGTGGATAAGGATACCGAGTTTTCTTTCTTGGAGGACCAAGATACAAGGGATCTACCAAGAAATTGACAAGTACCCAAAGTGGAATTTCTATCAACCTTGTCACCGGCATAGTCCGAATCGGAGTAGCCAACAAGATCAAAAGATGACCTCTTAGGATACCAAATGCCAAAGTTTGGTGTATGAATTAAGTATCTCACTATCCTTTTCATGACCTTAAGATGACATTCTTTAGGGGCCGCTTGATATCGTGCACACATGCACACACTTAGCATAAAATCGGGACGGGAGGCACATAGATATAACAATGAACCAATCATAGAGCGGTAAACCTTTTGGTCAACCGGTTTGCCATCCTTAGTCAAGTCAAGATGTCCACTAGTAGGCATGGGTGTTTTCATACCTTTGCTTTCTTGCATGTTGAACTTCTTGAAAAAGTCCTTGGTATACTTTGTTTGAGAAACAAAGGTACCTTCCTTAGTTTGCTTGATTTGCAATCCAAGGAAAAAATTTAGTTCACTCATCATAGACATCTCAAACTTCTCCGACATTAGCCTTCCAAACTTTTCACTAAAATGGGGGTTAGTAGAACCAAATATGATATCATGCACATAAATTTGGCACACAAATAATTCACCATTAACCCTTTTAGTAAAAAGTGTAGAATCAATCTTCCCAATTTCAAAGCCTTTTTCAATAAGAAACTTGGTCAAGCATTTATACCACGCTCTAGGAGCTTGTTTAAGACCATAAAGAGCTTTGTGAAGTTTGTAGACATGATTAGGTTTCTTAGGATTGACAAAGCCGGGAGGTTGTTTAACATATACTTCCTCCTCAATTTCTCCATTAAGAAAAGCACTTTTAATGTCCATTTGGTACAAAGTGATATCATGGTGATTGGCATAAGCAAGTAAGATGCGTATGGACTCAAGTCTTGCAACGGGGGCATATGTCTCACCATAGTCCATACCTTTGACTTGAGTGTAGCCTTGAGCGACGAGACGGGCCTTGTTGCGTACAACTTGTACATCTTCATCTTGCTTATTCCAAAACACCCATTTGGTTCCAATGACATTGTGCTTGTCATCGGGCTTTTCAACCAATGTCCACACTTGATTCCTCTCGAAGTTGTGTAGCTCTTCGTGCATAGCATTCACCCAATCCAGGTCCTCGAGAGCTTCTTCAACCTTCATAGGTTCAACACTAGAAATGAATGAGTAGTGTTCACAAAAGTTAGCTAAACGAGTTTTAGAGCGAGTGATTCTCCCAGTTTGAATATCATCGAAGATTTGTTTGACAGGATGGTCTCTTGTGACTCTTGCTCTAACTCGTGAGAGCTTTTGTTTGGGTTGGGGTGGAACATCCTCTTCATTTTCTTCTTCTTCTCCTTCTTCATTGTTGTTGGCGTTGTCGTTCTCTTGTGGAGGTGGAGAGGGAGGTTGAGGTGGTTCATCTCGTTGCACTTCCCCATCTTCTTCGTCTTGACGTGTTCCAGTTGTGGACGCCTCCAAGTCAACTTGTGGTTCACCTTGATGTGAAGTTGAGGCTTCCACTTGAATGGACGAAGTACTCTCCTTCACCTCCATTGGGTGAATCTTGCCAATAGACAAATCTTGAATTGCTTCTGAAAGATCTTGGTCTCCTACATCAATTGGCAACAGCTCTACTTGCGAGCCGTTAGATTCATCAAACTTCACATCTACCGTCTCTTCAACCTTTCGGGTGAAATTGTTGTAGACACGGTATGTGTGAGAGTTCGAGCCGTAACCGAGTAGGAAACCTTCATGAGATTTAGGAGCAAATTTCAAACGACAATGCTTATCAAGAATGTAGCATTTTGAGCCAAATACTCAAAAGTGTCCAACTTGGGGTTTGTTACCGGTGAGAAGCTCGTATGTCATCTTGCCAAGAAGCTTGTGAAGATATAGTCAATTCGTAGCATGACAAGCTGTCTCAACTGCTTCCGCCCAAAAGTGTCTTGGCATCTTGTATTCATCAAGCATCGTTCTTGCCATCTCAATAAGTGTCCGGTTCTTCCTCTCAACAACTCCATTTTGTTGAGGTGTGTACGTAGCCAAGAACTCATGTGAAATCCCTTCTTTGTCAAGAAAGGTATCCACATTGGCGTTCTTGAACTCCGTTTCATTGTCGCTTCAAACCTTCTTGATCTTCACTTCAAATTGGTTTTGGGCCTTCCTAGCGAAGTTCTTGAAGATCTTTTGGACCTGCGATTTATTATCAAGAAAGAACACCCAGGTAAATCTTGAAAATCATCAGCAATGACCAAACCGAACGAGGTACCACCAAGACTCTTGTAGGCGTTGGGACCAAAAAGATCCATGTGAAGTAGCTCAAGTGGTCTTCTCGTGGTCATGATGTTCTTCACGGGATGACTTCCTCCAACCTGTTTTCCTGCTTGACAAGCACTACAGAGTCTATCCTTGTCAAATATGACGTCTTTAACACCAAGGATACGATCACCTTTAATAAGCTTATCAAGATTTCGCATGCCCATGTGACCTAACCTTCTATGCCATAACCAACCTTTAGAAGATTTAGCAATTAAGCAAGTACGAGGTTGAGCTCTCTTAGTGAAATCAACAACGTATAGATTACCTTTACGAATACCGGTAAATACCATATTATGATTATCTCTTCGAAACACTTGGAAATCTACTTCAGTAAATAGAACATTGAAACCAAAGTCGGCTAGTCTAGATATGGAAAGTAAATTGTAGCCATGAGATTCAATGAGCATGACGTTTTGAATAGAGCTATCAGTGGAAATGGCCACCTTACCAAGGCCAAGTACCTTACCCTTGGAGTTATCTCCAAAAGTGACATACTTGCATGGACCATCATTCTTAGCAAGCTCACGGAACATGTCCTTATCTCTGGTCATATGATCAGTACATCCACTATCAAGAATCCACTCCTTTCCTCCGGCCATGTTACCGCAAAGGTTAGCCATAAGACCAAAGTGTCTCATCGACTCATCGAGATCAAAGTCACTATCATCATCCTCATCATAATATCCATGTTCAACATCATCATGTGAATGATCACCTAGAGAGAGTGATTCATTAGATTTATGACCATGACAATGTGCATGTTTATGAATTCTAATAATTTGTGAGATGATGCTACTAATGACTCCAACATCTCCTTTGGCACGGATAAGGTCACGGAGCTCAAATAGACAATCATCAAATTTAGGATCACTAGGATCCATTTTATGAAAAGCAATGGACTTTTGAAGAATCTCATCTAGATTTTTCAAGGAATAGTTTGGAAAGCGCTTCTCAAGATATTTCCATATAGTATAAGCACATTCAAATGTAGGCAAGCATACAAGCAAATTTCGAGGCAATCCTCTAATGATGAGATCAATAGTTCCAAGATTGCGGGTCATGTCCAGATACTCATCGGGGGTAGGATGCAAGGGATCAATGGGGGCGTACAAGGGCTAGTAACATACTTGTTCAACTCATATTCATTGAAAATCTCAAGCATCTCATTCTTCCAAGAATTGTAGAACTCTCCGTCAAGCATAGGCACTCTACGTCTAATACTCCCAATCGTAGCCTCATCCATCTTCCTCCAATGGTGATTAAACCAAAGAAATGGAGACCAAAGCTCTGATACCAATTGAAAGGATCAGGAAGAGGGGTCTAGAGGGGGGTGATTAGACCCTCAACAATTAAAAGTGGCAATTTTTAAGTTGTTCAAGTTAAGGTGGAGTTTTAGCACAAGTTTAAGCATTCACAATACATTATAAGCAAGCATGACAAAAGTATATGCAGCGGAAAGTGTAAAGCATGCTAATTACAAGAAAGTAAAGGGATGGGATTGGAGTGTGCAAACGCAATGAAGACACAGAGATTTTTGGCGTGGTTCTGATAGGTGATGCTATCGTACATCCACGTTGATGGAGACTTCAACCCACGAAGGGTAATGGTTGCGCGAGTCCACGGAGGGCTCCACCCACGAAGGGTCCACGAAGAAGCAACCTTGTCTATCCCACCATGGCCATCGCCCACAAAGGACTTGCCTCACTCGGGTAGATCTTCATGAAGTAGGCGATCTCCTTGCCCTTACAAACTTCTTGGTTCAACTCCACAATCTTTTCGGAGGCTCCCAATCGACACCTAACCAATCTAGGAGACACCACTCTCCAAAAGGTAATAGATGTTGTGTTCATGATGAACTCCTTGCTTTTGTGCTTCAAATGATAGTCTCCCCAACACTCAACTCTCTCACACAGATTTGGATATGGTGGAAAGATGATTTGAGTGGAAAGCAACTTGGGGAAGGCTAGAAATCAAGATTCTTGTGGTAGGATTGGTATATCTTGATCTCAACACATGAGTAGGTGGTTCTCTCTCAGAAAATGTATGCTGGAAGTGTAGGCACGTTCTGATGGCTCTCTCACATATGGAGAAGGGGGTGGAGGGGTATATATAGCCTCCACGCAAAATCCAACTGTTACACACATTTGTCCCAACTCGGTGAGACCGAATAGAAGAACTCGGTGAGACCGATTTAGTTCAAAATGTGAACGTTAGGAATCTTGGTGGGACCGACAGGAACAACTCGATAGGACCGATGTGCTAGGGCTTAGGGCAAACATCAACTCGGTGACACAGATTGCATCAACTCGGTGAGACTGAAGTGAAGCAATAAGGCAACAGAGAAGATGTCAAGCCAACTCGGTGTGACCGATCGCAATTTTGGTGAGACCGAAACAATTGCAACAGGCAACAGAGAGTTTGCAAGGCCATCTCGGTGAGACCGAGATCCATATCGGTGTGACCAAACTATTAGGGTTTCTGGCAGTGGCTATGTCATATGAACTCGGTGGCTCCGGATGGAATGAATCGGTGGGGCCGAGTTGGAGTTTAGGGTTTTGATATATTTAGAATGAGAAAGTGGCTGAGGGTTTTGGAGCAATATCACAAAGCATTTGAGCAAGCAACCATTAAGCAACACCTCATCCCCTTTTAATAGTATTGGCTTTCCTATGGACTCAATGTGACCATGGATCACTAAAATAGAAATGAAGAGTCTTGAGCTTTTGCCAATATGTGTCCTTACCATTTTGAAGGGGTTCCACATCCTCTTGTCCTTTCCACGCCATTGTTGAACTCATCTGAAATACACTAGATAAAAGAATTAGTCCAACAAGAGATTTGTTGACATTAATTACCAAAATTACCCAGGGAGCACTTGTGCTTTCAGAGCAGTGCCTCCTGCTCCGCCTGCTCTGCGGCGATCTGCTCCTCTGCCTGCAGGTGCTCCTTGACGACATGGTGGTTGTAGGCGGCGTCGGCCTGCGCCTCTCGGAACTGCTCCTCATGCTTCTGCATCACCATGTGCATGTATTGGGCACGAGCCTCGCCGATTGTCATGGTGCAATGCACCGGCAAGGATGGCGCAGAGGAGGGGGTTCGCGCCGGATCGTCGACGACCATGTTCTCCATTGGGACGTTGTCATCTTCCGGCTGCCTACCGGCCAGCCAGTCGACAGCAATGGCTGCCATCTCCTTCTTCTGGTCTGTCGTTCGCCCGTCCCAAAGAGCGCTGGAGCGCGAGGAAGCCATGGTGGGAGTGGTGTGAAGAGAAGAAATTGAACGAAGGCGGATGACTGCGGCTATGGCCGGCACAACAGTTTATATAGCAATGGTGGGCGGCAGAGGGACGGATAGGTGGTGCCGGAGTAGCCGCCTCGGCAACCACGTATCATTAATGTGGGCGGCAGATGGACGGATGAACGGCACTTGTGTCGTTTGAATGCGGACCATCGGTCCGGTCCAGCAGCCGAACATGCTGGCTCGCTAGCGAGCTCGCCGAGCTCAGCAACGACAACCAGACGATGGACGTGGCTTCCGACCAGTAGCCGGTGCCACCACCCAAGCCGGTTCATGTGTGTTCACAATAGAGCAGGTGCGGCCGCACTTCGACTTCCTAATGGCGGAAGAGCTACCAGTGCAGGGGTACCTGTGCTACATCCTCCGTCTCCTCAACGAGCACCGGCTCACAGAGGGACGAATCGCCGGCGAACAAGCGAATGACAATGCCATCGCGGACATGTGGCCCTATGATCCTGGCTTCCTAAATGAGCAGCGGGTGCTGTATCAGACCATCCATAGGGCCCGCGAGGCCCTCTATGTTGTCCTTCGAGTTGTTGCGCTCGCCGTGGCGCTGCCGTCTCTTGTTGTCAACATGGACAACGAACATGAGGAATCAGGAGATGACTTTACGTGGAGAGGATGACAGTACGGACCCACCAGGGCCATAGCCATACGTACGCAAGTGCCTCATTATTTACAACTATAAAAAAATTGCTTCCTCCTGGTTTCCTGACATCACGGTCCCACACCATTGTCAACCTATATAGTTAATAAATGAGAGATTTGCACAACGAGCGGCCTACAGCTGGGACCCAACAGCTCGAGCAGTATTTGTTTTTTGAGGTGTGAGCAGAGTTTTTCTTGAGCGATATTTTTGTTGTTGTTCAGAGGAGCAGGGTATCAACTGGGCGGGCTGTGGCCCGTCTAGCCCAGGCTATTATTTTATGTCGACCAAATATCCAGCCCAGATATTAATTTTTCAAGGTGAAAATGGCTAGCACAGCTATACTTTTTTTAGGAATACCCAACCCAGGTCAACTTGTTATTTTCCGCCCCGCTGGGCTGCAAATCTTTCCTAGGAGGGATGCATTAGGCCTAACAAGTAAATGGGCTTTAAGAAATAATAAATGGGATGTAATTATAAAAACTAGGTTGTAAATATAAAAAAATGCACCAAACTGGCAATTAGTTTCAAAAATATTATTTTTGGATTTTGAAAATTTTAATTTCATTACTTGTTGCGCGCGCAATATTTCGTTGTATTTTTACCTAATACAAATTTATTTTGAAAGTATATTTAATCTGACTCAAAATTTCGGGATAAAAATATTTCGGATCCCATCAAAATGTGGGAATTTTTGTTGAATTCTATTTTTAGCGGTTGGTTGAAATTATTAATAGTTGTCCTGGCTAGAAAATAGGTTGTAATTTTAACAAATTGTTGATGGGTTGTAGTAAATTCCATTAGAATTCAAAAATGGGATGGTCATTATTACAAATCGCAAATGGGCTATATGTTCTCTGCCACAAATGTGATGCTCACTTGTGGGCCTACTAAGTTGACGCGTGCGGAAGGCTTTCTCAACTTATAGTCAACACACGACTCTAGCAACAGTGGCCGTTGGATGTCCATCCAACGGCTGTAGTGCTTCTTCAATCTCGGATATTCTTGCTTCAGCCGCCCAAACCACCGCCGGCGGTGCCGCCTACTACCGCCTCCCGTGGCCGGCTGTGCTGCCGTGTAGGCTGCACCGGCCCACCCTACTCCCATCGCCGTCCGGGCCATTCCTCTACTCACCAACACCTCCTGTTATTCTCCGGCGACGGCAACCTCACACCGCAGCCGAAACAGTGAACCCTCGTACTCCCCTCCGCGTGGGCATCCACTGCTGTGTCTTTGTCGGCTCCAGGTCATTCCCTTCCTAGGCCTCGCCATCGTTCACCGCGTTGGTTCTCTCGGCGCGGCATGGTCAACTTTGTCAACAAATGTCAGCCATCGGAAGAGGCATGTACGTGGAGTGGCTGATAGTAGGGACCCACATGGCCCATGGCCGCACATAGCAAGTGCCCCCTTATTATGTGAAAACAAATGATTTCTCCCCCTGACAGGTTTGACCCACCAGCTACATTTTCGCACGCAAGGAAGTGCTTCCTTTATTACGCGATTTTTTTCCTCTCCCTGATAGCTTGGACCCGCTAGCTTTATTATGATCCATTTTGTGAAAATATAGATTGTACCAAAGATGCTAAATTGTTTTCTTTTTATTCTAACTCAAAAAAGAAGAAATTAAAGAAACAACAGAAAACATCTTTGCACGCAAGGAAGTGCCACCTTATTACGCGCAAAAAAATGATTCCCCCTGCTAGCTGGGACCCACTAGATTTGGAGGCTGACTTGTGGGCCTACTAAGTTGACGCGTACGCAGGGCTTTGTCAACTTAGTCAATAAATGATTCTAGATGCAGTGACCACTGGATGTTAATCCAATGGCCGAACTGTGTCTTCAACCTCTGGTCTTCTTGCTCCAGCCGCCCAAAGCAGCGCCCGCCGTACCGCCTGCTCCAGCCTCCCATGACTGGCTATGCTACCGCGCAGGCCTCACCGCCCGACCATACTACCACTGGCCAGGCCTTCCCTCTACTCACCCACACCCCCTGTTATTCTCCGGCGACGACAGCCTTACACCGCAGCCGAACCAGTGAACCCTCGTACTCCCCTTCGCGTGGGCATCCACCTGCCTCGTCTTCCCTGGCTCAGCGTCATTCCCTTCCTAGGCCTCGCAGTCGTCCACCGCCTGGATGCTGTCCACGCGGCATGGTCAACGTGGTCAATGAACGACAGCCATCAGAAAAGTACTGTACGAGGTGAGGCTGACAGATGGACCCACCAGCTACATCTTCGCATGCAAGGAAGTGTCTCCTTATTACGCGCAAAAAAATGAATCCTTCCCCTAACAGCTCGGACCCACCATCTAAATCTTCGCACGGAAGGAAGTCCGTCCTTATCCTCCCTGATAGCTGGGACCCACCCGGTCGAAGCGTAGGTAGCGTTATCTATCTAGTCGCGGACGTGTACGTACATACTGGTCGATCAGTCTCTCTGCAACGATGAACCGTGGCCGAGCAAGCAGCGCCACGTGTATTAGTAGAGCCCCCGACGTAGTAGTTCAGGCAGTCCCTTCTAAACTGTGTACATATACGTATAGCTACATGCCAAAAAATACGGCCACGTACGTACATACGGGCTGGGCCTCGAACGCGTACTCACGCATACGTACGGCCAGGGCTCGTGTACATGGAGAGGCAACATACGGCAACAACGGCGTCCTGTTCATCGGTAGCCAACCGGCTGGGTCGGAACGGAGGAAACAACATCATGTTCATCGGGAAGCAACCGACTGGGTCGGAATACGTCCTGTTCGTCGGGAGCCAACCGTCTTGGACGGAACAGCCGAAACGAGGTCTGGCGTACCGCAAAATGGAGGAAACGGACTTCTGTTCGAGCTCCTACGGTCGAAACGGGGCGCTGTTGATCGGGAGGGGTCTGGAGTACCGCAAAATGGAGGAAACGGACTTGTGTTGGAGCGCCTACGGTCGAAACGGGGTCATGTTCATCGGAGGGGTGTGGCGTACCGCAAAACAGGACTCCATGGGATACTATTCATCCACCGTCTACTGCCTCGCTCCAACTTCCACGGGCTACTGTTCATCCACCATCGACTTCCTCCAGCCTCCACGGGCTACTGTTCATCCACCGTTGACTTTCCTCCAGCCTCCACCTGCTACTGTTCATCCACCGCGACCTTCCTCCTGCCTCCACTAGCTAATGTTCATCCAGCCTCCACTGGCTACTATTCAACAAGCCCTCCACGGGGCCCTGTTCATCTAGCCTCCACTGGCTACTGTTCAACCAGCCCTTCACGGGGTCCTGTTCATCCACCCCAATCGGCTCGGGTGTGTGGCGTCCTCCTCGATCAGGGTCCTGTTCATCCAGCGACAACGGCCTCTACTACCACGGGGTCCTGTTCATCCAACCGCCACTGAGAACTGTTCATCCAACCCCCAATAATGGTCACTGTTCATCAAGAGGCAGCTGGTTCGATCAGCTTCAGTTAGCAGCAGTAGCGAAGGAATCGTTCGGGTTCAGTTAACAGCCAAGGGATCGATCACTCGGGTTCAATAATGTAGCTAGTGCAATCGCTCGGGTTCAGTAAGTGAACGCCTCGCTCGGGTTCAGTTAGAGCCCAACGCCTCGCACACACGCGCGTACGTGTACGAGAGAAACACGCAAACCTTCGTGCATTGCTTGGTCCTGACCACCCACCGTAACTGAGAACTCCCCGATATTTTTCTGGCCCTCGCTTCTACCACGATTTTTCCGTCATGGATGGCCCAAAGAATGTCATGCAGGTGCGTCCCCGGCCCGCCCAGGACGAAAAGCCCATTTTCTGTCATGCTTTTTTGTCATAGAAGTAGGAGCCCACCACATCTATGATGATACGTGGTTTTGTCACAATTATCGTCATAGAAGTGTCATAAGCATGACAGAAAAAAATCATTTGGCCCATAATGTCACGGATGTGTCTTTTTTTAGTGAACATACCTATATTTTTTTAATCCTTCCATGCTATTATAGTATCAATCTTGGATGTTTTATATGCAATTATATATCATTTTTGGGACTAACCTATTAACCTAGTGCCTAGTGCCAGTTGCTCTTTTTTGCTTGTTTTTGGCTTTTCAGGAAATCAGTACCAAACAGAGTCCAAATGCTACGAAACTTTTTTGACGATTTTTCCTTGACCAAGAGAGACCCTAGAAGGTTCGGGAGAATACCATACGAGCCATGAGAGAGTGACAAGCTCCCCAGTCGTGCCTTGGGGGGCGCCCCTGGTCTTGTGGGTCCCTCATGGCACATCTTGACCTAATTCCACCTCTATAAATTGTCAAATATCCCCAATACATCAGAGAGCCACCCGAAACACTTTTTTCACCATCGCAAGTTTCTGTTCTTCTGAAATCCCATCTAGAAGCCTTCGTCGGTACTCTGCCGAATGGGAAATCAACCACAGAGGGCTTCTACATCATCCTTGCTGCCCTTCTGATGATGCGTGAGTAGTTCACCACAGACCTACGGGTCCATAGCTAGTAGCTACATGGCTTCTTCTCTTCCTTTGATCTTCAATACAATGTTCTCCTCGATCTTCTTTGAGTTCTATTCGATGTAATCTTCTTTTGTGGTGTGTTTGTTGTGAATTGTGGGTTTACGATCAGATTATTCACGAATATTAATTGAGTCTGCTCTCAATTCTTTTATGCATGATTGTTATAGCTTTGTATTTCTCTCCAATCTATCTGTTTGGTTTGGCCAACTAGATTGATTTATCTTGTAATGGAGAGGTGCTTTGTGATGGGTTCAATCTTGCGGTGCTCAATCCCAGTGACAGAAAGGAACATGACACGTATTTGTATTGTTGCCAATAAGGATAAAAAGATGGGGTTTATTCATGATTGGATTTACTTTGTCTAAATCATGTCATCTTGCTTAAGGCGTTACTCTGTTTTTATAGCTTAATACCCTAGATGCATGCTGGATAGCGGTCAATGGATAGAGTAATAGTAGTAGATGTAGGCAGGAGTCGGTCTACTTGTCTCGGACGTGATGCCTATATACATGATCATTGCCTTGAATATCGTCATAACTATGCGCTTTTCTATCAATTGCCCAACAATAATTTGTTTACCCACCGTATGCTTTGTGTTCGAGAGAGAAGCCTCTAGTGAAAATTATGGCCCCCAGGTCTACTTTTATCATATATAAAATCCAAAAATACCTTGCTGCACTTTTTCTATTTTATTTTGTTTTGCGATTTTTTATCTATCTGCCACGACGAGATTTGATCCTTGCAAATAACCGCCAAGGGATTGACAACCCTCTTGTGCAAGTATTTGGTTTTGGGTGTGTAGGTGCTACTAACAAGGTTCTGTGTGGTTCTCCTACTGGATTGATAACCTTGGTTCCTAACTGAGGGAAATACTTATCTCTCCTATAATGCGTCATCCTCTCCTCTTCGAGGAAATCCCAACGCAGCTCACAAGTAGCAAGAAGAATTTCCGGCGCCGTTGCCGGGGAGACATCACCAAAACCTATCAAGTATCTTCGCATAAACTATCATCTACTTGCTCTTACTTTCATTTGCCTTTTACTTGTCATTTGCCTCTCGTTTTCATCTCCCCCACTTCTAAAACAATTTTACAAAAACACAAAAATATTTTCTATTTGCATGTTTGCTTGCTTGAGATTGCTACCATGTCTGAGTTTGTGATCGAAAAAAGCAAGGATGGTAAAATCCCTAAAATAGAAATTCCCGCAAATTTGGATGCTAAAATTTTTGTGACGGGAAGTGGGAACATCATAGGAAAAAGCACTATTCAGGAATTCTTTAATTGTACGGGAGCATTGGTTTGCAATGACATTCCTATTCTGAAAAGAACCAAGAGTTACGCTGAAGCTAGTGGCGGCGCCAGCCTTAGAAACCTGTGGGGTCAATGTAATTTTTTAGATTTTTTCTTCATGGTGAACAGTAAATGAACAGTAATTCTAGGCTATTTTCCAAAAAAACTGTGGGGTCGGCTGACCCCACAGCTTACACATAGGCCGCGCTACCGGAGGACGATGATTCGCCGTGCTCCAGGCCAAGCGATATGGCTAGGATGCTCTCCCCGCGCCATGGCTGGGCTGTGCGCCGCCCTTGGCTGAAGCTATTTCAACACTTGTTCTTAAACTTGAGAGAAGATTTATGCGTACTCACCCCACTTTGCAAAGGTTGTTCTATGAGCTACCTGTTATAAACAACCCTCGGGCTAAAAAGATAGCTACTCTTGTCCTTATGAATGAATATGATTATATAATGCATGCGGCTAGAGAGATCTTTGATTTTTATAATATGAGTCATGAACATCCTGTTATCGGTGAAGTTTTATATGATGAAGATTATATGTTGAGGCACGTGTTCCGGGATGATCATACTTTTGATGAAAATACTAAGAAGGAAGTCCCTCCTTTACATATTATCCAATAAGTTTTCAATGGTATTAATGAGCAATATTCTTGGGTCATAAAAGGGAACCAACAAGGATTTGAGGAAAGTTGCCTTAACAATGCTAAAATTTTGGTTGATGATGTGTTCCCCATTGTTTTTGAAAAGCCTCCTGATAAACACACATCTCAAGATACAAAAACTAAGGATGACAACACTTGCAACAATGCCTTATGGCTAGCTAGGGGCCTAAAACAATAGCGCTTATTGGGAGGAAACCCAATAGTTATCTTTATTTTTCCTTCTACTTTTCTGTTTTTGAGTGTTCACACAATTATGCTACTGTTATGATTGTGTTTTTCGTGTTTTAATTAGTGTTTGTGCCAAGTAACGCCTTTGGGATGGTTTGGTTGATAGTTGATTTGATTCTATGAAAAAACAGAAACTTTTACGCCCAGTACCTGAATTCTTTAAATTCACTAGAACATCATAAAATTCTGAATTTTTCAGACAAGATTGATATAAAAATTCCCCATGTTGTCCTAATTTTTAAGAATTTTTGTAGTTACAGAAGTATTGTGTTTGTTCAGATCATTACAGACTATTCTATTTTTGACAGATTCTGTTTTCGTTGCTTAGTTTTGCTTGTTTTAATGAATCTATGGATTGTATCGGGGGTATAAGTCATGGAGAAGTTAGATTCTATTTTTGACAGATTCTGTTTAATGAATCTATGATATAAAAATATGAATGGGTTTACAATAGCACTTAAAGTTTATTATTTGCTTGTTATACTAACGGATCTCACGAGGATTCTGTTGAGTTTTGTGTGCTAAAGTTTTCAAGTTTTAAGTGGGACCGTGATGGATGAGGGAATAAGGACTGGCAAGACCCTAAGCTTGGGGATGTCCAAGGCACTCCAAGGTAATATTCAAGGAGAACCAAGCGTCTAAGATTGTGGATGCCCCGGAAGGCATCCCTTCTTTTGTCTGCAATCCATCGGTAAATTACTTGGAGCTATATTTTTATTCATCACATGGTATGAGTTTTGCTTGGAGCGTCGTTGCATTTATTCGTGATTTTTTAGAATACTCTATGTGCTTCTCTTATATCTTTTGAGCTAGGCAGTTCCTCTAGTGCTTCACTTATATCTTTTAGAGCATGGCGGTGGTTATGTTTTCAAGAAATAATTGCACTCTGATGCTTCACTTATATCATTTTGAGAGTCTAATAAATAGTAATGGCAATATGCATAGGTTATGAAATTGATCCTAATATGATAGGTATTCAAGAGCGATATAATAAAAACTTCCATGTAGATCACTGAATATGATATGTTTGATTCCTTGCAATAGTTTTGGGATATAGAGATGGTGATATGTGGGTTGTACTAGTGAATAATTGTGGTTTAGTAAGAATATTGGTGTTAAGGTTTGTGATTCCCGAAGCATGCACGTATAGTCTCTGTCGGTGTATAAAACATGGGTATTTTATACCCTGACCTATGCACAAACAAATAGCAGCTCCCCGCCAACTAAAGTTTCAATAGAGATTCCCATGCCAAGGGAGCCGCTCTTTGAGAGATCAACGAGCGCATCAAGAAGACCAAGATTCAAGACCAAGTATATCAACTTGGCCAAGGAGAAGAACATGACAGTCGTCAAGATTAATACTAGAAGCATCCATTGCCAGCAAGGCCGAGCCAGCAAGGCGAAGGCCCGACAAGCTCCTTGGCCGGCAAGCTCCCGCCAGCTGCCATCGCTCTACCTCATCGAGCAGCTAGTCACTGATCAGTGAGGTGTCGACCCTGCAGGCTGTTAGGTGAGGCTTGTCTGACACGTGTCAGCTCGCCGGGAGAATTTTTACCTTTATCGACACCCGTCCAAATGGTGTGTCAAGATAATAGGAGTTAGCTAGGCAAGCGGCGCGGCAACCTTGCCGGGGCTCCTGAGGGAGTCCTGGATTAAGGGGTCCTCGGGCGTCCGGGCAACGTAATGTGGGCCGGACTGATGGGCCATGAAGATACAAGAATGAAGGCTCTCTCCCTTGTTCGGATGGGACTCTCCTCGGCGTGGACGACAAGCTTGGCGTTCGGATATGAAAGATTCCTTTCTCTGTAACCGACTTTGTACAACCCTAGTCCCCTCCGGTGTCTATATAAACCAGAGGGTTTAGTCCGTAGAGGCAATCATAATCAGACAGGCTAGACTTCTAGGGTTTTAGCCATTACGATCTTTGGTAGATCAACTCTTGTAATACTCATATTCATCAAGATCAATCAAGCAGGACGTAGGGTATTACCTCCATAGAGAGGGCCCAAACCTGGGTAAACATCGTGTCCCCCGTCTCCTGTTACCATCGACCTTAGACGCACAGTTCGGGACCCCCTACCCGAGATCCGCCGGTTTTGACACCGACATTGGTGCTTTCATTGAGAGTTCCGCTGTGTCGTCGCTAGAAGACTCGATGGCTCCATCAATCATCCACAACGATGCTGCCTTGAGGGAGGTCTTTCTCCCCGGCCAGATCTTCGTATTTGGCGGCTTCATGCTGCGTGCCAACTCGCTTGGCCATCTAGAGCAGATCGACAGCTACGCCCCTGGCCATCAGGTCAGGTTTGGAAGCTTGAACTACGTTGCTGATATCCGCGGAGACTTGATCTTTGACGGATTCGAGCCCATGGTAGCCGCTCCCTGCCACCGCAATGAACATGACCTAAATCTGTCATCGGACCATATCCGGGAGATAGCGCCCATAACTGCTCTGGCCCTAGATCCGGAGCAGATTGCGCCATCCGAGGACGGGAAGCTCAACCCCGCCACGGAAGCCGCAGACTCAGCGGCGTTGGAGCCGCACACAGACCCGACTTCGAACGGGATCTGTGTCACCGGAACCTCGGATTCATCTCCGGCCACAGGTTCCGAACCGCGTGCGTCCGCACCCACCAAGCTTGATCGGGCGCCGATCGCCGAGTTCAGCTCCGCGGACATCTTCCGACACTCACCTTTGGGTGATGTGCTAAACTCATTAAAAAACCTCTCCTTAGCGGAGGACTCACAGCCGAATTATATCCGGTTTGAACTGGAGGCTGATGACGGAGAATTTCGCTTCCCACCCACCGCCCACTTCATTGCCACTGTCTAAGACTTAACCGACATGCTCGATTACGACTCCGAAGACATCGACGGTATGGACAACGATGCCGGAGAGGAGCAGGCCCAAAACCCGCCGTTTACTGGGCGCTGGACAGCCACCTCCTCGTATGACGTGTACATGGTGGATACTCCCAAAGAGAATAACGGCGATAACGAGAAAGATCCAGTCGAGGAAAAACCTCCTGAGACACAGCCAAAGTGCCGACGTCAGCGGCACCGCTCTAAGTCACGCCGTGGAAAAGACAGCAATACCGGCACGAGAGAAAACAATACTCCGGACGATGCCGAAGACAGAGAAGATCCCGTTGAGCCGACTTCCGAACAGGACGATAGGGAAGATGGGAAAGTCAGCCATGACAAACAGGCCATAGACGAAGACTCGGAGGACAGCAACTATCTTCCACTTTCCGAAGATGTGGTGAGCCTCGGCGACGAAGACTTTATCATGCCTGAGGAACCCGTCGAGCAGGAGCGCTTTAAGCGCCGGCTAATAGCCACTGCGAGGAGCCTGAAAAAGAAACAGCAGCAGCTTCAAGCTGATCAAGATCTACTTAATGATGGATGGACTGATGTCCTGGCAGCCGAGCAATACGGACTCGAGCGCCCTATGAAAAGTTACCCGAAGCGTAAATTGCTACCCCAATTCGACGATGAGGCACTTGAGCGCATGCCATCAACGCGTGATGCGGCTGACCGACCACCACGTGGCCGGGACAAAGCGGCAACCCAAGCTGAACACCTGCCCACACTACCTCGCCGTAAAGGCAAAGACACTACAGCTCGGGAACACACATATGACCTGCGGCGAGACCTGGAGAACAGAGCAGGTCAGTCCAGATCGATCTACGGATCGCGGGGGCATGCCCTGGCGCGCAACGACGGCTATCAAGCTAGACGTAACGATCATAACCATGACCGGGCCGAAAACCGCAGACGGACTACATCCGCACTACATCGCGACTTGGCCCGATATAGAGGCGCCGCACATCCCCTCTGCTTCACTGATGAAGTAATGGAGCATGAATTCCCAGAAGGGTTTAAACCCGTAAATATCGAATCATATGATGGAACAACAGATCCCGCAGTATGGATTGAGGATTTTCTTCTCCATATTCATATGGCCCGCGACGATGCACGCCATCAAATACCTCCCACTAAAACTCAAGGGGCCAGCTCGGCACTGGTTAAACAGTCTGCCTGAAAACTCTATTGGCAGCTGGGAGGACTTAGAAGACGCCTTCCGCGACAACTTCCAAGGCACATATGTACGACCTCCGGATGCCGATGACTTAAGTCACATAGTTCAACAGCCTGGAGAGTCGACCAGGAAATTCTGGACTAGGTTCCTAACTAAAAAGAACCAGATCATCGACTGCCCGGATGCCGAAGCCCTAGCGGCCTTTAAGCATAGCATCTGCGACGAATGGCTCGCTCGTCACCTCGGCCAAGAAAAGCCAAAGTCCATGGCAGCCCTCACGGCACTCATGACCCGCTTTTGTGCGGGTGAGGATAGTTGGCTAGCCCGTAGCAATAACACTGCAAGCGATGCCGGCACCTCTGAAGCCAAGAATAAAAATGACAAGCCCGACGCAATAGGCACAAGCGCCGAAGCAATGGTGGCACTGCCGATGATACGGCGGTCAACGCCGGTTTCAGCGGCTCCAAGTCCGGCCAGTGGAAGAAGCCATACAAAAGAAACAATCCGGGCTCATCCAGCTTGGACCGCATACTCGATCGTCCATGTCAGATCCACGGCACCCCGGATAAACCAGCCAATCATACCAACAGAGAATGTTGGGTTTTTAAACAGGCCGGCAAGTTAAATGCCGAAAACAAGGAGAAGGGGTCGCAAACCGAGGACGACGACGAGGAGTTTCACCCGCCGAACACAGGAGGACAGAAGAAGTTCCCCCCAGGTTAAAACGGTGAACATGATATACGCCACTCATATCCCCAAAAGGGAGCGCAAACGAGCGCTCAGGGACATCTACGCAATAGAGCCAGTCGCCCCAAAGTTCAACCCATGGTCGTCCTGCCCGATCACCTTCGATCGCAGGGACATTCCGACCAGTATCCGTCATGGCGGTTCAGCCGCACTGGTCCTCGATCCAATTATTGATGGATTCCATCTCACACGCGTCCTCATGGACGGCGGCAGCAGCCTGAACCTGCTCTATCAGGATACAGTGCGCAAAATGGGCATCGATCCCTCAAGGATCAAACTCACAAAAACTATCTTTAAAGGAGTCATACCAGGCGTAGAGGCCCGCTGTACGGGCTCAATCACACTGGAGGTTGTATTCGGATCCCCGAACAACTTCAGAAGCGAAGAGTTGATCTTCGATATCGTCCCCTTCCGCAGCGGCTATCACGCACTGCTCAGACGAACCGCATTTGCTCGATTCAATGTGGTGCCACACTATGCTTATCTCAAGCTCAAGATACCGGGACCATGTGGCGTCATAACAGTTAATGGAAACACGGAGAGCTTCCTCCGTACAGAGGAGCACACCGCGGCCTTGGCAGCGAAAGTACAGAGCGGCCTTGCCAAGCAGAATCTTAATTCGGCGGCCAAGCTACCGGACACTGTCAAGCGGATCCAGACTACTCCACAGCATAACAGTCCGACTCGTCAGGAGTTAGACTAGCAATCTGGCCTCCGTCTCCGTCCCGGCCTAATAGCGGCATTCGTACCACGCGTACACAACTACGCACTTAAAATACCATGGGCATAGACGGAGGCACAACTAGATTGTGGTCCATAATACGGCTCGACCTCCCCTGGACACACATACTTTCACTTTTTATTTTTTATCCTTTTCAGGTTTCTTTTCCACAGGCCCCTCAAGACGGCCTGATCAT
Source organism: Thinopyrum elongatum (assembly GCA_011799875.1). Classification (NCBI taxonomy): domain Eukaryota; kingdom Viridiplantae; phylum Streptophyta; class Magnoliopsida; order Poales; family Poaceae; genus Thinopyrum; species Thinopyrum elongatum. The sequence goes on from CM022299.1 coordinate 299,388,823, forward strand.
CGGTCCTTTCGAAGGATAGATACACCAAGACAGTAAGAAGCATTGAGGTATACGGGAATCGCTAGGTCTTTTTGACGATCACTCTACCTGTTCTCAGGATCCGCACGCAGTTTTCCCTTGGTCATGGCATGTTAAATAGCCCTGTTGCTTATCGCACTACTTATACGCTTCGACGTATTAATAAAATTATAATGGAAACAGTTCGTGGCTCAACTTCTGCTGCACTAGCTTACTAGTTCATTTTTTCTTGATAATCTTACCGATTGCACCCGTACACTTTTGGTACGGCTTAAATTTGCCAGGGGCTTTATTGCGCCCCATATTACGGCAACAAAGTCTGAACACTTTTTACAGTATAGTTTGGCACCCCGAATTTAGCATTATATGCATTGGCTCCGAATCATGTCTTTGGTCAATAGTTGGGTTGCCCGGCTCCTGTGCTTACTACCTTACGTTCCGCTATATCGGCTAGGGTAGTAAAGGGAGAACTACTGCGATTGTGCCCTGGTTCGTCCGGATGAGCACCTCAGTAGAGAAAGCCGAAAACTGACTGTCATGATGCGGCGTGAGCTGGTCAGCTCTTTGGAGGTTACAAATCTTTTGCGATTTTTTCCGCATTATGCGACAAATCGGTCTCTACCCGATCAGGTGTTTACAGCACCCTAGTTCACTAGGGGCTGTGCCTAAATTTCTATTATAAAAATCCTATGGCTAAGTGAGGGTGATAAAGCCACATAGTCCGATTGCCTGGTTCGTTGCGCTAAACACCTCCTTCAAGGACCAAACGTTGGATCAAGAGTGTTTAGATTTTATCCCGAACACCCCCGTACTACCTACGTGGGGGCTAAAGCCGACGACTGGCCAACTCTCTGATTTAACAAAACGGCCGCACAGGTGGAAAAATCTTGATATAAACAACTAATATTATATTACATATCAGTTTTGTTCCATTTTACAGGGCAGGATAACATGAATATATTCATCCAAAGATAATGTCTTTCGCACACTGCTCCGCTACAATGCGGGATCCCTCCAGGACATCGTCAAAATATTGCTCGGGCATGCGGTGCTCCTTGCCCGCGGGCGGTCCCTCGGTCGCGAGCTTAACGGCGTTCATCTTCGCCCACTGTATCTTGACACGGGCGAAGGCCATCCGCGCACCTTCAATACAGACCGACCGCTTGATGGCAGCAAGCCGAGGGCAGGCAGCAACCAGTCGCTTCATGAGCCCAAAGTAGCTGTTGGGTATGGCTTCGGCAGGCCATAGACGGATTATCAAATCCTTCATGGCCAATTCGGCCGCCCTATGCAGTTCGGTCAGTTGCTTCAGCTGATCGCTAAAGGGCACCGGATGCTCTGGCGCAAGGTATTGCGACCAGAACAGCTTCTCCGTTGAGCTCCCCTCTTCGGCTCGGAAGAAATCTGCAGCATTAGCAATGCTGCGTGGCAGATCCGCAAACGCTCCTGGAGAACTCCAAATCCGGGTCAGTAAGAGGTACCTTTTCTTCACAAATTTTCTTTGCATTATAAAGGCCTTACCCGCCGTGATTTTTCTGGCCTCTTGGATTTCTTGGAGGGCGCCCTGGGCTTCAACCCGGGCCTCTTGTGTGCTTTGGTGGGCCTTAGCAAGCTCGGACTCTTGATCCGAAATCTTGCGCTCCAAGGACTCGCATTTCTTTACAGTGTCCTGGAGCTCTTGTTGGACCTCACCGACCTTGGCCTCGTGCTTTTCGCGGACGGATTGTTCCTCCGCCGCTCTCTTTTGGGCCTCGGCCAGTGCCTTTTTATGGGCCTCCACTTCGGTCGCCGCTCCTACAAATATCATGGCACTATGGTGAATACAAGTCATCTATCCTTTCTGATATACAGAAGGTCATGACATACCTTGCTTGTCCTCCAGCTGCTTTTTCACACGGCCGAGTTCTTCCTCGGCCCGCTCCAGACTCTGCTTCAGTTCGGAGACTTCGGCAGCATGGGAGGTCGTAGCTAGAAGCGATGCCTGCTTTTTTCACATAGACATGTGTGGTTAGTCTCCTGGGAAAATTGTTTGATCCTTTGTCCGGCTTTTCTTTTCGACCACCGGACAGTGTCTCAGGGGCTACTGTCTATACTGTGACATTCTTTTTTACATAATTGCATTTCATACCTCAAAACCTGTTAGAAGGCTTGTGCAGGCTTCGGTCAAACTGCACTTCACGGACTGAATCTTCTCAATCACCGTACCCATAAGGGCATGGTGTTCCTCTACAATGGAAGCACTTCGCAGCGCTTCCAGTAGGGTGTCCGGTGCCTCTGGTTGGACAGAGGTCACCGGCGAAATAGGCACACCCCCTTCTTTCGAAGGAGGTTGCTTGCCGGATTCCGGAGCCGTATAGGTCTCCGGGACCGTATTCGGCTGGGGGCCGAATTGGACCTGGCCCCCATGGCCAGTCTCCATGGGGATCTGCTCCCCCATGTGTCCGGCGGCCGAGGTTTCGCCCTCTGGCGCCGCGCCGATGGCCTCCTGCGTCTCTCCCTGGCCTGGGATCCTTCGGGACAATGCCTCGGTGTCATCAAAGACCTTGGGAGAGAAGGCCGCTGGAAGGGACCCGCTGTCCATCACCTTCGGGTCCAGCGAATTCCCCGAAGATGAGGATCGCTCGAGGTCGGAACGAGCCGGACTGCAAGTACATGATTCAACATGTTAAAACTATGGAGAAAAGAGGCTGGATATATGAATGCGTCAGGGTCTTTGAGTACTCACGACTCGGCCAGGGGCTTATCTCGGGGGCGCCGCTCTGGGCTGCTATCGACGTCCCACGCGGAGTTATCCGCGAGGGAGACCTTCCCCTTCTTGGACGCCTCTGCCTCCAGATTTATGGGGGCCGCCCTTTTCTTCCTTCCCCCCTCAGGGGGAGAGTTGCTTTCCTCCTCCTCCTCCTCGTCCTCTGCGGCGGTGGAATGAGTCTCGGCGTCTTCGGACGTCGCGTCCGAAGTTCCCTTGCGACGGAGACCGCTTCTCGTCTCCTTGGCCTTTTTCTTGGCCTTCTTCTCCAGCGCCTGGTAGGGCGCCGGGACCAGCATCTTCGTTAGAAGCGGGATGGCTGGTTCCTCGGGCAGTGGAGCCGGACACTTAATCCACTCTGCCTTCTTCGTCCAGCCCTGAAAAGAATAAATAGGGAGGCTTAGGCATTTTCCCTGAGTAACAGGTAAAGGATACACCTTGAAGCGCGAAAGACTTACCGGACTAGCGGGATGGGCCAGGTCGTGCCCACGGTCCTTGGTCGTCTCTGGCCATTTCTCGTTGGCCTTAAAAAGCACCTTCCAGATGTCTTCGTGCGTAGCTCCGAAGAACTGTTGCAAGGTCTGGTGCTCGGCCGGATCGAACTCCCACAGATTGCAAGTCCGGCTTTGGCATGGAAGGATCCGGCGAACTAGCATCACCTGGATCACATTGACAAGCTTGATGTTCTTGTCCACCATACTCTGGATACGTGCCTGCAGTGGTGACAGCTCTTCCGACGACGCCCAATTTAGGCCCTTCTCTAGCCAGGAGGTGAGCCGCATTGGGGCTCCGGACATGAATTCGGGAGCCGCGGCCCAGGTGGCGTCGCGGGGCTCTGTGATATAGAACCACAGTTGCTGCCACCCTTTGACGGTCTCCATAAAGTTACCTTTGGGCCATGTGACATTGGGCATCTTGCTCACCATGGCGTCTCCGCACTCCGCGTGTTGGCCATCCACCACCTTCGGCTTCACATTGAAAATCTTGAGCCACAGTCCGAAGTGGGGTGGGACGCGTAGGAAGGCCTCGCACACGACAATAAATGCCGAGATGTTGAGGAAAGAATTTGGGGCTAGGTCATGGAAATCTAGCCCGTAGTAGAACATGAGTCCGCGGACGAAAGGGTGGAGAGGAAACCCTAACCCGCGGACGAAGTGGGGGATGAACACCACCCTCTCATGAGGCCTGGGGGTGGGGATGATCTGTCCCTTGGCCGGAAGGCGGTGGGCGATTTCTTTGGCCAAATTCCCCGCCTCCCAGAGCTTTGTGATGTCCTTCTCCTTGACGGAGGAGGCCATCCACTTGCCCTGTGCTCCGGATCCGGACATGGTCGGAGTGCTTCTTTGAGGCGGAAAAGATGAGAACTTGGGCGCTGGAGCTCAGGAATGGAGAGGCAGAGAAAGAGAAGGCGTGGGTGAAAGGGGGGAATCCTTATCTCCCTATAAAGGCAGTGAATATCAAGCGCCTCCCCACTCGCCTTAAGACTCGCCTATTCCCAAGGGCCGTGCAAACGGCACGGTTGGATTACCCACGCCCGTATTAATGAGAATCCCGTAATTAAGGGACACGATCTCTGCTATGACAAGACGAGCCACTGGAAACCGCATCTTAAAGCATGGAGTGGGAGGCTAAAGAACGATTCGAAATAATGACCGTGCAGGAACGTGGTGTCGCGTTACAAAAAGCTGTCAGCGGATTGGACTCGTGAAATATTATACTCTCTGCGGTTGTGTGTGGTACTTGTTTTGCAGAGCCGGACACGTTTTCTGTGCTCGAAGTCTGTTCTGTAGTATTCGGAGGAGGAACCCGCCTTGCAATGCCGAAGACAATCTGCGCGCCAGACACATCGTCATTGAAGCCTGGTTCAGGGGCTACTGAGGGAGTCCTGGATTAAGGGTTCCTCGGGCGTCCGGGCAACGTAATGTGGGCCGGACTGATGGGCCAAGAAGATACAAGACCGAAGGCTCTCTCCCGTGTCCGGATGGGACTCTCCTCGGCGTGGACGACAAGCTTGGCATTCGGATATGAAAGATCCCTTTCTCTGTAGCCGACTTTGTACAACCCTAGTCCCCTCCGGTGTCTATATAAACCAGAGGGTTTAGTCCGTAGAGGCAATCATAATCAGACAGGCTATACTTCTAGGGTTTTAGCCATTACGATCTCATGGTAGATCAACTCTTGTAATACTCATATTCATCAAGATCAATCAAGCAGGACATAGGGTATTACCTCCATAGAGAGGGCCCGAACCTGGGTAAACATCGTGTCCCCCGTCTCCTGTTACCATCAACCTTAGACGCACAGTTCGGGACCCCCTATCCGAGATCCGCCGGTTTTGACACCGACAGCTCCTCCTCCTCACTACACCTAATAGTGCATTTAATGCTTCTTGTCCTGACTAGCAGAGTTAGGTATGATAGCACGGTTTGCTATCTAATCATCATGTAATTACCTTTTTGCCACTATGGTAACACCTTTGAGCTATAAAAGGAGGGCGAGGGCAACGTTTACAAGGATCAACCCTTGGCACAACTACACACGTAGCTGCTTCCCTCTTGCATCCTTGGCAGGGTAGCGCTCCTTGTACTTGTGTTCCAACACATACACCCAATATAGCAAGCAGGAGTAGGGTTTTACACCTCTCGGTGGCCCGAACCTGGGTAAAGATCTTTGCGCCCTCCCTTGGTTTTGCTCTTCGCGTCTTGTGCATCTCCCTAGCCGAACCACAAGGGGCTTGATGGCCCCATAGATGGTCGTACACACCGACATCTTGGCGCGCTAGGTAGGGGAGATTCACTGGCGTGAACCTAAATCAGCGGACGGCGCATCGATTTCATCGAGTTTCATCACCATCTTCATCGTCAATGGCGCCCAAGAAGAAGGGCACCGCGATGACGAAGCCTTCTGCCTCCAAAGTTCCTTCACATGTGTCCGCGGGCGGCGCAGGCGGCGCCACCGCTGTGGACGGTGTAGACACCGCGGCTGGCATGGCTAACACGGGAGGCGAGGTCGCCATGCCCACCATGGCGGGAACAGGAGGTGGGCGCGTCGGAGGCGATCATCTTCCTTGACCCTCTAGCGAGAACAACCACGACGACGCGGGTGGTGCAGACGGACATAATCCGCCTCCCCGACACGTCAGCGAGCGTAGTCATCGGAGCAACACTGCGCGGACAAGTGCGAGCCAATACCTCCCTGCTGCAACAACGCAGAGCAGCACCGCTGGACATAGACAGCTGCGCCCGCACGGCAAAACACCTATTGATCAAGTTCAAGATCCTCAGGTACCGCTTCCACCACATCAACCCGCTGCTACGCATGAGCCACGACGGCAAGATCGCAATGGCGCTCCTGCTGGCACTGCTAGGAGTCGAGCGACGTCGCGTTCTTCGCCCCTGGCCCTACCGGCAATAGCGGCGAAGGCAATGGCGCGGGCCCAGATGCTGTTGAACTTCCCTCTAACAACAGAAAAGATGGATGAGTGGAGGGCCACTATCCAGAGTCTGATTGGATTTGCTGAGTTGAACAAGTCGTAGCAGGCGGAGCCCTCGCGGCGCCCGCAAGAGCACCGGTAGCTCAAACTGACGGCCACGTTGTGGGTGGTGCACCAACCATCCAGTCACCTCCGCGGCAACAACTTCAACAACGGCAGCAACACCAGCAGCCCCGGCAAACCCAGCGGACTGCGGAGCCTGACGAGATGTCAATGGCTTCCTCGGGCCATAGAGACGCAGCAAGACCAATGACAAGTGATGCAGGAAAGGCGGGCAGAAGATGCCCGCACCACCATTGAGCGATGCCGAGAGACGTGCCGTTAATCCGACGGGCGCAATCGCCCAATCATCGATGAGCCTGCGCACATTGTTGCCGGGTATCTACCTTATGAGGTTGGGTGCCCTACCTTCACACATGAGTTGCGGCAAGTCCACTGGCCGTCTGCTTGGGTGTTCAAGCTAGAAGTACCAGAGAAGTACGAGGGCAAGCTTAACCCGGTAGAATTCTTGGGCATCTACATGATCATCGTGCAAGCTACTGAGGGAAGGGATGAAAAGATTCTCACCAACTACTTTCCATTAGTGCTCAAGCCTAATGTGAGGTCTTGGTTGATGAATTTGCCAGGAAACTCTATCTCCTCGTGTTCAGATCTGTGCAACGAGTTCGTTGGCGCCTTTACCGGAGGCCAGAAAGGCCCGGGACGGCCGAGCGACTTGCAAGAGATCCCACAAAGAGAAGGTGAAAATCTGCGCAAGTATATACAAAGGTTTAGCCGTGTGCACTACAACATACCTGATGTTCACCCGGCAACTGTGATTGCCGCGTTCCACACGAATGTGTGCAATCGTAAGATGAGAGAAAATATGAATATACGATTGCCGAAGACCGTCAACGAGCTCTACACGTTGGCAGACAATTGCGCATGGGCTGAAGAGGGGAGGAGACTTCCTGGGGAGCATGCTGGTGCTGAAGTTGATTTTGAGGATGATGACACCGCCACCCCAAAGAAGAAAGGTCGGAAGCGCAAGGGCAAGGTAGTTATGGTCGTGGAATGATCTGGTAATTCTAGTCCTGCCAAGAAAACCAAAACAAAGAGCTCCAGCATTGAAGCTGTTGCATGCGCTAATTGCCTGGTAGTCGCGGCAGGCGAGAAGGCCGGCAAGTCTGACGGGCCATACTGCAAGATTCACCGTACCAAGGCTCACGACCTCCAGGAGTGTTGGCAAGTCGAACAGCTAGTCAAAAAATAGAAGGCTGAGTATGAGAAGCGCTACAAGGAGAAGGGCCAGGATGGTACTAGTGGATCTGGCAAGAAAGGACGTGGTGGCCGAGGAGGGCGTCGCGGCAAGGCCAGTCAGCAAAAGGAGAAACCTGCCAGGGGCCGCGAGAAGAAAGAAGAAAATGACGAGAGTGAAGAGGAAGACGATGATGAGTCTAGTGGGCAGCAATTCCAGAAGGCAACGGAAGCCATGTGCATTGACGGGGGTGCATCTTTGCATTCCTCTCATCGTCAGCTCAAACAGTGGGCGCGTGAGGTCAACACAGTGGGACCAGCGGCACACGCCCAGAAACCCCTCAAGTGGTCACACATGCCAATCATTTTTTATGTCGAGGACCACCCTTATTGCACAACTGTGGTCGGATGTTTGCCGTTGTTGGTTTCACCAACGATTCGCAACCTCAAGGTCATGAAACTGCTAGTTAATGGTGGGGCAGGCTTGAACTTGATCTCTCTAGAAGTAATCAAGAGATTGCATATTTTTGATAAAGAGCTCGAGAAAATCGGGACATTTCAGGGAATCAACCCAGGGAGAAGGCAGCCCAAGGGGAAGATCACGCTGTCGGTGATGTTTTGCGGGGAACTAAACTACAGAATAGAGAAAATAGTTGTTGACGTTGTTAAAATCCCCTTGCCATTTAATGGAATTCTTGGCCACCCAGCTCTGGCAAAGTTTATGGCGGCATCTCATTATGCCTATAACACGTTGAAGATGCCAGGACCGATGGGTGTCATTTCCATCAACTCTGACAAGAAGGATGCAGTCATATGCGTTAACAAGCTTTATAGGGATGCCATTGCGGCAGAATCCACCAAGGCATCGACTCCTGCCAAGAAAAATAAGAGCAAGAAGCACGACAAGACATCTAGCGAGAATTCTGGGAAGCACACCGTGCACCTGTCGAAGACTTGCCGAAGAGCTCTGCCGGCAAGAGATCCAAAGCCACTCCACCTGCAACAAAGAAGGTGCCAGCAAAGGAGGACCACACTGGCGGTACTTTCACCACCAGCTCCACCCTTGACAGCAAATAGGAAAACACACTCATTGCCTTCCTGCGGGCGAATGTTGATGTGTTTGCATGGCAACCATCTGACATCCCCAGCGTTCCCAGGGAGGTAATTGACCACCACCTTGCTATCTATCCCCATGCTCGGCCCATCAAGCAGAAGGTCAGAAAGCAAGCTTTGGAACGGCAACAGTTTATAGTAAAGGAAATCAAGAACTTCTTTTTGTTGACAATACCTCAGGTGATGTCTTTTGGATCAATTATCATTTGATGGAGAAAATCCTCAGAAATTGTAGTGGAATCACATATTTAAGGTGATAATCATTTTCCATAAAAGAATCAAGCGAGAAGGCCAAAGGAATGGATGTCATTGAGCTCCTAGCGCGAAACATGATGTTCCATACGACCGTGAGCGCCCGTACAAGCGGTCGTATGGCGTGCCGCCACTATGGCTGGATCAACTATTTTCACCCCGTCGAATCGAATCATGGATCAGACACCCAGAGACACCAGAAACTCACCAGAAGATAGAACCCTAGCCTATAGAGTTCATTCGGAGGAGGTATTGGCAAGGAGAAGAAAGGCATCCTTCCCACCACAAGGAGGGGCACAACATCATCGCCACTATCATCGTCATCCACTTCATCATCACCATCACCATCATCATCCACATTCTTATCATCCGCAACATCAAGAATCATAGTGGGTCCTTCGATGTATCATTTGAATCACTCATCCATGTATTCTGTTACCATTACCATGATGTTTGTTGTCCTCATGTGTGAGTAGACCCCTGGTTCTCGGGGATATGGATGAACCTTAGTATGTGTAGGATCTGAAATGTTATTGTGGATATGAGATCCCCTGTTCAATGCTTAGTTTAATGACTTCATGAATGTTGTGAAGGTGCCCCACTTAGCATTTGTGCCTTATGGCCATGAAGTATATCACTGTCGTTGTAAAGGTTCAGGAAGCGGAGGTAATTCGAGGTGACAGTAAAAGCCTACTGCTCCTAGCCTCTACAATTGACCGGGGAATTATGGAGAACCCTGAGGCTGCATCCACGAGGGGGCCCTTAATTATCATGAGTTGTAACCCTCTGGGGAATACCATGATGGTGGCATGCGTGGCACGAAGTCTACCACGAGTAGAACATGTACTATACCCGGCTCCGCCCAGCATAATCATTAACAGTGGCTCAAGTATCCGGTATACTATGCTTATGCATATGTGCGCTAGAAACATACCAATGGGGATTCTTGACTCCCTGTGAACACCTTTTTATTTTGTTGTTTCACTAGTCATCACAATCCCTACACTTCATTTACTTTTATGTCATTTAGCTACCAGTTACAACACTACTCAGCAATCATTTGTATCCGCCCTCACTCTGCTTTAAGTCTATAATTATTTGCAGGCACAAAAATAAGTAATTCTCTACAAGAGGCCAAAGTCTGATTCATGTGCTCCCTTTGGGATAGATACTCTTACTTCGAAAAGGCTACAACTAAACCGTATGCACTTGCAGGTTATCAGTAAGAAGGTAAATTATGTCGAAGAAGTTTCTACTTTGAGTGATAAAATGGATGCTCTTATGAATATGCTTGTTAGTAAAAATGCTCATGCCGATCCAAATGATATTATCTACTTTGATTGATAAAAACAATGATACTATCGATGTGAATTTTGTCGCAAGAAATAATTTCAACAACAATGCTTATAGAGGGAATTTTAATCCTAGGCCATATCCCGGTAATCCCTCTAATAATTATGGTAATTCCTATGGTAATAATAATAATAATAATAATAATAATAGGATACCTACTGAACTAGAGAATAATATTAAAGAATTTATTCGTTCTCAAAAGATTTTCAATGCTATGGTAGAAGAAAAACTAAGCAAGATTGATGATATGTCTAGAAACACGGATAGAATTGCTCATGATGTGGATACTCTCAAAATTAAAACTTTGACACATAAAAAGGATGAGATATTTGAATCGCTAATGTCTATCCAAGTCACCATGGATGAAAGTAGAAAAATAATTGAAAGGATAAGAGCTAAACGCATATTTTTAGAAAAGGCGCTCGCACCCGGTTTTATGATAATAATGATGAAGATATTAAAATGATTGGTGTGACCCCTATTGAATCTTTGTTTAGTAATATAAAACTTGATGATAAACAGAATGGAGACGAGTCAACTTTAATTAGAAGGCGTCCCAATTGTTCGGTGGGTGATGATCTTAATGATAAAAACAACAAAAGTGAGTTTGAAGAGGTCAAAACTTTAGATAGCGATGAACCCACTACTTTGGATTACAGGGACTTTAATTATGACAATTGTTCTTTGGTTGAATGTATTTCCTTGTTGGAATCATGATAAATTCACCTAATTCTTACGAACAAAATAAAGCTTTTACAGAACACATCATAGAAGCCATTATTAAAGTTATTGAAGAAAAGCTTGAATTGGAAGTGTCTATACCAAGGAAATTACAAGATGAATGGGAACTACTATCAAAGTTAAGATTAAATATTATGAATGTAATGCTTTGTGTGATCTAGGATCTAGCGTCTCTACTATACCAAAATCTTTATTTGATGTTCTAGGGCTCACCGATATGGAAGAATGTCCTCTCAACTCGCATTTAGCGGGTTCAACTATTAAGAAACCATTGGGTAGAATTAATGATCTTATCATAATTTCTAATAGAAATTATGTACCCGTGGGTTTCATTGTGCTTGATATTGAATGTAATCCGTCTTGTCCTATAATACTTGGTAGGCCACTTTTGTGAACCATAGGTGCAGTTATTGATATGAAAGAATGAAATATGAGTTTCCAATTTCTACTAAAGAAAGGGTTGGAACAATTACCAAGGAATAGAATTAAACCACCATATGAATCTATTATGAGAGCCACCTATGGAATTACTTTGAAAGATAATAACACTTGAAACTATGCATTATGCCTAGCTAGGGGCATTAAACAATAGCGCTTGTTAGGAAGCAACCCAATAGTTATCTTTATTTTTGCTTTTTATTTCTTGTCTTTGTGTGATGACATGATTATTTCTACTGTCATTATTGTGTTTTTATCTTTTAATTAGTGTTTGTGCCAAGCAATGCCTTTGGGATGATAGTTGAATTGATTCTGTGCAAAAACAAAATCTTTTGTGCCTAGTATTTGTATTTACATTTTTTACTGGAACATGTTCTTGGTCTGAATTTTTTTACATAGTATTTATATACAAATTTCTTATGTTTCCCTAAAGTTTCAAAAAAATTTGATTTATATAAGTATGGTTTTACTTCAGATCATTATAGACTGTTTTGTTTTAGACAGATTCTGTTTTTATTGCATAGTGTGCTTAGTTTGATGATGCTATGGATTATATCGGGGCTATAAGTCATCGAGAAGTCAGAATACAGTAGGTATTATGCAAGAAAAATTATTAATTGGTCTATAACTATACCTAAGTTAATGGTTTATGATCATACTAACGGATCTCATGAAGTTTCTGTTGAGCTTTGTGTGCTGAAGTTTTCAAGTTTTGGGTGAGATCACGATGGATGAAGGAATAAGGAGCGGCAAGACCCTAAGCTTGGGGATGCCTAAGGCACCCCAAGGTAATATTCAAGGAATACCCAAGCATCTATGCTTGGGGATGCCCCAGATGGCATCCCCTCTTTCGTCTACAATTCATCGGTATATTACTCGGAGCTATATTTTTATTCATCACATGATATGAGTTTACTTGGAGCGTCTTGTGCTGTAGTTTTATTTTTGTTTTCTTGTTAGTTTGCCACAATAATTGTTTGATGGACACACCTTTGGGAGAGGCACACATTCATCATGAGTTTTTAGAATACTTTGTGTGCTTCACTTATATCTTTTGAGTTAGGCAGTTGCTCATGTGCTTCACTTATATCTTTAGAGCATGCGGTTGTTATATTTTATAGAAATGATTTGTGCTCTCATGCTTCACTTATATCTTTAGAGAATGGTGGTTGTTATATTTTATACAAATGATTTGCACTCTCATGCTTCACTTATACCATTTTGAGAGTCTATTAATAGGATGTGGTAATGTGCAGGGTTTAGAGAATGGTGCAGGGTTTATAGAAATATACAAGAGTGATATAATAAAAACTTTGATGTAGATCACTGAATATGAAATGTGTGATTTAATTATATTGATGTAGTAATATGAAAGGATATTAGTTCGTAATGATTGGTTAGTAAGAATATCGATATTAAAGCTTGTCATGTACTACTCATTTAAGTGTCGGGCATGGCATGACAGGGATGTTGGAGCATTTTTATTCCTCATTGAAATCCTTTGTGTACTTGAATCGGGGGCTCGTGATGGTAAAATCCTACCAACCTTCTCCCTAGGGGCATGCGAATAGTACTTTGCTTCGAGGGCCAATAAAGCTTTCACAATAAGCATATGAGTACTTTATGACTATTGTGAGTTCATGGACTAATATGACACTCCCACCTATCGACATATTGCTAGCCTCTCCGGTACCGTGCATTGCCCATTTTCAGCTCGAGAATTGGTGCGAACTTTGCTGGTGCATCCAAACCTCATGATATGACACGCTCTATCAAACATAAGCCCCATTATATCCTTCCTCAAAACAGCCACCATACCTACCTATTATGGCATTTCCATAGACATTCCAAGATATATTGCCATGCAACTTGCATGGTTACTATTCAAATGACTTGTGTGTTCATCATCATATTTCTTTGAATGATCATATAGAGCTCACATGATATTTGTGGCAAAGCCACCGTTCATCATTGTTGTACATGTTATGCTAGTTCACTGCACATCTTGGTACACTACTAGAGGCATTCATATAGAGTCATATTATTCCAGTTTATCGAGTTGTAAGTAAAAAAGAAGTGTGATGATCATCATTATTAAAGCATTGTCCCAGTGAGGTAAAGCATGATGGAGATTGATGAGTCCTCGAAAAAGTGGGTATGAGGTTCATGATATTGTTCTAAAAGAAAAAAAGAAACAAAATGAAAATGAAAAAAAGAAAAAAAAGAAAAATGAGAGAAAAGAGAGAAGGGGCAATGCTTGTGCTTCAAAGTAGCACCATGTTCTTCATATAGACAATATCCATGATTAGTCACTTTCATATACTAGTGGGAACTTTTACATTATAAAACTTGGCTTGTATATTCCGATGACAGTCTTCCTCAAATGCCCGAGGTCTTCATGAGCAAGCAAGTTGGATGCACACCCACATAGATTCAGAAGTGGGCTTTCATACACTAATAGCTCTAGTGCTTCCATTGCATCACAATCCCTACTCCTCACATCGATATCGATTGTACCTCTCAATTTCCTAATGATCCGCCTAGTTGATGCGAGACTTCTTCACTTTTTGTCTTCCCTTATAAACCTCTACCAACATACACTATTTCACCCATAGTGCTAAGTCCATGTCTCACGCTAATATATTCAGTGAAGTTGAAAATGCTGAAGCGAGAATACGTACGATGCAATTGCTTGGTTTGGCACGGGGGTGCTCATGATTTGTATTTATGTGAGGAAGACGAAGTCATGCCATGCTTACATAATTCAACGAGCAGGGGTAACATTTGTTAAGCATAGTATATTTTGAAGAGTAATGATTATGTTCTAGTATTCATGGATATTATTATGTTGATATTAATTACTTCATCATTTCTCAATATTCATATGGCAAAAATTATGCTTTTATCATTTACCTACTCGAGGAAGAGCAGGAATTAAGCTTGGGGATGTTGATACATCTCTAGCATATCTATAATTTTTTTTTGTTTCATGATATTATATTATCAATCTTGTATGCTTTATATGCAATTTTATATCATTTTTTGGGAACTAACCTATTGACCTAGTGCCTAGTGCCTAGTGCCGGTTCCTGTTCTTGCCTATCTTATTGTTTCACAGGAAAACCATACCAAACAAAGTCCAAACACGATGAAACTTTACGGTGATTTTTTCTTGACCATAAGGTACCCTAGAAGCTTCACGGGGAGACCTGACGCCGCACGAGAGAGGCACAAGCTCACACGACGCACCCCAGGGGGTGCAGTCTCAGCTTGTGCCCCCCTTGCAACTCCATTCACTGGTACAGCGAGCTTCTATACAAACGATTTTTAACCCCTTTCCGTGACGGCATTTTAAACCGTCGCCTAGCGAGTGTGGGCGATAGGGGGGTCCTTCCCACATGACCCAGAAACCGTCGGGGATAGGTAGTAGGATGGCATATGTTTTGCATAACTAAGCGTATGCTATGTGGGCATCTATCCCAAAGGCGATTCTTCACACAACTATTGGTGATATATCGAATATCCCAAATGCTCCATCTTTGCTACTCGTGTGTGCTGGCATTACCATTGCACACGCTATTATGTGGTGCAGCATTTACGATGCGCACTCCATCACAAACAGTTCATGATTGCCAAGCGTGTGCGATCAGGAGACTATCACACACATTCACTTCTCCCGAACCGTATGCAATCTGTAATTAAGAAGATTACCTAATCATCGTACGAGTGTCGGATAGGATTACGAAATGTTAGACCATCGTACCAGTGTCGTATAGGATAACTATCGCACACGCTATTATGTGGTGCAACGTTTACGATGCCTACAACAGCCGAAACAGTTCATGATTGTAAACCGTGTACAATAGGCTACTATCACAAATATTTAGTTTGCTCGCACCATTTGTGATATTGTCTGACATCACACACGCTTTGCAAACAACAACTATGTGCATGGTCGCACATGTTTCCTCTCTGCAAACTGTGTCGGAAGTACATGTATATCACACACGTTTGTGCTTTACAGACCGTGTGCGTCGTAACGACCTGCAGAGCATATTTTGACCCTAATTAAATCATTGCTATTTAAAATTATACCAAATTTGAATTTGAAAGTTGGCTATAACTTTATTCATATCCATCAGGTTAAACAACCAATGGATTATTCGATTCATAGATACACATGTTCCAGAATTACATAAGCACCAAATAAAGAATGATGAACCAGGATTGTATACTTGTACTATTAAACACGATAAATAAAGATGCAAAAGTCATCCTGGTTATTGAACAAGGTGAAGCGGAATGCCCGTATTGTGCTCTCCTCCATGCAGAAGGCACGCACGACTCAGTCCAACCCCTTGTGATGGCTGACCGCCCATCCTTCACTGTCTTCATGACTCATGAGGGCATCTAGATAGTCATTGTGTTATTGTAGTTTGAGAGTTAATCTTGAGTAAACTGCTTCAAGAACCACTACAAAGGAAAAAGATTCAGACATTGTCATCTAACACAACGCATTATGGGTAGTAAAAAGAAGGCTATAGAGTTCTTACTTACCAAGCTGCAGTTCACCGTTGTCTTGCATAAAGTGTAAACAAATAGTTCGATTGACATCTTCTGACCCATTTTAATAACAGTCTTTATCAGTTTCCTCTATTGAAGCTGGTTCATGAATATCTCATTGCCCCATACACAGAAAGGGTCGAAGCACGGATCTTTACCAATGACATGTACCTAAAAGCACCAAGTTAACATTAGAAGCTAAACATCAATTGCAATATGATGTAGTACAACACTCCCTCCATCCCATTATATAAGATCTTATAGCATCCAATATATTCATGGCATGGATGAATAAACATCTTATATTATGGGGCGGAGGGAGTTTATTACATTTCTACAAATATCAGCCAATTAACTGCAGTTAACTGCTACTGTGTTGTTGGTGTTCTTGCTACTCTTCTATGTATATTTAGACATCATCAGAACATTAAGGTAACAGTCTTGGTTTGAGACTACGTTTGCCAAAGGTTGTCACAACTAAGGTTAGGTGTGTGTTTGGTTCAAGCCACATCTTAGGCAAGCCACACTATGTTACCACATCACATACACTCAAAAAGTGTGGCAAGATTCTCTTAGGCATGCTGAGGGAGTCCTGGATTAAGGGGTCCTCGGGCGTCCGGGCTATGTGACATGGGCCGGACTGATGGGCCGTGAAGATATAAGGTAGAAGGCCTTTCCCCGTGTCTGGATGGGACTCTCCTTTGCGTGGATGGCAAGATTGGCGTCTGGATGTGTATTTTCCTTCCTCTGTAAACTGACTCTGTACAACCCTAGCCCCCTCCGGTGTCTATATAAACCAGAGGGTTTTAGTCTGTAGAAGCTATCATAACCCCCATAGGCTAGACATCTAGGGTTTAGCCATTACGATCTCGAGGTAGATCAACTCTTGTAACCCCCATACTCATCACATACAATCAAGCAGGACATAGGGTTTTACCTCCATTAAGAGGGCCCGAACCTGGGTAAACATCGTGTTCCCTTTGTCCCTTGTTACCGTCAATCCTCAGACGCATAATTCGGGACCCCCTACCCGAGATCGGCCAGTTTTGACACCGACATTGGTGCTTTCATTGAGAGTTCCTATGTGTCGTCGACGGAAGGATTGATGGCTCGCCTTGTCATCAATGACAACATTACCTCTGGAGGAGCCCTAGTCCCGGGACAGATCCTCCAACTCGGCGGTTTTACTATGGGCGCCCGCTCGGCCGTTAAGCCAAAGGTGGCCCCCCAAATCGCCAAACCTCATCTCCGCATCGGCCTCGAACACTCCGAAAAGATGGATCCGGCAGATATCTCGTCCTTGAACGAACTGCTAGATCGCATTGCCGCCCTCGGGATCGCGACAGACTATGATCGGATTGGGCTTAAACCTGATCAGAGGGAAATCAAGTCCTCGCCGATCACCCATCTGGTAGCGGTCGTGGAGGAACAAGCCAAGAACACTTCTCCCCCTAAGTTCGGATTTCCGAGCCCTGCGAGCCGGATACCCATCTTCGGGAAGAGACCACAGGTCCTCCGAACATAGAATCAGGCGTTGAGCCCGAAAGTCACCAGGACCCTCCTAATTCTGGACTAGTGGCCTCGGAGATTCTTCAAACTCCGGATCCAATAGCGGGTCGGGGTTCGGATTTTAGCCCACCCACCCACCACAAGCAATATTCTCCAAGCAATCCAGGTCCTCCAGACGTATGTGACCTAATGTATGTACGACAGCAACCTCAAGAAACGGTCCATCACTTCTAGGCCAGATTCCTCCTTGTTAAAAACAAGATTAAAGATTGCTGCGACAAGGACGCGGTTTCAGTTTTCTGCCGCAACTGTACGGACGAGGGAATCCTCAATGCCCTCAACCGCCGCCGCATACTGCACTTTGCAGATTTGGCACATATAGTACAGAAGTACTGCACAATGGAAAGCACCTAGAAAGCCCAGACAGCCCAGTGGGAACCTCCCACCTTTAAGCAGCCCACTGGACGGGCAAAAAGGATGCAGCCTTACGGGGCACCCGATCATCATATCATTGACAAGAAAATCAAACCTTTCAAGGAACATAGAACTGTCCTTGATGAATTACTCGGCAAGCCTTGTCAGATACACACAATGCCGAATACCGAACCAACACATAGCCTTCGGGCATGTTGGGTACTCCGGCAGGTGGCTAAGAGTGGCGAGGCCATCCTTACCAATACCACCCCGGAGAAGCATTCTTCGGAGGATGACGACTTCAATGTCTTTACGGTCTTCGAGACCTTTTCCTCGAATAATCGGCGCAAAAGGGCGCTCTGCGACCTTGCCGAAGTTAACCAAGTAGCCACACTAAATCCTTGGAACAATACGGAAATAACTTTCACCGCCGTCGATGAACCAAGGGCCAGATCATTCCGCGCACCTGCCGCCTTGGTCTTAAATCCAATTGTAGATGGCTTTGGACTCACCAAGGTGCTCATGGACAGTGGCAGCAGACTAAACCTCATCTACGAAGACACACTCAATAAAATGCAAATGGACAAGAGTCACATCGAGCAAAGCATCACCACCTTTCGAGGGATTATCCCCAGTCGTGAAGCACGATGTTCCGGGAAAATTAAACTTGATGTAGTATTCGGCATGCCGGAGAACTACCGGTCTGAAGAGTTGCTCTTCCATGTGGCACCTTTCAATAGCGGATATCACGCCTTGTTGGGGCGAGACACCTTCACACGCTTCCAAGCCATACCCCATTACGGGTATATGAAGCTCAAAATGCCAGGGCCCAACGAAGTTTTCACTATCACCAGTGATCCAGATATAGCACTCCGCGCCGAAAACAAAACGGCATCTTTGGCCCTCGAGGCACTATCTGAAGCCCTAGCGGCCGAGGAGCTGACCACCCTGCGTTCCACAGTGGACAAAGATGATGTAATCCTCGATAAGAGGCCTAAGTCCACTTCTTTCAAGCCAGCAGACAAAATAGTAAAATTTCAAGTACACTCGACGGATCCCAACAAGACAGCCTCCATTGGAGCAAAGCTGGATCCAACGATCGACGCCGCACTAAGAGCTTTCCTGCGTGAAAATTGGGATATCTTCGCCTGGCACCCTTCGGACATGCCCGGGATCCCACGCAGACGGGCCGAACATAGCCTCAATATTATAAAGGGGTTCAAACCAGTCAAGCAAACGCTGCGGCGATTTTCTGAACCCAAACGACAAGCTATGGGGGAGGAGCTAGCTAAACTTCTCGAAGTAGGGTTCATCAGGGAGATCAAGCACCCGGACTGGCTAGCAAATCTGGTCATGGTACCGAAGAAGGATAAAACCTGGCGCCTTTGCGTCGATTTCAAAGACGTCAATAAAGCCTGCCCTAAGGACCCCTTCCCACTGCCCCGCATTGACCAAATCATTGACGCGACTGCAGGACATGATTCACTGTGTTTATTCGAAGCATACTCCGGATACCATCAAATTAAGATGAAGGAGTCCGACCAGCCCGCAACGGCATTCATTACCCCGTACGGGCCTTTCTGCTTCAACACCATGCCGTTCGGACTCAAAAATGCTGGCGCCACTTACCAACGCATGATTCAAACATGTCTGGAGAAACAAATTGGCAAGACAGTGGAGGCATACATAGACATGGCTCACATGGGTGGACGATATACGCCTCACATTCGACAACCTCCGAACATATGACATACGGCTCAATCCGGAAAAATATGTCTTCGGCGTTCCAGCCGGAAAACTACTCGGGTTCATTGTTTCCAATAGAGGAATCGAAGCAAACCCAGCCAAAATCCAAGCCCTGTCACAATTGGCAACCCCAACAGACCTAAAGCAGGTCCAAAAACTAGCTGGGTGCGTGGCAGCTTTGAGCCGCTTTATCTCCAGATTGGGAGAAAAGGCACTGCCACTTTATCGCCTACTCCGACAAACTGACCACTTCGAGTGGACAGATGCGGCAACAGCCGGATTGGAAGAAATCAAAGCTTTGTTAGCAAGCAACCCAATCCTCGCTGCACCAAGCGTCGGCGAACCTATGTTGCTCTACATATCTGCAACCCACCAGGTGGTGAGCGTCGTGCTCGTCGTCGAACGAGAGGAAGAGGGACATAAATTCCCACTCCAAAAATCAGTATACCATGTATCGGCGGTCCTTACACCGTGCAAATCTCGATACCCACACTACCAAAAGATAGCGTATGCGGTCTTCATGGCATCCCGGAAGCTGCGACACTACTTTCAAGAGTGTTCGATCATGGTGGCATCCGAAGTACCACTCAATGATATCATAAATAATCGGGATGCCACCGGCCGCATAGCCAAATGGGCAATCGAGCTCTTACCGTTTGAAATAACATACAAACCATGCCGAGCTATTAAATCTCAGGTGTTGGCCGACTTCATCGCCGAATGGACGGAAGCCGAACTCCCTAAAGAATACAGCACATACTCCAACTGGGTAATGTACTTCGACGGCTCTAAAATGTTAGCCGGGTTGGGAGCCGGTGTCATCTTAACCTCCCCTACGAGGGACTCAGTCCGCTATGTATTGCAAATAATGTACACGGACTCCAACAACGCAGCCGAATACGAGGCACTACTGCACGGTCTCCGGATAGCTGTTTCTATGGGTATTCAACGCCTAGAGGTGTGTGGGGATTCGAACCTCGCAATATCCCAAATAAATGGAGATTTCGATGCAAAAGATCCCAAGATGATGGCATACCGCGACGTCGTACTCAAAATATCAGCTCGGTTTGAGGGGCTCGAGTTTCATCACGTCGCTCGAGACAGTAATCAGGCAGCAGACATCCTTGCTCGAATGGGCGCTAAATGCGACCCTGTTCCACCTAACACCTTTGTGGAAAGGCTCTTCAAGCTATCCGTTGTATGGCAGGATGAGAGCGGCAACACCAGTCCGGAGCTGACCATACCCTCATATGCCGAACACAATTCTGATATCATCGGGGGCTCGGGCAACGAAATGACACCTTCTGCCCATGTAATCATGGCTGTCATTGCTCCATGGACCGAGCCCTTCTTGGCCTACCTTAATAGGCGGGAGCTCCCTGAGGACCAGAATGAGGCCCGTCGCATAGTTCGACGCTCAAAAGCCTACAAGGTTCATGAAGGAGAACTCTACAAGAAAAGTACTACTGGAGTTCTTCAAAGATGTATCTTCGAAGAGGAGGGACGGAAGCTCTTGGCCGAAATACATGCTGGTCTCGGTGTCCATCATGCCGCCGCTCGGGCCCTCATAAGTAAGGCCTTCCGTACATGTTTCTTTTGGCCTACGGCCCGAGTAGATGCATAAGCTCTTGTACAGCGCTGTGTCGGATGCCAGCTTTTCGCCAATCAAAGTCACATGCCGCCCGCCACCTTAAAAACAATCCCCATCACTTGGCCTTTTGCGCTCTGGGGGCTGGATATGGTCGGACCCCTTAAAGGGGGAAGCCACAAAAAGAAATATTTGCTGGTTATGGTGGACAAATTCACTAAGTGGATAGAGGCTAAACCAGTAAAAATGGCTGAAGCCGGACCGGTGATCGACTTTATATCCGGTGTTGTACACCGTTATGGTGTCCCTCACAGTATCATTACTGACAATGGCTCTAACTTCACAGCCAATGAGGTGAAAACTTGGTGTGCTAATTTGGGCATCAAGCTTGATTACGCCTCCGTATATCACCCTCAAACAAACGGTCAGGTCGAACGGGCGAATGGCCTGATCATGAGCGGCATCAAACCCAGACTAGTGCGATCCCTACGGGAGTCAGATAAGCACTGGGTTGCGGAACTCGATTCCGTACTCTGGGGGCTGCGGACCACGCCCAATCGCACGACCGGATACACCCCCTTTTTTATGGTGTACGGCGCAGAGGCTGTTTTGCCCTGCAATATTATTCATGACTCACCTAGAGTGCGCATGTATGAAGAGAGAGAAGCCGAGCTCGATCGGCAGGACGACCTAGACGGCCTGGAGGAGGAGCGCGATGTTGCAAAAGCCCGTTCCGCATTCTATCAGCAGCAGGCTCGGAGGTACCAAAGCAGAGAAGTGCGGGCCAAGACATATAATGTCGGCGAACTCGTTTTACTCCTCCCAGAGAAGAAGAAGGACAAGCTCAAACCAAAATGGGAGGGTCCCTTCATTATAGATGAAGTTCTAACAGGAGGAGCCTATCACCTTCGTAATGCATCGAATAATCGCCTCAAGCCGAATCTATGGAACGCTGCTCGGCTCCGAAGATTCTACGCATGAGTTCGGTCATACTTTTTCGTTCCTTTTTTCTCTTCTCTTCATTTTGTTTTCTTTTCCTCGTTCTTATACGATTCCCAGGATATGTTCGGATCAGCCGAACACTTGGGGGTAAAACATCCTAAAATGTATACACCCCACCATGACTGGGGGCTTCTTTAACCGAAGCTTATTATTATTTCGAGCCTGGAGCTCAAAATATAAATGTCGTTAGCTCATATACATCCTTTTTGCCATTATACGCACCTCTATGACTTAAGTTTTGGCCAAGCTGGGTTGCCTTGCTCCTGTGTTTATGCCCTACGTTCCCGATATTTCGGCTAGGGCGTAAAGGGAGCACCTCTGCGATTGTTACAACCGGGTCACCGGACATGTACCTCAGACAGGTGAAGCCGAAAGCTAGCATTCTTAAGAGAATAGGTGGTCGTCAATCAAATGACAGATTGTTACATTCTTGTAACCACTCCAAACACTGTGGATAGTTTTTCCGTATACCGGACCAAAGCCCCGGCACGCATAATTACTGCCTGCCAACCCAAGGAAAGGAACCCTTAACGGAACTATTTTCCTTGGAAGATGTTTCTTACATATGTAATATAACATACATCTTGAACTACAATTTTTTGTCTGTTCGAGCACAATGGTTGGGTTGCCTGGTTTCCGGACATAGTGAATGTTTCTTTTCATTCCCAACAGTATCCGGAAACACTCCACCATTTTGGTCCGGAGGTTAAAGCCGAAAGCCTGCGATGACAA
Organism: Thinopyrum elongatum; assembly: GCA_011799875.1. NCBI lineage: Eukaryota > Viridiplantae > Streptophyta > Magnoliopsida > Poales > Poaceae > Thinopyrum > Thinopyrum elongatum. Next base: position 299,411,767 of record CM022299.1, read on the forward strand.
ACTTTTTTCATATGTTCGGATAAAGGCACAGGTTGATTATAATGTATTCTAATACATTGCATCAAGTACCTATTCCTTGTCTATTCCATCTATAAAACTGTCTAATCCTATAGTCTTCCTGCGAATACTTCGCAGCTATCATTACTTGGTCATACACCAAACTCACTGGAATCTCTTTCCCGTCTGGTCCTTGTGGTCCCACTCGGGCCATATGATTTGGATCTAGCTTGGTAAAACGTGTTTTCACCATGGCCCAGGCTTCTCGTGCACCCTCACGACAGGCAGATGTCTTCCATAGCTCAAACTGGCGCCGGGCACCTTTGAACAGGTTTGCCAAGCCCTCCATACTCTCTAGAGGGGTATCGGAAGGCCATAAAGCCTTCACCATACTCTTCATGGCCTTCTGGGCTCGAGCATGTACCGCGGACAGCTCCTTTAGCATGTCGCCTTGAAATCCGGATACTTCCTCTTCCGGCCTACCAGTTAATAGACCTGCAGCAACAGAGTCATGATATTCCGCATTACGGATTAAACATGAGCACCTAGGGAGGTTCTAAATACAAGAGGTAGACATACCGAATATGCCGCCCTTCAGTTTTTCATTTTCTCTTTGAGCGGCCGATAACTGAACCTTCAAGCTCTCTATCTCTTCGGATTGTTTGTCCCTTTCCTCCTTGAGGTTTTTCTCCCTGGACGCACTCGTTGCGACCTTTTTCATCTCCGCCAGTTCGGCGGTAACAGCATTCAGCTGCTTTTGGTTTGTTTTCAGCTCCTGGGCTAGCACAGTGTTCCTTTCTTTAAGGACCTGCAGGGTATATCGATCCTTAAATCGATGTGCCTCACCGCTTCAAGTCTCGGGGGCTACTGGCATATGACTATCTAAAATTGCATAAACACTTACTTGTATGTCCTTTGAGAACAACTGAGTGACTCCGGCAAGTCTGTCTCGAGCGGCTCGGATATATGCATCCATCATGCTGAGTGCGGTAAACTCTTGCTTGGAAAAAGCCGGGGCACGCATGGCTTCCTTTAATCGACGGTGATTCATCACGCTCTCCACTTCGGAATTCGTGACTGATACATCATCCAAATCCTCATTAAGATTCAGATCTGGCATCACCTCAGTTCTCGTCCTGGTCGACGAGTCCGGTGCCGGATTGGCGGACATTCGGCTAGTAGGCCGTTTTCCCACCGTCTGCCGCGTGTTTCTCCTGACATCAAAGATAAGAAGGAGACCTTAAGCAATCTGGACTCATGCCTAGGCATGAATTAAGCGGACATACCTCTTGGAAGACTGTGGGGTTTCTGCAGCGCTCCCGGTCCCCTTTCGTTTGAACGGCTGCCCTGTGTAGGGGCCGCCCTCGAGGAGGTACAGTCTGCCGAACGCCGATCCTGTTAAAAGTTCGGAATGGTATAATAAGCAAAAGTGCAGATAAGGGTTTCCTTTCAAGAGCTCTCCGAATCCTCATGAAAGCCAGGGTCTCCATCACGGCTATGATCCTCTGGCTGTGGAGCGGGACAGTGGACGTCCTCGATCATTTTCCTCCATGACTGTTTTTGGTAACAAAGGGCAAAGTTGATTAGTATCTGTGACAGCAATAAGGCAGCGCAGACGGTCGAAATCTTACCCATTCTATGGGGTTATACATGGAATAGCCATCCCAGCAGTTTAAGCGGAGGAAATCTTCTTTCTCACCCTTATACAGATCGGCCAGGATTGTGGCCAGTTCGGCAGGGGTATCCGAACCCCTCCGTCTGTAACGGATAGCGTCATCTTCTCCATTATAACACCATAAGGGAGTTACTCTGGATTGGAGAGGCTGGACGCACCTCTTTATTGCGATAGCCATGACCTCGACTATCAAGAGCTTGGTATGGGCTAGTAACCTGATCTTGTTAACCAACCTTTTTATTTCCACACTGTCTTCCTCCTTGGGACTGCGGGGACGCCAGTTGAAATGCTTCTTTAAAGGAGCACTGGAAAATTCGGGAAGCCCGCACCGAACTGGATCCGGCAGTGGGACGTCATCCATATAAAACCATTCCGAAGACCATTGTGGGTATACCTCCTTGGGAGTTCCTATGAGGTATCCGGATCCGGCTATACGCCATACTTCGGCACCGCCCACTTCAAAAATAGAGCCTCCCCGATGGCGGGGAATAAGGCAAAAGAACTTCCTCCATAGTTCAAAATGGGCCTCGATGCCTAAGAACAGTTCGCAGAGGGCAAAAAACCTGAGATGTGCAGAATCGAACCTGGGGTAAGGTTGTGCAGTTGGATGCCGTAAAATTCCAATTGGCCCCTAAGAAAGGGGTGGATTGGAAATCTTAGGCCCCGCAGCAGAAAGGGGATGAAGCACACCCTCTCCTCCTTGTTGGGGTTGGGGAAATTCTCAGCCATCACATCATTGCCAATTGAAGCCAATCCCGCTCGAACGGGGACTAGATCCGTGAGGGGAAGGTAGCCCTGCGCCTGGAGTCGACTCAGCTGAAGATGGGGCACAGAATAGATCTGCCAATCACCCTCTTGAGGGCCATGGGGGCGTGAAGATGAACCTGGAGCGCTCGCCATGCGGGAAAGCTTTGTTCGCAGTTAATCTTGACGGTCTTTCTTTTGTGCGATATGAGATGGCTTTTGGGGATCTAGCTCTCCTTATATAGATGCCGTCCGAGCGTGGTGAGGGGCTTATTTGTAAAAAATCACAAACCATTCGTATTCACCCGGCGCGCGGAAATCGAAGCGACCACAGAAAAGGATCATAAAGGCAGCACATCGAGGTCAGAGCCAGATTGTCGTCAATCTGAAGTACAAATGAAGAACCCGCCTTACAAAGCTGAAGACATAAGCCGGATACTACGTCGTCATTGAAGGCAAGTTCGGGGGCTACTGAGGGAGTCCTGGATTAAGGGGTCCTCGGACGTCCGGGCTATGTGACATGGGCCGGACTGATGGGCCGTGAAGATATAAGGTAGAAGGCCTTTCCCCGTGTCTGGATGGGACTCTCCTTTGCGTGGATGGCAAGATTGGCGTCCGAATGTGTATTTTCCTTCCTCTGTAAACCAACTTTGTACAACCCTAGCCCCCTCCGGTGTCTATATAAACCGGAGGGTTTTAGTCTGTAGAAGCTATCATAACCCCCATAGGCTAGACATCTAGGGTTTAGCCATTACGATCTCGAGGTAGATCAACTCTTGTAACCCCCATACTCATCAAATACAATCAAGCAGGACGTAGGGTTTTACCTCCACTAAGAGGGCCCGAACCTGGGTAAACATCGTGTTCCCTTTGTCCCTTGTTACCGTCGATCCTCAGACGCATAATTCAGGACCCCCTACCCGAGATCGGCCGGTTTTGACACCGACACATGCCAACTTGTGGCTCTCATTTTGAAGAACTAACCCTTTGGCAAGTTTGGCAACATTGTATGGCAAAGTGTGGCACTCCCAGGCCTAGAACCAAACAACCATTCCTTGTTGTTGTGTGGCCTAGGATTGCATATTTAGTCATTCAGTACAATGCATCTTGCTATGTAGCCTCAGATATGTTAGATATGGCCCTAGTTAACCTACCGATAAATGGGTTACAGATATATTCAGTTAAATGTCCGATTCAACGATTAATCCCTTATCAGCCCCCGGCCTATATGGTACCAGCTACAGATATCCTGAACAGTGAGTATATATAAGCGATGGGATGAAATTAACCTCGATGGTAAACAACATATGTTCCCAATATTGTCAAGTGTAAGTACATCAAAAGGCATGTTAAGCACAACAAGCTAAACATCAACCAAATATATCCATGGTAGAAAACATAATCTCCAAATGATAGCTTCATGGTGATACAGATATCCTAAACAGTGAGTATATATAAGCGATGGGATGAAATTAACCTCGATGGTAAACAACATATGTTCCCAATATTGTCAAGTGTAAGTACATCAAAAGGCATGTTAAGCACAACAGGCTAAACATCAACCAAATATATCCATGGTAGAAAACATAATCTCCAAATGATAGCTTCATGGTGAAGGTTTAAGCATGCTAGTTAAGAAAAACAAGAAGTGGAAAGGTGTGTTATTAACTGCAACACGCCTAATATTTAAAAACAAGCAAGCATATTCATTCAAACTTGTATTGTGCAGGTCTAAGTACACTAGTTATTGTTAAATCAAATGGATAGGCGTGTTAAATACTCCCTCCGGTCCTTTTTACTTTGCATATAAGAATTGTCTGAAGTCAAACTTCATAAAGTTTGACCTTATTTATATGAAAAAACATCAACATCTACCATGCTAAAGTTATACAATATGAAAATTTAAGTCATGACACATCTACTGATATTGATTTCATATTGTGAATGTTGGTATTTTTTTCTATAAAGTTGGTCAAACTTTACGAGGCTTGACTTTAGACAAATCTTATATGCAAACTAAAAAGGGCCGGAGGGAGTACAACATGCTTAACAGCAATGAAATATAGTCATTCGTAGAGCTATTGTTAAAATTGGTATTGATGAAATTGAACTGCACAGTTCATACTAGCACATATAGAACATCACATTGTGAATAGCTGAAATAAACAAGGCATACTACGAACAACCAAAGATGGCAATTGAAACTGGACATATGCTAACTACAAACAACCGAACAACCAAAAACCATAGAAATAAACAAGGCGTAATGCAAACAACCAAATATAACAATAGATACTGAATAGGTTCTCACTACAAAAGGGGTTCGAGAAAATAAATCATGGGATTCCCCCGGTGAAGAGGCACAGCAAAACAAATCATGGGTTTCCTCACTTGTCACAGATTGGCTCCTCCTCGTGGTCGCCGTCGATGAGGTCTGACTTGGCAGCTGAGGATCCCAAGCTAGCGTCGCAGAATGTGTCCTTCAGAAATGAAAGAAGGGGCTCCATGGTGATGAAGGATGGCAAATTGTTCATAATGAGCCGCAGGAGATCAGTGGCAGGGCCATCGATGAGATCGACGACTGTCGAACCCGATGCGTTGGGGGTGGGCAACTTAACCTGTGACATAGCCCGCGTCAAGCCGTCGCTGTCGACGACCTCGATGGTGTAGCCGACGTCTGCGACATGCGAGAATACTCTAGCCCACTGATTGAAAGGCTACATCCAGTCATCATCGTCAGCTTCCTCGGTGACCACCTCGCCGACATCGGGCGAAGAGGCCGCGGTAAAGCTCTTTTGGGCCATTTGCTCCTCGAGCTCCCCGAGAAGTGTAGCCGGGCTTAGGCTGTGACGCTCTGGAGTGGGGGAGCGGGTGGGAATGGGGATCTATGGGAAAGGGGGCATTTCATAGGCGTCATCTAAGAAACTCAGGGTGGCGAGGGTATGTATATCGGTGGGGGGCGGCGCGGCGGCGGCGATGACCTAGCTATATTTCGAGCGAGGGAGGGGTGGTGTGTATGTGTGTGAGCGGGGGAATTGGGGTGAGCGAAGGATTTGGGGTGTGTGTGTGGAGGGGGTGCAAGGTGGTGTTTGAGGAAATGCCACGGGTACTGAAAATTTTACTAGGCGGGAGTAAAATGGCGGGGCTACCGAAAATTTAGATCAGGGGATTGAAGCAGAGCAGGGTGGGAGTAACAAACATCAGACACGGTTAAAACATAATAACCGTGTGCTATCAAACAGAAAAACACTCCAGCCGAGCAGATGTTTTTGAGATTGCGAGGGATGTAGGCGGGAGTAAAATGCCGGGGCTACTGAAAATTTGGATCAACTGATTGAAGCAGAGTGGGAGTAACATACATCACACACGGTCCACACATACTAATTGTGTGCTATCAAACAAAAAAACCCTTTAGGCGGGTAGATATTTTCGAGATTGCGAGGGAGTAGATATTTTTGAGAGTGGGAGGGAAGCCTCGTGGAGCCCAACCTACTGTGATGATGTGGGTGACAGGGGCAGGGGCGCGGCACACGGGTAGTCCTAGGGAACCGTGTCTGTTGCGTACCGATCACAGTCGGTTGTTGCGTCCGACTCACCTGCTGTTGATAAATTTGGCGAAAAAAACACGGGAAAGGGTCAGAACACGAACACACTTGCATGTGGACCAAATATATGTATGAAAAGGGTGGTTTGATGTTCAAATACCCAATGCACAACTTTTATGTGGCACCTATCGCACAAAGCGCATGTTATTATTGCTAGCCCCCCCCCCCCCACTGGCACACACACACACACTTCGTGTTGGCGGGAGGGGAATCCTAGCTATGAACGCATGCCCCCAAATAGCTAGGCCTGACATCTCACCCACTGTTCAAGATATCTTCTGATATTCCGATAAATCGGCCGATTTATCGCTTACCGTTGTCTGACCGATAAGATAAATTGGCCGATAAATCAGCCGATATGCCGATAAATTAACCGATTTACCCCTTATCATGGGTCGACCAATAAGTTTCCAACATTGATCTCACCCTACCGTAACACAAAACTGAAAGGAGTAAATCATGGTCAACCCCCCCTTGCTTCCGATCAAATGTGGACCGTGTGCGGGCCCACAGATGTGTTCTTGTGGTGTGAGATGGGTGAGACCACATAGAACCACACCTGCGGGTGGCCCCATGTGTGTGTGTGTGTGTGAAAATGGTGTGGCGTGATATTTAAATAACCAAATCACAAATTTGATGTGGCACATGTGCATCGCAAATTAACTGGACATCGCCGACCACATGGGGGTTCATCTAGTGTGAAGTAGTATTGTGCCCCCCTCACACACACACTTTGAGTCGGTCGGAGGGGGCATCTCACCAAGGCGTATTGTAACACTGACCAAGAAGAATCACCATCTAGTGTGAAGTAGTATTGTGCCCCCCTCACACACACACTTTGAGTCGGTGGGAGGGGGCATATCACCAAGTCCACACGCGGCCCCACAAATAGGCTAGCTTGTCGCCGATAACCACACGAGGGAGTGCCTGAAGACAACCACTACGAGCATGTGGCCCAAACATATGTATGAAGTGTTATGTGGTGTTTGAATATACCCAATGCTCAACTTTGATGTGGCACCATGCTTTTGGAACCGGAAAGTCCCCACACAGAACGAGGGTTCACGACGCGTATACTATATATATAGGGATTCATGTGTATGCATGCCCTCAAACTTAGGTCTCGAATCTCACCATGATCGATGTACAACTATACGGTAACGCGAACCAAGAGACGAAGAATGCACCCTGGTAACCTCTCTCGCGTTGTTGGTCGAAGTGATGGAAGTCCACGCGGGCCCATGAATATATAGGTAGTCGATGATAACCAAGCGAGGGAGAGTGTCCAAAGACAACCACTGTATGCATGTGCCCCAAACATATGTATGGACATGCGTGATGCATGCATATATGTTTGAATACCAAAAGCACAACATTTTGATGTGGCGCATGCATGCGTAAAAAATCGCACAGTCCCCACACAGATCTGGTTCATGACACATCGCGTGCTCGCCCCCCCCCCCCCCCCACACACACACACTTCGATCCGGTGGGAGGGATTCATGTGTACACATGCGCTCAAAGTATAATATGTTATCTCTCACATCATGACATGCATGTACCATACCGTATAGGACGAACCAAAATTTAATCCCCTCCTAATTATAAGTCAAATTAACTTCTATCGATGTCGGTCAAAGTGATTGACCAAGCGGGCACACATAGATGGATGAAGCATCTCGCCGATAACCTCGTGAGTGAGTGCTAGAGGACAACCACCATCGCTTGCATGTGGGCCAAACACATGTATGGAGATGTGTGGTTGTGATGTTTGAATACCTAATATATATGCAGAACTTTGATGTGGCTCCTGCCTCGGAAACCTTTAAGTCCCCCACACGAAGCGAGGTTCATGACGAGCAGTATATGCTGGCCCCGCCTCCCCTCTTCGACATGTAATATATACTCCTACGTACCGTAACACAACCCGAAAATAATCCTCCTTGTTCGTCAAATTACCTTTCTTGTTGTGTCATATATTAGATGGACGACGACCTCGCGGGCCCATGGAGGGAAGCGTCGGAGGCGAGTGAGTGATAACCATCATCTGCACGTGGCCCAAGGTGTTGGTGATGTTTTTAATACCCAATATGCACAACATGTTTGTGGCACCTGCCTCAGAAATCGAAAAGTCCCCACACAGAGCGAGATTGTTCATGACGTGTGTGTAGTATGTGCTGCCCCCTCCTCCCCTCTTCGACGCGTACTATATACTCCTACCGCAACACAACCGAAAAAAAACCTCCTTGTTGGTCAAATTAACCTCTTTCGTTGGGTCAAAGTGATGGAGGACAACCTCGCGGGCCCATAGATAGAAGCATCGCACGCAAGTGACTGTCCTATATGACGCGTAGTATATGTTGCCCCCGGCCACCGTCTTCGATGCGTACTATATATACTCCTACCATACGTAATAAAAACCAAAAAATGACCGTCCTTGTTGGTCAAATTAACCTCTCTCACTGCAGGTCATAGTGTTGGACGACGACCTCGCGGGCCCACAGAGAGAGTCACACGCGAGTGAGTGTCCTAGGACCACCCCGTGCATGTGGCCCAAAGATGCATGTCAAACTTTTTCTGCAGCGAACATGCAACCAAAGGAGTTTAGTGTTAAAAATAAAAAATAAAGATAACATTTGTCCATTTTTATACATTGATTGATTTCCCAGGGATTTAATGTGCAAAAATCAAATTTGATTTACATGAGACCCGTGATAATACACCAAAATGGATTGGAAATCATATGTGTGCGTGTCCCTGGGTGCATGTTTAGTCCCCATGCAAGAAATTTCTAACATCGAGAATCTTGATTTTAAAGTCCAGTAAATCCAAAACTAAGTTGAAATTCATGAAACTTGTCGTGGTGTCATATGGACACCAATAGAATGTGATATTATATATTTTTTCAAATTTGAGACAAATTTTGATATAATCTTCTTACAGACAGGAAATTATCAATAATTATCAACGAATATCGCAAACGGACACTTTATTTGAACCGTGTGTGTTAGACCAACAGTGTACGTGTCGTGCTTCGGTTAAGCAATAAAGCGGAAGAATTAATCATCAAAAAGGAAAAACCAATATAATACATGCCGCCACGCGTCCCGTGTGCCCTACGAGCATGCGTGAGTTGACGAGACGCATGCTAGCAGTCCGCCGTGCAGGCAGACCGGGAGGCCGAGGCATGCGAGTGTTCGCTACGCGGTGTCACCAGGGGGCGTGCTAGTAGCTGTGTGAAATGACGGTAGGCATGCCAGTAGTCCGATGCGCAGGCTCACCGGGAGGCGAGCCAGCCCTTTGACCGCCGCCCACCTCGCTCCCACTGCTCCATATTAATGGTGCTCCCTATTTGCTGGTCATAATAGGCGGCCGCACCCCCCCTCCACAGTTGTCACCGCCGCATGGAGTGTATTAGAATTTTGCCGAAGTGCACTATCGGAGGGAGTGGCGACGCCGGGGCTGGTGAAGCACCCGCGCAACGCATGAAGCTGGGCACAGAGGTTGCTGTCGCCGCCAACAGGGTCTCACACGGGCAGCAGTGCGACCTTGACTTCGTCGCCATCGTCGTGCCTCCCCAGCCGAAGCCGGAGGTCCACAGCTACTCCGGCAACGAATCCGACTCCGACGGAAAACCGGTTAGTCCCCCCTTCTTTTGATGGGAATAGAAATCCTTGGTTATGTTCACCCAGTCCATGAAATCAGAGTAAGATTCGTTAGATCTGTGTAGTGTATTGATTGTTTGAATGGTATCTATGGTTAGTGATTAATTGTTTGTTTTGTAGAAATGATTTTTTTGCTAATAATCCGACTAGGGTTAGCATGCGTGCTAATAATTCGTAGCCAGATCTTGATAATTGATTTTGAATGTCCTACAAATATGTTTGTGCCTTTTTTTTCTTCCAGATCTTGAGAATTGATTTTGAATGTCCTACATGTATGTTTCTGCCTTTTTTCATATTGGTATGTACACAGATGAGGCTCCGGCCAACGACGCCGCCGGCTGTAGATCCTGCACCTGGCAGCGCGGGCAGAAGCGGCCACGCCCTTGGATCCGAGGAACCCGTAGAATATCGGGCGGACCACGTCAGCGGTCTCCCGGACGCCATCCTTGGGGAGATCATCTTCCTTCTCCCCACTAAGGATGGCTTCCTCACACAGGTCCTCGCATCTCGGTGGCGCACTCTGTGGCGCGCCGCGCCTCTTAATCTTGATTGTCGTCGGCTATCTGTCGTTCATGATTTTGAACTCCACGGAGCCATCATCTCCTCCCACCAGGGCTCCGTTCAATGCCTATGCATCCCGGCATGCTGCCTGTTGCACATACCCTGCATGGTGGATGCATGGTTGACATCCCGTCAATTCAAAAATCTCCAGCATCTTGAGTTCTACCATTACTATGCAAATAGCTTCCCACCAAGCGTTGTAGCTGTGCCCTCACCACCGATGTCCATCTCATGGTTTTCCTCCTCTCTCCACACCACCACCTTGGCCCGGTGCCATCTAGCAGACAATCTGGTACAAATGCTTTGACTCCCACTGCTAAAAAAACTGGCGCTTGTGGTGGTCAATCTGTCGAAGTCCTCACTGCACAGCATCATCCACTCCTGTTGCCCTGCCCTGGAGCGCTTGCTGCTTGTTTTTGGAAAAGAAATCTATATCCGTTATCTCCAAATAAAGTCACCTCACCTTGTAAGCATTGGAATTTGCTTTAAAGGAGAGGAGCTCATCATCAAAGATGCCCCTTCACTCCAAAGGTTGCTCCTTGATTATTGGTGTGCACCTTCGCAAATAACTGTGGTCTCTGCGCCTAAACTGGAGACCTTGGGTGTAATTCCTGATCGGCTTGAAGGTTACAAGATGGTGGTTGGCTCCACACTTATTCAGGTATTGTATATTATCATCAACACTCTTGTAATTGTAAGCTGCATTTTTCATTTGTGCGCATAAGTTTTATATCATCAACACTTTTTTACTCATAAGCTGCATTTTTCATTTGTGCGCATAAGATTTATATCCTCTTGGAGTACACTTTTGGTACTAATATTACATTCTATGCTCAATGAAGAGTTTGTCCATGGATACCCTATCAATGATGTTGGATTCTGTCAAGACCTTACATATCAGTATGTGGTGTTTTGATCTGAACCCGATTATCGGCTTGCTGCGATGCTTTCCATGTTTGGAGAATTTGTATATACAGGTGATGATTTCAAGCACATTGAAAGCCCACATATAATTTACTAGAATTAACTGTTCAGTTGTCGCTCTTTCGACATACTCTTTTTTTAGACATTAATTGTTTTCAGTCTTCATGTCTATTTAGGCAAAAGCACATGGACAAAAAGGTATAACCAATCGATGGCATAAGAAGCACCGGGATTTTCTCAGTTCTCATGACATTCGGTTGAGGACAATAACGCTGGAAGAATATGCATCCAACCATGCAAACACTAGCTTTGTCACATTCTTCCTGTTGAATGCGAGGGTACTATTGTCCGTGAGGATTAAGGTTTTTAACAAAAACTTTCTCATGAATGGACACGTTGAACAACATAAAAGGAAGTTTCAGGTGGACAAAAGGACTTCTAAACGTGCTCGACTTCTATTTACAACAACTTGTCTTCATGTACCTGTAGATTTTCTGGCCCATGATCTTGATTTTATGGATCAGACCGATCCATTTGATTGTGATTGCCGAAAACTTTGGTTGAGTTAGATGTTATTGTTCTGTTCAATCTGGATTTTGTGTAAACCTAATGAACAATTAATCACCGTGCTTTTGTACCTTTCTTAAGCTGGAGTTAGATATTGCTGCCCTTTTCAACTTGGCTTTGACCCATATTTTCTTTCATACAAACCGGAGCTTCTATCAAGAAGCCTCATGGTTCTGAAAGGGAACTTGGTCACCTGATCTGTGTGCGAAATGACATACGCTGTCTCTTCCCACCTTGATTTATTTTACAGAGGCAACATGCAACTGTGCTAAAAATATGAAATTATTTAGGGTTCATTTCGCATTTTTATATATTGATTTTCCTAGGCATTTTTAACAAATAGCCACCATGTTATTATCGCAAACGGTCGTATTAGTCCAACCGTGGGCGTTCAACTAACCATTTACTATCGCGGGCAATTGTTTGATTAGATGGGACGACTGCGAGCAGTCCACCGCGCACGCTCACCGTATCGGGAAGCGAGCCGCGAGCGCTGCAATTTATTGCTGGTTTTGGACTTTTGTTTCGGCCGCCGAGGATCGCTGCCTGTTGCCTCGGGAAGGTACGTAGAACAGTCCTCCGTTCTCATCTACAAGCACCACCGTCGGAAAGCAAGGTTGCTCAAGGTAATGAAGTTTGCCCTATATTTACTGCGTAGAAGTGAATGGCTTGCTAAAGAGCACATGCGTCTACAGCTGAATGGAAAAGGCTCTGCAGAAGCTGAATTTCAGTTTGTAACTTCATATGATAGATTATTCGGAAGTCACTGTATGGAGCCGCTATATGACTTTTGGGTGGCTGGTCCTTTCGCAGAAATAATGCATGAAAAAGATTCTGAAGAAGATGAATTTTATTTGTCAGAATAGTTTGAACCTTGTAATCTTTGAATTTGGGCCCTGTAATGTTGGAATTTGAACCTAGCAATATTTATGGTATTTGTTATATAACATAATTGGATGTTTAATTTGGTCTTGCAATCGTGTCCAGTTATAAGTATATTTATGGTATTTGTAATTGGAGTATGTTGTTCTTTTGTAGACAGAGCATAGGTGTTGTGCAAACAGAGCATATCACATCGCACGCGGACCACAGTAGGGAACCCGTCGGTGATGAATTCATCAATCGTAGATGGTTGTATACCAGCAAGCGTTTGCCCACAACACACACGGCTTATTCCATCACAAACAGCTCGAATGGATCAACTGTATGCCACGTATTGCACACACAACTCTAATGTGAATCATGCTTGATGTCTCCGCCATCGCTCGCACAGTTCATCTTATTTGCCACGTATCACTGTGTCGGCCTCTGCTCGCATCCCTCGGCGCGCTCTGCTCGCCGTTAGGCGCCACGGCGCGCTCTGCTCGCATACCTACATGCGCTCGGCTTGTCGATAGCTTTTCCTTGCGTGTTCAACTTCTATATGCATATATATGGTTGCTCGCCGTTGAGGCGGTTGCGGAGCGCTCTGCTCGCGTCCCTCCACGCGCGCTCTACCATCGGTTGGGGCCGGTGCACGATCACGTTGGGGGCCCCCATATGCATGCGGTTGGCCGCGCGCATCGCCATGATGCAGTTATATGCGGCACGATGGAGTTACGTGCTGCAATTAGAACTGCCATCTGGGCGTGCCGATATTCCAGGCCGTCCGGCTTTCGCATTAATTCCCATGGCCATTATAACCTTAGTCTCTTCAACCTTTCGATCACGCCCCACAACACAACAAGCACACCCATGACGACACATATAGAGAGGATATCTAGCGGCGCTCCAATGGAGTTTGGCGAGCATAAAGTGGAGACCCACGCGAGGGAGACGGGTCTCTCGGTGGTGTACACCATCGACCCGGTCGTGGTGGAGGACTACATCAACACCGTGGAGCAGTTGCTTGCTCGAGACAAGTACAAGGTGGTCGGCATCGACCTCCAGTACACCGGCGGTCATCCCGGCAAAGATCAGAAAGTTGCCGCCACCCAGTTGTGTGTGCACCATCGTGTCCTCATTTACCACTACTGCATGGCCATAGAGTCTTGCAACTGTTTTGCCAAGTTTGTCAACAGCACTGACTATAAGTTCGCTATGGTGGAAACCTCCGACAATGTAAAAGCGCTCATGGTTACGGGCTTGGCCTGCAAGAACCTTGTCGAAATCCATGACCACTACAGGGTCTGGGGCAGCACGAAGAAGGACTCACTGGTTGAACTCGCCTCGGCCATCATCGACCCCTACTACGAAAAGATGAAGCAGGATGCCAACAAAACACGTCATGTACCCTGGCACGGGGCCTGGATGCGGCAACTGGATGAACCTCACCTCAGGTTCACGGCCAAGAGCGTGTACACATGCTACGAGATGCACAGGCGGATTGTTGACATGAGGAAGTGCCTCCTTCCCGAAATCGATGAGGCCGGATCGAGCCACAAGCAGAGCAATAGCGGCAAGCGTCACAAGACGTAGATGATGATCAGATGATCGTTTATCCTAGTTAATTATGCATGTAATATATAGTTTACTTTGGTGTGTGGAAATGTCATGTGTGTAGTAGCCACCTATGTAATTATGCATATAATAGTTTACTTTGGTGTGTGCAAATGTCATGTGTGTAGTAGCCACCTATGTAAATCGATGTTTAATTTGGTTATGCAACCATGTCCTTATAAGTGTGTGTATATATATGTTGTTGTTCTGTATGCAATCACATCGCACAACACACACGTCTTATTAGCAGCAATCGTCTGTGTTATTATCGGTCTTTGCACACATTTCTGATTACAGACTTGTTTGCCACGTATCACACACATCCTGTTAAGTTGAACCATTTCTGTTCTCTTGGCTCAACGCAAACAGTTCATCCGAGTGAACTGTTTGCCCTCTATCGCACACACCTTGAACTAGCTGACCATTTCTATTGTGTTGCCTAATCACAAATAGTTCATCCGAGTAAACTGTATGCCGTATATCGCACACACATTCATCTGGCTGCCCGTTTCTGTTGTTCCGCCTCATTACAAACAGTTTATTCGAGTCAACTGTATGTCGTATATCGCACACACCTTGATCTGGCTGCCCGTTTCTGTTGTTCTGTCTCATCACAAACAGTTCGTATGGACCAACTGTATGCCCCACATCGCACACGCAACTAAAATCTGAACTGTGTTTGATGTATCCGCCATCGCAAATGTTTTGCATCTTTTTTGACAGTTTTTTTACATCACCGTTTGCGATTAATGCATCGCACACAGTTTCGTCGAAGGGTCTCTGATTGTAGTGTCGCGTTAGCAGCATCCTGCAGTAGTGATTTGACCTAATTCCAGGCTCATAAATTCCCTAAAATCCAGAAACCACCACAGTGAGACCCAAAACAATTATTCCACAGCCGCAAGCCTCAGTTCTTATGTGATCCCATCTATAGGCCTCTGTTGGTTCTCTGCCGGAGGGGGAATCAATCACGGAGGGCATCTACATCAACCTTGCCACACCTCCGATGACGTGTGAGTAGTTCCTCACCGGACCTATGGGTCCAAAGCAGTAGCTAGATGGCTCTCTCTCTCTCTCTCTCTCTCTCTCTCTCTGATCTTCAATACAATGTTCTCTTCGGAGATCGATATGATGTAATCCTTTTATGCGATGTGTTTGTTGGGATCCGATGAATTGTGGGTTATGATCATATTATTCATTGAAAATAATTGAGTTATTTCTGAACTTATTATGTGTGATTGTTATAGCTATGTAATGCTTTCCGATCTATGAGTTATCTTTGGCCAAGTTGATGATTAGATCTTCTGTGGAAGTGGTACATATTAGTAGGTTCAATCTTGCGGTGTCCTCACCTCGTGACAGAAGAGGTAGCAAGGCACATTGATGGCTCATATCCACGTCAGTATTTCCCCGAAGAGGAAGGGATGATGCAGTACAACCTCGGTAGGTATTTCCCTCAGTTATGAAACCAAGGTTATCGAACCAGTAGGAGAACCAAGCAACACTATGTAAACGGTACCTGCACACAAAGAACAAATACTTGCAACCCGACGCGTAAGAGGGGTTGTCAATCCCTCTCGGGTAAAAGATAGATTGGTTTGTATAATTTTGGATAAATAGATCTCGCAATAAAGCAAAATAAAAGAAATAAAGAAAAGTGCAGCAAGGTATTTTTGGGTTTTTAGGATAATAGATCTGAAAACCAAAGCAAATAAAAATACATCTGAAAGCAAATATGATAAAGAATAGACCCGGGGGCCGTAGATTTCACTAGTGGCTTCTCTCGAGAAAAATAGCATACGGCGGGTAAACAAATTACTGTTGGGCAATTGATAGAACTTCAAATAATTATGATGATATCCAGACAATGATCATTATATAGGCATCACGTCCAAGATTAGTAGACCGACTCCTGCCTGCATCTACTACTATTACTCCACACATCGACCGCTATCCAGCATGCATCTAGTGTGTTAAGTTCATGGGAAAATGGAGTAATGCAATAAGAACGATGACATGATGTAGACAAGATCTATTCATGTAGGAATAGACCCCATCTTGTTATCCTTACTAGCAACGGTCAATACGTGTCTTGCTGCCCCTTCTGTCACTCGGAAAGAACACCGCACGATCGAATCCATCACAAAGCACCTCTTCCCATGGCAAGAAAAATCGATCTAGTTGGCCTAACTAAACCAAAGATTCTAAGAAGAAATACGAGGCTATAAGTAATCATGCATATAAGAGATCAAAGAAACTCAAATAACTTTCATAGATAAATAGATCTGATCATAAACTCAAAGTTCATCGGATCCCAACAAACACACCGCAAAAAAGAGTTACATCAAATAGATCTCCAAGAGACCATTGTATTGAGAATCAAAAGAGAGAGAGAGGAAGCCATCTAGCTACTAACTACGGACCCGTAGGTCTACAATGAACTAATCACGCATCATCAGAGAGGCACCAATGAGGATGATGAACCCGTCTGTGATGGTGTCTAGATTGGATCTGGTGGTTCTGGACTTGCGGCGACTGGAATTGTTTTCGTCGACTCCCCTAGGGTTTTTGGATGTTCGGGGTATTTATAGAGCAAAGAGGCGGTGCGGGAGGTGGCCGAGGTGGGCACAACCCACCAGGGCATGCTTGGGCCCCCTGGCGCGCCCAGGTGGGTTGTGCTCCCCTCGGAGCCCCCTCTGGTACTTCTTTGGCCCAACAGGTGTCTTCTGGTCTAGAAAAAATCTCCAAAAAGTTTCGCTGCGTTTGGACTCCGTTTGGTATTGATTTTCTGCGAAGTAAAAAACAAGCAAAAAATAGCAACTGGCACTGGGCACTATGTCAATAGGTTAGTCCCAAAAATGATATAAAGTTGCTATAAAATGATTGTAAAACATCCAAGAATGATAATATAACAGCATGGAACAAGCAAAAATTATAGATACGTTGGAGACGTATCAGCATCCCCATGCTTAATTCCTTCTCGTCCTCGAGTAGGTAAATGATAAAAACAGAATTTTGGATGTGGAATGCTGCCTAACATGTTCATCACATATTCTTTTCTTTTGTAGCATGGACATTTGGACTTTTATATGGTTCAAAGCAATAATCTAGTTTTGACATGAAGATTTCAATACTCAAGCATATCAACAAGCAACCATGTCTTTCAAAATATCAATACTAAAGCAAGTTATCCCTAGCCCATTATGCTCAATCATTGATCCATTCATGAAACACACTCGCATATTAGCTACATCCAATGCTCAAGTACGATCATAGTGCCCCTTAGTTGGTGCTTTATAAGAGAAGATGGAGACTCAAATAAAAATAAAAATTGCATAAAGTAAATAGAAAGGCCCTTCCCAGAGGGAAGTAGGGATTTGTAGAGGTGCCAGAGCTCAAAGCGAAAAAGATAGAGATAAAACATTTTGGGTGGCATGCTTTTCCTGTCAACGAAAATGATCGAGTAGTTCCCAATACTTTCCATGCTAGATATATCATAGGCGGTTCCCAAACATAAAATAAAGTTTATTCCTTTTTCCACCATACTTTCACATTCCACAGCTAGCCGTATCGTGCCGTCCATACCAACACTTTCCAAGGAATTTATTATTTGACAACATAAAGTAAATTCAGTTTTCATTTCGGGACTGGGCATCCCTAATACCTTTGTCATACTCTCGTGCAATGACAAGTGAATAAACACTCATCTTGAGAATAACACATCTAGCATGGAAAAATATCAGCCACCCCTACCATTTCATGAGCGGTACGAGCACACAAAAAGGAAAATTATTTTGAAAACTAGAGATGACACATACAAATTTGCTTAGAACGGCACAGAAATACCGCATATAGGTAGGTATGGTGGACTCATGTGGCAAAACTGGGTTTAAGGATTTTGGATGCACAAGTAGTATTCCTACTTAGTACAAGTGAAGGCTAGCAAAAAGATTGAGAAGCATTCAACCAAGAAACGAAAAATCACATAAGCAAGCATTGAGCATAACTAACATCGAATAATGCACCACAAGTAGGATGTAATTTGATTGCATAACTATTGACTTTCATGCTTGCATAGGGAATCACAAACCTTAACACCAATATTCTTACTAAAGCATAATTACTCACCAACATGACTCACATATCACTATCATCATATCGCAAAACTATTACAAAGAATCAAGTTTATTTTGTCCAATGATCTTCATGAAAGTTTTTATTATATCCCTCTTGAATATCTATCACTTTGGGACTAGTTTCATATCTTGCTTTTGATAGCTCAAATAAATTTTAAGTGAAGAACATGAGCATAAAAATTTCCATCTCTCAAAATAATATAACTGAAGCATGAGAGAGTTTCTTCAAAAATTTACTAACTCTCAAATAAACCTAAGTGAAGCATGAGAACATTTCTTCAAAAATATTAAAGCACACCGTGCTCAAAAAGATATAAGTGAAGCACTAGAGCAATTCCATAGCTCAAAAAAAAATAAGTGAAGCATAAAGAGCAATTATAACAAATCATAGCATAATTTTGGCTCTCCCAAATAGGTGTGTCAAGCAAGGATACTTGTGACAAACTAAAAAGCAAAACAAGCAAAGACTCATATAATACAAGACACTCCAAGCAAAACTCATGATATGTGACGAATAAAAATATAGTTCCAAGTAAAATACCGATGATCATTAGAAGAAAGAGGGGATGCCACTCAGGGCATCCCCAAGCTTAGTTGCTTGTTTCTCCTTGAATATTGCCTTGGGGTGCCATGGGGAATCCCCAAGCTTAGGATTTTCTTACTCCTTATTCCTTTATTCATCGTGATCTCACCCAAAACTTGAAAACTTCAATCACACAAAACTTAACAAAACCTTCATGAGATCCGTTAGTATAAGAAAAGTAGAAAACCAATCTTTACTTTAAGTACTGTAGAAAACTGATTCAAATTTTGTTATTGAATTATATCTACTATATTCTAACTTTTCCATGGCTTATACCCCCCGATACAATCCATATAATCATCAAAATAAGCACACAATGCAAAGAAAATAGAATCTGTCAAAAACAGAACAGTCTGTAAAGATGCGAATTGTTATCATAATTCTGTAACTCCAACAATTCTCAAAAATTAGGAAAAAATAGGAAATTTGCATATAAATATTTTGTAAAAATTTCAGAATTTTGGGTCGCTTTTATAAATCTAGAAACTTATTTTACTGGACAAACAAAATTCTGTTTTTCAACAGGATCAAATCAACTCTCACCAAAGCTATCCCATAGGCTTTACTTGGCACAAACACTAATTAAAACATTAAAAAAACAATAATAACAGAGGCATAATTGTGCAAACACTCAAGAACAGAAATAAAAAGGCAAAAATAAATTTTATTCATTGGGTTGTCTCCCAACAAGCGCTATCATTTTACGCCCCTAGCTAGGCATAATAATTTTAATGATGCTCACATGAAAGATAATAATTGAAACACAAAGAGATCATCATGGAGCATGTCAAGAACACATTTAAGTCTAACATACTTCCTATGCATAGGCAATTTATAAGTAAACAAATTATCAAGGCAAGCAAAAACTAGCATAAGCAAGGAAGAAGAGTAAAACATAGACAATCTCAACATGAAGAGAGGTAATTTAGTAACATGAAAATTTCTACAACCATATTTCCCTCTCTCATAATAATTACATGTGGGATCATATTCAAATTCAACAATATAGCTATCATATAAAATTTTCTCTCCATGATCCACATGCATAAAAGTTTTATAATCTTCCAAGATAGTGGGATTAACATCAACTAAAGTCATGACCTCTCAAACCCACTTTTATCAAAACTTTCATATGATCGAACACTCTCCAAATATGTGGGATTATTTCTACTTAAATTTGATGCTCTTCCAAACCCACTTTCAATATTATTGCAAGCATTATTATCAATATCATATTCATCATGAGGCTTAAGTAGAATTTCAAGATCATAAGAAAAATCACCCCAATCATGATCATTGCAATAAGTAGTGGACATAGCAAAATAGCATCCCCAAGCTTAGGGTTTTGCATATTATTAGCACAATTAACATGTATAAAATTTATAATATCATTATTGCAATCCTGATTTTCATTCAAGGGGCTATCAAGTGTAGGTGCAATAGCCATAATTTCATATTTAACATAAGGAACTATAGCAAGTTCATCTCCATAAGCATCATTAATATTGGCATCAAGGCCACAAGAATCGCAAGCATCATGTTCATCAAGAGGGGATAATTCAATCAAATCAACGGAATCATAATTATCCATAGCTTCATGCATATCAATTATTTTCTTCCAAAGCAGAGGACATTGTCTTTTTTTTACTATAAACAGTAGGGTAAAACCCCACTGCAACTTTTATTAATAAAGAAACAGAGAACAAAAGAGGTTTGAAAGGCTTGAGGTAAGCCCTAAAACAAAAAAGAAAATACAAAAGAAGAAGGAAAGAAAACAAAAGAAAGGAGAGAGAAAACTAAGAAAACTAAAAGAGGACTAACAAACTAAGAAAACTAAGAAAACAAAAGCCAGAAACTATTGAAGCACTAAAGAAGCAGTTACAACAATGTCTCCAGCCAAGCAGAGAAATGCAAGTCATGTTTTTTCTTCATCCTATACTTTAGTAGTTTAAGCTCCGCCACGAAGATGAATTTCCAGCCCTGAAATGAAGGTGTTATATTCTCAAAGATCTTATTATTCCTTGTAATCCATATAGCCCGTGACCCTAGAATAATAATCTCCATAAAAAATGGGTAATTAAGCTTGTCCTTCAGATCTTGATATGCTTCTAACACTGACAAGTTGTGTGTTCTTGTTCGGCAGATAAAATCCCAGCACTGATTGGCAAAAGGGCGTCCCCAAAAGAGGTGATGTAGTGTTTCTTCCTGTTGACAATCCCTCACTGCACAATTATATGCTTCTAGTTCAAAGCTCTTCCTTCTTAACAGATTCCTTGTGTTAACTCTATCATGTAACAGCATCCAGAAGAACACTTTGTGTTTGGGTGGCATGAGCTTTTCCAAATCCAGTTGAAGTGTGGTGGTGTTTGTTTGTGTCCAATCAGTACATTGTAGGCTCTAATGGAAGAGTAGAATTCATTTACCCATATATAGCTCCATGTGTCCACTGAGTCCAAGTATTCATACTGTCTCAAAGTGATGCATATGTTTTCCATTTCTAAGAATTCCTCATATGCTTGTGTTGTCAGTGGTAAGTAAAGGAGGTCTTGAAGATATTCAGTGCTGATTACTTGTTGGACATTTAAGTGTGGATTTCTGACAAAGGAATGGAGGTGATGCAACTTGTGTTTGAGGACAAATTGGTGCCACATGTCTTCCCAGAACAAGGCACTTTTACCTTCTCCCACATTACATCTGGCTATGGCTTTGAACTGATCAATGAGTGCCAGGTTTGATCTCCACCAGAAGGAGCCTACCTTATGATCTCCTGGAAGTTGCCCATTGCTGTAATATGTCTCCCAAATTAGGTTGACCCAGGGTATGTCATGCCTATTGAAGAACTTGTGTAGGTTTTTCATGAGCAGGGTCTTGTTTTGTGTGTAAATGTCCATGACTCCCAAACCTCCTTAACTTTTGGGCCTGCAAACTGTGTGCCAAACCACTAGTGCTGGCCTGTGATCTTCCATGTCAGGGCTTCTCCATAGACAATGTCTTAAATACTTAATGATCTGCTTCTTTATGGTGATAGGTATGTCCAAACAGCACATGAAGAAAACTTATAGTGAAGCAAGCACTGATTTAACTAGCAGCAACCTACCTGCCTGAGTCATGAATGTAGAGATACCAGCTAATCTCTTGGCAATTCTGTTAACAAGGGGGAGACATTGTTCCACAGTTGGTTTATAAATTCCCAGAGGAAGGCCCAAGTAGGTAAAAGGAAATTGCCCCCTGGCACATTGAAATGTGTTAGTGAAAAAGTCTACTCTGTCTTCTGCAATGTTTACAGGTACCATGATTGATTTTCCATAATTGACCTTAAGTCCAGTGGCTGAGGCAAAAGTATTTAACAGTGCTTTGAGGCATATCAGTTGTCTTGCATTTGCTTGCATGATAACCAGGGTATCATCTGCATATTGTACTATTGGGAAATCAGGACATGAGTTGATCTGAAGGGGTGGAGTGATAAGATTTAGTCTCATGGCCTTATTAAGTATTGATTGTAGCAGATCAGCAGCCAGGACAAAAATTAATGGAGACAATGGGTCACCCTATCTCACTCCTCTTCTACAGTAGATTTTTTTCCCAGGAACTCCATTCAACATCACAGCTGATGATGCAGATGAGAAAATTAATTGCATCCAAGAAATCCACTTTTCTCCAAATCCCTTTGCTCTGAGTATATCAATGATAGCTTGATGTTCAATAGTGTCAAAAGCCTTTTCAAAATCCAGTTTAATTACTAACATCTCTTCCTTTGATTTGTGGCATTGATGGATATATTCATATGCCCATCCAAGACAGTCCTGGATCACTCTATTCTTGAGGAATCCATATTGATTAATGTGCACCATCTGAAGGATAACTCTTTGCAATCTATTTGCCAGCAACTTGGTAATAATCTTAAGCACTCCATTTAGCAGGGAAATTGGCCTGAAGTCATTAGGGGAAAGTGGCACTTCCTTTTTTGGGATCAGTGTAATGAATGATGTATTGATGCTTTCAAGATTTACATTAGCAGCATGAAAAGCCATGATAAGTTCAGTAATATCCACTTTAATAATATCCCAACAAGCTTTAATGAATTCATTATTAAACCCATCAGGACCTGGAGATTTGTCTGTAGGAAGGCTTTTTACCACATCATCAATTTCCTCCTGTGTAAAAGGTTTCTCAAGGTCTTGGAAAACCTCAGGCTCCACTCTTTGTTCATAGAGATCATTCAAATCAAAGTGCATTGTATGACCATTAGATTGTCCCAATCTTTTTTTAAAAGCCTCCCAAGGAATTGCAGCTTTTCCTTCATGGTCAGTAATTTCCACTTGATCCTCATTCAGTAGCATGGCAATTTTATTATGTCTGTGATTGATAGAGGCCTTAGTATGAAAGAATTTGGTGTTTCCATCCCCAAACTTAACTCCTTTTATTTTACCTCTCTACTTCCAATAGATCTTCTGATTATTAAGTACTGTTAGCAGAAATTCTTTTAACAAGGTTCTACAATTTCCTTCAAACACAGTGAGATCTCTATATTCCTCAATCATGTCCCATAGGAAGAGACATGCATTTAAGTCCTCAATCTGCTTTTTAAGGCAAGACAAACTCTTTGCCCACAATTTTAAAGCTCTTCTCAAAATTTTGAACTTTGCATTGATTTTCTTGGCAGGATCAGTGTAACCCACAGGGATATTCCAAGCTGCCTGAACAATTTCTTTGAAGGAACTGTGTTTTAACCAATAATTTTCAAACCTGAAAACCTTAGATTTGGGTATATTTGTGCCAATTTTGATCACACAAGGAAGATGATCAGAGATGGGTTTTGCTAAAGGAAGAGCAGTGGTGTCTGGGTAGCTAGTCATCCAAGCTGCAGAAGTGAAGAACCAATCTAACTTCTCAAGAAGAGGGTTGTCCTACATGTTGCTCCAGCTAAATTGTCTGCCTTTTAGTGGGAGTTCAATCAGCCCTAGATTACTTATAGCTTCATTGAATAAAAGCATTTGATTGACATCTCCTCCAGGTTTGTTTCTGTCCTCAGGTGATCTAATGAAGTTAAAGTCTCCCATGATGATCCAGTCTACTTCATTAGGTATTTGAATATTGCTAAACCAATCTATGAATTCAATCTTCTCTTCAGGGTTGCAAGGCCCATAAATGTTGGTGAGGATCCAAGTTTTGGAAGTGGTGTTGCATGTGAACTGTAATGATAATGAGAATTTGTTCTGGAAAATCATTTCACCTGTAAATAGAGCTCCATTCCAAGCAGTTAAAATTCCTCAAGAAGCCCCAATGGATGGCAGATATTCAAATTTATTGAATCTTTGGGGACAGAATTTGTTCATGTAAGCAACGTCAATATTCTCTCTCTTTGTTTCCTGAATGCACACAATACCAGCACACTTTATTCAACTTTTTGTCTAATAGCCAACCACTTATCTGGGGCATTTAAACCTCTTATATTCCAGTTCAGTATATTCCATGACCTGTTACTATTCATTAAAAACCCAATAGAATTTAATTTGAAATACCAAGTACCATCCCTTGGTATAAGACCCTGGTTGTGAATTCTTTGATGAACCATAGTTTTCTTTTCCCATGCTCAAATCATGATCTGACAGCCAGCAAAAAACAACAATGACTAACCACTACAGCAACATCTTGATAAGGTGTAACATAGGTCTCTCAAGATAAACCAAATAAGTATCATCATCCTCATACAAATACCAAATCCAGGATTCATTAACAAGGAGCAAAAGACCATCATACAAAAGGTGCCACACTGGCCCATAATCCAACATTGTACATATTCTGAAATTTACAACCCCAGCATACACATAGCAAGTAATAACCAAACTAGGCAAATGCAACATTCTTCTACTGTGGTTGATGCTATGATGCAGACTCATCATTAAACAATCTTGGGGTGGTTTGCAGCTCCTGCGACTTTGGAAACCTTGGCCACATCCTCCTGTCCCTTCTTCTTGGGCCTTTTGGATAGCTTCTCTTGAAGTTCTTCCTCAGCCACCTTGCAGAAAGATTTAGTCAGGTTTTTGACCACTTTATTCTGAATAATTGGTGGTATTGCATTACATGGCAGGCAAGATTTAGCATCACAAGATTTTCTTCTATAACCATTATTATCTTTCTTAATTTTGTCACTTCTTCTTACCTCAGTTTCAACTAGAGGTTCTTTGTCTCTCCTTTTCTTGGAGATTGCTTCTCCCAGTGGCAGCAGAATTACCTTGTTAGGAGATACTTGCTTTAAAGGGCTGCCAGCCCCACTGGAGGAGTGAGCAGCTAGGCTAAAGCCTTCATTTTCCTTGCCTAGTCCTTGCATTATCTCCTTACAACTAGGTGCCTATGAGGTAGAGCATCCATCAGGGATATGAAACAGAATAGTTTCTTCAGAATCACAATTTGTAGTCAACATTTTCCATAATTCAGATTTCAACAAATGCATTGTCCACCCAAATTTATTAGGAGTCGACGGTAGATGGATTATGAAGTTAAACCAACTTACTGGAATTTCAATCTTAAAAGTACTGGCAGCTCCCTGAGTAGCTGGAGCAAAATGCTGTATCCAAGGTCCAGTCCCTCTTCAAAAATTAAATGAGAGCCGTCAATAACATCCAAAGCATGAGATTCAGCAATGGTTTCAAAATCAAACAAGTGAGGAGAACCTGGAAAAATATGAGGGCCATCAGTACCTTTCTTGTTGATATCTAAAGATGTACCAACCTGAGGAATTGGAACATCCTATTTTCCTTTGTTTGTTGCCCTGATAGCCTGTGCCTAAGTCAAACCTGCCTCTTCAGTAGCATCCACTGCATTAGTTTCTATGTTTTTATCTGCCATTATATTCTTATTGATGTTAACATTTTCACCGTCATCAGCCTCCTCAATTGGCTTCACTTGCTGCAGAGCATCCAGCATTGTCAGCCCCCACCTCCTTGGGCAAACCTGTCATATCTGGATTTTTCTGATTGTTGTTTTGCTCTGAGTCAATTGCTTCCACTATAGCAAGTGGCTGTCCAACCTCACCCTGATGCTGTAAAACCTCCATATTGTTAGCTACTAACTAAAGATCCTCCTCTTCCTCATCTGCTTGATATGCCATAGCAATGTTGAGGAGCCCCAGGCCCATTGGTGGTATTGGAACTCCCTGGTTCACTTCTTCACTAGCAGTATGAGTAAGAGAAAAGATGCCATCAGACAAAGAGACAGTTGTAGTAATACTACTGTTGGGTGCACCATCATCCTGTAATATAGGAATTTTAGCTTGTTGTTGAGCTGGCTCATGTGGGTTGGGCTGAGGGAATGCCTAGTGCTGATCTTGCTCCTCTTGCTCTTCCCATTCATCCCAGTCTTCATTTTGTGCCTGCACATTATTCATTGGCATAGGCTGAAAACCTGGAAAGTCATTGGCATGTTGTGGTACAGGGTGTGGATCCACTCCAGGAGGTGGAATGGGGTCCTCATCAGCAGGGCCACCACCCAGCATCTCTTCCAACAAAACCTTAACTGAACTAGTCCAAGATTCTTCTTCAAAACATTCCCCCTCAGACCACCTGATGCTCTTTGGAATGTCAATGAGCTCTGTTACTCTAGCCTTGACCAAGATCTTGACTCTCAGGGCATCTTCTCTTTCCCAACTGATAATTCTACCCCATTTTGCAATGGCCGCAGCAATATCCTCAGTATTGCAATAATCAAAGGGAACTCCTATGAACAGTAACCAGCAAGTTCTATTGAAATGAATTCGACGCCAGTTTATGTCCTCATTGTGCTTGGTAAAAGAAATGAATACATCTCCAAAAGGATGAGGACTCTGCCTTATGAGCCTATCTCTATCTCGAACATGCATGAACTGAATGTATGCTTCCCCAAAGGGACATGGCTGGATTTCTCTAAACCCCACTTGTTCAACTCCTTGCAGAAACTCCTCAAGAACCTCACGGACATTGGGGAAAAATACCTCATTGGGGTGTGGATGAATGGACGCAATCGCCCAATCTTCACGCCTTCTTAGACGATGAGGCAGGATTGCTCTGGAAACCCACGTTCGCCCTTCGGCTTCTTGTATCTGAAATCCATGTGGGACAAAGGGGAGCGGGTCGATGGGGATGTTGGCCATCGGAGGAGCTTCAGGCGAGCGGAGAACCACTGTCCTCACCAACAATGACAACTATGCTGGCAAGCTCATCGAGGTGGAAGCAGACATGGAAGCAGAGTTGGTAAGTGCGGTGGAATGCGAGGGGACAGGCAAGGATCTCGGCTGAAAATTTGGGAAAAGATCCTTGACCAGCTCCCTAAATGACGAAGCCTACCTGATCGGGAGCGCCGGCCCTGCATAGCGAAACTAGGCCTCTACCACGCCATCGGCCCAAGCCTGCTCAGGTGGGCTGGGAAATGAATTAAAGCGAACAAAAGGCCAGAGCCCAGGTAGATTTGGAGTCGGGCAGTTACGCGCGTAATGACCATGAACTCCACATGCATGGCACACAACATACGTGCCCGCATGTGCACATTGGGTGACTTGTGGCTCAATTTGTGGCCTAATGAAGTCATAATTAATACTAGGTGAATTCAAAATAGCTCCTTGATTACTGCCCTCATGAATATGGCCTGATAACCGCTCGAAGACTGATCTGCCAGCTCGGACCACCGTGTTGTAGCTCCGGTGATCACCGGAGTGTGGAACCACGGCTTTACCATTTCTACCCACCAATGTCCATTCCTTATCAAGCTCATCATAATAAGCAACTTCTTCTCTACGCCAGTTTGGACCACCAAAATTCCAGAGATTAAAACCATCTCAAACTCTTTTTCAACAATTCTGCCCGCATTGTAGATCTCAAAGCCAACTGACTTGGAGGCAACCAAAAACTTGAAACTTCTGTCTTTCAAGAAACGAACCCGAAAACCTTGGGCATAACCACCAAACATTGCAAGGAGAGAACCACCAAACCTTGGACATTCTCTCAATAAATTCTCTAACATAGGCATTATGAGCATAATTTTCATAGCAATACTTAAGTATGTCAAATTTTTCAGATTTGTAGAGAGTAATATCATACTTTTCAATCAAAGAAGCAACTTCAAAAGCACCCTTAAAAGCAACAAATTCTTCAATTTGTTCGATATCATAGTAACTATAAATTTCCTTGGAATAAGAAGATAAGATTTCATTGTCATTAAACTCATATAGATAGGGAAGGTGTTTTCTAGGGTTCTGAGAGCAACAAGTAAAATCACAAATTTCATAAAGATTCCAAGCATAGCATAGCAAACAATTTATTTGATTCCATAAGAGCTTCCCTTTTTCAGACAAACGATAACGCACAAAATGAGCATGCTCATCTAATGATTTTCCCTCAACTAAACTAGTTGGGGTTTCAGCACGAGCACAAATGGATCGAAGATGACCCAAGTAGAAAACTTTAAGTGGATCCATATCAATAGATTTTTAGCAAGCAAAGATGCAAGCAAATAGAGGCTCATGGCAACACAAGCAAGGATAGCAAACAAGAACAATGCACACAAGAGATCCGGCAAGAAAATGGCAAACGGAAATAGAGGGCGAATAAAACGGCAAATTTTTGTGAAGTGGGGGAGATGAAAATGAGAGGCAAATGGCAAATAATGTGAATTGTAAGGAGATGAGATTTTTGATTAGGAACCTGATAGATGCTGATGATGTCTCCCCGGCAACGGCGCCAGAAATCCTTTCTTGATGGCCCGTATCCGCGTCAGTATTTCCCCAAAGAGGAAGGGATGATGCAGTACAGCTTCGGTAGGTATTTCCCTCAGTTGTGAAACCAAGGTTATCAAACCAGTAGGAGAACCAAGCAACACTATGTAAACGGTACCTGCACACAAACAACAAATACTTGCAACCCCGACGCGTAAGAGGGGTTGTCAATCCCTCTCGGGTAAAAGATACATTGGTTTGTATAATTTTGGATAAATAGATCTCGCAATAAAGCAAAATAAAAGAAATAAATAAAAAGTGCAGCAAGGTATTTTTGGGTTTTTAGGATAATAGATCTGAAAACAAAAGCAAATAAAAATAGACCTCAAAGCAAATATGATAAAGAATAGACCCGGGGGCCGTAGATTTCACTAGTGGCTTCTCTCGAGAAAAATAGCATATGGCGGGTAAACAAATTACTGTTGGGCAATTGATAGAACTTCAAATAATTATGATGATATCCAGGCAATGATCATTATATAGGCATCACGTCCAAGATTAGTAGACCGACTCCTACCTGCATCTACTACTATTACTCCACACATCGACCGCTATCCAGCATGCATCTAGTGTATTAAGTTCATGGAAAACGGAGTAATGCAATAAGAACGATGACATGATGTAGACAAGATCTATTCATGTAGGAATAGTCCCCATCTTGTTATCCTTAATAGCAACGATCAATACGTGTCTTGCTGCCCCTTCTGTCACTGGGAAAGAACACCGCACGACCGAACCCATCACAAAGCACCTCTTCCCATGGCAGAAAAAAATGATCTAGTTGGCCTAACTAAACCAAAGATTCAAAGAAGAAATACGAGGCTATAAGTAATCATGTATATAAGAGATCAAAGAAACTCAAATAACTTTCACGGAAAAATAGATCTGATCATAAACTCAAAGTTCATCGGATCCCACAAACACACCGCAAAAAAGAGTTACATCAAATAGATCTCCAAGAGACCATTGTATTGAGAATCAAAAGAGAGAGAGGAAGCCATCTAGCTACTAACTACGGACCCGTAGGTCTACAATGAACTACTCACGCATCATCGAAGAGGCACCAATGAGGATGATGAACCCCTCCGTGATGGTGTCTAGATTGGATCTGGTGGTTCTGGAACTTGTGGCGGCTGGAATTGTGTTTTGTCGACTCGCCTAGGGCTTTTGGATTTTCGGGGTATTTATAGAGCAAAGAGGCGGTGCAGGAGGCGGCCGAGGTGGGCCCAGGCACGCCCAGGTGGGTTGTGCTCCCCTCGGAGCCCCCCTCTGGTACTTCTTTGGCCCAACAGGTGTCTTCTGGTCCAGAAAAAATCTCCAAAAAGTTTCGCTGCGTTTGGACTCCGTTTGGTATTGATTTTCTGCAAAGTAAAAAACAAGCAAAAAACAGCAACTGGCACTGGGCACTATGTCAATAGGTTAGTCCCAAAAAATGATATAAAGTTGCTATAAAATAATTGTAAAACATCCAAGAATGATAATATAACGGCATGGAACAAGAAAAAATTATAGATACGTTGGAGACGTATCACACATATTTGTATTGTTGCTACTAAGGATAAAATATGGGGTTTGGTCATATTACTTGATCTTATTTTGTCTACATTATGCCATCATACTTAATGCATTACTCTATTTGTCATGAACTTAATACATTGAGAGGCAAGCATAGAAGCGCTCTCGGAGTGGATTAATAGTAGTAGGTGTCAGTAAGTTTAATGGTCTACTTGTCACGGACCTAATTCCTATATACCGATCATGCCATGAATAACATCATAACTATGGACTATTGTATCAATTCCCCAACAGTAATTTGTTCACCCACCGTTTGTTATGTCCATGAGAGAGATGCCTCAAGTGAAAGCTATGGCCCCCGAGTCCATTTAAATCATATTGCTAAAACCCTAAATACCTTGCTAAAATTTATTTACTTTTACTTAGTTTTACAATTTATATATCTCCTACTATCAGATTTATTCCATGAAATTAACGAGTGCAAGGGGATTGATAACCCTCTTGCCCGTGTTGGGTGCAAGTATTTGCTCTTGTGTGTGTAGGTATTACTAAAGGTTGTTTGCGTGAATCTCCTATTGGTTTGATAAACCTTGGTTCTTTACTGAGGGAAATACTTTCTGCTACTATACTACTTCACTCTTCCTCTTCAGGGAAATCCCAACACATATCACAAGTAGCACCCAACAGTAATTTTTGTACCCACCGTTTGCTATGTTCTTGAGAGAGATGCCTCTAGTGAAAGCTATGGCCCCCGGGTCCATTCACCTCATATTACTAAAATCCTAAATACTTTGCTGCAATTTATTTAGTCTTGCAATTATCTATCTACCACTATCAGAATTAAAACTTGCAATTAACGAGTACAAGGTGATTGACAACCCTCTTCCCGTGTTGGGTGCAAGTATTTGTTTGTGTGTGTGCAGGTACTAATGACTTCCGTTTGCGTGGATCTCCTATTGTTCGATAAATCTTCGTTCTTTACCGAGGGATATACTTTCTGCTACTATAATACTTCTCCCTTCCTCTTTAGGGAAATCCCAACGCCTATCACAAGTAACAACAAGAATTTCTGGCGTCGTTGTCGGGGAGACTTCATCAAACAAAGGAAGTTCCTTCACGCACATTTCTCATTTACTTGTTCTACTTTTTAGTTGCTTTTATTTGCCTTTATTAGTCCCATTAAAAAATCTCCAAAATACAAAAAAAAAAATCTTGTGTGCTTTATTTTGCTTGTTGCTATGGCTAGTTCTGCACTTGTTACTTGTACCCCTAAAAATGAAGTGCTTAATTTTAAACAAATGGGAAGATAAATTTTAAAAGATGCTTGGTATAGAATTTGTGATGCTCAAAATATATCAACTCGTAAGTAATCCACCACTGTTCTTCTTTGCAACTTTTATGTGAGTATCACTATTTGGCATAGATTTGTGCATGATACTATTACTGGAGGAAATTTCCAAGTAGTCACCCTTTTGATGCTTTCAATGCTATGGGGGAATTTAGTTGGATCACCACCTATCATTATTAATGAAACGACATTGACTTTGGAACATGTTAAGCGAAGGTTAGAAATTATTGAGAACAAAATGCCAACTATAGAACACATTGAAAATCTTGATAAAAAGGAGCATAATAAAGTTACTAAATTTGGCTCTTTGGTGGGAACCACATCAAAATTACTAAACGGTAAAGAACCAATCACCGAGAGAGTAGAACAAAGTCCTACTAGAATTGGTAAAATGGAAGAGATCATTAATAACTTGGGCTCAGCTTTTTCTTCTGTTAAAACCATTGAAAGGACTCCTACAAATAATAATTATAAACTTATGTATGTTCCTAAAAATAATGGTGCTTCATCTAGTAAAGAGAAAGAAGATATAAAAATGAGAGTGTGCACCCCAACTTCATTGGAATGATAAAGGAGCCTTTACGTAAAAATATTTCCTTAATTTTGTTCCTAGGAGTGTCATTATTAAAAATATATTTGATAAAACTCCTAGTAAATCTAGATGCATAATTGAGGAATTGGAATTAAAGGATAACAACACTTGAAACTATGCATTATGCCTAGCTGGGGGCATTAAACGATAGTGCTTGTTGGGAGGCAACCCAATAGTTATCTTTATTTTACTTTTTATTTTCTGTTATTGTGCGTAATCATGACTATTGCTACTGTAAGGATTGTGTTTTTATCTTTTAATTAGTGTTTATGCCAAGTAAAGCATTTGGGATGATTTGGATGATAGTTGAATTGATTCTGTGCAAAAACATAAATTGTTGCGCCCGATATTTGAATTTACATTTTTTTACTGGTACGTGCTATTGGTCTGAAATTTTTACAGAGTATTGATATACAAATTTCCTACATTTTCCTAACATTTTAGAATTTTTGGAGTTACAGAAGTATGCTTTTAGTCCAGATCATTACATAATGTTCTGTTTTAGGCAGATTCCATTTTTTTTTCATAGTGTTCTTATTTTGATGATGCTATGGATTATATCAGGGGATATAAGTCATGGAGAAGTTAGAATATAGTAGGTATTATGCGAGAACAATTATTAATTTGTTTATAACAATACCTAAGTTTATGGTTTACTGATTATACTAACGGATCTCGCGAGCTTTTGGTTGAGTTTTGGGGATGACCAAGGCACCCAAGGTAATATTCAAGGAAGACCCATGCGTCTAAGCTTGGGGATGCCCCAGATGGCATCCCCTCTTTCGTCCACAATCCATTGGTATGATTACTCGGAGCTATATTTTTATTCATCACGTGGCATGGGTTTTACTTGGAGCATCTTGTGCTATAATTTTATCTTGTTTGTTAGTTTGCCACATTCATTGTTTGATGGACACAACTTTTGATAGAGACATGTATTCATCATAATTGTTTAGAATGCTCTATGTGCTTCACTTATATCTTTTAGTTAGGTAGTTGCTCATGTGCTTCACTTATATCTTTAGAGCATGGTGGTTGTTATATTTTATAGAAATCAATTGCACTCTCATGATTCACTTATATCTTTTTGAGAGTCTATTAATAGGAAGTGGTAATGCGCACGGGCTATAAGACTAGTTCAAGAATGATAGGTATACAAGAGTAGTATAATGAGAACTTTCATGTAGATCACTGAATATGAAGCGTATGATTTAATTATATTGATGTAGTAATATGAAAGGATATTAGTTCATAATAATTGGTTGGTAACGATATTGATATGAAAGCTTGTTATTTACTACTCATTTAAGTGTCGGTCATGGCATGACGGGGATGCTTGAGCATTTCTATTCCTCGTTGAAATCCTTTGTGTTGCTTGAATTGGGGGCGCGCGATGGATAACTCCTCCCAACCTCCTCCCTAGGTGCATGCGAGTAGAACTCTGCTTTGAGGGCTATAGGTTTCACAATAACTATATGAGTTCTTTATGACTAATGTGAGTTCATGGACTAATACAACACTCCCACCTATCCATATTTTGCTAGCCTCTCCAGTACCATGCATCGCCCATTTTCACCTCAAAAATTCATACGAACTTCGTCGGTGCATCCAAACCTCATGATATGATACGCTCTATCACACATAAGCCTTATTATATCCTTCCAAAAACAGCCACCATACCTACCTATTATGGCATTTCCATATTCATTCCGAGATATATTGCCATGCAACTTCCATGGTTACTATTCACATGGCTTGTGTGTTCATCTTTATTTTGCTTTGTGTGATCATATAGAGCTGACATGATATTTGTGGCAAAGCTACCATTCATCATTATTATACATGTTAAGCTAGATCATTGCACATCCTGGAACACTGCCAGAGGCATTCATATAGAGTCATATTCATTTTGTTTATCGAGTTGTAAGTAAATAAATAAAGTGTGATGATCATCATTATTAGAGCGACTAATGAGTCCTTGAAAAAGTGGGGATGAGGTCCATGAAAATGTTCTAAAAAGGAGAAAAAAGAAAAGGAAAAATGAGAGAAAAAGAGAGAAGCGGCATGCTACTACCCTTTACCACACTTGTCTACAAAGTAGTGATACGTCTCTAATGTATCTATAATTTATGAAGTATTCATGCCATGTTTAAAACAATTTTATATGGTTTTGGTATGATTTTATTAGAACTAACTCGGACTGACGCTGTTTTCAACAGAACTACCGTGGTGTCGTTTTTTGTGCAGAAATAAAAGTTCTCGGAATGGGCTAAAAATTTACGGTGATTTTTTATGGACCAAAAGAGACCCCCGAAGCACCGGAGCTGGACCAGAAGATTCCCGAGGAGTCCACAAGCCAGGGGCGCACCTTGAGGGCTTGTGGGCACCTCGGGCACCTCCTTACCTTGTTTCCGACGCCAAAAATTCTTATAAATATAGAAACCTCCAAAAAGAACCCTAGATCGGAAGTTCCGCCGCCGCAAGCCTCTGTAGCCATGAAAAACCAATTGGGAGCCCGTTCCGGCACCCTACCGGAGGGGGAAACCATCACCGGAGGCCATCTTCATCATCCCGGCGGTCTCCATGACGAGGATGGAGTAGCTCACCCTCGGGGCTGAGGGTATGTACCAGTAGCTATGTGTTTGATCTCTCTCTCTCTCGTGTTCTTGATTTGGCACGATCTTGATGTACCGCGAGCTTTGTTACTATAGTTGGATCATATGGTGTTTCTCCCCCTCTACCTTATTGTGTTGAATTGAGTCTTGATCTTTGAGGTTTCGTTATGTTGGATCGAGTATTGGATTTGAGAACACTTGATGCATGTCTTGCAATGGGATATCTATGGTGACAATGGGATGTTCTGTTGATTAACTTGATGTATGTTTTGGCACTCAAATCGTGGATTCCCGAGGTGACATTGGGGTAATCTATGCATAGGGGTTGATGCATGTTTTTGTCCTACGTTCTCCGATAGAAACTTTGGAGTGATTCTTTGTTGCACGTTGAGGGATTGTTATATGATCCAATTATGTTATCATTGTTGAGAGAATTTGCAGTAGTGAAAGTATGAACCCTAGGCCTTGTTTTCAAGCATTGCAATACTATTTTTGCTCACTTTTGTTACTAGTTACCTTGCTGTTTTTATATTTTCAGATTACAAAAACCGAAATCTACTATCCGTATTACACTTGTATCACCATCTCTTCGCCGAACTAGTGCACCTATACAATTTACCATTGTATTGAGTGTGTTGGGGCCACAAGAAACTCTTTGTTATTTGGTTGCAGGGTTGTTTGAGAGAGACCATCTTCATCCTACGCCTCCCACGGATTGATAAACCTTAGGTCATCCACTTGAGGGAAATTTGCTACTGTCCTCCAAAACTCTGCGCTTGGAGGCCCAACACGAGTCTACAAGAAGAAGGTTGCGTAGTAGACATCAAGCTCTTTTCGGGCACCGTTGCCGGGGAGGTGAGTGCTTGAAGGTATATCTTTAGATCTTGCAATTGAATCTTTTAGTTTCTTGTTTTATCACTAGTTTAGTCTATAAAAGAAAACTACAAAAAAATGGAATTGAGGTTGCCTCATATGCTTCAGCTTTTTAATGTCTTTCGTGAAAATGATGGAAGGGAAAATTGTGCTCAATTGATAGAAGAAGAATTCAATAAAATGTTTGGCATAAAATATTTGAATGATGAGCATGATTGCAATGTTGTTGGTATGAATTCTTTGAATATCCATGATGCTAATGATATGCAAAGCCATAAGCGTGGGGATGCTATGTTTGATGAAGTTGATATTTTTAGTCCCCCAAGTTTTGATGAGCAAATTTACTATGATGAAAGCATGCCTCCTATTTATGCTGATTATGTTGATGAAAGTTGGTTTGGAAGAGTGTCAACTCTAGTTAATGATCCCACTATTTTGGAGGGTGTTGAATCTTTTCACAATACTGATAAAAGTGGATTTGGAGAGGTCATGACTTTATTTAGTGATGAATCCACTATTTTGGAAGAGGTTCCAATTGATTATTAGAACAAAGTTGCTATCTATGATGATTATTGTGATGACATGTATGCTATAAAGAATAATGATAACCATGAAACTTGTCATCATGATTTTAATTTTCAATTGGATTATGCCTCACATGATAGTTATTTTGTTGAGTTTGGTCCCACAACTATTCATGAGAATAAATTTGCTTATGTGGAGAGTAATAAAATTTCTATGCTTGTGGATCATATAGTTATATTGTTGGATTCATTCATGATGCTACTGAAAATTACTATGAGGGGGGACCATATGCTTGTAGGTATTGCAATAATATCAAGTTTCCTCTCTATGTGTTGAAAATCTTGAGGTTATGCTTGTTTTGCCTTCCTATGCTAGTTGATTTTTGTTCCCATAAATTGTTTACTCACAAAACCCTATGCATAGGAAGTGTGTTGGACTTAAATGTGCCAGTCATATGCTTCATGATGCTCCCATTATGTTTCAATTCTTATCTTTTATGTGAGCATCATTGAAATCATCATGCCTAGCTAAAAATGCATTAAAGAAAAGCGCTTGTTGGGAGACAACCCAATATTTATACCTACTGTTTTTGTGTGTTAACATGATTAAGCTATTGTAGTAATCATGTGTTTATAGCTTTTGTTTCAATAAAGTGCCAAGTAAAGCCTTTGGGATAGTGTGGTTGGTAGTTGATTTGATTCTGTGCAAAAACAGAAACTTTTACGTCCAGTAACAGAATTGGTAAAAATCACTGGAATGTGGAAAAACTCTAAAAAAATTACACAAGATTGATATACAAATTTACTCTGTCTTAATAATTTTTCAGAAATTTATGAGTTACATAAGTATTAGAACAATTCAGATCTTCGCAGACTGTTCTGTTTTTGACAGATTATGTTTTCTATGTGTTGTTTGCTTATTTTAATGAATCTATGGGTAGTATCGGGGGGTATGAACCATGGAGAAGTTGGAATACAGTAGATATTACACCAATATAAATAAATAATGAGTTCACAACAGTACCAAAAAGTGGTGATTTATTTTCTTATACTAACGGATCTCATGAGTTTTCTGTTGAATTTTGTGTTGTGAAGTTTTCAAGTTTTGGGTAAAGATTTGATGGACTATGGAATAAGGAGTGGCAAGATGTCGGGGAAACGACACCTATGGGATCGGGTGGATCCCTTCTACGGTTTGGCAGGGAGGAGGGGTGCATGGAGAGCAGATCTAGAGATCAACGCGAGGGATCTTTACCCAGGTTCGGGCCGCTAAGAAGCATAAAACCCTAGTCCTGCTTGGTGTGTATATCATGTGTTCTTGAGCTTCGGCTAGCTGCATGCAAGCTGGGCCGTAGAGTCCAAAAAGTCCGAATCCCTCTACAGTATGCCTTGGGCCTCCTTTTATACACCCAAGGGGCTGCCACAGTGGCACACAGGAGGTGTAAAGTGCTACAGTGCATGTGCTTATCTCTGGCGTCTTAAGACAAGCGCATTCAATGCGCTGCTTACGTGCCCCCCCAACTTTATCGGGGACGGAAACAGAGCCCGTCCCGTCCATCGCCGCCTCACTCCGTCCCAACATGCACCCAAGATGACGAGGCATGCGAGTGCCAAGCTGACTGGCCAGCCGCTGCGCTGGAGCGGTGGCAGGATCTTCACGAAGATCTGCACGCCGCCACGCAGGTGCTCGCCAGGTTGGCTGGCTTATTGCTGTGCCGGGACAGTGGCAAGGCGGTGGAGCCTTGTCATGTGTGAGCCTTGCCGTGGCCTCGCGATCGTCCCCGGCAAGAGCCTTGCCGGGGCCTCGCAATCATCCCCGGCAAGAACCTTGCTGGGAAATCCGCTCTCTGGTCTTCACGAAGATCTGCATGCCACCAGTCTTCACAAAGATCTGCATGCTACTACGCATGTGCCCCTGAGTCTTGGTCTTGACGTTGTCGATGGTGTCAGAGCTCTCAACCTCAAGGGTGGTGTTCTTGTCAGTGCCTCGCAAGTCGTCCCAGCAAGGATCTTGCCGGGGCCTCGCGAGCTGCCCCGGCAAGGATCTTTCTGGGGCTCCAGCTTATCTTCTGCTCCCTAGTTACTGGCTTGGACGCCATCTTCGTTGTCTTGTATTTTGCCTCCAACTGCCCCCGCCAAGCCTCGCCGCAGGTGCGGCTGCAACTGCCCGTGCAAAAGTAAGGGGTACCAAAGGGCCCAAACTTTAGTACACCGACAGGAGCCCCCGGGCCTGGGCCATACACGGGTACAAAGTGTCGTTGGGCCAGGCCCAAACAGTGCGCGGGCACACGTGGCAGGGATTAACTGCTGTAATCATCTCGTCTGTTGCGCTTCCCCACGATCCGCATTGGGTGCGCCATGTGGGGGTCGTGCATGGAACGGTCACAGCACGCCTGCGAAAACGCCTTCGTATCGAACAGTAAAGAGGCAGCCCTGCGCCTTCCCCATAAAAAGAGGAATCCGCAGGGGCGCTGCTCATTTACCCTTCCCCCTTGTCTTTCCCAATCTAGGAACCGCCGCCGTCTTCTTCTTCCTCGAGCCCAGACCAGAGTTTGCTCGTCCACTCGCCCCTTCCGCGCTCCCGCCATCCTCGGCTTCCCTCACTCTTCCCAGTCGCCATGCCGCCCAAGGCGCCCAGAGCGAGCAAGGGCAAGGATGTGCCGGAGAGTGAGCTGGTGAAGATGCGGAAGCAGCTCGCCGTCTTCCCCCCGACGCTTGATGCTCACGCCTTGAGGGACAAGTACCTGCTCATGTGGGGGAGGGCAACGAATGGGCACGCCGGCACTCGCGTGACCCCAGCCGCCAAGTCTAAGGGTGGCCCGGACAAATTCCCCTTTTTCGTCGACTATTTCTATTGCGGGCTCTGCCCCCCTTTCTCTGATTTCTTCAATGACCTCATGTTTACCTTTGGCTTCCATCTCCTTGATTTCACGCCAAATGCCGTAACTTGCATGTCTGTCTTTGCTCACCTCTGTGAAAACTTTGCCGGGGTGGTCCCCAACACAGCCCTTTTTCGCCACTTCTTCATCCCTCGCATCCAGGCCGGAGATGCCCTCTCTGGCGGCATCGCTTGGATCCCTAGGTTAGGGACCAAGGACACATATCTGGATGGGGAATACCACGAGAAGTGGGACGAGTGGCGGAGCAGGTGGTGCTGGATCACAGAGGAGGAGCCGCACCCGTTCTGTTCACTCCGGCAAACGAAGCCGACCCGTGGCGGCGATTGGAGCGCTCTCGACCCTCAGGACGCGAAGCTCACTATCGCCGTCAACAGGATTCATCACCTCAAGGCTGCCGGGCTCACCGTGGAAATGGTGGGCGCCGATTTCCTCCATCGCTGCATCGCCCCTTTGAAGAACAAGGGGAGACCAGCCTGGGATTTCCGGAATGCGGCAGACATCATGAGGCTGCGCCCCGGCCTAAACAACAACTGGACGGTCCTTCAGCACATGACCCTCTGTCACAAGCTGTTTAGGCGGGACGGCGTGTTCAAGCTGCCGGCAAGCATCGTCCCTCTGTGCAACAACTCTACGCTGAACTCGATCATCGCTATGATGCCGGTGTTCAATGCTCATGGCCTTGACCAAACCTGGGTCGAGCCATCCGCGGAGCAAGCACAAGAGTTCTTCGACAACTTGTCAGAAAGAACCATTCGGGAAGAACCACGCCTCATCTGCGAGACCACTGACGAAGAGTTGGCGTACATCGCCAGCAGGGCGGAAGAGCTGGCCCTTGCCGAGGAGACCGGCAGCGTCGGCTTCATGGGAGATGACGCGGATGCAGAGGAGGACCCCGCCAAGTAGGAGGAACCTACCGGAGGGCATAGTAGCGCAGATGCCGGGGGCTCACTCACCGAAGAAACAGCTGAAGAGACTGATGAAGTGGAGCACCCAATGCCAAAGAAGAAACGCGTCCTCTGGTGAGCCATCTCCGGTGAGCCAGTCTAGC
This sequence comes from Thinopyrum elongatum, assembly GCA_011799875.1. NCBI lineage: Eukaryota > Viridiplantae > Streptophyta > Magnoliopsida > Poales > Poaceae > Thinopyrum > Thinopyrum elongatum. The sequence continues at coordinate 299,451,862 of CM022299.1, forward strand.
AGGCCTCCTCGTCCGAAGAAGTTCCCGGCAAGGGGCCGGCCGGCAAGGCTGCGGAGCAGCAAGGTGTTCGACAACAAATCGGGCGCCAGACGAGGGCGGCGGCAAAGAAGGCAGCGGGGGTGGTGAGCCCACATCAGGCTGCCGCTCCCGCCACCATCAAGCGGCCCAGGTCCCCTTCCCCATCCCCTCAAGTGGACACCACAGCAGAGGTCGACTTCGACCTCTCCTCCTTCAGCCCGAGGAGGGAAAAGGGGCCAGAAGAAGGAGATGAGTAAGTATCTTGCCGCTTTCTTTATGTCTTGGGTCTCTGATTTGCTTCATCTTATCTTAATTCCGCCCTGGCCCATCCCCGCAGAGACACGGAAACATTGGCGCAGAGGATGGCGAAGAAGGCCAAGACCTCAATGGGCGACGAGTCCCCGGCAAGCTCCTTAGGTGCGCCGGAGATGATTACAATCAGCCCGGATTCCAACCCATGACACAGCCCCCAGCCCAGCCCCCAGCGTGAGTCTGTTACTCATTTCCCACTGGCGGGTGTCGGGGTGTGTATCTTTACTGCTAACCTTGTCGGGTTCGCAGGAGAGGAACAGCGACAGGAGGAGCCGCTGAGGGCCACCCCCGACATGCCACCCCCGTCAACCACACCGCCCAGGGGCGGGTCCCCGGCAAGGACTCCCACCGACGATCCCATTCGCGTGTGGGAGGAGCCGGTGAGCACAGGCGCCGGCAGCTCCATCCCGGCAACGAGCGTTGTCGGGGAGGAGACCGCCCCTCCACCGCTCGTCACAGGTAAACCGCCTGCTTCCTGGCCTTTGTCACTTTTTAGTGCGATCTTTTTCTCTTTTCCTTGCTGGCTTTGAGCTTCAATCTGGGTTTCATCTTGTTTCTCCTTCTTAGCCTCCAGATCCCTCCTTGGCAGATCAGATGGATGTCAACGCCATCATCGAGGAGACCTCAAAGGACGCTGCCGCCGAGGGCGCCAAAATCGCTGCTGACGAGGCCGCTAAGGGGTCTGCTGGGGAGGCCGGCAAGGGGACCGGCGATCGTACTGACGGCATCCCTGCCGCAGGAGCGCCTGGCGCTACATCGGTCCCGGGGTCCTCAGCCGCTGGGGAGACAGTGGTTGAAGACCAACCGTCAGCTTCCGAAGCCCCCACCCCAAGCAGATACCTAAAGATTGGCGACAATTTGTTCATCAGCATCCCGGGGACGGCAAGCACCGGAGCGCCAACCGAGGGGGAGGCTTTCGATGAAGAAGTCATCGCTGCTGCCGGGCTCAAGGTCGTCGATGAGCCGAGCGCCAGCAGCAGCGGATCCAAAGAAGACCAGCTCCTCCCGGCCATGAGCAACAACTTCCAGAAGCTCCAGGCGCTCCACCGTGCCCGTAAGGAGAAACTGGACTCCAGGGCCGCAGTTGCCGTCGCGACGGAGGCAGACTTCCAAAAGCGCGTCGAGCAGACGCAGGTCTGGTTCACCGAGGCCCAGCAAGAGCTGAGGAATGGCCAGGAGGAGCTAGGCCAGCGTTGGGACGAGCTCCTCCTGATGCAGTCTGATATTGAGAAGGCACAGGAGGAGGCCGCTACACAGGCCGCCTAGGAGGACGCCAGCCTAAGTCAGCGCCGTATTCTGCTTGACGCCCAAGAAGAAGACCTCGCCGCTCGCGAGAAGGCGCTTGCCGCCGAGCTCCGCAGCAAGGACGAAGAAATTGAGAAGCTTGTCGCGCAGCGGACCCAGGAGCTGGAGCAGAAACATAAAGACGCACTCGACGCTCTGGTCCTGGATCATGCCGGCAAGCTGAAGGAGGCCATCGACGCTGCCGAAGCCGCAGGGGCCACCAAGAACGAGCTGGCCGGCAAGGTGGAGAAACTGGAGGCGGAGCTGGAGAAGCACCGCAAGGAGGTCTTGACGCTAAAGAGTGACAGAGACAAAACTGTCCACACCTTGGTGGAGCTACAGGTCGCCATATCTGACAAGACCAAGCTGCTCTCCGAAGCCAACGACTCCATTGCTGATCTGAAGCTGAAGTTGACCACTCTGGAGGAATCCCTTAATGGCAGCAGGGCTCGTGAGAAGACCCTGGCCAAGGACCTCAGGAATGAGAAGCTGCTACTTGAGAGCGCCGCCGCCACCCACAATGATTACGTAGAGGGCGTGAGTCTCTGGACTACACGCCTCATCGACGCCGCGGAGGGGCTCACCACGCAGCTGTCCATCATGGGGATGCCGAACTTCAGGTTCTCCCATGACAGGGGGATTTCTGAGAGCGCCAGGCTGACCATGTTCTTCGAGGCTGTCAACGAGGCTCTGAAGCTGCTCCACTCCAATCGAGCCACCCAACTGGCCAGTGAGTCCCGCAAGCTTTGCCGGGGCATCCTCCTCAAAGTGCTCACCAAGGTGGCGTACAGGAACCCCGACCTCGACCTGAGCCAAGACAGCTTGCCGGCGGATGCGGACCGCAGGGCGCTTGAAGAGCGTGTCGCCCATCGTCAGCATGGTTGACCAAGTCAAGAGGGTAGAAGGCCAGCGCTGGGACTAGCCGCTCCGCTTTGTCTTGCCGCCGTGAACTTGTACCCAAGACGAATTTATCTTAAGTTAGAACTGCGGCAACCAGCGATGTAATATAACTTGCTGTGTTTTGGATTGAATGCATGCTATCTCCCTTGTTCGATTCCTCCTCGTATGGCATACACCCTATGCTTTTTTGGAAAGGCTTGCCGGTGCGCGCACCCTTGCCGCGAGCGCTTTGAGGAACGGGTCCTTAGCAGTCTGCTGGGGGTGTCGCTGCCGGCAAGACACCTTGCCGCTCTTAGTGCAGCCACTTGAACTACTGAGCGGACTCAAAACCGAGCAAGGGCGCAACCAAATGCGATGAGGTTCCTTTGCGTGCAGGTTTTCCATACAAGAAATGAAACCATTTGAGGGAAATAATGTTACATTTAAAAGAAAATCGCTCAAGGTTTCACAACTTAGCTTTTTTGCTGTTGTACCCTTTCCCGCAAGATGCCACTTCGAACGTCGCCTGCTGGCACCCACACTCTCTATCCCCCCCCCCCCCCCCCCCCCCCCCCGGGAAAACTTGTATGCGAGGGAACCTTCTGTCCTTTGAGAAAAAGAAAGAAGAGAAAATAGGAGCATGGAACCTTGGCGGTTCATCAGTACTTGCTGGAAACGAACGTAGTATAATATCCTGGACAGGAATGCATATAAATAAACATGGAAATCAACAAGAACTTGTACGTATGTAAACCTATTCAACTGCGCACAGGGTCTGTGCCTGGCTCTGTACATAGGGTTATATGCCTTGTCGGCAAGGCTAATACAAAAAAGGGGGTTGCCGGGGGTCCCGGCAACCGCGCCTCATGGGTAAAACTTGCGAAGATGTTCTATATTTCAGAAGTTGCTCACTGGAATGTCATCTTCGGTCTCCAGGTGGACTGCGCTGGGCCTGGTGACTCGTATCACCCGATAAGGGCCTTCCCACTTTGGCGTCAACTTGTTGGAATTCTTGGCGGACTGAATGCGCCGAAGAACAAGGTCGCCTTCCTCAAGGCTTCGGGCATGAACCTTGCGGCTGTGGTAGTGGCGCAAGGCTTGCTGGTAGCGCGCAGCTCGCACAGCAGCTTGAAGATGATCCTCCTTAAGGAGCATAGCATCATCTTGCTGCAACTGCTCTTGCTCAAGCTCATCATAAGCGAGCACTCAAGGCGACCCGTATGTGAGTTCTGTGGGGAGAACTGCTTCTGTCCCGTAAACCAGGGAGAAAGGTGTCTGGCCAGTGGCTCGGTTTGGTGTCGTCCTGATTGACCAAAGGACCGCCGGCAACTCATCAATCTAGCGTCTTCCGCTCTTGTGCAGCCTGTCAAAAGTTTTCGTCTTGAGGCCCCGCAGCACTTCAGCATTTGCCCTCTCCGCCTGGCCATTGCTTCGCGGATGTGCAACAGAAGCAAAATAGATTTTGCTGCCAAGGTCCTGGATATACTGCATGAAGGTGCGGCTCATGAACTATGTGCCGTTGTCGGTGATGACTCTGTTTGGTACACCAAAATGGCAAACTAATCCTTTGAAGAACTTGACGGCTGATTGCGTTGTCACCTTTCTCACTGCTTCCACTTCTGGCCACTTTGTGAACTTGTCGATTGCGACGTACAAGTACTCAAAGCCCCCGACAGCACGGGGAAAGGGGCCCAGTATGTCGAGCCCCCAGACCAAAAATGGCCAGGAAAGAGGGATCGTCTGAAGAGCTTGGCTGGCTGATGAAGTTTCTTTGAATGGAACTGGCACGCTTCACACTTGGTTACCAGTGCAGTCGCATCCTGGAGGGCAGTGGCCAAAAGAAACCTTGCCGGAATGCCTTGCTGGCAAGAGCTCTTGATCCTATGTGAGAGCCACATATGCCTCCATGTATCTCTGCCAACAGCTCCAATCCGTCCTCCTGAGGAATGCACTTCAATTTCACGCCGTTCGGCCTTTTTCTGTACAGGACATCGTCCACAAACTGGTACATGTTAGACCGACGGGCTACTTTCTCCGCTTCTTCCTGTTCCTCAGGGAGTTCCCCTGTTTGGAGGAACCGAACGGTGTGTTGTGCCCATGCTGGTGCCTGGGGCTCAACGGCAAGGACTAAAGGCATGTCTTCTACCATGGGAGCAGTCGTCTCTATGGCAAGGGCTTGAGGCCCCGCCGGGGCCGGTCGCCCCCCGGCAAGCTTGGCGTTGTCCCCGGCAACTTCCTTGTCGGTGGCCCCTGGGAGCTCGGCAGGAAAGTACTTGCTGGGGCTCAACTTCCTTCGCTTATTCTGTCCTGCCGATGGTTCAATGGATGGCTGATTCAGTTGGAGCACAAAAGTTCCTGGTTCCACAGGTAACTTGAGGGCAGCACGTTTTGACAGGTCGTCAGCAATGCTGTTCTCTGCTCGAGGAACATGCTCTACTTGCAGACCGTCAAAACACTCCTCCAACTTCCTCACTTCATCTACATAAGCTTCCATCAATGGGCTCTGATAATCTTTGTTAACCTGCTTGACGACAAGCTGCGAATCACCTCTGATGATGAGCTTCGTAATTCCAAGGTCTGCCGTGATCCTGAGACCGGCAAGCAGTCCCTCATACTCCGCAGTGTTGTTCGTTGATCTCTCCTGGGGAAAGTGCATCTGGACCATGTACTTGAGGTGTTCTCCGGTGGGCGCAATAAGTAGCACACCAGCACCGGTGCCTTGCAGCGAGAAAGCCCCATCAAAGTACATAATCCAGTCGTGGCTCGTTTCCTTGCCGGGGAGAGTGGTTTCTTGAATTTCCTCGTCAGGCGTTGAGGTCCATTCTGCAATGAATTCTGCCAAGGCCCTGCTCTGAATCATTGAAGTGCTTTCAAACCTGAGACCAAAGCTTGACAGTTCCAACGCCCACTCCACAATCCTTCCAGTTGCATCTGGGTTGTGCAAGATCCATTGCAACGGGAAGCGAGTGATGACGGTGATCTCATGTGCCTGAAAGTAGTGGCGCAGCTTCCTCGAGGCCATAAGGAGGCTGAAGAGCAATTTCTGCACACCAGAGTATCTTGATCTAGCCCCTTGCAAAAGGGAGCTGACAAAATAAACTGGGTGTTGCACCATTTTCTTCTTCTGTGACACTCCATTTGCTTGCGCAGATCCCGCCTCGCCGGCATCAGACTCTGCCAGGGGTCCTGCCTAGCCGGCACCAGGTCCTGCTAGGGGTCCTGCCTTGCCGGCAGCAGACCCTGCCGGAGAGAGCTCCGGCTCGTCATCCGACGGTCTTGCCACTGCCGCTGCTTCTTCATCAACTTCTCTCTGCACCACTAGCGCAGCACTGACCACTTGATTCGTTGCCGCTAGATACAGCAACAACGGCTCTTGGGGCTTAGGCGCGACTAGTGTTGGCGTAGAGGAGAGGTACCTCTTCAAATCTTGCAGTGCTGCCTCCGCTTCCGGAGTCCATGTCATTGGACCTGCCTTTTTCAAGATCTTGAAAAAGGGCAGGGCGCGCTCAGCAGATTTGGAGATGAACCTACTCAAAGCAGCAACACAGCCAGCAAGCCGACGTACATCTTTGACTCATCTTGGTGCTACAATCTGCTCAATTCCCTTGATCTTGTCGGGGTTCGCCTCGATCCCACGCTGAGACACAAAGAACCCGAGAAGCCTGCCGGATGGGACACCAAACACACATTTCTCAGGGTTGAGCTTGAGATTGATCTTGCGCAAATTTGCAAATGTTTCTTCTAGATCTTGTATGAGTGTTGCCCTGTCCTTGGTTTTGACCACTATGTCATCCATATAAGCCTCCATATTTCTATGTAGCTGAGGCTCAAAACCAATTTGGACTGCTCTCGCAAATGTTGAACCAGCGCTTTTCAACCCGAAAGGCATTCGTATAAAACAATACGTACCACATGGGGTGATAAACGCGGTTTTCTCTTCATCTTCCTTCGTCATGAAGATTTGATGGTATCCTGAGTAGGCGTCAAGGAACGACAGCAAGTCGCACCCGGCAGTGGAGTTCACGATCTGGTCGATGCGCGGCAAAGGGAAAGGATCCTTTGGGCAGGCTTTATTGATATCTGTATAATCAATGCATAGCCTCCATTTCCCGTTTGCCTTGCGCACCACCACCGGATTGGCCAACCACATTGGGTGGAGCACTCCTCTAACCAAGCCTGCTGCTTCCAGCTTCCTAATCTCTTCAATGATGAACTCTTGCCGCTCCAAAGCTTGCTTCCTGACCTTCTGCTTGACGGGCCGCGCATGAGGACAGACAGCAAGATGGTGCTCAATCACCTCCCTGGGAACGCCGGGGATGTCAGATGCTTGCCATGCAAACGCATTGACATTCGCCCGCAGGAAGGTGATGAGCGCGCCTTCCTATTTGTTGTCGAGGGTGGAGCTTATAGTAAAAGCCCGGCCATGCCGTCCTCCTTGACGGGCACCTTCTTAGTTTCTGGTGGTGCTGCCTTGGATTTCTTGCTCTTGCCGGTGGAGCTCTCTGGCACGTCCTCGATGGGGGCGCAGCACTCCAAAGAGGCGCGCTTGCCGGAGTGGGTGCAAGAGGTCTTGTCGGAAGAGGTCTTGCTGGGAGAGGTCTTGCCGGTCTTCTTCCCCCCCCCCCCCCCCCGGAGCTTCAGCGGCAGGAGCAAGTGCCTTGGTGGCAGCTGCTGCAACTGCCTCTCGGTAGAGTTGGTCAGCGCAGATGAGCGCGTCTTTCTTGTCGGAGTGGACGGTGATGATGCTCATTGGTCCAGGCATCTTCAACATATTGTAAGCGTAATGTGATGCCGCCATGAACTTGGCCAACGCCGGGCGGCCGAGGATCCCATTATAGGGCAAGGGGATCTTGGCGACATCAAATACGATCTTCTCTGTCCTATAGTTCAGCTCGCCACCAAAGGTAACTGGTAGCGTAATCTTGCCCTTTGGCTGACTCCTCCCTGGATTGATCCCTTGAAACGTGCCCGTCTCCTTGAGATCTCCATCAGGAATTTGCAGCCTCTTGATCACAGTGGGCGAGATCAAGTTCAGACCGGCCCCACCGTCAACTAACACTTTTCTCACCTTGAGGTTGCGTATTGTTGGTGAAACCAACAATGGCAAACACCCGACCGCTGTTGTGCGATCAGGGTGGTCCTCAGTGTCAAAAACGATAGGCGTGTTGGACCATTTCAGCGGCTTCTGGGCATCGAACGATGGCTCTGCCGCATTGATCTCACGCGCCCACTGTTTCAGTTGGTGGTGAGAGGCATGCAACGAGGTGCCACCGTCGACACACATGGCCTCCCTAGCTTTCTGGAACTCGTGCTCGCTGGATTCGTCGTCCTCATCATGATCATCATCTCCCTCTTTCTTGTCGTGGCCTCGAGCGGGCCTCTCTGGTTGCTTATCCTTGCCGCGGTGACCCCCTCGGCCACCACGCTTCTTGCCGGACCCCTCAGCACCGTCCTGGCCCTTCTCCTTGTCTCGCCTGTCATACTCAGCTTTCTGCTTCTCTACAAGCTGCTCAACTTAGCGGCAATTCTGGAGGTCATGGCCCTTGGTGCGATGGATCTTGCAATACTGCTTGTCGGAGCCCTCTGGCTTGTCGGCAACCGCCAAGGCCTGGCAGGCGGCGCACCCGGCAACCTCCTTGCCGGGGTCGTCAACCTTGGCCTTCTTGGCGGTGCCGGGGTTGCCGGATTCCTCGACAGCAAGCACGGTTTTACCCTTGCGCTTCCTGTTGCGCCGTCAGCCCTTCTTTGCCGGGGCGGCGGCGTCTTCATCTGCGGAGTCACTTTCTGCGCCGGCATCTTCGCCGGGGTACTTCCTTCCTTCTTCAGCCTGAGCACATCTGTCGGCCAAAACATAAAGCTCGGCAACATCCGTAATCTTGTTCATCGCCAGCTCTTCATGCATCTTGCGGTTGCACACATTCTGATGAAATGCGCTGACAACCGCGGCAGGATGAACATCTGGGATGTTGTACTGCACACGGCTGAATCTCTGTATGTATTTGTGCAAGCATTCGCCATCTTTCTGGGGGATGATATGTAAGTCACTTGCCTGGCCAGGAGCTTGGTGGCCTCCGGTAAAGGCGCCAACAAACTCGTGGCACATATCTGACCAAGAAGAGATGGAATCTATTGGTAGGTGCATCAACCATGACCTGACGTTGGGCTTGAGTACCAACGGGAAGTAGTTGGCGAGTACCTTGTCGTCCCGAGCCCCGGCGGCTTGCATCGCAATGGTATAGATGCTCAGGAACTCCGACGGGTGAGTCTTGCCGTCGTATTTCTCTCCGACCTCAGGCTTGAATGTGCGATGGGTGGGCCACTGGAATCGCCGCAGCCCACGGGTAAAAGCTGGACAACCCACCTCGTAAGGTAAGTTATCAGAATCCCCCGGCACGGGCCGATCTACAGTGGGGCCAGCGCGCCTATCAGACTGATGGCGCGCTTCCCATCACCGCTCAATAGTGGTTCGAGCGTCTTCTTTGACTCGCTCTCGAAGGACTTGACGTTGATCGCGGCGGGCTCATGGGTCGGACGACGCTGTGGAACCGTTGTCACAGGTCTCGACCCGACGAGCCAGCGGCTGCTGTTGCTGCCGTGGAGGAGGAGAGTGCACCGTGGTCGCAGCACCTCCGGTCCTTCTACCTTTGGCACGCGCCGGCTCAACAGAGCGCCGGCACAAGGGCCCCGCCTGCTGCGGTCCATCTTTATTGGCGAAGCCAACGAGGCTCCGAATGGTGGCTCTCCACTCGTCGGGCTTCTCCGCAGCAGGAGGGAAATCTAGAAGTAGCTGTACGTGCGCCAACGCTTCCGTTGGCGTGGGTGGCGGCGACAACTGCGTGGATCGTGAGGCGCTTTGACTTCTAACCATGTTAGAGGAGCTCTATCATGGTCCCGTGGCCGCGCGCCGTTTCCGCCAACGTCTTGGCGTGCATGCCGGCCCGGCACATCTCGAGAATGATGCAAAGGGGCCCTTCCATGGGAACGCTCGTGATCACCCACATCGCGGCGCTGCTCGTCGCGCACGACCTGGGAAGGCTGCGGTGCATGTGCCGGCGGGGGCGTCTTGGAGGTCGTCCTTCCATCCCTGGGGATCGCCGCGCCGCCTGTAGACAGCACGGCCCTGTCCCTGGACCTGGCAACGTGTGGGTCGTCGCCGCTCACGTGGCTCCGCTCGCTAGAGTGCCGTGGAAGCCCGTGGCCTCCACCCACATCCATCCATTCATCCGTCCGCGCCGGTGCGGCCAGATCGACCGGAGATGAACCAATCGCCATGATGCTCTTTCTCTTTGGAGACATGACGATGAAGATGTTGAAGAAGTCGACGCGCTGATGCCTAGATCAGGTTCGTACAACCTCAATCCCCCCTACCTGGCGCGCCAAAGATGTTGGGGAAACGACACCTATGGGATCAGGTGGATCCCTTCTACGGTTTGGCAGGGAGGAGGGGTGCATGGAGAGCAGATCTAGAGATCAACGCGAGGGATCTTTACCCAGGTTCGGGCCGCTGAGAAGCGTAAAACCCTAGTCCTGCTTGGTGTGTATATCATGTGTTCTTGAGCTTCGGCTTGCTGCATGCAAGCTGGGCCGTAGAGTCCAAAAAGTCCGAATCCCTCTACAGTATGCCTTGGGCCTCCTTTTATACGCCCAAGGGGCTGACACAGTGGCACACAGGAGGTGTAAAGTGCTACAGTGCACGTGTTTATCTCTGGCGTCTTAAGACAAACGCATTCAATGCGCTGCTTACGTGCCCCCCTAACTTTATCAGGGACGAAAACTGAGCCCGTCCCATCCGTCGCCGCCTCACTCCGTCCCGACACACACCCAAGATGACGAGGCATGCGAGTGCCAAGCTGACTGGCCAGCCGCTGCGCTGGAGCGGTGGCAGGATCTTCACGAAGATCTGCACGCCGCCACGCAGGTGCTCGCCAGGTTGGCTGGCTTATTGCTGTGTCGGGACGGTGGCAAGGCGGTGGAGCCTTGTCGTGTGTGAGCCTTGCCGTGGCCTCGCAATCGTCCCCAGCAAGAGCCTTGTCGGGGCCTCGCAATCGTCCCCGGCAAGAACCTTGCTGGGAAATCCGCTCTCTGGTCTTCACGAAGATCTGCATGCCACCAGTCTTCACAAAGATCTGCATGCTACTACGCATGTGCCCCTGAGTCTTGGTCTTGACGTTTTTGATGGTGTCAGAGCTCTCAACCTCAAGGGTGGTGTTCTTGTCAGTGCCTCGCAAGTCATCCTGGCAAGGATCTTGCCGGGGCCTCGCGAGCTGCCCCGGCAAGGATCTTGCCGAGGCTCCAGCTTGTCTTCTGCTCCCTAGTTACTGGCTTGGACGCCGTCTTCGTTGTCTTGTATTTTGCCTCCAACTGCCCCCGCCAAGCCTCGCCGCAGGTGCGGCTGCGACTGCCCGTGCACAAGTAAGGGGTACCAAAGGGCCCAAACTTTAGTACACCGACACAAGAGCCTAAGTTTGGGGATGCCCAAGGCACCCCAAGGTAATATTCAAGGATAAACAATCATCTAAGTTTGGGGATGCCCCGGATGGCATCCCCTCTTTCGTCTTCTCCTATCGGTAAATTTACTTGAGGCTATATTTTTATTCACCACATGATATGTGTTTTGCTTGGAGCATCTTGTATGATATGAGTCTTTGCTTTTTAGTTTGCCACAATCATCCTTTCTGGACACACCTTTTGAGAGGGACACACATTAATCGTGAATTTATTAGAATACCCTATGTGCTTCATTTATATCTTTTGAGCTAGGTAGTTGCTTTAGTGCTTCACTTATATCTTTTTAGAGCATGGCGGTGGTTTTATTTTGAAGAAATTGTTGAACTCTCATGCTTCACTTATATTATTTTGAGAGTCTCTAAACAGCATGATAATTTGCTTAGGTTATGAATTTAGTCCTACTATGATGGGTATTGAAGAGGGATATAATAAAAACTTTCATATAAAGAGCATTGAATACTATGAGAAGTTTGATTCCTTTCATTTGTTTTGAGATATAATGATGGTGATATTAGAGTCATGCTAGTGAGTAATTGTGGATTGGTAGAAATACTTGTGTTAAAGTTTGTGATTCCCGTAGCATGCACGTATGGTGAACCGTTATGTGATGAAGTCGGAGCATGATTTATTTATTGATTGTCTTCCTTATGAGTGGCGGTCGGGGACGAGCGATGGTCTTTTCCTACCAATCTATCCCCCTAGGAGCATGCGTGTAGTACTTTGTTTCGATAGATAATAAATTTTTGGAATAAGTATGTGAGTTCTTTATGACTAATGTTGAGTCCATGGATTATACGCACTCTCACCCTTCCACCATTGCTAGCCTCTCTAGTACCTTGCAACTTTTGCCGGTGCATTAAACCCACCATATACCTTTCCTCAAAACAGCCACCATACCTACCTATTATGGCATTTCCATAGCCATTCCGAGATATATTGCCATGCAACTTCCACCGTTCCGTTTATTATGACACGCACCATCATTGTCATATTGCTTTGCATGATTATATAGTTGGCATAGTATTTGTGGCAAGGCCACCGTTCATATTTTTTATACATGTCACTCTTGATCATTGCACATCCCGGTACACTGCCGGAGGCATTCATATAGAGTCATATCTTGTTTTAGTATCGAGTTGTAATTCTTGAGTTGTAAGTAAATAAAAGTGCGATGATCATCATTATTAGAGCATTGTCCCATGTGAGGAAAGGATGATGGAAGCTATGATTCCCTCACAAGTTGGGATGAGACTCCGGACAAAAATAATAATAACAAAAAGAGGCCAAAGAGCCCAAAATAAAAAAAAAGAGGCCAAAGAAGCCCAAACAAAAAAGAAGAGAAAAAAATGAGAGAAAAAGAGAGAAGGGACAATGTTACTATCCTTTTTCCACACTTGTGCTTCAAAGTAGCGCCATGTTCTTCATGATAGAGGGTCTCCTATTCTATCACTTTCATATACTAGTGGGAATTTTTCATTATAGAACTTGGCTTGTATATTCCAACGATGGGCTTCCTCAAATTGCCCTAGGTCTTCGTGAGCAAGCAAGTTGGATGCACACCCACTTAGTTTTCATTTTGAGCTTTCATACACTTATAGCTCTAGTGCATCCGTTGCATGGCAATCCCTACTCACTCACATTGATATCTATTGATGGGCATCTTCATAGCTTATCAATTTGCCTAGTTGATGTGAGACTTTCTCCTTTTTGTCTTCTCCTCGCAACCTCCACCATATTCTATTCCACCTATAGTGCTATATCCATGGCTCACGCTCATGTATTGCGTGAAAGTTGAAAAAGTTTGAGAACATCAAAAGTATGAAACAATTGCTTGGCTTGTGATCGGGGTTGTGCATGATGAAATATTTTGTGTGATGAAGATAGAGCATTGCCAGACTATATGATTTTGTAGGGATAACTTTCTTTGGCCATGATATTTTGAGAAGACATGATTGATTTATTAGTATGCTTGAAGTATTATTGTTTTTAATATTAAACTTTTGTTTTGAATCTTATGGATCTTAACATTCATGCCACAATAAGGAAGATTACATTGAGAAATATGTTAGGTACCATTCACACTTCATAAATTCTTTCTTTTATCATTTACCTACTCGAGGACGAGTAGGAATTAAGCTTGGGGATGCTGATACGTCTCCAACATATCTATAATTTATGAAGTATTCATGCCATGTTTACAACAATTTTATATGGTTTTGGTATGATTATATTAGAACTAACCCGGACTGACGCTGTTTTCAGCAGAACTACCATGGTGTTGTTTTTTGTGCAGAAATAAAAGTTCTCGGAATAGGCTGAAAATTTACGGTGATTTTTTATGGACCAAAATGTAACATCCCCAGCATCACACTACAGTAATCCCTTATTATCAGAGCCAAGTCATCTTGATTTAAAAGCTTAATCATATAGGATTAACATCTCATTTCAAAATCCTTCTCTTAATTCAATTCAAATTCAAAGTGCAAAATAACATTGCTTAAAATTTGCGGGAAAAATGTTCACCTTCTAGCAAATATTTCAAAACAAATTGTTGTTAAGGAAAACAACATCATCATCAACTCAAATGGGCCAGAGCATTTAAGACAGTGCCAAAATAGCACTATAAATGCCTTTCCTATTTTTGAAAAATCCAAATGAATTCCATAATTGCCCAAACTTTTTGTGGCAGAGCAAAATATTCCATTGTATTTATGTGACCAAGTTTCACATTTTTCCAAATGCATTTGACAGCTCATTTAATTCAAAACCATCTCTGAAAAAGAAAACGGAAAAACTAAAGAAGAAAAAAGAGAAAGGCCACTGTGCACTGGGCCTAAGTGCACAGTGCCCGAGGCCCAGCTCACCAGGCCTCTTTCTCCCTCCTCCCTCTCTCTCCTGTGCGTGTCACCGTGCGTCTGACCGCGCCGGCGAGCACCGGCGACACGACGACCCCCACCGACAGCCCTTGTTCACTCCCCCTGGCTCCTCCTCGCTCACTTTCCCCTCCTCCTCCGTCCTCCCCCATCGATCTGGAGAGGTGCCCGAGCACTCGCCGCTGTGCACCGCTCGTCCTCGCGGTCCCCGGCGCTCCCTCGATGAACCAGAGTGTCCAGGAGTTCTGTCCAGTTCCTCTACGTCGACTACAACTAGTGATTCGAGCCGGGACGGCATCAATCGCTGCCATCGCCGTCTTCCCCATCTCCGGCCGCCGCGTCTGCTCCGACGAACCCCGCTGCTCTGCTGCTACAAAACTGTCGCCGGGCCCCCTTGTGCCTGCAAGGTGAGCCACCGCGTGTCTTCCCCCTCTCCCCGGAGCTTTTTCGCCCCCGTAGCTGCCGCCCCGCGTTCACCGTGCTCCGGTCACCGCTCGAGCCAACACCGCCGTGGCAACTGGCCGTCCTAGGGCCAGCTGAACACATGGGTGTGCTCAGGGCTTCTCCGCGAAGCCGCCTGACCCTTTCCCTTGTCGAACCCGAGCCCCACTATGCATTTTGTTCGATGGCCGAACTCCGGCGACCGCTTAGCTCGTCGCCGGCGTTGTTTTAGCCCACCTCCGCTCGCGTGGTTTGCACCAACAGACGCGGCACGACGCGGCCGTTCCAAAAAGCCCAACCCCGCGTCAAATGATGCACCGTGGCGATTTTCCGAGCTCGCCGGAGTGCTCCGCTGCTCTCGGGCTTGCCGGCGCAGTTCCGATAGCCCCCGCTGGCATGGCGCCCATGTGGCACCGCCTGGGCCACTGACTTGTGGGCCCAGGGGCCCCACTTTGACCAGTTGACCTCGGTCAACGCTGACTGGGTTGACCAGTCACTGACATGTGGGTCCCTAGTGTCAGCAAGATAATTAGGAACTAATTGCACTTAGTTAAATTAACCCACTGTTAGTTTAGATCACTGACAGGCTGGGCCCACAGCCTAAATAACCCTGCTAATTTAAAACTAAAGCCACTGTGGCTGACATGTGGGGCCCTCTGGTCAGTTTGACCAGGTCCGGCCCACAATGGACTTGCTGACGTCATCGTGACACACTGCTGGCACAATAATTAATTTCTGTTAATTTAAATAATTCCAAAAAACTGTTAAAACTTTGAAAATCCGTAGAAATTAAACCGTAGCTCAGATCAAAAAACTTTATATATGAAAGTTGCTGAGAACGACGAGACGAATCCAATCGTACCATCTGTTTCCGTGTCGGGACCCTCTAAGTAGGTAAACCCGCAACTTTTTGCCCATTTCCGGTAGATGAATAGTGCATATATACCGGTTAATAAACCCAACTTTAATCCTAAAATAACTAAAATGATTTAGACATGTCTTTAGGCAACCCTGCACTACACGTTAGCATAGCATGCGCTGTGTTGGATATGTTTGCTGTGTATTTATTTGTTTCCTCCCCCTCTTCTCTCTCGGTAGACCCCGACACCGACGTAGTCCCCGAGGCCGACGCAGCTCCGGAGTCCGACTACACTGTTGACGACCCTTCTCTTGCCGCAGAGCTTCCAGGCAAGCAAACCCCCCTTGTTCATTCCGATATCACCCATTTCTTTCCCTCTCATGCTTGCATTAGAACTGCTACTGCTTTTGCATGATCCTATTCTGATGCATAGCCTGTTTTTGTTACCTGCTTTCATACCTTACCTGTTTATCCTAAACTGCTTAGTATAGGTTGGTTAGAGATCCATCAGTGACCCCTACGTTGTCCCAGTTGCCCCACTTTATGTTCGATGACTCGATCAACATGATTGACGTACAGGCCCGACACCGCACATCACCCCCCCTTAGTTGTACGACTCTGCAGAGTTACTATCGAGTGCCGAGGGTGATACCTTGTCATCACTTCTGATGTTAACCCTGTAGTGTAGCTATTCGGTCGTGGTCATCAAGGGTGATTCCTCCTTCACCACTCCCGATAACGACGCTGTCGTGCAACACCTCAAGTGTGAACCCATCGAGGGTGATTCCTCCGAGTTCGCCTTGACGGTTACATCGAGTAGGAATCCAACGAAGGTGATACCTCGGATTCCCCTGATGTTCTGGACACATGGATACTTGGACTTTACAACTGTTACTTGGAAAGTCGGTGTCGGTGTCAAAACCGGCGGATCTCGGGTAGGGGGTCCCGAACTGTGCGTCTAAGGTCGATGGTAACAGAAGACGGGGGACACGATGTTTACCCAGGTTCGGGCCCTCTCTATGGAGGTAATACCCTACTTCCTGCTTGATTGATCTTGATGAATATGAGTATTACAAGAGTTGATCTACCACGAGATCGTAATGGCTAAAACCCTAGAAGTCTAGCTTGTCTGATTATGATTGCCCCTATGGACTAAAACCCACCGGTTTATATAGACACCGGAGGGGACTTGGCTTGTACAAAGTCGGTTACAGAGAAAGGAATCCTCATATCGAATGCCAAGCTTGCCATCCACGCCAAGGAGAGTCCCATCTGGACACGAGAGAGAGTCTTCTGTCTTGTATCTTCATGGCCCATCTGTCCGGCCCACGTCACGTAGCCCGAACGCCCGAGGACCCCTAAATCCGGGACTCCCTCAGTAGCCCCCGAACCAGGCTTTCAATGACGATGTGTCCGGAGCGCAGATTGTCTTCGGCATTGCAAGGCGGGTTCCTCCTCCGATTACTTCGAAGTACCTGACTTAAGGAGATGTATTCGGCCTTCCATTTAATGTCGTGCTCATCGGCTTCCACGCCTTCATGACTTTAGTTTCCACGTGTCGAGCGAATACGAGAGGTCGGGGTATCTTTGCACATAACTCCCTGACCATGTAAGAAAGGCGTCTATTCAAAGAGATTGGATCTTCAGATCCATTCCACGCCAAGCGGGAAATCCTCAAAGCTTGCCAGGAGAAACCATTCCAACATGGCTAGTGCTCCCAGTTCTTCCACCCGCCGCCACGGCTCCAAAAAAGGCGATTGGGAAAGATGTTATGTATCCTATGATCAGCTGGTGAAGCTCCAAACACAGGGATTCCTTCCCCCCACGGATCTGGTCCCTGTTCGAGCAGGTTTGACTTCCTTCTCAGGCGAAGCTTTGGCGGAAAATTTCCCCAATCCAACCAGGGGGGAGCGGGTGTGCTTCATTTCTTATTTGCCAAGAAGCGTTGGGTTTCCAATCCACCCTTTCCTTCGAGGACTCCTGGAGTACTATGGCCTCCAACTGCACAACCTCACGCCGGCCTCTATCTTGCAATCGCGGGTTTTGTTGCCCTTTGCGAGCTTTTCCTAGGCTGTGAAGCCCACTTTGATTTATGGAGAAAACTATTCTGCCTCGTCCCTCGTACCCAAGAGGGATCCATATTTGAGGTGGGTGGCACCGAAGTATGGCGCATAGCCGGGACCGGATACCTATCCGGCACACCGAAGAAGGCATCTGAGGAGTGGCCCTTAGAGTGGTTTTATATTGAGGACGTCGCTCTCCCTGACCCAATCCGAATGGGTCTCCCTGAATTTTACAGCGCTCCTTTGAAGAAACGCCACAGCTGGCACCCTGGGAGCCTCGAGGAGGAAGATAGTGTGGAAATCCATCAATTAATGAGCAAGATAAAGACGCTCGCCCAGTCCGGATTATCAATAATCGAGGTAATGGCGATCTCCATAGTGTGGGGTGTCCAGCCACTCCAATTTAGAGGGCTCCCTATGTGGCACTACAATGGGGAAGATGACGCCTCATGCTATGGCCGGAAAGGTCTGGACACCCCCGTCGCTCTGGCCAAAATACTGGTCGATCTGTACAAAGGGGAGAAAGAGGAATTCATTCGTCTTAAACGCCGAGAGGGATTTTCCATGTACAATCCTCCCAGCTGGGTGAGTTTTAATCCCACCACCATACTCAATCCTTTCCATGAGTCACTTTTGACTGATACTAACCCGTTCATTTGTAACAGGAATGGCGAAAGGTCGTCACAGGGATCTACAGCCCCGCTCCACAGCCGGAGGACCATAACCGGGATCTTGACCCCGGATTCAAGGAGGATCCGGACATATTTATGGAGCTAGAGGAGGGAGTATTTTACCAGGCGAGCTACGATGGCACAGAAGTGGCCATTATAGCAGACTATCCCGGCCTCCTTCCTGCCTCACACGTAAGTAATCAGGAGACCTCTCCTCCGAAAGAGCTTCCTCATTCTGCCTCACCCACCGCACTGTCTCGTGTTCCAAAGGGGAGGCGCTCGGCGCGCCATCCGCCTCCCCTCCAGGAAGTATGGAGGAACTTGTGCAGCTATTCAAAGGAGCACGGAGGCGTTTCCGATTATGGAAGATATCGGCCTGCCGAGAAGGTGCGCGAGAGGCATGGGCCATGGTGAAAACACGGTATACCAAGCTTGATCCGAATCATATGGCTCGGGTCGGACCTCGAGGATCAGACGGAAAAGAAGTTCCAGTTAGTTTAGTATATGACCAAGTAAAGGTAGCCGCTGAATTGTCCCAACAGGATTGTAGGCTAGACAGCCTGTTGGACGGCATAGAGGAAGAAGTTTTTGAGTCTAAGTGACTATGTGCTTCGATTGACAAATTTGTCCCTAGCCGGATTGTAAAACGATTGTCATGGCGGACCTTTTCGCTTCGACCTCCGGACCCGAAGGTGCGGAGTGTTTCCGAATACTAGCACGGTAATATAAACCGGGGTATGCGTGGAAACCAGGCGTAGGGGTCATAGTTGCTTGAACAGACAAGTTGTATCTGGCTAGCTATGTTATATTATGTGTGATTGTAAGAAACATCTTCCAGAGAGAATAGTTCCATTAAGGGTTCCTTTCCCTGGGTGAACATGCGTTAATGTTCATGTCCGAACTATGATTAAAAAAATTGCAGTATACATAGCATCTGGGGGTTCATAGTGTAATGAGTGAAAAAAACATCTTTAGTTCACCGACCGAATATTCCCTTAAGAACGCTAGCTTTCGGCTTCACCCAGTCTGAGGTACACATCCGGATGACCCGGCAGTAACAATCGTAGAGGTGCTCCCTTTATGCCCTAGCCGAACTAACGGGAACGTAGGGCATAAGCACAGGAGCCAGGCAACCCAGCTTGGCCAAAACTTAAGTCATAACGATGCATATAATGGCGAAGAAAAGGTACATATGAGGAAAAGACACATATGTGGTGAGCTTGATGCTCGGAAAATAATAATAATAAGCTTCTGTACAAGAAGCCCCCAGGTATGATGGACGTACATATTTAAGGATGTGTACATCATAGGTACGCGGTTTAGCCGCGCAAGAGCTTAAAGCTAGGAAAAAAACGAAAGAGAGGAAAAAAAGGTAATGGACAAAAAGGGAGAAGAAGACGAACAAAGAGTCCTTGGCTCTAGGCGTAGAATCTTCGGAGTCTGGCGGCGTTCCATTGGTTCGGCTCCAAGCGATTGTCTGATGCATCACGCAGTCGGTACGCTCCTCCAGTGAGAACTTCGTCAATGATGAAGGGACCCTCCCATTTGGGCTTGAGTTTGTCCTTTTTCTTCTCTGGCAAGCGTAGAACGAGTTTGCCAACATTATAAGTCTTGGCCCGCACTTCTCTGCTTTGATATCTATGAGCCTGTTGTTGATACAATGCGGAACGGGCCTTTGCAACGTCGCGCTCCTCCTCCAGGGCATCTAAGCTGTCCTACCGATCAAGCTCGGCCTCTCTCTCTCTTCATACATGCGCACTCGTGGTGAGTCATGCATAATGTCGCAGGGCAACACGGCCTCTGCGCCGTACACCATGAAGAACGGTGTGTATCCGGTAGTGCGGTTGGGCGTGGTCCGCAGCCCCCAGAGTACGGAGTCGAGCTCCTCAACCCAGTGCTTGTCTGATTCTTTCAAAGACCGCACTAGTCTGGGCTTAATGCCGCTCATAATAAGACCATTGGCTCGTTCGACTTGACCATTTGTTTGCGGGTGATAGACGGAGGCATAATCGAGCTTGATGCCCAGGTTAGCGCACCAGGTTTTCACCTCGTCGGCTGTAAAGTTGGAGCCGTTGTTTGTGATAATGCTGTGTGGAACACCATAACGGTGTACGACACCGGATATAAAGTCTATCACTGGTCCGGCTTCTGCCGTTTTAACCGGTTTGGCCTCAATCCACTTAGTGAATTTGTCTACCATGACCAGCAGATATTTTTTCTTGTGGCTTCCCCCTTTAAGGGGTCCGACCATATCAAGCCTCCCGACCGTGAAAGGCCATGTAATGGGGATTGTTTGTAGCGCAGTAGGCGGCATATGGCTTTGATTAGCGAAAAGCTGGCATCCGACACAACGTTGGACAAGGCCCTGTGCATCTACTCGGGCCGTAGGCCAAAAGAAACTTGTACGGAAGGCTTTACTCACAAGGGCCCGAGCCGCAGCGTGGTGACCGCCAAGGCCAGCATGGATTTCGGCCAGGAGCTGCCGCCCCTCTTCTTCGGAGATACATCTTTGAAGGACTCTGGTAGCGCTTTTCTTGTAGAGCTCACCGTCATGGACCTTGTAGGCTTTCGAGCGCTGGACAATGCAGCGAGCCTCGTTAGGATCCTCAGGGAGCTCTCGCCTATTAAGGTAGGCCAAGAAGGGTTCAGTCCATGGGGCAATTACTGCCATTATAAGATGGGCCGATGGTGTTGCTTCGGTGGCTGAGCCCCCGATGATATCGGTATTGTGCTTGGACCCAGGGGGTATTATCGGGTCTGGGCTAGTGTTGCCGCTTTCATCCTGCCACACCACGAACGGCTTGAAGAGCCGTTCCAGAAAGATGTTAGGCGGGACGGGGTCGCGCTTGGCTCCCATGCGAGCAAGGACATCCGCCGCTTGATTACTTTCTCGAGCCACATGATGAAACTCGAGTCCCTCGAACCGGGCTGATATTTTGAGTATGGCATTATGATAGGCCGCCATTTTCGGATCTTTTGCGTCAAAGTCTCCGTTTATTTGGGATATTGCGAGATTTGAATCCCCGCGCACCTCCAGACGTTGTATGCCCATGGAGACGGCCATCCGAAGACCATGCAGTAAGGCCTCGTATTCGGCTGCATTATTGGAGTCTGTATATAAGATTTGGAGTACGTACTGGACTGTGTCTCCCGTTGGGGATGTTAAGACGACGCCCGCTCCCAAACCGGCCAGCATCTTAGAGCCATCGAAGTACATGACCCAGTTGGAATATGTGTCGTACTCTTTAGGGAGTTCGGCCTCTGTCCATTCGGCGATGAAGTCAGCCAACACTTGGGATTTAATGGCTCAGCGCGGTTTATACATTATGTCGAATGGCAGGAGCTCAATGGCCCATTTGGCAATCCGGCCCGTAGCGTCACGGTTGTTTATTATGTCATTGAGTGGTACTTCGGAAGCCACCGTGATCGAGCATTCTTGGAAGTAGTGTCATAGCTTCCGGGATGCCATGAAGACCGCGTATGCTATCTTTTGGTAATGAGGGTACCGGGATTTGCATGGTGTGAGGATAGTGGATACATAGTATACCGGCTTCTGAAGCGGGAATTTGTGTCCGTCCTCCTCTCGTTCAACGACGAGCACTGCGCTCACCACCTGGTGAGTCGCAGAGATGTATAACAACATTGGTTCGCCAATGTTTGGCGCGGCCAGGATTGGGTTGCTTGCTAAAAGAGCCTTTATTTCTTTCGGTCCGGCCGTTGCTGCATCCGTCCACTCGAAGTGGTCGGTGCGTCGGAGAAGGCGATAGAGTGGCAATGCTTTTTCTCCAAGTCTGGAGATGAAGCGGCTTAAAGCTGCCACGCATCCGGCTAGTTTTTGGACCTGTTTAAGGTCAGTTGGTGTAGCCAATTGTGACAAAGCTCGAATTTTGGCTGGATTTGCCTCAATTCCTCTACTGGAAACAATGAAGCCCAGCAGCTTTCCAGCGGGAACGCCGAAAATGCACTTTTCTGGATTGAGCTTGATGTCATATGCATGGAGGTTGTCGAATGTGAGACGTAAGTCGTCTATTAATGACTCGACGTGTCTAGTCTTGATGACGACATCATCCATGTATGCTTCAACTGTCTTGCCGATTTGCTTCTCCAGGCATGTTTGAATCATGCGTTGGTAGGTAGCACCGGCGTTTTTAAGCCCAAAGGGCATAGTGTTGAAGCAGAAAGGCCCGTATGGGGTAATGAATGTTGTTGCGGCTTGATCGGACTCCTTCATTTTGATTTCATGGTATCCGGAGTATGCGTCGAGGAAACACAGTGAGTCGTGTCCTGCAGTAGCATCAATGATCTGATCGATGCGGGGGAGGGGGAAGGGATCCTTGGGGCAGGCTTTGTTGAGGTCTTTGAAATCGACGCATAGGCGCCAGGATTTATCCTTCTTTGGTACCATCACCAGGTTTGCTAGCCAGTCCGGATGTTTTATTTCTCTGATGAATCTGGCCGCGATTAACTTGGCCAGCTCCTCCCCCATAGCTTGTCGTTTGGGTTCGGAAAAGCGCCGCAGTGTTTGTTTGACCGGCTTGTATCCCTTCAATATATTGAGGCTGTGTTCGGCCAACCTGCGTGGGATTCCTGGCATATCAGAAGGGTGCCAGGCAAATATGTCCCAATTTTCGCGTAGGAACGCTCGTAATGTGGCATCAACCGTTGGGTCCAGCTGTGCCCCGACAGAGGCTGTCTTCTTGGGGTCCGTTGGGTGGACCTGGAATTTGACGATTTTGTCTGCTGGTTTGAAGGAGGTGGATTTGGGTCGCTTGTCCAGGATTACGTCGTCCCTATCCACCGTGGAGCGTAGTGCGGCTAATTCTTCGGCCACGAGGGCTTCGGACAATGCCTCGAGGGCCAGGGATGCGGTTTTGTTTTCGGCGTGCAGTGCTATGTCCGGATCACTGGAAAGAGTGATAATACCATTGGGCCCGAGCATCTTGAGCTTCATGTACCCGTAATGAGGTATAGCTTGGAAGCGTGTAAATGCATCTCGCCCCAATAGGGCGTGATATCCACTGTTGAAAGGAGCCACTTGGAAGGTCATCTCTTCGGACCGATAATTCTCTGGCGTGCCGAATACCACGTCCAATGTGATTTTTCCCGCGCACCGCGCCTCCCGACTGGGAATGATTCCTCGGAAGGTCGTGCTACTTTGCTCGATGCGGCTCCTGTCTATTTCCATTTTGTTGAGTGTGTCCTCATAGATGAGGTTTAGTCCGCTGCCGCCGTCCATAAGTACTTTGGTGAGCCGAAAGCCATCCATGATTGGACTGAGGACCAAGGCAGCTGGTGCCCGGACTGTCCTGGATTTTGGTTCGTCACTGGCATTGAAAGTTATGGCCGTGTCATTCCAGGGGTTTATTGCTGCGACTTGGTAGACTTCGGCGAGGTCGCGGAGTGCCCTTTTGCGCCTATTGTTTGAAGCGAAGGTCTCAAAGACCGTAAATACTCTGAGGTCGTCGTCTTCCGGGGGGTGTTGTTCTGAGGTGTTTTTGGTGAGGATATCCTTGCCGCTCTTGGCCACTTGCCGGAGTATCCAACATGATCTAAGGCTGTGAGTTGGTACGGTATCCGGTGTTGTGTGTATTTTGCATGGTCTATCGAGCCATCCCTCCAGAACGGTTCCGCGCCCCGTAATGGGCTTAGATTTCTTTACTATTGGGTCGGGCACCCCATGGGGGTGCATCCTTTTTGCTCGGATGAGGGGTTGAGTGGAAACCAGTGGTTCTCGACGAGCTGCCTGAGTTTTCCAGGCGCTTTCCATTGCGCAGTACTTCTGTACTATGGTTGCCAAGTCAGCGAAGTGTGATACGCGACGGCGGTTGATGGCATTGAGGATTCCTTCATCCGTGCAATTGTTGCAGAATGCTGAGATCGCGTCTTCGTCGCGGCAATCTTCAATCTTG
This sequence comes from Thinopyrum elongatum, assembly GCA_011799875.1. Taxonomy (NCBI): domain Eukaryota; kingdom Viridiplantae; phylum Streptophyta; class Magnoliopsida; order Poales; family Poaceae; genus Thinopyrum; species Thinopyrum elongatum. Next base: position 299,475,679 of record CM022299.1, read on the forward strand.
TCTTTGACAAGGAGGAATCTGGCCCAAAAGTGATGGACTGTTTCCTGACACTGCTGTCGTACGTACATGAGATCGCGTATATCTGGGTGGGTGGGTGGCTTTAAATCCGAACCCTAACCCAGTTTAGGATCCGGAGTTTGAGAAACTTCCGAGCTTAATAATTCGGGCTCCGGGATATCGACTGATTTTTTAGGCCCATCGTCCGATTCTAGGTTCGGAGGATAGGGCGTGCCGTTCCGCAGACAGGTATCCGGCTCTTCGAGCTCGGAAATCCAAACATAGTTCGTCCTCAACACAGGGGAAGAGTTGTTGTTTTGCTCTTCTACCACCGCTATCTGATGGGTGATCGGTGGAGATTTGATTTCTCTCTGATCGGTTTAAGCCCAATCCGATCGTAGTCTGTAACGACCCCCAAGGCGGCGATGCGATCGAGGAGTTCATTTAAATACGACAACTCCGTCGGATCCATCCGTTTGGAGTATTCGGAGTCAACGCGGAGGCGATTTTCGATGACCCGAGAAGTCATCGTCGGCTTAACGGCCGGACGGGCGGTCATGATAAAGCCGCCCAGCCGAAGGGTTTGGCCTGAGGCCAGGGCTCCTCCGGAGGTGATATTGTCCTTGATAACAAGGCGAGCCATCAACCCTGTCTTCGACGTCACAGCGGAACTCTCAATGAAAGCACCAATGTCGGTGTTAAAACCGGCGGATCTCGGGTAGGGGGTCCCGAACTGTGCGTCTAAGGTCGATGGTAACAGAAGACGGGGGACACGATGTTTACCCAGGTTCGGGCCCTCTCTATGGAGGTAATACCCTACTTCCTGCTTGATTGATCTTGATGAATATGAGTATTACAAGAGTTGATCTACCACGAGATCGTAATGGCTAAAACCCTAGAAGTCTAGCCTGTCTGATTATGATTGCCCCTACGGACTAAAACCCTCCGGTTTATATAGACATCGGAGGGGACTAGGCTTGTACAAAGTCGGTTACAGAGAAAGGAATCCTCATATCGAACGCCAAGCTTGCCATCCACGCCAAGGAGAGTCCCATCTGGACACGGGAGAGAGTCTTCTGTCTTGTATCTTCATGGCCCATTAGTCCGGCCCACGTCACGTAGCCCGGACGCCCGAGGACCCCTAAATCCGGGACTCCCTCAGTCGGGTCGACCCTGAGGGGTACCCAAGCGAGCATAAGATGCGAGTGATGTGGAGACAGGTTGACCTGGAGGGTGCCCGTGAGATAATTACGAGGCATGGCCGGGCATTCTTAGCCCTTGCCACAAGTCCTCGAGACGGGGCGACGGGGTCACATCGATCGTGAGTCTCTGCTCGTTACCGCACACCCCCAATACACTAACGATTTGGATATTTGATCCGAGTGGGCCTTTGGCCCGATAGCACTAACCATCACGTGGGACCAGTTATGGGCACTCAGCGTCGTATACATCAGCCGAAGCTTAATAGACATCAGCGACTGAGCAGCACACGCTGGGTTGGACTGGGAACGCAACCGCGCTTGTATTAAGGGGTTGCTAGGTCTGCTCACCGGCGGTGCACGTAACGTGCAGGAGTTCCCGGGGCGATGGCCCAAGACCCCTGGGGGCATAGGTTAGTCCGGCGTGCTGACCTCTCTATTAAGCCTAGGTCGGGTTGCGGCGTATCGTTTGGCCGAGGCCAGGCATGACCCAGAAAAGTGTATCCGGGCGGAGTTAAGCGAGCGTGGTGGGTAAGTTAGTGCACCCCTGCAGGGTAGAACTAATCTATGCATAGCCAGATCCTTGGTAACGGATGCTCGGAGTTGTATCCCGATCGATACAACTAGAAATTAATGATGAGAAATGGATATTAGGGCTCTGGGATCGCTTTCTCGCAGGGAGTCGAGAAAGGATCTCTGGGCGAGGTTGATACTTAATACTGCTACTACTTTATACTGTACTAATCTACACTCTTCTAATGCTGCAAGACCGCTGAAGATGCTAGTCTTCGATAGGACTAGGCCTTCTCTCTATTCTGGCATTTTTGCAGCCCAGTCCACATATACAGCCTTTCTTTGATAATGTTGCATATGTAGTGTAGATCCTTGCTTGCTGTGTACTTCGGATGAGTACTCACGGTTGCTTTGCTTCCTCTTTTTCCCCATATCTATTTGATGCAACCAGATGATGGAGCCCCTGAGACAGCTGCCCCCGTCGACGACTGCTACTACTACCCCGAGGGTGGTTACTACTATGAGTTGGCTGACGACCAGGAGTAGGTTCGGAGGGTCCCAGGCAGGAGGCCTGCGCCTTTTCGATCGTAGCTTTTGTTTTGCACCGCCTTCTTAAAGGCTTATTTGTTTCTCTTTTATATCTGTACTCAAATATCTAACGCTTCTGTTGATGCTTGTTGCCATCAAGCTTATTTATTCGAGCCCTCGAGGCCCTGGCTTGTAATATAATGCATGTATGCCTTTATTTATGTTTTAGAGTTGTGTTGTGATTCCTTCAAGTGAGTCCTTAGGCTTGATCGTGTGCATTTGCATGTATGATTAGTGCATGATTAAGCCGGGGGTGTCACAGGTTGGTATCAGAGCCGACTGCCTGTAGGAATCCCCCTTTCCAACTCCTTGGCCGAAGTTGAGTCTAGTTGTCAAAATTGTTTTACTAACTTGGCTGTGTGGCTTACGGGCCCACGTCGCCAATTGGGAGGTATTAGGATCTTTTATTCCTCGTCTATACTCTGGGACTCTGATCTCTCTTCTATTCGGGTTAAATGAATTTACTAACTACATTAGGTTCTCGTAACGGCTTTCCCCAGAGAGCCCCTTCATTCCGAATGGTTGCCTGCTTCACCAGAAGACTTCGACGATACTCTCTGATCTTCTCCCGAGAACTTGTATTCATTCCTTTTGCAATCCCTTAACACCGTTGAATCCTTATGGATAACTGCGTACCCTCGCCATTCATACTTCCATCCCTAGTTGTTCTTGTTATTATAAGATACCCGAAAGTATTCTCTGACTTTCGAGAATCCTTTTTCCGACTGCCCTGCAGCTCTTTTCCGCCTGAATACCCCTACGAATAATTCTTCACACTTATCGGGGATTCGTTCATCCCCAGTTGTTCATATGCCTCACAAAATTCTTCGAATGCAATTCGATCTCCCGAAGATCCTCTACAGCCTAGTGCTCCCGAAAGTCTTGTCTGCCTGCATTGTGGTTAAATCCATATGTCCGGCAATATTCATTAACATCCTCTATCATTGTCATCCTGAGCCTATTGATTCATTATGTTGCGAATGCTCACAATCATTAGTCGAACCCTGAAATTGGACCTTCCTGCTCAGACGTCATTCTAGACATGAGTTGGATCTCGGCCAATCATGTTGCAATTGATTGTCCACCTAGTTCCCTTCAACTTGAACGCCAAATTATTCAGCTGTTTCTATAATCTGATGCCTTTGCATTCTTTCCTTCTTCTGATTGAGTACCGATACTCACATCAGATCCATTGAGGACCGCTGAATCCTTTGTTGGATTATTATCCAGCAATGTCCTTCATATTCAAAATCTCGTGCGCTCTTCCCCTGATACATATTGCCTTCGGTAAATTGTATCCTCTACTTATTGTCAACCATGCTCTGCTATTGAGTTGATGTTATATGCTCTGGAAGTTAGTTGTATATGTTCCTAAGATACCCCTACGGGTTGAACCTATGCCTTCCCTAATCCGTGTGAACTCGAAAGTTATGCGAGTCATACTCTTCTGGTGCTTCACCAGATAAATCTTCCGCACTACAAATTCTTCGAAAACAAGGAGTGAATGAAAGGTTATGGATTGAAGAAGTGGCAGTCGACCTTGAACCTTTGTGTTCATGCCCATGGACCTGATGTAGAACTTATCATGGAAGCTGCTCGTAAAAATAATTACCCCTTGTTATTAGTTCATCTTGTATCGGTGGTTTGATCATTCATAATCGTGGTTCCGACCATAGTTTCTCCTTAATTCCATTTCCCGGACAAGTTAAAATACTTGTCTCCTGCAAGTCATTTCACCTGTCTAACCTCTAATTTGATCTACCTTCAAGTATTGCCTCATGTTATCTCGAGGATATTGTGTCATTGCACTACCTCTTGTAAATTCTTAATTGGAGTGATACTTCGTCACATCATTCCTAGCCTGATCGGCTATATCATTATCGTGCTAATTTTAACTGTGCTACCTGGTCCTTATTCCCGGAGCACAACTTTTTGATGATGAGCGAAGCTTACATCGATCTTCCTCATCTTATCATTCCACCTTGAACAACAAGCTTGAATCCGAGCCTGTGTCGTATCCGTGGTTCCAATAGCCTTCGCTTCATCATTCCTTTTGCTTGATGTCGTTGCTGCTCGATGGCATCTTCATAGAGCCTCTCGACAAAATTTGTCGTGATCACCATCAATATACTGCCTTGTTCTAAGATATCAATCAAATTCTTGAGGAGAAATACCATCCTTGCCCCTCGATGATTCGTGTTGTCATCGACACCATCCTTGACTTCCTGCCAATATAGACTTGGTCATGTTTTGGTTATATCTTACATTCCTTGACATTCTTGGAATTGTTCCTTTGTACTTCTTGTGACCTTCAGATTCAATCTTGCTTGAAACACCATGATAATGCTACCTCGAAGCATGACTGTGGTACGCCGAACAACAACAAGAACATTGGAAGTGCATTGCCAAATGTTTCTTGCTCTATTATCCAAACACCGTTGTATGGATAACATCATGAATTCCCTTGCCCCTTTATCCAAATGGTGATGTACTTGTTGATCTAACATGTATATCATGCTCTACTTTTCCTTGGGAAAAGATACACTCCTAAATCTTGTGTATAAACACATTTTCCTGTCCATTGGTTTGTTTAACCTTTCTTATGATCTATATGATATAAGCAGAAATAATTCCCTGCTTATAAAACACCCCGATGTACAACCTTGTCAATGAGACCCTGTTACTATTGTTGATGACATTTCGGTATCACCGATGGACGAGAACTTTTCCTTATTGGTCCGCCTCCTTCTTACGAGCAGGAAAATGGTTCTCTTCGTCCCTCGCCCTTGGTACCGACGTTGTTACCGACATAACTGACAGACTATCCTCTGACATACCTTGTTGTCGTGACCGATAAGATGACACTGTTCTCCCTGCTCTCGATCGACCCTCATCACAGTTCCACAGGATCGGAACCTGACTCTCCTATACATCCTTGATTCCGAAGTATCCTATGCTCTTGGCTTTGTGTGTTATCACGAGCCACCTTCCGAGAGATGATCTATTCCCGATGCTCTGAACCCCCTTTTCACACTCTATTCAGGTATCGATCGTTTGTCCATTCACTTGAAACTTCCTATTGTACCTTCATACTTTGCTCTCGATGTTTTCTTAAGTTTCAACTCGAGAGATACTTCTGCCACATTCCCTGAATTGTTCACCAGATAATTAACCCTATAAGGGTCAATTCTCCCGAAGTTACTCCTTACTTCCCCACTTAAATCTCGAGACGAGATTTCTTGTAGTGGAGGAGATTTGTAACATCCCCAGCATCACACTACAGTAATCCCTTATGATCAGAGCCAAGTCATCTTGATTTACAAGCTTAATCATATAGGATTAACATCTCATTTCAAAATCCTTCTCTGAATTCAATTCAAATTCAAAGTGCAAAATAACGTTGCTTAAAATTTGCTGGAAAAATGTTCACCTTCTAGCAAATATTACAAAACAAATTGTTGTTAAGGAAAACAACATCATCATCAACTCAAATGGGCCAGAGCATTTAAGACAGTGCCAAAACAGCACTATAAATGCCTTTCCTATTTTTGAAAAATCCAAATGAATTCCATAATTGCCCAAAAAATTTATGGCAGAGCAAAATATTCCATTGTATTTATGTGACCAAGTTTCACATTTTTCCAAATGCATTTGACAGCTCATTTAATTCAAAAACCATCTCTGAAAAAGAAAACAGAAAAACTAGAGAAGAAAAAAGAGAAAGGCCACTGTGCACTGGGCCTGAGTGCACAGTGCCTGAGGCCCAGCTAACCAGGTCTCTTTCTCCCTCCTCCCTCTCTCTCATGTGCGTGTCACCGCGCGTCTGGCCGCGTCGGCGAGCACCGGCGAGACGACGACACGACGACCCCCACCGACAGCCAAGGGGATAAGGACCCCCCCCCACCCTAGTCACTCCCCCTGGCTCCTCCTCGCTCACTTTCCCCTCCTCCTCCGTCCTCCCCCATCGATCTGGAGAGGAGCCCGAGCACTCGCCGTCATGCACCGCTCATCCTAGCGGTCCCCGGCCCTCCCTTGACGAACCAGAGCGTCCAGGAGTTACGTCCAGTTCCTCTATGTCGACTACAACCAGTGATTCGAGCCGGGACGTCATCAATCGCTGCCATCGCCGTCTTCCCCATCTCCGGGCGCCGCGTCTGATCCGATGAACCCCGCTGCTCTGCTGCTACAAAATTGTCGCCGGGCCCCCTTGTGCCTGCAAGGTGAGCCACCGCGCATCTTCCCCCTCTCCCCAGAGCTTTTCGCCCCCGTAGCTGCCGCCCCGCATTCACCGTGCTTCGGCCGCCGGTCGAGCCAACACCGCCGTGGCAACTGGCCGTCCCAGGGCCAGATGAACACATGGGTGTGCTCAGGGCTTCTTCGCGAAGCCGCCTGACCCTTTCCCTTGTCAAACCCGAGCCCCACTATGCGTTTTGTTCGACGGCCGAACTTCGGCGACCGCTTAGTTCGTCGCCGGCGTTGTTTTAGCCCACCTCCGCTCGCGTGGTTTGCACCAACGAACGCGGCACGACGCGGCCGTTCCAAATTATGCACCGTGGCGATTTTCTGAGCTCGCCGGAGTGCTCCGCCGCTCTCAGGCTCACCGGCGCAGTTCCGGTAGCCCCCGCTGGCGTGGCGCCCATGTGGCACCGCCTAGGCCACTGACTGGTGGGCCCAGGGGCCCCACTTTGACCAGTTGACCTCGGTCAACGCTGACTGGGTTGACTAGCCACTGACATGTGGGTCCCCAGTGTCAGCAAGATAATTAGGAACTAATTGCACTTAGTTAAATTAACCCACTGTTAGTTTAGATCACTGACAGGTTGGGCCCACAGCCTAAATAACCCTGCTAATTTAAAACTAAAGCCACTGTTAGCCACTGTGGCTGACATGTGGGGCCCTCTGGTCAGTTTGACCAAGTCCGGCCCATACTGGACTTGCTGACATCATCGTGACACACTGCTGACACAATAATTAATTTCTGTTAATTTAAATAATTCCAGAAAACTGTTAAAACTTTGAAAATCCGTAGAAATTAAACCGTAGCTCAGATCGAAAAACTTTATATATGAAAGTTGCTCAGAACGACGAGACGAATCCAACCGTGCCATCTGTTTCCGTGTCGGGACCCTCTAAGTAGGTAAACCCGCAACTTTTTGCCCATTTCCGGTAGATGAATAGTGCATATATACCAGTTAATAAATCCAACTTTAATCCTAAAATAACTAAAATGATTTAGACATGTCTTTAGGCAACCCTGCACTACACGTTAGCATAGCATTCTCTGTGTTGCATATGTTTGCGGTGTATTTATTTGTTTCCTCCACCTCTTCTCTCTCGGTAGACCCCGACACCGACGTAGTCCCTGAGGCCGACGCAGCTCCGAAGTCCGACTACACTATTGACGACCCTTCTCTTGCTGCAGAGCTTCCAGGCAAGCAAACCCCCCTTGTTCATTCCGATATCGCCCATTTCTTTCCCTCTCATTCTTGCATTAGAACTGCTACTGCTTTTGTATGATCCTATTCTGATGCATCGCCTGTTTTGTTACCTACTTTCATACCTTACCTGTTTATCCTAAACTTCTTAGTATAGGTTGGTTAGAGATCCATCAGTGACCCCCACGTTGTCCCAGTTGCCCCGCTTTACGTTCGATGACTCGATCAACGTGATCGACGTCCAGGCCCGACACCGCACATCACCCCCCCTTAGTTGTACGACTCTGCAGAGTTACTATCGAGTGCTGAGGGTGATACCTCGTCATCACTTCTGATGTTAACCCTGTAGTGTAGCTATTCGGTCGTGGTCATCGAGGGTGATTCCTCCTTTACCACTCCCGATAACGACGCTGTCGTGCAACACCTCAAGTGTGAACCCATCGAGGGTGATTCCTCCGAGTTCACCTTGACGGTTACATCGAGTAGGAATCCAACGAGGGTGATACCTCGGATTCCCCTGATGTTATGGACACACGGATACTTGGACTTTACAACTATTACTTGGAAAGTCGGGTCGACCCTGAGGGGTACCCGAGCGAGCATAAGATGCGAGTGATGTGGAGACGGGTTGACCTGGAGGGTGCCCGTGAGATAATTACGAGGTGTGGCCGGGCATTCTTAGCCCTTGCCGCAAGTCCTCGAGACGAGGCGACGGGGTCACATCGATCGTGAGCCTCTGCTCGTTACCACACACCCCCAATACACTAACGATTTGGATATTTGATCCGAGTGGGCCTCTGGCCCGATAGCACTAACCATCACGTGGGAACAGTTATGGGCACTCTGCGTCGTATACATCAGCCGAAGCTTAATAGATGTCAGCGACTGAGCGGCACACACTGGGTTGGACTGGGAACGCAATCGCACTTGTATTAAGGGGTTGCTAGGTCTGCTCACCGGCGGTGCACGTAACGTGCAGGAGTTCCCGGGGCGATGGCCCAAGACCCCTGGGGGCATAGGTTAGTCTGGCATGTTCACCTCTCTGTTAAGCCTAGGTCGGGTTGCGGCGTATCGTTTGGCCGAGGCCGGGCATGACCCAGAAAAGTGTGTCCGGCTGGAGTTAAGCGAGCGTGGTGGGTAAGTTGGTGCACCCCTGTAGGGAAGAACTAATCTATGCATAGCCGGATCCTCGGTAACGTACGCTCGGAGTTGTATCCCGATCGATACAACTAGAACTTAATGATGAGAAATGGATATTAGGGCTCTGGGATCACGTTCTCGCAGGGAGTCGAGAAAGGATCTCTGGGCGAGGTTGATACTTAATAATGCTACTACTTTATACTGTACTAATCTACACTCTTCTAATGCTGCAAGACCGCTGAAGATACTAGTCTTCGATAGGACTAGGCCTTCTCTCTATTCTGGCATTTCTGCAGCCCAGTCCACATATACAGCCTTTCTTTGATAATGTTGCATATGTAGTGTAGATCCTTGCTTGCTGAGTACTTCGGATGAGTACTCACGGTTGCTTTGCTTCCTCCTTTTCCCCATATCCGTTTGATGCAACCAGATGATGGAGCCCCTGAGGCAGCTGCCCCCGTCGACGACTGCTACTACTACCCCGAGGGAGGTTACTACTACGAGTTGGCTGACGACCAGGAGTAGGTTCGGAGGGTCCCAGGTAGGAGGCCTGCGCCTTTTCGATCATAGCTTTTGTTTTGCACCGCCTTCTTAAAGGCTTATCTGTTTCTCTTTTATATCTATACTCAGATATCTAACGCTTCCGCTGATGCTTGTTGCCATCAAGTCTATGTATTCGAGCCCTCGAGGCCCTGGCTTGTAATATAATGCTTGTATGCCTTTATTTATGTTTTAGAGTTGTGTTGTGATTCCTTCAAGTGAGTCCTTAGGCTTGATCGTGTGCATTTGTGTGTATGATTAGTGCATGATTAAGCCGGGGGTGTCACACAAAAGAGACCCCGAAGCACCGGAGCTGGACCAGAAGAGTCCCGAGGAGTCCACAAGCCAGGGGTGCGCATTGAGGGCTTGTGGGCCCCTCGGGCACCTCCTTGACTTGTTTTCGACACCAAAAATTCTTATAAATATAGAAACCCCTGAAAAGAACCCTAGATCAGAAGTTCCACCGCCGCAAGCCTCTGTAGCCACGAAAAACCAATCGGGAGCCCATTCCGGCACCCCGGAGGGGGAAACCATCACCGGAGGCCATCTTCGTCATCCCAGCTGTCTCCATGACGAGGAGGGAGTAGTTCACCCTCGGGGCTGAGGGTATGTACAGTAGCTATGTGTTTGATCTCTCTCTCTCGTGTTCTTGATTTGGCACGATCTTGATATACCACGGGCTTTGTTACTATAGTTGGATCATATGGTGTTTCTCTCCCTCTACCTTCTTGTGATGAATTGAGTCTTGCTCTTTGAGGTTTCGTTATGTTGGATCGAGCATTGGATTTGAGAACACTTGATGTATGTCTTGCAATGGGATATCTGTGGTGACAATGGTATGTTCTGTTGATTCACTTGATGTATGTTTTGGCACTCAACTCGCGGATTCCCGAGGTGACATTGGGGTAATCTATGCATAGGGGTTGATGCATGTTTTCGTCCTACGTTCTCTGATAAAAACTTTGGAGTGATTCTTTGTTGCACGTTGAGGGATTGTTATATGATCCAATTATGTTATCATTGTTGAGAGAATTTGCACTAGTGAAAGTATGAACCCTAGGCCTTGTTTTCAAGCATTGCAATTTCGTTTTTGCTCACTTTTGTTACTAGTTACCTTGCTGTTTTTATATTTTCGTATTATACAAACCGATATCTACTATCCGTATTACACTTGTATCACAATCTCTTCGCCGAATTAGTGCACCTATACAATTTACCATTGTATTGGGTGTGTTGGGGACATAAAAGACTCTTTGTTATTTGGTTGCAGGGTTGTTTGAGAGAGACCATCTTCATCCTACGCCTCCCACGGATTGATAAACCTTAGGTCATCCACTTGAGGGAAATTTGCTACTGTCCTACAAAACTCTGCACTTGGAGGCCCAACACGAGTCTACAAGAACAAGGTTGTGTAGTAGACATCAAGTAGCACCATGTTCTTCATATAGAGAGTCTCCATGATTGGTCACGTTCATATACTAGTGGGAATTTTCACATTATAGAACTTGGCTTGTATATTCTGATGACGGGCTTCCTCAAATGCCCGAGGTCTGCATGAGCAAGCAAGTTGGATGCACACCCACTTACCTTCATTAGCGAGCTTTCATACACTTATAGCTCTAGTGCATCCGTTGCATGGAAATCCCTACTCCTCGCAATGATATCGATTGTAAGGCCACTCCATTGCCTAATGATTCGCCTAGTTGATGTTAGACTTTCTTCACATTTTGTCTTCCCTTATAAACCTCTGCCAACATACTCTATTCCAGCCATAGTGATAAGTCCATGTCTCACACTCATGTATTGCATGGAGTTGAAAATGCTAAAGCTGGAAAAGGTATGATGCAATTGCTTGGTTTGGCACCAGGGTGCTCATGATTTGTACTTATGCGAGGAAGACGGAGCAATGCCATGCTTACATAATTCAGTGAGTAGGGGTAACATTTGTTAAGCATCATATATTTTGAAGAGTAATTATTATGTTCTAGTATTCAAGGATATTATTATGTTGATATTAATTACTTCATCATTTCTCAATATTCATACCGTAAAAATATTACATGATAAGACATGTTAGGTAGCATTCAACATAATTTTTTTTGTTTTTATCATTTACCTACTCGAGGACGAGCATGAATTAAGCTTGGGGATGTTGATACGTCTCCAACGTATCTATAATTTTGTATTGTTTCATGCTATTATATTATCAATCTTGTATGCTTTGTATGCAATTTTATATCATTTTTGGGAACTAACCTATTAACCTAGTGCCCAATGCCAATGCCAATTTCTGTTTTTGTCTATTTTATTGTTTCGCAGAAAAACCATACCAAACGGAGTCCAAACGCAATGAAACTTTACGGTGATCTTTACTGGACCAGAAGGGGCCCTAGAGGCTTCGGGGGGAGACCAGCACCGCACAAGAAAGGCACAGGCTCACACGATGCCCCCCGAGGGGCACCATCTGAGCTTGTGGCCCCCTCGCAACTCTGTTTGACCTAATTCCAGGCCCATAAATTCCCTAAAATCCGGAACCACCAAAGTGAGACCCAAAACAATTACTCCATCGCCGCAAGCCTCTGTTCTTCCATGATCCCAACTAGAGGCCTCCGTCGGTACTTTGCCGGAGGGGGAATCGTTCATGGAGGGCCTCTACATCAACCATGCTGCCTCTCCAATGATGCGTGAGTAGGTCCTCACAAGACCTACGTGTCCATTGCAGTAGCTAGATCTCTCTCTCTCTCTCTCTCTCTTTGATCTTCAACACAAAGTTCTCTTCGGAGATCAATGCTACTTGTAATCTGCATTGGTATTTCCCCAAAGAGGAGAGGATAATGCAGCACAGCAGAGGTAAGTATTTCCCTCAGTTATGAAACTAAGGTTATCAATCTAGTAGGAGAACCAAGCAACACTCGATAAACAGCACCTGCACACAAACAACAAATACTTGCAACCCAACACGTGAAGGGGTTGTCAATCCCTCAACAGTATTGAGATAGATTAAATTGTATAGATTTTGATAAATAGATCTAACAAAAATACAAAATAAAATAAATAGAAGAAAATTGCAGCAAGGTATTTTTGGTTTTAATATATATAGGAAATAGACCCGGGGCCCATAGTTTTCACTAGAGGCTTCTCTCGAGAAAAGAGCATACGGTGGGTAAACAAATTACTGTTGGGCAATTGATAGGAAAGCAAATAAGTATGACAATATACAAGGCAATGATCATGTATATAGGCATCATGTCCAAGATTAGTAGACCGAAACGATTTTGCATCTACTACAATTACTCCACACATCGACCACTATCCAGCATGCATCTAGTGTATTAATTTCATGAAAAAATGGAGTAATGCATTAAGAAAGATGACATGATGTAGACAAGATAAACTCAAATATGAATAAACCCCATCTTGTTACCCTTAATAGCAATGATACATGCGTGTCATGTCTCTTTCTGTCAGTGATATTGAGCACCGCAAGATCGAACCCATCACAAAGCACCTCTTCCCATGGCAAGATAAATCAATATAGTTGGCCAAACCAAACCAATAAATCAGAGAAGAAATATGAGGCTATAACAATCATGCATAAAAGAGTTCAGAGAAGACTCAAATAATATTCATGGATAGATCTGATCATAAACTCACAATTCATCGGATCCCAACAAACACACCGCAAAAAAGAGTTACATCAAATAGATCTCCAAGAACATCAAGGAGAACATTGTATTGAAGATCAAAAAGAGAGAAGAAGCCATCTAGCTACTAACTATGGACCCGTAGGTCTGTGGTAAACTACTCATGCATCATCAGAGGGGCAGCAAGGATGATGAAGAACCCCTCTGGGCAGAAAAAAATCTCCAAAAAGTCTCGTGGCATTTGGTCTTCGTTTGGTATTGATTAAAATCTAGCACTACATCAATTTTGGAAGCATTACACTCATAATTTTTTATATTGACTTTAATGGTGGGTTCCCATTCATCATATAATTTTCTAGGAATTGAGATCTCTAATTCTAACTTTTCTTCTCGAGCTTTCATCATTGCTTCTACAATATGTTTAGTAAAAGCTTTGTTTTGTTCATATGCATTGGGTGAATTTAGCATGCATTTTAAAAAAGAAATACACTCAATCAAAGAACAAATATCATAATTAAAATCTTTGTAATCCAAAAGAGTGGGCACATCACTAGTTAAAGTTTTTACCTCTCCAAACCCACTTTTATCAATTTTTTCAACAAGATGTTCACCCTCCGAATTATGAGGACGCCTTCTAGCTAAAGTTGACTCTTCTTTAATCCTCTTATCACCATTTTTAACATTACTAAACAAGGAACCAATAGAAGAAACACCAACCATTTTAACACATCTTCGTCATTACTACGAAAAAATTGGGCGGAATCACTTTTTCCAAAAATTCCCTTTTAGCTCTTAGCATAGCGGTTCATTTATTACTCTCATCAATGGAGACATATAGAGCTTTAATTGATTCATTAACATCAACCTTGGGTGGAAAATTTTAATCTTGAGATTTTCTACATCATGTGTAATTCTATCAATGCTCCTAGACATATCATCAATCTTATTCAATTTTTCTTCTATCGTAGTGTTGAATTTTTTTTAGCATTAATAAATTATTTAATATTATTATCAAGATCAAAGGGCATCCTATTATTAATGTTATAAGAATTACCATAGGAATTGCCATAATTATTAGAGAAATTTCCTGGAAACGGCCTAGGATTAAAATTACCCCTATAAGCATTATTATTAAAATTGTTTCGTGAGATAAAATTCACATCTACGGGATCATTGTTTTGCTCAATCAAAGTAGACAAAGGCACATCATTAAGATCAATAGGAGCATTTTTACTAGCAGACAATTTCATAAGTGCATCAACTTTTTCACTCAAAGTACTAATTTCTTCAACAGAATTAACCTTTTTACTAGTAGGTGCTCTTTCGGTATGCCACTGTGAATAATTTTCCATGATATTATCAAGTAATTTAGTGGCTTCACCCAAAGTAATCTCCATAAAAGTACCACCCACGGCGGAATCTAAAAGATTTATAGAAACAAAATTCAATCCCGCATAAATTTTTTGTATAATCATCCATAGATTTAAACCATGAGTAGGACAATTTCTTAGCATTAATTTCATTCTTTCCCAAGATTGCGCAGCATGTTCATGCTCAAGTTGGTTGAAATTCATAATTTGGTTCCTAAGGGAAATAATTTTCGCGGGAGGAAAATACTTAGTAATAAAAGCATCTTTGCGCTTATCCCAAGAATCAAAACTATTTCATGGCAAAGATGAAAACCAAATTATTGCACGATCTCGCAAAGAGAATGGGAATAATTTTAATTTCACAATATCATTGTCCACATATTTTTTCTTTTGCATATCACACAATTCAACGAAAGTGTTTAGATGGGACGTTGTATCCTTATTAGGGTTATCGAAAAATTGCTCTTTCATAACAAGATTCAACAAAGCGGCATTAATATCGTAAGACTCCGCACTAGCAGCAGGAGGAGCAACAGGAGTACTAATAAAATAATTATTATTAGTATTGGAAAAACCACGCAATTTGGTATTTTCTTGAGACATCGTGACTACGCAAACAAGATCACAAGCAAACAAAAGATCAAACAAGAAAAAAGGCAAACGAAAAGTATTTTTGTATTTTTGTAAAAACTTTTTAGAAGTGGGGGAGATGAAAACGAGAGGCAAATGGCAAATAAAGTAATTGCAAGGAGATGAGAGTTTATGAGTAGGTACTAGATAGATGTTGATGATGTCTGCCCGGCAACGGCGCCAGAAATTCTTCCTGCTACTTGTAATCTACGTTGGTATTTCCCCGAAGAGGAGAGGATGATGCAGCATAGCAGAGGTAAGTATTTCCCTCAGTTATGAAACCAAGGTTATCAATCCAGTAGGAGAACCAAGCAACACTATGTAAACAACACCTGCACACAAACAACAAATACTTGCAACCCAACGCGTGAAGGGGTTGTCAATCTCTCAACGGTATTGAGATAGATTAAATTGTATAGGTTTTGATAAATAGATCTAAAAAAAATACAAAATAAAAGAAATGAAATAAAATTGCAGCAAGGTATTTTTGGTTTTAATATATGATAGGAAATAGACCCGGGGGCCATAGTTTTCACTAGAGGCTTCTCTCGAGAAAATAGCATACGGTGGGTGAACAAATTACTGTTGAGCAATTGATATAAAAGCAAATAATTATGATGATATCCAAGGCAATGATCATGTATATAAGCATCACGTCCAAGATTAGTAGACCGAAACGATTCTGCATCTACTACTTTACTCCACACATCGACCGCTATCCAGCATGCGTCTAGTGTATTAAGTTCATGGAAAAATAGAGTAATGCATTAAGAAGGATGATATGATGTAGACAAGATAAACTCACATATGAATAAACCCCATCTTGTTACCCTTAGTAGCAACGATACATGCGTGTCATGTCTCTTTCTGTCACTGAGATTGAGCACCGCAAGATCGAACCCATCACAAAGCACCTCTTCCCATGGCAAGATAAATCAATCTAGTTGGCCATACCAAACCAATAAATCGGAGAAGAAACACGAGGCTATAACAATCATGCATAAAAGAGTTTAGAGAAGACTCAAATAATATTCACGGACAGATCTGATCATAAACTCACAATTCATCGGATCCCAACAAGCACACCATAAAAAAGAGTTACATCAAATAGATCTCCAAGAACATCAAGGAGAACATTGTATTGAAGATCAAAAAGAGAGAAGAAGCCATCTAACTACTAACTACGGACCCGTAGGTCTGTGGTAAACTACTCACACATCATCGGAGGGGCAGTAAGGATAATGAAGAACCCCTCCGTGATCATTGTCCCCTCCGACAGAGTGCCGAAAAAGGCCTCTAGATTGGATCTCGTGGTTCTGGAACTTGCGGTGGCGGAAAGAGTATTTCGTCGACTCCCCTAGGGTTTTTGGGATTTTAGAGTATTTATAGAGGCGGAGGTAGGTCAAGGCGATGCCCGAGGGCCCCACTACCCACCAGGGCACGCTGGGGGCCTCTAGCGCGCCCTGGTGCCTAGTGGGCCCCTCGGGCCTCTTCTCGTGGCCTCCAGAAGCTTCCAGGGTCTCTTCTTGCCAGAAAAAATCTCCAAAAAGTTTTGTTGCATTTGGACTTCATTTGGTATTGATATTCTACAAAGTAAAAAACAAGCAAAAAACAGCAACTGGCACTGGGCACTAAGTTAATAGGTTAGTCCCAAAAAATGATATAAAGTTGCTAGTAAATGTATATAAAACATCCAAGATTGATAATATAATAGCATGGAACAATAAAAAATTATAGATACGTTGGAGACGTATCAATCAATATGATGTAATCCTTTTATGCCGTGGGTTTGTTGGGATCCAATGAATTGTGGGTTTATGATTATATTGCTCATTGAAAGTAATTGAGTTATTTCTGAACTTTATTATGTGTGATTGTGATGTCTACTATGCAACTTTTCTTGTTGTAGACTTTGTTGGGCTTCCAAGCGCAGAGTTTTGTAGGGAACAACAAATTTCCCTCAAGTGGATGACATAAGGTTTATCAATCCGTGGGAGGTGTATGATGAAGATGGTCTCTCTCAAACAACCCTACAATCAAATAAAAGAAATCTTTTGTGTCCCAACACAACCAATATAGTTGTAAATTGTATAGGTGCACTAGTTCCGCGAAGAGATGGTGATACAAGTGTAATATGGATGGTAGAAATAGATTTTTGTAATCTGAAAAATTAAAAACAGCAAGGTAACAAGTAGCAAACAGTGAGCAAAATGGTATATCAATGCTTAGAAACAATTCCTAGGGTTCATACTTTCACTAGTGCAATCTCTCAATAGTGCTAACATAATTGAATCATATAGCAATCCCTCAATATGCGACAAAGAATCACCCGAAAGTTCTTATCAATAGCAGAGAACATAAGATGAAATTGTTGTAGGTAGCGAACCACCTCAAAATTATCTTTCCGGTCAATCTATTGAGCCATCCTATAAGTTTCACAAACAGCCCTACAGATCATACTAGAATAACACCATATGATATGCATCAATCAACTCTAATGTCACCTAGATACTCCAATGTCACCACAAGTATTCATGAGTTAATTATTTGATATGCATCAAAAAAATTAAGATTCATAATATTCAATCCAACACAAAGAACTTCAAAGATTACCTTAAAGTTTCTATCGGAGAAACTAGGATGAAAACGCGTATCATCCTATGTGCCTATATTACCCCAATATCACCACAGGAATCCACAAGTTGATTACCAAAAGATGATGGGGAACGAAGCATGAAAATCAAAAAAATTCCTACGAACACCCAAGATCTATCTAGGAGAAGCATAGCAACGAGAGGGGAGAGTGTGTCTATGTACCCTCATGACCGAAAGCGGAAGCGTATATAATGCGGTTGATGTAGTTGTACTCTTCGCGATCCGATCACGATCCAACCAATCTAATGACGAACGGACGGCACCTTCGAGTTTAGCATATTTGCGGCTCGATTACGTTTCCTCCTCCTTGATCCAACAAGAGAAGACCGAGAAGTAGATGGGATCACAACCAGCACGACGGCATGGTGGTGATGGTGGTGGTGGAGGTAGTTCAGCAGGGCTTCGCCAAGCGCTACTAGAACGAGGACGGAGGAACTACGGAGTAACGGGAGAGAGAGGGGCGCCAAGGGCTTGGTGTGTCCTCTTGGGGCACCCTCTCCCCTCTATATATATGTGGAGGGGCATGGGGAACGGCCCCTCCAAGCCCTAGGGCGCAGCCAAGGGGGAAAGGACTTGGACTCCAAGTCCAAGCCTATTCCTACTAGGACTCCCCTTTTTTCCCTTCCCTAGCCACATGGGCTTTTGAGGACTTGGTGCGCCTAGCCCAATAAGGCCAGGGCCCCTCCCCTTAGCCGATGCTAGCCCTTGGGTCATGGTGGACCCACTTGTGGACTTCTGGACCCACCGGAATCCTCTGAAACCCTCTAGAAGCTTCACAGTACAATACCGAAAAAACTGCATCTTTTTCTGGAACCCAAAATATGACTTCCCATATATAAATATTTACCTCTCGACCATTCCGAGACTCCTCGTAATGTCCGGGATCTCATCCGGGACTCTTGGTGTTGATCATGTTTTGCCCACGGAAGAGGTTTAGTCAACGGGTCTGCCACATTCAGATCCGGATGTACTTTGCAAAGTTCTATGTCTCCATCCTTAACATAATTACGAATGGGGTTGAAGCGGCGCTTGATGTTCTTGGTTCTCTTGTGAAACCTGGGCTCCTTGGCAGCGGCAATAGCTCCAGTCTTGTCACAAAAGATAGTCATTGGATCGAATGCACTAGGTATTACACCCAGATCAGATATGAACTCCTTCATCCAGACTCCTTGCGTTGCTTCCGAAGCAGCTATATACTCCGCTTCACATGTAGATCCCGCCACGACGCTCTACTTGGAACTGCACCAACTGACCGCTCCACCATTTAATATAAATACGTATCCGGTTTGAGACTTAGAGTCATCCGGATCTGTGTCGCAACTAGCATCGACGTAACCCTTTACGACGAGCTCTTCGTCACGTCCATAAACGAGAAACATGTATTTATTTCAGGTACTTCCGGATATTCTTGACCGTTGTCCAGTGATCTACTCCTGCATCACTTTGGTACCTCACTGCCAGACTTATGGCAAGGCACACATCAGGTCTGGTACACACCATGGCATATATTATAGAGCCTATGGCTGAGGCATAGGGAATGACTTTCATCATTTCTCTTTCTTCTGCCTTGGTCGGGCTTTGAGTCTTACTCAACTTCACACCTTGCAATACAGGCAAGAACCCTTTCTTTGACTGGTCCATTTTGAACTTCTTCAAAACTTTTTCAAGGTATGTACTTTGTGAAAGTCCTATTAGGCGTCTTGATCTATCTCTATAGATTTTGATGCCCAATATGTAAGCAGCTTCACCGAGGTCTTTCATTGAAAAACTCTTATTCAAATATCCTTTTATGCTTTCCAGAAATTCTATATCATTTCCAATCAACAATATGTTATCCACATATAATATCAGAAATGCTACAGAGCTTCCACTCACTTTCTTGTAAATACAAGCTTCTTCGTAAGTTTGTATAAAACCAAAAGCTTTGATCACTTCATCAAAGCAAATATTCCAACTCCGAGATGCTTGCACCAGTCCATAGATGGATCATTGGAGCTTGCATACTTTGTTAGCATCCTTAGGATCGACAAAACCTTCTGGTTGCATCATATACAACTCTTCCTTAAGAAACCCGTTAAGGAATGTCGTTTTGACGTCCATTTGCCAAATCTCATAATCATAAAATGCGGCAATAGCTAACATAATTCTAACAGACTTAAGCATCACTACGGGTGATAAAGTCTCATCGTAGTCAACCCCTTGAACTTGTCGAAAACCTTTTGCGACAAGTCGAGCTTTATAGACGGTGACTTCACCATCAGCGTCTGTCTTCTTCTTAAAGATCCATTTATTATCAATGGCTTGCCGATCATCGGGCAAGTCTGTAACACCCCCATGTATCAACTACAGTGATCACCTCTTAATCCTGTTTTGTCATCATCATTTGCAATGCATGATCAAAGTGTTAAATCAACTCATTTCAATTTCCCTCTCTGAAATCAATTCAAATTCAAGTGCAAAATAAAGTTGCCCAAAAGTTGCTGCAAAAATGTTCACCATCTGCCAAAAATTCCATAACATTTATTTGTTAAGGAAAACAACATCACCACAATTCTAAGATGGACAGAAGCAATTATTATCGTGCAAAACAACATTTTAAAATGCTATTCCAATTATGAAAATTCCAAATGGATTCAAATAAATCCCAAGCTTATGGTGGCAGTGCACCACTGACCCTAGTAATTATTTTCACCAGTGGCACATTTTTGCAAAAGATAATTAGTGCAAAAGAAAAATGCAAAAGGCTACTGTTAAATGAAAACAGAAAAGAAATAAAGAAAAAGAAAAGGGCCACTGTTGGCTGGGCCTTAGTGCACAGTGTGCAGGCCCAACCCAACAGTCCCATCGTCGTCTCCCTCCTCCCTGTGTCGCCGTTGCCGTGGACGCGCGCGCGCGCTCCGTTGAGGAGGCGACACCGCGACGCCCGCGTCCAGGCGAGAGGATAAGAGGGAGCCCCTCGGCCTCTCCTCCATCCCTATCCACTCCTCTCTCCCTCTCCGTTGCTCTCTGCCCCAGATCCACCACCACCGAGCGCCACCACCACCGTCCTCCGTCGCCATCGCGGCCATCTTCACCGCCTCGCCTCGCCAAGATGCCGTAGGCGTTCGTCGTCGTCCTCCACGACAAACGGTGCCTGCTGTTGGAGTCGGGAGCCACCACAGCGCCGGATCCGCCTCATCCCCTTCCGCTTCGGTCACCGGCGATCCCCGTCGACCGCGGCTCCCTCTGCGCTACCGATCACCCGAGGGGCCTCCATGAGCCCGCGTGGTGAGCTCCACTTCCTCTCCCCTCTCCTTCCTCGCCTTGCCGCGCCCCTAGCCGTAGCTGCCGCCGTTGGCGTAGCTCGCCTCCACCACCGTACTCGTCACCGTGGCCGCACTCGCCGTCAAGCTCAGCCGAGCACGGCATCGTGCTCAGCACGCTCCAGCAGTCCAACGCCACCATCCGCTGCCCTTGCCGTGCCCTGCAGCGATGAGCGCGAGCACGCCCGAAAGCCACCGCCGCCACCACTCATCCCCGGCAGCCTTGCAGCCTCCCCCGAGTCGAACCACTAGCACCACGCGATGCGCGCGAACGCTAGCTTTCGAACGCAAGAAACCACGCCTGATTTGGCTCGCCGTAGCCGAATCCCGAGCCCCTCCGGCGAGTTCGCCGCCGTGGGAGTCTCGCAGGAGAGTTTCCGGCGTCGGCGACGACGTGGCCTGACTGGTGGGCCGCCCTGAGTCGCTGGCAACTGGGTCCCGCGGGCCCAGTTGACCAGTTGACCTGGTCAGTGCCGCTGACGTGGCAGTTACTGTCACTGACATGCGGGCCCCACCGCATAATTAGTTTAACTAAAATGTTTTTATAATTAAAATCAAATAGTTAGTTAAATGAGACACTGACAGGTGGGGTCCAGTAGCTAATTAACTCTGTTTAGTTAAAATAAAACTCTGTTAGCCCCTCTGTCTATGACAGATGGGTCCCGCAGGTCAGGTTTGACCTGGATCAGGCGGTTTGATTCGCTGATGCAGTAGTGATGTCATGCTGTCGTCATATTCCTTTTCTGGAAATTCCTGATAATTTAGATAAAATCAGAAAATGCTTAAAACTTGTTTAAATCATAGAAATTAATCCGTAGCTCGGATGGAAAAACTCTATACATGAAAGTTGCTCAGGAAAATCCCACGAATCCAACCGTGCTATCTGTTTCCGTGTCGGGACCCTCTATGGAGGTGAACCCGCAACTTTTAGCCTGTTTCTGGTAGGTGAATAGTGCATATATACCGGTTAATAAATCCAACTTAAATCCTAAAATAACTAATATGACTTAGACATGCTTTTAGGCAACCCTGCACTGCACGTTAGCATAGCATGCTCTGTGTTGCTTAAGTTTGCTGTGTATTTATCTGTTTCTTCCCCCTCTTCTCTCTCGGTAAATCCCAGTACCGACGTAGTCCCCGAGACCGACACAGCTCCGGAGTTCGACTACACTGCTGACGACCCTTCTCTTGCCGCAGAGCTTCCAGGCAAGCACCCCCCCTTTGAACATGCCTATATCGCCTATTCTTTCTCCCTCCTGCTTGCATTAGAATTTGCTACTGCTTTGAGTTATCCTATTCTGATGCATAGCCTATTTATTGTAACCTGTTATTAATACCATACCTGCTTATCCTAAACTGCTTAGTATAGGCTGGATAGAGACCCACCAGAGACACCACTTTGACCCAGTTGCCCCCGCTGGATTATCAGATGACTTGATCAACGTGATCGACAACCAGGCACCGCACATTACCCCCTTAGTTGAACGACACTGCAGCGTTACTATCGAGTGCCGAGGGTGATACCTCATTTAGCACTTCTGATGTTAACTCTGTAGAGTAGCTATTCGGTCGTGGTCCTCGAGGGTGATTCCTCCTTCACCACTCCCGATAACGACGCCGTCGTACAACACCTCAAGTGTGAACCTCGAGGGTGATTCCTCCTAAGTTCACCTTGACGACTACATTAGGTGGAATCCATCGAGGGTGATTCCTTAGGTTTCCCCCTGGTGTTTGGACACACGGTTACTTTGACTCAACACAGAACCATGATGACATCGGGTCGGCCCTGAGGGGTACCCGTAAGTGATGGGAAGACGGGTTGACCTGGAGGGTACCCGAGAGATAAATACGAGGCGTGGCCGGGCATTCTTAGCCCTTGCCGCAAGTCCTCGAGACGGGGCGACGGGGTCACATCGATCGTGAGTCTCTGCTCGTTACCGCACTACCAAAACACTAACGATTTGGATATTTGATCCAAGTGGGCCTCTGGCCCGATAGCACTAATCATCACGCGGGAAAAGTTATGGGCACTCTACATCGTGGCATCAGCCGAAAGCTCTGTCTGACGTCCAGTTCAGCATGGCGGCCGGGCTGGGCCGGCACCATCCTGTAGTGGTGGAGCCTGGACCCGCCCTGCATGCAACGACCCGAAGTGCAAAGGGCGATGGCCCAAGACCCCTAAGCGCTTAGGATATAGACCAACGGGGACCTCTCTGCTGAGCTCTAGGTAGGGTTGCGGTGTGTTGTTTGGCCGAGGCCGGGCATGACCCAGAAAAGTGTGTCCGGCCGGAGTTAAGCGAGCGTGGTGGGTAAGTTGGTGCACCCCTGCAGGGAAGAACTAATCTATGCATAGCTGGATCCTCGGTAACGGACGCTCGGAGTTTATCCCGATCGATACAACTAGAACATAATGTTGAGATGAGAAATGAATAGTATGGCTCTGGGATTGCTTTCTCGCAGGGAGTCGAGAAAGGATCTCTGGGTGAGGTTGAGGCTTATTAATACTACTACTATATATTGTGCTGATCTACACTCTTCTAATGCTGCAAGACCACTGAAGATGCTAGTCTTCGATAGGACTAGGCCTTCTCTCTATTCTGGCATTTCTGCAGCCTAGTCCACATATACAGCCTTTCTTTGATAATGTTGTATATGTAGTGTAGATCCTTGCTTGCTGAGTACTTCGGATGAGTACTCACGGTTGCTTTGCTTCCTCTTTTTCCTCATACCCGTTTGATGCAACCAGATGACGGAGCCCCGGAGCCAGCTGCCCCCGCCGACGACTACTACTACCACCCCGAGGGTGGTTACTACTACGAGCTTGCCGACGACCAGGAGTAGGATCGGAGGGTCCCAGGCAGGAGGCCTGCGCCTTTTCGATCGTAGTGTTTTCTTTCGCCTCGCCTTTTAAAGGCCTATTTGTTTTATCTTTTATATCTGTACTCGGATATCTGATGCTTCCACTGATGCTTGTAAGCGAGCTTATGTATTCGAGCCCTCGAGGCCCCTGGCTTGTAACATAAAGCTTGTATTATTTTAATTTGTGTCTAGAGTTGTGTTGTGGTATCTTCAAGTGAGTCCTTAGGCTTGATCGTGTGCATTTGCGTGTATGATTAGTGCACGATTAAGCCGGGGGCGTCACAGGTTGGTATCAGAGCCGACTGCCTGTAGGATCCCCCTTTCCAACTCCTTGGCCGAAGTTGAGTCTAGTATCCGAAAAACTGTTTTACTAACTTGGATGTGTGGCTTACGGGCCCACGTCACCGAATGGGTCGTATTAGGATCTTTTATTCCTCTTCCTTACTCTGGGACTCTGATCCCTCTTCTTTTCAGGTTAAATGAATTTTACTAACGCCGACACTTAGGATCTTGTAAATCTCGTCTACCTGGAGAGCTGGATATCTGTGCTTAATTCCTTACCATTGATCTGATTAGTCTAATAATCATTTTCCTTTCCATTGGTTTGTTTAACCTTTTCTCTTCGAGTTGTATTATAATTCTCATTGTCATTTGACAATCCTGAATTTCCTCTATTTCAGATGGATCGTTTGTTTCCACCACGCCCTGCGACGCAGCTTGTGCTTCGCACTTGGGCTCGTGATGCCCCTGGTTTTCCAGCTGTCCTGATCGCCCTCCTGACCAGACTAGGCTACCGCTGGTACCCCGAGTACATGGTCTACGAGGATTACCGCGAGTTCAACCAGGAGCAGTACCATGCTGATGTTCGTATCTATGATCAGCAAGATGACTCAGACACTGAGCTGCACCTTTTCCACAGTATCGGCGTGACGACTGAGATGGCAGTCCATGATGCCGCCTATTCTGCTGTCGCATGTCTCCGAGGAGAGCTCAGCATTAGCTTGGATGCCTCTGAGTTCCGATACATTCCGTATGCCCCTGCTGGAGATGCTACTGGGTACTACACAGCTATCTGTGCCCCGTACGAGCGTCGTCGTTACAACCCGCAGGTTCTGATTCAGTGTACTCGGGCTCTGGATCGCACTGTTCGGGCTCTTGTCGTCGAGTTGTTTGCCACTCGAGCACGTCTCTACGATGCTATGACGCAGTTGCTACCAGCTGTTCGTGCAGGGATACATCCGGAGTACATCCTTTACCCCCGCAGGACTCGGATGTATGCTGGTATTGATTGGCCTGCTGTTGGAGGTCACACACCTGCACGTGGACCTCTTCTTCCAGCTCGAGACCGGATTCTGCATCAGAGTGCACATGGAGAGCAGGATTTTCCTACGACGAACATTCATCGTCCGCACTTGCAGTTACCCCGTTTCAGTGGTTTTCCCCGACGTTGATATAGCCTTTGCTATGTCTCATTGTGTACTTCCTTACCGCGTGCCTGCGCGCCGCCTAGCATGTCTAGCTTTTAAATTTGCGCCGTTATGCTGTCCGCATGTACCCGACTCTGTGTATGGATCTGTATGTCTTAATTGGCTACTGTTAAGTATCTATTACACTGCTTAATTGTTGTCGTGACCGGTAAGATGTCACCGTTCTCCCTACTTTTGATCGACACCCCCCACAGTTCCTCAGGATCGGAACCTGACTCTCATGTATATCCTTGATTCCGAAGTATCCTATGACCTTGGTTTTGTGTGTTATTACGAGCCACCCTCTAAGAGATGATCTATTCCCGATGCTCTGAACCCCCTTCTCACACTCTGTTCAGGTATCGATCATTTGTCCATCCGCCTGAAACTCCCTATTGTACCTTCATACTTTGCTCTCGATGTTTTCTGAAGTTTCAACTCGAGAGATACTTTTGCCACACTCCTTGAATTGTTCACCAGATAATTAACCCTATAAGGGTCAGTTCTCCCGAAGTTACTCTTTACTTCCCCACTTAAATCTCGGAACAAGATTTCTTGTAGTGTAGGAGAATTGTAACACCCCCATGTATCAACTACAATGATCACCTCTTAATCCTGTTTTGTCATCATCATTTGCAATGCATGATCACTGTTAAATCAACTCATTTCAATTTCCCTCTCTGAAATCAATTCAAATTCAAGTGCAAAATAAAGTTGCCCAAAAGTTGCTGCAAAAATGTTCACCATCTGCCAAAAATTCCATAACATTTATTTGTTAAGGAAAACAACATCACCACAATGCTAAGATGGACAGAAGCAATTATTACAGTGCAAAACAGCATTTTAAAATGCTATTCCAATCATGAAAATTCCAAATGGATTCAAATAAATCCCAAGCTTATGGTGGCAGTGCACCACTAACCCTAGTAATTGTTTTCACCAGTGGCACATTTTTGCAAAAGATAATTAGTGCAAAAAAAAAGCAAAAGGCTACTGTTAAATGAAAACAGAAAAGAAATAAAGAAAAAGAAAAGGGCCACTGTTGGCTGGGCCTTAGTGCACAGTGTGCAGGCCCAGCCCAACAGTCCCATCGTCGTCTCCCTCCTCCCCGTGTCGCCGTTGCCGTGGACGCGCGCGCGCGCTCCGTTGAGGAGGCGACACCGCGACGCCCGCGTCCAGGCGAGAGGATAAGAGGGAGCCCCTCGGTCTCTCCTCCATCCCTATCCACTCCTCTCTCCCTCTCCGTTGCTCTCTCCCTCAGATCCACCACCACCGAGCGCCACCACCGCCGTCCTCCGTCGCCACCGCGGCCACCTTCACCGCCTCGCCTCGCCAAGATGCCGTAGGCGTTCGCCGTCGTCCTCCACGATGAACGGTGCCCGCTGTTGGAGCCGGGAGCCACCACAGCGCCGGATCCGCCTCATCCCCTTCCGCTTCGGTCTCCGGTAATCCCCGTCGACCGCGGCTCCTTCTGCGCTACCGATCACCCGAGGGGCCTCCGTGAGCCCGCGCGGTGAGCTCCACTTCCTCTCCCCTCTCCTTCCTCACCTTGTCGCGCCCCTAGCCGTAGCTACCGCCGTGGCCGTAGCTCGCCTCCGCCACCGTACTCATCACCGTGGCCGCACTCGCCGTCAAGCTCAGCCGAGCACGGCATCATGCTCAGCACGCTCCCAGCAGTCCAACGCCACCATCCGCTGCCCTTGCCGTGCCCTGCAGCGACGAGCGCGAGCACGCCCGAAAGCCACCGCCGCCACCACTCGTCGCCGGCAGCCTTGCGGCCTCCCCCGAGTCGAACCACTAGCACCACGCGACGCGCGCGACCGCTAGCTTTCGAACGCAAGAAACCATGCCCGATTTGGCTCGCCGTAGCCGAATCCCGAGCCCCTCCGGCGAGTTCGCCGCCGCGGGAGTCTCGCCGGAGCGTTTCCGGCGCCGGCGACAACGTGGCCTGACCGGTGGGCCGCCCTGAGTCGCTGGCAACTGGGTCCCGCGGGCCCAGTTGACCAGTTGACCTGGTCAGCGCCGCTGACGTGGCAGTTACTATCACTGACATGCGGGCCCCACCGCATAATTAGTTTAACTAAAACGTTTTTATAATTAAAATCAATTAGTTAGTTAAATGAGACACTAACAGGTGGGGTCCAGTAGCTAATTAACTCTGTTTAGTTAAAATAAAACTCTGTTAGCCCCTCTGTCTATGACAGGTGGGTCCCGCAGGTCAGGTTTGACCTGGACCAGGCGGTTTGACTCGCTGGCGCAGTAGTGACATCATGCTGTCGTCATATTCCTTTTCTGGAAATTCCTGTTAATTTAGATAAATTCAGAAAATGCTTAAAACTTGTTTAAAGCATAGAAATTAATCCGTAGCTCGGATAGAAAAACTCTATACATGAAAGTTGCTCAGAAAAATCCCACGAATCCAACCGTGCTATCTGTTTCCGTGTCGGGACCCTCTATGGAGGTGAACCCGCAACTTTTAGCCTGTTTCCGGTAGGTAAATAGTGCATATATATCGGTTAATAAATCCAACTTAAATCCTAAAATAACTAATATGACTTAGACATGCTTTTAGGCAACCCTGCACTACACGTTAGCATAGCATGCTCTGTGTTGCTTAAGTTTGCTGTGGAGCGGCAACTGCTTTACCATTCTTCTTGAAGTTCCCTTTCTTTCCCTTGCCTTTCTTGAAACTAGTGGTATTTTTAACCATCAACACTTGATGCTCCTTCTTGATTTCTACCTCCACGGCCTTAAGCATCGCGAAGAGCTCGGAAAGTGTTTTCTCCATCTCTTTCATATTATAGTTCATCACAAAGCTCTTATAGCTTGGTGGCAGTGATTGGAGAATTATGTCAATAACTGAGTCTCTGGAAGATTAGCTCCCAACTGAGTCAAGCTGTTGTGCAACCCAGACATTCTGAGTATGTGCTCACTAACATAATTGTTCTTCTCCTTTTAACAGCTAAAGAACTTGTCGGAGATGTCATACCCCTCGACCCGGGCATGAGCTTGAAATACCAATTTCAGCTCCCGGAACATCTCATATGCTCCGTGGTGCTCAAAACATCTTTGGAGCCCCGGTTCTAAGCCGTAAAGCATGGCGCATTGAACTATCGAGTAGTCATTAGAACGTGCCTGCCAGATGTTCACAACATCCACAGATGACTCTGGAGGGGGTGCGTCAAGCGGTGCATCAAGGACATAAGCCTTCTGTGCAGCAATGAGGATAATCCTCAAGTTACGGACCCAGTCCGCATAGTTACTTCCATCATCTTTCAACTTAGCTTTCTCTAGGAACGCATTAAAATTCAGGGGAACTACAGCGCGGGCCATTGATCTACAACACAAATTTTGCAAAGACAATTAAGACTAAGTTCATGATAATTTTGTTCAGTTAATCAAATTACTAATGAACTTCCACTTAAATCAACATCCCTCAAGTTGTCTAAGTGACACATGATCCAAATCAACTAACCCATGTCCGATCATCACGTGAGATGGGGTAGTCATTAATGGTTAACATCTTTATGTTGATCATATCTACTATATGACTCATATTCGACCTTTCGGTCTCCTGTGTTCCGATGCCATGTTTGTACATGCTAGGCTCGTCAAGTTTAACCCAAGTATTCTGCATGTGTAAAACTGGCTTACACCCATTGTATGCGAACGTAGAGTCTATCACACCCGATCATCACGAGGTGCTTTGAAACGATGAACTTTTGCAATGGTGCATACTCAGGGAGAACATAATTTATTGAAATTAAGTGAAGGGATCATCTTATAATGCTACCGTTGTTCTAAGCAAAATAAGGTGCATAAAAAGGATAAACATCACATGCAATCAATATGTGACATGATATGGCCATTATCATCTCGTGCCTTTGATCTCCATCCCCAAAGGACCGGAATGATCTCCATTGTCACTGACATGACACCATGATCTCCATCATCATGTCGTCACGTGGTCGTCCCCGCCAACTATTGCTTCTACAACTATTGCTAACGCATAGCGATGAAGTAAAGCAATTACATGGAAATTAATAAATTAAAGACAACACTATGGCTCCTGCCGGTTGCCGTACTCATCGACATGCAAGTTGTGAACCTATTACAAAACATGATCATCTCATACATCAACATATATCATATCACGTTTTGGCCATACCACATCACAACATGCCCTGCAAAAACAAGTTAGACATCCTCTATTTTGTTGTTGCAAATTTTACGTGGCTGCTATGGGCAACTAGCAAGAACCGTTCTTACCTACGCAAAGCCACAACGATGATAATCAAGTTGTCTTTTAACCTTCTATAAGGACCGCCTTTGTCAAATTAGATTCAACTAAAATAGGAGAGACAGACATCCGCTAGCCACCTTATGCAAAACAAGTTGCATGTTAGTCGGTGGAACCGGTCTCATGTGCGATGACATGTAAGGTTGGTCCGAGCCGCTTCATCCCACAATACCGCTGAATCCAAATAAGACAAGAGAGATAAGCAATTTGAGCATCAACACCCACAACTCTTTGTGTTCTACTCGTGCATATACATCTATGCATAGACCTAATTCATGATGTCACTGATGGGGAACGAAGCATGAAAATAAATAAAAAATCCTACGAACACCTAAGATCTATCTAGGAGAAGCATAGCAACGAGAGGGGAGAGTGTGTCTACGTACCCTCGTAGACCGAAAGCGGAAGCGTATATAACGTGGTTGATGTAGTTGTACTCTTCGCGATCCGATCACGATCCAACCGATATAGTGTCGAACGGACGGCACCTCCGAATTTAGCACACGTGCGGCTCGATGACGTCTCCTCCTCCTTGATCCAGCAAGATAAGGGGTTGGTGTGTCCTCTTGGGGCGCCCTCTCTTTTTTTTTGCGGAACTGGCATATCACTGTCTATATATTAAGCAGGAGAAAAGATAAACAAATACTCCCTCCGTCCTATAATATAAGACATTTTTTAGCACTATACTAGTGTCAAAAACGTCTTACATTATGGGACAGAGGGAGTAGTTCTTACAACAAGAGTGACCATGACAAAAAGGCCTAGTCCGGCTCATGTTGGGGCACGCTTCTGTCGCCACATCCACGTGAACCCGCGATGATGGACAGCAACCCAAGAAGTATGAGACCTATGTCTATGTGTACTGTTACGACTTGATTCTCAGCCGGCACGTGCATCACGAAGCGCTGCCACTACCCATCTTTGGGTGGTTGCGCGGAGCACAGTAATTACCAAAAGCTGCGCGTACTATTTTTTTTTTTTTTTGCGAAACAAGAGCTATATTGATCATCACCCAGGATTACAGTCTTTCGTGATACAATCAGCTAAGAAAGCAGGAACATAATTAATCCACATGCATCGACGCCTAGACGAGTTGGTTTGCTTGGCACAGAGGTGTGCAAGCTCATTAGCTTCCCTACGCACAAAGATAAGCTGGAAAGACTCGAGGTTCCCGCTTAGCTCTTGAGCTTCATGAAGAGTTGCCGCTATCTCCGAGCGATCAAAATTATTTGAGTTTCACATGGTCACAATTTGTTGAGCATCTGTTTCTAGAATCACACGACGAAGACCAAGATCACAGGCAAGCTGCACACCATCCCTGATCGCAATAGCTTCCATCGCTGCTGTACTCGCCGCGGTGTCGTACCACAGAGCTTGTGCCCGTATCAGCTTGCCTTCATGGTCACGAATTCCCAGTGCACTGCTGCCCTGATACGTGTCATCATAGAAAGCTGCATCGACATTCATCTTTATAGTACCTGCATTAGGTGGTTTCCACCTCGAATTAACTTTCTGTTTTATCACCTTCTGCTCCTTGGCAATGGCTGAAAGGTCCATGGCAGTACTAAGTGTCCATTTCACAGACTGCACAATAGATCGGCCTGTCTCCCCATATTTCCTGGCATTTCTCTCGCTCCAAACTGCCCAAGCTCCACACAAAACAACACATGCATCTCTAGCTTCCAGCTTACTTCCATCAATTAGATCCATAGCCCAGGATTCCGGGTGCAACTCAGGCACCTTAATTCATGCACTCTGCTTGATATCTGCCCAGAAAAGTTTGGCCCACGTACACTCAAATAAAGCATGTTTGATTGTTTCCCTCTGGCCGCAATCGTGACAGAAGTCAATCTTTTCTATGTGTCTACTTTTTAGAATAGATTTGGTGGGCACAAAATTGTGAATGACACGCCACCAAAAATTCTTAACCTTGGGAGGGACTGCCAGACGCCATAGCTTCTTCCAGAATATTTTTTCATCTCCCCTAGAACCTGAAGGTTGCAGCCCCTGACTTCGGTTTGCCACGAGCAGTTTATAGGCCGACCTGACGGAAAAATGACCAAGTTTTTCTGGCTTCCAATCCCAGATATCCTCCGCTGCCCTTCCTAAAGGAATCCTGATAATAGCATCTATATCTGGTGCAACAAAGTTGTTATGCACTGCTTCCAGATTCCAACATATGTTATCACTGTCAATCAGCTCCTCTACTCGCGTAGCAGTGGCTATTGATGGTCTAACAAGTGGTGTGCTACTATGATTATCTTGTATCCACGGATCCTCCCATATTCGGATCATGTTGCCATCACCCACACGCTTGATTAAGCCTTGATTGAGCGCCTCTCGGCCATACAAGATTGCACGCCAGATGTGTGAGGCATGTTTCTTCTTGCGTGCAGACATGAAATCACTATCATGGTAATACTTCCCCTTGAGTACTTTGGCACACAATGACTCTGGATTTGTGAGCAACCTCCACCCCTGCTTTGCCAACATCGCTTGATTGAAAAGTTGAAGGTCTCGGAACCCCATTCCTCCCTCGTACTTTGGCGTAGCAATGTCAGCCCACTTTCGCCAATGCATTTTCCTCAACTTTTCATCTCCTCCCCACCAAAAACGGGCTACCAAATTCGTAACTCTCTTGCACATATTTTTGGACAGTCTAAAACAACTCATCGAGTATGTCGGGATTGCTTGACAAACTGATTTAACAAGCACTTCCCTACCCGCACTGTTCAGGAGCTGTGGTGTCCACCCATTCACTAGTTTCTTGATTTTAGAAGGAATCCCTTCAAACTGTGAATCCGTGGATCTTCCTAATGCGGTCGGGAGCCCCAGATATTTCTCCATTAGCGCTTCAGTAGCTATTCCCGAGGCATCATGCACTGATTGCTTCACTTCCGGGGTGCAATTCTGGCTGAAAAATATTGCAGACTTCGCTCTATTCACTAGTTGTCCTGAGCCCAGGCGATACAGCTCCAAAATATTCTGTAACCTACATGCTCCCTCTTCAGATGCTTGGGTAAATACAATGCAGTCATCTGCAAAAAGTAGATGGGAAATCCATGGAGCATGAATGCCCACACGAATTCCCCTGGATAAATAACCTGTGCCAATACACTTAAGCAGACTTGTTAGTCCTTCGGCGCAAATTAGAAATAAGTACGGGGAAATGGGATCCCCTTGCCTTATACCTCTCGAGGGTTTAAAAGTTTCAGAAAAAACTCCATTAACGCGAACTGAGAATGAGGCGGACTCAACACAAGCCATCACTCTACTGATCCACCACTCTGCAAAACCGAGTTTGTGCATCATCTGTCTCAGATATTCCCATTCGACCCGGTCATAGGCTTTTGCCATGTCCAACTTGATAGCGCATTCTCCCGTCTTCCCCTTTTTGCGCTTTAAGTAATGGATGCACTCATACGCGGTGATTACATTGTCCGTAATGAGCCTGCCGGGAACAAAAGCGCTTTGTTCTTCTGCAATTATTTCCTCAAGAACAGGTCTCAGCCTAAGAGCCAGCACCTTGGAAGCTATTTTATAAAGAACATTACATAACGAAATTGGCCTGTACTGAGTCAAGTCTTGGGGATCTTTAACTTTCGGGATGAGCACCAATACTGTACTGTTCACATTCTCCGGCATTACCCCAGTTTCAAAAAATATCCGAACCGCCTGACAAACTGCATGTTTGATCAAATGCCAGTGTCTGATGTAGAAACCAACGGTAAAGCCATCTGGCCCCGGCGATTTATTAGGATGCATCATGAATAATGCCTTCTCCACCTCCATATCTGTGATTGGTGAACAAAGATGCCCATTCATCTGGTCATTTACCTTTTGTCGCACACATGCGGTGACTACCTCCGGCCTTGACTCCTCCTGCGCTGTGAACAATGTTTGATAGAAGCTCTTGGCAGTTGTTTCCAATTCTGACTGATCTGTGATAATCTGACCAGACTCGGTCTTGAGGGATTTAATCTTGTTAACCCTTGCTCTCTCCTTAGCCTTTGCTTGGAAAAAGCCTGTGTTTCTATCCCCCTCAGTCAACCATTGCACCCGCGATCGTTGCTTTGCAATCATTTCCTCTCTTTCCAGAAGTTCTGAGATGTTACTCATCAATCTTTTCTCTTCTGCTGATGGTCCTGTCCACAACGATTGTGAGCGCAAGTGCTCCAAGCGATCTCTCATAGCTTTTAACTTCTTACGGACCGAGCCGAACTCATTTTTACTCCAGGCCTGCAACCTGGTTCGCACAACACCTAAAGCATCACTGATGCTCCCCAGATCGCCATCGCAATGCACCCAAGCTTTCTCGACAACTTATGTATAGTTCTCATGCCTCGTCCAAGCATTCTCAAAACGGAAAGGTCGATGCCCACCTCCATCATCCAGCCAGTTAGACTGCCTAATGTTCACAAGTAGTGCACAATGGTCAGACTCTGTGGTCTGAAGGTGGCGGACCATGGTGTTGCCAAACTGGTCCATGAACCTATCATCCCCTAGTGCTCGGTCAAGCCTGACTTTTATATTTCTGATCCCCTGCTGCCGGTTATCCCATGTGTAAGGAAGACCCATGTATCCCAAATCTGAAAACCGACAGAAATCCACCGTTTGAAGAAAACCTTCCATCATCCACTCCTCCCTGAGTACTCCACCATATTGTTCATTAGCATCAAGCACCTCATTAAAATCACCAGCACAAATCCACGGACTATCAAATTGTCGTCGAAGAAACTGCAACAACTTCCAACTATTCTTCCTTCTTGCTCTGGCTGGTTCCCCATAAAATCCAGTAAACCTCCATTCTCTGTTTTCCATGTTAATATTTCTGACAAGAACATCAATATGTGATCTACTGAATGATTTAAGACTGACCACGAAGTCATCGTTCCAAAAAAGTACTAGGCCTCCACTAAGCCCTTCAGATTTAACAGCAAATGCATGCCGAAACCCCAAACGAAACCTCATACCTTGAGCTCTCGTAGCAGACAGTTTGGTCTCCGAGAGAAAGACCAAACACGGGCGATGCAGCTGTACCAAGCTACAAATTTCCTGAACTGTCTCGGGCCGCCCGCAGCCCCGATAGTTCATGCTGAGAAGATTCATTGTCCCCGGCGGTACTCTCCAAGAGAGCCCGCCGATCTATAGTTAGCTGAGTTTAAGACCTCACCATCCCCTTTGTGCCTCTTTGCATTTTCATTTGAATTTTCCATACCTTCATGTGCCCCCTTTCCATCGGCAGTGACATCAATAGCCATCTTTTCATACTGGAAGTCATACCAAGTGCCGAAGAGATCTTCCGGTGCAAATTTTGTATAGAATCCTCGGACCAGCGATATATGCCAACGTATCTTATCTCTTACCCTCAGATGTTTACTCCACGCCATATTATCTTGTTGAACATCAACTTTAAACACTTCCCCCAGCCAGTTACCCAAAAGATTACTAAATTTTTCATTCCTCATATCCAGTGACACCGATGAAAGCGTTGCTTTGAATGTCAACTCACCAGGATCAAAGATAAAAATAAGAATAGGATACAGAAACTGCCACCTAAATTCCTCTGCTTGCCTTCCTTTTTGCTCACTTTCAATGTCCATCAGCACCAGAGGATTATCCTGACCAGTGCTCAGATCCTTGACATCACCTTCCGCACATTCAATAATCATAGATGCCTTGGACTCCACCCTCGAATGAGGAACAATTTCCACCACACTCATAAATCCCCTACAATTTTCCGCATTCACCTTATCTTCAACAGGGGATTGCTGAACCGATTCAGATATTGCATCCTTACCAGCGACAGCCATCGAGGCAGGAGGCAGAGAGTCCATCCGACTGACCAAACTGCGCCCCTCCATGGATTCTTTCTTGCCAATAACACTCAGGCCGCCGGAATCAAAGAAAGCTGCAGCTCGAGCCCGCATAATTTGCAAGCATCGCTGTGGGTCGCGCGAGCTGCGGACCAAATGCAACGCCCGCGTCCTCAGTTGATGAAAGACCGACGAATCTAGTCCACAGCTCCCAAGCGCCATCCGCGTGGAGCCGAGAGGACCACTGGAAGCAGCATCAGAACCCATATGAACGCCTCAAGCTGACAGAGATGAGGCAAATAGCTGGGGAAAAGAGAAAAATTTAAGGACAGAGATGCTGACTAGGAAGGGGGATTGGAGGAATAAAAGAGGGAAAAGGTAAGAAGAGGGATCCAGGGGAGAGGAAATTGTGGAAGAAGGGGATCTGGACTGAGCCGCCAAAAGAAACGGCTGAGCAGAGCTTCGAGGGTGGGAGAAGAAGAAACCGAGGGGGAGGAGGCAGAGCTGGAAGGGGAAGACCTTGGCAAAGGATGGATCCAAAGGGGAATCAGTTGGAGGTGGAGATCAGGAGGAAGAGGAAGACGGCAAATCGCCAAATCGCCGGCATGTCGCCAATCTCCGAAGCTTCGTAATAATTTCGTTTATTTATGTATTACTGCCCTAGAACGGTGCGTCTTGGTTTCACCTCATCAGCGATGCCGAGGAGATGCGGTCGACAGTCTTCGTGTTATGCGGGTGATCTTCAATGGCGACTTTTCTTGCGCGTACTATGACATGAAGGCTAAGCTGAAGCTCAAGCTGAAGATGGTAGTATGATGGAGCAGGTGTCGCTATTCTTCATCTGCATCACTGTTACATCGCTGTCACAGGTCATGCTCTTGTCTCCGCGGATTAACCAAATGAGTGCTTGATGGTTTCCTGTTCTCATGATCACTCATCTTTTTTCTTTTTCTTTTTTGCGGGGATCATGATCACTTATCTATGCGCTGGCCGGTTCTACATCGATCACATTGTCAAGGTTACGAAGCAATGATCGTCTCACAGGCGTCAGCCTCAAGTGACGGATGCTCAACGGTGGAGTGATTGACAAAAAAACTACCACTTTAGGGGTTACCGTCCCACAGAACTACCACTTTTAAAAAACTGACCGAAAACTACCAAAATTTTCTAATTTCGTGACTAAAAACTACCACTTTCAGGAAATGGCCGGTTTAGACGATTTAAACATGTTTATGACATGCGGGGCCTACCAGTCAGGGCTGACATGCTTATTTTTTTTTCTAAATTCCCAATCTCAGTTAAAAAAAGTCAACTGCTGCCCCTGACCCCGCACCGCACCGTCGCTCCACCCGCACCTCTGCTCCTGACTCCGCTCGATCTGGCCAGCGAGGCAGCCGCTCGCTGCCGGAGCTACGGGATCCGACGAGCAGCCGCCCCTCCATGTCCCGGCGAAGCAGCCGCCCCTCCATCTCCCGGCGAGGTAGGCGCCGGCGCCGCGGGATCCGGCGTGCACCCGCCCCTCCATCTCCCAGCGAGGAAGCCGCCGGCGCCGCAGGATCCGACGAGGACCCACCCCTCCATCTCCCGGCGAGGAAGACGCTGGCCGCCGGCGCTGCTGTTCCAGGAGACTTGGCTGCTGCTGGTTCCCGCAAACGTGGCCGTGACACCCCTATTCCAGCCAAGACCTGGCTGCTACTGACGGTGGTCGGGGTCGGAGCAGCTCGGGGTCGTCCGTGGCCAGCAGGCCCAACTCCTCGGTGTTCTCGGCGGCGCAAACAGCTCATCACCGCTGGCGGCGGCGGCGCAGACAGCTCACCACCGCTGGCAGCAGCGTCGGCGGCGTGGTTGTGCTCGTGAGGTGTTTGTTGAAATGCCAAGTAGAGAGAGGGGATGAGGAAGAAGAAGATCGATGCTGACATGCGGGTCCTACATGTCATAAACATGTTTAAATCATCTAAACCGACCATTTCCCGAAAGTGGTAGTTTTTAGTCACGAAATTAGAAATTTTTGGTAGTTTTTGGTCAGTTTTTTAGAAGTGGTAGTTCCGTGGGACGGTAACCCCTAAAATGGTAGTTTTTTGTCAATCACTCTCAACAGTGAGGTGTCACAGCACACGTGGCAATGTATACATATGCAGCAGGGTATGCATGGCTTGCAAGCATCAACCTCCTCAGCGATCATCAAAACCCCAAATTTCTTTCCTCCTTTCCTGGATGTATAGTTACATACAGCTCACTTTTGTACAAGTCGGCGCACGCAAACCCAACCAATCACTCCAAACCCAAACACGAGGGGAAAGAAAACCAATTTTCATGTGCCCCAAAATCTCGAGTCAAAACTGTGGTATGCATGAATGTATCGTGCGCTATGTACAACGCCACAACAATAAAAAGGCGTGTTGATCATCAGTTCTGTTTCTCCCAGTCAGGCTTCAAACGAGGAGTAATTTTCTCCTTGCTCAGTGGCGGCGGATCCATATCTGCTATGTCAACGTGCACCATCAGCCTGACGATGTGATCCACGGAGAACGGTATGCTGCATCAAGAAATAAACTGCGATTTCTGAAGGAATGAGGAGAACAAATTTTAGCATTCCAAACGGAGCCGCTGAAAAAA
This sequence comes from Thinopyrum elongatum, assembly GCA_011799875.1. Taxonomy (NCBI): domain Eukaryota; kingdom Viridiplantae; phylum Streptophyta; class Magnoliopsida; order Poales; family Poaceae; genus Thinopyrum; species Thinopyrum elongatum. The sequence continues at coordinate 299,513,749 of CM022299.1, forward strand.
AAGGCGTGGGAGGGTGATGCTTGAAATCTGAAATCGTCATCTAGGAGGAAAGAATTGATGTCATCTTGCATCGATGGACTACCTGATCCTCCAATGCGGAGCTAGAGGGTCGACAGGGTAGGCCGAAATTTGCCAATAGCCTCTATATTATAGGGAAAAAGCGTTTTACATTAAAAATTAATAAACATATATGAACACATTTTTATGGTTGGCCCACCCTGACCCATTGAGGACCTGCCGTATCAATGGATTATTATTCACTCAGAGAAATGATAAGAGATGCAACCTGCAAATTCTTGTGAAGATTGTGTATGTTGCCATGTTGGAGTAGCCTGCAAATTCTTGTGAATTGACCTGCGGTATCAATGGATCATCTTAGCTCGCATGCTCGAATAGGCCGGGCGATGATCGTTACTTTCCGGCTACGATGTGTGTTGTTCTGCCATTGGCATACTTCATGTCGGGTACCTCCGAGGGGGGTGTTGCCGGGTCGATCGAGGGTCATTACTTTTCGGGTCCAACGGCCACATTCGGTGTGTTGTTCGTGAATGTGTCTGGCGAGTTACTTTTTATGTTTTTCAGTATTGGTTCTTTTGGTTTGCTTTTTTCATAAATCTACGGTAGAAATAACCTATGTCGCTTGTCGTCCTATACCGGCATCTTTCGAATAAATATTTTTGCTCCGCTATCTTATCTGGGAAGATTCTCTTGTTATGTGAAACTTGGCATCACACAACAGGCCTTTAGGCGTTCTCCCAGTGACAAATGTATGATTCTGATGTAAAAACAGACGATAAACATCTAGATTCAGGGTACACCAAAAATATCAGTCATCAATGTGCAATTCCTTGTAACTATGATCTTCGTTGCAATTTACAACATGTCAGATTGAAATGAACGACACAAATGACTGACTAGTAGCCGTGGAAAACCTTTCCAGACGATAAAAGGACGACGAGCTTTTCCAATAGCAGCTCGGCATCCTGACCAAGGGCATCCGACCCCTGGCATTGCAATATAAATTTGACCTCCCAACAAAAAGGGGAGCCAAACTGAAGAAATAACCAATCGATCAAACCGAGGACCTAACAAAAAATATCAAACAGATCTACCAAATAACCTGACCAGACTAGATTTGATTTGGTAGAAAGAAAAGCCACGAGTATATACATGATTTGTGCACAGATCGAGTGGGGGAAAGGAATGTGGAGGTCGCTAGCGGAAGGACCATCCGCTTAGTCCTTTCTTTGGTGTAGGAAAGTAAATCCAGAATTCTCCCGGATCAAAGGTGGCATATCAACGTCCGTTACCTCGATTTCTGTCATTGACTTTGAGATGTCATCCACCGAGAATGGAATGCTGTAGTTTGAAGTATCATGGGCAATGTTAGATCAGGGACATTTCTGCCGTAAACTAATTATTGAACTTGGAACACGAAATAACCTTGAATCGTCATCCAACAAGAAAGAACTGCTCACTGCATTGTCTGAGTCTTCTGTCATCATTATTCTCATACTTGAGATGACCTACAACCAATTTGGTTCACTGTCAGAAACGAGAACTAGTAATGGAACATAGATGGCACCACTTGCTGACACAGTAACATATGAAACTTGAATAAACCAGTAATTACTCCCTCCGTCCCATGATATAAGAGCGTTTTTGACACATCAAGTATAACAAGCTTACCTCTGACGAAACAGTGTGGGTGCCATATTTGTCATCCCAATACATTGTACTGATTCGATATAGCTGTTGTATGCTAAGGACCTGAAAGTTTTTGAAGTATGTGTTAAGTCACAACTAATATATGCTTTAATGATTGCCGAAACTTAAGTGAATTCAAAGTCACTTACAGGGCACAAATCGTTGGTGATTTCTTTCAACGTTTTCTTTGGCTTTTGATGAATTACCTAATAATACAAGTACACGTCTCATTAGGTTACATACATTTTTTACTCACAAAGTTGCAAATAGACATCTAATCAGTATAGAACACATACAAGGAATCCAACGGCCTGCCTAATATGCTTCAACTCTTCCCAGGAAGAACCTGAATACTGTACACCACATAAAATTAGCACACAAATTAAATATCACCAAGGGAAAAAATCACCAGTACCTACCTCTTCAGTGGCATAAATGCACCACTGCTCTAACTCAGCCAATCCAGCTTTGACATATTCTCCGTTGCTAAATGAACAGCACTCACGTCGGAGGAGAAGACTGCAAGATACAGGATATCTTAAAATCCTAACGGGAAGAAGTAAAATGTACCGCCAGTAGAGCAAGAGCCATCTCTTACCTATTGAACAGCTGGACATTAATAAACGAAAATATCTGAGTGAACACCTTGCTGATTAAGAATGAAGGGACCTGGTGTATCAATAAAATACATGTTAATGCATACTCAAAAATAGTGTGTCCATTTAGGGTTTTAGCTTACATACATAATTGGCTTTCAAAACATTCAGGTAGTTTGTTAATATTTTCACAATACTCTGCCAATGTGCGATCAGAGTTTGTTGGGCCAAGGCATTTGCTTGAGAACGAGATCCTTTTATCAAACTTGCACGAGATGTTCTTGGTGCCTGCACAACAAGTAAAAGTAAAAAATAAACCCTGAAGTTCACTGTTTTTCTGCGACATAAGAGAAATTATATTGCCAATAAATCATACCTGGATGCAAAGACCAAGCAATGGAGATATCTCTTTCTTCAGATTGTCTCTAATCATTCCATATATCTTCTCGAGGAAAGCTGTAAGTTGTTGCTTGAAAAGCAGAGCAGGATACTTGGCTTCAACTTGACGAAGATCACCTAGTCCTCCAATCAAGCGGCTACCAATAAAAGGTCGTGCAGCACTTTGTGGTGAAGCTCGAATTCCCTTGTGTATTCAGAAACAACAAAATTAAGATTTGTTCAGACTATAAAACCAGCAAGGGCAGGATAAAGATGTTTTACCGAAAAAACCCTCCCAAACGATGCAGCAGTTGACCTTCGCCTCTGAGGAGTGAGTCCAGCTGCCCCAGTCGTTTTCAGTGTCCGTTGTAGAAGTAGGAGTAATGTGGATGAATTGGAGAGCCAATATGCTAACTTGTCGTTATTGTCCTGGACCTTTGGAAAGGAACAATTCGAACATGACTATATAGCAGTACGCATAGAGAATAAACGAAAAAGGAAAATGTAAACCTATGTTGCTGTGGCATTTTAGATTTTAATTTTTATTATTACCCCTTCTATTTTAGATCACCTATGTTGTTGGGTCATTAAGGCTTAAGATATCAGTTCATTAAATCAAACTAAACAAAATGTTACTCCCTCCGTCCCATAAAATAAGAGCGTTTTTGATACTACACTAGTGTAAAAACCGCTCTTATATTATGAGACGGAGGGAGTAGTATTTCTCCTAGAAAGAAGGGCTCTCAAAGAAACAAGCGATTGGTATGACCTACCTCTATAGCAGAGCCTATTGTTTGAATAATACGGTCAAAAACACCAGTTCTTTCAACTTCAAATGATCTCCAGTGCAGAAGACACCTGTATATAACGCAAGCCGCAATAGCCCTACCACTGGAGAATCCCAAATCTTGTGATACACACTTGATTAGCAGGTCTTGGTTCTCCTGGAGCATAAAATTCAAATATATATGATGTTAACAAAAAAATATTAATGATGAAAAAGAAATCTCATTAGAAACATAAATGATACAATTTCAGGATCAAAGAAGAAAAAAAGGTACATAACTTGGGAAGATTAAACAAACAAAGGAGTGGTCAACAAGTAGCACACCTGTTGCTTCTCGTTAAGTGATTTTTGAGGCTTCTCCTCGGCCTCAAGCTCTTTGAGATTCAGTGAGATGGGGGTTACATCCTGCACAAAGATATTAACATAGAAAAGTTATTTATTATAGCAGTTACTTTTTGAATTATAAGTCATCTATATGGTTATGTTTCTTTCCACTTACTGGTGATGATTTTACATCCCCATTCGGAGCATTCACAATCTCCGGAGTTCTCAGCTAACAAAGTCAGTTAATTTGACATATTATGTCATTTTGATGAAAATAAGAGTATATTTGTACAGAATGCAAGTGCCAGGGATATGACATACTTGGAAAGGAGACTTGGGATAGGCAGCTAATGATTTTGCAGTAGGAGAAATTGCAACAGCCTGTTGACGAAGCACCTTGTTCTCCGACTCCATGTTAGTTGCTTTCTCTTCCAACCTGATTACATTTTCAAGACAATACTATTAAATAGTTATGCAGAATAAAACAAACACTACTGAACCACTAAACAGAGGTCATCCTTAACAAGCAAAACATTAAAAAAAAGCCAAATGAATCAACAATAACTGGTAGTTCTATTTCGATTGTACCTCTGGGCAGTGTCCTGAAGTTGCTCAATCTTTTTCTCTGCGCCTTCGAATTTCTTCATTAGTTCTTCATTTCTCCGTTCAGCTTCAGCATGTTCTTTCTTTGCAGTCTCTGTGGCTTGCCTTTCAGTTTGCAGCAAAGCCTGTAAAATCAAAATACAGCTTAACTTTGACTTTGTCATACAATAACATGGTTTCCGATTCCAAGCCTGCATCGCCCTTTAGTGCAGAGGCCACGGGGTAATAAAAGCTTCCACTAACTTAAAAATGAACTCACATGTCAATGTTGTCTATGAAAAATGTCCTAACATATGATGACCATGTTTCCAAAACATTAGGGTAAAAGTATGCGTTCTGTTTTACATGGACTGATTCTCCATAATTGTTCAAGACTAACAGATCAAGTACCCGATAAAATAAAACAACCGCATGAGAAGTGTAGAAATAATTCAGCTGACACCATACCTTCAGTTGATCAACTTCAGCTGTTAGCGAGTTAATTTTTTCAGTGTCTTCAACCAATACAGGAGTCTCTTTGATTACTGGAGGTGCTTCTTCAATTGCCTTTCTCGCTGCTTCTCTTTCCTTAGTGGCCATGGTCTTTGCTTCTTCAACTTGAAGCTGTAGGTCATGCAATGTTTCTTGCAGCTTAGCAATTTCCTGAGCTTTTGCTTCCTCAAGGTCAGTCTGCACAAAGGAACATTAAACATAAATCACATGTTATCAACGTTCAAATAGGCCGGTACTATGACCGAAATGAACAAATCACAGGTACCCTTAATCGCTTCTCCAGTCCTAAGCGCCATGTTAACTCTTCAACGCGCTTCTCAAGCTTATCTTTGGCCTCTTTGAGGGCTCCAGTTTCTCTTGCGGCCTGCAGATGATTCATGGATAACACAAAAATGACATATGGGCCATGGTAAAAGCATTGAAAGAATGCAAAGCGTAAGGGGTATTACCATCTTGAGATTTCTGAGCTCTCTTCTTGCAAGCCTTTGTCTCCACGCACACTGGTAAGTAAGAACTGCTCGCTGCATATTCTTGTAATGTGAATAGTCTCTGTGGCAGCGCCATCGAGCCTGTGTTCAAAATGGAATGTTATAAGTTACTTTTATATTAACGAGGCAGGGTAGAGAATTGTGAAATTTTGGAAACTTGATGAACCTCAAGCCAAGAAATGCTTCGTAAAAAATGAAGAATATAACTAATAGCAATTTGATCAAAATAGAACGTACTTGGATATGGACAGCTGCTTTGGTTTCCTTTCTGAATCTGAATTCTTTGCGAGCAGACATTGCCCTTAAGCCAGTTTGCAGCGTGACTGTAGCTGCTTGCAGTAGTAAATAAGATTCGCGTGCTTTGTGACGACGCACATTTTTTTGTATTTTCACTGCTGCTGCTTCTCGCCTCATGCATTCGTACAAATTACGAACCAAGGTCCCTGGGTTACAACAGGGAAAATGAAGAGCACATGAAATCTGTAGAATGCTACAGCAACTCCATTACAGGATATGGCACCAGCATCACTCTGCTCTACATAACCATCGGCTCCCGCACACACACACACACACATATTATAGATAGAGAGAAGGGTGGTACCTCTAACAAAAGATTGTAGATGTGTCGCTGATCTTCTAACCAAAACAAACTGTTTCCGTGCAATATATGTACGCATTAGTCTCTGTATAATTCTTGCTGCTTTCCCTAACACTTCTGCCCTCCGTGCATCCAAATCAGCCATTTGTCCAGCTCTCAGGAATACCTTTGTTTTTCCTACCTGAAAGTCAACCAAATGGACTATATAAGAATTAAGAACGGCTCGAGTCTACGTACAACTTATTTTACATGACAAAATTTCTGAAATTGAAGTAGATAATACAGTCAAATCTACAGCAACAGTGTTTAGCTAAAACAATGAAAAGACTAGTAATGTTGAGAAAAGTGAGTTCATTCAACATGCCAACACGCATGTGCTGCAATCCCACATCTGGAAGACGGATCCTATTTCATTGATGTCAAGATTTTGCCACAGATAGGACAGTAAATAAGGATCACACAGAAGAAACATCTCAGATATTGTTCTTGGAGTTCAATTTCAGAATTATATGTAAATGAAAGAACGTTGAGTTATATAAAGGGAAATTATATTTCAGTTCACCAACATCATCGTGTCGTGCTAAAATGTCCCCTGATTGCAATCCTAAGATAAATGGTAGTACTAAATATCACCAAGTCAGATGAAATGGGTGATGGATCCTAGTAGTAGTTCGGGTTCCATGTCCTACCTGGTAGTTCTCCAACTTCATATTTTCCAGAATCTTTTTGCACGCAATCTTATCGTCGTTACTGGACATAAGAATGTACAAGCAAAAAACATATACTAATCAATAACTTGAAAATAGAATTAAATAACAAATAAATGAGCAGAAGGCTCTATTGTGATTTCTGTGTGAATTGCTTACCTTCCTTCTAGAAGTTCAGGGCCAAGAACACCAAAGCGATTAACAAATTCATAGAATGTTTTTCTTGTGGGGTATCCAGCACAGCTTATCCTGATAGCTTCAAGAACACCCTGCAAAGTAGGTATTAGTTCAACATATGGTAACGATAAGAATAATAAAAGAGTATACGACTCTTACTCCACATCGTAGTTGTTGTATAACATTTGTGTTCTCAAAAATGGCTGGCTTGAGGAGATTGTTTGGCTTCACACATCTAATATAATGGGGTTCAGTAGAGCTCAAGGTCTCCATGAGAGACTGAAGTTGCAGCTGAGAATCAAACAGAAAGAATGTCAACAGAAAGGAAGTCAAGAACACTATAAGGACTAAGGAGAATCAAGATATTTACAATCTCTATTTAAAGGACTGGATCATGAGAAATTATTATTATTTTCGAAGAGTTGACACTTAATAAAGACTTAGGGACTTAGGCACTCATCATAGTCGCATAGACACTTTGAACTTTCTAACTGGCGCTACTAAGTACATGCAAACCGACATTTCTGCCACTAACTCAGGAAGGGAGGAACTATGTAGGGGCTTCATCACACGCTGCAATCAAGGCAACCAAAGGATCAAGTACAACAAATGTATGAAGGGCATCTGAGCAACAATGGACATACAAGATCGTATACAATACAACAAACCTTCCGATAAACAGCACCAATGTAGTGGTACAGATATACACATTTTAAACACACCCACATGCATCAAGTTCTAAGTGTTGTGCAGGTATAGTACTCGATTTATCAAATTACAATATTTTGATGCACATTCCAGATTCAATGTTCACAAGCTTACAAATTTTCATGCACTTAATATTTCAATATAGACCAAATTCATGACATGTACCCATAGGAGTACAGCATATACAGTTAACAGTTTCATAGTCATATGTGCTCAGCTGCTGGCAGTAGACCTGAGAAAAAGTGAACCAGCTCTTCAGGCTTGGCCCAGCCCCAGCCCAGGCCCAGGTTTAGACCGAGCATGGGCAAAAAAATGTTGGGGACAACATCTCTATTAGCCCATCTTGGTACAGTTTTATTCATTTTTGGGTACAGGCCTGCGGATTACCTATCCAACTACCTTAACAGGATAGCCTGGCAGCTCAAGTGCCCCAAATCAAATCAGGCCTAAACCCAGCCAGATCAAAAATTTGACCACCTCTAGTTCAAAGTAACATATTAAATCGCAAAAAAGTCCATCTTGCATGAAAAGGCTGTCAAATCTGCCCAAAACAACTTCATACTGCCAAGTATGACAGCTGCAAGAAATTCGGCAGGGACATGTCCAAGGTTAATACAGATGAGAGTGCAACGTGGATATCATCTTTAACAGTGACAAAGTGACAGTGGCATCCATAGGTTCTTCAGAGTCTAAGATAATCTACCGGCAACTGGTGCTTAATGAATTATACCCTAAATAGCTTCTAAAGAAACGAGGATTTCATTTAACGCAACAAAGTGATATACACCAATAAAAATTAAATCAAGTAGAACTTCACCTTAAAACGTGACCCAATAGATGAAAATTTTGAAGACTTTGATGATTCTTCAGGGAGTGAAGGGAATAAACTAGCTACGAAAGGACATGAAGAAGCATTCAGCAAATCCTGATGTTCCGCCACTACATAATCTTTGTTCTTGTCTAAGAAATGATCAGCCTGGTATGTCACCTGTGGATGATAAAAAAAAGTGCCTAATTAGTAATGGTATTATATTCTATATGAGCAATTGAGCATGCTTATCATTTGATGAAGAAAGCTCACATCGCCGGCATAATGGACGACTGTAAAGTCTGTACGTGAAAGCTTTGGTTTGACGAATCGCTTGTTATTCTTAAATGTTGTATACAGCTTCTGTGCAAATGTCTCATGTGTTGATCTGGGAAACATACTGCACATGATATTGGAAAACATTGTTAAGACACAAGATGTCACACATCAGTTACGACAACACGCAATCATACTAGACATCATGGCAATTGAAGCAATCCATGTTGCTTGCAAGTGGGCTGGAATGGTAACTGGAAGTTCCAAAACATACCATGCTTCATCCAGAAGCGCAATCAATCCACCTTTCTGAAAATAGCAGAAAACATGTTACTGTTATTGTATATAACGAAATATACAGAATACTTGCAATACCAATATGTCCATTCTAGTGTTCATGATCAATACTAATGGTTGTTTAGCCAGCCCTTAGCTCATCATAGAATTACAAGCGTCACAACTTGTTAGTTTGTAAAGGCCAACATGACTACTTTATTTATTTATATCAACGTAAGCCCCTTCACTCCACTACGTTAGAACATTATGAGCATCACAGAACAGGTTAATTTAGCACTAAGCCTCTTCAAAATTTTAAGCACAAACTCTCACCAATCCATTATATAACCCTTAGCTCTTTTCACAGTAAGTTTCACTCCTTGACTCTAAAACCAGACAAAACACTCTGAACTCCTAGTAACGTTACCCATTTTGTCCATTTTAGCAGATGTGACATCTATGATAGCATCCATGTCAGAATATGTTTATGTTACAACATCATAAGGCAAATCGCTTCCTTGATGCTTCATCCCCCCGGCCTCCCACCCAAATTTCACTCTCTCTACCTCCCCCTTCCAACATAGCCGGCCACTGCTGTCCTCTCCTCCCGCACTCCTCCTGCCTCACCCTCCTCCAACCCTCTTTCCCTCCCTCTACATGCCCAATTACCTATGCCTACAGTTGCCCCCTCCTGTGCCCCTACATCGAAGGCTATTGCATTGGCAGCTAAACCATCCGTGGAACCAGCCAATAGGTGGAAGGTAAACGGTATTAAGGGGTAAGAGTGTTGTTCGAAATCCAAGGCGCATATCGATCTACTGAGAATCAAACAATCAAACAATCACACAAGCACAACGACACCAACATTTGTTAACGCGGTACGCCTAACATCAGCTACATCCCCAGGGCATGACTAACGGCGCTCCTTCCAATTGATACCACACATCGGTCACCCAGACACCAGCACATGCCGCCGACTCCCCCGCATACTTTGTGTTATTATGTTGGCATAGGTTACATTACATTATATAGGAGCCTAGGATATAAGTGTCCTACTCGAACATGACTCCATACCCCTATCCACACACCATATGACTCAAAGTCCAGCTGTAACATAACTCACACTAAATTCGGCACGTATTTAACAGGTGTACTTTGTCCAGTTTTAGAATCAAGGGGTGAAACTTAGACTTTGCGAAGAGTTGAGTGTAGAACAAACTAGCCAACTCCCAGATGGAGGAGCCCAAAGGGGTTCCAAATGACAGAACAAAAGTTCCTCTTTTAGCCTAAATTAAGCTATTTCAAGTCATGTTTGTGAAAAGACACATAGAGCAGAAGCAAAACGTCAAGTGCTATCTGTTTATCGTCTACTGAAGCACAATAAATTAGGTCATTCTCCTAAGGACTTCTCATTATTTACAGTGATGAACCGATGATGACAGGATCAGAAACGATATAACCCCAGGGGTAGGGATGTAAACCGGGTCCTGTTTAAGCCCACTTATTGGTCTAACAGTTCAATAAAGTATTTTCCGGTGAAAATGAACTATCAGGCTAACTAAAAGCTAACTAAACGGGCCTTGCGGCACCGTTATGGCGCCATTTACATCCCTACCCAGGGGAACAAACCATCACCTCCCCAACCACCAATTACAGAATGAGAAGGGCTTCTGAAGAATTTCATCCTTTCTGTAATTGACACTCGATCCACCAACTTCACAGGGGAAAACATAAATAACCTAGACAGTTCAACTTTCAGTCTCTATTTGGCTTTCGAAGTCACATCATAACTACCTTGCATTTTGTGTGACCTGTCATAGTACGAAAAATATGAAGAAATAAGCACCTTCTCAATCAAGTCTAGCACATCTTGATTATCAACAAACTCTATGTAACTCCAGTTTATCTCCTCCCTAGTATATTCCTCTTGCTCCATTTTGAACACATGCTGCAAGACAGCATCACATGTTAAATCATGGACAGGAAATATCTATAGAGTAACAACTATGGTCGAAACCAAATTCATGAAGTACCTGATTAAAATGTTGCTGCAGCTTTTCATTTGTATAATTGATGCATAACTGTTCAAAACTGTTCAGAGGACCATTTGTTTTAGCACATTCTGTGAATTGGATCGTTCAAAAAGTTGGAAAAACACTAACCTGTTAATTTTGAAACTCTCAAATCCATAGATATCAAGAACACCAATCAGTTGTTTAGAGTTTGGGTCCTGTCCAATGGAGACATTAATTTTTTCCACGATCCTGTGCATACAGGATCACAGTTAAAATGTAAAATGTCAAGATTGAGAAGTAAAAAAGAAAATCTAATTAGAGTTTTCTGCCAGAGGATCATTACCAATCAAACAATCGGGAGTATATTGTTTTGGCTAATGCATCTCTGCTAGCAAGTGCCGACTCAGGATCAAGTGTTCTAGTAATTATTTCTTCAGGAGTAACTATTTCTCGTGTTATCAGTGCCTTCTCCAAATTATTGCAATCGCACCTGCCAGAAACTTAGCAGTCAGCATTTTGGTTTATGGTCACAATGAACATATAGAAAATAGAACGTACAAAACATTATTTGAAGGGAGGTAATTTACTCACTCCAATAGCTCTGACGCAGTGTTAAGGTGAAACCTCGAGTTATCATCCTGAATCACAGATGAATCAACTTCTTTTCCCTTGGCGAAATTTATATTTCCAATATGAAGTACAGCTGCTACAACCCGGAATATAGCTTCCTGTAAAATAAATTAACAATGGTGTTGGTCCTTATTCCTAAAACTAGTATTTTAATAGCTTTAGTATAACATGAAACAAACCTGTTCTTCCTCATTGATTCCAACTATGTCCATGGCCCTCCGTGTTGCTAAATACTCTTCCGCGTCATTAATTCCTTCGACCTCAATACAGCTTGACTGATTGAGGTAGTGAAAAGATCTAGCATCAGCCAACTTATACCTTTGGGTATCCTGCAAATTACAGAAAGCCGTAATAAGAAGTGGACCTTTTGTACTACATTAAATTCCATATCCAAAAGGCAAATAATCAGATAGTAACAGTGAGTCAATGTGAAAACCTACCTCAGGTGGTGCCGCACAAAGAAAATAGAAGCAATGATAATTTCTTTCCGGAGTATTTATTTGGCATACGCGGGATCTTTCCAGCAAGTAAGTTCTTATAGCAGCTCCCGAGATTCGTCCAGTCTTGTCAAATTGGATCTCCACAAACTTGCCAAAGCGACTTCACCATGAATTACAAACAAATGAGAATGCCAAACAATCAGCTGGTGATATTCAAATAAAGGGAAGAAACAAATCTACCGAAGGAAAATAAAAGAAAAGGAATCATGCAAACCATTACCTCGAGTTATTGTTCCTCACAGTTTTTGCGTTACCAAAAGCTTCAAGGACTGGATTTGACTGAAATATTATTGGATATAAGACAATCAACCAATGCGTATGTTTTCCATTTGAAAGCTACAATTTGTAAGCAATAAGGAGAAGAGTTGAATGCCCTTGCCTCTAGAACTTGTTGCTCTACAGTTCGCCCTTCTACTCCAGATCGTCCACCTAAGTGTGCTAGATATCTCATAAGCATCTTTGTTGTTTCAGTCTTGCCAGCACCACTTTCACCACTGACTAAAATAGAGTTGTTTTTCCCTTCATTTATCATTTCCCTGGTTTCCCACATTAATAAATCACATAAGGGTAATGCAGGGGTATTGATACTGGATCATGCATGGTTATCTATATGAATACTATACAGCAGGAATTCACCTATAAGCAACGTCAGCAATTGCAAAGACGTGTGGACTCAGCTCCCCAAAATCTGCACCCTTGTATTGTTCCATCATGTGGGTATCATAAAGATGCGGTAATCTTTGAAACGGATTTACCGCAATCAAAATGCTACCAGTGTAAGTCTGTGAATGCAAAAGAATGGTTATTATTTGCATTGCAAGTTATGCAATTGATTAAACACATGACATTTACCCAAGAGATAATGAACTCACATATATTTCATTCAGTTCATAACGCGTAGCAAGATTCTGTAGAACTCCAGGCTCGTGTAAGTATGATAATCTTGTCATATCATCCACTCCTCCTGGTGGAGCTTCCATATCCTTGGGAAAAACTTTTGATCTGTCTGTAGTAACCTGTGCAAAAGCATTGTAATGTATTCACAATCCATTTCCTGTCAAAAAGATAAAACCGAAAGCCCTAGCCATAACATGTGTAAAATAGTGAACAGTCAACAGCGCCATGAAGTTCTTTTTGCAGCCTAATATCCCTTTTCTAGATTAAAACAGAGCAGGATAATACCATTCAGGGAGGTTAAGAAGAATATACTAAGAAAACTATGCCTTCATAATATGAATTCATATTCATAACAAGATAAAGATCTACAGAATGCATAAGAAATTGAAAAGACTACCTTTTTCCCATTTGATGTCTGCACATGAACTTCGTTGTTTTTTATGCTGACAACCTCGCCATCTATCCATGCTAGAGTTGGATCCTCCACCCAAACATGAGAACCAACAATGATGTTAGCTGGAGTTCCCTGCAAAACGAAATGATGCAGTAATCAGAGAGATGTCAAGGCATGGCAGAATTATGAGTATCCTGAGATTTAATGGGTAATCTACTCTGCCTTCCGCACTCGTGCCAGTGAATTGTGACATATCTTGTTGAATTGACATACATGTTTGGTGAGAGTATGGATAAGAAAATAATATGTTGTACTCCTCGCTATTTCTCTCACGGGGGTGGGTAGCTAAAAAATTACCCACCTATTTTGAACATGCAGGGTGAGGAGTATTAGATTCATGCACCAACCAGTACACTCACTCTTAAGCTGTTAAGGGAAGGTGAGCAATATATTCATACTTAAACACTCTCTATAGTGTCTAGGCTCCTCCAAATTTATGTAGTCATCCAAGCTGAGGACACAATTATATTTCCCTAGAATTCATGGTTCTAACGTGGACTCAAACTGGGACACTGCTATTTTCTCATAAAATTGTGCCAGCGGGACCTCAAACTCAGGACCTCGATATTGAGTTTCATGCACCGAACATTTTACCTACAAGCTTAGCTGCTATGGGAAGGTGGCAATATTCATACTTCAACAGGTTATTTCGTTGGGGCCAGATTCTAACTATGTAGATTAATTATATTTTGATATCAAGGGTATTACGTGTAAAACAAATACAAACACACATTAATTGGTTGAGACACTTCAAATGTAGGAATTCCTAAACAACTTTAGTTTGAGCTTCGCTAACAGAAATCAGTTCAAAGCTCGATCGTCCATTTTACGGAGACAATAGAGCCTAAAAGCACATAACCCCCAAAATGCGCATTGACATATGAAAAGTATGGCTCCATTTCCAGCACCAACATCAATTGTACACATAGAGAAGTGCCATATAAGGTAAAGCATTAGAACTTGTTTCGCACTAACGTATCAACAGAGGGGTGGGGGTACTTTATTCCGCATCCATCACATTACTGCTGAAGAAACTTTGCTGCAAATGAGAGCTAGGGTAATAACTGATGGCATCTGTGTCGTTCGCGGGAGATGGCCTTTTGGCTATGAAGTGAACTAAGAATAGCAAGGCCCTGACTAATTACAGCAAATAATTCACCACCAAAAAATACTAGCTAGCTACACAGATTTTAGTGAAAACAAGCTCCTCCGGAAGTGGCTCACTAAGCAAGTTAGCAAAGACTAAAAATAGGGCCAAGGTAAGCTCAATACTTGTAAGTCTACTGTGGGCAATGGCACATCATGTTACCAAAAAAAAAAGGAAAAAGCACTAGGCTAGTAAACCTATCAATTTGGATGCCCGAATCCTCCAGAACTCATCCAAGGCTTTGGGACCAATCCAAAACTTGGAACCCTAGTAAAATATGATTCGATCCGCAGGTACTTGAAGCAAAGCACACGGCACCTAAGCTAGTAATTAGGAAAGCAAAATTAGTCCAAACACGTATACGATCCGGAACAGTACCATGGGCAGATCAGGCTAGGATCGGAGGGGACCACGAATTCCTCAGCTCCGGTAGAGGGATCCCGCCGCCCGAGTGGTCGGCGGCCTTCAGGTCTGCCAATTGGACTGGCTCCGCCCGGCCGCCTCCCCGCTTCGTACCTACCCCTTTGCTAGCTGTTGCTGTAACTTGTCGGCTTCCTCCGCCCCTATCCCTTCACTTGTATGCGATTCACGCAGTTTGCTTCGTGATTGCTAGGACCGCAAGTGGCTTCGCCCTCGACGATGACGGCGCGGCGGCTTCGTGCGTCGCCGTCGCGACGGCGAGTTGGGGAGGGAGAGGGAGGGCAGAAATGGTAATTACGCGCTGTTCTAGTTTTCTTCCGTTTGAAACAACCGAGGAATTCTGCTCTTGTCCTGAAATGCGCTGTTTCCGGATGGCTAGGCAGTTAAATGTTTGCATTTCATTGCTTCAAGGGCCTGTAGCTTAGTCAATTTTCTTCAAGGCCCTTGTAGCATTTACATTTTCGTCCTCTAGAAAACTGAACCTTCAAGTGTTACCATATATTGTTTCTAACCTCACCATGTAACTCTCTCTTTCAATCGCAATGAAATCAGTCTTCACTGCCTTGGTCAAAAACTTGTTGAAACCATATGGACATAATCATTTGGTCAGAGGGGTCTGAGTGGGGATACATGCAACTTGCATGTGCCACCTACTGTTTGCTAACGATTCCTTGGTATTCACATTAACATCGAAGAGGGGGCAAAGAGACTACAGGAGATACTGGAGATTTATAGAAGGGATTCTTGTCCGCTAGTAAACAAGGAGAAGTGGGCGTATTTTATAGTGCCAATTACACATGCGATATGAAGGCAAAAATACTTGGGTCTGCCAACCTCTTTGAGAAGATATACTGATCAATTTGAACTCATCGTGGCAAAGATAAAAGAATAAAGATTGGGGTTGCCCGAGATTACTTAGTAGTGCGGGCCGAGAGGTGATGATTAAGTCGGTCTTTCCAGCAATTCCAACGTATTCGATGAGTTGTTTTATGTTGCCTAAAGGAATGAGTAAGAAAATAACAGTCGCAAATGGTAAGGTTTCGGTGGGGAGGCGATGAAACTAAACAAAAAATGCTAAATCCAAGGGGGGTATGAGTTTCAAAGATTTCTAATTATTCACTCAAGCCATGTTAGCCAAACAGGGATGGAGGTTGATAAAATAACCTCAGTATGTGCAAGAGTGTTGCGGGGCAAATATTTCCATCAAGAAGACTTCATATCAACTAGAAGCGGGAGGAACACCTCTCTACCTAGAGGTTTATACTTCATGGTAGGGAAGCCCTTCGGGGCGGCTTAATCAATAGGGCGAGAGATGGCTCAACAATTCATGACTGGGAAGACCCATGGATCCTTGACAATTATAGTAAGAAGCCCATTCTCAATCTCGCGGATGCTAGCATCATGATGATGGAAGAATTCTTAGATGAAGCATAGAATTGAATCGAGAGAAGATTCTTGTAAACTTCATGAAGCTCAATGTGGATGCCATATGTGAGATTCCAGTAGAGATGTTCGCAATGATTTTGGTCATGGGAGCCAGAAAAAGGAGGGTGGTTTTATGTTCGTTTTGCGTATATACTGTTGCTTACAGCTAAACAGCAAAGGATCAAGCCACCACACCTACAACTGAACACAGCTACTAAAAGCTCTTATTGTGTATGGGAGTGCCAAAAAAATACACAATGTTTGTTGGAGAGTTATGCACAATGTAATTCCATGTCGAGAGATTATACGTGATTGCCGCCATATTGAGAGAAAATTCCCTTATGTGAAATATACGGTGGTAAAGAGAGGATACTGCTTGCACGGTTTGAATGTACTTGGGAGAAAGTGTCCTGGCATGAGTTAAAGAACATAAACATCCCAGGTTTACATCTTGAGACTTGGCCAATTGATTTAATTGAGGGGGAGCAAGTAATGGAGGGGGCGTGTATGATTTTATGTGGATGTTGGGCGGTGTGGACTGAAAGAAACGTCAGAAGGCGTGTAGAGATAGGGTGGTCAGTGTCAATAACAGTTAAATGGACTATTGACACACTCGTTGATCTGGTGAAATCGACAGCTGAAAGCATAAGGATTAACCGATGCAACTAAAAAATGGAAACCTCCTCGTGAGGGCATGGTGAAAGTGAATGTTGATACTAGCTTCAGGGACACGTGCGATCATGGGGGTACGGGTGTGGTTGCTCGAAATAGGGACCTAATGTGGGCACAAGCTCACTAGTATGAGCACATTGCTAATCCAAGGGTGATAGAAGCGTATGCTATTTGGTGATGGAATTCGCCTTGCCACAGATTTAAGGCTACAACCAGTCATGCTAGAGAGTAATGTGCAAGAGGTCGTCCGAGTGCTAAATGTCAGAAAGTTTCAAAGGTCATAGCTAGCACCCATATGCCAAGAGATTCTAGAATTAAGTCAGAGATCTGATCAATTTGAGCTTGTCCATGTCGGATGCCAAGCTAATTTTTTCATAAAGGACGCTTTTGTTATTTCAAAATATAGCATCAAGCTGATACAAAATATTATGAGTAGCACCCGATCTCTGCATAATTAGGATGCACACAGCCAAACATCAAAAGTCTAACAATAGGAAATGTAACATAATCGACAAATCGGCAACAGTAGTCCTATAGACCGACATTATGCCTATGTCAAAAGTGTTGGTGGATCGGTCCGAAGGTTATGCTGTCACCCTTGAAAAAAAAACCTCTGTAGTCGCATGCTTCAACCGCTACACACCGTCTTAAACAGCGGTTGGTACTACGATCGTTGTAGCGTAGACTACGTATGAAGCGAGTGTCAGACATCTTTGTGCCGAACATCCAAATGAGAATAGGTGAAGATGCCTTTGGATTAGTATATTCCAACTTTCCCATCTAAATGTATCTCGAATGATGTATTGTCCATGAGTAATAAGGAATGAAAGGTTTGTGATTCTCAAAAAAGGTGAAAATGACATATTATGTGACACGATAACTTTTCGACTGTCTACTACAAGTTGTGCCCGGCTCCAGCGAGGGAGGGGCGACGGTGGTGGCGCGCCTTCGGCTCGCTTCAGCGCTTGTAGTCATCGCCAGATGGTCTACGGATCTGGATGCATTTTTTATTATTTCTAATGTTCGTTGTACTATCATGATTGAATATGAATAGATTGAAAGATTCTCGTAAAAAAAAGCCAACATATTATTAGATGCAAATTCTATTTTTCTACCGATAAATTGTCTTGTCTGTTACGGTCCCTCTACAGTATTTTCAATTTCACGTAATAGTGTTTTTGAACGTAATTCATTTGTGTACACAACTAGTGTTTCTTTTTTCAAGAAACTTCCAATCTATTTATCTTCAATCATAACAGTACAAAGAACAATATAGGTAATAAAAATTACAACCATGTTCGTGGACCACCTAACGACGACTACAAACACTGTATCGACCCGAAGGCGCGCCGTCGTCACCGCCCCTCCCTCACTGGAGACAGGCAAACCTTATTATAGTAGTCAGTCGGGAAGTCGTCGTGTTAAGGCTCCATAGGACCAACGCACCAGAGCAGCAACCATCGCCGATGAAGGAAGTCGTAGATCAGAAGGATCAAACATGTAAACACTCAAACGAAGAAGAGCGAAGACCGGATCCAAACAGACCCCACTGAAGACCAGCACCGACCGAATCCCGGAATCCCGCGAGATTCGACGGAGACACACCTCCACACGCCCTCCGACGATGCTAGACGCACCATCGGGGTGTGGGTAGAGCGTGGGAGACATTAATCCTACCAAGGGACATCGCCGTCGCCACACAGTCCCAACCAAGACGCTGAATCTAACAAGAACGAGAACAGGGTCCCTCCCGTCTGTGGGGGGCCGAGATCCTCCCCACCTCCATGGCCCAGAGGCCATCGGAGATGGGACGGACCGTCCGGCGATGCTGACGGGAGGAGAAGGGGCTTTTCTTGTGGATGAGGAAAGAGATATGCTTTTGAGGTTCCAGGTTCTATTTTTAGTTTTCCACAACTAGTATTTCAACCGTTAATACTTATCATGATAAGGAAATTATTGTCTTCTGGAGGATGACATACAAAAAGCGATATGTAATATAATTCTCATTGAAAGGAAAAAAACTAGCTCCACCATGCGGTTCGATCTTTGGCACTAACATCCAAAGGTGGCCCCGTTCAAAAAAAACATCCAAAGGTGGCAAGCAAAAGAATAAAATGAAACAAAGGTTCGGTGACAATAGTTGCAATTTTGTGATCAACTTCCAAAAGGCAATGGGTGCTATATTTTGCTATCGGCGGCTGCGTGCTGCATTGCTTTCCCCATCATGAGATTGCCTATCCGCGTATCGCGTGGCACAGGTTGCCCGTGCGGCAGGAAAGAAAAAAGACGGCACTCGGTTTGGGCGGTGGAGCCGGAGCTGGTTTTGAGGTTAGCCCATCTACATCTGGGCGGCTTAAACCCGCCTCAAACATCCGGACGGATGATTCGATCAGTGACCATGTAGAATAGTATTATACAACTCTCGATATTCCCCCTCCCTCCCCGAACCCCGTGTCCCTCTCTGAGGCGACGCTGGGGGAACCCTATCCGCCCCGCCGCCGGCGCCCCCTTTCCCGCCTCCCTCCCTCGCCGCCGCCGTGGTTCGCTGCATGGCAAAGCCCTGGCAGTGCCGGCGATGGCGGGGCATCTCCCCGGCGCAGCGCCCCTCCCTCCCCCAACGACGGCTCGGATCTGGCCGGTGGTGCCCTTGGCGGCGTGGCGCGGTGGAGGCACGGTGGCGTCCCTGCTCGGCGCCGGTGGTGGCGGGGCGCCTGCTGCCGGTGGTGCTGCCTCGACGGCTGGTGCAGCCTGGGGCCTGGGATCCACCTTGGCTGGATCTGGGTGGCGGGGCTCGGGGCGGTGACCGCTATTAGGCGTGGCATGGTGTTCCCGTGGCTCTGCTGCTGGTGGGCGCCATGGTGGCATTGGCGGAGGTGGTGTCCTCAGCGAGGTGGTGTGCACGACAGGAGGCGTGGTGGAGAGGCGGTCCTGGCGAAGACGGACAGCGGTGAGGTGGTGGCGGACGGATGCGTCGGCATGCTGGAGGAGATGGCGCGAGCCACCGGCCAGGTTTGGCGGCGGCGTTGCGATGGCTCTGCTAGGAGGGAGTTTCCTGGTGAGCAGCGAGCGCCCGGCCACCTGTGGTCTGTGTGGTGAGCGATGATGCTCTTGCGGTGGCGCCGGCGCGAGCCTGTTCGGGTCCGATCTGGGCCCTTGGTGCTGGGGACGTGGCAAGGCCGTCCCTTGGAACAGGTGACGGCCGTCGTGGGCGGTCCTGGCCCTTGCTGGAGGGGCAGAGTGGCTGTTGTTCTTCAGCTAGGTGGAGGTGTTGGTTGCACTGCGGTTCTCTTTGTCGTGTGATCTTTGGCTTTGCGGGTACAATGGTGATGTGTTGCGGTGGCGGCGGTGCGAGGCTATTTGGACAGTGCTGCCCAATTCCTTCGTGGTGTGGTGAGGTGCAACAATCGGATGAAAATCTGCTCGGCATTTGCCGGGCCGGCAGCGATGGCTCCCGCGGGCGTCGTGCCCCTCCTTGGAGGCGTCGCCGAGGTGTGCTTGCATTTTCCCCCGCCCGTATAGAGTTGGTGTTGTCTCCGGGTGAAAGCCTCGATTCGGTGTTGGATCGGCATGATGGCAGCATCCTCGATGTCGCTCCTCTGTTGGGAGCATCGTGTTTGGAGACATGGCTTGGTTCCTTCTAGCTTTCCTCCGGTGTTCGCCGTGGTCCTATTTTGAGCTCCGGCGGCGCTATGTACACCCATCGACAGTGCCTTCAAGATGGTGTCTTCCTCGGTTCTGATCAAGTCCTGCCATTCACCAGCCACCTCCTCTTAGGCATCAAGGGTGATTGGTGCGTCAACGAGCGAAGTCCAGGGGGAGTTGGTGGTCTTCGGAGGTGCCCGTCTTTGGTTGAGATGCGGTGTTGTTCTCTGTTAGGATAGGCCCTGTTGCTTGTAGTTTTGTGTGGTCGGAGGGTGTTTTGGGTCTTACCCGGTTGTGGTGTCCATGCTATGCTCGCTTTTCGCAGCGAGTTGTAGTTCTCTTGTAATTGTATTTCTGCCTTCTATAAAGCTATGGTACGTCTAGGCGTACTCTCGAAAAAAAAAACTCTCGATATTCATTGGGTGCATATAAACATGTATATATAGTACAAGGGGTAGCCATATCCTCAACTATACACAAGGAGGAAGGCTTGTGGTACAAGTAATACACATGCAAAATACATATACTCAACACCACCCCGCAGTCGAAGCGGCGCCATTGGTGACGCAAAGACTGGACCGAAACTCCTCGAAAGACGCCGTAGGAAAGCCCTTAGTCATGATATCTGCAAATTGTTGGGAGGTGGGCACATGTAAGACACGTATATGACCAAGAGCCACCTGTTCCCGAACAAAAATGAATATCAAGCTCAATGTTCTTAGTACGACGATGATGGACCGGGTTGGCGGAGAGGTAGATGGCGGAGACGTTGTCACAGTAGACCACCATGGCCCTGTCGATAGGACACGAGAGCTCAAGAAGGCGCTGGCGAAGCCAAGAGCACTCGGTGATGACATTAGCCACCATGCGATACTCAGCCTCAGCACTAGAGCGAGAGACCGTACGTTGCCGCTTGGACGATCACGAAATAAGTGATGGACCAAGGAAGACACAATATCCCAAAGTGGAACGTCATGTATCAGGGCAGCCGACCCAGTCGGCGTCGGAGTAGGAAGTGATGTCGGTGGCGATGGAGGCGGACAGCGTGATGCCAAGATCCATAGTGCCATGGATATACCGAAGAACCCGCTTCACCGAAGTCCAGTGAGCCACGCTCTTTTTTCAACACAGCTCGTAGACCGAGTTGTTCGATCCTCACGTCCGTTTTCTACAAATCAACCTGAGTCTCGGGGGCTAGTGCGATCAGCAGGTTTTTCATACTATGAATGAGGAGAAAATCAATCCTCAAGTTGATTTCTTTTAAATCAACTTAGGTCTTGGGGGCTACTGTACACGACGGTTTTTGTCGCTCCGACCTGCAGTCTATCATCTTCCTCTAAAAACTACACCTCAGAACTGACTATCAGAAAATTCAAATGTTAGTCCATGGAGCGCCTCAGGCTTGGAGGGCGAGGGGCACCTTGAGGGCTATTGGCTATCCTATCATACTAAAATACATAAAGAGCATGATGACATACCTCCATGCCTCCCGCAAAGCCGATGAGCATGTCCAGAACTAAGTCCCCAGGGAACTTTAATCTGTTTCGGACGGTGTGGAGACGCGTTCGCTGGTGGCCTACTTTGGAGGGCGCCACCGGTACATCGGTGGCCTACTTTGGTATGATGACCATGTGGGGATTGGTTGCAATCACCAAGGAAGGAGGAGGAGTGGTGCCCTGGGTGCTCAGCCCGGTGGTCGTCATCTCAGGAGCGCCGGATTGGAGGAGGTAGGTGGGATGTCCTACTCCTCCTCGCGGCGAACCGGAGAGTGTGATTCTCTCTGGATATTCTCTTCGTCACCCACCACTGAGGTATCTACCTCAACAATGAGAGTGTGGTTCCCAACCGCCCACGTCGGATGCGAGTGATGAAAGGACTGTGCTGTCCCTCGTGAATCTGAGTTGTCACGGGTGAAGGAGCTTGCGCCACGGGCGTGGCGATAAGGACCCCCGTATTGGTACAATGGTGGAGTCCAAATACAGGCCGGCCACATCGGCCTCAAAGGACTGAGGCGCTATGCTAATGGCAAAAATTCATATACAGACTTGAAAAAGGGTCGAACCTTTCAAAAAACCAGGGCGACTTACAGTTCCGGCTCAGGCCTTGGTCGAGGAGGGCGGTCCTTAGGCCAGGAGGTGGCCACAGGCTCCTGCGTCTAGGTAGGGGCCGGAACGACAATCACCTTGGCTGGGCTCGTTGTCTGGTCATTTTGCCTCCTCGGTGTTTCTCCAGCTAATGGAGTCAAATCCAGGAGATCTAGGGTAGGGGTCCCGAGCTGGTAGCCTTGGCACTATGGTAACAGGGACAAGGTTTTACCCAAGTTTGGGCTCTCTCGAAGAGATAATACCCTACGTCATGCTTTGATTGTATTGATTTGGACGGACTACAAGTTACAAGTCGGTCTACCGCGAGATCGTGTGTGTATGGGAGTTGTCGTCTATGGTCCTAACCCCTCGACTTATATAGATATCAGGGGTGCCTAGGGTTACACATAGGTTGGTTACATCCAAGTATAAACGTGTCGAAGATCGCCTCTAAGTCTTAGAGTATGTGCCAAGTCTTCAAAAGATTCCATCTTGGTACTCCTAGGCCCGATGAATGTGGCCCACTGGTTGACAATCTTTGGTGGTCCTCGGCCCGACCCATATGTCTGGGAGCCGACATGGTTAGCACCCCCTATTCTAAGACACCATCAGTAGCCCGTGAACCGGTCTTTAAGTCGAGGATTCTCCTCAGTCATCGGCCTTGCAAGCTGGTTCAATAAGTATTTATCCGTTACCGAGGAATTTCTCATACCACAAGTTTGCGAGGAACCTCTTAACATCTCCTTGCTTGCCTTCCATCAAAAGATTCTGATTATATCCGATGAGAGCCTTATATCCGAGGGTCCTTTCCTGCACAGAGCAACCTTAACGGCGAAGCTTTCCCACGCCTGGACAAGTAAGATGATTCAGTCATACTCTGACAGCCTTGACCAATCCGAACCGCCACCACACACTGTAGAGTCATGCAGTCTTTTCAGACATCATCATAGCATGCTGGCGCAGCTCGAGGCCACTTCCATTGGCATGTCCAATCAATAAAGAGATCGTGCTTTAGTTTTGCAGTAGCATTATCAATAAACTCCTTGATTCGCGCACGCTTAACGCATGACGCTGATACATCTCCATCGTATCTATAATTTTTGATTGTTTCATGCCAATATTATACAACTTTCACATATTTTTGGCAACTTTTTATATGATTTATTGGACTAACCTATTGATCCAGTGCCCAGTGCCAGTTCCTATTTGTTGCATGTTTTTTGTTTCACAGAAAATCCATATCAAACAAAGTCCAAACACGATAAAAATTTACGAAGAATTATTTTGGAATATTTATGATTTTTGGGAGGTGGAATCAACGCAAATGGGGGCCCACAGTGACCACAACCCACCAGGGCGCACCGGGCACCCCCTGGCGCGCCAAGGTATCTTATGCCCTCCTCGAATGTCGGTTGGGGCCCTTCTTCTGGCGCAAGAAAGATAATTTATGGAAAAAAAATTGTGTAAAAATTTCAGCGCAATCGGAGTTACGGATCTCCGGGAATTTAAGAAACGGTGAAGGGCCAGATCTGGGGAACGCGAAACAAAAGAGAACAGAGAGGGAGATCCAATCTCAGAGGGGCTCCTGCCCCCCGCTGCCATGGAGGCCATGGACCAGAGGGGGAACTCTCCTCCCATCTAGGGGGGAGGCCAAGGAAGAAGAAGAAGAGGGGGGCTCTCTCCCCCTCTCTCCCGGTGGCGCTGGAGTGCCGCCGGGGCAAGGATCGTGACGGCGATCTACATCAACAATCTTGCTACCGTCAACACCAACTCTCTCCCCCTCTATGCAGCGGTGTAACATCCTTTCTACCTGTTGTAATCTCTACTTAAACATGGTGCTCAACTCCATATATTATTTCCCAATGATCTATGGTTATCCTATAATGTTTGAGGAGATCCGTTTTGTCCTATGGGTTAATCGTGATCTTGGTTGGTATGATGGTATATTTTATTTATGGTGCTGTCCTACGGTGCCCTCCGTGTCGCGCAAACGGAGGGGCCCCCGCTGTAGGGTGTTGCAATATGTTCATGGTTTGCTTATTGTCGGTGTTGCGGGGGTGACAGCAGCCTAAACGCGGATAAGTGGGTTATGGCGTATGGGAGTAAAGAGGACTTGATACTTAATGCTATGGTTGGGTTTCACGACCTTAATGATCTTTAGTAGTTGCGGATGCTTGCTAGAGTTCCAATCATAAGTGCATATGATCCAAGTAGAGAAAGTATGTTAGCTCATGCCTCTCCCTCATGTAAAATTGCAAGAATGATTACCGGTACTTGTTATCGATTGCCTTGGGACAAATGACTTTCTTGTTGACAAAAGCTATCTACTTTTATTACCTTGCACTTTATTCGTAGTTTTATTCTCGCAAAGTACTCGTAGTTTTATTCTTGCAAAATAGTTTCATACTTGTTTTAGGTAAAGCAAACGTCAAGTGTGCGTAGAGTTGTATCGGTGGTCGATAGAACTTGAGGGAATATTTGTTCTGCCTTTAGCTCCTCGTTGGGTTCGACACTCTTATTTATCGAAGAAGGCTACAAATGATCCCCTACACTTGTGGGTTATCAAGACCTTTTTCTGGCGCCATTGCCGGGGAGCAATAGCGTGGGGTGAATATTCTCGTGTGTGCTTGTTTACTTTATCACTAAGTAGTTTTTATTTTCTGTTCTAAGTTGTTCTCTATCTTTAGTTATGGATATGGAACATGAAATACCAAAAAAATAGTTGTACTTGCTACTCATGGAGATGGGGAACCTCCTAAAACCCTCGATGCTCGTTATGTGAAAAATATTATGCAATACTTTGATAATCCTGAGAAAACCCCATTCAACTTGATAATGGGAGACACGTTGGATCAACGTGAATACTTTAGGGATTATCGCTTGACACAAAAAGGGAAATTATTATGGGGTCAAATTCATATGTTGAAATGGTATGCTTGGAATCTATGCTCTAGATATGATTATACTTGTTGCTCTAGGATGAATGCTCCACACCTTCCCTTTTCATGCAAATTTAACGATAATGAAACATTGGCTTCTTATGCTAATGGTAGATATGATTACTATGATGTGGAAAGAATAGAAGAATTCGTTGCTTTTAAGGGTGCTTATGAAATTGAATCTTTGTTTGAAAAGTATGAAGATTTTGATGATTCAGTTTATAGACCCGAAAATTTTGCCATCCTTAAATATTGCTATGAAAATTATAAATACAATTCCGATATTGATATATTTATTGAGAAAGTCTCCGTGTTCCAAGAAGAGACTAATATTTTGCAGGAGTCTATGGAAGAAGAAATTGATGAAACTGTGAGCTCATTGGATGAAAAAGATGATGAGGAGAGCGAAGAACAAAAGGAGGAAGAGCGGATTAGCTACCCGTGCCCACCTTCTAATGAGAGTAACTCTTCAACTCATACATTATTTAATTTCCCTTCATGCTTACCGAAGGATGAATGCTATGATAATTGCTATGATCCCGTTGATTCTTTTGAAATATCCCTTTTTGATGAACTTGATGCTTGTGACCAAGATGCCAATATGAATTATGCTTATGAAGATGAACTTGCTATAGTTCCTTATGCTAAGAATGAAATTGCTGCTATTGCACCCACACATGATAGTCCTATTATCCTTTTGAATTCTCCAAACTACACTATACCGAAGAAGGTTGCACTTATTAAGGATTACATTGATGGGTTGCCTTTTACTGTTGCACATGATAATTTTGATGAATGTAATATGCATGTGCTTGCTGCTCCTACTTGCAATTATTATGAAAGATGAACTACATCTCCGCCTCTCTATGTTTCCAACACGATAAAATTGCAAGAAACTGCTTATGCTATGTATTGGCCTTTACTTGATGTGCATGAATTGTTCTTGTATGACATGCCGATGCATAGGAAGAGAGTTAGACTTCATCATTTCATGATATATGTTGCTTTGTGCTCACTACTAAATGCCAAATCATTGTTAATTAAAATTGGCTTTGATATACCTTGGGATCCGGGTGGATTCATTACTTGAGCACTTTATGCCTAGCTTAATGGCTTTAAAGAAAGCGCTGCCAGGGAGACAACCCGGAAGTTTTAGAGAGTCATTTATTTCTGTTGAGTGCTTTTATAAAGTTTAAAAACAAAAAAATATAGAGGGGAACTTAAAAACTTTTTCACAAAAGAGAAGCGATTGGAAGTTGTGCATTGGAGAAGTGAGGGTCGACCTTTAACACTTGTGTTCATGCTCATGGAAACAATGTAGAATTTATCATGGAGATTCTCACAAAAATAATTATCCCCTTGTACAATTCCATTGTATTATAAAAATAATGTGCCAAGATTTGCCTTTAGGATGATTAGATTGCTTGTTGGTATGTGCGGTGCAGAAACAGAAACTTTGGCTGTAGTGTGTGATTTTACATTTTTTACTGGAACGTCAAAAGCTTATGAAACTTTTTTCACAGTCTTGCTATACAAATTTTTTATTTTTTTCCTAATGTTTCAGAATTTTTGGAGTACCATAAGTATGGTAGGTGTTCAGATTACTACAGACTATCTTGTTTAAGACAGATTCTGTTTTTGATGCATTGTTTTGCTTGTTTTGATGAAACTATCGATTTTTATCTGTGGTATAAGCCATGGAAAAGTTATATTACAGTAGATACAATGCAAAAATAAAATATGAATTGGTTTTCAATAGTACTTAGAGTAGTGATTTGCATTATTATACTAACGGATCTTACCGAGGTTTCTGTTGAGTTTTGTGTGGATGAAGTGATCAAAGATCGAGGAGGTCTCGATATGAGAAGAAGGAGGAGAGGCAAGAGCTCAAGCTTGGGGATGTACAAGGAACCCCAAGTAAATATTCAAGGATAGTCAAGCGTCTAAGCTTGGGGATGCCCTGGAAGGCATCCCATCTTTCTTCAACAAGTATCGGTATGTTTTCGTCTTCGTTTCGTTCACGTGATATGTGTAAATCTTGGAGCGTCTTTTGTGTGTATTTTTCACTTTTTCTTTTATGCACCATGCTGGTATGAGATAGTCCATGGTTGATTTATAGAATGCTCATTGCACTTCACTTATATATTTTGAGTATGGCTTTATAGAATGCTTCATGTGCTTCACTTATATCATTTGAAGTTTGGATTGCCTGTTTCTCTTCACATAGAAAATTGTTATTTGTAGAATGCTCTTTTGCTTCACTTATACTTATTAGAGCATGGTCTTTTGTATAAAGAATTAAACTCTCATGCTTCACTTATATCTATTTAGAGAGTCAACATGAATTGGTCAATTGCATGGTTAGTCATAAAATCCTACATAAAACTTGTGGATCACTGAATATGATATGTTTGATTCCTTGCAATAGTTTTGCGATATAGAGATGGTAATATGTGGGAGGTACTAGTAAACGGTTGTGGTTAGTAAGAATATTGGTGTTAAGGTTTGTGATTCCCGAAGCATGCACGTATAGTCTCTCGTTATGCTATGAAGTTGGAGCATGATTTATTATTGATTGTCTTCCTTATGAGTGGCGGTCGGGGACGAGCGATGGTCTTTTCCAACCAATCTATCCCCCTAGGGGCATGCGTAGTAGTACTTTGCTTCGAGGGCTAATAAACTTTTGCAATAAGTATATGAGTTCTTTATGACTAATGTGAGTCCATGGATTATACGCACTCTTACCTTTTTGCAATTTGCTAGCCTCTACGGTACCGTGCATTGCCCTTTCTCACCTCGAGATGTGGTGCAAACTTCGCATGTGCATCCAAACCCCGTGATATGATACGCTCTATCACACATAAGCCTTATTATATCTTCCTCAAAATAGCCACCATACCTACCTATTATGGCCTTTCCATAGCCATTCCGAGATATATTGTCATGCAACTTCCACCGCTTCCATTTTGATGACTTGAGCATTCATTGTCATATTGCTTTGCATGATCGTAAGATAGCTAGCATGATATTTCCATGGCTTGTCCTGTTTTTGATATCGTTGTTATGCTAGATCATTGCACATCCTGGTACACTGCCAGAGGCATTCATATAGAGTCATACTTTGTTCTAGGTATCGAGTTGTAATTTTTATTTCTTTTGAGTTATAAGTAAATAGAAGTGTGATGATCATCATTATTCATTATTAGAGCATGTCCCAGCGAGGAAAGGATGATGGAGACTATGATTCCCCCACAAGTCGGGATGAGACTCCGGACAATGAGAGAAAAAAAAAAGAAAAAAAGGAAAAAGAAAAAAAAGAGAGAAGGGGCATTGCTACTATTTTTTACCACACTTGTGCTTCAAAGTAGCACCATGTTTTTCATATAGAGAGTCTCCTATGTAGTCACTTTCATATACTAGTGGGAATTTTTCATTATAGAACTTGGCTTGTATATTCCGATGATGGGCTTCCTCAAATGCCGAGCTCTTCATGAGCAAGCAAGTTGGATGCACACCCACTTAGTTTTCATATTGAGCTTTCATACACTTATAGCTCTTAGTGCATCACTTGCATGGCAATCCCTACTCCTCGCATTGATATCAATTGATGGGCATCTCCATAGCCCGTTGGTTAGCCACGTCGATGTGAGACTTTCTTACTTTTTTGTCTTCTCAATATTTACCCCTATCATCATACTCTATTCCACCTATAGTGCTATATCCATGGATTGCGCTCATGTATTGCGTGAGGGTTGAAAAAGCTGAAGCGTGTTAAAAAGTATGAACCAATTGCTCGGCTTGTCATCGGGGTTGTGCATGATAAATACTTTGTGTTAAGAAGACAGAGCATGACAAGACTATATGATTTTGTAGGGATAGCTTTCTTTAGCGTTGATATTTTGAAAGACACGATTGTTTGTTGGGATGCCTGAGTATTAATGTCTTTATGTCAAATTATAGACTATTGCTTTGAATCACTTATGTCTTAATATTCATGCCATGATTAGACATATGATCAAGATTATGTTAGGTAGCATTCCACATCAAAAATTATCTTTTTTATCATTTACCTACTCGAGGACGAGCAGTAATTAAGCTTGGGGATGCTGATACGTCTCCGTCGTATCTATAATTTTTGATTGTTTTATGCCAATATTATACAACTTTCACATATTTTTGGCAACTTTTTATATGATTTATTGGACTAACCTATTGATCCAGTGCCCAGTGTCAGTTCCTATTTGTTGCATGTTTTTTGTTTCGCAGAAAATCCATATCAAACGAAGTCCAAACGCGATAAAAATTTACGGAGAATTATTTTGGAATATTTATGATTTTTGGGAGGTGGAATCAACGCAAACGGGGGCCCACAGTGACCACAACCCACCAGGGCGCGCCGGGCACCCCCTGGCGCGCCCAGCTATCTTGTGCCCTCCTCAAACGTCGGTTGGGGCCCTTCTTCTAGCGCAAGAAAGATAATTTATGGAAAAAAATGTGTAAACATTTCAATGCAATCAGAGTTACGGATCTCCGAGAATTTAAGAAACGGTGAAGGGCCAGATCTAGGGAACGCGAAACAGAAGAGAACAGAGAGGGAGATCCAATCTCAGAGGGGCTCCTGCCCCTCTACCGCCATGGAGGCCATGGACCAGAGGGGGAACTCTCCTCCCATCTAGGGGGAGGCCAAGGAAGAAGAAGAAGGAGGGGGGGGGGGCTCTCTCCCCCTCTCTCCCGGTGGCGCCAGAGTGTCGCCGGGGCAAGGATCGTGACGACAATCTACATCAACAATCTTGCTACCGTCAACACCAACTCTCCCCCCCTCTATGCAGCGGTGTAACACCCTTTCTCCCCGCTGTAATCTCTACTTAAACATGGTGCTCAACTCCATATATTATTTCCCAATGATCTATGGTTATCCTATGATGTTTGAGTAGATCCGTTTTGTCCTATGGAGGGGCCCCCACTGTAGGGTGTTGCAATATGTTCATGGTTTGCTTATTGTCGGTGTTGTGGGGGTGATAGCAGCCTAAACGCGGATAAGTGGGTTATGGCATATGGGAGTAAAGAGGACTTGATACTTAATGCTATGGTTGGGTTTCACGACCTTAATGATCTTTAGTAGTTGCGGATGCTTGCTAGAGTTCCAATCATAAGTGCATATGTTCCAAGTAGAGAAAGTATGTTAGCTCATGCCTCTCCCTCATGTAAAATTGCAAGAATGATTACCGGTACTTGTTATCGATTGCCTAGGGACAAATGATTTTCTTGTTGACAAAAGCTATCTACTTTGATTACCTTGCACTTTATTCGTAGTTTTATTCTCGCAAAGTACTCATAGTTTTATTCTTGCAAAATAGTTTCATACTTGTTTTAGGTAAAGCAAACGTCAAGTGTGCGTAGAGTTGTATCGGTGGTCGATAGAACTTGAGGGAATATTTGTTCTGCCTTTAGCTCCTCGTTGGGTTCGACACTCTTATTTATCGAAGAAGGCTACAAATGATCCCCTACACTTG
Source organism: Thinopyrum elongatum (assembly GCA_011799875.1). Classification (NCBI taxonomy): domain Eukaryota; kingdom Viridiplantae; phylum Streptophyta; class Magnoliopsida; order Poales; family Poaceae; genus Thinopyrum; species Thinopyrum elongatum. The sequence goes on from CM022299.1 coordinate 299,545,012, forward strand.
TGGGTTATCAGTCGCATGGGGAACTTGTGAAATTACTGCCATGCGGTACGCCCATTCCACTTTTTCACTCGCCCTAAAAGGCTAAAGTAGAAGGGAATCAGGCTTTACGCTTACAATCCTTCTCTCGCTCTCGTCATCCTCGAGCTCCAGCGCCCAAAGAACTAGAGCCCAAAAAAGCTTCGGGCTTCCTCTCCCTGCTTCCACCTTCAAGAGATGGCCGGAGAAGGTTCCCACACCACGGTAGTGAAGCCCTCAAAGGGCGGATAGAAAACCACAGTGGGAAGCCAGAAGGCTGTTGGTGAAGGCCAAAAGGCAGCAAGCACAAGGGGGTTGTCGCGCCCCTCCATCGTCACCAAGCTGGACATCGCCGCTCTCTAAGGTGTCGGGTACATCCCAGCGCTTGAAGTTGCTCCGGCCCGTTCTCCGCTTGTCAAGGGGCCAACGAGTCGCTACTCCGTCAGGGTCCCCGAGCCCTGCTCCGGCGAATGCGTCATCTTCATCTCCCATCTCCTTTGAGGTCTGGGATTTCCAATCCCTCCCCCTTTCAAGGTCTTCCTTATTTTTACGGTCTCCAACTCCACCATCGCGCTCCCAACTCCATTCTTCATATCACCTGCTACATCGCCTTATGCGAGGCGTTCCTCTGGACTGAGCCCCACTTTGGGCTCTGGTTCAAAAAATTCTGCGTCAAGATGCAAATAAACGATGACAAACTCACGGAGTGCGGGGCGGACATGATAAGAAAGATCCCAAACGCAAAGTGGTTGCCGGGAAAATTTATTGAAATGGTGAAGAACTGACAGGAGGAGTGGTTCTATATGGCCGATGCGCCATTGGGCAGCCGAGAAGGGATCACTTCGGCCTTCTTGGCCGCCCCTCTGGAGATGCTTCACTCTTGGAGCCCCAAGAACCTCGTCTGGGGGAACGATGAGGAGTTGATGATGCTCCAGGTGCGGGTGGAGTTCTTCGTCGGGCATGGCATCACCCTGATTGACGTGATGCACATCGTGCTCCACCGCGACATTTAGCCCCTTCAAGCCCGAGCTCACCTGATGTGGAAGTTCAACAAGGAGAACGATGAGACCTCGGACATCCAAGGTTTCTATGGAATAGAAGGCATGCAAGCCCTCCTCTTCACCACCAAGGATCAAACCTTTATGATGTAGGGCCCCAACATCGCCAACTGGGAGGAGCACTGACCTAATTAGGTTTGATACCCTATTATTCTCCTTAGGACGTGATATTTTATGATATAGCAGCTCACAAATTTCTTCTTCCTTGATCCATTGTAGGAGTGGCACGACCTCTCGGTTAACATCGGCACCCCAACAAGAGGAGCCCATGAGCGCAATTTTGGCTGACCCGCTGACCGTGGACTGCTCCATGGCTCTACTCAAGATCAAGCGGACAAAAGCATCTAAGGGCGTGGACACCCGAGGCAGCGCCTTTGTAACACCCCAAAAATTAGACCTTTTTGATTTTTTGTTACTAACTGTTGACTCTCTTCCAAACTTTTTCTTCTGAACTTTCTTACAAAAGTTCACCTCACCCTAGCTTACACCTGGATCAGTGCACACCCAGGACCAACCAAGTTCAAATCCCAGTCATCTAGAATTTGAAACCCTAGCTCTAATTGCCACAAAGGAACTTCACTTTCTTTGTTGATTAGATCACCCCCAATATTTGAGGATACTCTCCTAACCCTAGGGATCAAAGGAGTGCCACAATATTGAAAGTCAATTGCAATATTTCTCTTCCTGAGACAATTAAAGTTTTTGCTACTTGGGGAATTAAATCCGGAAAAATACTTAGGCACCTTTGTAAAGAATGAAATTAAATGGAGATGATCATTGTGCCTATAGTAGACCCTGGTAAAAATATTGGCTCAATCAGAGAAAGATAAAGCCTTGTTTTAGTTGATGAAGCCAATATGCCCTAGGATGCTGTTGTGAAGGAACTACCATTTTGGTAGCTCTAAAAAATCCCAAATAATTTGTGCAACGCCTATAAGTCACACATGACCATATTACACCACAGACTTGGTCAATCAAGGCGAAACAATATCACATGGCAAAGTTGAAGTTTCTGCCCTAAAAAGCAACTTGTGAAGGAAGTGCAAGCTAGGAGAATCATATGGAGCTGAAATTTGGTGGAGAGATGCACCCTAGTATTAGAACAAAAGCATACATGGAGTCATAGCTTAGCACATGGTGGACAACCCAGGGCATGGTACAAATACGTTGTTTTCCAAATGAAACGATGAAGAATTCCAGTCATTATTCATCCTGGGACAGATCCACACACCCACACACTGACCACCCACACCCCTAGACATGGTCTGGCTCCTGTGGCCCGCTGGTTCATGCGGTGCCAGTGGTGACCATAGGCAGAGCATGCCAAAACCATGCTCTGGCCATGCCTAGATCATCGCCCCTCACCACCTAGCCGCTCTAGCTAGACCCACGCTGTCTAACTCATTGCACTGGACCCCCTAGCCTTCCAGAAGGCTTGTCCATGAAGTTAGCCACCCCAGTTGTCGCCCGCACCCCCGCATGAGGCCCGATCGCACCCGTGACCTCCCTGTCTTGGACGGGAGTGATGTCTAGCACCCCCCGAGCTTGCAGACGATGCGGACCCCCCTGCGCCACGTCCATATGGTCACCCGTGACCCAGACCGAGCCAAACCCAGCCCTAGACCCCGACCGCAATGCGACATCGACACCGTGATGGCCAAGCCCTCGGGCCGCTATAAATAGTGTCCCCCGAGCCACTCTAAGCCTCACACATCATCCCTCGCTTCCCTTAGACCCACTCGAGCCCTAGGATTGAGCAGCCTCTCTTTGAGCTACTAAAATTTCGGCGGAACAGCCGCTCACGACCACCATTGCATCCACACACATAGCCACCCCCACGCCGTGTACGACCCACCACGGGACGCACCACACCCCGACGACCACTCCCACGCCCTCGCCCATCCCTGAAGCCCACCGTAGCACCTCAATTCGGCCAGAGCTGTCGTGCTCTATCTGCCACCGCAGCCACACCATAAGCCAGCCTCGGCACACAAAAAGACCATCCACTCGTCGTAAGTCACATTTGCACCCTCGGCCGCCCCCATAGCGCGCTGTAGGCCGGAATTTGGTCAAAGTCGGTGCTCCTAGCCACGGAGTCGAGATGAGAAGGAAGGAGGTAAGAGGAGGAAGAAGACCTGGCAGGTGGGCCTAGGGACCACCTGTCAGCGAGCGAAGAGTCGCCCGGTCACCGCCAGCTGTATTAAGTGGAGGTGCGTGATGGCCCACAAGTATAGGGGATCACTACAGTCTTAGAGGGTCATATTTCACCCAAATTTATTGATTCGACACAAGGGAAGCCAAAGAATATTTATAAGCCTTAGCAGTTGAAGAAACTAACTGTGTGCAATAATGTCGAAGATTGTTGTCGAGTCCGCAATATAGATCATTTGTGACGAGATCGACATGGGAAACACATGCGAGAATGGTAAACAAAATCAAGTCCATTACATATTAAGGTATGAATATTAATCATCCATTGCATATTTCAAAATAGTACTACCAATATACGAGTCTCATAAGTTGCCATTTCAATGAGTGTATCACAAATGCCAGAAATATTACAAGGTTCAAATTCCATAACTAGAAGGCTCAAGATCTTAGAAACGAAATTTAACTTATGCAGAACCTTTGTCATGTAGCTGTAGACGCCCGCGCTGATCAGCTGAACATGAACATATGAGAGTTTCAAACTGATATTACAACTAGTTTGGCCACTTCAATATTTCTGCAAAGGGATCAGCCACTGACAGGTCATGTATGGGCTTGACATAATGATTCTGTCATGGTTTTGTCACGGCAGATGTCCTAGTGTGTGGACTTGTCATGAGGCCATCGCAACTAGGTAGTAGCTTGAACGGGGTTGGTCGGAATCGAGAGACGCGAGGTTTTACCCAGGTTCGGCCCCTCACGGTGGAGGTAAAAGCCTACATCCTGCTTCATTAATATTGATCATGGTGATGCTCACGGTTACAAGGGTGGTCTTTCGCTACCTCTCCCTTGAGAGCTATTGACTTGTATGTCCTTTCCCCTTCAGGTGCCCTGCCCCTCCTTATATAAGTTGAAAGGGCGGGTTACATGTGGAGTCCTAGTAGGATTAGGACTATTCTATTACAAGTGGAATCCTAGTCTTGCTTTCTTTGTAAGGGAATACTCCTTATGCCTTTCCTCTTAAGCCGGCCTACCATAACATGAGCCGGCCTACTGGGCCTTGGGCCTTGTCATCCATCTGACCCACCGTCGGGGTCATTAGTGAGCCGCCAGACCAGTGAGTCGCCAGTCTTCGGGCAGGTTACCGATGAAACGCCAAGTCCTAGCCGGGTCATATATCTGGTCGGGTCATACCACGGGGTATATCCCCGACATTAGCCCCCAGTTTAATTTGGATTTATCCATGTTAAACTGATCCTGCAAAATAAACACAAGAACAAATTTGGCAGGTTGTTTCTCCGGATTAAAAGTTTTTCTGAACCGGCACCTGATCATCCTTAAGTCCTTGTCATTTCCTTCTTGATACGTGTCCATGATCTCATAGCAAATCTCCTTTAGCAGATATGTTCAAACTTTGCCAATGCAAAAAATCCAGGTACTTCTTCTGAAAAGTCCGGGTCAATAGGCCAGCTTAAAAATCAATTTGCTGGCATTGGTTTCTTGCAGAAAAATATTATAAAGAATAATCCATTTGATTCGGCTTCCAATGCTCTAGTTTGACAAAAATATTGGTCTTGAAATACTCATCTGATTCTTAGCCGGCTTGAAGATGTAGATCTTGCCAATTTATGATTGCCAAAATTGCCGGGTTATAAAACAGATGATGCCGGGTCATGATTGTTGCTGATGCCGGGTCAATCTTATGGCGACTTGGTGCTTGCTTTTGTAAATGTAGCTTTCCAATCATTGAGTCGGCTCTCTAAACTTTTCTATGAATAGCTTAGAGGAAACAAACTTTGCAAATTTCTCCAATAATAATATAATACCTGGTTTGCTCAAAACTGAGAATTTGAAGATGTTCCTCCCTTATATGCATATCACCTGTAGCCCCTAAGTCTTGAGAAGAGAACATAGTGATAGCTTAAGACTTGCTTTAATATAATGCTGCAACTTTGGAGAAATCCAGGTTGTTCATCTAAGCCACCAGTCATAAACTGAATATTTTGTACTTCACATGTGTAGCCCCCAAGTGCCGGGTCATTATGCAATAATGTGCAGGGACTTTGTAGATATGATCATGTAGACTTGAGCAGTGATACGTCTCCAACGTATCTATAATTTATGAAGTATTCATGCTGTTATATTATCATTCTTGGATGTTTTACAATCATTTTATAGCAACTTTATATCATTTTTTGGGACTAACCTATTGACCCAGTGCCCAGTGCCAGTTGCTGTTTTTTGCTTGTTTTTTACATTGCAGGAAATCAATATCAAACGGAGTCCAAACACCGTGAAACTTTTTGTGGATTTTTTATGGACCAGAAGACATCCAATGGGCCAGAGCAGCACCTGGGGGGTGCCCCGAGGGGGCACAACCCACCGGGGCACGCCCCCCAGGCGCGCCCCGGTGGGTTGTGCCCACCTCGGTGGCCTCCCGTACCGCCTCTTCGCCCTATAAATTGCCAAATATTCCAAAAACCCTCGGGGTAACCCTAGATCAGAAGTTCCGCCGCCGCAAGCCTCTGTAGCCACAAGAAACCAATCTAGACCCCGTTCCGGCACCCTGTCGGAGGGGGAAATCATCACCGGTGGCCATCTTCATTATCCCGGCGGCCACCATGATGAGGAGGGAGTAGTCCACCCTCGGGGCTGAGGGTTTGTACCAGTAGCTATGTGTTTAATCTCTCTCTCTCTCTCGTGTTCTTGAGATGCACAATCTTGATGTATCGCGGACTTTGTTAATATAGTCGGATCATATGGTGTTTTCCCCTCTCTATCTTGTTGTGATGAATTGAGTTTTCCCTTTGAGATTTCGTTTTATCGGATTGAATACTTTTATGGATTTGAGAGCACTTGATATATGCCTTGCATACGAATACCCATGGTGACAATGGGGTATTATATTGATTCACTTGACATATGTTTTGGCACTCAACTCGCGGATTCCCGAGGTGACATTGGGGTAATCTATGCATAGGGGTTGATGCACGTTCTTGTCTTTGTTTCTCCGGTAGAAATCTTGGGGCACTCTTTGAGGTTCTTTGTGTTGGATTGAGCATTACGAATCTGAATTTGCTTTGGTGTTATTTTAGTACGAACTCTTGGATAGATCGATTGGAAAGAATAGCTTTGAGGTGGTTTCGTACCCTACAAACAATTTATCCTTATGTTCTCCGCTAGATAGGAACTTTGGAGTGATTCTTCATCGCACGTTGAGGGATGGTTATATGATCCAATTATATTAACATTGTTGAGAGATTGCACTAGCGAAAGTACGGACCCTAGGCCTTATTTTCAAGCATTGCAATACCGTTTATGCTCACTTTTATCACTTGCTACCTTGCTGTTTTTATTTATTCAGATTATAAAAATATATTTCTACCATCCATATTACACTTTTATCACCATCTCTTCGTCGAACTAGTGCACCTATACAATTTGCTATTGTATTGGGTGTGTTGGGGACACAAGAGATTTCTTGTATTTGGTTGCAGGGTTGTTTGAGAGAGACCATATTCATCCTACGCCTCCCACGGATTGATAAACCTTAGGTCATCCACTTGAGGGAAATTTGCTACTGTCCTACAAAACTCTGCGCTTGGAAGCCCAACACGAGTCTACAAGAACAAGTTGTGTAGTAGACATCAAGCAGCAACGTGTAGCTCCCAAGGGTCGGCTCAGTAAGATAATACTGAGCTGGGACTTTACATGTACTTCAAAAAATAACACCATATGATGTAGCTCCCAAGTTTCGGGTCGTGTGCCTGCAGCAACTCAGGACTATTCCTTCCATTGTAAAATAAAACCATACCCATTATCCGGATGATGTTGCTGAAAGCCTTGCATATTCAATATTGAACCATGCTCTTTGTTGTGAGCCGGTATTCTTGGATAAAGAAATAATAGCCGTTGCTCTGAAGCAGCTTTGAAAACCTCAATCATAATACTGGTTATTGATAACCATAATAAAAATCCAGCCATGTTGGCTATTAAAGATTTGAATAATATAATTCGGTATGAAAACCTCAATCATTCAATACTGGTTATGACAACCATAATGAAAAATACAGCCATATTTGGCTATTAAAGATTGGAATAATATAATCTAGTATGAAAACAATCACAAGACCTCGTCTGTTGATGAGTAAATCCAGAGTTAAATACTTAGTGGCTCTTGGCCGATGGCGACTTAATGCGCATTCATTGTAATCCGGGATTTTTATAACCCGGCGGCTTACAGCCTTTGTAAAAATCAAGAACTGACACCCCTTTTGAAACACCAACTTTAATCTTTGATGATGGGCTTGAACTAAATCATTTATATAAGCCATAGCTCTGCATGTCCTGCACAAAGTTTTAAACAACATATGCCCTGGCGACTTAACGTCAAAAGCCAGGGCGGGTAACAACCCAAATATAATATAGTCTTACGCAATTATAGAAAAGACTAGAATTAAGGCCATCGAAGCCAAAATATACTGGCGACTTAAAGTCAAAAGCCAGGGCGGGTTATCAAACCTCGCATATTTGTATAACAATTAAAAATATACCTGTAAAATTGGCTCATACTGCTAGCTTACATCGCCATATCCAGTGAGGGTGACAACCCAAAGATTTGTAAGCGCATGACCCCAATTGCGCAAACCAAAGCATGTTGGCGACTTAAAGTCCATAGCCAGGGGGTTACCAAACCCCAAATATTCATACCATTATTGAAAAACATACCTGTAGATTGACACCATGGTGATGCCTTGATAATTATAATCCAGAGCGGGTATTGACCCGTAGGCATGAAATATCATGATTTTGATTACTCAAGGCAAAATATCCTGGTGACTTAAAGTCCGCTATCAGGGCGGGTTACCAAACCCAATATGCTAAATTATGAGTCACATAATCAAGGCTGCATGGCCTGAATTGTACCAAATGTACTTGAGCAGAAAAATTCTTCAAGGGACACAAATCCAAAATATTCAGAAGAATTTTTTTTCAGAAAAAGTCAAGTGCTTTCATAGGCCGCACAGCCTTAAAATTCAAGTGCTTTCATGGGCCGCACAGCCACAAAAACCCAAGTGCTTTCATAGGCCGCACAGCCTTAGAGTTGTCCTCGCTCACTGTAAGCCAGCCCTCACATGACAAACCGCCGTTTTAACCTTAACGAGTTTAGGGTCTTAGTTAAAAGATTGACTGTCAAGAGTACGACGGGTCATTCAGGATTACCTGGTGGAGTAGCATCATGCAAACAGGCAGGTCAAAACTCGGGATTCGACATCTAGCCTGGTCACGAGGGTAAGAAAGCTAAACCCGGTGGGTTGGAAGCCCCCAAGTAACCTTATGAACAAATAATAAAGACTCAGGTGCTTAGAAATGAAACGACAGAGGCCCTGAATTATCAGGGATGCCGGCTTTATTAAGTTGATCATAATAAGGTAAGCCCATAAGACAGGATACCCATGTTTGAACTGCGCTTCATGGCAGCAAGTTCTCTTTGGCAACCTTTAATTTTTCTGAAACCTCGAACTTGCGAGAGATGTATTCCTTTTGAACCGGATGTTGAGCCGGATATTGAGAGCTCAAAAAATTGTGGGAGAGAGATTTCCCTTGAATCCGATATTGAACCGGAATCTTTTCTGATAACCTGGAACTCTTCTATTGAGCCGGAACTTATTGATTGCCAGGCACTTTTTTAAGCCGGAAATTTTCTGACGGCCTTTAAATATTCATCAGTGTGGTAGTAGCCTCTAGGACCGGGTTATTTTCCCTCCAATGACCTGGGGTTCTTGAATCTGGCAAAATTTACTAAGTCATGTCATCGTAGCCCTTGAGTCTTAAGACGACTCGAAGAGTTGTCTTGAGATTCTCCATACTTAACTGTGATATAAACTGGCATATTGTTGAACAGCGGAACGCTGGAATACTGACACAAATTTGACATAAATAACCCCGCATGATTTGTGTCAGTAATCGGGCCAGTGGTTCATCCCAGCTGGTTGTTGAAATTACCCAAACCGCAATAGCGGTGACTTGTACGCCTGTCCATTGATCCATCCGGTGTGGGTAAGGGCCATAGCTTGATGGCCTTTTTTGTAATGATGAATTGTTCTGCATAAGAAATTTCACAGATGAAAGTAATTGTTCTCGAAGAAAATAAAAATGTATCAATAGAAACTTGACAGGATGGATTTCACCTGATATGTTTTATCGAAAATTATCAGTCGCAGGGTTATATCAACGATGACAGAGATGGCCGGCACCGGGCGGCTCAGAAGGGATCCTCCGGGTCATGCTGACCATTGGATTTTTTTTTATAAAGGAGCCGGCCCACTACTTTTCCTCCAACCGGCCTCATCTTATCCTTTTCTTTTCTCTGACAGAGGAACATACGGGAGTCACTGGCGCGTTAGTGCAGTAGTTTGCAGAGATGGAAGTGGCGACGAGCGACGGCTCAGGCGACGGCTCGTAGATAGCCACGACAGAGGCAGCAGCGAGGCGAACTCGTGACAGAAGGAGCAGACCGGCAAGGCGGCCTGGGGCCGGCTCCGAAGTGACTCGCAGCGAGGCCAAACGGAGACGGTGGCCCATGAGGTGGCTCGACGCGGCGCGGAAACGACTCAAACATGCGGCAGGAGTGGCTCAACGCGCAGCAGGGGCGGCTCAATGCGACCACGGTGGCTCTGACGCAGAGTCGACGGCGAAAGTGAAGCCATGGCGGGTGAAGCCACGCAGGCATTTTTGAGGCGGAGGCATGCAGGCGGCTTGAAGCGCGACTGGCGAGTCTCCCGCTGCAGTTAAGGCGGGCGGCGACTCGTAGGAAAAAATAGCGACCCGCGCACGGCGGCTCAACAGCAGGGGCAAGTGAGAGTCGCCGGCTCGAGGCAAGGTCGCGTGGGGATGGCTCAGCGGAGGTGACCGTTGACTGCAGTGAAGGCGAAGGCGTTGCGGTGTGGTGGAGCAGAGGAACGGCTCCAGGCCGGCCACAACTTGGAGGCGACGGCGGCTCGTAGCAGGGGGCGATGCAGGCGAAGCCAGCTGGCGGCCGGACCGGCCGGCTTAAGGTGCACGGCTCCGTAGTGGACGCAATGACTTGTAGCGCGGGCGGCTTTAGGCGGCGTCGGCTGTTGAAGCAAGGCTGCAGCCGGTGCAGGCATCGCAGGCACGTGGAGATGGGTCGCTGTGAGGAGAGTCCGGCAAGATGGGTCAACAAGGCGGCGGCTCGTGACAACGGTGACCTCGAGGCGAAAATGGCGGCTCGCTGGTGGTGGTTTGAAGGTGCAGCAGGTTGACGACGCTCCGGCTGCAAGGCGTGGGGCAGTCGAAGACGGACTGGCGAAGCGAGGCGCGGACTACAGCCGTAGAGGAGAAATCCGAGTCGTCGAAGCGGTTCGGAAGCGAGGCGAGGCTGCGTGGTCACAGCAGTTGAGAAATCCAGGCCGTACCCATCTATGGATCGTGGCCCCCCTTTTTTTGTAAACCGTGCTAGTGCTAGTACTAGCAGCAATTCATCTCTTCCAATTGGACTCGGGTTCTGGTTTCCTTTGTCTTGTGCACAGACTCACGTGTGTTGCTCTTTTTTCTTTTCTTTTTGGAATTCCTTCCATCGCTAATCAATCTCCATTGGATCAAGTAATTCTTTTTTAGAATCAGCAACTACGCTAGTCCAGGCCGGGTCGAGGCAGGAGGCTAGAGTTTAATAAATCACCTTGGAACAGACATCGAGAGGTGGATTGGCCACAACTCGGTGGATCGGACAGAACGACCACCGCATAATTTTTCCTGTTCGTCTCAGCATAACAGCGGCTGTTTAGGGTGCAACCCTGAAATCTCTGTCTCAATCTTGTACACGTCGTTCCAACCGTTTTGTCGATGATGTAGATCCTTGTGTGCTGGCTGACCCGGCTGACAAATTCGATGCTGATGCAGATGCTTCCCAACCAGCGCTTTTTTATCCGAAAAACCACGAACTTCTCGATCCCTTAGAAAAAATCCCTCCAAGAACAACACTACCGTGCGCAGGCCCCACAGTGGGCGCCAATTATCGTGGTTTTGTCACGGCAGATGTCCTAGTGTGAGGACTTGTCGTGAGGCCATCGCAACTAGGTAGTAGCTTGAACGGGGTTGGTCGGAATCGAGAGACGCGAGGTTTTACCTAGGTTCGGCCCCTCACGGTGGAGGTAAAAGCCTACATCCTGCTTCATTGATATTGATCATGGTGATGCTCACGGTTACAAGGGTGATCTTTCACTACCTCTCCCTTGAGAGCTATTGACTTGTCTGTCCTTTCCTCTTCGGGTGCCCTGCCCCTTCTTATATAAGTTGAAAGAGTGGGTTACATGTGGAGTCCTAGTAGGATTAGGACTATTCTATTACAAGTGGAATCCTAGTCTTGCTTTCTTTGTAAGGGAATACTCCTTATGCCTTTCCTCTTAAGCCGGCCTACCATAACATGAGCCGGCCTACTGGGCCTTGGGCCTTGTCATCCATTTGACCCACCGTCGGGGTCATTAGTGAGTCGCCAGACCAGTGAGTCGCCAGTCTTCGGGCGGGTTACCGATGAAACGCCAAGTCCCAGCCGGGTCATACCGCGGGGTATATCCCCGACAGATTCTGATTACTCTATCAACTGAACTTCCAAAATGGAATTCAGCTTCTGCAGAGCCTTTTCCATTCTGCTGTAGCCGCCGACACTGATCAGCAAACCATTCATTTTTATGCAATAAATGTAGGGCAAGACTCGTTACCTTTAGCACAGTTGCTCTCACAACAAAGAACCTGGCGAATATAATCTCCGGTAAGGTCCCTCGGTAGGAGTTCAAAGTAATTTCTGAGAGACGTGGATCAAGGCATTCGATGGGATTGTTATATTGCATCACATTGTCCACTACCGGGCCTAATCGTATCTGCAAAATAAGAGAACGTATTAGTGCCTACATGCAATTTTGAACACTACGAGCCTCTTTGATTTGCAGGATTTCTAAAATACACGAATAGTGTGACATGTCATCTTCGATCCTACATGATTAACATGGGTGTTTGATTACACTCTAGGAAAACATAGTATTCTTCATAAGAGGTTGGAGTGGATGGAAATTTTCCTATGAAAACTAGTACAGATGAATCCAAAGGAGAAATACTTATGGATTGTAACCATATGAATCAAGCAACCACCATAGGAAGAAAACATCTATGTATTGAAATCCTCCAAAATTCCTTCAAAAATCGTAGTACATTCATCATTGTAAACTTGGGAAAAGGTACCAAAAATTGAACTCCCTTGTGGTTAACATTTAACGGGAAAGGAGCATCACCTCGATATATAGCTTCTCCATGCACGGAAAGCATCTCAGGAATATTACAACTTGCACTACTGTAGGAAGGTCCTAATGCGACACATGTATGTGATGCCCCCCATTCAATCGTACACTAATCATACACGCAAATGTGTATGATCAAGATCAGGGACTCACGGGAAGATATCACAACACAACTCTACAAATTAAAGTCATACAAGCTTCATATTACAATCCAGGAGTCTCAAGGGCTCGAATACAAACGAGTCAGCGGAAGCAACAATATCTGAGTACAAACATAAGTTAAACAAGTTCGCCTTAAGAAGGCTAGCACAATAGCAACAACAATCAAAAGGCAAGGCCTCCTGCCTGGGAGCCTCCTAACTACTCCCGGTCGTCGGCGGGCTCCATGTAGTAGTAGGCACCCTCGGGGGAGTAGTAGCCGTCGGTGGCGGCGTCTGGCTCCTCGGATCCGTCATCTGATCGTAGCAATCGGGTATGGGGGAAAAGAGGTGGCAAAGCAACCATGAGTACTCATCCGAAGTACTCGCAAGACTTACATCAGAGCTATACTAAGTATGCATCGGTATCAAAGGAATGGGTTGTATCTGTGGACTGAACTGCAGAATGCCAGAAGAGAAGGGGAAAAGCCTAGCCTATCAAAGACTAGCATATTCAAGCATCCTGCAGCATTTAGAAGAGTACAGAATATCATTTTATAATTAGCAAGCATGTTGTAGCATTAACGCCCAGAGATCCTTTCTTGACTCCCTACGAGAAAGCAATCCCGGAGCCATCATATCCATTTATCATCTTCAATAACCAGTTCTAGCTGTATAGATCGGGATACAACTCCAAGTCGTCCTGTTACCATGGACATGGCTATTCGAATAGATAAACTTCCCTGCAGGGGTGCACAAACTTACCCAACACGCTCGATCAATTCCGGCCGGACACACCATCAGGTCATGACCGGACTCGGTCGATCAACACGCCATAGTCCTATCTAGGCTCAACAGAGAGGCCAGCACGCTGGTCTACATCCTAAATGTGAAGGGGTCATGGGCCAATCGTCCTTTGCAATCCTGCGTGTTGTGAACACGGCCGGTGAGCAGACCTAGCCCCCTTAACAAGCGCATGCTTAACCAGTCCAACCCGGCGCGCGCCACTCAGTCATTGACGTCAGTGAGCTTTCGGAAGAATCGTACGATGCAGAGTGCCCATACTTATTCCCGCGTGGTGGTCAGTGCGAAAAAGGCCAGAGGCCTACTCGGATCACATATCCAAACTGTTAGTGTCTTGGGAGCGTGTGGTAACGAGCAGAGACTCACGATCATGTGACCCCGTTGCCCCGTGTCGTGGACTTACGGCAAGGGCGCGGAATGACTGGCCGTGCCATGTAGAAATCTCGCGGGTACCCTCCAGGTCAACCCGACTACACATCAACTCGCAGGTACCCCTCAGGGCCGACCCGACTTCAACATGGTTCTGTGGTAAAGTCAAAGTAACCGTGTATCCAAAACAGCAAGGGGGGAACCCGAGGAATCACCCTCGATGGATTCCCACTCGATGTAACCGTCAAGGTGGACTTGGAGGAATCACCCTCGGTGATCCACACTTGAGGGGTTGTACGACAGAGTCATTATCAGGAGTGGTGAAGGAGGAATCACCCTCGAAGACCATGAGCGATTAGCTACACTACAGAGTTAACATCAGAAGTGCTATACGAGGTATCACCCTCGGCACTCGATAGTAGCTCTGTAGAGTCGTACAACTAAGGGGGGTGTGATGTGATGTGTCGAGCTCTGGATGTCGATCACATTGATCGAGTCATCGGTCATAAAGCGGGGCAACAGGGACAAGGTGAGGGGCCACTAATGGATCACTAACCAACCTATACTAAGCAGTTTAGGATAAATAGGTAAGGTACAAGAGCATGTTACAACAGCAGGCTATGCATCAGAATAGGAGCAAACAAGTACAACAGCAAAATCTAATGCAAGCATGATAGAGTATGGAATGGACGATATCGGAATGATCAAGGGGGGTTTGCTTGCCTGGTTGCTCTGTAGACAAAAGGAATCTTTGGAAGCATAGCCATAGTCAAACACCGAAGCATTAATGGTCTTGGGGTCTACCGGAGAGGAAGGAGGGGGAAGTAACAATAAATAGCAGGCATACAAAGCAACAGAAAGCATGACATGACCATAAGCTATGCTAATGGTGACCTAATGTAGGGCTACGCGTTACAGACGGAGCGGGAAAATATTCGGAAATATTTTCTCGACTCCAGGCAATTATCGGACAGACGATCAGGAGGGGAAGGTTCCATGTTTTCTGTAATGGGGGCATGTGATAGGTATGTGGATGGCATAATCGGATTCGTCTTATTTTTCTGATCAATTTTCATATATACATTATTTTCATCGGAGTTACGGTTTATTTTCTATGAATTTTCAAAGTCTTAATAATATTCTGAAAATTCTGGATTTAATTTAAATCAAAAAAATAAAAGGAAATTGCTATGTGCACCCAGCAGAGTGCACCCAGCAGTGCCACTGAGGATGACAGTGGGCCTCGTTGACTGCCAGTCAGCAGTCAACGTTGCCCGTTGACTGGCAAACTGACCAGGGGCCCCACATGTCATACTCACTGTTCCAATTAACATTTTTTCTTTTTATTTAATATATATATATTATTAACTAATATTTTCTTTTCCTTTTTTTAAGCAAGTGCTGGCCCACTTGCCATTGGCTATTAGTGGGGGGGGGGATTAGGCAGTCAGCAAGGACCGACCTGATCTGGCAGAGGCGCAGCCTGCATGGGAGGAAGGGGGGGGGGGCTGCACGCGGGCAGCTGCAGCGTTGGCAGCAGACGGGACGAGCGGAGCCAGCGCAGCCACGGCGCAGAACACAGCGCGTGCTCGGCCGGTTGGTAGCAGACAGCGCGACACAGTGCTGCGTGGGCGGCATAGGGGCCGCGTAGGGGCGCGAGCAGCAAGGGCGCGCACGGCATGATGGGCGCGGCCAGGGCCAAGGCACAACGCAGGGGGAGGCAGGTGAGCGTGGCGGCAGGCGCTGACAAAGGGGGGCTGCAGCAGGTGAGGAGCAGTGGCAGGGGGCGGCGCGAGCGGGAGCAGGCAGCGGCGACTAGCTGGGGCGCGCGCGGGCTAGGCGGTCGGCCGTGGCAGGGCTCATGGCCAGGGGCACACGGCCATGTGCGGGTGAGCGCATGCAAGGGCCAATAGAGCCGATGGGCATAGCTACGGCACGGAGCGCGGTCAGGAGAGGCGGCGGCCTACGACGTCAGGAAGGAGGGGAAGCAGGGGGAAATAGACGGGGGCTCACAGGGGGTCGACGAGCAGGCCAACGGGCTCGGGTGGGGGGAGGCTCGGTGTCGACGAAAATGGTGACGGTGTCCGGCGATGCCGAGGTTGAAGATGAGCACGCCGGCCACGATGGAGCGGCTCCCAGCTCTGATCCAACCTTGCAGGCGATGAGGCAGGGCACGACGCACCTCCCAGACAAGGTTGTGGCGCTGGGGGGTGCCGGTGGCCGCGAGACCGCAACGGACACGGCGGCGACAACAGTGGTACGGGTGCCAAATCGAGGGGGGGGAGGGGGGGTAGCGAGTGAGAGTGGAGAGGGACGAGTGGAGATGCTAGGGTTCGGGGGCTGTCCTTATAGCACGAGGGAGACAACATGGTGGTCATCCACGGCCATGGCGCCCAGATGGCTGCCACGCCTCCCTCCTGTTCCTATAGCGGGAGGTAGGGGAAAATGAGAGGTGGGCTGGGGCCTTGTTGTTTAGTTAGATGGGCCAGAACCTAGTAGTTTAGGTTTATTGTTTTCTTTCTTTATATATATATATATATATATATATATATATATTCTATTTTCTTTATTTCTATACTCTTTTGTATAATCTCTAGCCACTGATGTGGAGCATCCTACGGTCATCCCCATGGACCTACCTTCGTCTCCGACGACACGACATGGACCTATGACAAGATCTCGAGCAAGGGCCATCGAAACTAAGGTGAACTCGCTCCTCTCCTAACTACCACTTTTTACATGTGAGACATGGCTACTACCTCAAGCGAAAACCCTATGTGTGATCAGGTACTTAGAGGGAAGCCACGGAACCACTACATCCAACGGACGAGCTAGCGAGGACGCCAAGTACAAGGACTGAGAGAAGGAGCAGCCAGGAGCCTACAGCCACCGGACGACCGGCCCGACCGGACGTCCGATGCCTGGAGCGTCAACCAGCCAGCCCAAGTCCCAGCCAGTGAATGCTACAGCAGCCGGACGACCTACACGGACCGGACATCGGACACACCCCAGCGACGGGACGACCGAGCCCCTCCGGACATCCGGTGTCACCCAACATAAGGGAAATTATCGGAAATTCGAGACCTCCGGACAACCGACGACCGGACGTCCGACGTCCACCGGAAATCCGACGCCACCTGATTAGAGCCAAAACACCGAATGTCTGACATCTACTAGACGACCAGACCCTCGCGTGCCACCGGACGTCCGGTAGCTGCCGGATGACCGACGCCTATCTGTGCACAGCGTGTTGGGGCGAGGCCCATGTACCCTTTCGCGACCCTAGATTCTATATACTCCTCCTCCTTCCTCTTTCTAGGGTTAGCATTGTGATAGCTCATTATAGAGATAGAGCTTTGCTCATCCACTTGGTTCTACTCCTCGGAGAGACCACGACCTCTTCGGAGAAGATCCATCCATGGATTCAAGACGCCTCACGGGAAGACCCCTCAAGACCTCCTCATGGAGATGAACTAGTTACCTCTTGTATCGTCCTTTGTTGCGTTTGAATCTTGTATCACTCTTTATGTTCATGGATCTAGCACATGTGTAATCGTTCCCGTTGATTTGAATATTTTCCCTCATGTTTCCCCTCGTGTTCTTTGTGTTCTTCGTAGGATCCCCTCCATTTCATGAAAGATCGGCCCTAGGGTATCCACCCTACATCATCTTGGTATCATGAGCCTAGGTTGATCATGAATTTGGGGCCCTACCCTTGTTGATTTTGTTCCAATTTCGAAAATCCCCACAAAAATAGCCCCATTTCTTTTGTGATTTGTTGGTTTTGATGAAGTTTTGTTGGATTTGATCCATGGATTTGCTTTCCACGAGTGGATCTAGCTTCCCCCCATCATCTCCATCATTTCCATCATTTCCATCCACAAATTCGTCCAATTTCGCCCCAATTTTGCCTCTCCACCACGAACCCTAGAGTTCATCCTGTGCCCGAAATCGCCCAGGCACCGGACGTCCGACAGACACCGCACGTCCGACGACCACCGGTCGTCCGACCACCACCGGACGTCCGACATTTCCTGATGAAACTGAACATTTTCAGTTCGACCCCTGATCCACTTCCACTTCCGCATACGCACTCCCATACCACTACACCCTCTGCACCACCACCGCTCTCCGCAACCACCATCGCTTACTTGCTATCAACTCCGACAATTTTGACACATTTGGTCTTTGAGAACTTGAGTTGCGGTTTTTGTTTCCTAACGTGTTTCGGCTACTTAGGGACGGTTCGACATCAACATCACCGCCGCTCATCTTTGTCATCGACCTCGACTACATCATCATCTTGACATCATCCTCCGTAAGAAAGGGACGGTAACCTCGACGACACCTTGGTGTTTTCCCTTGCCATTGCATTGTTCAACCCCCGAGACCATTTTTGCGTCACTTACCTATCGAGACTAGCCTTTGAGTATTGCCGGCAACGTCACTTGTGCACATTAGTGGTCATTGCATATATCACACCATATTGGTATGCATATCTTGGTATCATCTCTTGTGTCACAAGGTTGTCATCGCATATACACAATAGCTACCTTGGTTCATCAAGTTTTGCATGAGAAAGAGCTCAAAAGAGAAAGAGCCAAACAAGCTTTTAAGAAAAAGAGAAGGATAAGCAAAGCACTTTTAAGCAAGAACCATAGCATCATACTACATTAAGATTGTCATACTCGATCATCTTGGATCATACCACCGGAACACCATACATATAGAATACTTGGGATAGAAGTCGTTGCATTTTTGCTTTGTAGGTTGTGCAAAAATCTCGTATCCGCCTATTGTGCAATCGTGCTAGCGTCTCTCTAGAGTTGTGCAACAAGAGCATTTCCCATTGATTCCACATTTGAGCTCATTTTTGGTTGCACGACCCCATCTATCTTTCCGTGTGTGTGTTTCCGTGTGCCACTATTTGCTATTGGTCTACTTGTTGCATTTGCACATTTGTGAATCTTTTCCAACATTATTGAGTCTCACTAACAATTGCATAAATTTTGTCCACCATCCTAACCAAGCTCCACCAAAGGCTTTATTTGTGTAGGTGTGAGAAATTGACGGGAACCGGTACCAATTGTGCTATTTCCTTGTTACATCATTAAGTGATCATTGATCCATTCTCAACATCGGTTAAGGTACATTTGGTATAGTTCGTTTCTTTCTCCCACTCACACATTTACTTGGAATGATGGATAGGCCAACTACTTCTACCAACCCACTCTTCATCGAGCAAGATGCGGACCCGAACAACTACGTCACCAAGAACCACCTCTTCGGCGCGCAACGAGCTTTGCATCAAGAGGAATGAAGCATTGAGCGAACGCATCGACTTACTCGCTACCGACTTGAGACAATCTGAACAACATACAAGAGACTACTTCGACAACAAGCTCGACGAACAAAAATAAGAAAGCAATGCAAGAATGGATGAGATTCGTGCGTTGTTGGCCAACCGCTCTTCTACCTCTTCGT
Organism: Thinopyrum elongatum; assembly: GCA_011799875.1. Lineage (NCBI taxonomy): Eukaryota > Viridiplantae > Streptophyta > Magnoliopsida > Poales > Poaceae > Thinopyrum > Thinopyrum elongatum. The sequence continues at coordinate 299,564,341 of CM022299.1, forward strand.
CATACTCAAGACGGAGCCACTCGAGTCGACATTCCTACGACACCATCACTGGTTCAAGTACACCAACATCAAACACTCTTCATCGAGCCGCGCGCCAAGACCATCAAGCAAACCGCAATCCTCTACACGGCAATGCTCCACAAGAGCAACTTGAAGAGCAAGAACATCGGCATCATCAAAATCAAGCTACCCTTGCGCAAGCACAAGAAAGGCAACGCCAACGCCAACAAGAGGAAGCGCAAGAACGCCAATGACTACGAGAGCAAATGCAAGAGCGCCAACGCCAACATCAAGACGAGCAAGACGCCGACGCTCTTCGTCAACAACAAGAACGGCGTGAAGCACAAGCCCTTGAGGCGCAATGTGCCCTCCGCGACACCAATCATGCCGTCGCTGCCCGCAACCGACGTGCTCGTGAAGAAGAAGAAGCACTTCGCGAGGAAGTTCAAGAATGACGACATCAAGCACGATTGCAACGACAAGCTTCACAAGCTAGACAAGAACAACAAGCTCGACAAGAACCACAAGTTCACCAAGAGCAACAAAACAATGGGAATCCTCCACGCCAAGAGCAACTTGAGGTTGACAATCCTCCACATCAAGGGCGTCATCACCCTCGACCACAACACAATGAAGAGCAACACTATGGCAAGCTCAAGTTCACCATGTCCAAGTTCTCCGAAAGCAATGATCCCGAAGAGTATCTTTCATGGGCATTGAAAGTTGACAAGATCTTTCGTTTGCACAACTACGAGGAAGAGAAGAAGATCGCCATGGCATCCCTCGAGTTCCAAGACTATGTCCTCATTTGGTGGGAGCAAGTCATTGAGCGCCGAGAGGCAAGAGGTGAACCACCCATCACAACTTGGGATCAAATGAAGGATGTCATGAGAGTGCGCTTTGTGCCAACATAATATAACCGCGACCTCTTCAAGCAGCTACAACTCCTCAAGCAAGGAACAAAGAGCGTTGAAGAATACTACAAGGAAATGGAAATCACCATGATACGAGCCAATGTCACGGAAGATGATGAGCAAACTATGGCACGTTTCTTGAATGGACTCAATCACCCTATCAAGAAGATCATCGACTTCCAACCTTACTCCAACCTCATCGAGCTAGTGCATCAAGCCACCAAGGCGGAACGACAAGTGCAAGATGACTTCAAGTATGCCAAGTACTCTTCCAAGAGCTACGGCTCCAACAACCAAGCTTCAACGACTCCAACGCCTTCTACCTCAACCAAACCTTCTACAAGCAACGGCGACAAGTCAAGTTACAAGAAAACTTCAACAACCTCAAGTTGTCCTCCTACTACAAGCAACTTAAAGCCGAGAGCTTCATCATCTACAACTCCACCGGATGAGACCGCACAAGTTCCATCAAATGCTTCACATGTGGCGGCCGAGGCCACAAGTCCTTCGAGTGTACCAATCGGCGCACCATGATCCTCAACGACAATGGCACCTATGACTCCATGAGTGAAGTGGAAATGGAAGCCCTTGAGCAAGTGGCCATGCACCGGCGCGTAAATGAAGATGAAGACAATCAAGTCTTTTGCGACAATGATTCGAGCCCCGCTCTCGTTGTCTCCAAGGTCTTGATGCTCCAACACCAACAAGAGGAAGACCAATGTTGCCACATCTTCCACACCAAAGCGGGCATCAATGGTTGTTTCGTGAAGGTCATCATCGACGAAGGAAGTTGCCACAACTTGGGAAGTGAAGAGCTATGTTCCAAGCTACAATTAGCCAAGATGAAGCACCCTCGCCCCTACAAGGTCCAATGGCTTAGCGACTCCGGCACCATTCATGTGGAACACACGGTTCAAGTCTCCTTCAAAATCGGAGCATACGTAGACACTTTGGAATGTGATGTGGTTCCTATGTCTGTTTGCCATCTCCTACTTGGACGACCTTGGCAATTCGACCGCGGCGTCATCCACAACGGGCGAACCAATCACTATAGCTTCAAGATGAAGGGAAAGGAGTACATGTTATGACCTATGTCACCAAGTCAAGTGATCGCCGACAAGCAAGCTACCACCCATCATGGAGAGAACAGTGAGAGAGTGAGCCACCCAAAAGGGGGTGAGAGCCACAAGCCCAAAATGAGTGCCTCCACGATGAGCGACAAGAAAAACTTAGTGTTATTCGCTACCAAAAGTGAGATGCGAGAAGTGTGTGAGAACCCATCGAGTGTTATGCACTATGTCCTATTGTGCAAGGACGAGGCAACAACATCTAACACCTCTCACTCTCTACCTTTAGTGTTTTCTAATGTCTTGCAGGAATTCAAGGACGTCTTTCCCGATGAGCTACCTCCGGGACTACTGTAACACCCCATGTATTTGTCTATAGTAATCACCCTTTTGATTATGCCATGTCATCATGATCAACAGTGCTTAATCATCATTAGTATCATATCTCTTTTCAAATTCAAACTCAATTGGAAATTCAAACTGAAAGTGAAAATAAAAGTTATCCAACATAGAAACTAAAATGTTCGATAAATAACAAATATTGCAGAGGCTAATCTAAAATTGTAACCAACAATTTATAAATTTGATAGGTGGCTCTAACTTTACCAAAACAGTAAGGATTAATGCATTTTGTTTATTATAAAAATGGTGTGAACTCAAATTGACTCCAAACTAATTTTTGGTAGTAGTAGAGGATGTCTAGTAATTTTTGGAACCATTCCTATGTTTTACAAAATTCAATTTGAGGCCTAACTATTTGCTAAACAGGAGTTATGAATAAATAAAAAGAAAACAGAACAGAAAAAAAAAGAGAATCACCCCCGGCCCAACTGGGCCACGGCCCAGCCGGCCGGCCCACCCCGCGCCTATATGGCCTTCCCCTGGGGGACCCCGAACCCTAACCCCACCGACACATCCCCCCCATCTGGATCGGGCCGAGCCCCTCCTCGCCCCCGACGCGCTCGACGACCGCGCCCCGCTCCCGACGCGCCACCGCCGCCGTCGCCTCTCCGCCACCACACCGCCGTCCTCCTCGTCCTCCCCCTTGAGCTCGCCCGCTGCCTAGTCCCTACAGCTCGCGGTGAGCTCCACGCCGCCCGCCCCCTCTTTCTCTCGGTCACCGCCGCCCCGCTCGCGCTCGCCACGGTCGCCGTGCGCCGGGCCACGCCCCGGCCGCGTCCGCGCCGCGCCGCACCCGCGCGCGCGCCCCACACCCCCTCCGGCCTCGCCCCGCTCGCCCCTGCCGCTGCACGCGCCAGCGCCCCGTCACCCGCACGCCCGCGTCCGTGGCCTCGTGCCACTGACGGGTGGGGCCCCGCCGCCCCTGTGCCACTGGCCGGTGGGCCGAACCCCCCCGTGACGCTGACAGCACGGGCCCACGCCCTAAAAACGAAATTAGAAAATAAATAAATGAAAATAAAAAATAGAATTATTAAAATAAATAAATAATTAGTTAATTAATTAGTTAATTAACCCTGTTTAGATTAACCTAGTTTAATTAATTAGTTTAATTAAATAGTAATTAGTTAGCTAATCACTAATTAACCTAACAGTCTATGACAGGTGGGACCCATGTGTCAGATGACTGCTGACGTCAGCATGAGGTCATGCTGACGTCATCAACTACTGTTTTGGATAATGTTTAATTTAAATAAATAATTAAATTCTAGAAATTAATATAAACTTTAGAAAATCATATTAAATAATCCGTAACTCCGATGGAAAAACTTTGTACATGAAAGTTGCTCAGAACGACGAGACGAATTCGAATGCGCGGTCCGTTCGTCCGTCACACGTCCCTAACTATCCGAACCTGCAACCGTCTCTCTCCGGTCATCTGTCTGACAAATGTCCGGAACTGGGAAAACATTCCCGGATGGATTCCCCCTTCCTCGGTGACGTGCAACCATACGTTAGGACACACCCGGCACTGCACATTGTCATATCGTACTTTGTGTTGCTCATGTTTGTTGTGTATTTATACTGTTTCCTCCCCCTCTTCTCTCTCGGTAGCCCCCGACACCGACGTCGTCCCCGAGACCGATGCAGCTCCGGAGACCGAAGACACCATTGACGACCTTGCCCTTGCCGCCGAGCAACCAGGCAAGCCCCCCCCCCCTTGAGCATACCGATATCGCCCATTCTATTTCTCATGCTTGCATTAGAATTGCTGCTGCTACTACTTTACCTATTCTGATGCATAGCCTGTTTATTGTAACCTGCTGTTGATAATTACCTGCATATCCTAAACTGCTTAGTATAGGCTGGGTAGAGACCTATCAGTGACCCCACTTATCCCGATTGCCCCGCTGGATTATCCGAAGACCCGATCAACGGGATTGAAGACCAGGCCCCGACACCGCACATCACCCCCCCTTAGTTGTAACGACACTGCAGCGTTACTATCGAGTGCCGAGGGTGATACCTCGTGTAGCACTTCTGATGTTAACTCTGTAGAGTAGCTATTCGGTCGTGGTCATCGAGGGTGATTCCTTCTTCACCACTTCCGATAACGACGCCGTCGTACAACACCTCAAGTGTGAACCCAGCGAGGGTGATTCCTCCGAGTTCACCTTGACGGATACATCGAGTAGGAATCCAACGAGGGTGATACCTCGGATTCCCCTGATGTTATGGACACACGGATACTTGGACTGTACTATTGTTACTTGGAAAGGCGGGTCGACCCTGAAGGGTACCCGCGTGTGATGTGAAGACGGGTTGCCTGTATGGTGCCCGAGTGATGAATACGAGGCGCGGCCGGGCATTCTTAACCCTTGCAGCAAGTCCTCGAGACGAGGCGACGGGGTCACATCTTTCGTGAGTCTCTGCTCGTTACCGCAAGCCCTAGTCCATTAACGATTTGGATATTTGATCCGAGTAGGCCTCTGGCCTGATAGCACTAACCATCACGTGGGCATAGTATGGGCGTTCTGCATCGTAGCATCAGCCGACAGTTCTGTCAGACGTCCAGTTCAGCATTGTGGCACGGTCGGATCGTACCGACCCTCCGAGGCGGTGCTGGTATCCACCCTGCACACAACGACCCGGAGTGCACAGGGCGATGGCCCAAGACCCCTAAGTGCTTAGGATGTAGACCGGCGGGGACCTCTCTGCTGAGCTCTAGGTAGGGCTGCGGTGTGTCGTTTGGCCGAGGCCGGGCATGACCCAGGAAAGTGTGTCCGGCCGGAGTTAATCGAGCGTGTTGGGTAAGTTGGTGCACCCCTGCAGGGAAGAAAACTTCTATCGATAGTCGGTCCTACGGTAAAGGACACTCGGAGTTGTATCCCGATCGACACAACTAGACCGTGAGATGATACCTGGATATATGGCTCTGGGATTGCTTCTCGCAGGGAGTCGAGAAGGGATCTCCGGACGAGGTTGATGACTGTATGGCTTTGGGATTGCTTTCTCGCAGGGAGTCGAGAAAGGATCTCTGGGTGAGGTTGAGACTTAATGATACTGCTACATTATATGGTACTGTCTACACTCTTCTAATGCTGCAAGACCTCTGAAGATGCTAGTCTTCGATAGGACTAGGCCTCCTCTCTATTCTGGCATTTCTGCAGCCCAGTCCACATATACAACCTCCCTTTGAAAATGTTGCATATGTAGTGTAGATCCTTGCTTGCTGAGTACTTCTGAGTACTCACGGTTGCTTTGTTTTCCTTTTCTCCCCATATCAGTTTGTCGTGGCCAGAGGACGGAGCCCCTGAGACAGATGCCCCGTCGATCGACTACTACTACTACCCAGGGGATGGATACTACTACAAGTTGACTGACGACCAGGAGTAGGATCGGAGGGTCCCAGGCAGGAGGCCTACGCCTTTCGATCGTAGTGTTTTACTTTGCCCCGCCTTTCTAAAGGCCTTTCTATTTCTCTTTTAATATCTGTACTCAGATATCTGATGCTTCCGCTGATGCTTGTATGCGAGCTTTTGTATTCGAGCCCTCGAGGCCCCTGGCTTGTAATATAAAGCTTGTATGACTTTATTTATGTTTTAGAGTTGTGTTGTGATATCTTCCCATGAGTCCTTAGGCTTGATCGTGTGCATTTGCGTGTATGATTAGTGCACGATTGAGCCGGGGGCGTCACAACTACCTCCTCTACGCGGCATCGAACACCGGATCGACCTCATCCCCGGCGCACCGTTACCGAACAAGGCACCCTACCGCGTCAACCCCGAAGAAACCAAGGAAATCCAACGGCAAGTACAACAACTCATCAACAACGGCCATGTTCGAGAAAGCATGAGCCCATGCGCCGTCCCGGTAATCCTTGTTCCCAAGAAAGACGGTACATATCGCACGTGTTCCGATTGTCGTCCTATCAATGCTATCATGGTTAGATATCGTCACCCCATCCCACGCTTATACGACATGCTCGATGAGCTTAGCGGAGCCACAATTTTCTCTAAGATTGATCTTAAGAGTGGCTACTATCAAATCCGCATACAAGAGGGTGACAAATGGAAAACTGCATTTAAGACCAAATTTGGCTTATACGAATGGCTTGTTATGCCAATGGGCTTATCCGAAGCACCCGTACGTTCATGCGTGTCATGCATTTTGTCCTTAGGCCCTACATTGGCGTATTTGTTGTGGTCTATTTTGACGACATACTTGTTTTTAGCAAATCTCTCAAAGATCATGTCACCCATCTTAGAACCGTTTTGCAAACTCTTCGCAAAGAGAGACTCTATGCTAACATGGAGAAATGCAAATTTGGTGTTGACAAGCTTGTCTTCCTAGGATTTGTCGTTTCTTCCAAGGGCGTGCATGTAGACGAAACCAAGATCGAAGCTATTAAAACTTGGCCCCAACCCAAAAACTTGCAACAAGTGCGTAGTTTTCTTGGCTTAGCCGGATTTTATCGTCCCTTTGTGAAGGATTTTAGCACCATTGCTTCGCCTTTACATGCCTTGAGTAAGAAGAACGCACCTTTTGTTTGGGGACCATTACAAGATACAACATTCAATGAGCTTAAGAATTTGCTTACACATGCCCCTTTGCTTGCTTTACCCTGATGTCTACTACACAACTTGTTCTTGTAGACTCGTGTTGGGCCTCCAAGCGCAGAGTTTTGTAGGACAGTAGCAAATTTCACTCAAGTGGATGACCTAAGGTTTATCAATCCGTGGGAGGCGTAGGATGAAGATGGTCTCTCTCAAACAACCCTGCAACCAAATAATAAAAAGTCTCTTGTGTCCCCAACACACCAAATACAATGGTAATTTGTATAGGTGCACTAGTTCGGCGAAGAGATGGTGATACAAGCGTAGTAATGATAGTAGATATTGGTTTTTGTAATAGGAACAATAAAAAACAGCAAGGTAGCAATTGATAAAACGGAGCACAAACGGTATTGCAATGCTTGAAAATGAGGCCTAGGGTCCGTACTTTTGCTAGTGCAATCTCTCAACAATGCTAATCTAATTGGATCATATAACCATCCCTCAAAGTACGATGAAGAATCACTCCAAAGTTCTTATCTAGCGGAGAACATAAGAAGAAATTGTTTGTAGCTATTCTTTCCGATCGATCTATCCAAGAGTTCGTACTAAATAACACCAAGTTATTCTTTCCGATCGATCTATCAAGAGTTCGTACTAAAATAATACCAAGTTATTCTTTCCGATCGATCTATCAAGAGTTTGTACTAGAATAACACCAAAGCAAATTCAGATTCATAATACTCAATTCAACACAAAGAACCTCAAAGAGTGCCCCAAGATTTCTACTGGAGAAACAAAGACAAGAACGTGCATCAACCCCTATGCATAGATTACCCCAATGTCACCTCGGGAATCCACGAGTTGAGTGCCAAAACACATATCAAGTGAATCAATATGATACCCCATTGTCACCACGGGTATTCATATGCAAGACATATATCAAGTGCTCTCAAATCCATAAAAGTATTCAATCCGATAAAACAAAATCTCAAAGGGAAAACTCAATTCATCACAACAAGATAGAGAGGGAGAAACACCATATGATCCGACTATATTAACAAAGCCCGCGATACATCAAGATCGTGACACCTCAAGAACACAAGAGAGAGAGAGAGAGAGAGAGATTAAACACATAGCTACTAGTACAAACCCTCAGCCCCGAGGGTGGACTACTCCCTCCTCATCATGGTGGCTGCCGGGATGATGAAGATGGCCACCGGTGATGATTTCCCCCTCCGGCAGGGTGCCGGAACGAGGTCTAGATTGGTTTTTCGTGGCTACAGAGGCTTGCAGTGGCGGAACTTCTGATCTAGGGTTACCTCTGATGGTTTCTCTATTTATAGGAATTTTTGGCGTTGGTTTCATGCTAAGATGGGCCTCGAGGTGAGCACAACCCAGCGGGGCAAGCCCGGCCCCTCAGGCGCGCCCCGGTGTCTTGTGCCCTACTCCTTCACCTTCTGGTCCTTCCACGAAGCTTCGGGGGTCTCTTTTGTTCCAAAAAAAATCATCAAAAAGTTTCAGCTCATTTGGAGAACTTTCATTTCTGCACAAAAAACAACACCACGATAGTTCTGCTGAAAACAGCGTCAGTCCGGGTTAGTTCCATGCAAATCATACCAAAACCATATAAAATTATTGTAAACATGGCATGAATACTTCATAAATTATAGATACATTGGAGACGTATCATAACCAACTTTGATAAACCTTTTGAGGTACATTGCGATGCTAGCGGTAATGGCATAGGAGGTGTGTTAATGCGAGAGAAGCGCCCCATCGCATACTTTAGTGAAAAACTTTCCGGAGCGCAACTTAAATACCCTATCTATGACAAAGAGTTATATGCATTAGTGAGGGTCTTGCATGTTTGGGAGCATTATCTCCGCCCTCATGAGTTCATTCTTCATACGGATCATGAAACACTTAAGTACCTTAAGGGTCAAACTAAGTTGAACAAGCGTCATGCTAAGTGGAGTGAATTCATTGAGTCATTTCCTTATGTCATCAAGTACATAAAAGGCAAAGAGAATGTTGTGGCGGATGCTCTTTCCCACAAATGCATGCTTGTTACCCAACTTAAATTGAATGTCATTGGCTTTGAGCACATAAAAGACTTGTATGCGCATGATCCTACTTTTTCTATACCTTATGCCAAATGTTTGACGCATACATCTTGGGAACGGTATTACATCAAAGATGATTATCTTATGAGAGCTAACAAACTATGTATCCCCGAGTCTTCTCTTCGTTTGTTACTTTTGCAAGAATCTCATGGAGGAGGACTTATGGGACACTTTGGATGCGACAAGATATTTGCTATGCTCTCCAAGAACTACTTTTGGCCCAAGATGTTCTGCGACGTCTCATGCTTCACCAACCGATGCTCTACATGTCACAAAGCTAAGTCTAAAGCTCAATCCGATGGCCTATATATGCCACTTCCTATTCCATATCGCCCATGGGAAGATATTAGTATGGACTTTGTGCTTGGTTTGCCAAGAACTCAAAATGGCAAAGATTCCGTGTTTGTTGTTGTGGACTGATTCTCTAAAATGGCTCATTTCATCCCATGCAACAAGATAGACGATGCTTCACATGTTGCAACTCTTTTTTGTAGGGAAATCTTGTGCCTACATGGAGTGCCCAAGACTATCGTATCGGACCGCAACGTCAAGTTCCTTAGCTACTTTTGGAAGACGTTATGCGCCAAGCTCGGAATCAAGATTTTGTTCTCTTCGGCATACCATCCTCAAACCGATGGCCAAACGGAGGTCACAAACCGGACGCTATCTACTCTCCTACGCATGTTGATCAAGAAGAACATCAAGGAGTGGGAAGAGTGTTTACCCATCGCTGAGTACGCCTAAAATCGAGCACAACACTCTACTACCGGCAAATCCCCCTTCGAGGTCGTCTACGGCTTCAACCCATTGTCCCCACTGGACATTCTACCTCTACCACTACAAGAGCGCATCAACATGGATGCAAGTGCATGAGTGAGCTAACTCAAGAAGATGCATGAAGATACAAGGCACACCATCGAGCGCCAAGTACAACAACTAGCGACCAAGCTCAACATCAACAAGCAACCCATGATATTCAACATTGGGGATCTTGTATGGCTACACCTTCTCAAGGAACGCTTCCCCAATGAACGCAAGTCCAAGCTTCGACCACGAGCCGACGGACCCTTCAAGGTGCTCGAGCACTACAACAACAATGCGTACAAGATCGACTTACCATGTGACAAGTACTCCGTGAGCGACATCTTCAATGTCAAGGATCTCTCTCCCTACCATGGTGATGAGGCTTTCAATCCGAGGTCGGATATTTCCCAGGGGGGGAAGATGATGCGGAGCATCCTACGGTCATCCCCATGGACCTACCTTCGTCTCCGACGACACCACATGGACCTATGACAAGAGCTCGAGCAAGGGCTATCGAAACTAAGGTGAACTCGCTCCTCTCCGAACTACCACTTTCTACATGTGAGACATGGCTACTACCTCAAGCGAAAACCCTATGTGTGATCAGGTACTTAGAGGGAAGCCACGGAACCACTACATCCAATGGATGAGCTAGCGAGGACGCCAAGTACAAGGACCAAGAGAAGGAGCGGCCAGGAGCCTACAACCACTGGACGACTAGCCCGAACCGGATGTCCGACGCCTGGAGCGTCAACCAGCCAGCCCAAGTCCTAGCCAACAAATGCTACAGCGGCTGGACAACCGACACACCCTAGCGATTGGACGACCGAGCCCCTCCGGACATCCGGTGTCACCCAACAGAAGGGAAATTATCGGAAATCCAAGACCTCTGGACAACCGACGACCGGACGTCCGACGTCCACCGGAAATCCGACGCCACCTGATCAGAGCAAAAACGCCGGATGTTCGACATCTGACGGACGACCGGACCCTCGCGAGCCACCGGACGTCCGGTAGCTGCCGGACGACCGACGCCTATCTGTGCACAGCGTGTTGGGCCGAGGCCCATGTACCCTTTCGTGACCCTAGACTATATATACTCCTCCTCCTCCCTCTTTCTAGGGTTAGCATCGTGATAGCTCATTATAGAGATAGAGCTTTGCTCATCCACTTGGTTCTACTCCTCGGAGAGACCGCGGCCTCTTCGGAGAAGATCCATCCTTGGATTCAAGACCCCTCACGGGAAGACCCCTCAAGACCTCCTCATGGAGATGAACTAGTTACCTCTTGTATCGTCCTTTGTTTCGTTTGAATCTTGTATCACTCTTTATGTTCATGGATCTAGCACATGTGTGATCGTTCCCGTTGATTTGAGTGTTTTCCCTCGTGTTCTTCGTAGGATCCCCTCCATTTCATGAAAGATCGGCCCTAGGGTATCCACCCTACATCAGCCACTATTTGGCTTTGTAAAAATATGGGAGTTGGCTCCATAAATACCATGCAATATTTGGCACTACTGTAAAATGGTTGAAGTAATATTTGAAAAACATTTGATTTTTTGAATAAAAGCAAATGGATTAAAGTGGTTGTTTTAGCCACTGTTTTTTTTAATTGTTTCAGGGCATTTACCCACTTTATAAAAATTTGGTTTCTACACAACAATTATTCAGTGATTAATTGCTACACTATGAACTATTTTTCTTGCATGTTCGAAGAAATAATAATTTGACTTTATTTTTAAATTTGAATTTGAATTCTGTTTGGATCAAAGTGAGGTTTACAAAATTAATCATGATGACATGGCACCATTCACATGTGGTTACTATAGCTTAACTACCGGGGTGTTACAAATCTCCTCCACTACAAGAAATCTTGTCCCGAGATTTAAGAGGTGGAGTAAGGGGGAAAGCTATGCTTACAAAATTCTAACGGATCCTCTCGGTCTTGGTTGCTCTTCTCGAAGAGGCCGATCCATTACATTGATGTCTTCATTTCACTACATCAATGCATCATGATGAAGTTGTCATTCTTCCTTCAGGATCTTCATCGTACTTATGGAAAAGATAAGGGGGAAAACTCGGGAAGGACGGAGCTCAACACAAGTTAGGTACCTAGGGGCTATCTCAGTGAACGAGGCATAGAGGCATATCTCGAGTAGAAAATCAAGAAAACATTGAGAGCAAAGTAAGAAGGTGCAAATAGAAGCCTCAAGCGGATAGACAATCGTTCGTTGCCTGAAATGGAGTGTGAAAGGGGTTCAGAGCAATGGTAATAAGTATTGTGTCTGATACCAGAATTGATGATCCCTCAGAAGGTGGCTCGTGAATTACATACGAAGCCAAGCGTGAGGAATAACTTTGGAAACAGGGGTGTACAAGAGAGTCAGGTTTCAAACCTGTGGAACTGTGGGTTATGGGCCCAGCATGTGGGTTTAAAGTAGAAAGGGCGCTGACATCTTGCGCGATCATGATAGCAAAGCATGTCAGAGGATAGCCTGTCAGTTATGTTGGCAACAACATTGGTACCAAGGGCGAGGGATAAAGAGAACCATTTTCCTGCTTGTTGAACGAGGCGGACCAATAGGCTAAGTTCTCATCCATCGGTGGTTACCGAAATGTCACCAACAATAGTAACAGGGTTATACTGAGCAAGTTGTACATCGAGGTGTTTACATAAGCAGTAAAATATTACTGCTTATGTCATATAGATCACAAGAAAGGTTAAACAAAACAATGGAATGGAAAATGTGATCATCAGATTAATTAGAACAATGGAAAGGAAAGGTTAAACACATATATCAGGAGTATATCCTTCCCAAGGACAAGCAGAGCATGATATCCATGGCAGGATAGAAGTAGATAACCATTTAGGTAAGGGGAGAGGAAATTCATGATGTTACCCATACAACAGTGTTTGGATAAGTGATCAAGAAACATTTAGCATTGTGCTCCCAATGTTCTTGCTGGCGATCGGAGTACAACAGTCATGCTTCGAGATAGCATTGTCATGGTCATCAGGTAAAGTTCAGACTTTGGATACACAAAGGATCCATCAGAAACAACTTATACAATAAGTCATACAAGTTCAGCATGGAAAAGATGAGCATGTGGCCGATGGGCTCAGCAACAATTCATCGAGATTTCCATAATATGGATTTTCACAATTAAATGAACAAGGTGATAGCGTTGGACACCAAAGTATATAATGAAGTATGTTCGAGGAGAACATCCATAGTTAAACATTGAACGGAAGTGCACCTGGAAATATGGGCCAAGTATCACGATCAATGTTAGAATGGTGATTCAATAACCAAAAGACCTAGAATGAAACTATCGACCATTCACTTCAAAGCAATATGGTTGCTAGAAGTACGGAATCCAAGCATCACCATTCACTTGTTGGTATTCTGGTTAGAAACAACATGGGGACCAAGAAAAGAATGGTGACGGTGATAAGTATCATTTGTATCAAGAATTCTTAAGAGGTGGTGAAATTGCCGCGACATTCTTGACATAAAAGATGGTAATACTCCAAGGTAGAACATAACACAAGCTGGATAGAAAGGAACTCAAGGTACTACACAAAACATGAACAAGTTTGTCTTGGAGGGAAGGCATTAAAGTTGCTGATGATAACACAAATCATCGAGGGGCAAGGATGGTATTTCTCATCATGGGTTTGATTATATCCTGGAAGAGCTCAGAATGTTGATGATGATCATGACACATTTGTCGAGAGGTTTCATGAAGATGTAATCAATCACCGACTACATCAAGCAAAAAGGATGGTGAAGAAAAAGGTTATTTGACCCACAGATAAGATGCAATCTCAGAGTTAGGGTTGCCTTTCAAGACAGACAATATGATGTTGAAAACTTGATGTAGCTTAGCGCACTATCAAGAGTGTGTTCTGGGGATGAAGGACATAGGTAGCATGGTCAAGCTTTAGCATGACGATGATGACGTAGCCAATCGACTTGGAATGACATGATCAAGCACAAATTCGTAAGCAATGAAGATTACTAAGAGTTTTTGAATCGTAGTGCGGACTCGATTCCCTTATTGGTGTTCTCGAGGGTCAAACAACTCAGAACCCATGGAAAAATTGAGATTGGCGAGAAGTAATAGTTGATGAAGAACTCATAAGAGGTTATGTAGTTCCGTGAAATTCTCGAGATACCAGAGGGTAATACTCGAAGGCAGATCAGAATAGAGGTTGAAGTGGCATATTTATCTGCAGAAGACGAGTGCTTAACTTGTCCGAGAAATGGGATCAAAGAAGACAATATGGTCGGGACCACGCTTGCAAAGGACCAAATTACAGATATGATATGAACTTATACCAAGGGGGTAATTATTTTTCGAGAAGCTTCCATGATAAGATCTACATCGTGTCCATGGGCATGAACACAAAGTTCAAGATCGACTCCCACTTCTTCAACGCATAACCTTTCATTTACTTCACGCTTTTGATGAAGTTGTAGCGTTGAAATTTTATCTAGCGATACAACAGAAGAGTATGACTCGTGAAAACTTTTGGGTTCATACGGTTTAGGGAAGGCATAGGTTCAACCCATCGGGGCATCTTAGGAACCTATTCCATAAACTCCAGGAGTAAATACCACAAGCTCAAAAGTAGAGCATGGTTGACAAAGCAGAGGATACAATTCTCCAAAGGCATAAGACACGAATTACCAAAAGGCATTATGTATCAGGGAAAGAACCCACAAGGTTATTGAATATGGACACTATCGGATAATAATCCAACAAAGGGTTTAGCAGACCACAAATGTTCTAATGTGAGTAACGGTACTCAACCAGAATAAGAAAGAATGCAAAGGCATCGAATTATTGAATTATCTGGATAATTCCAGGCTTAAATGCAAAGGAATTAAGATGTTCAAATAGGGGGATGAAAAGAAGGTGCTCTGATGAAATGATATGTAAGTTGAATAGAATCAGAACGACAATAGATCAAGGTTTGATTTGCCGAACACCAGCTCATGTCCGGAGTGACGTCTGAGCCGAAGGGGAGAATTCTAATTGCGACTGATGATTGCGAGCATTCACAAACATATCGAATCAAATGCTCAAAATGACGATGACAAAGGATGCTCATGAATATTGCTAGACATATGGAATTAACCACAATGCAGGCACGCAAGACTTTCCAAAGCAATAGGTTGCAAAGGATTCTCGAAAGGTCAAATAGCATTTCGGGGTATTTTGTGAAACACATGAATAACTGGGGATGAGTGGTTACTCGATAAGTGTGAGGAATTATCCGTAGGGGTATTCTTGTGGCAAAGAACTGCAAGGCAGTAGGCACAAAGTATTCTCAGAACAATAGAAAGAATTTCGGGGTACCTTGTAATAACAAGATCAACGGGGAATGATTGTATGAATGGAAAGTGTATGTAGTTATCCATAGGGGTTTATTGATGAAAGGGAATTGCAAAAATGGCACAAAGTCTTGAGAGAATATCATAGAGTATCATCGGAATCTTCTGGTGAAGCAGGCGATCATCTGGAATGAAGCGGCTCTCCAGGAGGAAGTAGTTACGAGAACCTAGAGCTAGAGTTAGTAAAACCTTTTAACCCGAGTAGAAGAGAGATCAGAATCCCAGAGTAAGGATGAGGAATAAAAGATGCTAATACACCCATTTGTGATGCGGGCCCGTAAGCCACACAACAATGTTAGTAAAAGTTTTCCAAGGACTAGACTCAACTTTGGCCAAGGAGTTGGAAAGGGGGCTACCTACAGGCAGTCGGCTCTGATACCAACTTGTGACGCCCCCGATTCAATTGTACACTAATCATACACGCAAATCTGTATGATCAAGATCAGGGACTCACGGGAAGATATCACAACACAACTCTAGACACAAATTAAAGTCATACAAGCTTCATATTACAAGCCAGGGGCCTCGAGGGCTCGAATACATCAACTCGAATACAAACGAGTCAGCGGAAGCTACAACATCTGTGTATAGACATAAGTTAAACAAGTTTGCCTTAAGAAGGCTAGCACAATAGCAACAACGATCGAAAAGGCAAGGCCTCCTGCCTGGGAGCCTCCTAACTACTCCTGGTCATCGGCAACCTCCACGTAGTAGTAGGCACCCTCGGGGTAGTAGTAGCCGTCGGTGGCGGCGTCTGGCTCCTGGGATCCGTCATCTGATCGCAGCAATCGGGTATGGGGGAAAAAGAGGTAGCAAAGCAACCGTGAGTACTCGTCTGAAGTACTCGCAAGACTTACGTCAGAGATATACTAAGTATGCATCAGTATCAAAGGAATGGGCTGTATCTGTGGGCTGAACTGCAAAATGCAAGAAGAGAAGGGGAAAGGGCTAGCCTATCAAAGACTAGCATCTTCAAGCATCTTGCAGCATTTAGAAGAGTACAGAATAGCATTTTATAATTAGCAAGCATGTTGTAGCATTAACGCCCAGAGATCATTTCTCGACTCCCTACGAGAAAGCAATCCCGGAGCCATCATATCCATTTATCATGTTTAGTAACCAGTTCTAGTTGTATAGACCGGGATACAACTCCAAGTCGTCCTGTTATCGTGGACACAGCTATTAGGGAGCCGGCAGCCATAGCAGGCGCGCACGACACGACGGGCACAGCCAGGGCCAAGGCACAACGCAGGGGGAGGTAGGTGATCGCAGCGGCGGGCGCTAGCGACAGGCGCGGGAGGATCTGTGCGAGTGAAGGCGGCTATAGGGGAGCGCCGACAACCCGGGGAGGGCTGCAGTAGGCCAGGAGCAATGGCAGGGGGTGGCGCGAGCGGGTGCAGGCAGCGGCGACTAGCCGGGGCGCGCGTGGGCTAGGCGGTCGGCCGTGGCAGGGCTCGTGGCTAGGGACGCATGGCCATGTGCGAGCGAGCGCACGCAGGGGGCCACCAGAGCCGGCGGGCGTCCGCAGCGATGGGCGCAGCTATGACACGGGGCGTGATTGGTAGGGGGGACGGCGGCCTACAGTGTCGGGAAGGAGGGGAAGTAGGGGGAAACAGACGGGGGCTCACAGGGGGTCGACGAGTAGGCCAATGGGCTCGAGGGAGGGGAGGCTCGGTGTCGACGAAAACAACGACGGTGTCCGGCAATGCCGAGGTTGAAGACGAGCGCGTCAGTGACAATGGAGCAGCTCCCAGCTCCGATCCAACCTTGCAGGCGATGAGGCGGAGCACGGTGCACCTCCCAGGCAAGGTTGTGGCGCTGGGGGGTGCCGGTGGCCACGAGACCGCAACGAACACGGCGGCGATAGCAACAGTACGGGCGCCAAATCGAGAGGGGGGTAGCGAGTGAGAGTGGAGAGGGCTGAGTGGAGATGCTAGGGTTTGGGGGCGTCCTTATAGCACGAGGGAGACGATGTGGTGGTCATCCACGGCCATGGCGCCCAGATGGCTGCCACGCCTCCCTCCTATTCCTGTAGCGGGAGGTAGGGGAAAACGAGAGGTGGGTTGGGGCCTGGTTGTTTAGTTAGATGGGCCAGAGCCAAGTAGTTTAGGTTTGTTGTTTTCTTTCTTTTTATATATATTTTATATTTTCTTTATTTCTATATTGTTTTGTATAATCTCTAGCCACTATTTGGATTTGTAAAAATATGGGAGTTGGCTCCATAAATACCATGCAATATTTGGCACTGCTGTAAAATGGTTGAAGTAATATTGGAAAAACATTTGATTTTTTGAATAAAAGCAAATGGATTAAAGTGGTTGTTTTTGCCACTGTGTTTTAAATTGTTTTAGGGCATTTACCCACTTTATAAAAAATTGGTTTCTACACAACAATTATTCAGTGATTAATTGCTACACTATGAACTATTTTTCTTGCATGTTTGAAGAAATAATAATTTGACTTTATTTTTAAATTTGAATTTGAATTCTGTTTGGATCAAAGTGAGGTTTAGAAAATTAATCATGATGACATGGCACCATTAGCGTGTGGTTATTGTAGCTTAACTACCGGGGTGTTACAATGTATAGGAGAGCAATTGACCAAACTGTGTGCGATGCATGAATCGCAAACGATATGGTAATAAAACCGTCACCAATAAAACAAACTATTTGCGATGGCGGATCCATCAAGCATGATTCAGATTAGAGTTGTGTGTGCGAATCATGGCATACAGTTGATCCATACGAACTGTTTGTGATGAGCCAAAACAACAGAAATGATCAGGCAGATCAAGGTGTGTGCGCTAGACGGCATACATGTCACTCGGATGAATTGTTTGCGATGATCCAAAACAACATAAACAGTTAGCCAGATGAAGGTGTGTGCGATAGAAGGCATACACGTCAATCGGATGAACTGTTTGCAATGATCCAGAAGAACGCAAATGATTCATCTTAACAAGATGTGTGTGATACCCGGCAAACAGGTCAGTAGTAAATTTGTGTGGGAAGACCGATAATAACACACACGATTCCTGCTAATAAGTTGTGTGTGTTGTGGGCAAACACTTGCTGGTACACAATTGTCAGCGATTGATGAAACCATCACCGATGGGTTCCGTAGTTTAGTCCGTGTGCGATGTGATTTTCTCTGTCTGCACAACATCTATGCTCTGTCTACAGAACAACATATATACTTATAAGAACATGATTGCATAACCAAATTAAACATCCAATTACATAAGTGACTACACACATAACATTTGCGCACATCAAAGTAAACAATTACATGCATAATAAACTAGGAGAAATGATCATCAAATCATCTACTTCTTGTTGTGACGCTTGCCATTGCTCTACTTCCGGCTGGATCCCTCACCGTTTTGGGGAAGGAAGCACTTGCTCAAGTCAACGACCCGCCTGTACATCTCGTAGCTTGTGTATGACTCCTTGTCCACATACACGACGTGGTCTTCGTCCAGTTTCTCCATCCAGGCCGAGTGCCAGGCATGCATGCCCTTGTTGCAGGCATCCTTCATGTCTCTGTAGTAGGGGTTGATGCTGGCCTCGGTGAGGTGAACCATTTAGTCCTTCTCATGCTTCTTGCTACCCCAGATCGTGTATTGGCCCTAGATGTTAACAAGATTCTGGTAGGCGGTGCCCGAATTCTTCAGCACCTTTACATTGTTGGTGATGTCCGCCATAATGAACCTGTAGTCGGGGCTGTTGATAAACCTGGTGAAACACTCACAAGGCATTGTGGCCAGGTAGTAGTGGTAGACGAGGACGTGATTGTGCATGCACATCTGGGCGACGGTGACCTTCTGATGATCCCGGCACGAGCGGCGGTGTACTCGATGTCGAACCCGACCACTTTGCACTTCTCCGTAGCAAGCAACAACTCGATAGTGTGGATGGAGTTCTCCACCCAGATCGGGTTGTTGGCGTACACCACCGAGAGCTCCGTGAACATTCTATGGGTGTCCACTATGGCATGGATGGTGAACTACCGCTCGTCGTCGGCAGGCGCTGGAAGCGCCATTGGAGCCGCACAGGATACCCTCTCTGTATTTGTCTTCATGGGTGTGCTTCTTGCAATATTGGGGCGCGATCGAAAGGTTAAAAAGACACAAGGGTTAAATCACTACTGTAATAAATGGGGGCCGAACAACTTGTAATCGTCATGTCTTGTCACCGCGTTCCCGGGTTCCAGTGCACGCTTGAGCATCGTGATACGTCTCCAACGTATCTACATTTTTTTATTGTTCCATTCTATTATAGTATCGATCTTGGATATTTTATATAACTTTTTGTGCTATTTTATATCATTTTTGGGACTAACCTATTAATCCAGTGCCTAGTGGTAGTTGTTGTTGTTTTTGCTTGTTTTTAGTTTTCAAAAAATCAGTACCGAACGGAGTCCAAATGCTACGAAACTTTTTGACAATTTTTTTCTGGACAAGAGAGACCCTAGAAGCTTCGAGAGAAGACCAGACGGCAAGTGAGGAGACGTCAAGGCAACAGGGCGTGCCCTGGGAGGGGAGGCATCATCAAAACCTATGAAGTACCTTCACACAAACTATTATCTACTTTCTCTAGTTTTTATTTGCCTTGTTATTTGTGTTTGCCTCTCGTTTTCATCTCCCCCACTTCTCATACTTTTTTACAAAAACACAAAAATATCTTTGTAAAATGGTTAGTTCTTCACTTGTCACTTGTACCCCCAAGAATGAAGTGCTTAATTTTAAACAAAGGGGAGGAGAAAGTTTAAAAGATGCTTGGTATAGGATTTGCGATGCTCAAAATAGATCAACTCGTAAGAAATCCACTATCGTTCTTCTTCGCAATTTTTATGCGGGTGTTACTACTTGGTATAGATTTGTGCTTGACACTATTACCGAAGGGAATTTTTTGATTAGTCACCCTATGGACGCTTTCAATGCTATGGGAAATTTAGTAGGATCACCACCTATTGTTATTAATGAAACAAAATTGACTTTGGAACATGTTATGCAAAGATTGGAAGCTATTGAGAATAAAATGACTACCATAGAACATATAGAAAATCTAGATAAAAAGATCCATTATCAAGTAACTCAATTCGGATCAAAGGTAGGAAGTACATTGAAGATGCTAAAAGAGAAGGAACCAATAATTAATGAG
Organism: Thinopyrum elongatum; assembly: GCA_011799875.1. Lineage (NCBI taxonomy): Eukaryota > Viridiplantae > Streptophyta > Magnoliopsida > Poales > Poaceae > Thinopyrum > Thinopyrum elongatum. Next base: position 299,584,767 of record CM022299.1, read on the forward strand.
AGAATAGAACAAAGTCCCTCTAGAATTGATAAGTTGGAAGAAGTTATTAATAATTTGGGTTCCACTTTTTCTTCCATTAAAACTATTGAGAAAACTCATCCCAGTAAGAACCCTAATTTTATTTATGTTCCTAAGAATAGAAGTGCACCACCTAGTAATGGAGAGGATCTTAAGATGATTAGTGTGCACCCCAACTTCATTGATTTGATAAAGGAACCCATTATTGGAAACAAATTTTCTTAACCTTGTTCCTAGGAGTGTGATTATTAAAAATATGTATGATAAACCTCCTAGGAAGCATGGATGCGTAATTGAGGAGTTGTACTTGATATATGACAATACTTGTGTAAGGGCATATTTCTCCCTAAGTGGTTTTGGTGATTGATGATAGTGCTTTGCGGACTAATCGTGTGCATTGAGCATTTCAGATATCTCATGTCTAGGCACAAGACGATTCGGTGCCCCTCGGAGCCTATCGAAGACGGCGGTTCTCTACGTTTCTTTTCGGTGGATTTGAGTCATAGGAAAGCCGTACTATTAAGAGGGGGTCCGCTTCGGAAAGGTTAGGGCGGAATCAACACGTACACATCTGTTCCTTTGCACCACCTTTCCTTCGCTTCAATGGAGCACCGTCCGTTTATCCTTGTCTCTGTGAAATGAAGGCTTCCAAGTGCAAGAGTATCTGTGGCGTGCGGTAGTACTGCGCAAGAGGGCAGTAGTACCGCAGGGGCTTGCGGTAGTACCGCTCAAGGTAGCGGTAGTACCGCCTGGTCCAGCGGTAGTACCGCTCTTGGTGAGCGGTAGTACCGCTGCCTCCATCCCTAACACTGGCGCATGCGGAAGTAGGCGCGGAAGTAATTTTTTACTTCCGCCCCTACGCGGTAGTACCGCTCCCTGCGAGCGGTAGTACCGTGCTGGATTTTTGCATAGTCCTAAACTCAGCGGAAGTAGTCACGGATGTAATTTATTTAGTCCATGCTTTTTCCAGGCCAGTAGAGCCCTGCCTTGCGGTAGTACCGTAGGGGCGTGCGGTAGTACCGCTCCGATGGTTCTACCGCTCGTTGCCATATGCAACAGGGCCTCGTCTGGTCACTACCGCGCAAGCGGTAGTACCGCACCGTCCAGCGGTAGTACCGCAACCCTTTGCGGTAGTACCGCAGCTGTTTGCGGTAGTACCGCACCGCGCGGGCTGAGTGGAGGGGGTAATGGTTGGATCTTTCCTCCACTATATAAAGGGGGTCTTCTTCCCCAAGAAGACCACCTCTTCCCTCCCCAAGCTCCATTATTGCTCAAAGCTCCATTTTTGCCCGATCTCTCTCCCTAGCCAATCAAACTTGTTGATTTTCTAGGGATTGGTTGAGAAGGCCCCAATCTACACTTCCACCAAGAGAGATTTGATTCCCCCCACTAATCCCTTGCGGATCTTGTTACTCTTGGGTGTTTGAGCACCCTAGATGGTTGAGGTCACTGCGGAGCCATATTCCATTGTGGTGAAGCTTCGTGGTGTCGTTGGGAGCCTCCAATTAAGTTGTGGAGATAGCCCCAACCTTGTTTGTAAAGGTTCGGTCGCCGCCTCCAAGGGCACCAATAGTGGAATCACGGCATCTCGCATTGTGTGAGGGCGTGAGGAGAATACGGTGGCCCTAGTGGCTTCTTGGGGAGCATTGTGCCTCCACACCGCTCCAACGGAGACGTACTTCCTCTCAAAGGGAAGGAACTTCGGTAACACATCCTCGTCTCCACCGGCTCCACTCTTGGTTATCTCTTACCTTAACTTGTGCAAGCTTATATTGTGTTGTATCCCTTGCTTGCTTGTGTGCTTGTTGTTGTTGCATCATATAGGTTGCTCACCTAGTTGCATATCTAGACAACCTATTTTGATGTTAAGTTTAATTTGGTAAAGAAAAGCTAAAAAAATGTTAGTTGCCTATTCACCCCCCCTCTAGTCAACCATATCGATCCTTTTCAATTGGTATCAGAGCCTCGTCTCTTTATTAAGGACTTTACCGTCCAAAGAGGATGGGTGACACCGTAGACGAGGGGGAGGAGCACCCTGGTGTGAGTCCGTCCTTGTCTATGGCCGATGGGGGATCCTCGATCTCTCGTGAGGAGTTCAATGTGGCCTTGGGCACATTGAAAACCTCCATGACGGCTGAGGTCAAAGGCATGCTTAAGAATTTTCTTGATGGTCTTAAATTATCCACCACACCGTTGGAAGTGGTCGATCCCACTAACAAGGTGACGGATGCTAACTCAACAAGGGGGAAGCTACTAGTGATCAAGTTTCTTTACCTAGTGGTAGAAGTGGGAGTGGCATCTTTGCCCAAGTTGAACCTCCACTTACTTATGGAGGACCGGTTCCCTCCACGCATATGAATCATGTTGGTCCTCCTCCTAAGCTTGTGAAAAATGAGGATTTAGCCTCTTGGGTATATCGCTTTAAATGTCATTTAAATCATAGTTCTACTAATCTTTGGAGAATTATTGAGCAAGGTTTCTACCCGCACGACCCAAGCAACTTCACTCCTAGAGAAGCCGCGGATCATCAATTCAACGAGTCCGCTCTCTTCATCCTTCAAGAAGCCATTCCTCCCGAAGATATTGCGCACCTCCGTCCGTTCACCATGGCCAAGGAAGCATGGCAACATGTTGTTTCCATTTACAAGAGAAGCGCAAGCATTCAACGCTCAAACTTTGAAGTGGTGCAAGATGAAGCCGATGAGTTTGCAATGATTGAAGATGAAGAACCTCGAGAGCTTTACCGGAGATTAACCACTCTCGCGGTCTCACTCCGAGATCATGGGAGCAAGGATACGGATGACAATTGGATCAAGCGCAAGTTTCTCAAGGCCATGATGCCTTACCATAGGGCCATGTCCTCCGTCATCCGTCAATGGCCGGACTTTCACGCCTTGTCCTCAAGTGAAGTGTTGGATGAGTTTGTTGCAATGAGGATCTTGGATAAGACCGCCGACAATGCGATGTTGCTTTCTCAACGATCAAAGAAGCCCAACCTTGCTTTGAAGGCCAAGGCTAGTGTGGAAGAAGAAGGTGAAGAGGAAGAAGAGGAATGTTGCCCCGAAGATACCAAATATGCTTATCATGAGCACATGGCTCTCGCTTCACGGCAATTTTGGAGCAAGAAGAACTCAAGGCCCAACTTCAACAAGAACAACTCAAGTGGCGCCAAGGGCAAGCAATGTGTGAGGACATGCTATAATTGTGGCAATGTGAGCCACTTTGTTGCGCATTGCCCGTACGAAAAGAGGGAAGACAATGGTGGCAAGCTTATCCGAAAAGACAAGGCCAAGTCCTTCCCCAACAAGAACAACTTCACCAAGAAGACTCCTCCCAAGGGGTTGGTGGCACAAGAAGAGTACAATGAGGATGATGATGATGAAGATGGTGAGACGGTTGCCATGGCCTCCGTTGCCATTGCAACAACTCCACGGGTGTCCCTATTTGACTCACCCAACGAGAACATCACCGCCAAGTGCCTCATGGCCAAAGCCACCAACAAGGTAACCCCCAACATCAAAACTATCATCACTACTAATCCTTCCTTGATGGATTGCATTGATGAAAGTGAGCGGACGAAGGAGGAGGAAAATGAATTTGAGTCTTTTATGAGTAAGCTCAAGGGTAAATCCAAGAAGCACTTTGTTGCTCTCTTGGAACAACTTGGTGAAGCCAATGACATGATCGAGACTCACGAAGAAACCATCTCTAAGATGGAAGGGCATAGTCGTGAATATGCCGATGAGATATCGGATCTCTCTAATGCGCTTGAGGAAGAGCGTGGTCATCGTTTGGCTCTTGAGGAGTCACACAATGATGATCATGCTAAATTAAAGAAAGATCTTGATCATGCTCTTGTTGTATCTCGTGTGCTCAATTCCGAGAAGGCCAAACTTGGGGTTGACCATGCTAGACTCAAGGAGGAGTTTGATATACTTGACAAGGCTCACAAGGCCTTGAAGGGTGCTCATGCTAGCCTCAAAGAGTCTCATGATCAACTCCAAGTGAAGCTAACCAAGGAGAAAGCCACATTTCCTCATATGGTTTTAATTGATAATGCAAATGCTACTAACCCGTGTTGTGAACATGTGCATCTTTTGGAGGAGAATGCCAAGTTGAAGGAGCAACTTGAGAAAGGCCTTGTGTCTTGCATACAAGGTGAGAAGAACCTCAACGACCTTTTGAGCAATCAAAAGGAAGTTGTGGGCAAGGAGGGAATTGGGTTTGCACCCAAGTCCAAGAATAAGAAGAAGAATGACAAGGCCAAACGACCTCCTCCTCTCAAGCAAACTTTTATGAAGGAGGGAGAGGGTGCTTCTAAGGAGAAGAAGAACAATGTGAAGGGTGGTGGTGTCAAGAAGGGCAATGCCACTCCTTCCAACAAAGTCGGCGACTTTAACCCTTCTTATGTGTTATGCCGTGCTAGTGATGGGCATGTTTATGCCAAATTTGTTGGTTCTTCTTATGAGTACATTGAATGGTCTATTTGGGTTCCTAAGACCCTTGTTACTAACATCAAAGGACCCATTACAAAATGGGTACCTAAAACCAAGCATTGATCTCTTGTAGGTGTTTGCTTCCGGTGGGGGATCATGGTCGCTCGATAGTGGAGCCACAAATCATATGACCGGAAGCAAGGACTTGGTGGTGGACGTGCACAAGGTCTCATCTATGCCCACCAATGTCGAGTGGGGTGATGCCTCATCTTCTAAGGTATTGGGTCTTGGCAAGGTTGTCATTTCTCATGATCTCACGATCGAGAAAGTCATGCTTGTCGAGTCCCTTGCATACAACTTACTTTCCGTTCATCAACTTGCACTCATGGGCTTTGCCACTTTCTTTGATATTGATACCGTGGCCCTCTTGTGGAGCAAGACTCTTAAAGTAGCCTTTGTTGGGCATGTCGAGAACGGTCTTTATGTGATTAACTTTTCGGAGCGACCCACTAACACCGCGACATGCCTAATGGCTAAAGTTGACGTGGGATGGCTTTGGCATCGCCGTTTAGCCCACGTCAATATGAGATCTTTGCAAAGTCTTCTCAAGGGGGACCATGTCCGTGGACTAACAAATGTTAGTTTTGCCAAAGATCGTGCTTGCAGTGCTTGTATCGAAGGAAAGCTACATGAGAAGGCTCACCCACCCATGACTATCATCTACTCGAAGAGGCCCTTGGAGCTCCTTCACATGGATCTCTTTGGGCCTCCATCCTTTGATAGTCTTGGGGGTAGAAAGTATTGCTTGGTGATTGTGGATGATTATTCAAGATACACTTGGGTATATTTCTTCAAGAGGAAGAGTGAGACCCAACAAACCATCATCGACTTTGCAAATGAAGCTCAACGTCAACACAATGCAAAGATCTTAACGATAAGAAGTGACAACGGCACCGAGTTCAAGAACTACACCTTGGATGAGTTTCTTAGTGATGAGGGGATCAAGCATCAATATTCCGCACCTTACACCCCTCAACAAAATGGTGTAGCGGAGAGGAAGAACCGTACTTTGATGGACGCGGCAAGAACCATGATGGCGGAGTTCAAGTCTCCATACAACTTTTGGGCCGAAGCCATCAACACCGCCTATCATGCATCCAATCGGCTCTATCTCCGCAAAGGCTTGAACAAGACTCCATATGAGATACTCACCGGCAACAAGCCCAACCTCAAGTACTTCCAGGTGTTCGGGTGTAAGTGTTTCATTCTCAAGAAAGGTGTTCGTTTGTCTAAATTTGAGGCTAGAGCTCATGAGGGCATATTTGTTGGTTATGCTACAAACTCTCATGCTTACCGTGTCCTCAACAAGTCCACCGGACTCATTGAGGAGACGTGTAACGTGGAGTTTGATGAGAATAATGGATCCCAAGTGGAGCAAAGTGGTACTTGTGATGTAGGTGATGAAATTCCTCCCCAAGCCATAAGAAGAATGGGTGTTGGCTATATCCTACCCATTGAGGAACCCCTTGTGACCGAAGGAGAAGGACAATGTTCTACTCAAGTGAAACCATCACCAACCCAAGACCCACACGCTTCCGAAGAACAAAGTGAAGGCCCTCGACCAAATGAACAAGATCAAGGGCAAGATCAACCTCAAGATGATGGTGAACCACCAAGTGATGCCCAAGGTCAAGTTCTTACCACCGAGCAAGTTCAAGATCAAGAGCAAGCTCAAGATCAAGAACAAGCTCAAGATGATCAAGTTACCGCTCGTCAACTCTCTCTTGAGGAGGAATTGGAGCGTCATGCCGCCAAGATTGCATCCAAACTCACTACCAAAGATCATCTCATGAAGAATGTGCTTGGAAGCTTAAGAAAGGGGGTAAGCACTCATAGACAATTAGCAAACTATTGTGAACATCACGCGTTTGTTTCTTGTGTTGAACCCCAAAAGGTCTATGAGGCGCTCGAGGATCCGGATTGGCTTAATGCCATGCATGAAGAACTCAACAACTTCAAGCACAACAAGGTGTGGAGATTGGTGCCAAGGCCAAAGGAGAACCATAATGTTATTGAACCAAGTGGATATTCAAGAACAAGCAAGATGCTCATGGGATTATTGTTCGCAACAAGGCTCGTTTGGTGGCACAAGGCTACTCCCAAGTCGAGGGTATCGACTACGGTGAAACCTTTGCTCCCGTTGCCCGCCTTGAATCTATTCGTTTGTTGATTGCTTATGCTTCTCATCATAACTTCAAGTTGCAACAAATGGATGTGAAGAGTGCTTTTCTTAATGGTCCTATTAATGAGTTGGTGTATGTCAAACAACCTCCGGGGTTTGAGGATCCCGAGTTCCCCAATCATGTGTACCAACTCGATAAGGCACTCTATGGCCTTAAACAAGCCCCACGTGCGTGGTATGAGCACCTTACCGAGTTGTTGCAAGATCGTGGGTTTGAAATTGGGAAAATCGACCCCACTCTTTTTACTAAGAAGGTCAAAGGGGAGTTGTTTGTATGCCAACTATATGTTGATGATATTATCTTTGGTTCTCCTAACAAAGCTTTCAATGAGGAGTTTGCCGCTCTCATGACCTCGAAGTTCAAGATGTCCATGATGGGAGAGTTGAAGTTCTTTCTCGGGTTCGAAATCAAACAAAGAAGAGAAGGAACCTTCATCAACCAAGCCAAATACACTCAAGACATGCTCAAGAGATTCAAGCTAAGTGATGTCAAGCCGGCTTCTACTCCAATGCCCGTCAAATGCCAACTTGACATTGATCCCAATGGTAAAGCGGTGGATCAATAGGTATATCGTTCTATGATTGGCTCCTTGCTTTACCTTTGTGCATCTAGACCGGATATCATGTTGAGTGTGGGAATTTGTGCATGGTTTCAAGCCGCACCTAAGGAAAGCCACTATGTGGCGGTCAAGCGAATCTTTCGAAATTTGGCTCATACCCCGAACTTTGGCTTATGGTACCCAAGAGGAGCGAACTGCAACCTCGTGGGCTTTTCGGACTCGGATTGGGCGGGAGACAAAGTGGATAGGAAGTCAACTTCCGGAGGGTGCCAATTTCTTGGTTGCTCTTTGGTGAGTTGGTCGTCTAAGAAGCGAAGTTGTGTGTCTCTCTCCTCCACCAAGGCCGAGTATGTGGCCGCCGGTAGTTGTTGTGCTCAACTTCTATGGATGAGGCAAACTTTAAAGGATTACGGTGTCATTTGTGACAAAGTGCCTCTTTGGTGTGACAATGAAAGTGCCATCAAGATTTCTCTCAACCCGGTGCAACACTTCAAGACGAAGCATATTGAGATTCGGTATCACTTCATCTGGGATCACATTAGGCGAGGGGAGATTGAACTCAACTATGTCAACACTCATGATAACCTTGCAGATATTTTCACGAAGCCCTTGGATGAAGCAAGATTTCGCGAGTTAAGGCATGAGCTAAATATCATTGATTTGAGCAATGTGGCTTGAACCTTTGCACACCCCACCATACTCATCTTGATGTCTTGTTTAGGTGTAGGCATGGACATAGGGGGAGTGTTGTTCTCTCAATGAACTCTCCCTCCCCCCATTATGCATAAATTGATCAACTCTTTCACATTCACCATTGTTGATGGTACTTGTGCTTCAAAGACGGGTTTTGGTCATGGGCCCAAGGATAATTCTTCATGGTGCCATACCAATTGACTCAAACATAGGTGGCTCCGGCCACCGCCCTCTCTTCTTGAGAGGTTTTGGTTCGTGTTTGGTCCTCATTGTCTTTTTGCTTTCTTTTGGGCCGTTTTTGTGTTTAAGTTGCTTCGTTTGTGCCCTTTTTGCGTGTCCAGTAGCTCGAAGTTTGCATTGCCAAGGCCTTATTTTTCTGTTTTGTCGAAACTTGCACTTTATTGGGCGTACGGTACTACCGTGGCTCGCCACGGTACTACCGCTGGAGGTGGGTGGCATCTGTGCTTGCACAGCTGCGACCATGGCACGGTAGTACCGCTTCCATCGCGGCAGTAATTATTTACTGCCACTGATTGAGCAGTACTACCGCCCTGGGTGCGGTACTTCCGCCCAGGCGGTACTACCACGTTGTCGCGAGCGAGTGGGGGTTAAGCGCGGGCAGGGGGAGTTCCAACTCCCCCATACCCATTCATCCCTTCCCCTCACTTTGTCTCTCTCTCTCTCCTGCCCAAGAACGGCACCAGAGGACCTCGCCGGATCTCCGTCTCCGGCCGCTCTCCTCGCATTTCAACCGGTGGGATCGTTCCCCACCTTGCCCTCTTGCCATGGAACCTGGTATCTCCCTTAGTCCCTCTCTCTTTGCCCCGTTGTTGTGCTTCTAGGTTTTGGGAGATGCAAGTGTAGTTCTTGTGATTTTTGGCTAAATCTTTGCAAGAGGAGATTGTTGGAGAGTGCTAGTGTAGTAGATATGCTATTTGGTGTGATACAACAACATAGTTTTGATCAACGGTAGTACCGATTCATCTTCACGGATGTTCTCAGATGCATTTTGTGCCAGATCCACCCCGTGCGGTACTACCGCCCGCCAGGAGTGGTACTACCGCTTGTGGTGGGCCTCGTACAGTACTACCGCTCCCCTGGAGCGGTACTACCGCCCGTCGCGCGGAAGTAAAAATTTACTTCTGCTCTAAGCGCGGTACTACCGTGACAACCCGGCGTAGTACTACCGCGGCTAGAGCAGAAGCAAATAGTTACTTCCGCACCCTGGTCTAGTACTATCATTGACTTAAAAATTACTTTGTTTTGTCACACCCAATCTCATTTCTACTTGTTTCATTCGGTTTTTGCCTTGGTCTTCGCAATAATCCTTCTCGCTCTTCTCGTGTGTTTGTGTTGTGTGTCATAGGTGGTGGCTCCGGTTCCAATGCAAGGCACTCGAATCCCAGCCGTGACACGAGCTCCAAGCGTCTTCGCAACCAAGAAGCTCCCGAGGGGTCCAGCGCCCCACAACGCAACGTCAAGACCACAGCTACCAAGATCAAGGAGCCAACTGTCGGCATGGATGAAATGCCTCAAGCAGAGTTTCTGATTCGAAGAAAGCTCAACCCCTACGTCAAGCCGAGGGAACTCAGCAGGGGCAATGACCTGTTTTGGACCAAGCAACAAAATCTCATCTACTTAGATGTGATCAAGGCCAAGCAAAACATCTACGTACCCGTCCAGTGGATTGACATGGACCATCTGAAGAAGAACCGGGCATATTTTGGTGAGCCTCTGGATTTGGTGGAGCAGTTTGATATTGAGGGGATCCTCACGTTCCACCTTGACTTTGACCCGGAACTTGTGGCTCAGTTCTTTGCTTCTGTCCACTTCCACACGGATGAGAAGCCATGACTTGGTTGACCAACGGGAAGAGGATGTCTGCTGAGTGGAAGGAGTTCATGGATCTGTTGCATGTTCGTGATGAGGGGCTAGAGGTGCCCGTTGGTGTCCGCCCGCATGCCAACCCAGAGTCTGCGTCCAAGAACAAGCTTCAACCCTACCTTGTTGAGAAGACTCTACCCAATGGCAAGAAGTCTTTTGTGCTGAACCCGTTCCTTGACATCATGCACCGGATCTTCCATAACTCTCTTTTTCCTCGCATAGGCGACAAGGACAAGGTGCACTCCTATCTTGTGGACATGATGCATATTTGTGAGGAAGCCCGTCTTCGCCAACCTGGACCACTTGATGTCTCTCATATCATGTGGTGTGAGCTTCAGTTTGCTGTGTTCCATCGTAAGGTGCCAATCTATGGACCTTATCTGCACCTCTTGATCTCGAAGATTTGGGAGAAGCTCTTTCCGGGTGAAGAGTTTCTTGCTCCCAACTGGATTCGCCATGAGCCCATCAAGCTGCGCCAGAAGAACAAGTGGGCTAACACCACTACCCGGGCTGAGGCCGAGGCTGCACACATGGATGTTGATGATGATGAGTTTGAGGAGGAGGAGGCTGAGGACAGTTCTGAGAGGTATGCACCTCCCTCTACTGAGCCTTCTTGGGCTAAGAAGCTCAAGGCCAAGGTGAAGTATCTGTTCTTCATGCAGGCAAAGGGGCAGTACCAGACCCACGTTGCTCAGAAGAAGAGTCGCCAACGCGACAAGAGGATCTTGAGGAAGCTTGGCAAGCAAGTCTCGAGTGGGTCCGAGAAGAACATCACTCCTGAGGCTGCCTGGATGACGAAGCAAGGCTATCAATGGGCTGAGTCAGATGAGGGGTCCATTCCTGCTGTTGAGACAGATGAGGAGCTTGATGGGTGATCACGTCAGTGGGAGCTACCACCTGTGTCGTAGGTGTCCTCTCTTCCTTTTTGGTGTCTCGATGCCAAAGGGGGAGAGATTGTCGGATTTGCGAGTCTTGTGTCTCTTTGCTTTCGTTTCATTGAACCTTTGTTGCTTTGGTTTGTTGGTTTGTGTTTGTTTGTGTGTGAGACCAGGAGACTTATTCTATCATATGGTGTGAGACATATGCCCTCAAGCTTATCCTTTATTGTCTAGTATGTTTAGTAACTTGTGAGCTTACTTTATCTTGTGCCCTTTACTTCATCCTCACTTACTTTACCTTGCCTCCATGCTTAGTGTCACTTATATTGTTGCAAGGATTGCCTTGTCTATAAAATATAGGGGGAGTGTTGATCCTAGTGTGTGCGTTGTGCAGTCCAAAGCATATCTATAGAATGCACACATCTAGGGGGAGCCTGTCTATATTTTATAGATTTTGGGTTTGCTTATGATCATTTTATATCTCTATATGCAAATCCCGTATTGTCATCAATCCACCAAAAAGGGGGAGATTGTAAGGGCATATTTCTCCCTAAGTGGTTTTGGTGATTGATGACAGTGCTTTGCAGACTAATCGTGTGCATTGAGCATTTCAGATATCTCATGTCTAGGCACAAGACGATTCGGTGCCCCTCGGAGCCTATCGAAGACGACGGTTCTCTACGTTTCTTTTCGGTGGATTTGAGTCGTAGGAAAGCCGTACTATTAAGAGGGGGTCTGCTTCGGAAAGGTTAGGGCGGAATCAACACGTACACATCTGTTCCTTTGCACCACCTTTCCTTCACTTCAATAGAGCACCGTCCGTTTATCCTTGTCTTTGCGAAATGAAGGCTTCCAAGTGCAAGAGTATCTGTGGCATGCGGTAGTACTGCTCCTGGTGAGCGGTAGTACCGCTGCCTCCAGCCCTAACACTGGCGCATGCAGAAGTAGGCGTGGAAGTAATTTTTTACTTCCGCCCCTACGTGGTAGTACCGCTCCCTGCGAGCGGTAGTACCGTGCTGGATTTTCGCACAGTCCTAAACTCAGTGGAAGTAGTCACGAACGTAATTTATTTAGTCTGTGCTTTTTCCAGGCCAGTAGAGCCCTGCCTTGCGGTAGTATCGCAGGGGCGCGCGGTAGTACCGCTCCGGCGGTTCTACTGCTCGTTGCCATGCGCAACAGGGCCTCGTCTGGTCACTACCGCGCAAGCGGTAGTACCGCACCGTCCAGCGGTAGTACCGCAACCCTTTGCGGTAGTACCGCGGCTGTTTGCGGTAGTACCGCACCGCGCGGGCTGAGTGGAGGGGGTAACGGTTGGATCTTTCCTCCACTATATAAAGGGGGTCTTCTTCTCCAAGAAGACCACCTCTTCCCTCCCCAAGCTCCATTATTGCTCAAAGCTCCATTTTCGCCCGATCTCTCTCCCTAGCCAATCAAACTTGTTGATTTTCTAGGGATTGGTTGAGAAGGCCCCGATCTACACTTCCACCAAGAGAGATTTGATTCCCCCCACTAATCCCTTGCGGATCTTGTTACTCTTGGGTGTTTGAGCACCCTAGACGGTTGAGGTCACCGCGGAGCCATATTCCATTATGGTGAAGCTTCATGGTGTCGTTGGGAGCCTCCAATTAAGTTGTGGAGATAGCCCCAACCTTGTTTGTAAAGGTTCGGTCGCCGCCTCCAAGGGCACCAATAGTGGAATCACGACATCTCGCATTGTGTGAGGGTGTGAGGAGAATACGGTGGCCCTAGTGGCTTCTTGGGGAGCATTGTGCCTCCACACCGCTCCAAGGGAGACGCACTTCCTCTCAAAGGGAAGGAACTTCGGTAACACATCCTCGTCTCCACCGGCTCCACTCTTGGTTAGCCCCAACCTTGTATTGTCTGTGAATTGCTACTAACGTTTTGTTTGGCTAGTGCATAGAGATGCCGTCGTATGTCGTGTACAAGGGTAAGGTTCCCGGAGTCTACGACGACTGGGAGGAGTGTCGGAGATAGGTTCACCGTTTCAGCGGTAACAGTTACAAAGGGTACACCACTAGGGCGGAGGCGGAATCTAGATACGCGCGCTATCTAGCGGGAGAGAGGAGGGAGCGTTGGAGGAACCGGATGAAGACCAGTTTCATCGCGATTATGCTCATCGTGATGACCACAGATCTCTTCTATGTGATGGTAGTTTAGATGATCGATATCGACTTGTAATGTGAAGACAAACTCGCTACTCGCGGTCTCGAGACTTGTAATGTTCTATCTTTGTTCGGTCTTTTGAATTCGGAGACTAATATGATGAATTGTATTCGGAGACTAATCTTCTATTGTATTCGATGAATCTGCTGTTGCTGTGTGGTGCTGTCTATATTCTGTCCAATAATATATTTTGTAACCTGTGAAAATATCAGAAAAGAAAAACAAATAATCCCTAATATTCATACTAGTGGTGCACCACTCAGCACACTAATGGCGCACTACAAAAATGACACTAATGGCGCATCAACCACTAGTGCGCCATTAGTATGCCAAAGCACATGGGTACATATGGCCCCCTCGGAGGCATACTAATGGCGCACGGTGGGCTATACTAATGGCGCACTGCGTGGTGCGCCATTAGTATACCAGATACTAATGGCGCACCAGGGGTGCGCCATTAGTATTTAATTCTAATGGCGTGGTGCTAGTGGCGCACCAGTAGTGCGCCATTAGTAGGCAAAACTGGTGCGCCACTAGCAGGCCTTTTCCTAGTAGTGTTACTTGTGCAAGCTTATATTGTGTTGTATCCCTTGCTTGCTTGTGTGCTTGTTGTTGTTGCATCATATAGGTTGCTCACCTAGTTGCATATCTAGACAACCTATTTTGATGTTAAGTTTAATTTGGTAAAGAAAAACTAAAAAATTGTTAGTTGCCTATTCACCCCCCCTCTAGTCAACCATATCGATCCTTTTCAACTTGAAACTTTACATTATGCCTAGCAAGGGGCGTAAAACAAAGCGCTTGTTGGGAGGCAACCCAATAGTTATCTTATTTTTCTTGTTTTCTTTTATGTTTTTGAGTGCTCACACAATTAGGCTACGGTTATGATTGTGTTTTTATGTTTTAATTAGTGTTTGTGCCAAGTAAAGCCTTTGGGATGATTTGGTTGATAGTTGACTTGATTATGTGAAAAACAGAAACTTCTGCACCCAGTTCTGGAATTTTTTGAATTCACTGGAATGTGATAAAATTCTAATTTTTTACACATGATTGATATACAAATTGCCCATGTTGTCCTAATGTTTTACATTGTTTGGAGTTACAGAAGTATAGTCATTGTTCCGATCATTACAAATTGTTTTGTTTTAGACAGATTCTGTTTTCGTTGCATAGTTTGCTTGTTTTAGTAATGCTATGATTATATTGGGGGGGGGGGGGGGGGGGGGGGGGGGGTGTTTAAAGTCCATGGAGAAGTTAGAATAGAGTAGGCATTATGCAATAATAAAATATGAATGGGTTCATAATAGTACCTAAAGTTTATGATTTGCTTATTATACTAACGGATCTCACGAGGTTTCTGTTGAGTTTTGTGTGCTAAGGTTTTCAAATTTTGGGTGAGATCACGATGGATGAAGGAATAAGGAGTGGCGAGACCCTAAGCTTGGGGATGTCCAAGGCACCCCAAGGTAATATTCAAGTAGAGCCAAGCACCTAAGCTTTGGGATGCCCCAGATGGCATCCCCTCTTTCGTCTAAAATCCATTGGTATATTACTTGGAGCTATATTTTTATTCATCACATGATATGAGTTTTGCTTGGAGCATCTTGTATTGTAGTAGTCTTTGCGTTGTTTGCTTTTTAGTTTTCCACAATCATTGTTTGCTGCACACACACCTTTTGAGAGGGACACACATTTATTCGCGATTTGTTAGAATACTCTATGTGCTTCACTTATATCTTTTGAGCTAAGCAGTTGCTCTAGTGCTTCACTTATATCTTTTAGAGCACTATGGTGGTTATATTTTAAAGAAATAGTTGCATTCTCATGCTTCACTTATATCTTTTTGAGAAACTAATAAATAGTAATGGCAATGTGCACGTGTTATGAAATTGGTCCCAATATGATAGGTATTCAAGGGGGATATAATAAAAACTTTCATGTAGATCACTAAATATGAAATGTGTGGTTTAATAATATTAATGTCGTACTATGAAAGGGTATAGGTTCATGATTGTTGGTTAGTAGAAATATCGTTATTAAAGTTTGTTATCACTGTTCATCTAAGTGTTGGTCATGGCATGACCAGGAAGTCCGAGCAATCTTAGGTCTGATTGAAATCCTTTGTTCTATTACAATTGGGGGCGCGCGATGGTTAACTCCTACCAACCTCCTCCCTAGGGGCATGTGGGGAGTACTTTGCTTTGAGGGCTAAGTAGACTTTGGCAATAAGTATGTGAGTTCTTTATGACTAATGTGAGTCCATGGATTATACGCACTCCTATCTTTCCGCCATTTGCTAGCTCTTCGGTACCGTGCATTGCACTTTCTCACATCGAGAGTTGGTGCAAACTTCGCCGGTGCATCCAAACCCCGTGATATGATACACTCTTTCACACTTCACACATAAGCCTCCTTATATCTTCCTCAAAACAGCCACCAACCTACCAATCATGGCATTTCCATAACCATTCCGAGATATATTGCCATGCAACTTCCACCGTTCCATTATTATGACACACATCTTCATTGTCATATTGCTTTGCATGATCATATAGATGACATAGTATTTGTGGCTCAGCCACCGTTGATCATTATCATAGATGTTACGCTAGCATCATTGCACATCCTGGTACATTACCAGAGGCATTCATATAGTCATATTGTTCTAGTATCGAGTTGTAAGTAAATAAAAGTGTGATGATCATCATTATTAGAGCATTGTCCCAATGAGGAAAGGATGGTGGGGACGATGATTCCCCCACAAGTCGGGATGAGGAACCGGATGAAAAAAATAGCCCAAAAAGAGCCCAAAAAATGAGAGAAAAAGAGAGAAGGGGCAATGTTACTATCCTTTTCCACATTTTTGCTTCAAAGTAGCACCATATTTTTCACATAGAGAGTCTCCTATGTTGTCACTTTCATATACTAGTGGGAATTTTTCATTATAGAGCTTGGCTTGTATATTTTGATGATGGCTTCCTCAATTGCCCGAGGTCTTCATGAGCAAGCAAGTTGGATACACACCCACTTAGTTTCCATTTTGAGCTTTCATACACTTATAACTCTTAGTGCATCCGTTGCATGGCAATCCCTGCTCCTCGCATTGACATCAATTGATGGGCATCAGCATAGCCAGTTGATTAGCAGCGTCGATGTGAGACTTTCTCCCTTTTTTGACTTCTCCTTATTGATCCCTATCACCGCATTCTATTCCACCTAGTGCTATGTCCATGGCTCACGCTCATGTATTGCGTGGGAGTTGAAAATGCTGAAGTGCGTTAGAAGTATGACCCAATTGCTTGGTTTAACACCTTGGTGCTCATGATTCATATTTTTGCGGTGAAGGCGGAGTTAATGCCATGTCAACATGATAAAATGAGGGGGGATAACACTCATTAAGGATCATATATTTTGAGGAAGTAATGATTATGTTTCTTATATTCATGGATATTATTATGTTGATGTTATTACTTCATCGTTTCTCAATATTTATACCGTAAAGAGATTACATGATAAACAGGTAGCATTCCACATCAAAAATTCTGTTTTTATCATTTACCTACTCGAGGACAAGCAGGAATTAAGCTTGGGGATGCTGATACATCTCCAACATATCTATATTTTTTGATTGTTCCATGCTATTCTAGTATCAATCTTGGATATTTCATATAACTTTTTGTGCTATTTTATATCATTTTTTTGGACTAACCTATTAACCTAGTGCCTAGTGCCAGTTGCTATTTTTTGCTTGTTTTTTGTTTTCCGGAAAATCAGTACCGAACGGAGTCCAACGCTACGAAACTTTTTGATGATTTTTTCTAGACAAGAGAGAGCCTAGAAACTTCGGGAGGAGACCAGACGGCAAGTGAGGAGACGGCAAGGCAACAGGGCGCACCCTATTACCTTGTGGCCCCTCGTGGCTCCGTCTGACCTAATTCCACCTGTATAACTTCTCTAAAATCGGGAAACCAACATAGAGCTACCCAAAACTCTTTTTCCGCCGCCGCAAGTTTCTGTTCTTCCGCGATCCCATCTGGAAGCCTTTTCCGGTACTCTGCCGGAGGGGGAATCGATCATGGAGGGATTCTACATCATCCTTGCCGCCTTCCCATGATGCGTGAGTAGTTCACCATAGACCTACGGGTACATAGCTAGTAGTTAGATGGCTTCTTCTCTCTCTTTGATCTTCAATACAATGTTCTCCTCGATGTTCTTAGAGTTCTATCCGATGTAATCTTCTTTTGTGGTGTGTTTATTGGGATCCGGTGAATTATGGGTTTATGATCTGAATATTTATGATAAGCAATGTAGTCTTTTCTTAACTTTATTATGCATGATTGTTATAGCTTTGTATTTCTCTCCATCTATCCGATTGGTTTGGCTAACTAGATTGATTTATCTTCAGTGAGAGAGGTGCTTTGTAATGGGTTCAATCTTGCGGTGCTCTATATCCCAGTGATAGAAAGGGACAAGACACATATTTATATTGTTTCCACTAAGGGTAAAACGATGGGGTTTATTCATATTAATTGAGTTTACTTTGTCTACATCGTGTCATCTTGCTTAAGGCGTTACTATGTTTTTATTAACTTAATACCCTAGATGCAAGCTGGATAGCAGTCGATGGGTGGAGTAATAGTAGTAGATGCAGGCAGGAGTCGGTCTACTTGTCTTGGACGTGATGCCTATATACATGATCATTGCCTTGAATATCGTCATAACTATGCGCTTTTCTATCAATTGCCCAACAATAATTTGTTCACCCACCGTATGCTATGTGTTCGAGAGAGAAGCCTCTAGTGAAAACTATGACCCCCGGGTATACTTTAATCATATATAAAAAACCAAAATATTCTTGCTGCAATTTTATTTATTTTTATTTTGTTTTGCAATTTATCTATCTACCTATACAAGATTTGATCCTTGCAAGTAACGAGTTCAAGGGGATTGACAACCCTCTTGCCCATGTTGGGTGCAAGTATTTGCTTTTATGTGTGCAGGTGTTGTTCACGAGGCTTTACGTGATTCTCCTACTGGATTGATACCTTGGTTCTCACTGAGGAAAATACTTATCTCTACTGTGTTGCATCTCCTCTCCTCTTCGGGGAAAATCCCAACGCAGCTCACAAGTAGCACACCCCACACGCTTTTTGTTTGACCATGAGTGGGCTCGAAGAGGTGCCAAATGTATCGTTGGTGAGCAAGTTCCCGCGCACAACCGCGCAGGTTACCACGTGCAACCATGCAAGCTTCCCACCCGGCTCGTTTGGCCACGCATCGGCTCAAAGAGGGGCCAATCATGGGCGTTTATTGGAAAAAGTTTTGCAAAAAATGAAGTGTGTGGAATGACTTAAAACAGCGCACACGTTCGACAATAAGTTTACCCGTGGGTGATGAGTTCAAAGTTACACAAACTGGTAATGATGGACATTCATGTGAGATAATTATGCGCTCTACATGGCACACAGTTGAAGAAACCAACTATGTGCAATAATGTCGAAGATCGCTTCGAGTCCGCAATATTGATCATTTGTGATGAGATCGACAGGGGAAAGACATTCGAGAATGGTAAATAAAATCAAGTCCATTAAGGTCCAGATATTAACCGCCTATTGCATATTAAGGTCAAAATAGTACTACCAATATACGAGTCTCATACGATGCCATTTCAATACTTGTACCACAAATGCCAGAAATATTACAAGGTTCAAATTTCAGAGTTAGAAAGCTCAAAATCGAAGATTACAAGGTTCAAACTGATATTAGAAATGAAATTCAGCTCATGCAGCTGTAGACGCTCGCGATGATCAGCTAAACATGAACATATGAGAGGTTCAAACTGATATTACAACTAGTTTCACCACCTCAACATTTCAGCAAAGGGATCATCCACTAACAAGTCATGTAAGGGATTGACATAATGACCTCCGATTACTTTGTCAACCCAACTTCCAAAATGAAACAATCTATTAACCTAGTGCCCAGTGCCAGTTGCTATTTTTTGTTTGTTTTTGGCTTTTTAGAAAATCAATATCAAATAGAGTCCAAATGGAGAAAAAACTTTGGAT
This sequence comes from Thinopyrum elongatum, assembly GCA_011799875.1. Taxonomy (NCBI): domain Eukaryota; kingdom Viridiplantae; phylum Streptophyta; class Magnoliopsida; order Poales; family Poaceae; genus Thinopyrum; species Thinopyrum elongatum. Next base: position 299,603,730 of record CM022299.1, read on the forward strand.
TAATTTTTTCTTGACCAGAAGGGACCCAGGAAGGTTCGGGAGAAGCCATGAGGAGTCACGAGGGAGCGACAAACTCAGGGGGCGCCCCTGGGCTTGTGGGCTCCTTGTGGCACCTCCTAACCTAATTCCACCTCTATAAATTCCCAAATATTCCCATTATACCAGAGAGCCACCCGAAACACTTTTTTCGTTGCCGAAAGTTTCTGTTCTTCCACAATCCCTTCTAGACGCCTTTTTCGGCACCCTGCCGGAAGGGGAATCGATCACGGAGGGCTTCTACATCATTCTTGCTGCCCATCCGATGATGCGTGAGTAGTTCATACACAAACCTACGGGTCCATAGCTAGTATCTAGATGGCTTCTTCTCTCTCTTTGATCTTCAATACAATGTTCTCCTCGATGTTCTTGGAGTTCTATCTGATGTAATATTCTTTTGCGGTGTGTTTGTTGGGATCCGATGAATTGTGGGTTTATGATCAGATTATTCATGAATACTAATTGAAGCTTTTCTGAATTCTTTTATGCATGATTATTATAGCATTGTATTTCTCTTCGATCTATCTGTTTAGTTTGGCCAACTAGATTTATTTATCTTGCAATGGGAGAGGTGCTTTGTGATGGGTTTAATCTTGCGGTGCTCAATCCCAGTGATAGAAAGGGACATGGCACGTACTTGTATTATTGCCATTATGTATAAAAAGATGGGGTTTATTCATATTGCTTGGGTTTACTTTGTCTACGTCATGTTATCTTGCTTAAGGCGTTACACTATTTTTATTAACTTAATACCCTAGATGCATGTTGGATAGCGGTCGATGGGTGGAGTAATAGTAGTAGATCTCTACTTGTGAGCTGCATTGGGATTTCCTCGAAGAGGAGACTAGGAGAGGATGATGCAGTACAGTAGAGATAAGTATTTCCCTTAGTTATGAAACCAAGGTTATCAATCCAGTAGGAGAATCAAGCAACACTATGTAAACAGTACCTGCACACAAACAACAAATACTTGCAACCCAACGCGTAGAGGGGTTGTCAATCCCTCAACGGTTACGAGCAAGATTAAATTGTATAGTTTTTGATAGATAGATCTGAAAAAAATACAAAATAAAATAAATAAAAGAAAATTGCAGCAAGGCATTTTTAGTTTTAATATATGATAAAAGATAGACCCGGGGGCCATAGTTTTCACTAGAGCACTACTGCAGGATGTTGCTAACGTGACACTACGATCAGAGACCCTTTGACAAAACTGTGTGCGATGCATTAATTACAAACGGTGATGTAAAAAAACGTCAAAAAAGATGCAAAACGTTTCCGATGGCGGAGCCATCAAACACGGTTCCGATTTTAGTTGCGTGTGCGATGCAGGGCATACGGTTCAGTTCAATTAACTGTTTGCGATGAGGAAGAAGAATAGAAATGGGCAGCCAGATGAAGGCGTGTGCGATATACGACATACAGTTCACTCGGATTAACTGTTTGTGATGAGGCGGAACAACATGAATGGGCAGCTAGATAAAGGTGTGTGCGATTGAGGGCATACGCTTCAGAAGGATTAACTGTTTGCGATTAGGCAACAAAACAGAAACGGTCAGCCAGATCAAAGTGTCTGCGATTGATGGCATACACTTCACACGGATGAACTATTTGCGATTAGCCACAACAAATAGAAATAGTTAGATAGATCAACATGTGTGCGCTAGACGGGCACACATTCTAATTAAAAGAAGCGTGCGCGATGGTAATAACGAGCGCGCACGGTTGTTGGAACAAGACGTGTGCTGACATTGCCTATTGCGGTGCACCCTATGGTGCAAACACCACGTACGCAGCCGAGAAAGCGTGCCCACGTTACGCCGTCCAGGAATAGTGCCGCACTTAGAAATTATAGAACCGCCAATAAATTTTGAGCCTGCGTCCCGTCACATTCCAAATTACTACCACGCTATATTTAATTGCAAGCCTATTCACACCGATCAAAACCTAAACGGTTTCCCACTTAGGAGCATATTAGTACTCGGTTATAAATACTACTACTCCAAGATGACTGCACATTCCTCCTCAACTCCTCATCCACAAAAACAAAAACAAGTCATTCATCATTGTTCCCTTGCGTCTGCCATGGCCAGCGTGAGTTCTGGGTCGAGAGATTACCACCAGGGAGAGGCGAGCATGGAAGCGGAAGCACGAGAGATGTCCCGCCTCGCCTCAAAAGCAGCCGACATGTCCCGCCGCGCGGCCGTAGCAGCATAGAGGTCCCGCCGCGCCATCGAAGCAGCACGGAGGTCCCGCCACGCCGTCGATGCAGTAGACTGGTCCGGCCGCGCCGCGGAAGCAGCAGAGATGTCCCGCCGCGCCGCGAATGCAGCAGAGATGTCCTCCCGCGCCGCGGCGGCCTGGGAAAATGTCTCGCGGGCAGGCGAGGACTCTTACAGGCGCATGAATGCGATCGTCCATAGGCAGATGGATCAGATCTCCGGCTGGGCGAGGTTGCAGGATGACATGAAATCCTCGTTTGAACAGGCTACCGGCGTCATACGGCAACTAAGTGAGGGCAATGCGAAGCTCCGGGCCGAGCGCGACCTTCTGAGGGCGAAGATCGTCGAAAGTGCGGAGCAGCAGGAGGAGACCACTTCGTTGTTGAAGAGGACCGACGTCATCGTCAAGAAACTTATGGACGAGAATGACATGCTCCGCATCGAGCACCAAAGGCTGGTGGAGGAATCCATGGATGCTCTCAAGCAGCGTCTTGAGGACACGAAAGAGCTCATCGCCGCTCACCGCGGAGACTAGTTCCTGCGGCCTGCAGCAACACATCAAGAAAGTAGAGATCAGCGAGCCAGATCATTGTCTTCCTTCTTCTTTTGCCCTTGTGTATTTCGGGCGTTGCCGCATGTGGCTTTTTTAATTATCTTTCTAAATATGTAAGACAATTATTATCCACTGTCGTCGTCCTTATATTCATCAGTCTTGCTATAAGTCGCAGTCGATGCTATATAGGTCCGTCGGATCTTACATCAAGATCCGTTTAAAACTTTCTTTTCATATTTTCTTTTTTCTCTCTTAAATCTCAGTCGAGTGAGACATAGCCACGCCATGAAACAGGGGCTCGGGCACCATTAATGGAGACGTTGGGAGGGAGTTGGGAGACGGATAGAGGTCAAAGGGCTCTCCTCCCGATGAGCACGCGCAGGGGTCTGATCGCACGCCTCCCGTACTCAAATAGCTACCCCGCACGGCACCTCCTAGCCAATAAAAAAAGGGGACGCGTGGCGGCACGTAATTGGTAAGTAGAACGCCCACGGTTTCAATTATACTTCTGTTTCCGATTTGTAACGTGACAGCACTTGTTCCAAAATGACTTTGTTGATTGTTAAGGTGTGCCCTTCGCAAATCGGACAAAAAAATTACCACAGCATGTTGGTGCCATGTCATGACACCATGCCAAGTTTCTTGATTTTCAGGCGAGTTTTGGATTTACGAAAATTTTAAAACCAAGTTTCTCGATGTTTCCGGCCGAGCCAAGATACCCAGATGTTTGAATTCCATTCCCACTTCTTCCATGGGACCTAGAAGTTCGCCCAAGTACACATAAATGATTTTCCAACTAACTTCTTTGCACTAGAGCATGCACTTGTACTTCAAATTTGAATTATGTGCATTAAATGCCTGGAAAATCAATTAATGTATAAAAAGGCCAAACGAACCCGGAATAATTCCAAAATTTAGCACGAAACTCCTATTTGGTCTAAGCTGCCTGTGTAAAAAAATCAAGGCGGGAGAAGGCAGTGTATGTCGTTTCGCACACGGAGGTGACACGTTCCCACTCGGAACCATGAGCCCTCTTGAGAGAAGCTCCGGTTTGCAAGAAGCTTATACCAAAGCTTGTCCCAATTCGGCCAAAAAATTTACCACAGCATGTTGGTGCCATGTCATGACACCATGCCAAGTTTCATGATTTTCAGGCGTGTTTTGGATTTACAGGAATTAAAAAACCAAGTTTCTCAATATTTCCAGCCGAGGCACGATGCCCAGATGTTTGAATTCCATTCCCATTTCTTGCATAAACGTTTCCACACAAAAAACTGTGTGTGATATACATACGAATGGAAATGTTTTTCTGGGATTCACTGTGTGGGATGTACATACGAACGGAAATGATTGGGTTTTGATGCCTCGCCAGATCGCACACAAGCTCATTTTGCCCCAGCCTGTGTGCCAGGAGGGCCTATCCCCGACGGTTTCTGGGTCGTGTGGGAAGGACCCCCCTATCGCCCACACTCACTTGGCGACGGTTCCAAACGCCGTCGCGGAAAGGGGTTAAAAACCGTTTGTATAGCACCTCGCTGTACCAGTGGAGGTTTCTCTCGAGAAAATAGCATACGGTGGGTAAACAAATTACTGTTGGGAAATTAATAGAAAAGCAAATAATTATGACGATATCCAAGGCAATGATCATACATAGGCATCACGTCCGAGATTAGTATACCAAAACAATTTAGCATCTACTACTATTACTCTACGCATCGACCGCTATCCAGCATGCATCTAGTGTATTAAGTTCACGGAAAAATGGAGTAATACTTTAAGCAATATGACATGATGTAGACAAGATAAACTCACGTATGAATAAACCCCATCTTTTTACCCTTAATAGCAATGATACATACGTGTCATGTCCCTTTCTATCACTGGGATTGAGCACCGCAAGATCGAACCCATTACAAAGCACCACTTCCCATGGCAAGATAAATTAATCTAGTTGGCCAAAACAAACCAATAAATCGGAGAATAAATATGAAGCTATATTAATCATGCATAAAAGAGTTCAGAGAAAGCTCAAATAATATTCATGGATAGATCTGATCATAAACTCACAATTCCTCGGATCCCAAAAAACACACCGCAAAAAAGAATTACATCAGATAGAACTCCAAGAACATCAAGGAAAACATTGTATTGAAGAACATCAAGAGAGAAGAAGCCATCTAGCTACTAACTATGGACCCGTAGGTCTATGGTAAACTACTCACGCATCATCAAAGGGGAGGCAAGGTTGATGTAGAGCCCCTCCGTGATTGATCCCCCCTTCGGCAGAGTACCAGAAAGTGTCCCCAGATGGGATCTCTCGAGAACAACGCTTGCGGCGGCGGAAAAAGTATTTCGTGGACCTCGTGGTAGGTTTTCTAATTTTTGGGAATTTATAGAGGCGGAGTTAGATCAAACGGAGGCTTGTGGGCCCCACTAGGTACCAGGGCGCGCCCTGGTGCCTAGTGGGCCACTGCTTCATCTTCTCGTTGCTTCCCGAAGCTTCTAGGGTCTCTTATTGCCAGAAAAAAATCTCCAAAAAGTTTCGTGGCATTTGGACTTCGTTTGGTATTAATATTCTGCAAAGTAAAAAATAAGCAAAAAACAACAACTGGCACTGGGCACTAAGTTAGTAGGTTAGTCCCAAAAAGATATAAATTTGCTTGTAAATGTATATAAAACATCCAAGATTGATACTATAATAGCATGTAATAATAAAAAATTATAGATACATTGGAGATGTATCAAACATCCCCAAGCTTAATTCCTGCTCGTCCTCGAGTAGGTAAATGATAAAAAACATAATTTTTGATGTGGAATGCTACCTATCATATTCATCATACAATCTTTTCTTTTATAGCATGGACATTTGGACTTGAATGATTCAAATCAATAGTCTATAAATTGACATGAAAACATCAATACTCAAGCATATCAACAAGCAACCATGTCTTTCAAAATATCAACACTAAAGAAAGTTATCCCTAGCCCATTATGCTCAATCATTGATCCATTCATGAAACACACTCAAATATTAACTACATCCAGTGCACAAGTATGAAAATAGTGTTCCCTAGTTGGTGCTTTATAAGAGAAGATGGAGACTCAAAATAAAAATAAAAATTGTATAAAAGTAAATAGATAGGCCATTCACAAAGGGAAGCAGAGATTTGTAGAGGTGCTAGATCTCATAGCTTAGATTGAGAGATAAAACTATTTTGAGAGGCATGCTTTTCCTGTCAACGAAAACGATTGAGAATTCCCAATATCTTACATGCTAGATAAATCATAGGCGGTTCCCAAATAGAAAGTAAAGTTTATTTCCTTTCCACCATTCTTACACAATCCATGGCTAGCCGTATCCACGGGTGCCTTCCATACCAACACTTTCCAAGGAATTTATTATTAACAACATATTTAAAAAAATCATTTTGGGACTGGGCATCCCTATTACCTACCACACTCCATGTAATGACAAGTGAATAAACACTCATCGTGAGAATAAAATACCTAGCATGGAAAATATTGGCCACCCCCTGCCGCTTCATGAGCAGTACGGGCACACAAAACATAAATTCATTTTTAACATTAGAGTTGGCACATACAAATTTACTTGGAACGGCAAGGAACCACCGCATATAGGTAGGTATGGTGGACTCATTTGGCACAACTTCAGTTTAAGGAGTTGGATGCACAAGCAGCATTCCCGCTTAGTACAAATGAAGGCTAGCAAATAGATTGAGAAGTGACCAACCAAAAAACAAAAAACGGTCATAAACACGCATTAAACATAACTAACACTGAATAATGCACCATAAGTAGGATATAACATCGTTGCATAACTATTGACTTTCGTGCTTGCATAGGGAATCACAAACCTTAACACCAATATTCTTACTAAATCATAATTACTCACCAACATGACTCACATATCACTATCTCCATATCGCAAAACTATTGCAAGGAATAAAGTTTATAATATCCAATGATCTTCATGAAAGTTTTTATTATATCCCTCTTGAATATTCATCACTTTGGGACCAAATTCATATCTCGTGCAAATTATCATTGCTATTATTAACTCTCAAAAAGATTTAAGTGAAGCACGAGAGCACAAATATTTCTTAAAAAAATTTGATATATGAACTCTCAAAATAATATAAGTGAAGCATGAGAGTGCATTTCTTTAAAACATAATCATATCAACTCTCAAATTAATATAAATGAAGCATGAGAGTTCAAGTATTTCTTTAAAATTTAATCGCCACCGTGCTCTAAAAGATTTAAGTGAAGCACATAGAGCAATTGCCTAGTTCAAAAAATTTAAGTGAAGCACATAGAGAAATTCTAACAAATCATAATAACATATGGCTCTCTCAAATAAGTGTGTCCAGCCAGGATGATTGTGACAAACTAAAAAGCAAAACAAGAAAAGACTCATATCATACATGATGCTCAAAGCAAAACTCACGATATGTGACGAATAAAAATATAGCTCCAAGTAAAATTACTGATGGTCATTAGAAGAAAGAGGGGATGCCTTCCGGGGCATTCCCAAGCTTAGTTGCTTGGGAGTCCTTGGATATTACCTTGGGGTGCCTCGGGCATCCCCAAGCTTAGGCTCTTGCCACTCCTTATTCCTTCATCCATCGTGTTCTCACCCAAAACTTGAAAACTTCAATCACACAAAACTTAACAAAAAACCTTTGTGAGATCCGTTAGTATAATAAAGCAAATCACCACTTTGAGTACTATTGCAAACCCATTCATATTTTGTTATTGCATTATAACTACTATATTATAACTTTACCATGGCTTATACCTCCCGATACAATCCATATATTCATCAAAATAAGCACACAACGCAATGAAAACAGAATCTGTCAAAAATAGAACAGTCTGTAGCAATCTGAACATTGACCATACTTCTGTAACTCCAACAATTCTGAAAAATTAGGAAAACATGGGCAATTTGTATATCAATTATTAAAAAAAATCGGAGCAAAAGCACGTTTCTGTGAATTTACAAAATTCTAGAACTGGGCGCAAAAGTTTTTGTTTTTCAACAGAATCAAGTCAACTATCACCCAAACCATCCTAAAGGCTTTACTTGGCACAAACACTAATTAAAACACTAAAACACACTCATAATAGTAGCATAATTGTGTGAACACGAGAAAACAGAAAATAAACATGAAAAATTAAGATAACTATTGGGTTGCCTCCCAACAAGCGCTATTGTTTTATGGCCCTAGCTAGGCATAATGCATAGTTTCAAGTGTTGTCATCTTTGGTTTTAGTTCCATAGGTATCCCTCATGATTGAATCATATGGTGGCTTAATTCTAGTTCTAGGGAAGTGTTCCATACCCTTCTTTAATGGAAACTGAAATTTAATATTCCCTTCTTTCATGTCAGTGACGGCACCTATAGTTCATAAGAACGGTCTACCAAGTATTATAGGACAAGACAGATTACAATCAATATCAAGTACAATAAAATCAACGGGCACATAGTTCATATTTGCAAGAATAAGAACATCATTAATTCTACCCAAAGGCTTTTTAATAGTAGAATCCGCCAAGTGCAAATGAAGAGAACATTTATCCATATTGGTAAAACCTAGCACATCACATAGAGATTTCAGAATTGTGGAACCACTAGCACCCTAATCACATCAAGCATTGCATTCATAATTTTTAATCTTGACTTTAATGGTGGGTTCCCATTCATCATATAATTTTCTAGGAATTGAAATCTCTAGTTCTAACTTTTCTTCTAAGGCTTTCATCATTGCTTCTACGATATGTTTAGTAAAAGCCTTATTTTGCTCATATGTGTTGGGTGAATTTTACATGGATTGTAACAAAGAAATACACTCAATCAAAGAACAACTATCATAAGTAAAATCTTTGTAATCCAAGAGAGTGGGCACATCACTAGTTAAAGGTTTTACCTCGCCAAACCCACTTTTAGCAATTTTTTCATCAAAATTTTCACCCTCCAAATTAAGGGGATGCCTTCTAACTAAAGTTGACTCTTATTTAGTCCCCTTATCATCAAGTTTAACATTACTAAACAATGAATCAATAGAAGAAACACCAATCATTTTAACCTCTTCATCATTACTACGAAAAAATTTCAGAGGAATCGCTTTTTCTAAAAATTCTCGTTTAGCTCTTAGCATAGCGGTTCTCTTCTTACTCTCATCCATGGAGACATATAAAGATTTAATTGATTCATTGATATCAACCTTGGGTGGCAAAATTTTAGTCTTAAGATTTTCCACATCATGAATAATTCTATCAATGCTCCTAGACATATCATCAATTTTACTCAAGTTTTCTTCTATCGTACTATTGAAAACTTTTTGAGCATTGATAAATTATTTAATATTATAATCAAGATCAGAGGTCTTCCTATCATTATTATTATTATAAGAATTACAATAGGAATTGTCATAGTTATTAGAGGAATTTCCAGGAAACATCCTAGGATTAAAATTACCTCTATAAGCATTACTATTAAAATTGTTTCGTGAGACAAAATTCACATCTACGGGATCATTATTTTGCTCAATTAAGGTAGACAAAGGCACATCATTGAGATCAATAGGAGCATTTTTACTAGCAACAAATTCATAAGCGCATCAACTTTATCACTCAAAGTACTAATTTCTTCAATAGAATTCACTTTTTTACTAGTAGGGGCTCTTTCGGTATGCCATTGTGAATAATTTGCCATGACATTATGAAGTAATTTAGTGGCTTCACCCAAATTAATCTCCATAAAAGTACCACCCACAGTGGAATCTAAAAGATTTCTAGAGACAAAATTCAATCCCGCATAAATTTTTTATATGATCATCCACAAATTTAAACCATGAGTAGAGCAATTTCTTATCATTAGTTTCATCCTTTCCAAAGATTGCGCAACATGTTCATGCTCAAGTTGCTTGAAATTCATAATTTGATTTCTAAGTGAAATAATTTTCGCGGGAGGAAAATATTTAGTAATAAAGGCATCTTTGCACTTATCCCAAGAATCAATACTATTTCACGGTAAAGATGAAAACCAAAGTTTTGCATGCAAAGAGAACGGGAATAATTTTAATTTCACAATATCATTGTACACATCCTTTTTCTTTTGCATATCACACAATTCTACGAAAGTGTTTAGATGGGACGCGACATCCACATTAGGATTACGTAAAATTGTTCTTTCATAACAAGATTCAATAAGGCGGCATTAATATCATACGACTCCACACTAGCGGCGGGAGGAGCAATCGGAGTACTAATAAAATCATTATTGTTAGTATTAGAAAAATCACACAATTTTGTATTTTCTTGAGACATCGTGACCACGCAAACAAGATCACAAGCAAACAAAAGATTAAACAAGAAAAAGGAAAGCGGAAAATATTTTCGTATTTTTGTAGAACTTTTTAGAAGTGGGGGAGATGAAAACGAGAGGCAAATGGCAAAAAAGTAAATGCAAGGAGATGAAAGTTTATGCGTAGGTACTTGATAGGTGTTGATGATGTCTCCCCGGCAACAGCGCCATAAATTCCTCCTGCTACTTATGAGCCGCATTGAGATTTCCTCGAAGAGGAGAGGATGATGTAGTATAGTAGAGATAAGTATTTCCCTCAGTTATTAAACCAAGGTTATCAATCCAGTAGGAGAACTAAGCAACACTATGTAAACAGTACCGCACACAAACAAAAAATACTTGCAACCCAATGCTTAGAGGGGTTGTCAATCCCTCAACGGTTACGAGCAAGATTAAATTGTATAGTTTTTGATAGATAGATCTGACAAAAATACAAAATGAAATAAATAAAAGAAAATTGCAATAAGGTATTTTTACATTTAATATATGATAAAAGATAGACCCGAGGGCCATAATTTTCATTAGAGGCTTCTCTCGAGAAAATAGCATACGGTGGGTAAACAAATTACTGTTGGGCAATATATAGAAAAGCAAATAATTATGACGATATCCAAGGCAATGATCATACATAGGCATCACGTCTGAGATAGTAGACAGAAACAATTTTGCATCTACTACTATTACTCCACACATCGACTGATATCCATCATGCATCTAGTGTATTAAGTTCATGGAAAAATAGAGTAATGCTTTAAGCAAGATGACATGATGTAGACAAGATAAAATCATGTATGAATAAACCCCATCTTTTTACCCTTAATAGCAACGCACATACGTGTCATGTCCCTTTCTGTCACTGGGACTGAGCACCGCAAGATCGAACCCATTACAAAGCACCTCTTCCCATGGCAAGATAAATCAATCTAGTTGGCCAAACCAAACCAATATGAATACAAAGCTATATTAATCATGCATAAAAGAGTTCAGAGAAAACTCAAATAATATTCATGGATAGATCTGATCATAAACTCACAATTCCTCGGATCCCAACAAACACACTGCAAAAAAGAATTACATCAGATAGAACTCCAAAAACATCAAGGAGAACATTGTATTGAAGAACAGTGAGAGAGAAGAAGCCATCTAGCTACTAACTATGGACCCGTAGGTCTGTGGTAAACTACTCACGCATCATCGGAGGGGAGGCAAGGTTGATGTAGAGCCCCTCTGTGATTGATTCCCCCTTTGATAGAGTGCCAGAAAGGGTCCCTAGATGGGATCTCTCGAGAACAGAGGCTTGCGGCGGCGGAAAAAGTATTTCGTGGACTCCCTGGCAGGTTTTCCGATTTTTGGGAATTTACAGAGGCGGAGTTAGGTCAAACGGAGGCTTGTGGGCCCCACTATGTACCAGGGCACGCCCCATGCCCATGGCACGGCCCGGTGCCTAGTGGGCAACTGCTTCATCTTCTCGTTCTTTCTCGAAGCTTCCAGGGTCTTTTATTGCCAGAAAAAAATCTCCAAAAAGTTTCGTGGCATTTGGACTTCGTTTGGTACTGATATTCTGCAAAGTCAAAAACAAGCAAAAAATAGCAACTGGCACTGGGCACTAAGTTAGTAGGTTAGTCCCAAAAAATGATATAAAGTTGCTTGTAAAAGTATATAAAACATCCAAGATTGATACTATTATAGCATGGAACAATAAAAAATTATAGATACATTGGAGATGTATCATAGATGCAGGCAGGAGTCAGTCTACTTGTCTCGGACGTGATGCCTATATACATGATCATTGCCTTGAATATCGTCATAACTATGAGCTTTTCTATCAATTGCTGAACAGTAATTTGTTCACCCACCGTATGTTATGTGCTCGAGAGAGAAGCCTCTAGTGAAAACTATGGCCCCCGGGTCTTCTTTTATAATATATAAAAACACAAAAATACCTTGCTGTACTTTTCTTTATTTTATTTTATTTTGCGATTTATCTATTTACCTACCACTACGAGATTTGGTCCTTGCAAATAACCGCCGAGGGGATTGACAACCCCCTTGTTTACGTTGGGTGCAAGTATTTGCTTTTGTGTGTGCAGGTGCTGCTAACGAGGTTTTGTGTGGTTCTCCTACTAGATTGATAACCTTGGTTCTTAACTGAGGAAAATACTTATCTCTACTATACTGCTTCATCCTCTCCTCTTCGAGGAAATCCCAACGCAGCTCAGAAGTAGCAGGAAGAATTTCTAGCACCGTTGCCGGGGAGACCTCACCAAAACCTACCAAGTACCTTCGCACAAACTATCATCTACTTGCTCTTAATTTTTATTTGCCTTTTTATTTGCCTCTGCCTCTCATTTTCATCTCCCCCACTTCATTTTTTTGCAAAAACACAAAAATATTTTCCTTTGCTTGCTTTTATTGCCTTCATGTCATGACTCAAGAACAGAAAGAAAAACAAGAAAATTAAGATAACTATGGATCTTCATCCACTTGCTAATCTTTTCAAAAAATCCAATTATGATGAAACAATTGCTAGCAAGTTGACTGCACTTGATTATCTCTATGAAGTTTTGCTTGAAAACTTTGAATCTGAAAATTGTGATGAAGTGTTAGAAGAAGAAATTTATAAAGTGGTTCATGATAGTTCCTTGAATGAAAAGCATGATTGCAATGATGTTAGTATAAATTATATTAATGTCAATTGTGCTAATGATATGCAAAACTACAAGCTTGCGGATGATGAATTTGTTATGTCCACTACTTATTGTAATGATCATGATTGGGGTTATGCTTCTTATGATCTTGAAAATTTATTTAAGCCTCATGATGAATATCATATTAATAATAATGTTTGCAATACTAGTGAAAGTGGGTTTGGAAGAGTGTCAACTTTAGAAAAAATAATCCCACATATTTGGAGAGTGTTCAATCTTATGAAATTATTGATAAAAGTGGGTTTGGAGAGGTCATGACTTTAGTTTATGTTAATCCCACTATCTTGGAAGACTATAAGATTTGCATGCATACGGGTCATAAAGAGAATGTCTTACATGATAGTTATATTGTTGAATTTGAATACGATCCTACATGTAATTATTGTGAGAGAGGCAAATATGGGTGTAGAAATCTTCATATTACTAAATTACCTCTCATCATGTTGAGATTGCTGTTACTTCTTTCTTCTTCCTTGATTTTGCTTGGTTTTGCTTGCCTTGATAATTTGTTTGCTTATAAAAAGCCTATGCATAGGAAGTATGTTATACTTAAAATGTGTTTATCACATGTTTTATGATGCTCTCTTTGTGCTTCAATTCTTGTCTTTCATGTGAGCATCAATGAAATTTCAAAGCCTATATTAATGGCTATAAAGAAAGAGTTTGTTGGGAGACAACCCAACTTGTTTTCTTTTCTGTTTTTGAGTGTGAACACAATTATGCTACTGTTATGATTGTGTTTATGTGTTTTAATTAGTGTTTGTGCCAAGTAAAGCCTTTGAGATGATTTGGTTGATAGTTGATTTAATTATGTGAAAAAATAGAAACTTTTGCGCCCAGTAGCAGAATTGTTTAAATTCACTGGAATGTGATAAAATTCTGATTTTTTACACATTATTTATATACAAATTTCCCATGTTTTCCCAATTATTCATAATTTTTGGAGTTACAGAAGTATTGCGTTTGTTCACACCATTACATATTGTTCTGTTTTTTACGGATTCTGTTTTCGTTGCATAGTTTGCTTGTTTTAATGAATCTATGGATTGTATCGGGGGTATAAGTCATGGAGAAGTTAGAATACATTAGGATTATGCAATAATAAAATATGAATGAGTTGACAACATTACCTAAAGTTTATGATTTGCTTGTTATACTAACGGATCTCATGAGGTTTCTGTTGAGTTTTGTGTGCTGAAGTTTTCAAGTTTTGGGTGAGATCACGATGAATCAAGGAATAAGGAGCAGAATGACCCTAAGCTTGGGGATTCCCAAGGCACCCCAAGGTAATATTCAAGGAGGCCCAATCGTCTAAGCTTGGGGATGCCCCGAATGGCATCCCCTCTTTCGTCTACAAACCATCGGTATATCACTTGGAGCTATATTTTTATTCATCACATGATATGAGTTTTGCTTGGAGCATCATGTATTATATGAGTCTTTGCTTTGCTTGCTTTTTATTTTGCCACAATCATCTTTGCTGCACACACATTTTTAGAGGGACACACATTTATTTGTGATTTCTTAGAATACTCTATGTGCTTCACTTATATCTTTTGAGCTAGGCAGTTGCTCTAGTGCTTCACTTATATTTTTTAGAGCACGATGGTGGATATATTTTAAAGAAATAGTTGCACTCTCATGCTTCAATTACATCTTTTTAAGAGTCTAATAAATAGTAATGGAAATATGCACAGGTTATGAAATTGGTCCTAATATGATAAGTATTCAAAAGGGATATAATAAAAACTTTCATGTAGATCACTAAATATGATAAGTTTGATTCCTTGCAATAGTTTTGTGATATAGAGATGGTGATATGTGGGTTGTACGAGTGAATAATTGTGATTTAGTAAGAATATTGGTGTTAAGGTTTGTGATTCCCGAAGCATGCATGTATAGTCTCCCATTATGCTAAGAAGTTGGAGCACGATTTATTATTGAGTGTCTTCCTTTGCGTGAAGGTTGGGGGCGTGTGATGGTTAACTCCTACCAACCTCCCCCTAGGGGCATTGATAACCAACAAGTATAGGGGATCACAACAATTTTCGAGGGTAGAGTATTCAACCTAAATTTATTAATTCGACACAAGGCGAGCCAAAGAATATTTGCAAGTATTAGCAGTTGAGTTGTCAATTCAACCACACCTAGAGAACTAAATATCTACAGCAAGGTGATTAGTAGCACAATAATATGATAGTTTGATAGCAGTTGTAACAGTAGCAACAGGAACAGTAGCAGTTTTATAGTGATTGTAACAGCAACAACAATGAGAGTAACTTGGAAAAGATCAATATGCAAAAGACGTAGGCATGGGACCAGTGATGGATAATTATGTTGGATGACATTCATCATGTAACAGTCATAACCTAGAGCGACATAGAACTAGCTCCAATTCATCAATGTAATGTTGGCATGTATAGTCATACGTGCTTATAATAAGAACTTGCATGACATCTTTTGTCCCACCCTCCCGTGGTAGCGGGGTCCATAAGGAAATCTAAGGGATATTAAGGCCTCCTTTTAATAGAGAACCGGAACAAAGCATTAGCACATCGTGAATACATGAACTCCTCAAAACACGGTAAGCACCGGAAAGAATCCCAATTATTGTCACCTTGGGGTATGTGGATCCTAACACGTAATATGTGCATACAACTTGCAAGATCAGATCAAGAACACAAATATATTCATGAAAACATAAAGGGTTCAGATCTAAAATCATGTCACTCAGGCCCTAGTGACAAGCATTAAGCATAGCAAAGTCATAGCAACATCAATCTCAGAACATAGTGGATACTAGGAATCAAGCCCTAACAAAACTGACTCGATTACATGATAAATCTCATCCAACCCATCACCGTCCAGCAAGCCTACAAAGGAATTACTCACTCCCGGTGGTGAGCATCATGAAATTGGTGATGGAGGATGGTTGATGATGACGACAGCGTTGAATCCCCCTCTCTGGAGTTCCATATCATAAAATGCGATGATTCCTTCTCTCTGAATTTTTTCTGCATGAATAGGTACTTATGGAGTTGGAGTTAGGGTTGCTGGAGCTGCTAGGGGCCCACAAGTCTACCAGGCACGCCCTGGGGAGGTGGGCGCGCCCTTGGGCTTGTGGCGCCTGGGTGGGCCCCCTCTGGTATTTCACTTCGCCTGTATTTTTTATATATTCTGAAAATATTCTCCATAATTTTTTAAACCAATCCGAGAACTTTTATTTCTTCACAAAAACAACACCATGGCAATTCTGCTGAAAACAACGCCAGTCTGGGTTAGTTCCATTCAAATCATGCAAATTAGAGTCCAAAACAAGAGCAAAAGTGTTTGGAAAAGTAGATACGTTTGGGACGTAACAACTCCCCGAAGCTTAACTCATTGCTTGTCCTCAAGCAATTTAATTGACAAACTGAAAGTGATAAAGAAAAACTTTTACAAACTCTTTTTGTTCTTATTGTTGTATATATGCTTAACTAATGTTCAAGTTTTCAGCAAAGATTATGAACTAACCATGTGCATGATAACATTTAGGTCTCACATTTACTCATACCAATGACAAAACCAGCTAGCAAGCAATAATAAGATATCTCAGATGCCAACAATTTGTCAAAACAATCATAATATAATATGATAACATGGTATCTCGCTAGCCCTTTTTGAGACTGCAAAACATAAATGCAGATCACCTCTGAAGTTCAAGCAATGACTAAACATTGTAATTCATGGTGGGAGAGATCCAGTCAAGTCACACCAAACATTAACTATACTCAATGCATAAGAATGACAATAGTGCTCTCCAACAGGTGCTTAAATGAGAAGGTGATGACTCAACAATAAAAGTAAAATAACATAAAAGTAAATGGATAGGCCCTTCGCAGAGGGAAGCAGGGATTTCCAGAGGTGCCAAAGCTCAAAGCTTAAAACAGAGATGAATATAATTTTGGGAGGTATGCCTTTCCTGTCAACGTCACGACTGATACGTCTCCAACGTATCTATAATTTTTTATTCTTCCATGCTATTATAGTATCAATCTTGGATGTTTTATATGCAATTACAGGCAATTATATATCATTTTTGGGACTAACCTATTAACTTAGTGCCCAGTGCCTGTTGCTATTTTTTTTGCCTGTTTTTTGGTTTTCAGAATATCAATACCAAACGAAGTCCAAATGCCACAAAACTTTTTTGGAGATTTTTTCTGGACAAAAGAGACCCTCGAAGCTTCGGGAGAGGGCGAGAAGATGAAGGAGGATCCCACGAGGCACCAGGGCACGCCCAGGGGTTAGGCACACCCTGATGGCTCGTGGGGGCGCACGTTCACCGTTTTGACCTAATTCCGCCTCTATAAATTCTCTAAAATCGGGAAACCAACAGATAACCACCCAAAATACTTTTTCCGCCGCCGCAAGCTTCTGTTCTTGAGAGATCCCATATGGAGGCCTTTTCTGGCACTCTGCCAGAGGGGGAATCAACCATAGAGGGGCTCTACATCAACCTTGCTGCCCTTCCGATGATGTGTGAGTAGTTTACCACAGACCTACGGGTCCATAGTTAGTAGCTAGATGGATTCTTTTCTCTCTTTGATGTTCAATACAATGTTCTCCTCTATGTTATTGGAGATCTATTTGATGTAATCACTTTTTGCGGTGTGTTTGTTGGGATCGGATGAATTGTGAGTTTATGATCAGATTATCCATGAATATTATTTGAGTCTTCTCTGAACTCTTTTATGCATGATTATTATAGCTTTGTATTTCTCTCTGATCTATTGATTTGGTTTGGCCAACTAGATTGACTTTTCTTGCAATGGGAGAGGTGCTTTATGATGGGTTCGATCTTGCGGTGCTCAAACCCACTGACAGAAAGGGACATGACACACATTTGTATTGTTGTCATTAAGGATAAAAAGATGGGGTTTCATGCGCGAGTTTACTTTGTCTACATCATGTCATCTTGCTTAAGGCGTTACTCTGTTCTTTATGAACTTAATACTCTAGATGCATGCTGGATAGCGGTCGATGGGTAGAGTAATAGTAGTAGATGCAGGCAGGAGTCGGTCTACTTGGCTCGGACGTGATGCCTATATACATGAACATTGCCTTGGTTATCGTCATGATTATTCGCTTTTTTATCAATTGCCAAACAGTAATTTGTTTACCCACCGCATGCTATTTTCAAGAGAGAAGCCTCTAGTGAAAACTATGCCCCCGGGTCTACTTTTATCATATATTAAAATCAAAAAATACCTTACTGCATTTTTTCTTTACCTTATTTTATTTTGTGTTTTATTTATCTATCCATCACTACAAAATTTAATCTTTGCAATTAACTGCCGCGGGATTGACAACCCCTTGTTCGTGTTGGGTGCAAGTATTTGTTATTTTGTGTGCAGGTACTGCTAACGAGGTGTTGTGTGGTTCTCCTACTGGATTGATAACCTTGGTTCTTAACTAAGAGAAATACTTATCTATGTTGTACTGCATCATCCTCTCCTCTTCGGGAAAATCCCAACGCAACTCACAAGTAGCAACGACCGAGAGTTTTCAATATCTTCCATGCTAAACACATTAGCGGCGGTTCCCAAGCTGAAAGGTAAAGTTTACTCCCCCTCCACCATACAAACACAATCCATGGCTAGTCGAATCCTCGGGTGCCCTCTATACCAACAACTTTTTGGGGGACTTTGTTGCATTATTTTTTGTTTTGATCATGGGACTGGGCATCCCGAATACCAGGCCCTCTCGTGTAATGACAAGTGAATAAACACTTACCGTGAGAATAACCCGCTTAGCATGGAAGATACTGACCGCCCCCTGTCGCTTCATGAGCGATACGTGCACACAAAACAGATGCTTATTTGAATGATTAGAGGTGGCACGTGCAAATTTACTTGGAATGATAGGGTAATACCATATATAGGTAGATATAGTGGACTCATCTGGAACAACTTTGGTTTAGGGATTTGGATGCACAAGTAGTATCCCCGCTTAGTACATGTGAAGGCTAGCAAATAGATTGAGAAGTGACCAACCAGAGAGCGAAAACGGTCATAAGCATGCATTGAGAATAATTAATGTCAAGTACGAGCATGAGTAGGATATAAACACCATGAACATAAATATCGTGGATGCTATATTGGTTTTGAATCAACTACATGCATGAACATGTGCCAAGTCAAGCCGCTTGAATTGTTTAGAGGAAGATACCATACTATCATACTACATCATAACCCTTTTAATGCATGTTGACACTCAAGATAAATCATTATCCTGTCCTAGCTATTTAAGCATGGCATGAGCAACTATAATCTCTAATTGTCATCACAAACATGTTTATTCATAATAAGCTGAATCAAGAATGATGAGCTAAACATATTTACAAAAACAAAAACGAGAGAAGTTCATACTAGCTTTTCTTCACCTCAATCACTTCATCACATCATCGTCATTATTGCCTTTCACTTGCATGAACGAATGATATGAAAATAATAATAGTGCAAGTGTGCCATGGACTAAGCTGGAATCTGCAAACATTTTATTCAAAGGAGAAGGCAAGGTAATGCGGGCTCTTTGTTAAATCAACAATAATGCATATGAGAGCCTCTCAACAATTTCATCGTGGTCTTCTCAAAGAAAAGAATTTCAGAGAAACACACTGAAATGTTTTGGAGTTTTTAGTTTTTTTGAAGAAAGCAAATTAACGAAGGAGAAAAGGAAAAATGAGAAAAACTTTTTACACGGGAAAGCTCCCAACAAATAAAAGAAGAATGGGAAACTTTTTGGATTCACTTTTTAATACTACATATTACTAAACAAGAAAGAAAAACTAAAAAGAAGCGAGCAATATTTTTGTATTTTTGAAGTTTTTCAAACACACAAGAAGAAAGCAGAAATAAAACTAACAAGGATATACAATGAAAAAGGATGAACACCAACAACTGGAATGAATGTGTGGTACATGAATGTAATGTCGGTGAGAAATACATACTCCCCCAAGCTTAGGCTTTTAACCTAAGTTGGTCTACGGCCACGGGTCGAAGTATCCTTCTCCAGGATAATACTGGGGCTCCTCAGGATTCCACTAATAGATAGGGTCCTGTGGATCCCACTGGTAAACATGCTCTACGGTCGGCTCGGGCTCAGGCACTGACTCTGGCACGTCCACTTGGGGCGGTGCCAAGCCCCAATAAGCTTAAATGTCATCCGGCATAATAGTGTACCCGCCTGAAGAAAGATTGGACAAAGAAGGTGCAGACAGGGTAATAGTCTCACGGGTGTCCTGACTGAACACCAAGTTATACCGGAATCGCCTCAGGCCACGTCAATAAAATCTTGTCCAACCATGCTAGCATAATCAAGGTGCCTAACAAGTAAAAGCTTCTCCTCAACCTCATGGTGCCTAATAGGAATCTCAAAATGTCTAGCGAGGCTAGAAGCATAAATACCACCATAACCCTTCGAGCGGTTAGTGTGTAACCGTCGAGCAATCATAGCACCCAAACTAAAAGTTCTATCACGGTAAAGAGCATGGTGCAAAATAACAAGGTCAGGCGAGCTGAGTGATCCACTCTCCCACCATCCAGTCAAACACCTCCCGGCAAATAATGAGTAGTAACGTAACACGGGAAAAATGTAAGCTAGCAACCCTAGCCTCTGAATCTCCTCTACGCTCCCCCACAATAACTTCGGATGAAATCTTCAACGTCACTAGGATGTGGCTCTATAGGGCTGCCCTCAGATGGAATCAAGCTAGCCTCACAAAACTCATCAAGTGTCATCTCTCTTGGAATATCATATAAGTTGAATGCAATAGTGGGTGGCTCTCTCCTAGAGTGAAAATGAAAATTTTGCACGAAAGTATTATTGAGGAGAGAGCTGACCACACTTATCTTCGAGGAAGGAGATGATACCGGCATTGTTCGCCAAATGATAAAAGTCGTCGAACATTCCCGCATCCCTCAAGAACATGTCGCATGGCCATTCGCACGGCCGCACCTCAGTTGCACGAGGGAGATGGTATTTGGGCATCGTCTTGCATTGATTATTCTTCCCAAAACTCACATATATTCCAAAATAAACATCCGTAAATTTTTATCACGTTTGGACTTTGTTTGATATGGATATTCTGTGAAACAAAAAACATGCAACAAATAGGAACTGGCACTGGGCACTGGATTAATATGTTAGTCCCAAAAATAATATAAAATGTTACCAAAATTATATGAAAGTTGTAGAATATTGGCATGAAATAATAGAAAATTATAGATATGCCGGAGACGTATCAGTCTCCGCCATCACAAACAGTTTGTCTTATTGGTGACGGTTTTATTACAACACCGTTTGCGATTAATGCATCACACACAGTTTGGTTGAAGGGTCTCTGATTCATGTATCGCGTTAACAGCATCCTGTAGTAGTGGTAGTATGATAGTTTGATAGCAGTGGTAACCGTAGCAATAGTAACAATAACAGTAACAGTAGCAGTTTTGTAGTGATTGTAACAACAATAGTAGCAATAATAACTTAGCAAAGATCAATGTGATAAAAGTGTAGGCATTGGATTGGCGATGGATATTTCTGTTGTATGACATTAATCATATAACTGTCACAACCACGATAGCTCCAATTCATCAATTCAATGTAGGAAAGTATTCTGTATGTAGTCATACGTGCTTATAATAAGAACTTGCATGACATCTTTTGTCCTACCCTCCCGTGGGAATGGGGTCCATAAGGAAATCTAAGGGATATTAAGGCCTCCTAATAGAGAACCGTAACAAAGCATTAACACTTAGTGAATACATGAACTCCTCATGCTATGGCCATCACCAGAGTGAACCCCAATTGTTGTCACTTTGGGGTCTACAGATCATAACATGTAATAGGTGCATACAACTTGCAAGATAGGATCCAAAACACACTTATATTCATGAAAACCTAAAAGCTTCAGATCTGAAATCATGGCACTCGGGCCGTCGTGATAAGCATTAACCATAGCAAAGTCATAGCAACATCAATCTCAGAACATAGTGGATACTAGGGATCAAGCCCTAACAAATTGATTCGATTACATGACAAATCTCATCCAACCCCATCACCGTCTAGCAAGCCTATGAAGGAAATACTAACTCTCAGTGATGAGCATCGTGAAGTCATTGATGAAGAAGAGTTGGTGATGATGATGGCGACAAATCCCCCTCTTCGGAGCCCTGACCGAACTCCAGAACAACCCTCCCGATGAAGAACACAAGATGGAGGCGGCTCCGTATTGTAAAACGTGATGAAACTTCTTATCCTATTTTTCTCAGGGAAATGGAATTTGTAGAGTTGAATTATGTTAGACGGCCACCTGTGGGACGCACAAGGCATCAGGGCATGCCCTGGGGGTAGGCGAGCCATGTTGCCTTGTGAGCAACTGGTGGCCCCCGTCCGATGGATCTTCATTCCAGTATTTTTTTTATTCCATAAAAAATCTCCACAAAGTGTCATCCGGTTCCGAGAACTTTTATTTCTGCACAAAAACAACACCATGTTAGTCCTGCTGAAAACAACGTCAGTCTAGGTTAGTTTCATTTAAATTGTGCAAATTAGAGTCCAAAACAACAGCAAAAGTGTTTGGAAAAGTAGATACGATGGAGACGTATCACTCCCATCTCCACGTCTGCTGCAGATGAAGTAGGAATGTTGACGACAACACCGGCATCCTCTTCAGTTGCCATTGTTGTTGTTCTTGCGGCTTCATCTATGGCAGCCTTGGCCGTTTCTTCCACAGCAGTGTTGGCGGCTTCACTTGCGATGATTTTGGTGGTCTCTTCTGCGGTGCTCTTCGTGATTGTCTCCACATCATCAGTGGTCTCCCTCTCTTCGGGAGGGGTTGGTTCTACGAAGAGGAAGGAGGAAAACAGAAAGAAGTTCAAATGCAGTTTGAGAAATCAAAATAAAACTGGCAGTGATAGAGAAGTGCTGGACGGAATGTTGGTTACCTGCATGCTCAACTAACACCGGCGGAGAAGAGAGATGTTCTTTCAAGTCTTGAAGTGCAGCCTACACTCTCGGGGTCCATTTCATAGGACCTGCCTTTTTCAAAATTTTGAGAAACGACAAGGCGCGCTTAGCTGACTTGGATATGAATCTGCTCAGTGCGGCAACACAACCGGCAAGGCGTCATACGTCCTTGACGTGCTTGGGTTCTTGAATTTGCTTGATTTTCTTTGATCTTATCGGGATTTGCTTCAATTCCACATTGAGATACAAAGAAGCCGAGAAGCTTGCCGGATGGAACACCGAAAACACACTTCTTGGATTGATCTTCAAGTTGATCTTGCGCAAGTTCGCAAATGTCTCTTCTAGATCTTGAATAAGTGTTGATTGGTGCTTGGTTTTAACCACAATGTCATGCATGTATGCTTCTACATTTCTATGCAATTGTGAGCCAAAACCAATTTGCACCACTCTCTGGAATGTTGCTCCAGCACTCTTTAGTCCGAAATGCATACGTACGAAATAGTATGTGCCACATGGAGTAATGAATGTGGTTTTCTCCTCATCTTTTTGAGCCATAAAGATCCGATGATAACCAGAGTAGGCGTCATGGAAAGAGAGGAGATCTTAGCCGGCAGTGGAGTCAACAATCTGGTCGATTCACGGCAAAGGGAAAGGATCTTTCGGGCATGCCATGTTGGTATCAGTGAAATCAATGCAAAGCCTCCACTTTCCATTAGCCTTGCAAACCACCACTGGATTAGCCAACCACATTGGGTGAAGTACTCCTCTGACCAGACCTGTGGCTTCTAACTTTTGGATTTCTTGGGCTATAAACTCTTGTCTCTCGAAAGCTCGCTTCCTCACCTTCACTGGTACAGCGAGGTGCTATACAAATGGTTTTTAACCCCTTCCCGCGATGGCATTTGGAACCGTCACCAAGTGAGTGTGGGCGATAAGGGGGTCCTTCCCACACGACCCAGAAACCATCGGGGATAGGCCCTCCTGGCACACAGGCTGGGGCAAAATGAGCTTGTGTGCAATCTGGCGAGGCATCGAAACCCAATCGTTTCCGTTCATATGTACATCCCACACGGTGAATCCCAGAAAAACATTTCCGTTCGTATGTATATCACACACAGTTTTTTGTGTGGAAACATTTGTGCAATGTGGCCTAACACAAACAATTCTCTGTCGGAAGCCGTGTGTGATTGTTAGTTGATCGAACACGCCTACTTTCTAGAAACCATGTGGGTTGTTTGAGTTCACCGCCCACGGTGCTGTCTGAGTAACCGTCTGCAATAGAAAACCCCAATAAGCAGGGTAATTAGCCTATTATTGATAATCCATGTAGTAATCAAATTGATATTTCTTATAAAACACAACAGATATTTCATATCCATATAACGGCAACCAGGATTTCATAATCGAATTACATCAGATAGCTTTGGCACTCAGTTATGCCATTACACAACAGCACCAAGTTTCACATGCAACATCGAAAACCTTTGGAAAGTAGCATCATACACGGTAAATAGACAGATGAAACTCATCTAGGAAACTGCAGAAGCGGAAGGCAAATATTGAGCCTTCAGTGATGTTGAATGTCCTTGCAACTTTAGGCCAGTGGCTATGGATAATTGCCCGCCCAACCTTCGTCCTCTTCAGGAAGACTTCAATATTGTACCATGGGTGTTGAATGATACCTTCCTCGCCTCTTGACCATGCAGATGGTTTGAGAGGTAATCATCAATGAACTGCTTTGAAAAGTACTGAAAACAAAGATATGCATAAATCGCTGTTATAAATTTTGAAATGGCGCAAGGGGTAAAAACAAGGTAAAAGAGTTAGTACCATCCTATAGTTGACTGATGTCTTCTTCATTGTGCAAACAAAGATCTTGCTGTTATTCGTCGCAAGTTTCTTCATCCTAACAATCTTTCTGAGTTTCTTGACTTGACTGATATTCATGGACATCTCATTTCCCCATATGCAAAATGGGTAGAACAGTGGGTCTAAGCCTCTGACAGCAGGACCTACATGTGCAAGACCAAATTGTAAGAAACCTAAATATTAGAATGATTCCTGCAACTGCACAATAATGTGCTATTAGCCAAAGGACCATGCATGAGCAAACCTCGATGGTAAACCGTAGTGTCTCCCATTGTTTCCCTACAACACACATAAGGAAGATCTTGATTAGGTTAACTGAGAGTTGCCATACTATCAGTAGAATATGTATTGAGTACAGCCAAATTCGATTTATTTCTCACATGCATAACAATACAAAATTGTACCCACAACAAATGAAAATCAAATTGCAGAATTGAACCAAACAGTTAAATGGACAGCAGACCAAATGAACCAAAACAGTTAACTGAGCACGACATTGCAGAATAGAAACATGTACTAGAAGATAAGACAGTTAACAAAACAAAGAATGCTTGAGAACAGTACTACGAAATGTAGCAATTGTTGGACCAAACTGTTAACTGAACATTACATTTCAGAGGACCAAACTGTTAACTGAACATTACATTTCAGAGGACCAAACTGTTAACTGAACATCAGATTGATATTAACATTACGGAGGACAAATCACTAGAAGGCACTGGCGGTGGCCTCGAGAAAATAGCAGGAACTGTATTTTAAAGTAGACAACCGCGTGGCGGTGTCGACGGTGGCCTCGAAGACGAGGTGCTCCTCCAAGATCTGGCGGTCGGCACGCATGGCAGCGATTTGCTTCTCCGCTGCCAGATGCTACTGAGCTCCATGTTATACTGCGTGCAAAATGGCTGTGGGCGGCGCTTAATTGGAGGACAGGGACAGTGATTTTGGTGGAAGGTGTCGCGCTGTCTGTCGAGGCATGTGGGACGGGGAAGGAGGAGGATGGTGTGGGTGGGGTGTGGATTACCTGACCATATCGACGAGGCCGCGCAGCAAGAAGAAGGGTCGGCGGCGAGGAGGCCGCGCAGCAAGAAGAAGGGTCGCTGACGAGGAGGCGACGCTGCAAGAAGAAGGGTCACCGGCGAGGAGGCGGCGCTGCAAGAAGAAGGGTAGCTGGCGAGGAGGCGGTGCTGCAAGAAGAAGGGTCGCCGGCGAGGAGGCTGAGCTGCCAGTAAGCAGCAGTGAAGGTTTGAACTTGGAAAGCAAGGAGGAACAATGGAAATGTGGCTTTTGGTGGGAGGGAGGGGGCGGGGAGATAGATATTTCCGCAGTTGCAAAAAAATTCCAATCGGTGCCTCAAGAAACTGGCGCGCAAGTGTGGTTCAAGCGCGGGCAGTGGACTGTAGATGACGAAGCTTCCTGCGTAAGCCAGACAAGACGGTGCGCCAAGATATTTTATATCGCATCCCACACGATTCTTTCTAGTAAACTGTTTGTGGTATACCTGATATTTTCATTATGTTTTGAAAGACAAAATGGTGTTATGGAAGGAAAGGAAGGTGTTTGAATTGCTAGAACATTTATGTACAGTGAACATGCAACTACATGAGTGTTGTGTTTAAATTTGGAATTATTCCGGGTTCGTTTGGCATTTTTTGCATTAATCGAGTTTCTAGGCATTTAATGTGCATAATTCAAATTTGAACTACAAGCACATGCTCCAGTGCACCAAAGTTTGTTGAAAAATCACATGTGTGTCTTTGGGTGAATTTATAGGTCCCATGCAAGAAATGGGAATGAAATTCAAACATCTGGGCGTCGTGGCTCGGCCGGGAACATTGAGAAACTTTTTTTTAAAATTCCTGGAAATTCAAAACTCACCTGAAAATCATGAAACTTGGCATGGTGTCATTTCATGGCACCAACATGCTGTGGTAAAAAAATTGGCCGCATTGGGACAAGTTTTGGTACAAGCTTCTTGCAAACCGGAGCTTCTCTCGAGAAGACTCATGGTTCCCGAGGGGGGACGTGTCACCTTTGTGTGCGAAACGATATACGCTGCCTCCCCCCCTTGATTTTTTACAGAGGCAACATAGAACTATATGAGTGCCGTGTTAAAATTTGGAATTATTCCGGGTTTGTTTGGACTTTTTTTTATACATTAATTGAATTTCTGATCATTTAATGTGCATAATTCAAATTTGAACTACAAGCACATGCTCCAGTGCACCAAAGTTGGTTGAAAAATCACATGTGTGTCCTTAGGTGAATTTCTAGGTCCCATGCCAGAAATGGGAATGAAATTCAAACATCTGGGCGTCGTGGCTCGACCGGAAAGATTGAGAAACTTGGTTTTTTAATTCATGTAAATCCAAAACACGCCTGAAAATCATGAAACTTGGCATGGTGTCATGACATGGCACCAACATGCTGTGGTAATTTTTTTGGCCGAATTGGGACAAGCTTTGGTATAAGCTTCTTGCAAACCGGAGCTTCTCTCAAGAAGGCCCGTGGTTCCAAGAGGGAACGTGTTACCTCCGTGTGCGAAATGACATACACTACCTTCTCCCGCCTTAATTTTTTTACACAGGCAGATTAGACCAAATAGAAGTATCGTGCTAAATTTTGGAATTATTCCGGGTTCGTTTGGCCTTTTTTATACATTAATTGAATTTCGGGCATTTAATGTGCATAATTCAAATTTGAACTACAAGCACATGCTCCAGTGCACCAAAGTTGGTTGAAAAATCACATGTGTGTCCTTGGGTGAATTTGTAGGTCCCATGCAAGAAATGGGAATGGAATTCAAACATCTGGGCATCGTGCCTCGGCTAGAAATATTGAGAAACTTTGTTTTTTAATTCCTGTAAATCCAAAACACGCCTGAAAATCATGAAACTTGGCATGGTGTCATGACATGGCACCAACATGCTGTGGTAAATTTTTTGGCCGAATTGGGACAAGCTTTGGTATAAGCTTCTTGCAAACTGGAGCTTCTCTCAAGAGAGCTCATGGTTCCGAGAGGGAACATGTCACCTCCGTGTGCGAAACGACATACACTGCCTTCTCCCACCTTGATTTTTTTACACAGGCAGCTTAGACCAAATAGGAGTTTCGTGCTAAATTTTGGAATTATTCCGGATTTGTTTGGCCTTTTTATACATTAATTGATTTTCCAGGCATTTAATGCACATAATTCAAATTTGAAGTACAAGCGCATGCTCCAGTGCACAAAAGTTACTTGGAAAATCATTTATGTGTACTTGGGCGAACTTCTAGGTCCCATGGAAGAAGTGGGAATGGAATTCAAACATCTGGGCATCTTGGCTTGGCGGGAAACATCGAGAAACTTGGTTTTAAAATTCCCGCAAATCCAAAACTCGCCTGAAAATCATGAAACTTGGCATGGTGTCATGACATGGCACCAACATGCTGTGGTAATTTTTCTGTCCGATTTGCGAAGGCGCACACATTAACAATCAACAAAGTCATTTTGGAACAAGTGCTGTCATGTTACAAATCAGAAACACAAGTATTGTTGAAACCGTGGGCGTTCTACTTACAAATTACGTGCCGCCACGCGTCCCCTTTTTTTATTGGCTAGGAGGTGCCGTGCGGGGTAGCTATTTGAGTACGGGAGGCGTGCGATCAGACCCCTGCGCGTGCTCATCGGGAGGAGAGCCCTTTGACCTCTATCCGTCGCCCACCTCCCTCCCAACGTCTCCATTAATGGCATCTGAGCCCCTGTTTCACGGCGTGGCTATGTCTCACTCGACTGAGATTTAAGAGAGAAAAAAGAAAATCTGAAAAGAAAGTTTTGCACGGATCTTGATGTAAGATCCGACAGGCCTATATAGCATCGACTGCGACTTATAGCAAGACTGATGAATATAAGGACGATGACAGTGGATAATAATTGTCTTACATATTTAGGAAGATAACTAAAAAAGCCACATGCGGCAACGCCCGAAATACACAAGGGTAAAAGAAGAAGGAAGACAGCGATCTGGCTCGCTGATCTCTACTTTCTTGATGCGTTGCTGCAGGCCGTGGGAACTAGGCTCTGCGGCAAGCGGCGATGAGCTCTTTCGTGTCCTCAAGACACTGCTTGAGAGCATCCACGGATTCCTCCACCAGCCTTTGGCGCTCGATGCGGAGCATGTCATTCTTGTCCATAAGTTTCTTGACGATGATGCCGGTCCTCTTCAACAATGCAGTGGTCTCCTCCTGCTGCTTTGCACTTCCGACGATCTTCGCCCTCAGCAGGTCGCGCTCGGCCCGGAGCTTCGCATTGCCCTCACTTAGTTGCCGAATGACGCCGGTAGCCTATTCAAACGAGGCTTTCATGTCATCCTGCAACCTCGCCCAGCCGGAGATCTGATCCATCTGCCTATGGATGATCGCATTCATGCGCCTGTAAGAGTCCTTGCCTGCCCGCGAGACATTTTCCCAGGCCGCTGCGGCGCGGGAGGACATCTTTGCTGCATTCGCGGCGCGGCGGGACATCTCTGCTTCTTCCGCGGCGCGGCCGGACTAGTCTGCTACATCGACGGCGCGGCGGGACCTCCGTGCTGCTTCGGCGGCGCGGCGGGACCTCTGTGCTGCTACGGCCGCGCGGCGGGACATGTCGGCTGCTTTCCCGGCGAGGCGGGACTTCTCTCGTGCTTCCGCTTCCATGCTCGCCTCTCCTTGGTGGTAATCTCTCGACCCAGAACTCATGCTAGCCATGGCAGACACAAGGGAACGATGATGAATGACTTGTTTGTTTTTGTGGATGAGGAGTTGAGGAGGAATGTGCAGTCATCTTGGAGTAGTAGTATTTATAACCGAGTACTAATACGCTCCTAAGTGGGAAACCGTTTAGGTTTTGATCGGTGTGAACAGGTTTGCAATTAAATGTAGCATGGTAGTAATTTGGAATGTGACGGGACGCAGGCTCAAAATTTATTGACGGTTCTATAATTTCTAAGTGCGGGACTATTCCCGGACGGCGTAACGTGGGCACGCTTTCTCGGCCGTGTACGTGGCGTTTGCACCATAGGGTGCACCGCAATAGGCAATGTCAGCACACGTCTTGTTCCAACAACCGTGCGCACTCGTTATTACCATCACACATCCTTCTTTTAATTAGAATGTGTGCCTGTCTAGCGCACACATGTCGATCTGTCTAACTATTTCTGTTTGTTGTGGCTAATCGCAAACAGTTCATCCATGTGAAGTGTATGCCATCAATCGCAGACACTTTGATCTGGCTGACCGTTTCTGTTCTGTTGCCTAATTGCAAACAGTTAATCCTTCTGAAGCGTATGCCCTCAATCACACACACCTTTATCTAGCTACCCGTTTCTGTTGTTCCGCCTCATCACAAACAGTTAATCCAAGTGAACTGTATACTGTATATCGCACACGCCTTCATCTGGCTGCCCATTTCTGTTCTTCTTCCTCATCGCAAATAGTTAATTGAATTGAACCATATGCCCTGCATCGCACATGCAACTAAAATCGGAACCGTGTTTGATGGCTCCACCATCACAAATGTTTTGCATCTTTTTTGATGTTTTTTTACATCACCGTTTGCGATTAATGCATACACACAGTTTCATCAAAGGGTCTCTGATCGTAGTGTCGCGTTAGCAGCATCCTGAAGTAGTGCTTCTACTTGACGAGTTGCGTGTTTGGACAGACAGCAAGGTGGTGCTCAATTACTTCCCTGGAAACACCGGGGATGTCAGATGGTTGCCATGCAAACACATCAACATTCGCCCATGGGAAAGCAACAAGTGTGCTTTCTTATTGGCTCTCAAGGGTGGCACTTATAGTGAAAGTGTCGGTCCCATCCTCCTTCGCAGGAACCTGCTTGGTTGCAGGTGCAACTTTGGCGGCTTTCTTGCTTTTGCCGGTAGAGGTTTCAACTTCCTCAATGGGCGTGCTGCACTCTGCGATGCACTTCTCGGAGGTCTTGCCTTTGCGGGTCTCATCAGATTTCTTCTTTTGTGTCTGCCCCTTGGAAACCTTGTTAGCAGGAGCAAGTGCCTTGCCGGCAGATGCTGCAACTGCCTCCTGGTACAGCTTTATCAGCATAGATCACTGCATCCTTCTTGTCAGAATGAACTGTGATCACCTCCATGGGCCCTGGCATCTTCAGAGTGTTGTAGGCATAGTGAGATGCCGCCATGAATTTTGCCATGGCGGGGCGACCAAGTATTCCATTGTATGGCATTAGCAACTTGACGACGTCAAAGACGATCTTCTCGGTCTTGTAGTTAAATGTATCACCAAACATGACTGGCAACGTAATCTGTCCTTTGGGCTGTGTCCTTCCCAGATTCACTCCTTGGAATGTGCCTGTTTCCTTGAGATCCTCATCGGGGATTTGCATCTTCTTGATCACTGCAGGAGAGATCAAGTTCAGCCCAGCCCCACCATCAACCAAATCTTTGTTACTTTGATGTTGTGAATTGTTGGCGAAACCAACAACGACAAGAAACCAACACCGAACGTGCGGTCCGCGACATCAAATATGATGGGCGTGTGCGACCACTTCAAAGGTTTTTGCGCTTCCGCTGTCGGTTTGGCTGCATTGATTTCACGAGCCCATTTCTTGAGCTGCCGATGAGAGGAGTGCAAAGATGCACCTCCGTCAATGCACATGCAATCTACTGCATTTTGGAACTCTCCTTCAGACTCTTCATAGTTGTCCTCTTGCTCTTCTTCACCTTCTTTCTTGTCACGTCCGTGAGCGGGCCTCTCCTTTTTCTTTCCAGCCTTGCCACGACAGCCCCCGCGGGTGCCACGATTTTTCTTGCCGGAACCACCAGCACCATCTTGGCCTTTCTCCTTGTCACGCTTCTCGTACTCTTGCTTCTGCTTCTCAGCTAGATGCTCAACTTGGCGGCACTCTTGGAGATCATGGCCAGTGGTACGATGGATCTTGCAGTATGGGTCATGATGCGTCTCTCCAGCAGCCACATGACCACATGTGCGGAGGGCAAACTCCTTGCCGACATCCTTGGTCTTGGGCTTCTTGCCGGTAGAGCCTTCGACTGCCATTTTTGCACTTGCGATTGCGCTTTCGGCCCTTCTTCTTGGAGTGGACACCTCATCATCATCTGAATTGGCAACAGCAGCAGTCGCACCTCTCCGGGGAGTCACCTCCCTTCTTCAGCACCTGCACATTTGTCGGCAAGAGAATATAGCTCTGCGATCTCTTTTACCTGCTCTATGTTCATCTTTTCCTG
Organism: Thinopyrum elongatum; assembly: GCA_011799875.1. Classification (NCBI taxonomy): domain Eukaryota; kingdom Viridiplantae; phylum Streptophyta; class Magnoliopsida; order Poales; family Poaceae; genus Thinopyrum; species Thinopyrum elongatum. Next base: position 299,635,749 of record CM022299.1, read on the forward strand.
CATTCTGCGGTTGCGCACGTTATTTTGGAATGCAGCAATAACGACAGCATGATGCACATTAGGGATGTTGTGATGCACACGACTGAATCTCTGGATGTATTTGCGAAGGGGCTCACCATCCTTAAGTGGGAGCACATGCAGATTGTTGGGCTTCCTAGGAAGCTTGTGGCCACCCTGGTATGCACCGACAAACTGGTGGCATAAATCTGCCCAAGATGAGATGGAGCCCTCCAGCAAGTTCACCAGCCATGATCTCATGTTGCGCTTAAGTGCCAACGAAAAGTAATTGGCGAGAACCTTCTTGTCCCTACACCCAGCAGCTTGAACAACTACTATGTAGATGTCGAGGAACTCTGATGGGTTGATCTTGACTCCATACTTGTCCGGCAAATCTAGTTTGAAGTTCCGGGAAGAGGGCCAGTGAACTTCCCGCAGCTCGTAAGTAAACGATGGGCAGCAAGTGTCATATGGTAGTGCTCCAGGATACTCTAGCGCATGCCTGTTCATTTCTGGTCCAACATGTGCATCAGATTGCCGGTGAGCCTCTCGGCGCCGCTCAATCCACAAGTGTGCGTCTTCTACTTGCTAGTCTTGCAAGACCCGATGCTGGTCCTGCTGGCTTCGAGGATCGTATGAGGCCATGGATACCTCATTGTCAGTGTTAAAACCAGCGGATCTCGGGTAGGTGGTCCCGAGCTGTGGATCTTGGACCAACAGGGAACAAGGGATGAAGGACATGATGTTTACCCAGGTTCGGGCCCTCTCGAAGAGGTAAAACCCTACGTCTTGCTTGATTATATTGAAGTGTATAGGATGATTACAAAGTCGATCTACCACGAGATCAGATGAACTAAACCATAGGCGAGTAGGATGATGGTTGTTGTTCTAGCCTCTATGGACTAAACCCTCTGGTTTATATAGACACTAGGGGTACTAGGGTTACATATGATCGGTTACAAAGAAGGAATAATCACACCAATTCTTCTTATCTTGACTTGGAGGACACACAAAGGCATCAAAGATCTCTTGTCCAGATACAGAGTCACCTCATAGTTCAATCTTCCAGCAGTTGTAGTGCGGCCCACCTGTTTGGCCCATGATAGATAGGCTGACAGCCCGAGGACCCCCTAGTTCGGGACTCCCTCAGTAGCCCTCAAACTAGTCTCAAATGCCGGGGTTCGTGATTGCCAGCCGTCCTATGCGCCCAAAGTCTCTGACTTGCGAGATGAGTTCTTCACCCCTTCCCTGTTCGGCTGTCGATTGTTCGGCCGCCGATGACCTTTCAATCCGTCAAATCATCGTGGGGTCCTCAGCAATAATTTCAAGGGATAAAGACACCCCTCATTTTTCGTGCGCCAGTAGGAGGCGAACAACCCAGTAATCTTTTACATAAACGTCCCTCGTGGGCCAGGTAGGACTTCGCCTATTTAATAGGTCAGGAGCGTGACGGGTAGTTCGTCCGCCCCAAATCAAGAAGCCAAGACAAGACCAGAGAAATCTAACAAAGATGGCTGGTGCCCTAGGCTCATCCTCACGCCCTCATGGCCCTCTCCCGGGCGACTGGGCTAGCTGCTTAGTTCCATACCTCCAGTTAAGCAAGCTCCAAACGGAAGGATATCTTCCCGCTTCAGATCTCACATCTGTTCATGCCGGATTAATCTCCGTGAATGGTGAAGCTTTTGCGGAGAACTTCCCTGCCCCAAGCAAGGAAGAGAGGGTATGCTTCATGCCCTTTCTTTTACGAGGTTTGGGCTTCCCTATTCACCCATTCCTGAGGGGCTTGCTAGATTTTTACGGGATCCAGCTCCACCATCTCACCCCGGGATCCATACTGCACATCTCTGGATACATCGCCCTTTGCGAGATGTTTTTGGGCTGCAAGGCTCATTTCGAGTTATGGAGGAAGTACTTCTGCCTTGTCCCCCGTACCCACGGGGGGTCAATTCTTGAAGTAGGTGGGGACGAGGTATGTTGCATAGCCGGGACGGGGTATCCCATTGGGACCCCGAAAAAGGATTCTGGAGAGTGGACCTCGGAATGGTTTTATATCAAAGACGTCCCTCTATTCGAACCAGTTCAGAGGGGTCTGCCCGAATATTCAGGCCCTCCTTTAAAGAAGCAGTTCAACTGGCGGCCAAAGAGCCCTTCTCATACGACAGTTCACGTTTGCAAAGATGCATGCACTACAACTCAAGTCTCCACTCTAGTGGCGCGGGTGGCATGAGCACTGCCAAACTAAAGACTCCTCGTCATCTGATCCTGAGTCAGAATTGGAACTGATGATGTGGACCACATCCTCCGGATCAAAGGAAACATGACGACGCTTCTGGGATGGTTCTCCTTCCGAGGAAGAAGGAGCACGACACCTCAGCATTGGAGCAGCTAGAGTGGCTAGGAGTGAGGCCCACTCTGCCGGGGTCTCACATCGGCTTCCAGATGAAAAGCCTGGTGGTGTAGTGGAACTAGAAGGAGTATCAAGCCTACGTGGAGGTGGACAGGTGGTGGATACATGGGTGGAAATGTAGGCTGAGGTGAAGATGGTACTGTAGTCGCGGCTGCAAGTGCCTTCTGGACAGGAGACAGCTCCTCAGCCAGGGAAATGATCATACGATAACTGGCGTTCAGATAACGGGATAAAACACTAGTCGCACGATCACTCGTCGGGTCAACTAGCGCGAAAATGACTCGCCCTGTCGTAGGTGACAGGGTGGGGTAGTGAAAGGAACCTGGATGAGTCTGCATCTCGACCTCATGAAAGCACAAGTCAGTGAGAGCCTCCATCGCAGCAAATTGGATCGCCAGCTACGGAGTGGAAGCCATTCCGCCCTTGGAAGAGCGAGAGTAGCTACCAATATTCGAACTCGTGGTCAGAAAAGCCTCCGCGTGATACTCATACACTGACTCGGCAAGCTGCTCCCGAAACACCTGGTACACTGGATCTTCGCCGTTGGGGTACAGCCAAAGCCAGACATTACGGAGCAGTACTGGAAAGGTGAACGGTGCTGGCTCATGATGATAGTGGTATAGAACTGGTGCCATCTACACTCACAATGCCAACGGTCAGTAAAACAATAAATCATGATGCATGCCATGCAATAATCAAATGCAGCAAGCAAGATGCACACTCATAGCCTACACTAATCATGGTTCTAGCGCGGGTTAACTAGGGTGTCCTACAGTCAGCACGACTCTGATACCAAGCGTTGTGGCACCCCGGCTCAGAGAACCAGATTACCTATGTTTCCAACCCAGAGATCATGTCTTCTGGAAACATACAACAACTTGGAACTGAACTGAACTGATCTTTATTGATAAACTTTGGGTACAAGCTCATATTTTACATCGATAGCGAGGCCAAAGGCACACCTGGTGCTATGACAATATCTACATTATTTATGAAACATAGCGGGCCTCGAGACTACTACGGAAACTCTACGGCGTAGCGGAACATAGCGGAAACTCCATCCACAGGGACACTGCTGGGGCACAGCCTAGTTAGCATAGCATGAACCATCGGGACCTCCGTCCTTGGCTTCTCCTGCATCTGGCATGATACGCCAGGTGAGTACTTTGAATGTACTCGCAAGCTCACGACAACCAAGTAATGCAGCAAACAATAGCATGGCAATCAACATGTTAACTTCTTAAGTGATTCACTTACTGTCACCGGTTATCAACTTACTCTCTTCCGGGTTGTCCCACAACCCTCGGAATACTCAGCTCATTGAGTACTTCTGATCATACGACAAGTTCTCCCATCACTATTATCACTGTTACGGTTGACCACCTAGTGAGGCCTGGACGGACTGTCCAATACCGTGGACGCGGCTATTCGAATAGATTCTTACACTCTGCAGAGGTTGCACACTTTACCCACACCATGAAGCACCTGGCCTCGTGATCCCATTCGGGTGGACCAGCGTTGCTCCAACGAAACCAGCCTGACCCGTGACCCTCCCATGGTACCACCGGCGATCATCCTCCCCCGGAGTCCTACCCTGGGTGGCCCCTGTGTCACCTCGTGACACCTGCCATTGTCGTGGCCAAACTAAACTGTCCCAAACGGGGACGCCGGCACAATACTCAACTGGGCTCACAGGGTTATCGCCGTCTACCTGATCAGGGCAGGACGCAAGCATAACCCTCCTTGTCTGGAGGTACCAGTGAAAGAGCATGGTGCCATACCAAGTCAAGGCCGTCCCATACCGGCAAATGTGGTTGCACGGATAAGCTCGGACAGGTGACTCAAGATCAACCGACTAAACTTCATTTAGCAAGCATGGTGGTTTATCAAAATAACTCATGATGGCAGCAACTAGGCATTAAATTAATTTACTATGAATTATTATATAGCAAGTAAATGGAAGTAATTCATTTAAATATGCAATGCTATTGAAATGCTTCATGAAATGTGTGTCCTGGCTTGCCTTGCTCTGTTGGGTTGCCCACAAACTCCTGGTCTTCAAAACCACCAAAGTTTCCTTCTGAAAATATTTTGAAACAACAATTTAAAATGTCACATATGACTGGTTTCACCACCAGAAATTCTGTGAGTGTGAGAAAAATACCAAACTTTACCAGAAATTAGAGGAGCTCAAGACAAACCCAATGCAAAAAGAATCAATTGATTTGGACTTATGGATAAAAAGTTATTAAGGGTCAAAGTTGCTGGTCAACTCTGGAAATAAACAGAAAATAGAAAAACTGACAGCGGGCCACATCGAAGGCATAAAGTGGAGGGGCGCCTTCACTTACCGCTTCAGCGAGCCGCTGACCAGTGGGCCCCTTTGTCAGATTTAAAAGGGGAAAGGAGGGAAACAGAGAGAGACGGGGCTCCGGCGATCATCGCCGGCGATTTGGACGGTGGCGAGGTCCAATGACCATGGGGATGGATAGAGCACACGGAGATGAGCACGCACATACCAGCAGAGTCGCAAGAGATGGCCAGACGATGTTGTCCCCTTCCTCTTCGGCGGCGGCGGCGCTCGGGTGTCGTCGGAGACGGCAGTTCCGGCGGCGATTTGCTCGGGCAAGAGGTCGGGCGTGACCAGGAGGATGAGCTGAGCTAGTTGGAAGGGTCAATGGAGCCTGGGAAGGAGTGGAATGGCGAGGCGACTAGGCTCAGGTGGCGGCGTATCTCTGGCGAGGTTCGAGGCCAGAGGGCCTCTCGGTCGTGGCTCGCTGCTCGGGAGGGCGATTGGGAGGTGGAGGAGTGGGTTGAGGAGCTCTGGAGGGCTGACCGTGGCCTTTTATAGGCAAGGAGCAAGCTCGGGTGAGTTCTCTGGAAGCGGCGGGGCTCGGCCACATCGCCGGCGCGAGGACGCCGCGCTGGATGGCCGGTAGCGGGCGATGAGACGGGAGAGGGCAGGAGGAGTAATGGCGGTCGGTGGCGGCTAGTGGAGCAAGACGACGAGCGGCAGAGCCACAGTGGCCGCATGGGCGCCACAGTGCCCGAGTGCGTGGCGGCCGTCGGGGCGGATTCCGGCAAGGGGAAGCTGTGGGAGAGGGTTATGTGGACGGCATCGGCGATGTCGGCACCCCAGGACACGAACTGGCAGTGCGAGGCCTCTGGAACGACCTCGACCGACGCCGGCAAGATGCAGAGCACGCGTACTGGCATGCCAGTACCGTGCTCACCACAGGGTCCGGCACGTGGAGGCCGGCCAAGTCCAGCGCACCATGTCTAGGGTGTTCTCCTTTGGTCATCTAGCCCCCCTGTGCCTCTGGTTTGGCTAGGTTCACCCTGCTGTGAAGTGTAGCTTCAGCTACAGTTTCTGACAGTAAACTTGAGAGTGATCCAGAGGAGGGGTGAGCTGGAGATGGAGCCAGTGGAGATGTCTGGAGTGATCCATGTTGGAAGGACTACAAGCTGACCAATTTTGAAAGAGTTTGGAAAGGTTTTGGATATAGTTCATGTGTAAACCACTTTACTGGTCCAGAAACTAGATCAGCTTGGTTCACTCATATGGTTGATCTGCTGATGTTAAATTTTGGTGTGTGGGAGTCATTTGGTGTGTAGAAGATGCCATAAATATTTCATCTCAAAAAGATACCTCTAGATGGTACTTCCATCACAGAGGTTCAAAATGAGCAGAAACTTGGCAGAGCCTTGTTGCTAAAAAGTTGTTTTGGCCAAAGTGATATTTTTGGATATTGTGGCTAGATAGGTTCCCTAATATCTCAGGGAATTTATTGGGAACTTTCTGAGCTAGGAAAATAGAGGTTGCTTCATAATTGACCAATTCTGACCAGAAAGAAAATAATTATTCTGGCCAAAATTTTGCACTGGACTATGGATTTTTTTTTAAGATTATGAGATTATATGATGAGAAGAAGGTGTGTCATGAATTTGGGATTCTTCTGATCATCAAAACTATAGGTTGCTTCACAACCCATAGTGATGACCTAGTTTCCCAAAGAAAGAAAATAAATTATTGGAAAAGATTAAAATTGAAGTTTGATCCAAGAGAGGTGTGGCAAGGTTTTGGCAAGGTGGTGAAGGCTTTAGGTCACTGAGAAAAAGATTAGTAAGTCAATTGGGAAGGTTGAAAACCATCCAGAATTCAAATAAAGCCAAAAAGATTTCGGAAAGAAAAAGTTGCCAAAAACCAGGGTGTCACACAAACCCGCCCGTGACCGCCTCATGATTAAGGACTGGCACGGCGTCTGTGCTCGGGTCCGTCCCTGCAGCGTTGTTAAACCCAAGCGACCGAGCTCTGTCCCGTGGGCCAGCTCCCGTGCGCGTCACCTCCCGGGGTCCTTGTTGCCTTGTTCTCGCATGAGCTAATCGCGTGTGGACGAGTAAGGGCATGCGGTCCGGTTCGTACAACCACAGTTCGACCCTTCGCAGTCGCGGGAGCCGCGCGCCGGGTGTTTCTCTATAGGATCGTTGCATGAGAAGACTGGGCACGGTGTCTGTGCTCGGGTCCGTCCCTGCAGCATCAATAAATCCAATGGCTGAGCTCTGTCTGGCAGGCCGGTCCCGTACACGTCACCTCCTGGGGTCTTTGGTGTTCGGCCTTCTCATGCGATAGCCTCCGGAGGTTCATTTGGTGCAGGTCACCCCACTACACAGGTTTCATATGCGTGCCCTGTGCCACAAGATTCAGGCGCAACCCGCCTTGAGGTAGGGCCCCGTGAGTCCTGCGCTGGCTCACGGGTGCCCAAATACACCTCCTCTAGTTCTGCCGTGCTAGCCACGTGTACGAACGGGGTTGTACACACCCCGGAGTCTCCCCCCGAGGGAACTCCCACCCACGCACAAGTGGAAGCCCCATGCTCCGCGCTGGCGGACGACACAGTCGAGGAGCGACTATGCCCATGCACAAGTGGAAGCCCCATGCTCCGCGCTGGCATACGACACAGCCGAGGAGCGGCTATGCCCATGCCTAGTGGAAGCCCCATGCTCCGCGCTGGTGGATAAACAACTGAGGGTGCCTCAGGGGATGCACCAACCTCAGGATAGCATCTCGGCTTTTAAAGCGGCTACATCATGCAGCTTTCCCCTGCGAGGTACGCGCGAGGGGGCTGGACACGGGGGCTACGCTCAGGCCTGGCCTGGTGCATGCCACCCCACCAGGTCTCTGGTGCCTGGTCTTCTTGCGCCCCTCCCAGACAAAAGCTGGCGAGGAAAGGTATGGAGGACTCCGGACTAACCTTACTGCCACCCACGCTCCTTCCATGAGGGCTGCTCGTACGTCAAGGGGGACCCCTGAGCATCGCGACTCAGGGGCCTCACTAGTCACGTAGCCCCTCGCCCCTTGGTGTCGTCCTGGCGATCTAGACGCCCCAATGGCGATCGAGGTATGCACGGGGCTGGGCCCTGTCGACGCAGAGCATGAAGGGGTGCACCCCAGCGTCAACGTTTCCTTCATGAGGGCTGCTTGCACGTCAAGGGGGACCTCCTGAGCATCGTGACTCAGGGGCCTCACTAGTCACGTAGCCCCTCGCCCCTTGGTGTCGTCCTGGCGATCTGGACGTCCCAACAGCGGTCGATGTATGCGCAGGGATGGGCCCTGCCGACGCAGAGCGCAAAAGCAAACAAGAAGGAAACCAAGCACGAAAAGGAAATCACGGGGTCCTATATAGTTATTACAAGCACAAAGTGTTCCACGAATTCGAACAAAAGTTTTACGCCTCCACAAGGCACGGTAAATGTCGCAGGATAAAAACTAGGAGGAAGCACCACCACCGCCTTGGCCATCGCCGCCGCTCGTCCTGATCAGTGGAAGCCCGTCATCGACATTGCTGCCGCCATCATCGCCGCCGCCGACCTCTGCCGCCGGAGCCTCGGGGTCGGGGACGCAGAGGAACTTCTTCAGCAGCGCGTCCACGTGATCCTTCACGGCTCCCTCGGCAGCAGCGCGGGATTCAGGAGCGATCGAACAGATCACCGTGTTGAAGTCGAAGCCAGGGTCCTGAGAACGTAGAGCACCATGATGAGCGGGGGAAAGGGGATCGACAGCCTCGTGGAGGAGCGCCGGGAGAAGGGTGTGACCTAACGCCGGTGGCGTTTTTTCGAACTATGATGGGCATCAGTCTCCTCACGCATCTCTTGCGGGGTTTACTTTGATTCATTATAGGACAGGGAGCGCGCCCAAGACCCGAAGACTGAAGAAGCTCGCCCTCGCGACGAAGGAACCGCCGCAGGCTGCAAGCCCACTAAGCTAAGTAGTCTCACACGTGCTAGCATGAGCCTTGTCATTGGCGTTTTGTTTGCGACCTCGCTTGGGCAAGGAAACCTCCCTCTTACTCTTTCGGGAGCTGTTTGCATGCCAAAGGGGACCTCCTGAGCATCGCGCCTCAGGGGCTCTTACCGGACCTCGGGCCGCTCACCTCCTGGCCTTGACCACAGCATCGTGACCTGGCATACCAGCGACGGCTGAAGCTTGCCTGGGGATTGGGTCCTGTCGGCGTAGAGCACTAAGCTGCTACAAGGGTAAAAAGGGGGCCCGTGCCCAAGCGAGAAACACAAATATGTTGCAAGCTAGGAATATTAACATTAATGCGCAAGCGCCACGGTCCTTACACGCCCTCGCGGGGCCCTTCACAATTTTCTACGCAAGAAACAAAAGAAAAGAAAAGGCCTCCCAAGGACCACGGCTCAGGAGGCGCCGGCATCACGGCGCCCAGTCGGCGTCATCGCCCTCCTAGAACTGAGCCCGGTGGTGTGGTGGCTCGTTGTAGTCACCGTAACTTGAGCTCGACCCGGAGGAGGCGCCGCTGCTACTGGAGGTACTGAGGCCAAGGGCAAGTTCACCGCGGGAGGCCTCGCCACCGCTGCTACCGTCCCTGGGGCAGCACTCCAAGCGTTCGCCATCCTCCCCAAAGACCTTGAAGAAGAGTATCGATGCCCTGTCGTACCTAAAATGAAGGGCATGCCTCCCTTCCGAGCCACGGGCATGGGCGACCGTCCCCCAACCCCGGGTCATGAAGACATCACCAGAGAAGGTGGCTTTGACCTCCGCCTACGAGGCTTGGCCGTAGCAGCCGTCGTGCTGTAGCCACAGCTCGATGGGTCCCCGTGCCGGCAGCTCCTCAGGCAAGGCGAGCGGGAGCCGGATCCAGGTGCGCGGCGGCATTGTCACCCACACCACAAACTCGCGGGCTGTGCCGTCAGTATAGGCCCGTGGGTGGGATGGTCGGGCGACCGCCGCCTGCTTCCCTCCACGGCGTCGTCCTCCACAGTGCCCGTGGTCACCCCCATGGGAAGGGCCCTGTGCGCAGACGATCGGGCCGGCGTGGACTCCCGGTGGCGCGCGCTCACGTCGGGGAGGGGCGGCCGTAGGTGTTGCGGCGACCCGAGGAGGGCGGCCACGGCCCCTCTTCAGCGGGAGTGGCCCCGGCACCTCCTGCGGAGCCTTCCCTTTCTCGGCGGCGGAGAACCTCCTAATCGGTGCCATGGAGGCTGCGGCAAGGAGACAAGAGGATGAAGACAGGCTGGGGGCTCCCCCCTCTCCCATTTATAAGCGGAAGAAGGATAACCGGCGTCCCTCCATGTTCTGAGTGATGATGGCTCTCTCGCATGCACCAGGCTGCTGTCAACTCGGAACGATTGCCGAGACGACGTGGGGAAGCGGAGGCGTCTGCCCCCCGTCGAGCGCCACGCATCAGCCTGGCCCGCAGGTGGTTGGGGCCCACGACGCTTCACCCTTGCCCCTTGGCTTCGCCTCGAAGCCAGCCCAAGCGCGCCTTGGGCCCGGTGGCTACCATCGGCGTTCTGGGAACCAGGGTACCCAGACTTGCCTGCCTGCGGCCCATAGCGCAGCTCCATCGACAGCCTGGTACGGCCCATCTGCAAGACCGCCAAGACAAGACCCTCGCGAGGGCCCCGGCCTCCCGAGGCAGACGACACCAAGACCTCCAGAGGGAGCGCCCCCCCAGGTTGCCTCCCGAGGAGCGGAGATTTCTATGCAGGTACCCAGCCTCACGAGGCTGCGATGATGTGAGCCATGATGACCAAGGCCAGGCGGGCGCCAGTTGGCGCAGAGGAGGCAGTTTCCTCTTTGGTGCTAAGGAGGCAAGGACTAGCGTTGGTTCCCGAGGAACCTCCCAAAGGTTTCCATTCCGGTTCTACAAGACCAAAACCACGGGATCGGCAAGATGGATGACATCACTGAGCCCACATCTGCATCACGACCAGAACCTTTGTAGGCGAAGACCACCTTTCGTCAGAATTAGATGTACTACTTGTCCCCTTTCAAAATTGGTCGTTGTGGAATCCCTTCCCGCCTCAGTTTCAAGAGAAGAGGACCAAGGCCACTATAAATATAGGTTAGCCACCACTGTAGAAGGGGTCGACTCATTCTCACCCCCGAGCCCTCACGAGGCAGCTCATCCACTGTACTAGTTCATCCTCAAACCTCCTTGTGAGGCCAATCCACCACAAAGCAGGAGTAGGGTTTTACACCCCCAAGGGGGCCCGAACCTGGGTAAACTGTCGTGTCCATCTTCTTCCCCGCTCACGCGAATCCGGCAAGGCTAGGCTATAGGGCGATGATCTCAAGGCTTGAGAGGTTGAGATCTTCACACACGCCCAGAGTTTGAACCTTCTTGGGTCTGCGGAGCCATGAATCCGACAATAGTGTTGCTTGGTTCTCCTACTGGATTGATACCTTGGTTTGATAACTGAGGGAAATATCTACCGTAGCTGTGCTGCATCATCCCTTCCTCTTTGGGGAAATACCGATTTAGTTCAAGCGACATCAAAAGGAATTTCTGGCGCCGGTGCCGGGGAGACATCATCAACATCTATCAGGTTTCTAATCACAAATCTTATCTCCTTGCAATTTACATTATTTACCATTTGCCTCTCGTTTTCATCTCCCCCGCTTCACAAAATTTTTCCATTTTATTCGCCCCCTTTTTTGTTCGCCTTTTTCTTGTCAGATCTATCTTTATGTGTGTGATCTTGCTTGCCTACTTCGTCACTATGGCTAGCATGACTACTCCTCCTTTGTCACCAGATTTTGAAGTTTTATACTTCAAGCAAAAACAAGGAGAAAATTTGAAAGATGATTGGTATAGGCTAATGGAATCCTATCACATTAGCAATCTAAAAGGGGATGCAAAGATTTTGCGTCGAAATTTTTATATAGGATTAGGTTTGCATCATAGACAACTTTTGGATTTTTCCGCTAAAGGGAACTTTATTGAGCTTGATGCTAATACCGCTTATGAGATCCTAGAGGGGATTTGGGGAATTCCACCAATCAAAAAGGGGATTTCTTTTACTCAAGAAGGGGTTCAAATTTTAGACAAGTTGAGTGATTTGCATAAACATTTGGTTGAGTTACAAAAATATAACGAACCTCTTAAACATATCAGTGGGAACCTCAATCGCATGAATACTTTGATTACTCTTTGCAATAAGCATTTGGATATTTTAGATCTCAAGATGTTCTCTTTTCCCAAAAATCTTGGGAAGCTTAAAGAGCCTCCCGGGTTTGAAAAAGCACTTACAAAAGTTGCAAAAACTAAAATGACCATACTCGAATCTATGCATTATGCCTAGCTAGGGGCATAAAACGATAGCGCTTGTTGGGAGGCAACCCAATGAATAAAATTTAGTTTTGCCTTTTTCTTTATGTTCTTGAGTGTTTGCACAATTATTCCTCTGTTATGATTGTTTTTTTATGTTTTAGTTAGTATTTGTGCCAAGTAAAGCCTTTGGGATAGCTTTGGTGATAGTTGATTTGATCTTGTTGAAAAACAGAAACTTTTGCATCCAGTAACAGAATTTTTTAAACTCAAATAAGTGACAAAAAATTCTGAATTTTTTCACAAAAGATTTATATACAAATTGCCTCTGTTGTCCGAAATTTTCAGAATTTTTAGAGTTACAGAAGTATGAGAACAATTCGCATCTTTACAGAATGTTCTGTTTTTGATCGATTCTGTTTTCTTTGCATTGTGTGCTTATTTTGATGAATCTATGGATTGTATCGGGGGGTATAAGCTATGGCAAAGTTATAATATAGTAGATATAATGCAATAACAAAATTTCAATGGGTTTGCAATAGTACTTAAACTAAAGATTGGTTTTCTTATACTAATGGATCTCACGAAGGTTTTGTTAAGTTTTGTGTGATTGAAGTTTTCAAGTTTTGGGTGACATCGCGATGGATGAAGGAATAAGGAGTGAAAAGAGCCTAAGCTTGGGGATGCTCCATGGCACCCCAAGTTAATATTCAATGATAACCAAGCAACTAAGCTTGGGGATGCCCCGGAAGGCATCCCCTCTTTCTTCTAACGACCATCGGTATTTTACTTGGAGCTATATTTTTATTCGTCACATATCATGAGTTTTGGTTGGAGTGTCTTGTATTATATGAGTCTTTTCTTGTTTTGCTTTTTAGTTTGTCACAAGTATCCTTGCTGAACACACCTATTTGAGAGAGCCAAAATTATGCTATGATTTGTTAGAATTGCTCTTTATGCTTCACTTAAATTTTTTGAGCTATGGAATTGCTCTAGTGCTTCACTTATATATTTTTTAGCACGGTGTGCTTTAATATTTTTGAAGAAATGCTCTCATGCTTCACTTAGATTAATTTGAGAGTTAGTAAATTTTTGAAGAAATTCTCTCATGCTTCACTTTTATTATTTTGAGAGACGAAAAATTTTATGCTCATGTTCTTCACTTAGATTTATTTGAGCTTGTCAAAAGCAATTGCAATATATGAAACTAGTCCCAAAGTGATAGATATTCAAGAGGGATATAATAAAAACTTTCATGAAGATCATTGGACAAAATAAACTTGATTCTTTGTAATAGTTTTGAGATATGATGATAGTGATATGTGAGTCATGTTGGTGAGTAATTATGCTTTAGTAAGAATATTGGTGTTAAGGTTTGTGATTCCCTATGCAAGCACGAAAGTCAATAGTTATGCAATGAAATTACATCCTACTTGTTGTGCATTATTCGGTGTTAGTTATGCTTAATGCTCACTTATGTGATTTTTCGTTTCTTGGTTGGTTGCTTCTCAATATTTTTGCTAGCCTCCACTTGTACTAAGTAGAAATACTACTTGTGCATCCAAAACCTTTAAACCCAGTTTTGCCATATGAGTCCACCATACCTACCTATATGGGGTATTTCCATGCCGTTCTAAGCAAATTCGTATGTGCCATCTCTAATTTTCAAAATGAATTTCCTTTTTGTGTGGTCGTACCACTCATGAAGCGGCAGGGGGTGGCCAATATTTTCCATGCTAGATGTGTTATTCTCAAGATGAGTGTTTATTCACTTGTCATTGCACGAGAGTACAGCAGTAATAGGGATGCCCAGTCCTAAAATGAAAAAGAAATTTACTTTATGTTCTCAAATAATAAATTTCTTGTAAAGTGTTGGTATGGAAGGCACTCGTGGATACGGCTAGCCATGGATTGTGAAAGAATGGTGGAAAAAAGAATAAACTTTATTTTCTGTTTGGGAACCGCCTATGATATATCTAGCATGGAAAGTGTTGGGAATTACTCGGTCGTTTTCGTTGACGGGAAAAGTATGCCTCTCAAAAAAAATATCTCTCAATTTAAGCTTTGAGCTCTCGCACCTCTACAAATCCCTACTTCCCTCTGCGAAGGGCCTATCTATTTACTTTATGCAATTTTTATTTTTATTTAAGTCTCCATATTCTCTTATAAAGCACCAACTAGGGAGCACTATGATCATACTTGAACATTGGATGTAGTTAATATGCGAGTGTGTTTCATGAATGGATCAATGATTGAGCATGATGGGCTAGGGATAACTTTCTTTAGTGTTGATATTTTGAAAGACATGGTTGCTTGTTGATATGCTTCAGTATTGAAATATTCATGTCAAAAGTAGACTAATGTTTTGAACCATATAAAAGTCCAAATGTCCATGCTACAAAGAAAAGAATATGTGATGAACATGTTAGGCAGCATTCCATATCAAAAATTCTGTTTTTATCATTTACCTACTTGAGGATGAGTAGGAATTAAGCTTGGGGGTGCTGATACGTCTCCAACGTAACTATAATTTTTGCTTGTTCCATGCTGTTATATTATCATTCTTGGATGTTTTACAATCATTTTATAGCAACTTTATATCATTTTTTGGGAGTAACCTATTGACATAGTGCCCAGTGCCAGTTGTTGTTTTTTGCTTGTTTTTTACTTCGTAGAATATCAGTACCAAATGGAGTCCCAATGCAGTGAAACTTTTTGGAGATTTTTCTAGACCATAAGACACCCAGTGGGCCAAAGAAGTACGAGAGGGGAGGCTTGATGTGGGCACAACCCACCAGGGCGCGCCCGGGGGGTTGTGCCCCCCTCGGTGACCTCCCGCACCACCTCTTCGCCCTATAAATTTCCAAATATTCCAGAAACCCTAGGGGAGTCGACAAAACACAATTCCAGCTGCCGCAAGTTCCAGAACCACGAGATCCAATCTAGACACCATCACGGAGGGGTTCATCAGCCTCATTGGTGCCTCTCCGATGATGCGTGAGTAGTTCATCATAGACCTACGGGTCCGTAGGCAGTATCTAGATGGCTTCCTCTCTCTCTTTTGATTCTCAATACAATGGTCTCTTGGAGATCTATTTGATGTAACTCTTTTTTTTGCGGTGTGTTTGTTGGGATCTGATAAACTTTGAGTTTATGATCAGATCTATATCCATTAATATTATTTGAGTCTTCTTTTGATCTCCTATATGCATGATTATTTATAGCCTCGTATTTCTTCTTCCAATCTTTGGTTTAGTTAGGCCAACTAGATCGATTTTTCTTGCCATGGGAAGAGGTGCTTTGTGATGGGTTCGATCTTGCGGTGTTCTTTCCCAGTGACAGAAGGTGCAGCAAGACACGCATGTATTGTTGCTATTAAGGATAACAAGATTGGGGCTATTCCTACATGAATAGATCTTGTCTACATCATGTCATCATTCTTATTGCATTACTTTGTTTCTCCATGAACTTAATAGACTAGATGCATGTTCGATAGTGGTCGATGTGTAGAGTAATAGTAGTAGATGCAGGCAGGAGTCGGTCTACTAATCTTGGACGTGATGCCTATATATTGATCATTGCCTTGGATATCGTCATAATTATTCGATCTTCTATCAATTGCGTAACAGTAATTTGTTTACCCACTGTGTGCTATTTCTTGAGAGAAGCCACTAGTGAAATCTACGGCCCCCGGGTCTATTCTTTGTCATATTTGCTTTGAGATGTATTTTTATTCGCTTTTATTTTTAGATCTATTATTCCAAAAACCCAAAAATACATTGCTGCACTTTTTTTGTTACTTATTTTATTTCGGGTTTTTTTGAGATCTATTTATCCAATCTACACAAATTTTATCCCGTCAACATGACAATTTCTGGCGCCGTTACCCGAAGAGGGATTGACAACCCCTCATACGCGTCGGGTTGCAAGTATTTGTTCTTTGTGTGCAGGTACCATTTACATAGTGTTGCTTGGTTCTCCTACTAGATTGATACCTTGGTTTCATAACTGAGGGAAATACCTACCGTAGCTGTGCTGCATCATCCCTTCCTCTTTGGGGAAATACCTACGTAGTTCAAGCGACATCACGGTCTTAGTGGGTCGCTCCGAAAAGTTAACAACATAGAGACCGTTCTCGACATGCCCAACAAAGGCTACTTTAAGAGTCTTGCTCCCCAAAAGGGCCACGGTATCAAGGTCAAAGAATGTTGCAAAGCCCATGAGTACAAGTTGATGAACGGAAAGTAAATTGTATGCAAGGGACTCAACAAGCATGACCTTCTCAATAGATAAATCTTGAGAGATGACCACCTTGCCAAGACCCAGTACCTTAGATGTTGAAGCATCACCAAATTGGACATGAGTGGGCATGGATGGAGTAGGTTGTACGTCCACCACCAAGTCCTTGCTCTAGGTCATATGATTTGTTGCTCCACTATCAAGCAACCATGACACCCCACTGGAAGCAAACTCCTACAAGAAATCAATGCTTGGATTTAGGTACCCATTTTTGAATGGGTCCTTTGAGGTTAGCAACAAGGGTCTTAGGAACCCAAATAGACCATTCAATGTACTCATAATAAGAACCAACAAATTTGGCATAAACATTCCCATCACTAGCACGTCACAACACATATGAGGGGTTAAAGTCGTCAACTTTGTTGGTAGGAACGGTTTTGCCCTTCTTGACATTACCACCCACTTCCTTGTCCTTCTTCTTCTCATGAGTACCCTCACCCGCCTTGACAAAAGATTCATTAAGCGGGAGAGGTTGCCTGATCTTGTTCTTCTTCTTTTTCTTTGACTTGGGTGCAAACCCAAGTCCTTCCTTTCCTACAACTTCCTTTTGATTGCTCAAAAGGTCATTTAGGTTCTTCTCGCCTTGTATGCATGTCACAAGGCCCTTCTCAAGTTTCTCTTTCAACTTGGCATTCTCCTCCACAAGATGCACATGCTCATAGCAAGGGTTAGTAGCATGGGAATTATCAATTAGAACAAAAGGAGGACACGTGGAAATCTCCTTGGTTAGCTTCACTTGGAGTTGATCATGAGACTCCTTGAGAGAGGTATGAACACCCTTCAAGACCTTGTGAGCCTTGTCAAGTGTGTCAAACTCTTCCTTGAGTCTTTCATGGCCAACCCCAAGTGCAACTTTCTCGGATTTAAGCACACGGGTAAGGACAATAGTATGATCAAGATCCTTTTGTAATTTAGCAAGGTCAACGTTGTGTGACTCCTCACAAGCCAAACGAAGACCTCGCTCTTCCTCAAGAGCAATGGAAAGATCCACTATCTCATCGGCATAGTCATGACTATGCCCCTCCAACTTGGAGATCGTGTCTTCATGAGACTCAATGATATCATTGGCTTCACCAAGTTGTTCCAAGAGAGCAACAAAGTGCTTCTTCGTTTCACCCTTGAGCTTGTTCAAGAACTTGTCAAACTCATTCTCATCAATTTTCACCACCTCACTATCGTTTACACAATCTAGCAAGGAAGGAGTAGTAGTGATGGTGGTTTTGATGTTGGGGGTGACCTTGTTGATACCTTTGGCCATGAGGCACTTGGCGATGTTGTTCTCATTGGGGGCGCCGAAGTGAGACACCTTGGAAGGGGAAGAGGTGGCAATAGCCAAGGTTGCCATTGCCATTCCTTCACCACTTGTATCTTCATCATCATCATCAGAGGGGTACTCTTCATGTGCCACCAAGCCCTTTGAAGGTGTCTTCTTGGTGAAGTTGTTCTTGTTTGGGAAGGACTTGGCTTTGTCTTTGCGAATGAGTTTGCCACCGTTGTCTTCCCTCTTCTCATAAGGACAATCCACCACAAAGTGACTCACATTGCCGCAATCGTAGCAAGTCCTCACTCGTTGCTTGTTCTTTGAACCACTTGAGTTGTTCTTGGTGAAGTTGGGCCTTAGTTCCTCTTGTTTCCTCAAAATTTCCTTGACGCAAGAGCCATGTGCTCGTGGTAAGCATATTTGGTGTCTTCGGGGCAACTCTCCTCTTCTTCTTCCAGAAAGTCTTTGGCCTTCAAGGCAAGGTTGGGTGAGGCTTTCTTTGACCGGACACGAGCTAGAGCATTGTCGGCGGTCTTGTTCATGATGTTCATGGCAATGAACTCATCCAACACTTCACTTGAAGATAAGGTGTGGAAATCTGGTCTTTGACGATTCACAGAGGACATGGCCTTATTCAAAGGCATGATGGCCTTGAGAAACTAGCGTTTGATCCAATTGTCATATGTATCCTTGCTCCCATGGTCTTGGAGAGCAACCGCAAGAGTTGTCACCCTCCGGAGAGATCACGAGGATCCTCATCTTCTAGCATCACAAATTCATCGGCCTCATCAAGGACCACTTCAAAGTTGGACCGTTGGATGCTTGAGCTCCCCTTGTACAAAGATATGATATGCTCCCAACAATCCTTTGCACGAGTGAAGGGGCGCAAGTGAGAGAAATCTCCAGGAGGCATTGCGGCTTGGAGGATGAACAAAGCAGAGTGATTGTATTGATTGTCCGCTTCTTCTCTTGGGGTGAAATTGTTTGGATCATGCGGGTAGAAGCCTTGCTCAATGATTCTCCAAAGGTTTGTTGAGTTGTGATTCAAATGAGACTTGATGCAAAAAAACCAATTAGCAAAATCACCTTTCACAAGATTAGGGGGAGGACCAAGGTTGTTAATATGCGGGGTAGGAACCGGTCCTCCATAGACCGGGGGAGGGGGAACCGAGCCAAAGGTTCCCGTCCCATTCTTGTTTTGAGGGGAGAAGGTTTGAGTACCTTTAGCCGCTTCCTTGCCGGAATTGGTCTCCGACTCCGATGCGGTGGGATTAACCACAAGCAACGGATTGGGAGAAGTCTTCAACCCCTCAAGTAATTCTTTAAGCATGGACTTGACCTCGGTCGCCATGGACGTCTTAAGTGAAGCCGTGGCTTCATTTAAGTCATCTCGAGTGATCGAGTTCAACTCCACGGCCTCGGGCACTTCATCCCCAATACCACCGTCATCAACCATACTCTTCGGGTGGTGAAACCCTTAATTAAGAGACGAGGCTCTGATACCAATTGAAAGGATCGATGTGGTTGACTAGAGGGGGCGAATAGGCAACTACCAATTTTTTGTTTTTCTTAACAAATTAGGGTTAGCAACAAATAGGTTGTCTACATATACAACTAGGTGAGCAACCTATATGATGCTAACAACAACAACAACAACAACAACAAAAATAATAAGAGCAAGCAAAGGATGCAACACAATAATAGCTAGCACAATGTAAAGGCAAGAGATAACCACAAGTAGAGCCGGTGGAAACGAGGATGTGTTACCGAAGTTCCTTACCTTTGAGGGGAAGTACGTCTCCGTTGGAGCGGTGTGGAGGCAAAATGCTCCCCAAGCAGCCACTAGGGCCACCGTATTCTCCTCACGCCCTCACACAATGCGAGATGTCGTGATTCCACTAGTTGTGCCCTTGAAGGCGGCGACCGAACCTTTACAAACAAGGTTGGAGAAATCTCCACAACTTAATTGGAGGCTCCCAACAACACCACGAAGCTTCACCACAATGGAATGTGGCTCCGAGGTGACCTCAACCGCCTAGGGTGCTCAAAGACCCAAGAGTAACAAGATCCGCAAGGGATTAGTGGGGGGAATCAAATTTCTCTTGGTGCAACTGTAGATCGGGGCCTTCTCAACCAATCCCTAGAAAATCAACAAGTTTGATTGGCTAGGGAGAGAGATCGGGTGAAAATGAGCTTTGAAGCAACAATGGAGCTTAGGGGAGGAAGAGGTGAGTCTTGTTGAGGAAGAAGGCCCCCTTTTATAGTGGGGAACAAATCCAACCGTTATGCACTCCTCAGCCCGCACACAAGCGGTACTACCGCTCAAGGAGTGGTACTACCGCCCAAGCGGTAGTCACCGGTAGTAAGTACAATGGCACAAGGCCAGGAGCCAGAAGTGCCGCCGGAGCGGTACTACTGCTCTCCCCAACGGTACTACCGTTGGGGTTGCAATGCCACAGAGTGAAGGCAAAGGAGCTACGGTAGAAAGACCACAGTGGTACTACCGCCCAAGGGGGCGGTACTACCGCTTAAGGCCGGAACTACTGCTTCCTACAGGCACTGAGGGAACAGAGGCCAGAGGGTACAACAGAGCACCGAGCGGTAGTGGCAGTGGTGGTAGGGGCGGTACTGCCGATCCCACTTCCACTCGTCTTGCAGGGTCTAAAGAGGTTCCATGGAAGTGACCCAGGGGTACTACCATAGAACCCGACACGAAAAGTCGAGACCAGAGCACAGAGCAGTAGTACAAGCGGAACTAGCAGCGGTACTACCGCTACCGCCCGCGGTACTACCGCTGGCAGCTCTCCACAACCTCTTCAACAAAATAGAGGGACAACTCCAAAGAAGCAGAAGGAAGAGAAGGGTGCAATATGAGTGTGTACGTGATGATTCCACCCAAACCTTTCCGAAGTGGACCCCCTCTTGATAGTACGGTTTTATCCTATGACTCAAATCCACCGAAAAGAAACGCAGGAAAATAAACCGTCTTCTGTAAAAGGCTTCGAGGGGTAGTAATCATCTTGTGCCTTATGATGGAATATCTGAAACTCTCAATGCACACGACTATTCCGCAAAAGTATTGTACTCAATCACCAAAACCACTAAGGGAGAAATATGCCCTAACACACTTCAACTAGCCTTTCCTTTGCTTTAGTTTTTTCTTTCCTTTTCACGTATTCAGGTGGTTAGCACCTCTCAGGCTGTGTTCGGATAAACCAAATTGTGTTAAGTTCTCTAGGTATACATCGTCAAATGTACTACCCGGATCTACCTGGGGGCTCCTTTAAAGGAGCCAATCAATATACTTTTCCACCTATTTGATTGTGTCGTGTTTGCACCCTTCCATATTGTCTTTAAAGCCATTATATGCATCAATTTGCCTTATGTTTTTGCCAAGCTGGGTTGCCTCACTCCTATGCTTATCCCCTATGTTCTAGATTGTTCGGCTAGGCGGTAAAGGGAGCACCTCTGCGATTGTTATGACCGGGTCAGCCGCGTACGTACCTCAGACGGATGAAGCCGAAAGCTAGCGTTCTTAAGAAAACAATTGGTCGGCCATGAAGGAAGTGAAAATAATTTGGTGTTCACCACCAAAACACCGGGGTTCTTTTCCCGAAATAGCCAACACCCGCATACTGCAGGTATCCGGCTAAAACCATCTATGGTCAACATGACAACCCGAAGAAAGGAACCCATGGAGGAACTATTTTCCTCGGAAGATGTTTCTTACGTTAAAAAGTAATATAACATAACTCTCCGGACATGCTTTGTCTGTTCACACCAAATGGCTGGATTGCCTTGTTACCCGAGGTGATTTCTTGATCCCTCAGGTCACATAGTACAGAACACTCCCCGGCCACTGGCCGGGGAGGAGGAAGCCGATGGCCGGTTAAGACAACGTTTACAGTATGGATAGAGAATGCTTGATGTAAAGTAGATAGATGCATAGAATCAAACACCCTGCTCTTTGTTTAGGTCATCTATTATACTATCTAGGGCATAGTCCTCCTGGGAAAACCGAGCAGCGGGCATCACTTGGTTATACACCAAGTGGAGTGGTATTTCTTGCCCATCCGGCCCTGCCGATCCGACACAAGCCATATTCTCTGGCTCAAGTTTTGTAAAACGGGTCTTCACCATTGCCTAGGCCTCCCGCGCTCCTTCTCGACAAGCTGATATCTTCCATAGCTCAAAGCGACGTCGAGCTCCCTTAAATCGATTGGCCAGTTCGACCATCCCTTCCGGTGTCATCTCGGTCGGCCACAATGCGTTGGCCAAGCTCTTCATAGCTTTCCGAGTTCGCTCGTGCACAATGGACAATTCCTTTAATAGGTTCCCTCCGGAAGAGCTCATCTCATCTTCGGGACGCCCTGTGAGGAGACCTAACACAAGGAATGGCATGTATTTTACACTCACGCATATTCTATGCAATCAAAAACTGAGATATCATGTACCGAACATGCCGCCCTTTAATCTCTGATTCTCCTCAAGCGCTTGTGCAATTGAGTTTTCAAACTCTTAATTTCCTCAGCCTGCTGCTGGTTTTCTGCCTTGAGTTTGTTCTTTTCCTCATGGCTTCGTGTCAGTACTCGGTGTCCTGCTTCATGCTGCGATTTAGCATACCTTTGGGATTCTCTGGCTGTGTCCAGGTCATTTTTTAGTTGACCTATGGACTCAAATGATACAAAGGAAACCTGTGTTAAACAAGGCACCCCAGACAATTCATGCATATTAAAGCTTTTCCCTCACCATGTGCTTCCCTAGTGAACTTTTTGACCTCCTCCAGTTCGGCTTTTGCAGCAACCAACTGTGTTCGGTTTAGCTCAAGGTCCTTGGGCAGTTTTTTTTCTGTTCCCTCAAGGCCTACACAATATCACAAAATATATATACTCTCACATCCTCAACTTGGCCGTCCTGCCCGAATTAAGGCTCGGGGGCTACTGGGTTAGGATTTATGTTCGGTTCTAAAAACCAATCTCGTACCTGCATGTTGGTGGACAGGAGGTTGGCGACTCCCTCGAGACTGGTTCGGGCTGCTCCGAGGTATGCGTCTACCGAATTAAACGCATTAAATTCCTGGTCGGAAAATGCGACATGACGTAGGGACTCCTTTCACCGTCGGTGATTCATCACACTTTTGACTTCGGAGTTGGTGACCGAGACATCCCCAGGATCCTCCGGAGACTGGTCTGCGACAGAAGCCTCCGTATTGACCCTGGCCCGCGCCGAGGATCTCAATTCGGGATTACCTCCTCGCGCCTCCTTGACGTCTTCGGACATTGGTGGTGGTATACTCCTTCTGCAGGTCTCAATAAGGTTATGAGTACTCGCGGTGGTCATATCGATGACCAAACTACAAATTCGAATATTTTACCTCTTGGTCGGGGGCGCGGTTGGCATAGCACCCACAGCTCATGCACGCTTGGAAGCCCCACCATTGGTTGGCGCTAGCATGGTAGGCACCGCACTCGATAGTGTTCGGCGCATGGTACGACGGTCCTTGGGAGTAGAAGTCAGTGTACTTGGAGTGGCGCGAGGCAAACACCCTTTTCGAGAAGAGTCCTTCTTGCTACTTAAAGCGGAAGAGGGGAGGGTTCCAGGGTGATCGGCTATAAGAGCCACCTTGGAGCCGTCAAGGCTCTCCTGGTAAAAGACCCCGTCCTCAAAATCGATTGACGTCTCAGGGTCGTCGTGGAATCCTGGGTTGATAACCCACAAGTATAGCGGATCGCAACAGTTTTCGAGGGTAGAGTATTCAACCCAAATTTATTGATTCGACACAAGGGGAGCCAAAGAATATTTGCAAGTATTAGCAGTTGAGTTGTCAATTCAACCACACCTGGAGATTAATTATCTGCAGCAAAGTGATCAGTAGCAAAGTAATATGATAGTTTTGATAGTAGTAGCAACAACAATAGTAACAGTAACAGTGATAGCAATGATTTTATAGCAAGTGAAACAGTAACGATAGCAGTAGTAACTTAGCAAGAACAATACAAGAGAAATTCGTAGGCATTGGATCGGTGAATTCGTTGGATGATATTCATCATATAACAGTCATAACCTAGGGCGATACGGCACTATCTCCAGTTCATAAATATAATGTAGGCATGTATTCCGTAAATAGTCATACGTTCTTATAGAAAGAACTTGCATGGCATCTTTTGTCCTACCCTCCCGTGGCAGCGGGGTCCATATGGAAAGTAAGGGATATTAAGGCCTCCTTTTAATAGAGAACCGGAACAAAGCATTAACACATAGTGAATACATGAACTCCTCAAACTACGGTCATCACCGGGAAGTGTCCCGACTTCTGTCACTCCGGCGTTGCCGGATCATAACACGTAGTAGGTGACTATAACTTGCAAGATCGGATCTAGATCATAGATATAATGGTGATAACATAAACGGTTCAGATCTGAAATCATGGCACCCGGGCCCAAAGTGACAAGCATTAAGCATGGCAAAGTCATAGCAACATCAATCTCAGAACATAATGGATACTAGGGATCAAGCCCTAACAAAACTAACTCGATTACATGATAAATCTCATCCAACTCCTCACCGACCAGTGAGCCTACGAAGGAATTACTCACTCCCGGTGGGGAGCATCATGAAGTTGGCGATGGAGAAGGGTTGGTGATGACGAAGAACAAAGATCCCCTTCTCCGGAGCCCCAAACGGACTCCAGACATAGGTCTCCCGATGAAGAACAGGAGGTGGCGGCGGCTATGTCTCGCAAAACACGATAATTCTTTCTCCCTGATTTTTTCTCCGAAAATGTGATTTTATAGTGTCAGGGTTGAGGTCTGCGGGGCCACCAGGTGGGGACAACCCACCTGGGCGCGCCCTGGTGGGTTGTGACCACCCAGGTGCCCCCCTCCAGTGGTTCTTGGCTCCAGAAATTCTCTTTTATTGTATAAAAAATCCTCGCAAAGTTTTGTTCCAATGCGAGAACTTTTATTTCTGCACAAAAAACAACACCATGGTAGTTCTGCTAAAAATAGCGCCAGTCCAGGTTAGTTTCATTCAAATCATGCAAATTAGAGTCCAAAACAATAGGAAAAGCGTTAGGAAAAGTAGATATGACGGAGACGTATCAACTCCCCCAAGCTTAAACCTTTGGTTGTCTTCAAGCAATTCAGTTGATAAACTGAAAGTGGAAAAGAAAAACTTTTACGAACTCTTTTGCTCTTGTTTAAATAAATAAGCTTAAGTAGCACCCAGGTTTTCAGCCAAGATCATGACTAACCATGTCGACAATAACTCTTAAAAATTATATTAACTCATATCAATGGCATAATCAACTAGCGAGCAATAATAAGATATCTCAAATGACAACACTTTGTCAAAGCAACCATGATATAATATGACAATAGTGGTATGTCGCTAGCCCTTTCTATGACCGCAAAACATAAATGCAGAGCACCTCCAAAGTTCAAGCAGCGACTAAACATTGTAATTCATGGTAGAAAAGATCTAGTCATGATGCACCCAACATTAGCTACACACAATGCATGAGGATGAAAATAGTGTTCTCAGGATCTGGTGCTTATTTGAGAAGGTGATGACACAACATAAAAGTAAATAGATAGTCCCTTCGCAGAGAGAAGCAGTGATTTGCAGCGGTGCCAGAGCTCAAGTTTTTAAAATAGAGGTAAAAGAAATTTTGAGAAATGCACCCTTCTTGTTTACTTCGCGACCATTAGTTATCGGTATCTTCCATGCTAAACACATTAGTGGCGGTTGCCAATCGATAAAAGTGAATGTTTACTCCCCCTCCACCAACAATCACACTCCACGGCTGGTCCGAAATAACGGGTACCGCCCATACCAACAACAGTCCTGGGGGAGTTTTGTTTAATTATTTGCAATTTTGAATTCGGGACTGGGAATCCCTATTACCGCCCCTCTCGTGCAAGGACTGGGAATCCCTATTATCTTTTTGAGCTAAGATTTTTATGGCATCTTCTACACACCAAATAACTCCCACACACCAAAATTTAGCTTCAGCAGATCAACCATGTGAGTGAACCAAGCTGATCTATTTTCTGGACCAGTAAAGTGGTTTACACATGAACTATATCCAAAACCTTTCCAAACTCTTTCAAAATTGGTCAGCTTGTAGTCCTTCCAACATGGATCACTCCAGACATCTCCACTGGCTCCATCTCCTGCTCACCCCTCCTCTGGATCACTCTCAAGTTTACTGTCAGAAACTGTAGCTAAAGCTACACTTCACAGCAGGGTGAACCTAGCCAAACCAGAGGCACAGGGGGGCTAGATGACCAAAGGAGAACACCCTAGACATGGTGCACTGGACTTGGCCGGCCTCCACGCGCCGGACCCCGTGGTGAGCATGGTACTGGCATGCCAGTACGCGTGCTCTGCATCTTGCCAGCGTCGGTCGAGGTCGTTCCAGAGGCCTCGCACTGCCAGTTCGTGTCCTGGGGTGCCGACATCATTGATGCCGTCCACGTAACCCTCTCCCACAGCTTCCCCTCACCGGAATCCTCCCCGACGGCTGCCACACACTCGGGCACTGTGGCGCCCGTGCGGCCACTGTGGCTTTGTCGCTCATTGTCTTGCTCCACTAGCCGCCACCAACCGCCATTACTCCTCCTGCCCTCTCCCGTCTCGTCGCCCGCTACCGGCCAGCCAGCGCGGCGTCCTCACGCCGGTGACGTGGCCGAGCCCCGCCGCTTCTAGAGAACTCACCCAAGCTTGCTCCCTGCCTATAAAAGGCCACGGCCAGCCCTCCAGAGCTCCTCAACCCACTCCTCCACCTCCCAATCGCCCTCCGGAGCAGCGAGCCACGACCGAGAGGCCCTCTGGCCTCGAACCTCGCCAGAGATACGCCGCCACCTAAGCCTAGTCGCCTCGCCATTCCACTCCTTCCCAGGCTCCATTGACCCTTCCAACTAGCTCAGCTCATCCTCCTGGTCACGCCCGACCTCTTGCCCGAACAAATCGCCGCCGGATTCGCCGGATTCGACGACACCCGAGCGCCGCCGCCCCGAAGAGGAAGGGGACGACGTCGTCCGGCCATCTCTTGCGACTCTGCTCGTACGTGCGTGCTCGTCTCCATGCACTCTATCCATCCCCGTGGTCATTGGACCTCGCCGCCGTACGCATCACCGACGACGATCACCGGAGCCCCGTTTCTCTCTGTTTCCCTCCTTTCCCCTTTTAAATCTGACGAAGGGGCCCACTGGTCAGCGGCTCGCTGAAGCGGTAAGTGGAGGTGCCTCTCCACTTTACGCCTTCGACGTGGCCTGCTATCAGTTTTTCTATTTTCTGTTTATTTCTAGAGTTGACCAGCAACTTTGACCGTTAATAACTTTTTATCCATAAGTCCAAATCAATCGATTCTTTTTGCATTGGGTTTGTCTTGAGCTCCTATAATTTCTGGTAAAGTATGGTTATTTTCCCACACTCATAGAATTTCTAGTGGTCAAAATAGTAATATGTGACATTTTAAATTGCTGTTTCAAAATATTTTCAGAAGGAAACTTTGGCGGGTTTGAAGACCAGGAGTTTGTGGGCAACCCAACAGAGCAAGGCAAGCCAGGATGCCCATTTCATGAAGCATTTCAATAGCATTGCATATTTAAATGAATTACTTCCATTTACTTGCTATATAATAATTCATAGTAAATTAATTTAATGCCTAGTTGCTACCATCATGAGTTATTTTGATAAACCACCATGCTTGCTAAATGAAATTTAGTTGGTTGATCTTGAGTCACATGTCCGTGCTTATCCGTGCAACCACATTTGCCGGTATGGGACGGCCTTGACTTGGTCTGGCACCGTGCTCTTTCACTGGTACCTCCAGACAGGGAGGGTTATGCGTGCGTACTGCCCTAATCAGGTAGACGGCGATAACCCTGTGAGCCCAGTTGAGTATTGTGCCGGCGTCCCCGTTTGGGACAGTTTAGTTTGGACACGACGGTGGCAGGTGTCATGAGGTGACACAGGGGCCACCCAGGTTAGGACTCCGGGGGAGGATGATCACCGGTGGTACGATGGGAGGGTCACGGGTCAGGCAGGTTTCGTTGGAGCAACGCTGGTCCACCCGAATGGGATCACGAGGCTAGGTGCTTCATGGTGTGGGTAAAGTGCGCAACCTCTACAGAGTGTAAGAATCTATTCGAATAGCCGCGTCCATGGTATTGGACAGTCCGTCCAGGCCTCACTAGGTGGTCAACCGTAACAGTGATAATAGTGATGGGAGAACTTGTCGTATGATCGGAAGTACTCGATGAGCTATGAGTATTCCGAGGGTTGTGGGACAACCCGGAAGAGAGTAAGTTGATAACCGGTGACAGTAAGTGAATCACTTAAGAAGTTAACATGTTGATTGCCATGCTATTGTTTGCTGCATTACTTGGTTGTCGTGAGCTTGCGAGTACATTCAAAATACTCACCTGGCGTATCATGCCAGATGCAGGAGAAGCCGAGGATGGAGGTCCCGATGGTTTGTGCTACGCTAACTAGACTGTGCCCCAGCAGTGTCCCTGTGGATGGAGTTTCCGCTATGTTCCGCTACACCGTAGAGTTTCCCTAGTAGTCTCGAGGCCCGCTATGTTACATAAATAATGTAGATATTGTCATAGCACCAGGTGTGCCTTTGGCCTCACTATCGATGTAAAATATGAGCTTGTACCCAAAGTTTATCAATAAAGATCAGTTCAGTTCTGTTCCAAGTTGTTGTGTGTTTCCAGAAGACATGATCTCTGGGTTGGAAACACGGGTAATCCGGTTCTCTGAGCCGGGGTGCCACAGTTTGTGAGGGCGCAGTGACATTCATGGTGACGAAGCACCGGACATGCAGGTTGGGGTACTTTGGAAATTCATAAAGGCATAACCAGTTCTAATACATGTGCAAAATGATATAGCTGCGGGGCGGGCCCTTGTAGCCTGAGGATGATGCGGCCCAAGGGGCGCCCTCAATCAGAACAAACCAAAAAGTCACCTGGCACCATCATTGTAGAAGCATCGAGGTAGCTGAAGACGCGTGCTGCGGAAGCTGCTCCTCACGAGCTGGGCGACTCCGGAGGCCGATTGAGCTCATGAGGCCCACCTGGCTCGCGAGGGTCCGGAACCTCCTCCGACATGACCGCCTGGCGCTTGGCCTCGTGAGCCACCAGAGCACGCTGCACGAAGCCCTGGTACAAGGCGCCCACGTTCAACAGGCCAAACGGCATGCAGATGTAGTTGCAGGGGTAGCCTCCACTCCGGCCGACACGGGACGGCCAGAAGAGGTCCTGCGAAGCGGCCCTGTTAAGGCCCGGGATGTCGACGTAGACGCGCAGCTCGCTGCCCATGTCAGGGGCCGCAGCTGCACTGGGAGGCCATGCGGGGCGACGCTTGCCTCGCATGGCCCTTGCCTCCTGAAGCTCCTGGATCGCCTTGGTTATAAACTCTCGCGCACCTGGCGCCTCGCGCCGTACTCCTTGCTTGTGGGGACGCGCATCAAAGCACGCCTCCAAGTGGTGCCCGAGCACCTCCCTCGTCGTGCTGGTCAGGTCAGGTCAGAGGAGGAGCGCCGTGAGCCACGTCGCCTGCCTGGGAGTGCGGGGGAAGAAGCGAGCGGGACAGTGCAGGGGCCTCACCAGCGGCGTTGACGAGCTCGGCGATGCGGCTAAGCCAGTCGTCGTAGCAGTCACCTGTGGGATGGTAGCGCAGCAGCTCATGCACCATGAGCAGCGCAGCCTGCACGTTTTGCGGCCCGTGGCGGGCGTGGGAGGACGACGCCGTGGCTGGAGTGGGCGACGGAGTGGTGGTGCGGCCATTGCGCCTCACCGAAGGTGGCAGCGACGAATCCTGCTACTCGTGAGCGGTAGGGTCAGTGGCAAC
This sequence comes from Thinopyrum elongatum, assembly GCA_011799875.1. Classification (NCBI taxonomy): domain Eukaryota; kingdom Viridiplantae; phylum Streptophyta; class Magnoliopsida; order Poales; family Poaceae; genus Thinopyrum; species Thinopyrum elongatum. Next base: position 299,665,150 of record CM022299.1, read on the forward strand.
ATTAGCCACAGGAGAGGCAGAATGGCGTGGGGCGCCGTTGCCCGCGGGCTTCATCTGGGCGATTCATGCGTTCCTGCACTCGGCGCGGACACGGCGTGCGTCGGCCATGGGAGCGATGAAGCGGAGACGAGGCGAAGGCGAAAGACGGACTTCGACATGCCCCTACCTGGCATGCCAAATGTTGGATTCAGGGCTCCGCAGACCCAAGAAGGTTCGAACTCTGGGGCGTGTGCGAAGATCTCAACCTCTCAAGCCTCAAGCTCGCCGCCCTATAGCCTAGCCTTGCCGGATTCGCGGGAGCGGGGAAGAAGATGGACACGGCAGTTTACCCAGGTTCGGGCCACCTTGCGGTGTAAAACCCTACTCCTGCTTTGTGGTGGATTGGCCTCACGAGGAGGTTTGAGGATGAACTAGTACAGTGGATGAGCTGCCTCGTGATGGCTCCGGGGGTGAGAATGAGTCGACCCCTTCTACGGTGGTGGCTAACCTATATTTATAGTGGCCTTGGTCCTCTTCCCTTGAAACTTAGGCGGGAAGGGATTCCACAACGACCAATTTTGAAAGGGGACAAGTAGTACATCTAATCCTGACAAAAGGTGGTCTTCGCCTGCAAAGGTTCTGGTCATGACGCAACTGTGGGCTCGGCGATGACATCCGTCCTGCCGAGCCCGTGGTCTTGGTCTTGTAGCACCGGAATGGAAACCTTTGGGAGATTCCTCGGGAACCCACGCCTGTCCTTGCCTCCTTAGCACCAAAGAGGAAACTGCCTCCTCTGCGCCCGCTGGCGCCCGCCTGGCCTCGGTCATCATGGCTCATGTCATCACAGCCTCGTGAGGCTGGGTACCTGCATAGAAATGTCCGCTCCTTGGGAGGCAACCTGGGGGGGGGGGGGGGGGGGGCGCTCCCTTTGGAGGTCTTGGTGTTGTGCGCCTCGCGAGGCCGGGGCCCTCGCGAGGGTCTTGTCTTGGAGGTCTTGCAGATGGGCCGTACCAGGCCGTCGATGGAGCCGTGCTATGGGCCGTAGGCAGGCAAGTCTGGGTACCCTGGTTCCCAGAATGCCAACAACTATGTAAATGGTACCTTCACACAAAGAACAAATACTTGCAACCCAACGCGTATGAAGGGTTGTCAATCCCTCTTCGGGATTGTCAAGTTGACGGGATAAAATTTGTGTAGATTGCATAAATAGATCTTGATAAAACGCGAAATAAAATAAGTAACAAAAAAGTGCAACAAGGTATTTTTGGGTTTTTGGAATAATAGATCAGAAAATAAAAGCGAATAAAAATAGATCTCAAAGCAAATATGATAAAGAATAGACCCGGGGGCCGTAGATTTCACTAGTGGCTTCTCTCAAGAAATAGCACACGGTGGGTAAACAAATTACTGTTGGGCAATTGATAGAAGATCGAATACTTATGATGATATCCAAGGAAATGATCAATATATAGGCATCATGTCCAAGATTAGTAGACCGACTCCTGCCTGCATCTACTACTATTACTCCACACATCGACCGCTATCCAGCATGCATCTAGTGTATTAAGTTCATGGAGAAACGGAGTAATGCAATAAGAACAATGACATGATGTAGACAAGATCTATTCATGTAGGAATAGCCCCCCATCTTGTTATCCTTAATAGCAACGATACATGCGTGTCTTGCTGCCCCTTCTGTCACTGGGAAAGAACACCGCAAGATCGAACCCATCACAAAGCACCTCTTCCCATGGCAAGAAAAATCGATCTAGTTGGCCTAACTAAACCAAAGATTCAAAGAAGAAATACGAGGCTATAAATAATCATGCATATAAGAGATCAAAAGAAGACTCAAATATTATTCATGGATATAGATCTGATCATAAACTCAAAGTTTATCGGATCCCAAGAAACACACCGCAAAAAAAGAGTTACATCAAATATATCTCCAAGAGACCATTGTATTGAGAATCAAAAGAGAGAGAGGAAGCCATCTAGCTACTGCCTACGGACCCGTAGGTCTATGATGAACTATTCACGCATCATCGGAGAGGCACCAATGAGGATGATGAACCCCTCTATGATGGTGTCTAGATTGGATATCATGGTTCTGGAACTTGCGGCGGCTGGAATTGTGTTTCGTCGACTTCCCTAGGGTTTCTGGAATATTTGGGAATTTATAGGGCGAAGAGGCGGTGCGGGAGGTCACCGAGGGGGGCACAACCCCCCTGGGCACGCCTGGGCCTCCTGGCGTGCCCTGGTGGGTTGTGCCCACCTTGGGCCTCCCCTCTGGTACTTCTTTGGCCTACTGGGTGTCTTCTGGTCCAGAAAAAATCTCCAAAAAGTTTCGTTGCGTTTGGACTCCATTTGGTACTGATATTCTGTGAAGTAAAAAACAAGCAAAAAACAGCAACTGGCACTGGGCACTATGTCAATAGGTTAGTCCCAAAAAAATGATCTAAAGTTGTTATAAAATGATTGTAAAACATGAAAGAATTATAATATAACAGCATGGAATAGAAAAAAAATTATAGATACGTTGGAGATGTATTAGACCGCGATGTGCCTAGTTGGTAAAGTTGATGTGGGATGGCTTTGGCATTGCTGACTAGCCCATGTCAACATGAGATCTTTGCAAAGTCTCCTCAAAGGGGATCACGTTCATGCACTAACAAATGTGAGTTTTGCCAAAGACCGTTCTTGCAGTGCTTCTATCGAAGGAATGCTTCATGAAACGGCTCATCGGCCCACTACTATCATTTACTCGAAGAGGCCCTTGGAGCTCCTTCACACGGATCTCTTCGGCCCTCCATCCTTTGATAGTCTTGGGGGAAGAAAGTATTGCTCGGTGATTGTTGATGACTACTCAAGATACACATGGGTGTACTTCTTCAAGAGTAAGAGTGAGACCCAACAAACCGTCATCGACTTTGCTACTGAAGCTCAACGTCAACATGAAGCAAAGATATTGATGATTAGAAGTGACAACGGCACCGAGTTCAAGAACTACATCTTGGATGAGTTTCTTAGCGATGAGGGGATCAAGCACCAATATACCGCACCCTATACCCGGCGGAAAGGTAGAACCGGACATTGATGGATGCGGCAAGGACCATGATGGCGGAATTCAAATCTCCGTACAACTTTTGGGCCGAAGCCATCAACACCGCCTGTCATGCATCCAATCGGCTCTACCTCCGCAAAGGCTTGAACAAGAATCCATATGAGATTCTTACCGGTAACAAGCCCGACCTCAAGTACTTCTGGGTGTTCGGTTGTAAGTGTTTCGTTCTCAAGAAAGGTGTTCATTTGTCTAAATTTGAACCTAGAGCTCAAGAGGGCATATTTGTTGGTTATGCTACAAACTCTCATGCTTACCGGGTCTTCAACAAGTCCAGTGGACTCATTGAGGAGACGTGTAACATGGAGTTTGATGAAAATAATGGCTCCCAAGTGGAGCAAAGTGGTCTTTGTGATGTAGGTGATGAAATTCCTCCCCAAGCCATAAGAAGAATGGGGATTGGTCAAATACTCCCCATTGAGGAACCCCTTGTGGCCGAACAAGAAGGACAAAGCTCTACTCAACTGGAGCCATCACCAACATTAGACCCACACGCTTCCGAAGAACAAAGTGAAGACCCTCAACCAAATGAAAAAGATCAAGGGCAAGATCAAACTCATGAAGATGGTGGTGCATCACATGATGCCCAAGATTGAGTTCATGGCTCTGAGCAAGTTCAAGATCAAGCGCAAGCTCATGATCTAGAGCAAGCTCAAGACGGTGCTCAAGATGATCAAGATGATGATCCTCAAATGCCCATTGAGGAACTTTTGGAGCGTGGTGCCGCCAAGGTGGCTTCCAAGCTCAAGCATCAACAACATGTCATGGAGAATGTTCTTGGAAGCTTGAGAAAAAGGGTAACTACTCATAGACAATTGTCAAACTTTTGTGAGCATCACGCGTTTGTTTCATGTGTTGAACCCCAAAAGGTACATGAGGCTCTCGATGATGTGGATTGGCTTGAAGCCATGCATGATGAACTCAACAACTTCGAGCGCAATCAAGTTTGGGAATTAGTGCCAAGGCCAACGGAGGACCACAATGTCATTGGGACCAAGTCGATCTTCAAGAACAAGTAAGATGCGAATGGTGTGGTTGTGCAGAACAAGGCAAGATTTGTGACACAAGGCTACTCCCAAGTCGAGGGTATTGACTACGGTGAAACCTTTGCTCCCGTTGCTCGTCTTGAATCTATTTGCATGTTGCTTGCATATGCATCTCATCATGATTTTAAGTTGCAAAAAATGGATGTAAAAAGTGCATTTCTTAATGGTCCTTTGAATGAGTTGGTATATGTCAAACAACCTTCGGGATTCGAGGATCCCAAGCTCCCCAATCATGTATACAAACTCAACAAGGCACTTTATGGCCTTAAACAAGCCCCACGTGCGTGGTATGAGCACCTTACTGAGTTTTTGCAAGATCGTGGGTTTGAAATTGGGAAAATCGACCCCACTCTTTTTACTAAGATGGTCAAAGGGGATTTGTTCATATGCCAGCTATATGTTGATGATATTATATTTGGCTCTCCTAACAAATCTTTCAATGATGAGTTTGCCGCACTAATGACTGAGAAGTTTGAGATGTCTAAGATGGGAGAGTTGAAGTTCTTTCTCGGGTTCGAAGTCAAGCAAAGGAGAGAAGGAACATTCATCAATCAAGCCAAGTATACCCAAGACATACTCAAGAGATTCAAGTTAGATGATGTCAAACCGGTCACGTTTCCCATGCCCACCAAATGCAAGCTTGACAGTGATCCCAATGGTAAAGCAGTGGATCAAAAGGTATATCGCTCCATGATTGGATCCTTGCTTTACCTTTGTGCATCTAGACCGGATATCATGTTAGTGTGAGAATTTGTGCACGGTTTCAAGCCTCATCTAAGGAAAGCCACTATGTGGCGGTTAAGCGAATCTTTCGATATTTGGATCATACCCCAAACTTTGGCTTATGGTACTCCAAAGGAGCAAGCTTTGATCTCATGGGTTATTCTGGCTCGGATTGGGCGGGAGATTGTGTGGAGAGGAAGTCAACTTCTGGAGGGTGCCAATTCCTTGGTCGCTCTTTGGTGAGTTGGTCTTCGAAGAAGCCAGATTGTGTGTCTCTCTCCTCCACCGAGGCCGAGTATGTAGCCGCCGCAAGTTGTTGTGCACAATTGCTATGGATGAGGCAAACTTTAAAGGATTACGGTGTCACTTGTGACAAAGTGCCTCTTCTATGTGACAATGAAAGTGCTATCAAGATTTCATACAATCCGGTCCAACATAGCAAGACGAAGCACAGTGACATTCGTCATCATTTCATCCGGGATCACATCAAGCATGGAGATATTGAGATCATCTACATCAACACTCAAGAGCAACTAGCAGATACACTAAGCCTCTAGATTAAGCAAGATTTATGAGCTAAATATCATAGATTCGAGCAATGTGGCTTGAATCTAGGCACACCCCACCACATTCATCATGTTATCTTGCTCTAGGTGTAGGCATGGACAAAGGGGAGTGTTGTTCTCTCAATGAACTCTCCCTCCCCCCATTATGCATAAATCGATCAAGTCTTTCACAATAGCCATTTTTTATGGTACTTGTGCTTCAAAGATGAGTTTTGGTCATGGGCCCGAGGTTAAAATCTTTGCGGTGCCATACCACTTGACTCAAACATAGGTGGCTTCGTCCACCGCCCTATCTTTGAGTTGCTACTACTCGAGTTGGCTCTATTTGTTTTATCTTGTCTTTAGGAATTTTTGTGTGATCTGAGTCACTCTAAGTTTGCTCTCGTTTTGCTTGTTATTTGAACTTAGAGTGACTCTTCCCATTTGCTGATGTTTCTTGTTTCAACCCAAGCCTTTCTTTTTCTTTCTCCTTATTTTTGCATAAGAGAGAGAGAGTCAAAGTGATTGCTTCAAAGGGCAAGGGCACCAAGGGTGCTCATCAGATGCCTTCCCAGGAGTTCTGTTTGGCGCGTAAGTGCAATCCATACCGGGTACCTCAGGATCCATTGCTTGTCAGTCGTCTGTTTTGGAACAAGATGCAACAGTCTATCTATCATGATGTGTTGAAGGGGAAGAAGAATCTGTGTGTGAAAGTCAAGCCCGTTGATCTCATGCACATGGAGAAGGACTTGGCTTACTTTGGAGCTGCTTTGCAGAGGTGCGAGGAGCTTGATATCAAGTGGATCATCTCTTTCAACAAAGACTTTGATGCGGAGCTTGTGGCTCAGTTCTTCGCCACAGTGCACTTTGTGCATGATGAGGATAGGACTCTCACTTGGATGACCAATGGTCGGTATTTGTCTGCTACATGGAAGAGCTTCATGGAAAGCCCATCTTATGATGATCAGGGCGCCCAAACCCCAATTGGGTTTCGCCCTCACTGGGAGGCTACTGCTACCCACAAGGAAGCTCTTTGGCCATTCTCCACCAAAAAGGTGTCTGATACTAGGCACGTTTCCTATGAGCTCTGGCCATTTCTTGATATCATGCATCGGATCTTCAGGAACACTTTGTTCCCTCGCATTGGCAACCTGGATATGGTGCACTCCTATCTGGTGGACTTACTTCTCTTCTGCCAGAAGCAACAGGGCACTCAGGAGGTGCTTGCCGTTTCTCATGTCATGTGGTCTGAACTTCACTCTGCGGTCATGGAGCGTAAGTGCATCATCTATGGCCCTTTCTTAATGCAGCTCATTGAGGAGACTTGGGCTTCTTCGTTTTCGGATGAGGAGCTTATCACTGGGGACTTAGTTTCTCATGATGTTGTTCAGCTGAGACAAAAGGAGAAGTGGGGTACTTCTGCTCCTACTCCCCCAGAGAGTGACACTGTCAGGTCTGATGATGATGAGCCAAACTATGAGCCACCATCAGAGGAGCCCTCTTGGGCTAAGAAGCTCAAGGAGAAGATGAAGAAGTTGTTCTGCTTCCAGGCAAAGGGACAGTACAAGGCTCACGTGGAAGCAAAGAAGGCTCGCAGTCGTGACAAGGCTATCATGAGGCAGGTTGGCCTCGACATTGCTAGTGGCTCCGAGGACAGGATCACCAATGAGGATGCTTGGATCAGACAGCACAGCCCATGGACTGATTCTGATGAGGGAACTGGAGGTCCACCACCTGCTGCAGAGGAGTCTGAGGAGGAGGAGGAGCACAATTGGTGATGTCGTGGAGTTCTGCTACCACCTTCGATCTTAGGTGTACTCTCTGTCCTTTTGGTGTCTTGATGCCAAAGGGGGAGAGAGTTTAGGGCTTTGTTGTGTCGTGTGTCCAGTGTGTCGTCTTATTTGGTGTTGCTTTCCTCGCTCGAACTCTTTCTTTTGCTTTGGTTTGCATCTGGCTTATGTGTTTGAGACCATATGGTGTGAGACATATGTGCTACCCTATCTTTTTATATTATGTCAAGTACTTCATTAGCTTGTGAGATATATTATGTTTATGCCCTTATCCTTATGCTCACATGCTAGTCCTTGCATCCTTATTCTTATCTCCTACATTTTTTATGCAAGGGTATTGTCTGTCTATAAAATATAGGGGGAGTGTGGATCCTAGTGTGTGTGCATTGCATTCCATAAGCATATCTAATTAGTGCACACATCTAGGGGGAGCCCGTTTATATTTTGTAGAGAGTGGGTTTGCTTATTATCTAGTTATATTCGTTGTGCAAATTCCGTGTTGTCATCAATCCACCAAAAAGGGGGAGATTGTTAGGGCATATTTCTCCCTTAGTGGTTTTGGTGATTGATGACAATACTTTTGCGGACTAATCATGTGCATTGAGAGTTTTAGATATTCCATCATAAGGCACAAGACGATTACTGCCCCTCGAAGCCTGTTACAGAAGAGGGTTTATTTTCCTGCATTTCTTTTCGATGGATTTGAGTCGTAGGATAAAACCGTACTATCAAGAGGGGCTCCGCTTCAGAAAGGTTTGGGTGGAATCATCACGTACACACTCATATTGCACGCTTATCTTCCTTCTGCTTCTTTGGAGTTGTCCCTCTATTTAGCTGAAGAGGTTGTGGAGAGCTGACAGCGGTAGTACTACGGGCGGCAGCAGTAGTACCGCTTGTTAGCGGTAGTACCGCTGCTAGTTCTGCTTGTACTACCTCTCTCTGCTCTGGTCTTGACTTTTCATGTCACGTTCTACGGTAGTACCCCTAGGTCACTTCCGTGGAACCTCGTTAGACCCTGCAGGACGAGCGGAAGTGGGAGCGGCAGTAGAGGCGGTAGTACCACCTGTTGGCGGTAGTACCGCCCCTACCACCACTGCCACTACCGCCCGGTGCTCTGTTGTCCCCTCTAGCCTCTGGTTCCTCAGCGGCTATAGGAAGTGGTAGTACTGCTGTGGTCGTTCTACCATAGCTCCTTTGCCTTCACCCTATGGCATGGCAACCCCAGCGGTAATACCGTTGGGGAGAGCAGTAGTACCGCTCCGGCGGCACTTCTGGCTCCTGGCCTTGTGCCGTTGCACTTACTACCGGTGACTACCGCTTGGGCGGCAGTACCGCTCCTGGAGCGGTAGTATTGCTTGTGTGCGGGCTGAGGAGTGCATAACGGTTGGATTTGTTCCCCGCTATAAAAGGGGGTCTTCTTCCTCAAGAAGACTCATCTCTTCCTCTCCTAAGCTCCATTGTTGCTTCAAAGCACATTTTCGCCCAATCTCTCTCCCTAGCCAATCAAACTTGTTGATTTTCTAGGGATTGGTTGAGAAGGCCCCGATCTACACTTCCACCAAGACAAATTTGATTCCCCCACTAATCCCTTGTGGATCTTGTTACTTTTGGGTGTTTGAGCACCCTAGACGGTTGAGGTCACCTCGGAGCCACATTCCATTGTGGTGAAGCTTCGTGGTGTTGTTGGGGGCCTCCAATTAAGTTGTGGAGATTGCCCCAACCTTGTTTGTAAAGGTTCGGTCGCCGCCTTCAAGGACACCACTAGTGGAATCACGGCATCTCGCATTGTGTGAGGGCGTGAGGAGAATACGGTGGCCCTGGTGGCTTCTTGGGGAGCATTGTGACTCCACACCACTCCAATAGAGACGTACTTCCCCTCAAAGGGAAGGAACTTCGGTAACACATCCTCGTCTCCACTGGCCCCACTTGTGGTTATCTCCTGCCTTTACTTTGTGCTAGCTATTATTGTGTTGCATCCTTTGCTTGCTTTTGTTGTTGTTGTTGTTGTTGTTGTTGTTGTTGTTGTTGTTGTTGTTGTTGTTGTTGTTGTTGTTGTTGTTGTTGTTGTTGTTGTTGTTGTTGTTGTTGTTGTTGTTGTTGTTGTTGCTGTTGTTGTTGCTGTTGCTGTTGCTATTGCTGTTTTTGTTGCTGTTGTTGTTGCTGTTGTTGTTGTTGTTGTTGTTGTTGTTGTTAGCATCTTATAGGTTGCTCACCCTAATGTTGGTGCAACGAACATGTGTGTTTGCCGCCCTGACTTACGCACCGGCGTACGACAGGACATACATCAAATATCAAGGCTTGACACAAGATAAGTGAGAGAAACCACTCTTCGTGAGATCGAAGAATGCATTAAGAAGATCAAACCAACCAGAGAAGCCCTCAGGAAGATCTCCCCTGCCGGGCAGGCAAGTCTGGCAGGGATCGAGACTGCGCCTGGGGACGAGGCCAAGCCGCCCCGGCAGGGTCTCTGGGGCCGCCAAGACCAAAGCAAGACTCCAAGACAAGAGCTCGGCAGGCTCCGTGCCGGCAGGCATCTGCTAGGACGCCATCGCTCCACCTCATCAAACACCAGTCACTAATCAGTGCAGTGTCAAGCTCTTAGGTGGCTAGGTGGATCCTGTCGAGCATGTGGTAACCTGCGGGAGAAGAGATTACCTTTAATGACACCCGTCCCAGAGGCGTGTGTGATACGTCTCCAACGTATCTATAATTTATGAAGTATTCATGCCATGTTTACAACAATTCTATATGGTTTTGGTATGATTTGAATGGAACTAATCTGGACTGATGTTGTTTTCAGCAGAACTACCGTGGTGTTGTTTTTTGTGCAGAAATGGAAGTTCTCCAAATGCAACGAAACTTTTTGACGATTTTTTTTGGAACAAAAGAGGCACTAGAAGCTTCGTGGGAGGACCAGAAGGTGAAGGAGGTGGCCACTAGCCACCAGGGCGCGCTAGAGGCCTTGGTCGTGTGCTGGTGGGTAGTGGGCCCCTCGAAGCCCATCTCAGCGTGAGACCGACGCCAAAAAATCCTATAAATACAGAAATCCCCAGAAATAACCCTAGATCAAAAGTTCCGCCGCCGCAAGCCTCTGTAGCCACGAAAAACCAATCTAGACCCTGTTCCGGCACCCTGCCGGAGGGGGAAATCATCACCGGAGGCCATCTTCATCATCCCTGCGGCCACCATGATGAAGAGGGAGTAGTCCACCCTCGGGGCTGAGGGTTGGTACCAGTAGCTATGTGTTTGATTTCTCACTCTCATGTTCTTGATTTGGCACGATCTTGATGTATCGTGAGCTTTGTTAATATAGTTGGATCATATGGTGTTTCTCCCTCTCTATCTTGTTGTGATGAATTGAGTTTTCCCTTTGAGATTTCATTATTATCGGATTGAATACTTTTATGGATCTGAGAGCACTTGATGTATGTCTTGCTGTGAATACCCATGGTGCCAATGGGGTATCATATTGATTCACTTGATATATGTTTTGGCACTGAACTCACGGATTCCCGAGGTGACATTGGGGTAATCTATGCATAGGGGTTGATGCACGTTTTCGTCCTTGTTTCTCCGGTAGAAATCTTGGGGCACTCTTTGAGGTTCTTTGTGTTGGATTGAGTATTATGAATCTGAAATTGTTTGATGCATATCGTATAATCAACTCACGGATACTCGTGGTGACATTGGAGTATCTAGGTGACATTAGAGTTGGTTGATGTGTATCATATGGTGTTACTTTAGTACAAACTCTTGGGTTGTTTGTGACACTTATAGGGATAGCTCGATAGATTGATTGGAAAGGATAACTTTGAGGTGGTTTCGTACCCTACAAACAATTTCTTCTTATGTTATCTGCTAGATAAGAACTTTGGAGTGATTCTTCGTCACATGTTGAGGGATGGTTATATGATCCAATTATATGAGCATTGTTGAGAGATTGCACTAGCAAAAGTATGAACCCTAGGCCTTGTTTCTAAGCATTGCAATATTGTTTGTGTTCACTTTTGTTACTTGCTACCTTGCTATTTTTTGTTGTTCCTATTACAAAAATCAATATCTACTATCATTACTACACACTGGTACAGCGAGGTGCTATAGAAACGGTTTTTAACCCCTTTTCGTGATGGCATTTTGAACTGTCACCAAGTGAGTGATTGAGATAGGGGGGTCCTTCCCACACGACCCAGAAACCGTCGGGGATAGGGAGCCATGATGCAGAGGCCTTACCAAATGTAATCGTATGCAATGCAGCACACACTAAATTCTTTCGCACGTGTGGGATTGGTGATTAAACATTTCTAATGACGCAGTGAAACCAAACGGTGTGTCGTAATGAACCGTTTGGGAAACAGTATGTAAGGCACACGGGCCAACATATGAACTATGTGCGATATGTGCCCCATCGCACACGAGTTTTCTACGGAACTCGTCTGCCATGCAAGACTCCATCTCACACGTTTCCTAACAATTGCCGTGTGCGATAATGTCCTATCACAAATGGTTCAGGAGCCCCTTTGCACACATACAAGTGTTGCAGACCATTTGTGATTTGTTGTGTATCACCGACGGTTGCGATAAGAGTGACGTGTGCTTTTCGTTTGGGATCCCACACGTTTCCTAGAAAATTTACGACTGGGATTGTATTTTACATTGGGCACGGTTTACTCCGAGCTCTCGTGTGCGATAATGTGATATCACAAACAGTTCCGGAGCCCCTACGCACACGTAGTAGTGCTGCAAATCGTCTGCGATCTGCTGTGTATCACCGATAGTTCCGCTATGATTGACGTATGCTTTCCGATGTGGATCGTACACACTCATTTAGTTGAACCGTGTGCGGAGCAATTGCCAAGTTAAAGCAAAAATATCCCATTTGAATCGGCATGCAAAAAAGCAAATTCGCCACAATATGCAATTGAACAAATATTGTCCACATGAAGAACATTCATCAGATTTCGCAACAATTGCAATTGAACAAATGGTTGCTAAATTCCAATGATTTGTCGACATATATATGCATTACATAATTAATCATAGTGTATGAAATACGAAGACCTCATCATATGGAAAACAATGGATCCATGCGTATATGTTTAGTGGCTAACTCTTACTCAATGTTTTAGGAGAAGGCATGCTGAAATCTTCATTATCACCAGTGGGATTGATGTAGTAATTCAGGAAGAAGTCGCTGATAAATCTCCGAACCATCAGCAATTCACCAGCGGGGAGCGATTAAGGGGTCCTCGGTTCTAAGATGAGCTGCAGTATTTTTAAGATCAGAATGTGCCATATGAGTGGAGTAGAAGATATTAATTAAGATAGACTTACTGGTACTAATTCGCTAGCATCTTCACAACTATCAGCAGATTTGCAGATGGAGATCATGTGTCTGCAAACATAGTATCCACAAAGGTTGGTCCATGCTTGTTGCTGAGGACACTGATTTTTTTATACAAAATTAGTCATGTATTTGTCCTGTTAGGAACAACCTAACCGGTGTTAGATGTATTTTTTTCTTTGGACAGAAATAGAAAGAGGTTTATTTAGAAGCTTGAACATTTGACTAGCGTAAGAAAAGGTATTTGCAGACTATTGGATACATTTTCCGAAAATAACAGATTTCGGTGTGTTACCGGAGAAACGATCTCATGCTGCAGAGGTAGTTCCCTCTTGAACAGTTTCCCTGGTTTAGTTTTCCACAATGCGAGCACACTGCAAATGAAGATGAATTTTGACAACATCAATTATTGAACCAGATATGAATGCAAATTAATTTCAACATCATAGAATTCAATACCTATGCATGAATTGCTGAAGATGCGTCAGATCCTGAGTGTTTGTTGACTCTCTGAGAGAATCCATGTAGTAAACTGTGTTCTTGTTTGGAACAATGAACACCAATATCCAGTGATTGCTACATATTAAGAAAACCATGAACTTATGAATTATGTTGAAATCGGAAAGACAATCAGTGTATGCGTTGTTGTTTATGTAACTTACCGTTCATGATATGGCCAGAGAAATAATTCTGCATGGGACGTGTTTTCGAAGATACGGGTGACCGTGTTAATGGCCCACTCCCGTGCATCCTTACCATGTAATGTTATGCCATTTGCTAATGCAGGATCTATGAAATACACACTCTCCCTTTTTCTTCTCTGTGCATTCAATCCCCTGAGAGGAATAAAATGCAGTTACTTGTTTATCATTTACATCCTTGTATGGAGAAGTTGATTGGAGTTCGTTAAGTACTTACAAAATCAGGCATCAACAAGAGTGGCATCGAGCTCGTTGAAGTTGAAGAAGAGATGTAAGTCCTCGAAACTCACACTAACGGAACCAACATCGTGTCGGAAATGATCTCTGTTGTAGCAGACTAGCAGAACATGATGACCTGCTAACATTTGATCCATGCAATATTTATGTAACTCGCGGCAACTGGAGCTGCACTCATCAAAGTATTCACCAACAAGAAATGGCTGGCCATGGACGTAATTGCGTGCTTAAAGTACGTCTACTTTATTTTTAGCAAGCTGCAAAGCTATTTCTTCATCATCCATGCCGTCAGAAATAATATTACTCCCCGATTCGAACAACTTGCTGTTAATTTGGTTCTGGGCGATGAGTGCTTTAAGTAAGAGGCAATCATTCTCTTTCCTCTTCGCTCTCGAGGCGCGCTTCCTCACGGGTGTAGCCTTTTTGCCTGCTTCCTTCTTGGTACTTGAAGCACTTCTGGTCCAAGGTCTGGTTGGCTGAAAGGCAGACGGTAATGCTTCGACGGACTGCTTAGCAGACGGTTTAGCTATGCCGGACTGCTGAGCTGGCGGTGATGCTGTGATGGACTACTAGGCTGTAGGAGCAGAGGCATCGGACTGCTGACCATGCGTTGAAGCTATGTCGGGTTTCTGCGCAGGTGGTGCCAACTTGTCGGTGTGCTGAGAAGGCCATGCCAACACGTTGGTTTGCTGAGCAGGAAGTGCTGACGCATTGGTATGCTGATCACGGGGCTGCGGACCGACGGACTGATGAGTAGTCAGTTCTGGACATACAGACTGCTTAGCAGGCGGTTCCGAAGCATCAGACTGCTTAGCAATCGGTTCCACCAGGTTGGTCTGTTGAGCATGTGCTGCAGCTGGGTCTCCCCCCGCTGCTTCAGCGGCCGGCATCTGAACCGGTGGTGCATCTTCATTAGTTGTAGGCCTTGCCACTGGTTGCTCTGGGGTGGACGATGACATGGCCTATATGGCACAAAGTCGGGCGGGCTGATCACAGGTTGATGCATCAGCCGTCGGATTACGAGTATTAGGTTCTTTGGGGGAAGCACGTGAGAGTTGTTGTGGCAAGGAGAGCGTCACCGGTTGAGGGGCGACATTGGTTGCTCTTGGCGAGGCTTCAGGGATCTCATCCATGAAGTCTATTTCCTTTCGTGGCCACTGGATGTGATGTAACAATGTTTCTCCCAAGGTCCTTTGCTCATCAAAGTCTCCTAGGACATTCTTCAGGGCAAATTCATTGAATCCAGGCTTTACTTCAGTCACGTAGCACTTCACACAGCCCGGCTTCAATGGCACATTGTCCAACAAGAGGCCCTCTTCCAAGAAGGGTGGGCAAACCCAGGCTGTTGCACATTTTAATGTACCTTCATAATCTGTAAGCACACCCTTCAGTCTGTCTTTCATTCCAGATAGATCAGATATATCATCATCATGAGCAGCTACAGTCTCAGTGTCGCTGGGGTCAGCTGATGCACAACTACTCTTGTGCGGTGTTGTCGCGCAATAACCAGCATCCTCCATGCCCGCCTCCCCTCCCATCTGCTGGCTATCTATCAGTGTTAGAGTCTTCTGCATCATCATTGACTCCTCAATTTCCTTTCGAATAGTCGGATACATGTCCTTCCTCAACCTTTCATACAATTCATTATGCTTCATTTCACTCCTCACTTTTTTCATGCTGAGCCTCTCTTCTTTGCTGAGTGTGAAAGCCCTCTTGTGCGGGACATTAACACCTATACCCCTTGCACGGCTAGGGGCTCTCTTGTTTCCAGAGCATCGGACAGAATGTCACATGGCCCTGAGTTCCTGTAGAACCTTCCAGGGATCTCGGAAGCCTTTAACATCACGCGATGCAGTTTTTCGTCATGTGAGTTTTCAAAGTAATAAGTTCCATCATCACGCCTCCTTGCACATGCCCGCAAGTAGTCTCTAGCGCGTTCGCCCCTGATTTCACTAAAGGCCGGTTCCCACCCGCAGCTACTGCTTCTTTGTCCTCCTAGTCCCATATCAGTTTCATGTCGTAGTATCCTACCACACCCATACGGTGGGGGTGTGTGTTCCTCTTCTGAAGTTCCAATTGCTTGGCACTCTTCGTAGGAAACTCTATAGTTACCCTGACCCTTTTGAATTCTGCCTAGTCTGCCTTTGTAATTTGGGGGTATGCGGGGATTGGGTCCTTGCCTTCACTCAAGTACTTCTTGTAGAGCACGTGCTTCCAGTTTCTCCAAGCATCCCTAGCCTTCTTCAGTGCAGCGTGTTCCACCTGCATTCTTCACTGCTCTAGAACGTTGAAGTGATTCATGATCTCCCGGACTATCCTTTGTCGTGTTTCTGTGTCAGGCTTTTGAAACCCCGGTAGATTAATGTTGAGCCTTGCCCTGCCAACAAATCCACACGCACTCCTGAACCTCGTGCATGCTTTATCTGGTTTAGTTGGAGCCCAAGACTTTAAATCGATATCGGTTACTTCATATGCACCTTTAGGCTGGTGTGTGGGCTTCCTTGGAGCGTTCCTCTATGTCCTGCCCGGAAGGGTAATTGTTGCAACTCTATCCCGTTCCAGATTACTTGATCCCTCACCATCTGCTGAAGACCTAGGGTTGTCGGAATCAGATGAAGATACATCGCCTGAAGCATGAGTGCTGTCGCTGCTACTTGGCATCTACAGAGAACACATGCAAAACTCAGGAAAGGAGTATGAAAAAAAAACCTAACAACTTAAAGCTAACAACTTGGTATCAAGCTGTCTAAACATGTCATGCAATAATTTATGGCTTATTTGTTAAGTTCGTGTGACTCGGGCGCCCACCATCTGTAAATCGACAATAACTTATTGGAACAAATACAACTTATATGTACTAGTTAGGAAGGTAGATAATGAACAAATATACACTCTTCGTTATTTTATAGCCAATTTGGGAACATATGGAACGAAATAGGAAGAGGGATTGCAAGGAAATATGCCGCCCCGCGATGGAGAGCAGTAACTAACAGGTTTCTTAATGCAAACCCGGCAGGACCACAGGAGAGGCGAGGGTTACAGGATCGATATGCTCGAGGGTGGCTGGCGAGCAAACGTAGACGGCGAGGCACGGGCAGCCGCGTGTTGGGAACGGAAGTGGAGGTAGGGTTGACGCTGAAGAGCGGGCACACGGCTGGGTTGAGCATGCCGGCGCCGGAGAGGGTTCTGCTGTGGATCTGGGGGAGGGGGGAGCTGGTGATGGAGATTGGGTGTTGAGTGAAACACGGGCGGGCGGTGGTGGGGTGTTGGTGGCCTAGGTGAAAAGGGTGAAAAAATATCCCCGGTCGCTGCGCGGAAAGGCCTATGCAAACCGTTGCCTCTAAGCGCTCGTGTGGACATACAACATAATTTCGTTTGAAATGAAGACGTGCTAATTTTGAAGTGAAGACGTGAGTTCATTGTTTCGCCTCTAATTTTTTCCCACGGTAAGCAATCACTATTATACCACAGGTTTGATTTGTTGGCGCATTTTAGGTCTCGTGTGCTATATTTAAGACATTTTTTGGCATTTACCATGCATTTTGGCATATAAATAAAATCCTAGATGGAACTATATGTGCTGATGAAAGGGATGAGGATAGCCGTTCAATCTGGGAGCATCCAACGATGCAGACGTACGATCCGTGGGGTTTGGGTTCTGGCCAATCATAACGCACGACTCAGATCGCGCGCGCAGCAGGGGGCATCGGCCACGGTTTGGGAGGCACACGGCTTTCGTGAGTGAACCGTGTGCTATTTGAAAACATTTACTTGAACTAAGAGCATATTTTCGTTTGAATGAAAACATGAGTTCATCGTTTCGCCTCCAAATTTTTTTTCCACTGTAAGAAATCACCATTGTACCCTATGGTTCGATTTTCTGGTGCATTTGAGGTATCATTTGCTATATATGAGTCATTTGCTATAATCGCAACTACACGTGGGTGTTAGCAAGATCATTTGTGTGTCGCTTTGGCAGTTTTCATTCATTGTCCGAGAAACTGGAAAAAAATTCAAACAGTTCTGCCGCAGGGTGCGGCCAGAGGCGTAGGCCTTGTTGGTATTTTAATTACAGGAAATGCATATAGTGTCCGGAAATAACGAAAATTGGTGTGTCACCGTGGCGTGCTCTCAGGATCCCATGGAAAAAAAATCGTAAAGTTTGGCACAAGTTTTGATGCTCACACCTTCCAAATTGGAGCATCTCACAAGAAGGATCATAGTTTCCAAAAGGAGACGCGGCACTTCGGACTCCAATCGTCGGTGACTACATCGTTCCGCCTCGAAATTTTTTTCACGGTAAACAATCACCTATACATACCCTAGGTTTGATTTTCTGGCCCATTTTTAGGTCTCATCTGCTATATTTAAGTCATTTTTTTGCATTTACCTTGCATTTAGTGCATATAAAATCAAAACCGTACTACACCTACATCTAGGTGTTAGTTAGCAAAGAAGGTGTACAAATCATTTGTGTGTCGCTTTGCGAGTTTTCATCCATTATCCGAGAAGCGGGGAGAAGTTTCAAACATTTCGGCCGCAAGGTGCGGCCACCGGCGTAGGCCTAGTTGGTATTTTAATTGCAGGAAATTCAGATGGAGTCCAGACATCATCAAAATCGGCGTGTGCCCGTGGCGTGCTCTCACGACCCCGTGGAAAAAAATTGGGGAAGTTTGGCACAAGTTTTGATGATCGCTCCTTGGAAACTGGAGCATCTCACAGGAAGGATCATGGTTTCCAAAAGGAGATGTGTCAATTCAAACTCCAGTGGCCGGTGACTTCATCGTTTGGCCTCATAAAAAATTTCACGGTACGCAATCACCATTATACCACGGGTTTGATTTTCTAACGCATTTCAGGTATCGTTTGCTATATTTAAGACATTTTTTGAATTTAACGTGCATTTTGTGGATATAAATAAAATCACAACCGGAACTACATGTGCTGTCGAAAGGGATGAGGATTGACGTTCGATCAGGGAGAATCCAATGGTGCAGACGTACGATCCGTGGGGTTTGGGTTCTGGCCAATCAGAACGTACGACTCAAATCACGCGCGCGGCAGGGTGAGGGGGGCATCGACCACGGTTTAGTAGGCACACAACTTTCATGAGTGAACCGTGTGCTATTTGAAAACATTTACATGAACTAACAGCATATTTTCGTTTGGATGAAAACATGAGTTCATTGTTTCGCCTCGAATTTTTTTCCACGGTAAGAAATCACCATTGTACCCTATGGTTCGATTTTCTGGTGCATTTGAGGTATCGTTTGCTATATATGAGTCGTTTGCTATAGTCGCAACTACACGTGGGTGTTAGCAAGATCATTTGTGTGTTGCTTTGCGAGTTTTCATTCATTGTCTGAGAAACGGGAAAAAACTTCAAACAGTTCGGCCGCAGGGTGCGGCCAGAGGCGTAGGCCTTGTTGGTATTTTAATTACAAGAAATGCATATAGAGTCCAGAAATAACGAAAACCATTGTGTCACCGTGGCGTG
This sequence comes from Thinopyrum elongatum, assembly GCA_011799875.1. Classification (NCBI taxonomy): domain Eukaryota; kingdom Viridiplantae; phylum Streptophyta; class Magnoliopsida; order Poales; family Poaceae; genus Thinopyrum; species Thinopyrum elongatum. The sequence continues at coordinate 299,684,130 of CM022299.1, forward strand.
CTCTCACGATCGCATGGAAATTTTTTTGGTAAAGTTTGGCACAAGTTTTGGTGCTCGCACCTTCCATACCGGAGCATCTCACAAGAAGGATCGTAGTTCCCAAAAGGAGACGCGACACTTCAGACTCCAAATCGTCAGTGACTACATCGTTCCGCCTCGAAAAAAATCATGGTAAACAATTACGGATATACCCTTGGTTTGATTTTCTGGCCCATTTCAGGTCTCGTCTGTTATATTTAAGTTATTTTTTTGCACTTACCTTGCATTTAGTGCATATAAAGTCAAAAGCCTACTACAACTACATGTGGGTGTTAGTTAGCAAAGAAGGTGTACAAATCATTTGTGCGTCAGTTTGCGAGTTTTCATCCGCTTGTCCGAGAAGCGGGGAGAAGTTTCAAACATTTCGGCCGCGAGGTGTGGCCACCGGCGTAGGCCTAGTTGGTATTTTAATTACAGGAAATTCAGATGCGGTCCTGACATCATCAAAATCGGTGTGTGCCCGTGGCGTGCTCGATCTCACGACCCCGTGGAAAAAAATTAGTAAATTTTGGCACAAGTTTTGATGATCGCTCCTTCCAAACCAGAGCATCTCGCAAGAAGGATCATGGTTATTTCCAAAAGGAGACGCGACACTTCAGACTCCAAATCGTCGGTGACTACATCGTTCCGCCTTGAAAAAAATTCACGGTAAACAATCGCAGATATACCCTTGGTTTGATTTTCGGGCCCATTTCAGGTCTCGTCTGCTATATTTAAGTCATTTTTTGCACTTACCTTGCGTTTAGTGCATATAAAGTCAAAACCCTACTACAATTACATGTGGGTGTTAGTTACACTAGTCACAATGGGTAGTAACTTAGACTAGTAACATGCATATGTTACTAGTCTATGTTACTACCTATATAGTGGGGAGTAACATATGTGTGGTGTCATGCAAACACTTCATTTATTAGGTTGTAGACTCATCTTGTCTTGGTATGTGTGATGTTACAGTAACTAGCTATGTTACCACATGCCCCTATTTCCTCATTAATTACTCGCCACATCATCTATTTTGCCTAGAGATGTGTGATGTTACCACCTATGTTACTCCCACTGTGAGTAGTCTTAGCAAAGAAGGTGTACAAATCATTTGTGCATCGCTTTGCGAGTTTTCATCCATTATCCGAGAAGCGGGGGGAAGTTTCAAACATTTCGGCTGCGAGGTGCGGCCACCGGCGTAGGCCTAGTTTGTATTTTAATTATAGGAAATTCAAATGGAGTCCGAACATCATCAAAATCGGTGTGTGCCCGTGGCGTGCTCTCACAACCCCGTGGAATTTTTTTGATAAAGTTTGGCACAAGTTTTGATGATCGGTCCTTCCAAACCGAAGCATCTCACAAGAAGGATCATGGTTTCCAAAAGGAGACATGTCAATTCAAACTCCAGTGGCCGGTGACTTCATCGTTTGGCCTCATAAAATTTTCCACGGTACGCAATCACCATTATACCATGGGTTTGATTTTCTGGCGCATTTCAGGTATCGTTTGCTATATTTAAGAATTTAACATGTATTTTGTGCATATAAATAAAATTACAACCGGAACTGCATTTGCTGTCGAAAGGGATGAGGATTGTCATTCGATCTGCGAGCATCCAACGGTGCAGACGTATGATTCGTGGGTTTGGGTTCTGGCCAATCAGAACGCACGACTCAGATCGCGCGCACAGTTTGGTCAGCACACGGCTTTCATGAATGAACCGTGTGCTATTCGCAAACCAGATTGCATATCGTTTGTTCATACATACTGGAGCAAGATCAATTCAGTGTGCTACCTCTATGGTATAATAATAATAATAATAATAATAATAAATAGTTCATATTCATTGCCTGAGCTGACAACATATGAAGGTCAACATATTAACGGTTCTTACATCAACAAAAAACCGGGCATAACTCACAAATTCAGTACACGCGACAATTCTAAATTGAGCGAATTAAGTTGCAGGGTAGGCATAAAAACCAGTCTTATGGCTTAATTCCCATGTACATGGGGGAACTGGGATCATTATGTTGACCCTGAATGAACTTGGGTTTTCTGATGATTTTACGCTTCTCTGTTAGAGGGGTGCATGATCCCTTGGCTGGCAACTCAGCAAATTCATCGTACTCGTCCTCATCGACAACATCGTCGACACCTAGTACCCTCCTCTTCCCATGCATCACTACATGGCAGTTCTTATGCAAGGGGTCTTCCGCATAGAAAATCTGGGTAGCATCGCTGGCAAGAATGAATGGGTCCGCGTGATATGCCATCGTTGTCCTGTTAACACAGGTCTTCCTGTAATCATCAATCTTTACCTAAGAGGGATCCATGTGCACCTGAATAATGCCACCTTAACTTTTACATAGTTAAGCTCCCAAATCTCTTTGATGGTTCCATAGTATACCCTTTTATCAGCTTCATCTACAGTCATGCATTCTATTCGAACAGAGCTGTTCTGATATGAGGTCTTCTTATCACGTTCCTCGGTGTAGAACATGTAGCCATTTATGTCATATGCTTGGTATGTCAACACCGTAGGTGATGGCTTTTATGCCAACCACGTAGCAATGTCATCAATGGATCCTTGTGCCAAACAATTCTTCAGCCATTTGGCGTAGTTCTTAGTGTGCTCCTTCATCTCCGCATCTAATGGATACACCATTGGTAAGTAGCTTTGGCGTATCTCCGCCAAGTGCGGCATAAGCACTGAGAACTGGGCTGTTAAGCAGTACCGTCAAATGGGCTTTCTCTGCCAATTCTCCGGGTGCAGCCTTTTGCGTGCCAGCAAGGACCGGCTTACCTTTCAGCCTTCCCTCGTGGCGAGAGAGGGGCAAACCTATAGGTCTTTGTTTCATGTATTCGGTGCAAAACTCAACCACCTCCTCCGCGGTATAACCTTGTAGGATGCTTGCCTCTGGATGGTTTCGGTTTCGATAATAGCGCTTTAGTATTCCCATGAACCACTCGAAGGGATACATGTTGCAAAGAAACACAGGACCACAATACTTTCTCTCGTCGACAAGGTGCACAGTGAGATGGACCATGACATCAAAGAATGACGGTGGGAAAAACATCTCTAGGTTGGACAATATTCTTGCAATATCCTCTTGCATATGATCCAACTCTTCAGGATCTACAACTTTCTGCCATAGTTGGTTGATGAAATCACAGAGCTCAATGAGTGTGTTTCTTATATCTTTGTCCATCAGATTCCTGATGGCCACTGGGAGGATTTGTGTCAACATTACGTGGTAATCATGTGACTTCATGTGTCCCAACTTCATTTTACCTGAGCTCACATCCACGAGACTTCTGATGTTTGCGGAGTAGGAAGAGGGTGTCTTAACTGACAACAAATAGGTGAAGAACTGTGTTGCTTCTTTTGTACTGAAATTATAACTCTGGCGAGCGTGGATGAATTTGTTATCATCTTCTGCTTCACTATTGCATTTTGATTGATCAGCAAGCATATCGAGCCATGCACCGTCACCATCCTTTGTTTTACCTTTAATCTTGAGCAAAGTATCAAGGATGCTTTCACATACGTTCTTCTCTACATGCATGACATCGATGCAGTGACGTACACATAGAATCTCCCAGTAAGGTAATTTCCAGAACACCGATTTCTTCTTAAACACTTGACCCTTGGGTGTTTGTTTCACCGTCAAAGCGTGCTTCTTGCCAATCACAACATTAATTTGTTTAGCCATGTTGTGGACCACCTCCCCAGCATAGGGTCTTGGGCCCACATCTACCTCTGTCGTACCATCAAATTCAGCTTTCATCTTTCGGTATGGGAGATTTCTCCGTAAGAACCTACGATGGCGCAAATACACGGTTTTGCGCGAGTTGGGAAGAAATCTGCTAGCTGTCCTATCCATGCATGTGACACACCCCACATCTCCCTTTGTTTTCTACCCCGATGTGTTGCCTAATGCGAGCATATCTTGAATGGTGTCCAGCAACATCGCATGTAGATCGAAAATCTCCTTTTTGTAAGCATCATAACATTTTACAGCAGGCACATCTACCCACACTGTCAGCAGTTCTTCAACCAGTAGCTGAAAGTAAATGTCGATGTCATTTCCCGGTTGCTTTGGCCTTGGATAAGCATTGACATCATAATGTATTTTTTCTTCATACACAACCAAGGAGCTAGGTTATATATGCACAGAAGCACCGGCCATGTGTTGTGATTGGTGCTCATATCGCCAAAAGGATTCATCCCGTCAGTACACTCCCCGAGCCTTATACTTCTAGGATCCTTGTCAAAGTCTTCAAACTTGTTGTCGATTAATTCCCACTGAGCCCATCTTTCGGGTGCCTCGTATATTTATCCGCAGTTCGCTCATCATGATGCCACCGTAACCTCTTTGTCTCTCTAGGGTTTGCAAACAAATGCCTCAACCTTGGAATTAAAGGCAAGTACTAAACAACCTTGAACGGGATTCCTGTCTTGATCTCGTCATCCAATTTGTACTTGTCCTTTGCTCTCCTACGCTTGTATCGTGCATGCTTGCATGTGGGACATGCATGCAAATCTTTGTACTCACCACGGTACAATATACAATCATTCACACAAGCGTGTATCTTCTGTACTTCAAGTTCCAATGGGCAAACAATTTTCTTCGCTTCGTTCGTGCTTCTGAGGAGCACATTATCTTCCAGAAGAATTTCTTTGAAAAGACCTAACATCTATGTGAAGCTGTTGTTTGATAGACCGTTTGCCGCTTTAAATCTGAGAAGCGCCAGGGTGGCACTCAACTTGGAATATTTCCTTTTGCAACCTTGATACAATTCTTTCTTGGAGTCCGCATCAATGGTTGGCAGATCCTTGTACCCAATCATATCCTTTTTTGGGCCCTTGAAATCTGCAATCATAGCAGCAAAGTCTGGCATATCAAGATCATCGTTGTGTGCATCGCCGTCTTGGTTTTCCAGTGGGCGTTTCGGCTTTCCGATGTTCCATTCGTAGCTTGACACCTCTGTCCCGATGTTAGATTCAACATCCATGTGACACTGACCGGGGTTTGGCATCTCGCAACCCTGGGTATATTCATCCATGACCTGCTCTTCACCGTGTCTGGTCCAACGTGTATATCCATCCATGAATCTCCGAGAGAGTAAGTGCCACTGGACATCTGCAACTTCACGTGACTCTGTATTGGCACAATGAGTACATGGACACAGGATGTAATCCGCATCACCAATTCTCTTCTTTGTACTTTCAGCCAAATTCATGAACTCTGTCATGCCAATGATAAAATCTGTGGTTCTCCGATTCTTCATCCATTCAGATCGTTCCATCTGGACCACCCGAATGGTAATTAAAAACAAAACAACAACATTAATACACGGATTAATTGATGCCCAAAGATGCGTACATAAATCACAAGGTTTTATTTTCATAATTACTGAGGGCGCTCCATATTGTTATCCAGACGTGCAATGACAAAAATTAATGGCCAGTCAATTTACACGCAGAGTACTACAGCACTACTCTTAGGAATTGAATACCTTAATTAAGCCACTCACGAAAAGAATACCTTAATTAATTAGCCGCGCGGCGACCTCCACCCAGCAGACAGAGAAGCGCGATGCGGCGGCACGCCGAGACAGCAGGGTTGAGGAGCAAAGCTTAGTGCGGCTGCTGCCTGAAGTTCGACCTCCACTATCCCGCCATTGACCGCGATGGATGTGCTCCAATCACGCCACCGCCGACCTCGATGGTTGAGCTCCTCCTATCTCCCGCCGCAGACCGAGGATTGACCTCCTATGATGCCGCCACCACCCACCGACCGAGGATTGACCTCTTATCTGGTAGCCGCTGCCTAGGCCGCCGCCGCCATCTCTATCTGCAGAGCGGCTATTTTATTTTTTGACGGATATCCGCAGAGCGGCTGTTTACACAGTATCACTGTAACTCAATTATATGTACAGGGTAGTACATCACATACGGTTATGTCACGGCAACTGTATCTCACCTACGTTGTCTTCTCACACGGTTTGGTGTGGAAATCGTGTGTGAAGTTGTAATACCTAACACAAACGACATGTATAAACAGTGTGCCATATACAACATATAGTGCCATAAGTAGTTCCCGACCGTTAGCTTATCCCCACAGTTTCCCCACTTCCCCCAAATCCCTAGATAGCCTCCAAATTCCCTCGCGTGGTGCTGACATTGGGGGAATGTGGACGAGTGGTGCTGATGGTTTAGGTGCGGCTGCTCCTGCTCGTATCGCCGCTCTCGGCAGCGCCGCCATGACGGCGGTCGCCGCCGAGCACTTGCCTAAGGTCATCAGAAGGCAAGTGTACTATGGATCTGAATCATCCTGTTAGGTTCCAATCTATCCCGATCTTTTTTAGCATGTCCAAAGTAGCTCCCTACTGAATTCGTCCTGAATGACCCCCCAGGAAAGCGATCTGCCGCCGGATCCGGAGCATGACTCCAGACTCCCGCAACATGAGTTTGACTCTGAGTTTTGCGCCATCGAGAAGTACGAAAAGCTGAGTTGTGTGCACAGGCACACTCCCGCTCGACATGTATGCACGGAGGGATTCGACATTGGCAGGCGTTTTCTTAGTTTCCCCTTAGAGGATAGTGCTAAGTTCATCATTTTACTTGAGTTAATGCCACCGCTCATCCTAAATACTATTTAACATTGGCAGGGATATGAGGCTTGTGCCTTTGTTAACTGGCTGGATGAAGAATGGCATGGCAGGGCTCAGAGTGTTATCACCAGGCTCGCAGAAGATAACGTAAAGCTGAAGAAGAAACTGGCTGATCTGGAATGTACAATCAGTACGATGAAGCAAGAAAGAATCAATCACAGGCAACAGATGAAAGCAAGAGACAAGAAGGAACTAGCATGTGTAGTTGTGGTTGTAGCATTAGCCATGTTCTATGCGCTGTTTGCAATGATGAGTAGGGGTTTTGTTTGACAGTATTGCTAAAGCACATCTAGATGTGCTCTAAGTAATGCACATCTAGGTCCTATGCCATTGATGTTACGCGAAGATTCATGCAGATATTTTCCTTTGTCTTTTTTTTTCTTTTCCTTTGTAGTTTGATTATTACTGGCTTCATCAATAAGAAGAGCTCAATGTATTGCTTGCCAACTATCCTACTCCGTTCTTACCGGTACCGGTGCATAATCCCAAAACTTGTTCCTTGTTTTTGTCCTGAAAAAAGAAATCAGCCAATAGGAGTCCTGCGGCTAGTATGCATTCAATGACTTCAGACTACTTAGCATAACATGCATGCAATGGTCAATTCTCTGCAAGCAATGGTATTGATTACCAAATAATCATCAAGTTCTCTCGTTCCCCCCCCCCCAAGGTCGCCGGTATGGAGGGAGTAGAAGTACTACAAAAAATGCTTGTTTCATATTTGGACGCTCCAACGCGTGTGCGTAATTAATTATCACAGTGAGAACTGTGCAACCCCGGGAATTTGGAGCGACTAGGTACAAATAATTGCGGTTGATTATATCAGCGGTTAGATAATACGTCAACCCCCGCTTCAATTGGCATTCCGCGCCTCTTCTCTGCATACCCCGCTTAAGTGTCCACCATCTTCATCGTCCCCGGCAGGCCGCGCTACACACTTGCACACACTCTGCAATCTTGCTTTCTCGCAGTTTTTATACGACCGCAGCCATGTCGAGCGATAGTGAGGATGATAGTTCGGCCAACAGTCTGGTGCCCGATGATAGGTCAACATCGGAATCATCTCGCTCGTCTTCCATGAGTCCGGCGTCGAGCCCATACCTTGATTATATCCGGATCATGGAAGGGATGCCACCTTCAGAGTCGTCAGATGACAACCAGACGGACGAGGAGCCGTCGGAGGACAAAGAAGAGGACGACGATAATGAGGAGGAGGAATGGTCGAACGAGGAGGAGGACGACGACGGCAACGACGATGACGACGGCGGCGGTGATGAAAAGCCAACGGTCAGTGGCAAGAAGCATCCTCGCCAAGACGATGTCGCGGGGCCATCCAACAACAACAACGACAAGAAGAAGGACTAAATTAAGCAAACTGTATATAACTCTATTTCTGTTCGCTCATATTAATTTGTTATCTCTGTTATCTTGTCAATCTCATCGCAGATGGTTAGTAATATGTATTCGAAGAGATCTTCTACATTATCGCCCACAGGTTGATTTCTTGAATTGTGTGCCCTAAAGAGCACACAATTCATAAAAAAAGACCGTATGGGCTGTCTATAATGATCGCACACAATTCTCATTATCGACCTGTTTGCCGGGTATCACACACATCTTGTTACGCCAAATTGTTTGTGTTCAACTCGATCATCGCAAACGGTTCATCGAAGTGAACTGTATGCCATATATCGCACACACTTTGATCTGGCTGCCTGTTTCTGTTGTTCTGTCTCATCGCAAATAGTTCATATGGATCAACCGTATGCCCCGCATTGCACACGCAACTAAAATCGGAACCGTGTTTGATGTATCCTTCATCGCAAATGTTTTGCATCTTTTTTGATGGGTTTTTTACATCACCGTTTGCGATTAATGCATCGCACACAGTTTCGTCAAAGGGTCTCTGATCGTAGTGTCGCGTTAGCAGCATCCTACAGTAGTGACACTTGTATCACCATCTCTTCGCCGAGCTAGTGCACCTATACAATTTACCATTGTATTTTGTGTGTTGGGTGAAGGAAATACGACCTAGAGGCAATAATAAAGTTGTTATTTTATATTTCCTTATTCATGATAAAGGTTTATTATTCATGCTAGAATTGTATTGATCGGAAACTTAAATACATGTGTGAATACATAAACAAATACCATGTCCCTAGTAAGCCTCTACTAGACTAGCTCGTTGATCAAAGATGGTTAAGGTTTCCTAACCATAGACAAGAGTTGTCATTTGATAACAGGATCACATTATTAGGAGAATGATGTGATGGACAAGACCCATCCATTAGCTTAGCATAATGATCGTTCAGTTTATTGTTATTGCTTTCTTCATGTCAAATACATATTCCTTCGACTATGAGATTATGCAACTCCCGGATACCGGAGGAATACCTTGTGTGCTATCAAACATCACAATGTAACAGGATGATCATAAAGATGCTCTACAGGTATATCCAAAGGTGTTTGTTGAGTTGGCATAGATCGAGATTAGGATTTGTCACTCCGAGTATCGAGAGGTATCTCTGGGCCCTCTCGGTAATACACATCATAAGAAGCCTTGCAAGCAAAGTGACTAATGAGTTAGTTACAGGATGATGTATTACGGAACAAGTAAAATACTTGCCGGTAATGAGATTGAACTAGGTATGAAGATACCGACGATCGAATCTCGGGCAAGTAACACACCGATGGACAAAGGGAATTACGTATGTTGTCATAATGGTTCGACCGATAAAGATCTTCGTAGAATATGTAGGAGACAATATGGGAATCTAGGTTCTGCTATTGGTTATTGACCGGAGAGGTGTCTCGGTCATGTCTACATAGTTCTCGAACCTGTAGGGTCCGCACGCTTAACGTTCGTTGATGATATAGTGTTATATGATTTGGTGACCGAATGTTGCTCGAAGTCCCGGATGAGATCATGGACATGACGAGGAGTCTCTAAATGGTCAAGAGGTAAAGATTGATATATAGGACGATGGTATTCGGACATCAGAAGTGTTTCGGAGGGTACCGGGTACTTATCGGGTCACCGGAAGGAGTTTCGGGCATCCTCGGCAAAGTTATGGGCCTTATGGGCCAAGTGAGGTAACACACCAGCCCACAAGGGGCTGGTGCGCTCTCTATGGTGGTTGGCCCTATGGGGAGGTAAAGGAAAGGGAGGAGGAAAGGAAAGTGTGGAGTTGGACTCCCCCTTCCTTCCCTCTCCCCCCTCTTTCCTTTCCCCCTTGTCCATACAAGGAAAGGGGGGCGCAAGAGGGCAGGAGCCCTAGGGCCGGCGGCCAGCCCCTAGGAGCGCGCCCTGGCTGCCTCCCTCTCCCCTCCCACCTATATATACATGGGGAGGGGGCGCCACACAAGAACATAACATTGTCTTACCCGTGTGCGGCGCCCCCGTCCACCATTTACTCCCTCAGTCATATTTTCGTAGTGCTTAGGCGAAGCCCTGCGGAGATAGCTTCACCATCACCGTCACCATGCTGTCGTGCTGCCGGAACTTATCCACTACCTCGCCATCTTGCTGGATCAAGAAGGCGGAGGACGTCATCGAGCTGAACGTGTGCTGAACGCGGAGATGTCGTACGTTCGGTGCTCGAGCGGTTGAAACGTGAAGAAGTTTGACTACATCAACCGTGTTGTCAAACGCTTCCGCTTACGGTCTATGAGGGTACGTAGACACACTCTCCCCTCTCGTTGCTATGCATCTCCTTGATAGATCTTGCGTGTGCGTAGAATTTTTTTTGTTTTCCATGCAACATTTCCCAACAGTGGTATCAGAGCCAGGTCTATGCGTAGATGATATGCACGAGTAGAACACAAAGAGTTATGGGCAGTGATAGTCATAGTGCTTACCACCAACGTCTTATTTTGATTCAGCGGTATTGTGGGATGAAGCGGCCCGGACCAACCTTACATATCCACGCACATGAGACCGGTTCCACCGACAGACATGCAACTAGTTTTGCATAAAGGTGGCTAGCGGGTGTCTGTTTCTCCTACTTTAGTTGAATCAAATTTGACTATGGCCGGTCCTTGAAGAAGGTTAAAACAGCAAACTTGATGAAACACTGTTGTGGTTTTTGCCGTAGGTAAGAACGGTTCTTGCTAGAAGCCCGCAGCAACCACGTAAAACTTGCAATAACAAAGTAGAGGACGTCTAACTTGTTTTTGTAGGGCATGTTGTGATGTGATATGGTCAAGACATGATGTGATATACGTTATTGTATGAGATGATCATGTTTTGTAAATTATCTAGCAACCGGTAGGAGCCTTATGGTTGTCTCTTTATTGTATGAAATGCAAACGCCATGTAATTGCTTTACTTTATCTCTATGCGTTAGCAATAGTTGTAGAAGCAATAGTTGGCGAGACGACCACGACGCAATGATGGAGATCAAGGTGTTGAGCCGGTGACTATGGAGATCATGATGATGCTTTGGAGATGGAGATCAAAAGCACGAGATGATGATGGCCATATCATGTCACATATTTTGATTGCATGTGATGTTTATCTTTATGCATCTTATTTTGCTTAGAACGACGGTAGCATTATAAGATGATCCCTTCACTAAATTTCAGGATAAAAGTGTTCTCCCCAAGTATGCACCATTGCCAAAGTTCGTCGTTTCGAAGCACCACATGATGATCGGGTGTGATAGACTCTACATTCACATACAACGGGTGTAAGACAGTTTTGCACACGCAGAATACTTGGGTTAAACTTGATGAGCCTAGCATGTACAGACATGGTCTCGGAACACTGGAGACCAAAAGATTGAATGTGAGTCATACAGTAGATATGATCAACATAGAGATGTTCACCATTGATGACTACCCCATCTCACGTGATGATCGGACATGGGTTAGTTGATTTGGATCACGTACCACTTAGATGACTTGAGGGATGTCTATTTAAGTGGGAGTTCATTAATAATTTGATTAATTGCACTTAATTTATCATGAACTTAGTCTTATAGTTTTGCATATCTATGTTGTAGATCAATGGCCCGAGCTACCGTTCGCCTGAATTTTAATGCGTTCCAAGAGAAAGCTAAGTTGAAAGATGATGGTAGCAACTACACGGACTGGGTTCGTAACTTGAGGATTATCCTCATTGCTGCACAAAAGAATTATGTCCTTGATGCACTGCTAGGTGAAAGGCCTACTGCAGGAGCTGAAGCTGATGTTATGAACGTCTGGCAAGCTCGATCTGATGACTACTCAATAGTTCAGTGTACCATGCTTTACGGCTTAGAACCGGGACTTCAAAGACGTTTTGAACGTCATGGAGCATATGAGATGTTCCAGGAGTTGAAGTTAATATTTCAAGCAAATGCTTGGGTTGAGAGATATGAAGTCTCCAACAAGTTCTATAGCTGCAAGATAGAGGAGAACAGTTCCGTCAGTGAACACATACTCAAAATGTCTGGGTATTATAATCACTTGCCTCAGCTGGGAGTTGATCTTCTAGTTGATTGTGTCATTGACAGAGTTCTTCAATCACTGCCACCAAGCTACAAAGGCTTCGTGATGAACTATAATATGCAAGGGATGAACAAAACAATTCCCGAGCTCTTCGCAATGCTTAAGGCCACGGAGGTAGAAATCAAGAAGGAGCATCAAGTGTTGATGGTTAACAAGACCACCAGTTTCAAGAAAAAGGGCAAGGGAAAGCAAGGGAACTTCAAGAAGAATGGCAAGCAAGTTGTCGCTCCCATGAAGAAGCCCAAAGCTGGATCCAAGCCTAAAACTGAGTGCTTCTACTGCAAAGGAAATGGTCACTTGAAGCTGAACTGCCCCAAATACTTGGCGAATAAGAAGGATGGCAAAGTGAAAAAAAGTATATTAGATATACATGTTATTGATGTGTACCTTACTAGTGTTCGTAGTAGCACCTGGGTATTCGATACCGGTTCAGTTGCTGAGATTAGTAACTCAAAATAGGAGTTGCAGAATAAACGGAGACTTGTTAAGTGCGAGGTGACGATGTGTGTTGGAAGTGATTCCAAGGTTGATACGATCACCATCGCACACTCCCTGTACCTTCGGGATTAGTGTTGAACCTAAATAAATGTTATTTGGTGTTTGCGTTGAGCATGAATGTGATTAGATCATGTTTATTGCAATACGGTTATTCATTTAAGTAAGAGAATAATTGTTGTTCTGTTTACATGAATAAAACCTTCTATGGTCATACACCCAATGTGAATGGTTTTATTGAATCTCGATCGTAGTGATACACATATTCATAATATTGATGCCAAAAGATGCAAAGTTGATAATGATAGTGCAACATACTTGTGGCACTGCCGTTTAGGTCATATTGGCGTAAAGCGCATGAAGAAACTCCATGCACATGGACTTTTGGAGTCACTTGATTATGAATCATTTGATACTTGCGAACCATGCCTCATGGGCAAGATGACTAAAACTCTATTCTCCGAAACAATGGAGCGAGCTAATGACTTATTGAAAATAGTACATACCGATGTATGCGGTCTGATGAGTGTTGAGGCACGCGGCGGGTATCATTATTTTCTGACCTTCACAGATGATTTGAGTAGGTATGGGTATATCTACTTGATGAAACACAAGTCTGAAACATTTGAAAAGTTCAAAGAATTTCAGAGTGAAGTGGAGAATCATCGTAACAAGAAAATAAAGTTTCTACGATCTGATCGCGGATGCAAATATTTGAGTTACGAGTTTAGCCTTCATTTAAAACAATGTGGAATTGTTTCACAACTCACGCCACCTGGAACACCACAGCGTAATGGTGTGTCCGAACATCGTAACCGTACTTTATTGGATATGGTGCGATCTATGATGTCTCTTACCGATTTACCACTATCGTTTTGGGGTTATGCATTAGAGACAACAACATTCACGTTAAATAGGCCACCGTCTAAATCCGTTGAGATGACATCGTATGAACTGTGGTTTGGCAAGAAACCTAAGATGTTGTTTCTTAAAGTTTGGGGTTGCGACACTTATGTCAAAAGGCTTCAGCCTGATAAGCTCGAACACAAATCGGAGAAGTGCGTCTTCATAGGATACCCTAAGGAAACAATTGGGTACACCTTCTACCACAGATCCGAAGGCAAGATCTTTGTTGCCAAGAATGGGTCCTTTCTAGAGAAGGAGTTTCTCTCGAAAGAAGTGAGTGGGAGGAAAGTAGAACTTGATGAGGTAATTGTACCCTCTCTCGAATTGGAAAGTAGCACATCAGAGAAATCTGTTCCCGTGATGCCTACACCAACTAGAGAGGAAGCAAATGATAATGATCATGAAACTTCAGATCAAGTTACTACTGAACCTCATAGGTCGACCAGAGCACGATCCGCACCAGAGTGGTATGGTAATCCTGTCCTGGAAGTCATGTTACTAGACCAAGGCGAACCTACGAACTATGAAGAAGCTATGATGAGCCCAGATTCCGATAAATGGCTTGAGGCCATGAAATCTGAGATAGGATCCATGTATGAGAACAAAGTGTGGACTTTGGTGGACTTGCCCGATGATCGGCAAGCCATATAAAATAAATGGATCTTCAAGAAGAAGACTAACGCTGATGGTAATGTTGCTGTCTACAAAGCTCGACTTGTCGCGAAAGGTTTTCGACAAGTTCAAGGAGTTGACTACAATGAGACTTTCTCACCCATAGCGATGCTTAAGTTTGTTCGAATCATGTTAGCAATTGCCGCATTTTATGATTATGAAATCTGGCAAATGGACGTCAAAACTGCATTCCTTAATGGATTTCTTAAACAAGAATTGTATATGATGCAACCAGAAGGTTTTGTCGATCCTAAAGGTGCTAACAAAGTGTGCAAGCTCCAGCGATCCATCTATGGACTGGTGCAAGCATCTCGGAGTTGGAATATATGCTTTGATGAGGTGATCAAAGCATATGGTTTTATACAGACTTACGGTGAAGCCTGTATTTACAAGAAAGTGAGTGGGAGCTCTGTAGCATTTCTGACACTATATGTGGATGACATATTGTTGATTGGAAATGATATAGAATTTCTAGATAGCATAAAAGGATATTTGAATAAGAATTTTTCAATGAAAGACCTCGGTGAAACTACTTACGTATTGAGCATCAAGATCTTTAGGGATAGATCGAGACATTTAATAGGACTTTCACAAAGCACATACCTTGACAAAGTTTCGAAGAAGTTCAAAAATAGATCAGTTAAAGAAAGGGTTCTTGCCTATGTTGCAAGGTGTGAAGTTGAGTAAGACCCAAAACCCGACCACGGCAGAAGATAGAGAGAGAATGAAAGTCATTCTCTATGCCTCAGCCATAGGTTCTATAAAGTATGTCATGCTATGTACCATACCTGTTGTGTACCTTGCCATGAGTTTGGCAAGGGGGTACAATAGTGATCCAGGAGTAGATCACTAGACAGCTGTCAAAATTATCCTTAGGTGCCTTAAAGAGGACTAAGGAAATGTTTCTCGGTTATGGAGGTGATAAAGAGTTCGTCATAACGAGTTACGTCAATGCAAGCTTTGACACTAATCTCGATGACTCTAAGTCTCAATCTGGATACGTATTGAACGTGGGAGCAATTAGCTATAGTAGCTCCATGCAGAGCATTGTAGACATAGAAATTTGCAACATACATACGGACCTGAATGTGGCAGACCCGTTGACTAAACTTCTCTCACAAGCAAAACATGATCACTCTTTGGGTGTTAATCACATGGCGATGTGAACTAGATTATTGACTCTAGTAAACTCTTTGGGTGTTGGTCACATGACGATGTGAACTATGGGTGTTAATCACATGGTGATGTGAACTAGATTATTGACTCTAGTGCAAGCGGGAGACTGAAGGAAATATGCCCTAGAGGCAATAATAAAGTTGTTATTTTATATTTCCTTATTAATGATAAAGGTTTATTATTCATGCTAGAATTGTATTGATCGGAAACTTAAATACATGTGTGAATACATAAACAAATACCGTGTCCCTAGTAAGCCTCTACTAGACTAGCTCATTGATCAAGGATGGTTAAGGTTTCCTAACCATAGACATGTGTTATCATTTGATAACGGGATAACATCATTAGGAGAATGATGTGATGGACAAGACTCATCTATTAGCTTAGCATAATGATCGTTCAGTTTATTGCTATTGCTTTCTTCATGTCAAATACATATTCCTTCGACTATGAGATTATGCAACTCCCGGATACCGGAGGAATACCTTGTGTGCTATCAAACGTCACAATGTAACTGGGTGATCATAAAGATGCCCTACAGGTATCTCCAAAGGTGTTTGTTGAGTTGGCATAGATCGAGATTAGGATTTGTGACTCAGAGTATCGGAAAGGTATCTCTGGGCCCTCTCGGTAATACACATCATAAGAAGCCTTGCAAGCAAAGTGACTAATGAGTTAGTTACAGGATGATGTATTACGGAACGAGTAAAGAGACTTGCCGGTAACGAGATTGAACTAGGTATGAAGATACCGACGATCGAATCTTGGGCAAGTAACATACCGATGGACAAAGGGAATTACGTATGTTGTCATAACGGTTCGACCGATAAAGATCTTTGTAGAATATGTAGGAGCCAATATGGGAATCTAAGTTCCGCTATTGGTTATTGACCGGAGAGGTGTCTCAGTCATGTCTACATAGTTCTCAAACCCGTAAGGTCCGCACGCTTAATGTTCGTTGACGATATAGTGTTATATGAGGTATATGATTTGGTGACCGAATGTTGTTCGGAGTCCCGGATGAGATCACGGACATGACGAGGAGTCTCGAAATGGTCGAGAGGTAAAGATTGATATATAGGACGATGGTATTCGGACACCGGAAGTGTTTCAGAGGGTACCGGGTACTTATCACGTCACCGGAAGGAGTTTCAGGCATCCCCGGCAAAGTTATGGGCCTTATGGCCCAAGTGAGGGAACACACCAGCCCACAAGGGGATGGTGCGCCCTCTATGGTGGTTGGTCCTATGGGGAGGGAAAGGAAAGTGTGGAGTTGGACTCCTCCTTCCTTCCCTCTCCCCCCTCTTTCCTTTCCCCCTTGTCCATACAAGGAAAGGGGGGCGAAGGAGGGCAGGAGCCCTAGGGCCGGCGGCCAGCCCCTAGGGGTGCGCCCTGGCTGCCTCCCTCTCCCCTCCCACCTATATATACATGGGGAGGGGTGCCACACAATAACACAACATTGTCTTAGCCGTGTGCGGCGCCCCCGTCCATCGTTTACTCCCTCGATCATATTTTCGTAGTGCTTAGGCAAAGCCCTATGGAGATAGCTTCACCATCACCGTCACCACACCATCGTGCTGCCGGAACTCATCCACTACCTCACCGTCTTGCTGGATCAAGAAGGCGGAGGACATCATCAAGCTGAACGTGTGCTGAACGCGGGGATGTCGTACGTTCGGTGCTTGATCGGTTGAAACGCGAAGAAGTTCGACTACATCAACCGCGTTGTCAAACGCTTCCGCTTACGGTCTACGAGGGTACGTAGACACACTCTCCCCTCTTGTTTCTATGCATCTCCTTGATAGATCTTGCGTGTGCGTAGAATTTTTTTTGTTTTCCATGCAACGTTTCCCAACATTGGGGACACAAGACTTTTTGTTATTTGGTTGCAGGGTTGTTTGAGAGAGACCATCTTCATCCTACGCCTCCCACGGATTGATAAACCTTAGGCCATCCACTTGAGGGAAAATTGCTACTGTCCTACAAAACTCTGCGCTTGGTGGCCCAACACGAGTCTACAAGAATAAAGTTGTGTAGTAGACATCAGTGTCATGCGTATAAGAGGTGGTTAGGCAAGCGGTGGAGAAACCTTGCCGGGGCTACCTCTCCATATGACACCTTGCAGTACATTTAATGCAGTTTGTCTTAACTGCCAGAGTTAGGTATAATAGCACTGTTAGCTATCTAATCATGTCGAAATGAGTGTTTTGCCACTGTGGTCACCCCTTAAGCTATAAAAGGAGGTCCGAGGCAACCTAGCAAAGGGTTTGAACTCTTGATCCCTCAACACTTGTACGCGTGTAGTTGCTCTCCCCGAGGCACCCTTGCCGAGCTTGAGTGCTCCGTGTCTTCGTGTTCCTCCAAATCAATCCACCAAAGCAGGAGTAGGGTTTTACGCTGCTACGCGGCCCGAACCTGGGTAAACAAGAGTTGTCATCACCGCGCTGCTCTGCTGTCTCTACTCTTTGTGTAATATGATCATCCCCCGCTGAACCACAAAGGGGCAACCCTGCCCCATAGGTGATCATGCTCCTAAAGGACATATTTGGCGCGCCAGGTAGGGGGAGCATCACTTGTGTGAATCTGAAGCAACAACCAACGCGCCGATCTTCATCGTCTTCTACATCACCAATGGCTCTCAAGAAGAAAAGCGGTGCAGCGGCGCATCCTTCCACTTCGAAGGCTTCTTCGCCTACGGCTGCGGGTGCCGCGGCCACGACGGGCGGGGCAGGCACCGCGGGCGGTGCTACCAACGCCCCCACTGCAATCGGAGCGGGGGCTGGGGCCACTGGGACGGCCCAACCCCTCCAACCTTCTGGCGTGCATGACCACACTGGTGCGGGCCGAGGGGACGTCGAGCTTCCGCCTCCCCACCACACCAGTGAGCACAACTAGCGCAGCGGTGACGCCCGCTCCAGCGCGAGCCAAGATCCTCTGGCTACGTCGGCTCAGGGGGGGGCGCCAAGGGACGCGCCCCGTCCCACACAGGGCGAGTGCGACAAGACTCCGAGCGGTGCCGTCGACCCACAGTAACCGCACCTGCACGGCAGAGGCCCAGCCGACCAGGAGCTTGGCCACCAAGATCAACCTTAGCCATGCCAGACTGCCCTTGTGATTGGTCCGAGGCGGCGAGAGCATGACGACGCTCCTTCTGGCTCGACCAGGAGTCGAGCGGCATCACGCTCTACCTCCCACGCCATACCAGGGACAGTGGCCGAAGCAATGGTGAGGGCTCAGCTACTGCTGAACTTTTCTCCAGTGGCAGACAAGATGGATGAGTGGAGAGCCACCATCCAAAGCCTCATCGGATTTGCTGAAGCCAATAAGTCGCAGCATGTGGAACCCTCGCGACACTCGTAGGCGAGGCCAGCAACCCGCACTAGTGGCCGCGTGGAGAGGACTACACCCATGATGCAGTCCCCTCCGCGGCAACCCTCCCAAGAGCAGGCATGGTGGGCTCAGCAAACCCAGCGTGTCGAAGAGCCTGACGAGATATCAATGGCCTCGTCTGATCCACAGCTCCAGTAAGATCAACGTCGCGTGTTGAAGGACAGGAAGAAGGAAGACACCCGTGTCACCATTAAGTGGCGCCGCGAAGCACGCTGTCAATCCAACAGGCATAATGGCCCAGATGTTAACGAACCCGCGCCCAATGTTGGCGGGTACTTGCCTCACGAGGTAGGGTGCTCCACCTTCACTCGCGAGCTGCGGCAAGTCCTTTGGCCATTGTCTCGCACCTTCAAGCCTGACCTGCCGGAGAAATACGATGGAAAATTGAACCCGGCGGAGTTTTTGGGCATCTATACGATTGCTGTCCAAGCTACCGGGGGAAGGGATGAAAAGGTGCTCGCCAATTATTTTCCATTGGTGCTCAAGCCCAATGTGAGATCTTGGCTGATGCACCTGCCTGAGGATTCTATCTCCTCATGGGCAGGCCTGTGCAACGAGTTCATTGGCGCCTTTACAGGCAACCATCAAGAGCCTGGACAGCCTAGCAACCTACAGGACCTCTTGCAAAAGGAGGGAGAAAGCTTGCGGAAGTATTTGCAAAGGTTCGGTCGGGTACACCGCAATATCCCGAAGATACATCCGGCAGCGGTGATTGACGCATTCCACACGAATGTACACAATCGGAGGATGCGTGCCAAGATGAATGTTTGGTTACCGAAGACCATGAACAAACTCTTTATGTTGGTGGACAAGTGTGCTCGTGCTGAGGAGGGGAGAAGACTTCCAGGGGAGGAAATTGGTGCTGAAGTTGATTCAGAGGATGACGACGACGCCACCGCCCCAAGGAAGAAGAACAGAAAGCGCAACAAGAAGCGTAAGGGAAAAGTAGTGATGGCCGCTGAGAGCTCCAGAGATCCCAGCGCTGGCAAGAAAGCAAAGACCAAGGCACCCGGCAAGGAAGCTGCTATGTGCACTGATTGTCGGGCGGCTGCGCCAGCTGAGAAAACTGGCAAATCCGATGGGCCATACTACAAGATCCACAGAACCAAGGGCCACGACCTCCAAGAATGAAAACAAGTAGAATAGCTTGTTGAAAGACAGAAAGCTGAATACGAGAGGCGTGATAAGGAGAGAGGCCAAGATGGTGCTGGCGGGAAGGGTCATGGCGGACGTGGGGGGCGTCGTGGCAAGACCAACCAGCAGAAGGAGAAACCCGCCAGGGGCCGTGAGAAAAAGGAAGGTGAAGATGACAGTGAAGAGGAGGATGATGACGAGTCGAGTGAACAGGAATTTCATAAGGCTACCGAGGCAATGTGCATTAACGGGGGCGCATCTTTGCACTCCTCTCACCACCAACTTAAGCAGTGGGCACGTGAGGTCAATGTGGTAGAGCCGGCAGCAAACGCTCGGGAACCACTCAATGGTCCCGCATGCCCATCATCTTTGACATTGAGGACCATCCTGATCGCACCACTATGGTCGGATACTTGCCATTGTTGGTTTCACCAACAATCCGCAACCTCAAGGTCACAAAGATGCTGGTTGATGGTGGGGCAGGTTTGAATTTGATTTCCCCTGACGTGATTAAGAAACTCCAAATTCCTGATGAGGACCTCAAGAAGACTGGCACATTCCAAGGGATCAACCAAGGAAGAAGCTAACCTAAAGGGAAGATTACGTTGCCGGTGACGTTTGGCGGGGAACTGAACTATAGGACTGAGAAAGTTGTGTTTGATGTTGTCAAGCTTCCCCTGCCGTTTAATAGAATCCTTGGGCGTCCAGCTTTGGCCAAGTTCATGGCAGCGTCCCATTATGCATATAACACCTTGAAGATTCCAGAGCCAATAGGAATCATTTCAATCCCGTCGGATAAGAAGGATGTGATTATGTGCGTCGATATGATGTACAGAGATGTGGTAGCAGCAGAGGCCATCAAGGCCTTAGCTCTCGCCAAGGAAGGAAGGAAGGATAAGAAAGCTAGCAAGGACATTGACAAGGACACCAGGAAGCACACCTCTTCGGAGTGTGATGCGCCCGGCAGTTGCTTGCCAGAATGTTCAACTGGTAAGAAATCCAAGGTTGCTCCCCTTGCCACAAAGAAGGTTCTGGCAAGGTAGGATGGCACTGATGGTACCTTCACTATTAGTGCCACCCTTGACGACAAATAGGAAAGCGCGCTTGTTGCCTTCCTACGGCGAATGTCGATGTGTTTGCGTGGCAACCATCTGACATCCCCGGTGTTCCCAGGGAGGTAATTGAGCACCACCTTGTTGTCTGCCCTCATGCCCGTCCCGTCAAGCAGAAGGTCAGAAAGCAAGCTTTGGAACAACAACAATTTATCGCCAAAGAGATCAAGAAACTTGAAGCGGCAAGGTTGGTAAGAGGAGTATTGCACCCAACATGGTTGGCAAATCCAGTAGTAGTGCGCATGGCTAATGGGAAGTGGAGACTTTGTATTGATGTCATTGACTTGAACAAAGCATGACCAAAGGATGCCTTCCCCTTGCCGCGCATCAATCAGATCGTTGATTCCACCTCCGGATGTGATTTGCTCTCCTTCCTGGATGCATACTCCGGCTACCACCAAATCTTCATGGTCAAAGAAGACAAAGAGAAAACCGCGTTTATAGCCCCATGTGGGACGTACTGCTTTGTATGTATGCCTTTCGGGCTAAAAAGTGCCGGTTCAACATTTGCAAGGGCTGTGTAGATTGGTTTTGAACCCCAGTTACACTGAAATGTAGAAGCCTATATGGATGACATAGTGGTTAAGACCAAGGACAAATCCACACTTGTTCGGGATCTGGAAGAAACCTTTGCGAATCTATGGAAGATCAACTTGAAGCTGAATCCAGAGAACTGCGTGTTCAGTGTTCCGTTTGGCAAACTCCTTGGATTTTTTGTGTCTCAATGCGGGATAGAAGCTAACCCCGACAAGATCAAGGCAATAGAACAGATCCAAGCCCCGAAAACCGCCAAGGATGTGAGGCGTCTGGCTGGTTGCGTCGCTGCCCTAAGCAGGTTTATTTCGAAATCTGCTGAGTGTACCTTGCCATTCTTCCAAATCTTGAAGAAGGCAGGCCCAATGAGATGGACCCCAGAAGTAGAGGTCGCGCTGCGGGATTTGAAAACCTATCTTTCATCTGCACCAACCTTGGTCGCGCCTAAACCACAAGAGCCGTTGCTGCTGTGTTTGGCGGCAACGAATCAAGTGGTTAGTGTTGCGTTGGTGGCGCAGAGGGAAGTGGATAGCGAAGAAGCCAAGGCGTTAGAATTGCACAGTGATAAGCCAAACCTATTCCCGGCAGGGCCTGGCGCTGACAGGGAAGGAGGGGCACAAGTAGATGCTGATAACCAGAAGGCATTAGCAAAGAAGAAAATGGTGCAGCGACCAGTTTACTTTGTCAGCTCCCTCCTGTAGGGGGGCTAGACCAAGGTACTCTGGGGTGCAAAAGTTGATCTTTGGCCTCCTCATTGGCCTTAAGGAAACTGCACATTACTTCCAAGCTCACGAGATCATAGTTGTCACTCGCCTTCCGTTGCAGCGTATTCTAAGGAACCCCGAGGCTACCGGCAGGATAGTGGAATGGGCATTGGAACTGTCAAGCTTTGCTTTGAAGTTTGAAAGCACGACAACTATCCAAACAGAGAACTTGCAGAATTTATTGCAGAATGGACGCCAACGCCTGATGAAGAGGTGCTGGAAACAGCCCTCCGCGGCAAGAAGACCCCCAAGGAGTGGTTAATGTACTTTGATGGTGCTTTTTCACTACAAGGCGCCGGGGCTGGAGTGCTGCTTATCGCACCCACCAGAGAGCACCTCAAGTATGTTATCCAGATGCACTTCCCTAGGGAAGATGCTACCAAGAACACAACAGAGTATGAGGGGCTTCTTGCCGGCCTCAGAATTACGATAGAATTGGGGATAAAGAAGCTAGTCATCCGTGGTGATTCTCAGCTCGTTGTGAAAGCAAGTGAATAAGGATTATCAGAGTCCGCTAATGGAGGCATATGTGGAAGAAGTGAGAAAGTTGGAAGAGCACTTTGACGGGCTGCAAATAGAGCATGTGCCCCGTGCGAAGAATAGCATTGCTAACCACCTGTCAAAGTGCGCTGCTCAGAAGCTCCCTGTGGAACCAGGAACTTTTGTGCTCCACCTGACTCAATCATCAGTCTCCCCATCAATGTTGGCCAGGAAAAGAAGAAGACTGAACACTGGCAGGCAATTCCCGGCAGAGCTCCCTAGAGCCGCTGGTGAGAAGGCTGCCGGAAGGAACCCTATGTTGGTTGGTGAGCTGCATCCTCCAGCAGAATCCCAAGTTCTTGCTGTTGAGGCTAGCGCTCCCACGGCAGAGGAAATGCCTTTAGTCCTTGTCATCGAGCCATGGGCTCCGGCATGGGCACAACACATAGTCCAATTTCTGCGGACAAGAGAACTTCCCGATGACCCAGAGGAGTCTGAAAAGGTAGCCCGCCAATCGAGTATGTATCAGTTTGTGGATGACACTCTAAACAGAAAGAGGCCAAATGGTGTGAGGCTAAAATGTATTAGTCAGGAAGATGGACTAGCGCTGTTGGCAGAGATACACGGAGGAATGTGTGGTTCACACCTAGAATCAAGAGCACTTGTCGGAAAAGCTTTCCAGCAAGGATTCTATTGGCCCATCGCCCTCCGGGATGCAACTGAGCTTGTCACTAAATGTGAAGCATGCCAGTTCCACTCCAAGAACATCCATCAACCTGCTCAAGCCCTTCAAACAATCCCTTTATCCTGGCCTTTTGCGGTCTGGGGACTCGACATCTTGGGCCCCTTTCCCCATGCTGTCGGGGGCTTTGAATTCCTGTACGTAGCAATCGACAAGTTTACAAAGTGGCCCGAAGTAGCGCCAGTGAGGAAGATGACTGCACAATCAGCTGTCAAGTTCTTTAAAGGATTGGTGTGTCGTTTTGGAGTACCCAACAGGGTGATCACCGACAATGGCACTCAACTCACGAGCCGTGCCTTCATGCAGTACATCCAGAGCCTTGGAAGCAAGGTCTCTTTTGCCTCTGTCACCCATCCAAGGAGCAATGGACAGGATGAAAAGGATGAACGCTGAAGTGCTGCATGGGCTCAAGACAAGAACCTTTGACAAATTGCAAAAATGCGGCAGGCGCTGGCTTGATGAGTTGCCGATGGTTATTTGGTCAATCAGAACGACACCAAATCGAGCTATTGGCCAGACACCCTTCTCCCTGATATATGGTGCAGAAGCAGTGCTCCCCATGGAACTCACATGCGGGTCACCTCAAGTACTTGCCTACGATGAAGTAGCGCAAGAGCAGCTGTGGCATGACGATGCCACACTCCTCGAGGAGGATTGTCTCCGGGCAGCTGTGCGTGCTGCACACTACCAGCAAGCCCTGCGCCGCTATCATAGCAGCAGGGTTCACGCCCGGAGCCTTGAGGAAGGCGACCTTGTCCTTAGGCACATTCAGTCTTCCAAGGGTGCAAACAAGTTGACGCCGAAGTGGGAAGGCCCTTACCGGGTAGTACGTGTCACCAGACCTGGCGCAGTCTGTCTGGAGACCGAGGATGGCATCCCAATGCAAAACTCATGGAATATTGAGCATCTTTGCAAGTTCTACCCGTAAGGCGCGGTTGCCGGGCCTTGCCCCGGTAGCTTGTTTTGTACAGGCATAGTGTCCTAGACTTGTAACCCTTTGTACAAAGCTAGGCGCAGGCCCTGTGCATAGCTGAATGAAAATAAAGTGTTTTCACAAAAAACTTGCATGCATCATTACTTGTTTGCTTAAGTTTGATCTTATTGTGATTACACTAGTTTTTAGATAAGATAACTGGCATGCTGTAAAGTGCATTGTGCTATCCTCCTTTTCTCTCTCTTGGTAAATGTAGAAGGGTTCCTCACGAGCAATTTCCCCGGGAAGAGGATAGAAGCAAACCAGCGCATGCATTCAGTCCCCGACGACTCTTTCTTATCTAGAACGATAAGAATCACAACGAAGAAAGATAAGTTTACTTCGCCTAGAACATCCCATCACTCCATGTAATACTTGTGTATGAGAAACTTGCATGCGAGGAAACCTTGCCGCATCTACCATTTGCGCTCCTGTCCTTGATTCGAGTTCACTCGACAAGGTTGGTTGTAGCTACGTTTGGAGAGATTGGTAAGGGACCAGCCTTTATTCGCGCTCCTAACCCATTTTTGAGCTCACTAAATGAGGTTTGGTAGCAGCTGTCTTAAAGGCCGGCAAGAGGCTTCGCCAGAAACTTTACTCACAAAAGTGTATTGAGGGCTCGCCCCTCAGTATGTCTAAGTACATGTACAAGTATCCGACGAGCTCTTTTTTCAAAATTGCATGGACAAACAAGTACAAATCATACGAGTATCAGCATGGATGAAGGATTACATAAATTTAATTCGAATTTGACAAGCGCCTACATTTTTTAATTAAAAAGATAAGTGCTCCGTAATGCCTTTCTTGTCCCTCTCCTCCTAGGGATTACATTGAGAAGAAAGGAGGGCAAAAGGAGCGCCTGGGCAGAAGCCCAGCCTGACCCCGTCAGGACCAGCGGGACGCAACCTGACAAGATCGGGAGGGCGATCCCCTGGCAAGTAAGAAGAGGTCGGAGACGGAGAGAGCGGCTAGGCGATGCCCTGGTCACCCTCGCCAGGACCAGAGGGACGCGGCCTGGTTGGGACACCGCCAGGGAAGACGAAGCCGGAGTCCACGAGCCTGCCGGGGTCCAGCTAGAGGTGGCGGCGACGTCCAGGCCAAGCACCCCCGGCAAATCGCTCTGCCGAGGTCCAGCTGCAGATGATAGTGTTGTCGGCGCCTAGCTGATGGTGATGGTGCGGCCGGTGTTCAGCCGGAGTTGGAATTGTCGTCTTCATGCTTGATGATTGGGGGCTCACTATCGTTGTCCTCTCCATCGGTGTCCTCCTCGTCGCTGTCGCTCGAGGAGGAGCTTTCGTCATTACTCGTGCTTTTCGCACAGCACCCAAGGCGAGCACCTGATCGCTCGAAGACGTTGATGAAGAGCATATCAGACTCCACCAACTTGAAGCGAAGGACATGCCCTTCCACCAGATAATGGGCACGGGCGAAGGTTTTCCAAAAACGCCAAGGAGCATGACGCAAGGTGAGGGGAACTCGACGTTCGCCCACACGGCGCCATTGCAGCAGCCACTCATGCGCAGCCGCAGCCTGAGCGGCTGGTCGACCTCCATCACCCTGGCAAAGGGGCGAGGGAGCCACAGGCTGCTGCGGGGAGGATCACGTAGCTTGACGATGAACTCCAAGGCCGTGTCCCCCGTGTGGCCTTCTGTCGGTGTTGGAGCAGTTGGAGGAGGAACGGCGGGTACGCTGCCCCGTCCGCCTCGACCGCGGGCACTACGTCGACCTCGACCGTGCCCCGCAGCTCCACCTTGTGCGCTGGATCTAGCCTCTGCAGCTGCAATGGAGGCAGAAGCAGGGTGCCGAGAAGAAGCTCTCGTCGCTACCGTCGGAACACGAGCTCGGCCCCTTCCCTTTGTCATGGTGGAAGAAAAACCAAAGAAGGAGTGGATGAGCTTCGCCACCCTCCCACGCTTCCTTTTATAGCGAAGTAAAGGGGGGTTGGCTCTCCATTACTCTGGGGCAACCGCCCCGCTCCTCCAATCCATCCCTCTGCATCCCTGATGGCGTCCTGGTTCATCGGCCGCCCCACTACGCCAATCCGAGGCACTGCGTATTCAGCCAAGGCAGACATTCCTGCGCCCTGCATGTCCACCACCAACCCCACGCAATGCATGCAGTGTGCGTGGCGGAAATGACACGCGTAGTGGGTGAGCTGAAGGTAAAAGTGGCAGTTACCCCAATTCATGTGCAGACGCCCTAATGGGTTCTCATGGGCACGAACGCCCCTGGTTTGCGACGTGAATGACGCATGTCGTCTGAGTGTTGAAGATACGATGGAGGGCCTGGGGGCTAACCCAGCTATAGTTTAATGAAGAAGCAAAAAAGATCTCAAAAACACTGCACCGGCCCCGACAAGGTCAACACGTACGCCTGTGCATTTGTCGGGCCTGCCCCAACGAGGCCTGGCGGCTCATATGGACTAGGCCCGGGGGCTCCTGTCGGTGCGATGAACATGTGTGTTTGACGCCCTGACTTATGCACCGGCGTACGGTAGGACATACATCAAATATCAAGGCTTGACACAAGATAAGCCAGAGAAACCGCTCTTCGTGAGATCAAAGAACGCATTAAGAAGACCAAACCAACCAGAGAAGCCCTCAGGAAGATCTCCCCTGCCGGGCGGGCGAGTCCGGCAGGGTCGATACTGTGCCTGGGGACGAGGCCAAGCCGCCCTGGTAGGGTCTCCGGGGCCGCCAAGACCAAAGCAAGACTCCAAGACAAGAGCCCGGCAGGCTCCGTGCCGGCAGGCATCCGCCAGGACGCCATCGCTCCACCTCATCAAACACCAGACACTAATTAGTGCGGTGTCAAGCTCTTAGGTGGCTAGGTGGATCCTGTCGAGCACGTGGCAACCTGCGGGAGAAGAGATTACCTTTAATGGCACCCGTCTCCCAAAGGCGTGTCATGCGTATAAGAGGTGGTTAGGCAAGTGGTGGAGAAACCTTGCCGGGGCTACCTCTCCATATGACACCTAGCAGTACATTTAATGCACTTTGTCTTAACTGCCAGAGTTCGTAATGACTGTTTTGCCACTGTGGTCACCCCTTAAGCTATAAAAGGAGGTCCAAGGCAACCTAGCAAAGGGTTCGAATTTTTGATCCCTCAACACTTGTACGCGCGTAGCTGCTCTCCTCGAGGCACCCTTGCCGGGCTTGAGCACTTCGTGTCTTCGTGTTCCTCCAAATCTATCCACCAAAGCAGGAGTAGGGTTTTACGCTGCTAAGAGGCCCGAACCTAGGTAAACAAGAGTTGTCATTGCCGCGCTGCTCTACTGCCTCTGCTCTTTGTGCAATGTGATCATCCCCCGCCGAACCACAAAGGGGCAACCCTGCCCCATAGGTGATTGTGCTCCTCCACGACACCTAATTTGTTAATAAAAACTAAAAATTGGTAGTTGCCTATTCACCCCCCCCTCTAGTCAACCATATCGATCCTTTCAAAGTGGCAATGCCGGACTAACCGTAGAAGCGCCGAAGCCGAGCTGCGTTCTATGGGTTTGGTTCGAGGCGATTGTCTACTGGGTTGCGGAGACGATATGCTCCTCCTGCTAGCACTTCATCGATTATGAAGGGACCCTCCCATTTGGGCAAGAGCTTGTTCTTCTGCTTCTCAGGGAGGCGTAGAACGAGTTCACCTACGTTGTATACCTTCACCTGAACTTCCCTTCTCTGGTAGCGTCGAGCCTGTTGTTGAAAAAAGATAAAGCGGGCCCGAGCTATGTCACGCTCTCCTTCCAAGGCGTCCAGGTTGTCCTGCCGATCTAACTCGGCTTCCTTTTCTTCGTATATGCGCACTCTAGGCGCGTCGTGAATGAGATCGCAGGGGAGGACTGCTTCTGCATCGTACACCATGAAGAAAGGCATGTATCCCGTTGACCGGATAGGCATGGTGCATGGTCCCCATAATACGGAGTCAAGCTCCCCTACCCAATGGCAATCGGATTCCTTCAGGGAACGGACCAGACGAGGCTTTATGCCACTCATGATTAGTCCGTTGGGCCGTTTGACCTGTCTATTGGTCTGTGGGTGGTATACCGAAGCATAATCGAGCTCGATGCCCATTTTAGCGCACCCGTCTTTTACCTCCTGGGCTGTAAAATTGGATCCATTGTCCATTATTGTGCTGTGGGGGACACCGTAACGGTGGACCACGCCGGATATGAAGTCGATGACCAGTCCGGACATAGCTGAAGTTACTGGTTTTGCCTAAATAGATTTAGTGAATTTGTCGACCATGACCAGTAGGTATTTCTTCTTCTTGGTCCCCCCCCTTTAAGTTGTCCGACCATGTCCAGCCCCCAGACCGCAAAGGGCTAGGTGATTGGTATTGTTCGGAGAGCTGTGGGGGGGCATGTGGCTTTGATTTGCAAAGAGCTGGCATCCGACACAATGTTGGACTAGCGTGTGTGTGTCTGCGCAGGCGGTGGGCCAAAAAACCCAGCTCGGAAGGCCTTGCTAACCAGGGCCCGAGCTGTCGCGTGGTGACTGCCCAAGCCAGCATGTATCTCAGCCAAAAGTTGTTGCCCCTCCTCTTCGGATATGCATCGTTGGAGCACTCCGGTAGTGCTTTTCTTGTACATTTCTCCCTCATGGATCTTGTAAGCCTTGGAACACTGAATTATGTATCATGCCTCGTTCTGGTCGTTGGGGAGCTCTTGACGGAGGAGATAAGCGATGAAGAGCTTGGTTCATGGCGCGATGACTGCCATGACTTCATGAGCTGAAGATGTTTCTTTGAGTGCCGATCCTCCGATGATTTCCTCGTCTGGTTTGATGATGGGAGGGATAATATGTTCCGGACCATTGGCTCCAGCGTCCTTGCCCTCGTCCTGCCACACCACGGATGGCTTGAAGAGCCGTTCCATGAAGGTGTTCTTTGGGACCGGGTCACGCTTGGCGCCCATGCGAGCGAGGACGTCCGCAGCTTGATTGTTGTCTCTAGAGATGCGGTGAAATTCTAGCCCTTCGAACCGGGCGGATATTTTAAGAACGGCATTACGATATGCCGCCATATTTGGGACTTTAGCGTTGAAGTCTCCATTGACTTGGGAGATGGCGAGGTTAGAGTGCATGCACTGCTGAAGGAACTGTGTCTCCCCGCACCTCGAGCCATTGGATACCCATTGACGTTGCCATCCTAAGTCCATGCAATAGAGCATCATATTCAGCAGCGTTGTTGGAATTGTTGTACATAATTTGTAGTACATACCGGATGTTGTCGTCAGTGGGGGATGTAAGGATCACCCCAGCCCCCAGTCCGACCAGCATCTTGGAGCCATCAAAGTACATTGTCCAATGTGAGTATGTGTTGGATTCCCTGGGGAGCTCGGCTTCCGTCCATTCGGCGAGAATTCGGCCGACACCTGAGATTTAATACCTTGGCGTGGTTTGTACATGATCTCGAAGGGAAGGAGCTCTATGGCCCATTTGGCAATGCGGGCAGTGGCGTCCCTGTTGTTGATGATGTCATTCAGTGGTACCTCGGATGCCACCGTGATCGAACACTCTTGAAAGTAGTGTTGGAGCTTTTCGGGATGCCATAAAAACTATATAGGCTATCTTCTGATAATTAGGATATCGAGATTTGCACTGTGTGAGTACTTCTAATACGTCATAGACTGGCTTCTGTACCCAGAACTTATGGCCCTCCGCTTCTCGCTCTACCACGAGAACTGCGCTCACCACTTGATTCATGGCCGAGATGTATAACAACATGGGTTCGCCGATGCCAGGTGCAGCTAGTATTGGATTGGCAGCCAAGAGCGTTTTTATTTCTTCCAGTGCGGCAGTTGCTTCATCGGTCCACTCAAAGTTTTTGGTCCGTTTAAACAATCTGTAGAGCGGCAGTGCCTTTTCACCAAGGCGGGAGATAAAGCGGCTCAAGGCCGCCACACAGCCCACCAGCTTTTGGACATGTTTCAGCTCCGTAGGGATTGCTAGCTGGGGTAGGGCTCGGATTTTAGCCGGATTGGCCTCTATTCCTCTATGGGAAACAATAAATCCGAGTAGTTTGCCGACGGGAACTCCGAAGATGCATTTGTCTGGATTGAGCCGTATATCGTAAGCTCGCAGGTTGTCAAAAGTTTGGCGGAGGTCATCCACCAACTGCCTTATGTGTTTAGTCTTTATGACCACGTCATCGACGTATGCCTCGACTGTTTTGCTGATTTGATTTTCGAGGCATGTTTGAATCATGCGCTGGTATGTGGCGCCTGCATTTTTCAACCCGAAGGGCATTGTGTTAAAGCAGAATGGCCCGTAGGGGGTGATGAAGGTGGTCGCAGCTTGGTCGGACTCCTTCACTTTGATTTGATGGTATCCGTAGTAGGCGTCGAGGAAGCACAGTGAGTCGTGTCCAGCGGTGGCATCGATGGTCTGGTCTATGCGGTGTAGAGGGAAGGGATCCTTAGGGCATGCTTTATTTAGGTCTTTGAAATCGACACACAGCCACCTGGATTTATCCTTTTTGAGCACCATGACCAGGTTTGCCAACCACTCGGGTGTTTAATTTCTCGGATGAATCCGGCTTCGAGTAATTTTGCTAATTCTTCACCCATAGCTTGATGCTTGGGTTCGGAAAATCGGCGCAGCATCTGTTTGACTGGCTTGGAGCCCTTGATGACATTCAGGCTATGCTCCGCTAGTCTCCGTGGGATTCCTGGCATATCTGACGGGTGCCAGGCGAATATGTCCCAGTTTTCGCGCAAGAATGTGCACAACGCCTCCTCTGCTGCGGGGTCTTGCTGAGCTCCAATGGACGCTGTTTTATTGGGGTCCGTTGGATGCACTTGGAATTTGATGATTTCGTCTGCTGGTTTGAAGGATGTGGATTTGGGCCTTTTACTGAGGACTACCTCATCCCTATCCACTGTTGAGCGCAATGTGGTTAATTCCTCGGCTGCTAGAGCCTCGGATGGTGCCTCGAGGGCGAGTGATGCTGTTTTGTTTTTGGCTCGAAGAGCTCTGTCTGGATCACTTGCAATTGTGATCACGCCATTGGGCCCTAGCATTTTGAGCTTCATATACCCATAATGTGGTATAGCCTGAAACATTGCGAATGCGTCGCGTCCCAATAGGGCGTGATATCCGCTATGGAAGGGCACAGTGTGAAAGAGTAGTTCTTCGGACCTGTAGTTCTCGGGAGTGCCGAATACTACGTTGAGAGTGACTTATCCGGAGCAGCGCGCCTCTCTGCCAGGGATAATTCCTCGAAAGGTAGTGTAGCTCTGTTTGACGCGAGATCTGTCAGACTGCATTTTGTCAAGGGCATCCTTGTAAATGAGGTTTAACCCACTGCCTCTGTCCATTAGCACCTTGGTTAATCTGAAACCGTACACTATGGGATCAAGGACTAGTGCGGCGGGTGCTTGGATGAGGCGGGCCCTTGGCTCATCTTCCTCGTCGAAGGTGATTGGTGTATCCGTCCATGAATTTGCGGCTGTCACCTGGTGGATTTGGTCGAGCTCTCAAAGGGCTCTTTTCCGCTGATTATTTGAGGAAAATGTCTCATAGATTGTCAGGACCTCAATGTCATTGTACGGGGGTGTTGCTGACCGCCTACTGGAGTGTGAGACTCCGAGGATAGCTTCCCCACTCTTGGCCACCTGCCTGACCACCCAACAAGCTCGAAGGCTGTGGGTTGGGTTTGTGTTTAGCAAGACCGAGTTTATGGGGCATGGTTTGTCTAGTAGCTCGTCGAGGACTGTTCTGTGTCTGGTGAGGGATCTATTCTTCTTCTCAGTGGGCTCGTATTTGGCCAACCGCCGTGGGTATACGCGTTTTACCCGAGCTTTTCTGGGCTGCTCGGCATGGGTTGACTCCACGTCCATCTATTGTGCCTTCCAGGCGCTTTCCATGGCGCAATATTTTCATACCAAATCCGATAATTCGGTGAAATTTTTAATGTGGTGGCGGGCGATGGCATTCAAGATTCCTTCGTCTCGGCAGTTATACCAAAAGGTCGCTATGATTTCTTGGTCGCAGCAATCCATCATCCTATCTTTGACCAGGAGGAACCTGGCCCAGAAGTGGTGGACCGTTTCTTCAGGCTACTGCTTTATGTACATTAAATCACATACGTTGGGATTTCCCAAGTTGGGGAGTACTCGACGTGGGGGTGGGTGGGAAAAACTTTGCGTCCCAATGGGTTGCGTATCCGGAGCTTCGGCGGCGGTATCGAGCGCCATCGCGGTATCCGGCTCGCCAAGTTCAGAATCCGAACTGTCTACTACGTACTATCATGCAGACTCAAGGTCACGCTTCAGGTCGAGGCTTGGTTCCAGGCTCTCTTCGAGGCAAATATTGGACTCCGGGCTAGAAGCCTGGGAGAGATGATCGCAAACCCGGACATAGTTTGTTTTTAACTTTGGTGACTGCGAGCTTTCGGTCAAGTCCTCGATGGTGGCGATGAGGTGTGTGATGGCGGGACGTAAATCTCCTTGTTATCAAGTTTGAGCCCGATTTGGTCGTAGACCAAGGATTGGTCGTCGGAGATTCCCATGGCTCGAATCCAGTCTAGTAGATAATTTAATGATGAAAGGTCTGCTGGGTCCATACTCTTCGAATATTCGGGACTGACCCGCAGTATAGCCGCTCCAGGGATGTTCGAGGTTGCACCCTGGCGGTATTCGGCCAGAGCTAGTTCGGTCGAACCGATGGGCCGAGCTTTAGGGCCGGGCTCCGTGTGACATCAGTCCCTATCCAGTTTACCACTCCCAAAGTCAAAGCATCGGGATCAGTAAGTTTTTTAAGGGGAGCTGAAGATTTTGTTAGATTAAGATCTCCCTGGGAATCGGTGGTGAACTCTAGGTCCCCGAACCTGATCTCTTGTCCCGGGGCAAAACATCCAACCTGGCCGAGATGGCCGGTTGGATCGACGCGCAGTACGACACTGCCAAACGTGAAAGTCTGGCCGGGGATGAAGATGTCCCTGGCGTGGATGGCGTCATTGATGACTAGACGAGCCATTGATCCTTTCGGCGATCCAACAGCGGAACTCTCAATGAAAGCACCAATGTCGGTGTCAAAATCGGCGGATCTCGGGTAGGGGGTCCCGAGCTGTGGATCTTGGTTCAATGGGGAACAAGGGACGAAGGACACAATGTTTACCCAGGCTCGGGCCCTCTCGAAGAGGTAAAACCCTACGTCCTGCTTGATTATATTGAAGTGCATAGGATGATTACAGAGTCGACTACCACGAGATCAGATGAACTAAACCCTAGGCGAGTAGGATGATGGTTGTTGTTCTAGCCTCTACGGACTAAACCCTCTGGTTTGTAAAGACACTAGGGGTACTAGGGTTACATATGGTCGGTTACAAGGAAGGAATAATCACGCTGATGCTTCTTATCTTGACTTGGAGGACACACCAAGGCATCAAGATCTCCTGTCTGGATACGGAGTCGCCTCATAGTTTTATCTTCCAGCAGTTGTAGTGCGCCCCACTTGTCCGGCCCATGATAGATAGGCCGGCAGCCCGAGGACCCCCTAGTCCGGGACTCCCTCACTCATCACGAACATCCGTGTGCCGTTCTTGACGCGGTGTGCATTGCGGGGATTGCACTATTGGTGTCCCAGTTTGCACTGGTCCTCCGATGCGTTCTCTGGCTGCCCTTGTTGGCTCTGCCTGCGGTCGTCGTGAAGGCTCTCCTTGACGGGCGCTGTCGCTGCTGGTGAAGGCGCTCAAGCTATGGATTGTGGCATGCCACTCATCCATCTATGGAGCCGCCAAAGGGAACTTGAGCAGCAGGTGGGCTTGCGCCATGGCTTCTGCTGCGGTACGCGGCATGTACGGCGCCGAGCCGTGAGACGGCTCGCGACTCCTGGTTGGGCCAGGAGGAACTCTATCTCGTATCTACGACGGCACTGGATGACCGCCAGGGGTGTGTGATGGGTCTCGACTCCTGGTAGAACCAAGAGGAGCTCCATTCCGGTCCCATGGCAGAGCTTGCAGATCGCAGGAAGCATGACATGTGGGTTGGCCATGGCCGTCCTTGGAGTGCACCTCTGACGTGCATTGGCAGTGGTGGCCTGGGTCTTGAGAATGACAATGCGATGGATCGTGCTCGGCACCGGGATGAGGAGGATCTCCCTTCTCCCGTGGCGGCTTTCGCCGCTCCGCCCTTTGACGTCCCCTTGCCATTAAGGCTCGCCGCGCTTGTCTCACCGCCAGCCCGGTGACTTGGGTCACCAGAACAACGAGGAAGCACACCTCCCCCATTGCTAATGCGGGAGTATGAAGTTTGGGCGCGTCCAGTCCCGTGTCCAGTACACGCGTGGGACAGTACTTTGTAGGTGGAAGGAGCAGCAGCGCCCTGATACGTCTCCAACGTATCTATAATTTTTTATTGTTCCATGCTGTTATATTATCATTCTTGGATGTTTTACAATCATTTTATTGCAACTTTACATCATTTTTTGGGACTAACCTATTGACATAGTGCCCAGTGCCAGTTGCTGTTTTTTGCTTGTTTTTTACTTCGCAGAATATCCCTACCAAACGGAGTCCAAATGCAGCGAAACTTTTTGGAAATTTTTTTGGACCAGAAGACAAGTTGGGAGCCAAGGAAGGACCAGAGGGAAGGCCCATGGGGCCCACAAGATACCAGGGCGTGCCCAGGAGCCCAGGCGCGCCCTGGTGGGTTATGGGGCCCATGGGGGTCTCCTACACCTCCTCTTCACTCTATAAATTCCCAAATATTCCAAAAACCCTAGGAGAGCAGACGAAACACAATTCCAGCTGCCGCAAGTTCCAGAACCACGAGATCCAATCTAACACCATCACGGAGGGGTTCATCATCCTCATTGGTGCCTCTCCGATGATGCGTGAGTAGTCCACCATAGACCTACGGGTCCGTAGGCAGTAGCCAGATGGCTTGTTCTCTCTTTTTGATTCTCAATACAATGGTCTCTTGGAGATCTATTTGATGTAAACCTTTTTTGCGGTGTGTTTGTTGGGATCCGATGAACTTTGATTTTATGATCAGATCTATATCCATGAATATTATTTGAGTTTCTTTGATCTCTTATATGCATGATTATTTATAGCCTCATATTTCTTCTTTGAATCTTTGGTTTAGTTAGGCCAACTAGATCGATTTTTCTTGCCATGGGAAGAGGTGCTTTGTGATGGGTTCGATCTTACGGTGTCCTCACCCAGTGACAGAAGGGGTAGCGAGGAACGTATGCATCGTTGCTATTCAGGATAACAAGATGGGGTCTATTCCTACATGAATAGATCTTGTCTACATCATGTCATCGTTCTTATTGCATTACTCCATTTCTCCATGAACTTAATACACTAGATGCATGCTGGATAGCGGTCGATCGAGTAATAGTAGTAGATGCAGAATCATTTCGGTCTACTAATCTTGGACGTGATGCCTATATATTGATCATTGCCTTGGATATCGTCATAATTATTTGATCTTCTATCAATTTCCCAACAGTAATTTGTTTACCCACCGTATGCTATTTTCTCGAGAGAAGCCACTAGTGAAATCTACGGCCCCCGTGTCTATCTTTCATCATATTGCTTTCAGATCTATTTTTCATCGCATTTGTTTTTAGATCTATTATTCCAAAAAATCCAAAAATACTTTGCTGCACTTTTTATTTGCATCTTTTATTTCGCATTTTATTCAGATCTATTTATCCAATTACAGACAAACCAATCTATCTTTTTACCGAGGAGGGATTGACAACCCCTCTTACGCGTCGGGTTG
This sequence comes from Thinopyrum elongatum, assembly GCA_011799875.1. Lineage (NCBI taxonomy): Eukaryota > Viridiplantae > Streptophyta > Magnoliopsida > Poales > Poaceae > Thinopyrum > Thinopyrum elongatum. The sequence goes on from CM022299.1 coordinate 299,720,422, forward strand.
CAAGTATTTGTTCTTTGTGTGCAGGTACCGTTTACATAGTGTTGCTTGGTCCTCCTACTGGATTGATACCTTGGTTTCATAACTGAGGGAAATACCTATCGTAGCTGTATTGCATCATCCCTTCCTCTTTGGGGAAATACCGACGCAGTTTCAAGCCGCATCAAAAGGAATTTCTGGCGCCATTGCCAGGGAGGATCAAGTCAAGATAGTCTCCCGTCAACTTACCAATTTCTGGCGCCATTGCCGGGGAGACATCATCAACATCTATCAGGTTCCTAATCACAAATCTCATCTCCTTCCAATTTACATTATTTACCAGTTACCTCTCATTTTCATCTCCCCCATTTCACAAAAAATTGCTGTTTTATTTGCCTTCTTTTTCGTTCTCCTTTTTCTCATCAGATCTATTTTTTTGCTTGCAATTTTGTTTGCGTAGTCACGATGTCTCAAAGAAAGTACTATGATATTCCTTACCCCAATATTTTGCTTGAGATTGAAAAAAGTACCAAGGAATATATGACTACACAATTTGAGCATAATAAGTATTTTACCGAGGAACTTAAAGAACACTCTACTGTGCTAGATGCTATAACAAAACAACTTGATGATATTAGTAGAGAAGTTTCTAATCTCTAATCCAAGTAAGCTCATGCTGAAAATTTGCTAGGCAAAATATCCGATGCACAAGCTACACTAGTAAATCAAATGGCCGCTAAGCCAATTTCTATAGAGGATAAAAATGGTGAAGTTCTTAAAGTAATTGGTGTTTCTTCTATTGATTCCTTGTTTAGTAAAATTAAAATTGATGATAAAGGGACTGAAGAAGAGTCAACTTTAGCTAGAGGGCGTCCCGATAATTAGGAGGGTGAAAATCTTGATGAAAAAATTGATAAAAGTGGGTTTGGAGAGGTCAAAACTTTAACTAGTGATGAGCCCACTCTTTTGGATTACAAAGACATTAATTATGATAATTGCTCTTTGACTGAATGTATTTCTTTGTTGCAATCCATGATAAATTTACCCCATGCTTATGAACAAAATAAAGCTTTTACTAAACATATTGTAGATGCCATGATGAAAGCTTTAGAAGAAAAATTGGAGTTAGAGATTTCAATTCCTAGAAAATTACATGATGAATGGGAACCTACCATTAAAGTCAAGATTAAAAATTATGAGTGCTTTGCTTTATGTGAATTGGGTGCTAGTGTTTCCACAATTCCGAAATCTTTATATGATGTGTTTGGTCTTACCGATATTGAAGAATTTTCTCTTAATTTGCACTTGGTGGATCTACTATTAAAAAGCCTTTGGGAAGAATTAATGATGTTCTTATTCTTGAAAATAGGAACTATGTGCCCATAGATTTTATTGTTCTTGATATTGATTGCAATCCGTCTTGTCCAATTATACTTGGTAGACCGTTTTTACGTACTATAGGTGTCGTGATTGATATGAAAGAAGGCAATATTAATTTTCAATTTTCACTAAGAAAGGGCATGGAGCATTTCCATAGAACAAGAATTAAGCCACCATATGAATCAATCATGAGGGCATCCTATGGAGCAAAAACTAAAGATGACAATACTTGAATCTATGCATTATGCCTAGCTAGGGGCATAAAACGATAGCGCTTGTTGGGAGGCAACCCAATGAATAAAATTTATTTTTACCTTTTTCTTTCTGTTCTTGAGTGTTTGAACAATTATGCTACTGTTATGATTGTGTTTTTATGTTTTAATTAGTGTTTGTGCCAAGTAAAGCCTTTGGGATAGCATTGGGTGATAGTTGATTTGATCCTCTTGAAAAACAGAAGCTTTTGCGTCCAGTAAGAGAATTTTTTAAATTCACAGAAGCGACGAAAAATTCTGATTTTTTTACAAAATATTTATATAAAAATTACCTCTGTTTTACTAATTGTTCAGAATTTTTGGAGTTACATAAGTATGACAACAATTCACATCGTTACAGACTGTTTTATTTTTTAACAGATTCTGTTTTCTTTGCATTGTGTGCTTATTTTGATGAATCTATGGATTGTATCGGGGGGTATAAGCCATGGTAAAGTTAGAATACAGTAGATATAATGCAATAACAAAATTTGAATGGGTTTGCAACAGTACTTAAAGTAAAGATTGGTTTTCTTATACTAACGGATCTCATGAAGGTTTTGTTAAGATTTGTGTGATTGAAGTTTTCAAGTTTTGAGTGAGATCACGATGGATGAAGGAATAAGGAGTGTCAAGAGCCTAAGCTTGGGGATGCCCCATGGCACCCCAAGTTAATATTCAAGGAGAACCAAGCAACTAAGCTTGGGGATGCCCCGGAAGGCATCCCCTCTTTCTTCTAACGACCATCAGTATTTTACTTGGAGCTATATTTTTATTCGTCACATATCATGAGTTTTGCTTGGAGCGTCTTGTATTATATGAGTCTTTGCTTGTTTAGTTTTTTAGTTTTTCACAAGTGTCCTTGCTGGCCACACCTATTTGAGAGGGCCAAAATTATGCTATGATTTGTTAGAATTGCTCTATATGCTTCACTTAAATTTTTTGAGCCATGGAATTGCTCTAGTGCTTCACTTATATCTTTTTGAGCACGGTGTGCATTGAAATTTTTGAAGAAATACTCTCATGCTTCACTTAGATTAATTTGAGAGTTAGTAAATTTTTGAAGAAATTCTCTCATGCTTCACTTATATTATTTTGAGAGATGAAAATTTTTATGCTCATGTTCTTCACTTAAATTTATTTGAGCTTGTCAAAAGCAATTGCAATTTATGAAATTAGTCCCAAAGTGATAGATATTCAAGAGGGATAAAATAAAAACTTTCATGAAGATCATTGGACAAAATAAACTTGATTCCTTGTAATAGCTTTGAGACATGATGATAGTAATATGGGTGTCATGATGATTAGTAATTATGCTTTAGTAAGAATATTGGTGTTAAGGTTTGTGATTCCCTATGCATGCACGAAAGTAAGTAGTTATGCAATGAAATTACGTCCTACTTGTGGTGAATTATATGGTGTTATTTATGCTTAACGCTTATTTACGAGAATTTTTGGTTCTTGGTTGGTTACTTCTCAATCTTTTTTGCTAGCCTCCACTTGTATTAAGTAGAAATACTACTTGTGCAGCCAAAATCCTTAAACCCAGTTTTGCCGTATGAGTCCACCATACCTACCTATATGCGGTATTTCCGTGCTATTCTAAGTAAATTTGTATGTGCCAACTCTAATTTCAAAATGAAATTTCCTTTTTGTGTGCCCGTACCGCTCATGAAGCGGCAGGGGGTGGCCAATATTTTCCATGCTAGATGTGTTATTCTAAAGGTGAGTGTTTATTCACTTGTCATTGCACGAGAGTATGGCGGTAATAGGGATGCCCAGTCCCGAAATGAAAAAGAAATTTACTTTATGTTGTCAAATAATAAATTCCTTGGAAAGTGTTGGTATGGACGGTACCCGTGGATACGGCTAGCCGTGGAGTGTGAAAGTATGGTCGAAAAAGGAATAAACTTTATTTTATGTTTGGGAACCACCTATGATGTATCTAGCATGGAAAGTGTTGGGAATTACTCTGTCATTTTCATTGACGGGAAAAGCATGCCTCTCAAAATATTTTATCTGTCGATTTAAGCTTTGGGCTCTGGCACCTCTACAAATCCCTACTTCCCTCTACGAAGGGCCTATCTATTTACTTACGCAATTTTTTATTTTTATTTTGAGTCTCCATCTTCTCTTATAAAGCACCAACTAGGGAGCACTATGATCATACTTGTGCATTGGATGTAGCTAATATTTGAGTGGGTTTCATGAATGGATCAATGATTGAGCATGATGGGCTAGGGATAACTTTCTTTAGTGTTGATATTTTGAAAGACATGGTTGCTTATTGATATGCTTGAGTATTGAAGTTATCATGTCAAATATAGACTATTGCTTTGAACCATCTAATAGTCCAAATGTCCATGCTACAAAAGAAAAGAATATGTGATGAACATGTTAGGCAGCATTCCACATCAAAAATTTTGTTTTTCTCATTTACCTACTCGAGGACGAGCAGGAATTAAGCTTGGGGATGTTGATACGTCTCCAACGTATCTATAATTTTTTATTGTTCCATGTTGTTACATTATCATTCTTGGAAGTTTCACAATCATTTTATTGCAACTTTATATCATTTTTTGGGACTAACCTATTGACATAGTGCCAAGTGCCAGTTGCTGTTTTTTGCTTGTTCTTGACTTTGCAGAATATCCCTACCAAACGGAGTCCAAACACAGCGAAACTTTTTGGAGATTTTTTTTGGACCAGAAGACAAGTTGGGAGCCAAGGAAGGACCAAAGGGGAGGCCCATGGGGCCCACAAGACACCAGGGCGCGCCCAGGAGCCTAAGCGCACCTTGGTGGGTTATGGGGCCCACGGGGGTCTCCTGCACCGCCTCTTCGCTCTATAAATTCCCAAATATTCCAGAAACCCTAGGAGAGCAGATGAAACACAATTCCAGCCACCGCAAGTTCCAGAACCACGATATCCAATCTAACACCATCACAGAGGGGTTCATCGTCCTCATTGGTGCCTCTTCGATGATCCGTGAGTAGTCATCATAGACCTACGGGTCCGTGGGCAGTAGGTAGTGTTGGGGAACATTGCATGGAAAACAAACAAAAATTCTACGCATACGCAAGATCTATCCATGGAGATGCATAGCAATGAGAGGGGGGAGCATCTAAATACCCTTGTAGATCGCTAAGCGAAAGCGTTTATCACTCGGTTAATGTAGTCATACTCTTCGCGATCCGATCACGATCCAACCGATCTAGTGCCGAACGGACGGCACCTCTGAGTTTAGCACACGTGCGGCTCGATGACATCTCCTCCTTCTTGATCAAGCAAGCAGGAGAGGAGAAGTAGATGGGATCACAACCAACACGATGGCGTGGTGGTTATGGTGGTGGTGGAGCACCGACAGCGCTTCGCTAAGCGTCGTCGGGACGAGGCGGTGGAACTATGGAGTAACGGGAGAGAGAGGGGCGCCAGGGACTTGGTGTGTTCTCTTGGGGTGCCCCCTCCCCTCTATATATAGGTGGAGGGGCGTGGGAAACAGCCCCTCCAAGCCCTAGGGCGCAGCTAAGGGGGAGAGGACTTGGACTCCAAGTCCAATCCTATTCCTACAAGGACTCCTTCCTTTTTTGCCTTCCCTAGCCACATGGGCTTTTGAGGACTTGGTGCGCCTAAACCAATAAGGCCAGGGCACCTCCCCGCAGCCCATGCTAGCCCTTGGGTCGTGGTTGACCCACTTGTGGACTTTCGGACCCCTCTGGAACCTTCTGGAAGCTTCCCCGTACAATACCGAAAAAACTGCACCTTTTTCCGGAACCCAAAATATGACTTCCCATATATAAATATTTACCTCTCGACCATTCTGAGTCTCCTCGTGACGTCCGAGATCTCATCCGAGACTCCGAACAACATTTGGTAGCCACTCATCAAATATCCCAATACTACTCTAGCGTCAACGAATGTTAAGCGTGCGACCCTGCAGGTTCGGGAATTACGTAGTCATGACCGAGACACCTATCTGGTCAATAACCAATAGCGGGACCTGGATGCCCATATTGATTCCTACATACTCCACGAAGATCTTTTATCGGTTGAACCTTTATGACAACATAGGTAATTCCATTTGTCTATCGATATGTTACTTGCCGGAGATTCGATCGTCGGTATCTCTATACCTAGTTCAATCTCATTACTGGCAAGTCTCTTTACTCATTTTGTAATACATCATCTTGCAACTAACTCCTTAGTCACTTTGCTTGAAAGCTTCTTGTGATGTGTATTACCGAGAGGGCCCAGAGATACCTCTTCGATACATGGAGTGACAAATCCCAATCTCGATTCACGCCAACTCAACAGACACCTTTGAAGATACCTGTAGAGCATCTTTATGATCACCCAGTTATGTTGTGACATTTGATAGCACGCAAGGTATTCCTCCAGTATCTAGGAGTTGCATGATCTCATGGTCGAAGGAACATGTATTTGACATTAAGAAAGCAGTAGCAATAAACTGAACGATCATATGCTAAGCTAACGGATGGGTCTTGTCCATCACATCATTCTCCTAATGATGTGATCCTGTTATCAAATGACAACTCATGTTTATGGTTAGGAAACTTTAACCATCTTTGATCAATGAGCTAGTATAGTATAGGCTCACTAGGGACGCGGTATTTGTTTATGTATCCACACATGTATTTAAGTTTCCGGTCAATACAATTCTAGCATGAATAATAAACCTTTATCATGATTAAGGAAATATAATAATAACCATTTTATTATTGCCTCTAGGGCATATTTCCATCAGTCTCCCAGTTGCACTAGAGTCAAAATCTAGTTCACATCGTCATGTGATTAACACCCATAGTTCACATCACCATGTGACTAACACCCAAAGAGTTTACTATAGTCAATAATTTAGTTCACATCGCAATGTGATTAACACCCAAAGAGTTTACTAGAGTCAATAATCTAGTTCACATCGCCATGTGATTAACACCCAAAGATTTTACTAGAGTGTAATCATGTTTTGCGTGTGAGAGAGGTTTTAGTCAACAGGTTTGCAACATTCAGATCCGTGTGTACTCTGCAAATGTCTATGTCTACAATGCTCTGCATAGAGCTACTCTAGCTAACTGTTCCCACGTCCAAAACGTATCCAGATTGAGACTCAGAGTCATCTGGATCAGTGTTAAAGCTTGCATCGACGTAACCCTTTACGACGAACCCTTTATCACCTCCATAACCGAGAAACATTTCCTTAGTCCTCTTTAGGTACCTAAGGATAATTTTGACCACAGTCCAGTGATCCACTCCTGAACCACTATTGTACCCCTTGTGAAACTCATGGCAACGCACACAACTGGTCTGGTACATAGCATGGCATACTTTATAGAACCTACGGCTGAGGCATAGGGAATGACTTTCATTCTCTCTCTATCTTCTGCCGTGGTCAGGCTTTGAGTCTTACTCAACTTCAAACCTTGCAACACAGGCAAGAAACCTTTCTTTGACTGATCCATTTTGAACTTCTTCAAAACTGTTGCCAAGGTATATGCTTTGTGAAAGTCCTATTAAGCATCTCGATCTATCCATGTAGATCTTGATGCCCAATATGTAAGTAGCTTCACCGAGGTTTTTCACTGAAAAATTCTTATTCAAGTATCCTTTTATGCTATCCAGAAATTCTATATCATTTCGAATCAACAATATGTCATTCACATATAATATCAGAAATGCTACAGAGCTCCCACTCACTTTCTTGTAAATACAGGCTTCACGGTAAGTCTGTATAAAACCATATGCTTTGATCACCTCATCAAAGCATATATTCCAACTCTGAGATGCTTCCACCAGTCCATAGATGGATTGTTGGAGCTTGCACACTTTGTCAGCACCTTTAGGATCGACAAAACCTTCTGGTTGCATCATATACAACTCTTCTTTAAGAAATCCATTAAGGAATGCAGTTTTGACGTCCATTTGCCAGATTTCATAATCATAAAATGCGGCAATTGCTAACATGATTCAGACAGACTTAAGCATCGCTACGGGTGAGAAAGTCTCATCGTAGTCAACCCCTTGAACTTGTCGAAACCTTGTTGCTACAAGTCGAGCTTTGTAGATAGTGACATTACCATCAGCGTCTATCTTCTTCTTGAAGATCCATTTATTCTCAATGGCTTGCCGATCATCGGGCAAGTCTACCAAAGTCCATACTTTGTTCTCATACATGGATCCTATCTCAGATTTCATGGCCTCAAGCCATTTATCGGAATTTGGGCTCATCATCGCTTCTTCATAGTTCGAAGGTTCGCCATAGTCTAATAACATGACTTCCAGGACAGGATTACCGTACCACTCTGGTGTGGAACGTGTTCTGGTTGACCTACGAAGTTCAGTAGTAACTTGATCTGAAGTTTCATGATCATCATCATTAGCTTCCTCTCTAGTTGGTGTAGGCATCACGGGAATGGTTTTCTCTGGTGTACTACTATCCAATTCGAGAGAAGGTACAATTACCTCATCAGGTTCTACTTTCCTCCCACTCACTTCTTTTGAGAGAAACTCCTTCTCTAGAAAGGACACATTCTTGGCAACAAAGATCTTGCCTTCGGATCTGTGGTAGAAGGTATACCCATGGTCTCTCTAGGGTATCCTATGAAGACGCACTTCTCCACTTTGGGTTCGAGCTTATCAGGCTGAAGTTGTTTGACATAAGCATTGCATCCGCAAACTTTAAGAAACGACAGCTTAGGTTTCTTGCCAAACCATAGTTCATACGGTGTAGTCTCAACGGACTTAGATGGTGCCCTATTTAACGTGAATGCGGCTGTCTCTAATGCATAGCCCCCAAAATGATAAAGGCAAATCGGTAAGAGACATCATAGAACGCACCATATCTAATAAAGTACGGTTACGACGTTCGGACACACCATTGCGCTGTGGTGTTCCAGGTGGTGTGAGTTGTGAAACAATTCCACATTGTTTTAAATGAAGGGCAAACTCATAACTCAAATATTCGCCTCCGCGATCAGATCGTAGAAAATTTATTTTCTTGTTACGATGATTCTCCACTTCACTCTGAAATTCTTTGAACTTTTCAAATGTTTCAGACTTGTGTTTCATTAAGTAGATATACCCATACCTACTCAAATCATCTGTGAAGGTCAAAAAATAACGATACCCGCCCCGTGCCTCAACACTCATTGGAGCGCATACATCGGTATGTATTATTTCCAATAAGTCATTAGCTCGCTCCATTGTTCCGGAGAACGGAGTTTTAGTCATCTTACCCATGAGGCATGGTTCGCAAGTATCAAATGATTCACAATCAAGTGATTCCAAAAATCCATCCGCATGGAGTTTCTTTATGCGCTTTACACCAATATGACCTAAACGGCAGTGCCACAAGTATGTTGCACTATCATTATCAACTTTGTATCTTTTGGCATCAATATTATGAATATGTGTATTACTATGATCGAGATTCAGTAAACCATTCACATTGGGTGTATGACCATAGAAGGTTTTATTCATATAAACAGGACAACAATTATTCTCTGACTTAAATGAATAACCGTATTGCAATAAACACGATCCAATCTTGTTCATGCTCAACGCAAACACCAAATAACATTTATTCAGGCTCAACACTAATCCCGAAGGTAGAGGGAGTGTGCGATGGTGATCATATCAATCTTGGAAACACTTCCAACACACATCGTCACCTCACCCTTAACTAGTCTCTGTTTATTCTGCAACTCTTGTTTCGAGTTACTAATCTTAGCAACTGAACTGGTATCAAATACCCAGGGGCTACTATGAGCACCAGTAAGCTACACATCAATAACATGTATATCAAATATACCTTTGTTTACTTTGCCATCCTTCTTATCCACCAAGTATTTGGGGCAGTTCCGCTTCGAGTGACCATTTCCCTTGCAATAGAAGCACTCTATTTTAGGATTGGGTCCAGCTTTGGGCTTTTTCACGGGAGCGGCAACTTGCTTGCCATTCTTCTTGAAGTTCCCTTTCTTTCCCTTGCCCTTTTTCTTGAAACTAGTGGTCTTGTTAACCATCAACACTTGATGCTCCTTCTTGATTTCTACCTCCGCTGATTTCAGCATCGTGAAGAGCTCGGGAATCATTTTCGTCATCCCTTGCATATTATAGTTCATCATGAAGCTCCAGTAGCTTGGTGATAGTGACTGGATATTTCTGTCAATCACTGTCTTATCTAGAAGGTTAACTCCCACTTGATTCAAGCAATTTTAGTACCCAGACATTCTGAGCACATGCTCACTGGCTGAGGTATTCTCCTCCATCTTGTAGGCAAAGTACTTGTCAGAGGTCTCATACCTCTCAACATGAGCATGAGCCTGAAATACCAATTTCAGCTCTTGGAACATCTCATATGTTCCATGGCATTCAAAACGTCTTTGGAGCCCCGATTCTAAGCCATAAAGCATGGCGCACTAAACTATCAAGTAGTCATCAGATCGAGCTTTGCCAAATGTTTATAATGTCTGCATCAGCTCCTGCAAAAGGTCTGTCACCTAGCGGTGCATCAAGGATAATCCTCAAATCACGGACCCAGTCCGCATTATTGCTACCATCAACTTTCAACTTAGTTTTCTCTAGGAACGTATAAAAAACGGGGAAGCTACATCGCGAGCTATTGAACTACAACATAATTTGCAAAGACATTTTGACTATGTTCATGATAAATCTTAGTTCAATTAATCAAATTACTAATGAACTCCCACTTAAATCAACATCCCTCAAGTTGTCTAAGTGATACATGATCCAAATCAACTAACCCATGTCCCATCATCACGTGAGATGGGGTAGTCATCAATGGTGAACATCTTCACGTTGATCATATCTACTATATGACTTATGTTTGACCTTTCGGTCTCCAGTGTTCCGAGACCATGTCTGTACATGCTAGGCTCGTCAAGTTTAACCCAAGTATTCCGCGCGTGTAAATCTGGCTTACACCCGTTGTATGTGAACGTAGAGTCTATCACACCCGATCATCACGAGGTGCTTCGAAACGACGAACTTTAGCAATGGTGCATACTCGGGGAGAACACTTTTATCTTGAAATTTATTGAAGGGGTCATCTTATAATGCTACCATCGTTCTAAGCAAAATAAGATGCATAAAGGATAAACATCACATGCAATCACAATATGTGACATGATATGGCCATCATCATCTTGTGCTTTGGATACCCATCTTCAAAGCATCGTCATGATCTCCATCGTCGCCGGCTCGACACCTTGATCTCCATCGTTGCATCGGGGTCGTCTCGCCAACTATTGCTTCTACAACTATTGCTAACGCATAGCGATAAAGTAAAGCAATTACATGGCGCTTGCATTTCATACAATAATTAAGAGACAACCCTAAGGCTCCTGCCGGTTGTCGATATTACAAAACAAGATCATCTCATACAACAACATATATCACATCACGTCTTGAACATATCACATCACAACATACCCTGCAAAAACAAGTTGGACGTCCTCTACTTTGTTGTTGCAAGTTTTACGTGGCTGCTACGGGCAACTATCAAGAACCATTCTTACCTACGCAAAACCACAACGGTGATTATCAAGTTTGCTGTTTTAACCTTCTTCAAGGACCGGCCGTAGTCAAATTAGATTCAACTAAAGTAGGAGAAACAGACACCCGCCAGCCATCTTTATGCAAAACAAAATGCATGTCAGTCGGTGGAACCGGTCTCATGTACATGGACATGTAAGGTTGGTCCGGGCAGCTTCATCCCACAATGCCGCCGAATCAAAATAAGACATTGGTGGTAAGCAGTATGACCATCACCGCCCACAACTCCTTTGTTTTCTACTCATGCATATCATCTACGCATAGACCTGGCTCATGATGCCACTGTTGGGGAACGTTGCATGGAAAACAAAAAAAAATCTACGCACACGCAAGATCTATCCATGGAGATGCATAGAAAGAAGAGGGGGAGAGCATCTAAATACCCTTGTAGATCGCTAAGCGGAAGCGTTTATCATGCGGTTGATGTAGTCGTACTTTTTGCAATCCGATAACGATCCAACCGATCTAGTGCCGAACGGACGGCACCTCCGAGTTTAGCACACGTGCGGCTTGATGGCATCTCCTCCTTGATCCAGCAAGCGGGAGAGGAGAAGTAGATGGGATCACAACCAACACGACGGCATGGTGGTGATGGTGGTGGTGGAGCACCGACAGCGCTTCGCTAAGCGTCGCCGGGACGAGGCGGTGGAACTACGGAGTAACGGGAGAGAGGGGCGCAAAGGGCTTGGTGTTTTCTCTTGGGGCGCCCCCTTCCCTCTATATATAGGTGGAGGGGTGTGGTAAACAGCTCCTCCAAGCCCTAGGGTGCAGCTAAGGGGGAGAGGACTTGGACTCCAAGTCCGGTCCTATTCCTACTAGGACTCCTTCCTTTTTTGCCTTCCCTAGCGACATGGGATTTTGAGGACTTGGTGCGCCTAGCCCAATAAGGCTAGGGAACCTCCCAGCAGCCCATGCTAGCCCTTGGGTCGTGGTGGACCCACTTGTGGACTTTTAGACCCCTCTAGAATCCTCTGGAACCTTCTGGAAGCTTCCTGGTACAATACCGAAAAAACTGCACCTTTTTCCGGAACCCAAAATATGACTTCCCAAATATAAATATTTACCTCTCAACCATTCCGAGAATCCTCGTGACGTCCGGGATCTCATCCGAGACTCCGAACAACATTTGGTTACCACTCATCAAATATCCCAATACTACTCTAGCGTCAACGAACGTTAAGCGTGCGACCCTGCGGGTTTGGGAATTATGTAGTCATGACCGAGACACCTATCTGGTCAATAACCAATAGCGGGACCTGGATGCCCATATTGATTCCTACATATTCCATGAAGATCTTTTATCGGTTGAACCTTTATGACAACATACGTAATTCCCTTTGGCTGTCGGTATGTTACTTGCCCGAGATTCGATCGTCAGTATCTCTATACTAAGTTCAATCTCGTTACCGACAAGTCTCTTTACTCGTTCCGTAATACATCATCTTGCAACTAACTCCTTACTCACTTTGCTTGCAAGCTTCTTGTGATGTGTATTACCGAGAGGGCCCAGAGATACCTCTCCGATACATGGAGTGACAAATCCCAATCTCGATTCACGCCAACTCAACAGACACCTTCAGAGATACCTGTAGAGTATCTTTATGATCACCCAGTTACGTTGGGATGTTTGATAGCACACAAGGTATTCCTCCGGTATCTAGGAGTTGCATGATCTCATGGTCGAAGGAACATGTATTTGACATTAAGAAAGCAGTAGCAGTAAACTGAACGATCATATGCTAAGCTAACGGATGGGTCTTGTCCATCACATCATTCTCCTAATTATGTGATCCCATTATCAAATGACAACTCATGTCTATGGTTAGAAAAATTTAACCATCTTTGATCAACGAGCTAGTCTAGTAGAGGCTCACTAGGGACACGGAATTTGTTTATGTATCCACACATGTATTTAAGTTTCCGGTCAATACAATTCTAGCATGAATAATAAACCTTTATCATGATTAAGGAAATATAATAATAACCATTTTATTATTGCCTCTAGGGCATATTTCCATCAGCTAGATGGCTTGTTCTCTCTTTTTGATTCTCAATACAATGGTCTCTTGGAGATCTATTTGATGTAAACATTTTTTGTGGTGTGTTTGTTGGCATCCGATGAACTTTGAGTTTATGATCAGATCTATATCCATGAATATTATTTGAGTTTCTTTGATCTCTTATATGCATGATTATTTATAGCCTCATATTTCTTCTTCGAATCTTTGGTTTAGTTAGGCCAACTAGATCGATTTTTTTTGCCATGGCAATAGTTGCTTTGTGATGGGTTCGATCTTACGGTGTCCTCACCCAGTGACAGAAGGGGTAGCGAGGCACATATGCAACGTTGCTATTAAGGATAACAAGATGGGGTCTATTCCTACATGAATAGATCTTGTCTACATTATGTCATCGTTCTTATTGCATTACTCCGTTTCTCCATGAACTTAATACACTAGATGCATGCTGGATAGCAGTCGATGTGTGGAGTAATAGTAGTAGATGCAGAATCGTTTTGGTCTACTAATCTTGGACGTGATGCCTATATATTGATCATTGCCTTGGATATCATCATAATTATTTGATCTTCTATCAATTACCCAACAGTAATTTGTTTACCCACCGTATGCTATTTTCTCGAGAGAAGCCACTAGTGAAATCTATGGCCCCCGGGTCTATCTTTCATCATATTGCTTTCATATCTATTTTTCATCGCATTTGTTTTCAGATCTATTATTCCAAAAACCCAAAAATACTTTGTTGCACTTTTTATTTGCATCTTTTATTTCATGTTTTATTCAGATCTATTTATCCAATTACATACAAACCAATTTATCTTTTTACCGAGGAGGGATTGACAACCCCTCTTATGCGTCGGGTTGCAAGTATTTGTTCTTTGTGTGCAGGTAACGTTTACATAGTGTTGCTTGGTCCTCCTACTGGATTGATACCTTGGTTTCATAACTGAGGGAAATACCTACTGTAGCTGTACTGCATCATCCCTTCCTCTTTGTGGAAATACAGACGCAGTTTCAAGCCGCATCACGCCCTTGGCCTTCTTGGGTGCCATGGGCGATGATGATGATAAAGATGAAGCTGCTGACGCGGCTGTTGCAGATTCACGTGCGTGAAGCCCCTGCCTGGCGCGCCAAAGATGTCGGCGTACGACAATCTATGGGTACAGAGACCCTTCTGCGTCCGGCGAGGGCAGGCAGCACACGATCAGTTTACACAGTTTCGAGACACTGTGAAGCGTAAAACCCTACTCCTGCTTTTAGTGGATTATGGGTGTAAACGCCCTAATTACAAAGAGTGCGACCTTGCCGGCAAGGAGCTCGGTGGTGCAGCAAAGCTACTTCAAAGGGCAGGGGGTCGACTGTAACACCTCGAGAATCATGCTACACTAACATCACCCTAATGTGCCATGTCATCATGTTTTATTAAGCCAATTTGCCACTCAATAAAAATCAAACAATAATTCAAATTTAAATACAAGTCAAATTATTATTTCTTCAAACTGCAAAACTAAAGTGTAGATAATTTTGCAAATAATCACTAAGTAATTGTCTTGGAGCAACCAATGTTATTTGAAATATTAAATTGCCCCTAACCCATTTAAAACAGTGCCTAAAACAGCCTATTTAATCCATTTGTATTTAAATAAAATACAATTGAAATCATCTTGCCCCCAAACTTTTGTGGCAGTGCTGCATAATGCCTAGTATTTGTTTTAACCAGTGACACATTTTACAAAAAATATTTGGTAACTAAAAGAAATAGAAAATAGAATAGAAAATAATGCAGAAAAGAAAAAAACTAGAACTACTATGCACTTGGGCTCCAGGTCAACAGAGAGGCCCAGCCCACCTATCCTTTTTCTCCCTGCCCCTGTTCACCCATGGCGTCGTGGCCATTGCTTGCGCGTCCATGGCCGGATCGGACACGCGCCGTCCATCCGAGGCCTCCCCGCGATGAATATGACCTCCCTGACCCCCTGGACACGAACCCTAGCCTCACTCTCCCCCTCGCGCCGTTTTCTTCCCCACGATGCTCGGCCGAACCACCGTCGCCATGGCCGAGCTTTTCACCACAGCCATATTCGTTCCTGCACCTGTGAAGGTGTCCGACAGCTGCACCGTCCACGTCTACATCGCCTGGACACACTCATTTGACCAGAGCCACTCCACATCATCGCCCCGCTCTTCTTCTTCAACCTCGGGACACCGGACGCCATCGTCAAATTCGGCGCCGTCAAGCCCTCCCCGACTTCACCGACTCCTCCCTTGCAACCACGGTGAGGCCCCGTGCAAAAGCACCATGTTCCTCCCTTCGATTCGTCGCCGTCTGCCGTCGCCCCCGAGCTCACTTTGGTCGTGACTGCTACTACCTACGCGTGCCCGCAACCCCGCGCACGCCCCACGCGCACCTGCTCCCGTGTCCCTGCCTTACCTGGCTGCGTCCTTTTCACGCTCATCATGAGCTCCTAGCCGAGCCCCCTCCCCCCGCGCTCGTGCCCGCCCACACATGGCCGCGCCACCATCGTGCCCATCGTCGCACACAGCCGCCCACGCGGGCCTGTGCCCATCGGCCCCTACTCGCGCATGCCCCTGCTCGCCATGACCACTCACTTTCACGTGCTCGCCTGCTCCCACGCTTGTTGGCTACTGCACACCGATTCTCACCAACGCCCAAGCGCGCACGAGCTCTGTCGCCGCCCAATGCCACCGGCCCGCTTGATTCCAGCCACCCAGGGCTTGCCACCGCCCTCTCTAGACACAGACAAGCGAGGGCTACCTTCTGGTGGCCTCAGCTCGCCGGGGCACGGCCCGTGGGCAAATTCCGCATGACTCCACCGCGTTGGACCGTCGCCACCGTTGAAACATCGGCCAAACCATCAAATTAACCCGCTAATAGTACCCCCTGAGACGCTGACGTGTGGGCCTGTGCCCTCCTAGTTAATTAGGTTTTAAGATTAAGTTTACTGTTACCTGAGGCACTAATAGAGCGGGCCGACATCATAATTAAATTAGTTAGACCAACCTAAGTCCTTTTAAACTAATCTGAGGCTAATAGCTGGGTCCCCCTAGGCCGAGTCGACCCAGCTGACCTGGTTAACCTGCTGACTGGGCCAGTCCAGTCACTGGTAGGTGGGTCCAGCGGGCACTTTGACCAGTCAGCTGATACGTCTCCAACGTATCTATAATTAGTTTTTAATTGTCCATGCTATTATATTATCTATTTTGGATGTTTTATATGCATTAATATGCTATTTTATATTATGTTTGGGACTAACCTATTAACCTAGAGCCCATTGCGAGTTTCTATTTTTTCCTTGTTTTTGACTTCTACAGAAAAGGAATATCAAACGGAGTCCAAACGGAATAAAACTTTACGATGATTTTTCTTGGACCAGAAGACACCTACGTGACTTGGAGAGAGGGCCAGAAGAGTCTCGAGGAGGCCACAAGCCTCTAGGGAGCGCCCAAGGGGGGGCGCGCCCTGAGGGCTTGTGGGCCCCTCGGGAGTCCCCTAACCCTAATTCCACCTCTATATATTCTCAAATATTCCCCAAACATCAGAAGCGTCCACCAAAATCCTTTTCCGCCGCCGCAAGCCTCTGTTCCCGTGAGATCCCATCTTGGGGCCTTTTCCGGCACCCTGCCGGAGGGGGATTCGATCACGGAGGGCCTCTACATCAACCTTGCCGCCCTTCCGATGAAGCGTGAGTAGTTTACCACGGACCTATGGGTCCATAGCTAGTAGCTAAATGGCTTCTTCTCTCTCTTTGATCTTCAATACCATGTTCTCCTCAATGTTCTTGGAGTTCTATCCGATGTAATCTTATTTTGCGGTGTGTTTGTTGAGATCTGATGAATTGTGGATTTATGATTAGATTATCTATGAATATTATTTGAGTCTTCTCTTAACTCTTTTATGCATGATTAGGATATCTTTGTATTTCTCTTCGAACTATCGGTTTGGTTTGGCCAACTAGATTGGCTTTTCTTGCAATGGGAGAGGTGCTTAGTTTTGGGTTCAATCTTGCGGTGTCCTTACCCAGTGACAGAAGGGGTAGCAAGGCATGTATTGTATCGTTGCCATCAAGGATAAAAAGATAGGGTTTATGTCATATTGCTTGAGTTTATCCCTCTACATCATGTCATCTTACTTAAAGCGTTGCTCTGTTCTTATGAACTTAATACTCTAGATGCAGGCAAGAGTCGGTCGATGTGTGGAGTAATAGTAGTAGATGCAGAACCGTTTCGGTCTACTTGTCATGGACGTGATGCCTATATTCATGATCATTGCCTTAGATATCGTCATAACTATGTGCTTTTCTATCAATTGCTCAACAGTAATTTGTTTACCCAGCGTATGTTTTCTTTCAAGAGAGAAGCGCCTCGTGAAACCTATGGCCCCGGGGTCTATTTTCCATCATATATTTTCAGATCTATAAACCAAAAAATCAAAAATACCTTGCTGCAATTTATTTATATTTACTTTTGTTTGCTCTTTTATTTATCTTTTATACCCATCTCTATTAGATCTCACTCTTGTTCGTGACCGTGAAGGGATTGACAACCCCTTTTTCACGTTGAGTGCAAGTGTTTGTTAGTTTGTCCAGGTGCATAGATTGGAGACTTGCTTGTGCCTCCTACTGGATTGATACCTTGGTTCTTAACTGGGGGAAATACTTATCTCTACTTTGCTGCATCACCCTTTCCTCTTCAAGGAAAAAATCAACACAAACTCAAGAAGTAGCAGGAAGAATTTCTGGCGCCGTTGCCGGGGAGGTTCTACATCAAGCCTACCAAGTACCCATCATAAACTCTCATCTCTTGCACTTACATTATTTGCCATTTGCCTCTCGTTTTCCTCTCCCCCACTTCTAAAACGTTTTCAGAAAAACACAAAAATATTTGCCTTTTTATTCGCCTTCTTTTCGTTTGCCTTTATGTCTTATTTGGTTTGTTTGCTTTTTCGCTTGGCATAATTGTGTATTTATTGGAAATCAAAAACAAAAAGTTTATGGATCCTCATCCACTTGCTAATCTCTTTAAAATATCCAACTATGATGAACCAATTGCTAGTGAGTTGAGTGCACTAGATTTTCTTTATGAAGTTTTGCTCGAAATTTGTGAAGCTAAAAATTGTGATGAAATTTATGAAGTGATTCATGATAGCTCCTTGAATGAAAAGCATGATTGCCATGATGTTATTATAAATTCTATTAATGTCAATTGTGTTAATAATATGCAAAACCCTAAGCCTGGGGAAGCTAATTTTGATATGTCCACTACTTATTGCAATGATCATGATTGGGGTGATTCTTCTTATGATCTTGAAAATTTATTTAAGCCTCATGATAAATATGTTTGCAATAATATTGAAAGTGGGTTTGGAAGAGTGTCAACTCTAGGTAATAATGATCCCACTACTTTGGAGTATGATCAATCTTATGAAATTTTTGATAAAAGTGGGCTTGGAGAAGTCATGACTTTATTTGATGATAATCCCACTATTTTGGAAGAGTGTCAACTTTGCATGCATGTGGATCATGAAGAGAATATTTTATGTGATAGTTATATTGTTGAATTTGATAATTATCCTACATGTAATTATTATGAGAGAGAAATATGGTTGTAGAAATTTTCATGTTACTAAATTACCTCTCGTTATGTTGAGATTGCTATTGTTTCTTTCTTCTTCCATGCATATGCTAGTTTTTGCTTGTCTTGATAAATATTTTCCCTATAAAATGCCTATGCATAGGAAGTATGTTAGACTTAAACTTGTTTTTCACATGCTACATGATGCTCTCTTCGTGTTTCAATTGCTATTTTTTTATGTGAGCATCATTAAAAGTATCAACGCCTAGCTAAAAGGCTTTAAAGAAAAGCGCTTGTTGGGAGACAACCCAATCTTTTTATTTTCTATTTTTATGAAAATACACATTATTACCTCTATAGTAATTGCATTTTGGTGTTTTAATTAGTGTTTGAGCCAAGCAAGACCTTTGGGATGCTTTGGTATATCATTGATCTGTTTTGGATGTTTTATATGCATTAATATGCTATTTTATATTATTTTTGGGACTAACCTATTAACCTATAGCCCAGTGCCAGTTTCTGTTTTTTTCCTTGTTTTTGAATTTTACAGAAAAGGAAGATCAAACAGAGTCCAAACGGAATAAAACTTTACGATGATTTTTCTTGGACCATAAGACACCTACGTGACTTGGAGAGAGGGCTAGAAGAGTCCCGAGGAGGCCACAAGCCTCTAGGGCGCGCCCCAAGCGGGGCGCGCCCTGAGGGCTTGTGAGCCTCTCTGGAGACACCTAACCCTAATTGCACCTCTATATATTCTCAAATATTCCTCCAAACATCACAAGCGTACACCAAAATACTTTTTCGCCGACGCAAGCCTCTGTTCCCGTGAGATCCCATCTTGGGGCCTTTTCCGGCACCCTGCCGGAGGGGGATTCGATCACGGAGGGCCTCTACATCAACCTTGCCGCCCTTCCGATGAAGCATGAGTAGTTTACCATAGACCTACGGGTCCATAGCTAGTAGCTAGATGGCTTCTTCTCTCTCTTTGATCTTCAATACCATGTTCTCCTCGATGTTCTTCGAGTTCTATCCGATGTAATCTTATTTTGCGGTGTGTTTGTTGAGATCCGATGAATTCTGGATTTATGATCAGACTATCTATGAATATTATTTGAGTCTTCTATAAACTCTTTTATGCATGATTAAGATATCTTTGTATTTCTCTTCGAACTATCGGTTTGGTTTGGCCAACTAGATTGGTTTTTCTTGCAATGGGAGAGGTGCTTAGTTTTGGGTTCAATCTTGCGTGTCCTCACCCAGTGACAGAAGGGGTAGCGAGGCATGTATTGTATTGTTGCCATCAGATGGGGTTTATGTCATATTTCTTGAGTTTATCCCTCTACATCATGTCATCTTACTTAAAGCGTTGCTCCGTTCTTATGAACTTAATACTCTAGATGCAGGCAGGAGTCGGTCGATGTGTGGAGTAATAGTAGTAGATGTAGAATCATTTCGGTCTACTTGTCACAGACATGATGCCTATATTCATGATCATTGCCTTAGATATTGTCATAACTATGCGCTTTTCTATCAGTTGCTCAGCAGTAATTTGTTTACCCACCGTATGTGTTCTTTCAAGAGATAAGCCTCTAGTGAAACCTATGGCCCTCGGGTCTATTTTCCATCATATATTTTTAGATCTATAAACAAAAAAAACCAAAAATACCTTGCTGCAATTTATTTATATTTACTTTAGTGTGCTCTTTTATTTATCTTTATTACCCATCTCTATTAGATCCCACTCTTGTTCGTGACCGTGAAGGGATTGACAACCCCTTTTTCGCGTTGTGTGCAAGTGTTTGTTAGTTTGTGCAGGTGCATAGATTGGAGACTTGCTTGTGCCTCCTACTGGATTGATACCTTGGTTCTTAACTGAGGGAAATACTTATCTCTACTTTGCTGCATCACCCTTTCCTCTTCAAGGGAAAAATCAACGCAAGCTCAAGAAGTAGCATCAGCATGGTCAAAGTTGACTGCTGAGTCAGCTTTGACCCGGACCCACCTGTCATCCACTGTGGCTAGCTCACAGTGGGTGTAAATAGTTATTTACTGTTTAATTTTCTAATTAAATTAATTCCAAAAAATTCAGAAAATCATTTAATCTTTAAAAATCATATAAAATAAACCGTAACTCGGATGAAAATAATTTATATATGAAAAATGATCAGAAAAATATGACGAATCCGAATACGCCCTCCACATACCTGTCACATGTCTCTAACACTGCAACCATGGAACATTCCCCTCCAGTTCATTTGTCTGATAACTGCTTGGAGCCGGGAAAATATTCCCAGATATTTTCCCGCTCCGCTTATAACACTTAGCACTATTTCTGAGGGACTGAAGGGACAAGCGCTACCACCCCGGTAGAGGTGGACCTGAGTTCCCGAAAGTCTCTTGTGAGTCGGGTTGACCTGGAGGGTACCCATGAGATAATTACGAGGCACAGCCGAGCAGGCAGACCGCCCAGGAGAGGGATGGGCCTGACCATTGTCGTAAGTCCTCGAGACGGGGTGACGGGATCACTGATCATCTCCGCGTGCTCCCAAGACACTAACGGGTTTGGATATGTGATCTGAGTAGGCCTCTGGCCTTTTTGCACTAACCACCACGCGGGAATAAGTATGGGCACTCGGCGTCATACGATTCTTCCGAAAACTCTCAGGCATCAGCGGTTTAGCGGCGCGCGCCCGGTTGGACGGGAACCACCAGCGCTTGTCTAAGGGGGTGGGTCTGCTCCAGGTTGCGTTTGCAACATGCTGGATTGCAAAGGACGATTGGCCCATGACCACTTTGCAATTAGGATGTAGACCGGCGTGTTGGCCTCTCTGTTGAGCCTAGGTAGGACTACAGTGTGTCGATCAGCCGAGGGCGGACATGACCCGAAAATTTGTCCGACCAAAGTTAATAGAGCGTGTTGTGTAAGTTGGTGCACCCCTGCAGGGAAGTATATCTATTCTAATAGTAGTGTCCACGGTAACGGACGCTCGGAGTTGTATCCCGATCTATTACAGCTAGAACTAGATACTGGAGACACTAAATGGAAATGATGGCTCCGGGATCGCTTTCTCGCAGGGAGTCAAGGAAGGATCTCTGGGCATTACTACATTAAACTGTTACTTTATAATATGTTACTCTACTCTCTTCTGTTGCTGCAAGATGCTAGTCTTCGATAGGCTAGGCTTTCCCCTCTATTCTGGTATTTCTACAATATAGTCCACAGTTACAGCCCCATTCCTTTGATACTGATGCATACTTAGAATATATCTGATGTAAGTCTTGCGAGTACTTTGGATGAGTACTCACGGTTGCTTTGCTACCTCTTTTCCCCTCTACCCGATTGCTGCAATCAGATGACGGAGCCCAGGAGCCAGCTGATCCCATTGATGACTACTACTACCCCGACGGAGCTTACTACTACGTGGAGACCACCGATGACCAGGAGTAGATAGGAGGCTCCCAGGCAAGAGGCCTAAGCCTTTTCGATCCAGATGTCGTTGTTTTGCTAGCCTTCTTAAGGCAGATTTGTTTACCTTATGTTTGTACTCAGATATTGTTGCTTTCGCGGACTCTTGTGTATTCGAGCCCTCGAGGCCCCTGGCTTGTAATATAAAGCTTGTATTATTTTAATTTGCGTCTAGAGTTGTGTTGTGATATCTTCCCGTGAGTCTCTGATCTTGATCATGTGCATTTGCGTGTATGATTAGTGCATGATTAAGTCAGGTGTCACAAGTTGGTATCAGAGCCGACTGCCTGTAGGAAGCCCCTTTCCAACTCCCTGGCCGAAGTTGAGTCTAGTCTTTGAAAAACTAGTTTACTAACATTGTTGTGTGGCTTACGGGCCCACACTACAAATGGTTGGGATTAGGATCTTTTATTCCTCTCCTTTACCCTGGGATTCTGATCTCTTTTCTTTTCGGGTTAAAGATTTTACTAACTCTAACTCTAGGTTCTCGTAACTACTTCCTCCTGGGGAGCCTCTCATTCCAGATGATTGCTTGGTGCACCAGAAGATTCTGAAGATACTCTCTGATGTTCTCTCAAGACTTTGTGCCCATCGCTTTTGCAATTCCCTTCCATCGATAAACCCCTATGAATAACTACATACACTTTCCATTCATACAATCATTCCCCATTGCTCTTGTTATTACAAGTTACCCCGAAATACTCTCCGTAGTCCTGAGAATCCTTTGAGCTTACTGCCTTGCCGCTCCTTTTCACATGAATACAGTTATGAATAATTCCTCACACTTACCGAGGATTTGTTCGTCCCTAGTTGTTCATGTGATTCACAAGATACTTTGAAATACTATCCGATCTTTCGATAATCCTCTGCCACCTATTTTCTCTTGAAATTCTTGCCTACTAGCATTATGGTTAATTCCATATGTCTAGTAGTCTTCGTTGACATCCCTTGTCATTGCCATTTTGAACCTAATGATTCAATGTGTGTGAATGCATGCAATCAACAGTTGTTCCTTGGAAATTATCCTTCCGGTTCAGACGTCATTCCGTACATGTGCTGGTTCTCGGCAAATCAAACCTTGAATGATTGCCCATCTAATTCTACTCAACTTACTACTCTTTTGATCAGAGCGTCTGCTTCTGATCTTCTGATTTTGAAATCGTAATTCATTTGTATTAAGCATCGAGTTATTCAAATGTTTCTATAATCTGATGCCTTTGCACTCTTTCTTCCTCTGATTGAGTACCGATACTCACATCAGCTCCATTGTGGACCGCCAGATCCTTTGTTGGATTATGATCCGACATTGTCCTTCATTTTCAATAACCTTGTGAGTTCTTCCCCTCATACATAGTGCTTATGGTAAATTGTATCCTATGCTTTTGTCAACCATGCTCTACTATCGAGCTTGTGTTATTTACTCTTGAAATCTGTGGTATATGTTCCTAAGATGCCCGCTGGGTTGAACCAATGCCTTCCCTAATCTGTGTGAACCCGAAAACTTCTACGAGTCATACTCTTCTGGTGTTTTGCCAGATAAAAATTCAACAGTACAACTTCATCAAAAGCGAGAAGTAAAAAAGAAAGGTTATGCATTTAAGAAGTGGGAATTGACCTTGAACTTTGTGTTCATGCCCATGGAAACGATGTAGATCTTATCATGGAAGCTTCTCGAAACAATAATTATTCCCTTGGTATAATTTGATCTTGTGTCTGTGATTTTGTCCCTTGCAATTGTGGTTCCAACCATGTTATTCTACTTCGATTTCATTCTCACACAAGTTATAGTGCTTGTCTTCCAGAGATCAATACACTAGTCTAACCTCTATTTTGATCTACCTTTGAGTTTTACCCTCTGGTATCTCGAGAATATCACAGAACTACATAACTTCTTATGAGTTCTTCATCAACTATTATTTCTCACCGATTCCAATTTTCCCTCAGGTTCTGAGTTGTTAGACACTCAAGGACATCAATAACCAAATCGAGTTTGCACTGCGATTCAATGACTCTTAGTAATCTTCATTGCTTACGAGTTTGTACTCGATCATGTCATTCCTAGCCGATTGGCTACATCATCATCGTCATTCTAAAGCTTGACCATGCTACCATGTCCTTCATCCCCGGGACACAATCCCGATAGTGCGCTAAGCTTACATCGAGTTTTCAACATCATATTGTTTGTCTTGAGAGGCAACTCTGATTCTGAGATTGCATCTTATCTATGGTTATAATAACCTTTTTGCTTCACCATTCCTTTGGCTTGATGTCGTCGCCGATCGATTGCATCTTCATGGAACCTTTCGACAAAATTTGTCGTGATCATCGTCAATATTTTGACTTCTTCCAAGATATGAATAGGATCCATGATGATAAATACCATCCTTGTCCCGCGATGATTTGTATTATCATCGACAACATTCTTACCTTCCTCCAACACAAACTTGTTCATATTTTGTGTTGTACCTTGAGTTCCTTGCTATCCAGCTTATGTTCTGTTCAACCTTGGAGTATTACCATCTTTTTATGTCGAGGATGTTGTGAGAACTGCTCCACCTCTTAAGAATTCTTGGTATAGTGATAGTGATACTTCTCGCAATCTCCATTCATTTCTTGGTCCCCGTGTTGTTTCTAACCGGAATATCGACAAATGGACTGTGATGTGTAAATTCAAAACTTCTAGCAATCCTGTTGATTGTAAGTTAATGAATGATAATTTCATGTTTTGTGTGTTGGCTATTGAATCAACATTCTAACATTGATCATGCTACCTAGTCTAGATTTCCAGTGCACCTTTCGATCAATGTTAAATTGTGGAT
This sequence comes from Thinopyrum elongatum, assembly GCA_011799875.1. Taxonomy (NCBI): domain Eukaryota; kingdom Viridiplantae; phylum Streptophyta; class Magnoliopsida; order Poales; family Poaceae; genus Thinopyrum; species Thinopyrum elongatum. The sequence continues at coordinate 299,745,515 of CM022299.1, forward strand.
GTTTTCCTCGAGCATACGTCAGTATATCATTTGATCTGGCAAATGCTATCTCCTTGTTCAAATAATTTTGGAAATACATCCTTATTGAATTGTCGATGGATTGTTGTTGAGCCCATCGGCCACAACCTCATCTTCTCCATGGTTCATAATGAACATTAAACTAGTGTTGGAAACTTTTGAAAGCATTATCTTTGTGCCTAGCTCATGAAGAATATGTTTGATGCGAGAAGTGTCTTTTCTCTAAGTTTGTGTGCATTTGATGCAAGTTGCCACCGTGAATATGAGAAAGTTTTGTTTCGCTTCCTCTGGAATCATCCCAAATCAATCATGCATGTGCAAAGTATTCCATGGTTTGATAGATTTGCTACCTTTACTACATATGTATTTCCTAGCACACCAGGCCACTGATTGATTTGTTCGAGGAAAAGGAGTTCATTCGAGCTAATCTGGACTTACACATGGAATTTGATGTCCTCGATGATGGTTCCTAACCAGAACTCGGTTGCCTTTTCGCTGTAAGACTTCCCTGTGGTGATGATTGTCTTGGGTAGTGTGCTCATGTGTGTCTTGCAATCCAGCTCATGTTTCAGAACTTGCTTCCATAGTTCATTCCCCGAGAATCTTGCAACGTCATCTCGTCAATTTGTGTTGCACCCTTATCTTCTCACGCATCCTGAGTCTGAGGTATCCTGACACCAATCAGATCTGAATCTCGGGCAGATATGATGGTTGGAACTTTTCCCAAGAATTATAACATTGGTATGTATGTAACCCGGTAAGGTGATGTCATGTCTAGCACACCTGGCCAGAGGACCTATTGTTATAGTATCTCCTTTAGCAAGGTTAGCCATTCTCCCATGAGGAAATTGTATGATTTATTCTAGAAATTGTTCCCTGTGTAATTCTTGTAATCTTCAGACCCAACCCTTACTTGAAACACCACACTATTGCTACCCCGAAGCATGATTGTGGTATTCCAAACATCAAGAAGAACATGGGAAGCACAATGCTAAATGTTTCTTGATCAGTTATCCAAACCCCGTTGTATGGGTAGACATCACGGAATTCCTTGCCCCATTATCCAAATGGTTACATACTTGGAGTCATACCATGCCCCGCTTTTCCTTTGGAAGGATATACACCTAATACCTGTGTACAACACATTTTCCTTCCATTGTTATGTTTAAACCTGATAATCAGTTTTTCCTTTCCATTGGTTTGTTTAAACCTTTCTTGTGATCTATATGATATAAGCAGTAATAAATCCCTGCTTAAGTAAGCATCTCGGTGTACAACTCTATCAGTAAGACCCTGTTACTATTGTTGATGACCTTTCGGTAACCACTGGTGGACAAGAACTTTGCCTATTGGTCCGCCTCATTTCAACGAGCAGGAAAGTGGTTCTCTTCGTCCCCCGCTCTTGGTACCGACATTGTTGCCAACATAGTTGACAAACTTTCCTCTCTAATGCATTGCTATCGTGACTGAGCAAGATGTCACCGCCCTTCCTACTTTTAATCCACACTAACCATAGTTCCACAGGATCGAAACCTGACTCTCCTGTACAACCTTGATTCTAAAGTATCCTTTGCACTTGGCTTCGTATGTAATTCACGAGCTAGTTTCCTTACCATGTTTCATTCCGGTATCAGATGCAACATTATTCTTCATTGCTCTGAACCCCTTCATCACCTGTTTTAGGCATCAGCTGGATGCCTACCTGGTTGAAACTTGTTGAACCTCCTTATATCACTCTCGATATGTTTCCTGGTGCTTCTAAAATCTCCTTCCCTGAGTTAATTACCGGATGCCAATCCTTCCAAACATCCGCCCTTATACTTTCCCCCTTCTACCCCATTCGCGTAAGTATGATGGAGTTCCCGAAGAAAGGATGACGACTTCATCATGATGATCTAAAGCAGAGAAATGAATACATCAATGAAAGGGATCAACTTCTTCGAGGAGAGCAACCAAGCAAGAGAAGATCCGTTAGAATTTCGTAACCAGAACTTTCCCCTTACTCCACCTCTTAAATCTCGGGACGACATTTCTTGTAGTCGAGGAGATTTGTAACACCCTGAGAATCATGCTACAATAACCTCACCCTAATGTGCCATGTCATCATGTTTTATTAAGCCAATTTGCCACTCAATAAAATTCAAACAATAATTCAAATTCAAATACAAGTCAAATTATTATTTCTTCAAACTGCAAAACAAAAGTGTACATAATTTTGCAAATAATCACTAAGTAATTGTCTTGGAGAAACCAATATTATTTGAAATATTAAATTGCCCTTGACCCATTTAAAACAGTGCCCAAAACAACCTATTTAATCCATTTGTATTTAAATAAAATTCAAATGAAATCATCTTGCCCCCAAACTTTTTGTGGCAGTGATTTATAATGCCTGGTATTTGTTTTGACCAGTGACACATTTTACAAAAAACATTTGGTAACTAAAAGAAATAGAAAACTGAATAGAAAATAATGCAAAAAAGAAAAAAAACCACCTTAAACTACTGTGCGCTTGGGCTCTAGGTCAACAGATAGGCCCATCCCACCTGCCCTTTTTCTCCCCCCCCCCTGTTCACCCATGGCACCATGGCCATTGCATGTGCGTCCATGGTCGGATCAGACACACGCCATCCATCCGAGGCCTCCCCGCGATGAATATGACCTCCCCCGACCCCCCTGGACACGAACCCTAGCCTCACTCTCCCCTCTCGCGTCGTGTTCTTCCCCGTGACGCTCGGCCGAACTACCGTCGCCATGGCCGAGCTTTTCACCGCGGCCATCTTCGTTCCTCGCACCTGTGAAGGTGTTCGACAGCTATGCCGTCCACGTCTACATCGCCTGCACACACCCATTTAACCAAAGCTGCACCACATCGTCGCCCCACTGTTCTTCTCCAACCTCGGGACACCGGACGCCCTCGTCAAATTCGGCACCGTCAAGCCCTCCTTGGCTTCATTGACTCCTCCCCTGCAACCACGGTGAGGCCCCGTGCAAAAGCCCCATATTCCTCCCTTCGATTCATCGCTGTTTGTTGTCGCCCCCGAGCTCGCTTTGGGTGGAGCTACTGCTGCCTACGCGCGCCCGCAGCCCCGCGCATGCCCCACGCTCACCCGCTATCGTGCCCCTGCCTCGCCTGGCTACGTCCTTGACGTGCTCGTCGCGAGATCCTGGCCGAGCCCTCTCCCCCCGAGCGCGTGCCCGCCCGCGCATGGCTGCGCCACCACCGTGCCCATCATCGCACGCAGTCGCCCACGCGGGCCTGTGCCCATCGGCCCCTGCTCGCATGCGCCCCTGCTCGCTATGACCACTCCCTTTCGCGCGCTCGCCTGCTCCCACGCTCGTCGGCTGCTGTGCATCGATGCTCACCAACGCCTGAGCGCACCCGAGCTCTGCCGGCGCCCGACACAGTCAACCCGCTCGATTCTGATCACCCCAGGGCTCGCCGCTGCCCTCTCTGGACGCAGACGAGCGAGGGCTACCTTGTGGTGGCCTTAGCTCGCCGGGGCGCGGCCCGTGGGCGAATTCCGCGCGACTCCGCCGCGTCGAACCGACGCCGCCATTTAAACATCGGCCAAACCATCAAATTAACCCGCTAACAGTACCCCCTGAGATGCTGACATGTGGCCCGTGCCCCTGCTACTTCTTGAGCTTGCGTTGGTTTTTCCCTTGAAGAGGAAAGGGTGATGTAGCAAAGTAGAGATAAGTATTTCCTCAGTTGAGAACCAAGGTATCAATCCAGTTGGAGGAGCACACAAGTCTCCAAAAATTGCACCTACAGAAACAAACAAGTACTTGCACCCAACGCGATAAAGGGGTTGTCAATCCCTTCACGGTTACTTGCAAGGATGAGATCTGATAGTGATTGATATAAAAGATAAGTAAAAGTGCAAAATAAAATAAAAGTAAATAAATTGCAGCAAGGTATTTTTTATTTTTTTTATTTTGTAGATCTGAAAATAATATGATAAAAGATAGACCCGTGGGCCATAGTTTTCACTAGAGGCTTCTCTCTTGAAAGAAAGCATACGATGGGAAAAGAAACTACTGTTGAGCAATTGATAGAAAAGCGCATAGTTATGAAGATATCCAAGGCAATGATCATGTATATAGGCATCACGTCCGAGACAAGTAGACCGACTCCTGCCTGTATCTACTACTATTACTCCACACATCGACCGCTATCCAGCATACATCTAGTGTATTAAGTAAACAAGAACGGAGTAACGCCTTAAGCAAGATGACATGATGTAGAGGGATAGATCCAATCAATATGAATAAACCCCATCCTTTTATCCTTAACGGCAACAATACAAATACATGTCATGTCCCTTTCTGTCACTCGGATTGAGCACCGCAAGATTGAACCCATTACAAATCACCTCTCCCATTGCATGAAAAATCAATCTAGTTGGCCAAACCAAATCAATATATCAGAGAGAAATACAAAGCTATATAAATCATGCATAAAAGAGTTCAGAGAAGACTCAAATAATATTCATAGATAATCTGAGCATAAACCCACAATTCATTGGATCTCAACAAACACACTGCAAAAGAAGATTACATCGAATAGATCTCCAAGAACATCAAGGAGAACATTGTATTGAAGATCAAAGAGTGAGAAAAAGCCATCTAGCTACTAGCTATGTACCCGTAGGTCTGTGGTAAACTACTCACACATCATCGGAAGGGCAGAAAGGGTGATGTAGAAGCCCTCCGTGATCGAACCCCCCTCCGGTGGAGTACCGGAAAAGGCCCAAAGATGGGATCTCACGAGGACAGAAGCTTGCGGTGGTGGAAAAGTATTTTTGGTGTGCCCACTGGTCTACGGGGAATATTTGGGTATTTATAGAAGAAAAATTAGGGTTAGAAGTGCCATGGGGGGCCCAGAAGCTTGGGGGCGCCCCCCCCTAGGGCGCGCCCTCTGAGCTTGTGGCCACCTCGTGGCTCTTCTGGCATCCTCCCGAAGCTTCCAGAGTGTCTTGTGGTCCAAAAAAATCGTCAAAAAGTTTCATTCCATTTGGACTCCGTTTGGTATTTATTTTCTGTAAAGATAAAAATAAGGAAAAACATCAACTGGCACTGGGCACTAGGTTAATAAGTTAGTCCCAAAAATGATATAAAATAGCATAATAATGCATATAAAACATCCAAGGTTGATAATATAATAGCATGGAACAATAAAAAATTATAGATACGTTGGAGACGTATCACCCTCCTAGTTTATTAGGTTTTAAGATTAAGTTTACTGTTACCTCAGGCACTGACAGAGCGGACCCACAACCTAATTAAATTAGTTAGACTAACCTAAGTCCTTTTAAACTAACCTGAGGCTGACAGCTGGGTCCCCCTGGGCCCAGTCGACCCAGCTGACCTGGTCAACCTGCTCACTGGGCCAATCCAGTCACTCGCAGGTGGGTCCAGCGGGCCCTTTGACGAGTCAGCGTGGTCAAAGCCCCCGGACCCACCTATCATCCACTGTGGCTAGCTCACAGTGGGTGTAAATAGTTATTTACTGTTTAATTTTTGAACTAAATTAATTCAAGAAAATTCAAAAAATCATTTAATCTTTGAAAATCATATAAAATAAATCGTAACTCGGATGAAAATAACTTATATATGAAAAATGAGCTGAAAAATATGACGAATCCAAATACACCCTCCACATACCTGTCACATGTCTCTAACACAGCAAACATGGAACCTTCCCCTCCGGTTCGTCTGTCCGATAATTGCCTTGAGCCGGGAAAATATTCCCAGATATTTTCCTGCTCCACCTATAACACTTAGCACTGTGTTAGGTCACACCTAGCATAGGATACTATCATGTCATGCAATGTGATGCATTTGTGTGCTCTGTTATTTATTTGTTTCCCCTTCGTTACTTCTTTTTTGATAGACCCCGATACCTGGATAGACCCCGAGACCGCTGATGATCTGGTGATCGTCTACTTCGTTGAAGATCTGTTTTCGTCTGCAGAGCTTCCAGGCAAGCAAACCCCCTTGATCATTGAGGGAGTCATGGACTAAGGGGTCCTCGGGGCGACGGCCCATTGTACGTGGGCCGGACTGGCGGGGTCGTGTGGTGACCGGAGACCTGTGAAGCCGTGGTGTGCCCTCCAAGTTAAGGGTGGACGAGATCCTTTTGTTTCTTGTTGTAATCTATCTTCGGTAACCCTAACCCTATCGGTGTCTATATAAATCGAGGGTTGTAGTCATTAGGGCCAGAGCTATATTCATCACCTCATAGCCTAGGGTTTAGCTCATTCTGATCTCGAGGTAGATCTACTCTGTAAACTCCATCATATATTCAATACAATCAAGCAAGACGTAGGGTTTTACCTCTTCGAGAGGGCCCAAACCTGGATAAACACTGTGTTCGTCGTCCCCTATTATCCGTTGATCCTAGATCCATAGCTCGGGACCCCCTACCCCGAGGTCCGCTAGTTTTGACACCGACATTGGTGCTTTCATTGAGAGTTCCGTTGTGCGATCGCCGAAAGGATTGATGGCTCAACCGGTCGATGGAGACCGCACCCGTACCGAGAGCTTTACCGCCCCTGGTCACCTCCTCGTCTTCGGCGGCATCTTAGTGCGCGCCGACCCCGCCGGCCGCCTCGACCAGATCGAAGGCCTCATCCCCATTGCAGGAATCTTCAGTTCAGGGGCATCAACCCACGGACTAGCAAAACGAAAATCCGGTATCTTTCAAGGTCCAGCCCCGAAGCGCAACTCTGACGGACCGCCCGCAGGGTCTTTTGTCGAGTTACCGGAGCGTTCGGCACCCCTACATACCCAGCCGGCAGATCAGTTGGCAGATCTATTTCGCGCAATGGGAATTTGTGTTATCAGGCCCACAGCCTACGACCAGGTCAGGCTTAAACCCGATGACCGAGAAATAAGCACTCCTCCGGTCACGCACCTCGTCGCCGCGGTCGAAGAGGCCTAGGAGGGGTCACAGCCATGTAAGCTAAAAATGGTGTACACCCGAATCTCCATCTTGGAGTCTGACACCAGCCCAGATGTACGTCCGGACACAACACCTAACACAAGTCACGGCCTTGAGCCTATCCAGCTGCACATCAGTTCGGATCCGAGTCCTGTGCGGTCAGAACCGGACACGCCTCAACCTCCCATCAAGGATAGTCCGGATCCGCGGCGGGGGGAATTCTTGAAATTTTCCCACCCACTCACCACGCGGAATACTCTCCAGATTCAAGAAGCCCAGACATATGGGACCTCATGTACGTCAAACAGCTGCCAAATGAAACAGTCCATCATTATTGGGCTAGATTTCTCCTGGTAAAAAATAGGATGGCACCTTGCTGTGACAAAGAAATAGTTAAAGCCTTCCAGTTCAACTGCAGGGATGAGGGCCTCTTAAAAGCCTTCGCGCGCCGCCAAATTCAAAGCTTCACCGAACTATCAGACATGGTGCACAAATATTGCGCCATGGAGAATACATGGAGGGCGCAACAGCTGAGCATGGGACTATATCCCACCGCCCATCACGGAAAGCCTCGCCTTAAACGAACCAGTACAAATCGGTCACCGGAGCGCGAGCCCAATGAAAGGAAAGCCAGGCCCAGATCGGTGTTGGATGAGTTGCTGGATAAACCATGCCCAATACATTCGGTCTTGCTAGACGCAAACCCAACCCGCAGACTTCAAGCCTGCTGGGTGGTAAGACAAGTGGCCAAACATGGTGAACCAATCTTGGGCCTTACACCCCCAGATAAACAGTCCTCAGCTTCACCACGGGACCATAATGTCCTTACGGTATACGAGACGTTCACCTCAAATAGCAAAAGGAAAAAGGCTCTTCGGGAGCTCAGCCAGGTATATCAAGTGACAGCCGCACACCCATGGGCAAATACTCCTATCACCTTTGACGAGAAGGATGAGCCAGGCACCCGTATCAGCCACGCACCAGCCGCCCTGGTCCTCGATCCCATCATCGATGGTTTCTGGCTAACTAAAGTACTAATGGACGGAGGCAGCGGCCTCAATCTCATTTATGAGGATACGCTCGATAAGATGCAATTCAACAGGTCTCGCATCGAACATAGCAACACCACATTCCGAGGTATAATACCCGGTAGGGAGGCACACTGCTCGGGACGCATAACCCTCGATGTTGTGTTCGGCACACCCGATAACTACAGATCCGAACCCTTGCTATTCCACATTGTACCCTTCCGCAGCGGATACCACGCCCTTCTAGGACGTCAGGCATTCTCGAAATTTCAGGCCATACCACATTACGGGTATATGAAACTCAAAATGCCAGGGCCCAATGGGGTAATTTCACTTAAAAGCGACCCAAGAAGATCCTTGAGAGCCAAAAACAAGACGGCATCCCTTTCCCTAGAGGCACTATCCGAAGCCCTCGCGGCCGAAGAATTGACAACTTTACGCCCTACCATCGACAGGGACGACGTGGTTCTCAGTAAACAGCAAAAATCCACATCATTCAAGCCAGCAGACGAAATAGTAAAATTTCAAGTGCATCCAACAGATCCCAACAAAATAGCGTCCATAGGAGCACAGCTGGACCCCGCAGTCGACGAGGCATTAAGGACATTCATGCACGAAAATTGGGACATATTCACCTGGCACCCCTCCGACATGCCAGGAATCCCACGCAGGAAAGCAGAGCACAGCCTCAACATCCTAAAAGGCTTTAAGCCAGTGAAGCAGACCCTGCGTCAGTTTTCCGAGCCCAAACGACAAGCCATGGGCGAAGAACTCGCAAAACTGTTGGAGGCCGGATTCATCCGTGAGATCAAACACCCCGAGTGGTTAGCAAACTTGGTAATGGTACCAAAGAAGGATAAGTCCTGGCGGCTCTGTGTTGATTTCAAAGACCTTAACAAGGCCTGTCCTAAGGACCCTTTTCCCCTGCTAAGGATAGACCAGATCATCGACGCGCCACCGCCGGACATGACTCACTATGTTTCCTTAATGCATACTCCGGATACCACCAGATCAACATGAAAGAGTCCGACCAGGCGGCAACCGCATTCATTACCCCTTATGGCCCTTTCTGCTTCAACACCATGCCGTTCGGATTGAAAAATGCAGGAGCCACATACCAATGCATGATTCAAGCATGCCTCAAAAATCAAATTGGCAAAACGGTCGAGGCATACGTGGACGATGTGGTTGTCAAAACCAAACACATAGACCAACTGGTAGACGACATACGCCAAACCTTTGACAACCTGCGAGCCTATGACATACGGCTCAACCCGGAAAAATGTATCTTCGGGGATCCCCGCCGGAAACCTGCTTGGATTTATCATTTCCCATAGAGGAATCGAGGCCAATCCGGCCAAAATTAGAGCGCTATCTCAGCACGCAATACCAACAGAGCTCAAGCATGTTCAGAAGCTGGCAGGATGCGTGGCAGCCTTGAGCCGCTTCATATCCCACCTCGGAGAAAAAGCATTACCACTCTACAAGCTGCTCAAAAAGACCAAGAATTTCCAATGGACAGACGAAGCAACTACGGTGCTCGAGGAGATTAAAACACTCCTAGCCAGCAATCCTATCCTAACTGCGCCTAGTATCGGTGAGCCCATGTTGCTATATGTTTCAGCCACCAATCAGGTGGTCAGCGCAGTGCTTGAGGTGGAACGGGAATTCGAGGGCCACAAATTTCAGGTCCAGAAGCCGGTCTATTACGTGTCTGAAGTGCTAACACCATGCAAAACACGGTACCCGCACTATCAAAAGATAACTTGCACAGTCTTCATGGCATCCCAAAAGCTTCGACATTACTTTCAAGAATCTTCGGTCACTGTAGCATCAGAAGTCCCCTTGAATGATATAATCAATAACAGGGACGCTACAGGCCGCATCGCCAAATGGGCCATCGAGCTTCTCCCCTTCGAGATAACATACAAGCCATGTCGGGCCATTAAATCTCAGGTGCTGGCCGATTTCATAGCCGAATGGACCGAAGCCGAACTACCCAGGGAGTACTCCACATACTCGCACTGGATAATGTACTTCGACGGCTCAAAGATGTTGGCCGGACTAGGGGCTGGGGTCATCCTCGTCTCCCCCATGGGCGACACTGTTCGGTATGTCCTCCAAATCATGTATACGGACTCGAACAACGCAGCCGAGTACAAAGCACTACTGCATGGTCTTCGCCTGGCCACCACAATGGGCGTACAGTGCCTCGAGGTAAGGGGGGACTCAAATCTGGTGATCTCTCAAGTAAATGGCGAGTTCGACGCCAAAGACCCCAAGATGGCAGCATATAGAAATGCGTTCCTCCGGATATCTACTCGATTTGAGGGCCTTGAATTTCACCATGTCGCTAGAGACAGCAATCAAGCAGCCGACGTCCTTGCCCGCATGGGCGCCAAGCGCGACCCGGTTCCTAAAAACACCTTCCTCGAGCGGCTCTTTAAGCCCTCCATGGTCTGGCAGGACGACGTCTTCGATGCACCATCCGACGAGCCTGCTCACAATGCCCCGCCCGAAAACGAAAAAGACGATCAAGTCATCGGCGGTTCCGCGCTCGAGGAAACACCCTCCGCACATGAGGTAATGACCGTAATCCCACCTTGGACAGTCCCTTACTAGCCTACCACACACAACATCAGCTTCTGGACGATCAAACCGAAGCACGACGTATCGTTCGCCGCTCCAAAGCATACAAGGTCCATGAAGGCGAACTCTATAAGAAGAGCACCACAGGAGTTTTACAAAGGTGCATCTCCGAAGAAGAAGGGCGGCAGCTTTTGGCAGAAATACATGCGGGCATGGGCGGACACCACGCGGCAGCTCGGGCTTTGGTCAGCAAAGATTTCCGAGCAGGGTTTTTCTGGCCCACCGCCCGTGAGGATGCCCGGACTTTAGTCCAACACTGCGTTGGATGCCAACTGTTCGCAAATCAAAGCCGCATGCCCCCTACAGCTCTTCGGACGATACCGATTACGTGGCCTTTTGCGGTCTAGGGTCTCGACATGGTCGGGCCACTCAAAGGGGGGACAAACAAAAAGAAGTACCTATTGGTCATGGTCGACAAATTCACCAAGTGGATTGAGGCAAGACCCGTCACTTTGGCAGAATCCGAACCCGTCATCGACTTCTTATCAGATGTCGTACACCGTTATGGTGTCCCCCGCAGTATCATCACCGATAATGGTACCAATTTCACCACTCAGGAAGTTAAAGACTGGTGAGGTGAAATGGGCATCAAGCTCGATTACGCCTCGGTATATCACCCACAGACCAATGGGAAGGTCGAAAGAGCCAACGGCCTCATTATGAGTGGCATTAAGCCTCGCCTAGTTCACTCCCTTGAACAATCAGACCGCCATTGGGTCGAGGAACTCGATTCCGTCCTATGGGGGCTGCGCACTACTCCTAACCGGTCCACCGGATACACACCATTTTTCATGGTATACGGGGCGGAAGTAGTCCTCCCATGCGACCTGATCCATGACGCACCTAGAGTGAGCATGTATGAAGAAAGGGAAGCCGAACTCGATCGGCAGGATAATTTGGACGCTCTAGAAGAAGAGCGAGACATAGCTCGAGCTCGGTCCGTGTTCTATCAGCAGCAAGCACGACGTTACCACAACCGTGAAGTCCGGACGAAGACGTACAATGTGGGCGACCTCATCCTCTGACTCCCTGAAAAACAGAAGGATAAACTCTCACCTAAATGGGAGGGACCGTACATCATCGACTAATTACTCATAGGACGAGCATATCAACTCCGTCGTTCGACCGACAACGGCCTTGAGCCGAACCCGTGGAACGCAGCACGGCTGCGGCATTTTTACACCTGAGTCCGACATAACCTTCTTCCCCTTTTTCTTGTTTTATTTTTTGCCTTTTTCCTCTCTCTCTCGCCATGGTACTAGTTCGGCTTAACCGAACCATACCGAACTTATACTATATATACCATCGAATGTAATACCCAGCGTTGCCTGGGGCTCCCCTAGAAGAGCCAAATAAATGTCTAAATCGCATTCATCTTGAGTGCACCCTTCTCATACATGTTAAGCCAACATATTCACTTGTTTGACTCAAGAACTTTGCCAAGCTGGGTTGCCTGGCTCCTGTGCTTACCCCTACATTCCCGATTGTTCGGCTAGGGAGTAAAGAGAGCACCTATGAGATTGCTACGACCGGGTTATCCGGGACCGTACCTCAGACGGGTGAAGCCGAAAGCTAGCGTTCTTCTAGAATACAATAAGTCGGCCAAAGGGAAGAGAATACAGCCTCGCGCTTATCACCAAGGTTTTTTTTCGTAGCCATTGGTTTCCGTTGATCTTACGTATCCGGATTATCATTTTACCTGAAGAAAGGAACCCTTGGAAGAACTATTTTCATCAGAAGATGTTTCTTACATCAAATAGTAATATAACATAGCTCTCCGCACATGTTTCATCTGTTCAAACCAGAAGGCCGGATTGCCTGGTTCCCAAATTCTTGCCTTGTTTCCTGTGGCACACAGTACGGAACACTCCCTGATCTCTGATCGGCGAGGCAGAAGCCGATAGCCGGTCAAGACAACATTCTTTCAAAAAATATCAGAGCACGGATGGAGCACGGTCAACGTAAAGTACATAGATACATAGAATTGACAAAACAACTCATTCTCGACGTTGTCTATCAATTGCTCTAACGCACAGTCTTTCTGAGAATAGCGAGCTGCTTGCATCACGTTGTCGTACACCAAGCTCAGCAGTATTTCCTGGTCGTCTGGATCCATGGGACCAACCCGGGCCATATGCACCGGGTCGAGCTTGGTGAAGCGGGTTTTTACCATAGCCCATGCTTCACGCGCTCCTTCTCGACAGGCTGAGATCTTCCATAATTCAAACCTTCGCCGAGCCCCTTTAAAGAGACTGGCTAGATTAGCCATACTCTCTGGAGGCGCATCAGACGGCCATAACACCTTTGCCATGCTCTTCAGGGCTTTCCGGGCCCTCTCGTAGGTCTTCGACAATTCCTTTAACAGGTTCCCATCATAAGTGCCCACTTCTTCCTCGGGTCACCCAGTCAGGAGACCTAACAAATAGGTGTTGCACATCGTCATTCGCACATCAATAACACGGACCAACAGCACGGTATGATCAGCGCTTACCGTATATGCCACCTTTCAGTCACTGGTTTTCCTCCAAGGCTTGCACCAGTTGAGTCCTCAAACTCTTAATTTCCTCGGCTTGCCATTTATTCTCCATCGTGAGCTCATGTTTCTCTTCATGACTTCGCGTCAACACGCGTTTACTAGCCTCAAGCTTTTTGCGCAACTCATTTGCGGCCTCTACGGCTGCATGACAAAAACAGCGTGAACATGTCAAATACACCATATACCCTTCCCCGAGTTGGGAGGTGGTTCTTCTCACTTACCGGACTTACCACTGCTGGCTTCTCGAGCCGCATCCAGTTTGGCCTTGGTTTCAACCAACTGTTTCCGGCTAGCCTCGAGCTCCTCGGTCAGTTTTTTGCTTTGCTCTCTTGCGGCCTACAAACTCACATCATTAAAAATCCTTAACTCGGCCATCCCGCCCAAATTAAGGCTTGGGGGCTAGTTAGTTAGGGAACTGGCGTTAAAGCTATATACCTTCACCTTGGTGACAAATAGACCGGCAATCCCATCAAGACCTATCCGGGCCGCTCCAAGGTACGCGTCTACCGAATTAAAAGCATTAAACTCTTGTTCGGTAAAGGTAGCATGGTGCAAAGTCTCCCTCCGGCGGCAATGGTTCATTACGCTCTCGACTTTGGAATTAGTGACCGAAACATCGTCGGAGTCCGCCGGAGGCACGCCAGCCGTCGCGTGTTCGGAGGGGGCTCCAGCCCGTGCCGAAGACTGTGGACCGGCGTTGTGATTCGTCGCATTTGGGATGTCTTCGGATTGATGTAGAGACACACGCCTTCTGCAAAGTTGAGCATGCTTTGATAAACAAGTGACAAAGGCGATCCTTGCCGCAATTCTAAAACACGTTACTACTGGGCAGAGGGGGCAGGTGCGTCCACCCCGGCGGAAGCCTTCCGTTTAGACCTCCCGTCAAGAATCAAATCTGGCATGGTATGTGCTCCTCCCGAGGCATTTTTATGCGTAGTACGGTGACCCTTGGGAGTAGAAGTCAACACGTGGGGGTAGCGCGAGACGAGCGTCCTGTTTGGGAGGGGTTCTTCTTTTCACTTACTGAGGAAGAGGGAAGAGACCTAGGGTGATTGAAGGTTACAGCCACCTTGGCGCCGTCAAGGCCCTCCTGATAGAACACCCCATCTTCAAATTGAATTGATGTTTCTGGACTGTCGTGATACCCCGGATCGCCGTCTCGAGAGTGACTCTCTGGTTGTGGAGGAGGATAACTAAAGGACGCAACCTGACGCCTCCACCCCCGTTTGTATTATGACCGGTAAAAATTCGGCGTAATCTACAGACTCAAAGTAGTGGGTCAGGACTTACCCAGTCCGCCGGATTGTATTCGGAGCAGCCTTCTCAAAAACTCTTGCGGGCGAACTCTGCTTCATCTCCCTTGAAGAGATCGGCCAGTATTTTGGCCAGGGGTGCCTTGTTCTCCGGCCCTTGCCACTGGTGACGTGTCACATCGTTGGTCCCGTTATAACACCATAAAGGGTGACCCCGCTGTTGGAGGAGTTGCCCGCATCGGGTAATGGCAAAGCCCATAACTTCGATCATGGTCAGCTTGCAGCTAGTGAGCAGCCTGATCTTGGCCGACAGTGCACGCACTTCTTCGTTGTCCTATTGGGAAGGGCCTCTGGGCCGCCAGTTGTACCGCTTTATGGGTGGATCATTTGAATATTCGGGTAGCCCTTACCGAATTGGGTCGGTGAGGGGAACATCCTCAATGTAAAACCACTCTGAAGTCCATCCTTCGGGATCTTTCTGTGGGGTCCCGATTGGGTACACGGTCCCGGCTATTCGCCATATTTTGGCACCGCCCACCTCAAATATAGATCCCTCCCGGAGGCGGGGGACAAGACAGAAATACTTCCTCCACAAGTCAAAGTGGGGCTCGTGACTCAGAAATATCTCGCACAAGGCCACGAAGCCGGAAATGTGCAATATCGACCCTGGGGTGAGGTTGTGGAGATGGATCCCATAGAACTCTAATAAACCCCATAGAAAAGGATGAATGGGAAAGCCCAAACCTCTTAGGAGGAAGGGCACGAGACACACCCTCTTTTCCTTGTTTGGGGCGGGGGAATTCTCGGTGAGGGCACGGCCATCGATGGAGATGAGACCGGCGCGGACTGGAACCAGATCGGCCGAGGGGAGGAAGCGCTGTGTCTGCAGGCGACAAAGCCGGATATACGAGACCGAGCAGCTCAACCACTCACCTGGGTGCGGGCCATGAGGGCGCGAGGAAGAACCTGGGGTGTCGGCCATGGCTTTGGGGAATTTTTTCGGTGTCGTTCTTGGTGAAGGGGAAGATAACTGTTCTCAGTGCCTTTGGATCTATAAATAAGCGCCTTATTGTGAAGCCGAAAGGACGGGTGTGTGGAAACACGGCTTTGGGCCGCACGCCCTGTGGAAAGGTGTGCAAAGCCCTTGCCTTGAGGAGCAGCATTAAACTCTGATGGTCCCACCTCGATCTCGAGATGTCTTCGGATCCTTGAATCTTGAGACTGTCTGGACCCAAGCATTACAGCGACTCCCGGATAATGTTCAGCGACACTAGCACGGCTTCAAACAGAATGAAGGAACTTGTCTCGCAAGCCGATGATGATGTGAAGATTCCAGAAGACGATCCCTGGTGTTGGAGGCAAGTTCAGGGGCTACTGAGGGAGTCATGGACTAAGGGTCCTCGGGGCGATGGCCCATTGTACGTGGGCCGGACTGGCGGGGCCGTGTGGTGACCGGAGACCCGTGAAGCCGTGGTGTGCCCTCCAAGTTAAGGGTGGACGAGATCCTTTTCTTTCTTGTTGTAATCTATCTTCGGTAACCCTAACCCTATCGGTGTCTATATAAACCGAGGGTTGTAGTCATTAGGGCTAGAGCTATATTCATCACATCATAGCCTAGGGTTTAGCTCATGTTGATCTCGAGGTAGATCTACTCTGTAAACTCCATCATATATTCAATACAATCAAGCAGGACGTAGGGTTTTACCTCTTCGAGAGGGCCCGAACCTAGGTAAACATTGTGTTCGTCGTCCCCTATTATCCATTGATCCTAGATCCACAGCTCGGGACCCCCTACCCCGAGGTCTGCCGGTTTTGACACCGACAATCATTCCTATACCGCCCATTCTTTCTCTCTCATGCTTGCATTAGATTTTGTGACTGTTGTTAGATATCTCCAATTTTTTATGCATAGCCTGCTTTTTTATGCATAGCCTGCTTAGTATAGGTTGGTTAGTGATCCATCAGTGACCCCTCACCCTTGTCCTTGTTGCCCCACTTTGTTACCAGAAGATTTGATCCAGGTGATCGACGTGCTGAGACCGACACATCACCGCACACCCCTTTAGTTGTACGACTCTGCAGAACTACTATCAAGTACCGAGGGTGATACCTTGTATCGCACTTCTGATGATATCTCTGTAGTGTAGCTAATCGATCATGGATTACGGAGGGTGATTCCTCGTACCCAACTCCCGATGACTACTCTGTCGTGCAACACCTCAAGTGTGAATCCTTTGAGGGTGATTCCTCCAAGTTCACCTTGATGGCTACATCGAGTGGGAATCCATCAAGGGTGATTCCTAGGTTTTCCCCCTTGATGTTTACAGACACACTGTTACCTTTACTTGTTCCCCGTTTACTATTTCTGCGGGACTAAAGGGGCAGGCGGTACCACCCTGGTAGAGGTGGACCTGAGTTCCCGACAGTCTCTTGTGAGACGGGTTGACCTAGAGGATACCCACGAGATAATTACGAGGCACGGTCGGGCAGGCAGACCACCCAGGAGAGGGTGATACATCTCCAATGTATCTATACTTTTTGATTGTTCCATGCTATTATATTATCCATCTTGGATGTTTTATATGCATTATTATGCTATTTTTATTATTTTTTGGGACTAACCTATTAACCTAGTGCCCAGTGCTAGTTGCTGTTTTTTCCTTATTTTTGTCTTCTACAGAAAATCAATACCAAATGGAACGAAACTTTTTAAGGATTTTTCTTGGACCAGAAGACACCCAGGAACCTTCGGGAGGGGGTCAGAGGGGCCACCAGTTGGCCACAAGCTCGGAAGGCGCACCCTAGGGGGGGTCATGCACC
Source organism: Thinopyrum elongatum (assembly GCA_011799875.1). Lineage (NCBI taxonomy): Eukaryota > Viridiplantae > Streptophyta > Magnoliopsida > Poales > Poaceae > Thinopyrum > Thinopyrum elongatum. The sequence goes on from CM022299.1 coordinate 299,762,768, forward strand.
CCAGGCTTGTGGGCCCCCTGATGCCTCTCCAACCCTAATCGTTGCACTATAAATACCCAGATATTCCCCGTATACCAGAGGGCATACCAAAAATACTTTTTCGCCAACGCAAGTTTCTGTCCTCGTGAGATCCTATCTGGAGGCCATTGCCGATACTCCGCCGGAGGGGGATTCGATCATGGAGGGCCTCTACATCAACCTTGCTACCCTTCCGATGATGTGTGAGTAGTTTACCACTGACCTACGGGTCCATAGCTAGTACCTAGATGGCTGCTACTTCTTGAGCTTGTGTTGATTTTTTCGTTGAAGAGGAAAGAGTGATGCAACAAAGTAGAGATATGTATTTCCCTCAGTTAAGAACCAAGGTATCAATCCAGTAGGAGGCACAAGCAAGTCTCCAATATATGCACCTGCACAAACTAACAAACACTTGCACAAAACGTGAAAAAGGGGTTGTCAATCCCTTCACGGTCATGAACAAGAGTGAGATCTAATAGAGATAGGTATAAAAGATAAATAAAAGAGCAAACTAAAGTAAATATAAATAAATTGCAACAAGGTATTTTTGGGTTTTTTGGTTTATAGATCTGAAAATATATGATGGAAAATAAACCCGGGGGCCATAGGTTTCACCAGAGGCTTCTCTCTTGAAGAAAACATACGGTGGGTAAACAAATTATTGTTGAGCAATTGATAGAAAATCGCATAATTATGAAGACATCTAAGGCAATGACCATGAATATAGGCATCACGTCCATGACAAGTAGACCAAAACGATTCTGCATCTACTACTATTACTCCACACATCGACCGACTCCTGCCTGCATCTATAGTATTAAGTTCATAAGAAGAGAGCAACGCTTTAATTAAGATGACATGATGTAGAGGGATAAACTCAAGCAATATGACATAAACCCCAGCTTTTTATCCTTGATGGCAACAATACAATACGTGCCTCGCTACCCCTACTGTCACTGGGTGAGGACACCGCAAGATTGAACCCAAAACTAAGCACCTCTCCCATTGCAAGAAAAACCAATCTAGTTGGCCAAACCAAACCGATAGTTCGAAGAGAAATACAAAGATATATTAATCATGCATAAAAGAGTTCAGAGAAGACTCAAATGATATTCATAGATAATCTGATCATAAATCCACAATTCATCGCATCTCAACAAACGCACCGCAAAAGAAGATTACATCGAATAGATCTCCAAGAACATCGAGGAGAACATTGTATTGAAGATCAAAGAGAGAGAATAAGACATCTAGCTACTAGCTATAGACCCGTAGGTCTATGGTAAACTACTCACACATCATCGGAAGGGCAGCAAGGTTGGTGTAGAGGTCCTCCGTGATCGAATCCCCCTTCGACGGAGTGCCAGAAAAGGCCCCAAGACGGGATCTCACGGGAACATAGGCTTGCGGCGGCGGAAAAGTATTTTTGGTGTGCCCTCTGGCATAGGGGGAATATTTGAGGATTTATAGTGCGAAGATTAGGGTTAGGAGGTCCCCGAGGGGCCCACAAGCCCTGGGGGCGCCTCCCTGGGGTTCGCCCCTATGGCATGTGGCCTCCTCGTGGGTCTTCTGGCCTCCTCTCCAAGTCTCGTGGGTTTCTTCTGGTCCAAGAAAAATCACCGTAAAGTTTTATTCCGTTTGGACTCTGTTTGATATTCCTTTTATGTAAAAGTCAAAAACAAGGAAAAAACAGAAACTGGCACTGGGCTCTAGGTTAATAAGTTTGTCCCAAAAATAATATAAAATAGCATATTAATGCATATAAAACATCCAAAATAGATAATACAATAGCATGGAACAATCAAAAATTATAGATACGTTGGAGACGTATCAATGGCTTCTTCTCTCTCTTTGATCTTCAATACATTGTTCTCCTCGATGTTCTTGGAGATCTATTTGATGTAATCTTCTTTTGCAGTGCGTTTGTTGAGATCCGATGAATTTTGGGTTTATGATCAGATTATCTATGAATTTTATTTGAGTCTTCTCTGAACTCTTTTATGCATGATTAAGATAGCTTTCTATTTCTCTTTGATCTATTGATTTGGTTTGGCCAACTAGATTGATTTTTCTTGCAATGGGAGAGGTGCTTTGTAATGGGTTCAATCTTCCGGTGCTCAATCCCAGTGACAGAAGGGGACATGAGACGTATTTGTATTGTTGCCATTAAGAATAAAAAGGTGGGGTTTATTCATATTGATTGGATCTACCTCTCTACATCATGTCATCTTGCTTAAGATGTTACTCTGTTCTTGTTAACTTAATACACTAGATGCATGCTGGATAGCGGTCGATGTGTGGAGTAATAGTAGTAGATGCAGGCAGGGGTCGGTCTACTTGTCACAGACATGATGCCTATATTCATGATCATTGCCTTAGATATCGTTATAATTATTCTCTTTTCTATCAATTGCTCAATAGTAATTTGTTCACCCACCGTATGCGTTCTTTAAGAGAGAAGCCTCTAGTGAAAACTATGGCCCCCGGGTCTATTCTTATCATATAATTTTTAGATCTATAAAACCAAAAATACCTTGCTGCAATTTATTTACCTTTACTTTATTTTCCACTTTTATTTATCTTTTATACCTATCTCTATCAGATCTCATCCTTGCAAGTAACTGTGAAGGGATTGACAACCCCTTCATCGCGTTGGGTGAAAGTATGTGTTTGTTTCTGTAGGTGAAAACATTGGTGACTTGTGTGTTCCTCCTACTGGATTGATACCTTGGTTCTCAAACTGAGGGAAATACTTATCTCTACTTTTCTGCATCACCCTTTCCTCTTCAAGGGAAAAACCAACGCAAGCTCAAGAAGTAGCAGGAAGAATTTCTGGCGCCGTTGTCGGGGAGGATCTACATCAAGCCTGCCAAGTACCCATCATAAACTCTCATCTCTTGCATTTACATTATTCGCCATTTGCCTCTAGTTTTACTCTCCCCCACTTCTAAAATGTTTTCATAAAAACACAAAAATATTTGCCTATTTATTCACTTTTTTCGTTCGTCTTTTCGTTTGCTTTTTGTTTGCTTGTGTGCTAGATTGCTTGCTTTGTCACGATGTCTCAAGAAAATACCAATTTGTGTGATTTTTCCAGCACTCATAATAATGATTTTATTAGTACTCCGATTGCTCCCGACACTAGTGCGAAATCTTATGAAATTAATGCCGCTTTGTTGAATCTTGTTATGAAAGAATAATTTTCCGGTAGTCCTAATGAAGATGTAGCATCCCATCTAAATAATTTCGTTGAATTGTGTGATATGCAAAAGAAAAAATATGCGGATAATGATATTGTCAAATTGAAGCTATTTCCGTTCTCATTACGAAATCGTGCTAAAACTTGGTTTTCATCCTTGCCTAAAAATAGTATTGATTCATGGAATAAGTGTAAGGATGCTTTTATTTCCAAGTATTTTCCTCCCGCTAAGATCATCTCCCTTAGGAATGATATAATGAATTGTAAGAAACTTAATCATGAACATGTTTCACAATCTTGGGAGAGGATAAAATTAATGATACAAAATTGCCGTACTCATGGTTTAAGTTTATGGATGATCATACAATTTTTTTATGCTGGATTGAATTTTGCATCTAGAAATCTTTTAGAGCCCGCCGTGGGTGGTACTTTTATGGAAATCACATTAGGAGACGCTACTAAATTCCTAGATAATATTATGACAAATTACTCTCAATGGCATACCGAAATATCTTCCACTAGTAAAAAAGTGCATGATGTTGAAGAAATTAATACTTTGAGTGGAAAGATGGACGAACTTATGAAATTCATTGCTAGCAAGAGTGCTCCTATTGATCCTAATGATATGCCTTTGTATACTTTGATTGAAAATAATAATGAATATATGGATCTGAATTTTGTTGGTAGGAACAATTTTGTTAATAACGCGTATAGAGGTAATTTTAATCCTAGGCCGTTTCCTAGTAATTTCTCTAATAATTATGGTAATTCCTACAACAATTCTTATGGAAATTATAATAAGATACCCTCTGATCTTGAGAATAATATGAAAGATTTTATTAACTCCCAAAAGATTCTCAATGCTATGGTAGAAGAAAAATTGCTTAAGATTGATGATTTGGCTAGAAACGTTGATAGAATTTCTCATGAGATTGATTCTTTTAAGATTAGATATATGCCACCCAAGCTTGATATTAATGAGTCTCTAAAATCTATTCAAATTTCTATTAATGAAAGTAGGGAGAGAACCACTAGGATGCGTGCTAAGAGAGAATGGCCAGAAACGGTATGTTCTTCTAGTTTTTGCGATAATCATGATGAAGATCTTAAAGTGATTGGTGTGACTCCTATTGAATCTTTGTTTGCTAATATAAAACTTGATAAAGAAGGGACTGATACGTCTCCAACGTATCTATAATTTTTTACTGTTCCATGCTATTATATTATCCATCTTGGATGTTTTATATGCATTTATATGCTATTTTATATGATTTTTGGGACTAACCTATTAACCTAGAGCCGAGTGCCAGTTTTTGTTTTTTTTTCTTGTTTTTGAGTTTCGCAGAAAAGGAATATCAAACGGAGTCCAAATGAGCTGAAAATTTACGGAGATTTTTTATGGACCAGAAGAAGCCCCCGAAGCAAAGGAGTTGGGCTAGAAGAGCCACGAGGCCTCCACAAGGGTGGAGGGCGCCCCCGCCCTAGGGTGCACCCTCCAGTCTTGTGGGCTCCTCGTGGAACCCCCCTGACTTGTTCTCGACGCCAAAAATTCCTATAAATACAGAAACCCCCAGAAATAAACCTAGATCAGGAGTTCCGGCGCCGCAAGCCTCTGTAGCCACCAAAAACCAATCAGGAGCCCGTTCCGGCACCCTGCCAGAGGGGGAAACCATCATCGGTGGCCATCTTCATCATCCCGGTGCTCTCCATGACGAGGAGGGAGTAGTTCACCCTCGGGGCTGAGGGTATGTACCAGTAGCTATGTGTTTGATCTCTCTCTCTCTCTCGTGTTCTTGATTTGGCACGATCTTGATGTACCGCGAGCTTTGCTATTATAGTTGGATCTTATGATGTTTCTCCCCCTCCACCTTCTTGTAATGAATTGAGTTTTCCCTTTGAAGTTATCTTATCGGATTGAGTCTTTAAGGATTTGAGAACACTTCATGTATGTCTTGCATGTGTTTATCTGTGGTGACAATGGGATATTCACGTGATCCACTTGATGTATGTTTTGGTGATCAACTTGGGGGTTCTGTGACCTTGTGAACTTATGCATAGGGGTTGGCACACGTTTTCGTCTTGACTCTTCGGTAGAAACTTTGGGGCACTCTTTGAAGTTCTTTGTGTTGGTTTGAATAGATGAATCTGAGATTGTGTGATGCATATCATATAATCAAACCTGCGGATACTTGTGGTGACATTGGAGTATCTAGGTGACATTAGGATTTTGGTTGATGTGTGTCTTAAGGTGTTATTTTAGTACGAACTCTAGGGCTGTTTGTGACACTTATAGGAATAGCCCAATAGATCGATCAGAAAGAATAACTTTGAGGTGGTTTCGTACCCTACAATAATCTCTTCGTTTATTCTCCGCTATTAGTGACTTTGGAGTGACTCTTTGTTGCATGTTGAGGGATTGTTATATGATCCAATTATGTTATCATTGTTGAGAGAACTTGCACTAGTGAAAGTATGAACCCTAGGCCTTGTTTCTAAGCATTGCAATGCCGTTTTTGCTCACTTTTACTACTAGTTACCTTGCTGTTTTTATATTTTCAGATTACAAAAACCTATATCTAATATCCATATTACACTTGTATCACCATCTCTTTGCCGAACTAGTGCACCTATACAATTTACCATTGTATTGGGTGTGTTGGGGACACAAGAGACTCTGTGTTATTTGGTTGCATGGTTGTTTGAGAGAGACCATCTTCATCCTACGCCTCCCACGGATTGATAAACCTTAGGTCATCCACTTGAGGGAAATTTGCTACTGTCCTACAAAACTCTGCACTTGGAGGCCCAACAAGGTCTACAAGAAGAAGGTTGCGTAGTAGACATCGGGGACTGGAGATGAGTCAAATTTAGCTAGAAGGCGTCCCAATAATTTGGAGGGTGAAGATCTTAATGAAAAATTTGATAAAAGTGGGTTTGGCGAGGTCAAAACTTTAACTAGTGATGAGCCCACTCTTTTGGATTTCAAGGACTTTAATTATGATAATTGTTCTTTGATTGATTGTATTTCCTTGTTACAATCTATGCTTAATTCACCCCATGCTTATAATCAAAATAAAGCTTTTACTAAACATATCGTTGATGCTATGATGAAATCTTTTGAAGAAAAACTTGAGTTGGAAGTTTCAATCCCTAGAAAGCTTTATGATGAATGGGAACCTACTATTAAGATTAAGATTATGAGTGCAATGCTTTGTGTGATTTGGGTGCTAGCGTTTCCACTATTCCAAAAACTTTATGTGATGTGCTAGGTTTCCATAAACTTGATGATTGTTCTTAAATTTGCACTTAGCGGATTCAACTATTAAGAAACCTATGGGAACAATTAATGATGTTCTTATTGTTGCAAATAGGAATTATGTGCCCATAGATTTTATTGTGCTTGATATAGATTGCAATCCTACACGCCCTATTATTTTTGGTAGACCTTTCCTAGAACGATTGGTGCAATTATTGATATGAAAGAAGGAAACATTAGATTTCAATTTCCATTAAGGAAGGGCATGGAACACTTTCCAAGAAAGAAAATTAAGTTGCCATATGAATCTATTATGAGGGCCACTTATGGATTGAATACCAAAGATGACAATACCTAGATCTATGCAATATGCCTAGCTAGGGGCGTAAAACAATAGCGCTTGTTGGGAGGCAACCCAATTTTATTTTTTGTTTTTTGTTTTTTGCTTCTATTTTTCAATAAATATAAATTATACTTCTTTTATGATTGTGTTTTAATGTTTTAATTAGTGTTTGAGCCAAGTAAGACCTTTGGGGTGATTTGGATGATAGTTGATTTGATTTTGCTGAAAAACAGAAACTTTTGCATCTAGTAGCAGAATTGTTAAAATTTGTTGGAACGTCTAAAAATCTGATTTTGTTTACACAAGATTTATATATAGAGTGCCTACGTTGTCCTAAATTTTCATAATTTTTGGAGTTAAAGAAATATGACTTTAATTCGGGTCTTTATAGACTGTTCTGTTTTTGACAGATTCTGTTTTCATTGTGTTGTTCGCTTATTTTGATGGATCTATGGGTAGTATCGGGGGGTATGAGCCATGGTTAAGTTAGATACAGTAGATATAATGCAAATATAAAATTTGAATGAGTTTACTATAGTACCTAAAAGTGGAGATTTGTTTTATTATACTAACAGATCTCACGAGTTTTCTGTTGAGTTTTGTGTTGTGAAGTTTTCATGTTTTGGGTGAAGTTTTGATGGACTATGGAATAAGTATTGGCAAGAGTCTAAGCTTGGGGATTCCCAAGGCACCCCAAGGTAATATTCAAGGACAACCAAGCATCTAAGCTTGGGGATGCCCCAGATGGCATCCCCTCTTTTGTCTTCAATCCATCGGTAAATTACTTGAGGATATATTTTTATTCACCACATGATATGTGTTTTGCTTGGAGCGTCTTGTATTATATGAGTCTTTGCTTTCTAGTTTGCCACAATCATCCTTCCTGTACACACCTTTTGAGAGGAACACACATTAATCATGAATTTATTAGAATACTCTATGTGCTTCACTTATATCTTTTGAGCTAGGTAGTTACTCTAGTGCTTCAGTTATATCTTTTTAGAGCACGACGGTGGTTTTATTTTGAAGAAATTGATGAACTCTCATGCTTCACTTATGTTATTTTGAGAGTCTTATAAATAGTATGGCAATTTTCTTAGGTTATGAATTTAGTCCTAATATGATGGGTATTCAAGAAGGATATAATAAAAACTTTCATGAAGATCATTGAATATATGAGAAGTTTGATTCCTTGCATTTGTTTTGAGACATAAAGATGGTGATATTAGAGTCATGCTAGTTAGTAATTGTGGTTTAGTATGAATATTTGTGTTAAGGTTTGTGATTCCCGAAGCATGCACGTATGGTCTCTCGTTATGCGATGAAGTTGGAGCATGATTTATTTTTTATTGTCTTCCTTACGAGTGGCGGTCGGCTACGAGCGATGGTATTTTCCTACCAATCTATCCCCCTAGGAGTATGCATAGTAGTACTTTGCTTCGACGGCTAATAAACTTTTGCAAGAAGTATGTGAGTTCTTTATGACTAATGTTGAGTCCATGGATTATACGCACTCTCACCCTTCCATCATTGCTAGCCTCTTCGGTACCGTGCTATGCCCTTTCTCACCTCGAGAGTTGGTGCAAACTTCGCCGGTGCATCCATACCCTGTGATATGATACACTCTTTCACACATAAGCCACCTTATATCTTCCTCAAAACAGCCACCATACCTACCTATTATGGCATTTCCATAGCCATTCCGAGATATATTGCCATGCAACTTCCACCATTCCGTTGTTATAACACACACCATCATTGTCATATTGCTTTGCATGATCATATAGTTGACATAGTATTTGTGGCTTGGCCACCGTTCATATTTTTTATACATGTCATGCTAGATCATTGCATGAGGCATTCATATAGAGTCATATTTTTGTTCTAGTATCGAGTTGTAATTCTTGAGTTGTAAGTAAATAAAAGTGTGATGATCATCATTATTAGAGCATTGTCCCATGTGAGGAAAGGATGATGGAGACTATGATTCCCCCACAAGTCGGGATGAGACTCCAGACTTAAATAAATAAAAAGAGGCCAAAGAGCCCCAAAAAAGAGGCCTAAGAGCCCAAAAGAAAAAAAGAAGAAAAATGAGAGAAAAAGAGAGAAGGGGCAATGTTATTATCCTTTTCCACACTTGTGCTTCAAAGTAGCATCATGTTCTTCATGATAGAGAGTCTCCTATTTTGTCACTTTCATATATTACTAGTGGGAATTTTTCATTATAGAACTTGGCTTGTATATTCCAATGATGGGCTTTCTCAAATTGCCCTAGGTCTTCGTGAGCAAGCAAGTTGGATGCACACCCACTTAGTTTTCTTTTGAGCTTTCATACACTTATAGCTCTAGTGCATCCGTTGCATGGCAATCCCTACTCCTTGCATTGACATCAACTGATGGGCATCTCCATAGCCCATTGATTAGCCTCATCGATGTGACGCTTTCTCCTTTTTGTCTTCTCCACACAACCTCCACCATCATATTCTATTCCACCCATAGTGTTATATCCATGGCTTAGGATCATGTATTACGTGAGAGTTGAAAAAGCTTAAGAGCGTTAAATGTATGAACCAATTGCTTGGCTTGTCATCGGGGTTGTGCATGATAAATACTTTGTGTTAAGAAGATAGAGAATGACAAGATTATATGATTTTGTAGGGATAACTTTCTTTAGCCATGATATTATGAGAAGACATGATTGCTTTATTAGTATGCTTGAAGTATTATTGTTTTTATGTCAACATTAAACTTTTGTTTTGACTCTTATGGATCTGAATATTCATGCCACAATAAGAAAGATTACATGGTAAACATGTTAGGTAGCATTCACATCAAAAATTCTGTCTTTATCATTTACCTACTCGAGGACGAGCAGGAATTAAGCTTGGGGATGCTTTATACGTCTCCAATGTATCTATAATTTTTTATTGTTCCATGCTATTATATTATCCATATTGGATGTTTTATATGCATTATTATGCTATTTTATATCATTTTTTTGGGACTAGCCTATTAACCTAGTGCCCAGTGCCAGTTGCTGTTTTTCCTTATTTTTGTCTTTTACAGAAAATCAATACCAAACGGAGTCCAAACGGAACGAAATTTTTTGAGGATTTTTCTTGGACCAGAAGACACCCAGGAACCTTTAGGAAGGGGTCAGAGGGGCCACCAGTTGGCGACAAGCTCGTGAGGTGCGCCCCCAGGCTTGTGGGCCCCCTATTGCCTCTCCAACCCTAATCTTTGCACTATAAATATCCAAATATTCCCCGTATACCATAGGGCACACCAAAAATACTTTTCCATTGCCGCAAGTTTCTAATCCTCGTGAGATCCCATCTGGAGGCCTTTGTCGGTACTCCGCCGGAGAGGGATTCGATCACGGAGGGCCTCTACATCAACCTTGCTGCCCTTTCGATGACATGTGAGTAGTTTACCACTGACCTAAGGGTCCATAGCTAGTATCTAGATGGCTTATTCTCTCTCTTTGATCTTCAATACAATGTTCTCCTCGATGTTCTTGGAGATCTATTCGATGTAATATTCTTTTGCGGTGCGTTTGTTGAGATCCGATGAATTGTGGGTTTATGATCAGATTATCTATGAATATTATATGAGTCTTCTCTGAACTCTTTTATGCATGATTAAGATAGCTTTGTATTTCTCTCTGATCTATTGATTTGGTTTGGCTAACTAGATTGATTTTTCTTTCAATGCGAGAGGTGCTTTGTAATGGGTTCAATCTTGCGGTGCTCAATCCTAGTGACAGAAGGTGACATGACACGTATTTGTATTGTTGCCATTAAGGATAAAAAGGTGGGGTTTATTCATATTGATTGGATCTATCTCTCTACGTCATGTCATCTTGCTTAAGGCGTGACTCCGTTCTTGTTAACTTAATACACTAGATGCATGCTGGATAGCGGTCGATGTGTGGAGTAATAGTAGTAGATGCAGGCATGAGTCGGTCTACTTGTCACGGACATGATGCATATATTCATGATCATTGCCTAAGACATCGTTATAATTATTCGCTTTTCTATCAATTGCTTAACAGTAGTAATTTGTTCACCCATCGTATGCGTTCTTTCAAGAGAGAAGCCTCTAGTGAAAACTATGGCCCCCGGGTCTGTTCTTATCATATTATTTTCAGATCTATCAAACCAAAAACCCAAAAATACCTTGCCGCAATTTATTTACCTTTACTTTATTTTGCACTTTTATTTATCTTTTATACCTATCTCTATCACATCTCATCCTTGCAAGTAACCGTGAAGGGATTGACAACCCCTTTATCGCGTTGGGTGCAAGTATTTGTTTGTTTGTGTAGGTACAACCATTGGTGACTTGTGTGTTCCTCCTACTGGATTGATACCTTGGTTCTCAAACTGAGGGAAATACTTATCTCTAGTTTGCTACATCACCCTTTCCTCTTCAAGGGAAAACCCAACACAAGCTTAAGAAGTAGTAGAGGGATGGGCCTGACCCTTGCCGTTAGCCCTCGAGACGGGGTGACGGGATCACTGATCGTCTCCGCGTGCTCCCAAGACACTAACGGGTTTGGATATGTGATCTGAGTAGGCCTCTAGCCTTTTTGCACTAACCACCATGCGGGAATAAATATGGGCACTCGGCGTCGTACGATTCTTCCGAAAGCTCTCAGACGTCAGCAGTTTAGCGGCGCGCACCCGGTTGGACGGGAACCACCTACACTTGTCTAAGGGGGTGGGTCTGCTCCAGGCCATGTTCGCAACGTGCAAGGTTACAAAGGACGATTCGCCCATGACCCCTTCACAATTAGGATGTAGACTGGCGTGATGGCCTCTCTGTTGAGCCTAGCTAGGACTACGATGTGTCCATCAGCCGAGGCCAGACATGACCCGAAAGTGTGTCCGGCCAGAGTTAATCGAGCGTGTTGGGTAAGTTGGTGCACCCCTATAGGGAAGTATATATATTCAAATAGCCATGTCCACAGTAACGGATGCTCGTAGTTGTATCCCGATCAATTACAGCTAGAATTGGATACTGGAGACACTAAATGGATATGATGGCTCCGGGATCGCTTTCTCACAGGGAGTCCAGGAAGGATCTTTGGGCGTTACTACATTAAACTGTTACTTTATAATATGTTAGTCTACTCTCTTCTGTTGCTGCAAGATGCTAGTCTTCGATAGGCTAGGCTTTCCCCTCAATTCTGGCATTTCTGCAGTACAGTCCACAGTTACAGCCCCATTCCTTTGATACTGATCCATACTTAGAATAGATCTGATGTAAGTCTTGCGAGTACTTTGGATGAGTACTCATGGTTGCTTTGCTACCTCTTTTCCCCTCTACCCGGTTGCTGCGATCAGATGACGGAGCCCAAGAGCCAGCTGATCCCGACGACGACGACTACTACCCCGACGGGGCCTACTACTACGTGGAGACCATCGATGACCAGGAGTAGGTAGGAGGCTCCCAGGCAGGAGGCCTACACCTTTTCGATTCAGATGTCGTTGTTTTGCTAGCCTTCTTAAGGCAGATTTGTTTACCTTATGTATGTACTCAAATATTGTTGCTTCGGTTGACTCTTGTGCATTCGAGTTTATGTATTCGAGCCCTCGAGGCCCCTGGCTTGTAATATAAAGCTTGTATTATTTTAATTTGTGTCTAGAGTTGTGTTGTGATATCTTCCCGTGAGCCTCTGATCTTGATCATGCGCATTTGCATGTATGATTAGTGCATGATTAAGTCCAGCGTCACATCGACCTTCGTAAAGGTAGCATGGGCCTCTTTTATAGATGAAAGGGGGTACCACAGTGGCAAAATGGTAATTACAGAGGGTGAATAGTGGCTACAGTGTTGTCATACCTAACCCTGAGGGTATAGGACAAAAGCATTAAATACGCCATTAGGTGTCACGCTGGGGTGAATGCCGGCAAGGGAGCGCTGCTCCACCTGTGCTGCCAGTCCAACTACCTTCTATTATTGCGACACGCCTTGTGGACATGTGTCAATAAAGTTGATTTTTAGGTGGCGAACTACCACGTGCCCTGACAAGCTTCACCTAACCGCCTGCCTGCTCGCCACCTGACGGCAGACCGGCCCCTGACGGACTACCACGGTGGAGTGGCAGAGGGAGCTTGTCGGTCTTGAGCTTGCCGGCCTGAAACTTGCCGGCTTGGAGCTTGCTGGCAACTTGAGTCTTGATCTTCAGTACTTAGTACTTCTTGATGACCTGCCTCGAGGTCTTCCTCATGGTTTTTATCTTCCAAGTCTTGAGTGCTTGAAATGAGCTCATCTTCCGCCAAGCCCTTCCCGGTGAGGAGGCTGCTACTATGTGTGCAAAGTCAGGGGTATTATTGAACACTCATTTTCAATACACCGACACCGCGCTTCGACCCTTTTTGTGTATGGGCCAATGAGATGTTCATGAACCGGCATCACTTGAGGAAACAGATAAAGATTGTTAGTAAATGTGTCAAAAGACAATTAAACTATTTGTTTACACTTTATCCAAGACAACAGTGACTGAAGGATGGTAACTAAGAACTTTGTAGCCTTCCTTTTACCAGTGCCGGTCCTGAGATTCCAGGGGCCCGGGGCGAAACTATAGCCCGGAGCCCTTAATATAAATACTAAAACAATAATCGATGTATGTATATATATAAAATGTTACCAACAATCACATAAAAATAAATTGTGCATACTAACTTAATTTATTTTTGTAATATTTCTGAATGCATACTTAGATGACATAAATGTGATAAAATTTAAAGAAGAAATTAGTAATTCAAAAACTGGTGCGAATTTACAAAGGCACTAGACCAACTCAATAAAATCTTACCGATTATCACGCTGAACTCATAAAGGTCAAATCTCTGACAATATACATCCCTAACAATATTTAATCGATCGATTATTGATAACCCTATTAGAACAATGGAGATGTCATATTGAATCTTTTATAAATCTTTACCCATTATCATGATAAAATCGCATAGGTCATCTGTTTCTTGAAGATTGAGATGTACCTTTTCTTCCATGGATTGAAATCACACTAACCCGGTGAGTGGTGGGCATGAGGCCTCCCCTTGGCATGGCTTTCTTCTCTTCTTTCCTGCGATGTGGTATCTCCCGTCTCCGGCCAAGGAGGATTGCTGCCCCTAGCGCTGGCCATTGGGTGAGCTTGCCAGGGAGGCTAGCGATCGGGTACAACTAGCTAAGCTGCTAGGGCTAGGGCAAGCGGTCAGGAGAAAGAGAGATACAGATAGATCGGAAAAAGATTATAAGATGGAGATCGATTTGTAGGTTTTTTTCCGAGGCAAGATCGATCTATAGGTGCACAGGAGCGATTTCAGCTCGCGACTAGGCGGCGTGGCTGTCCTCTCATTCCTCCAGTGGGCCTGCTGTTCCTTGGTACTACTGCTTCGGGCCGTACGCAGTACACATTATCTAGCTGGGGGCCCCCTGGGTTGCAGGGGCCCGGGGCGGCCGCCCCCCAGCCCCCCATCAGGGCCGGGCCTGCTTTTTACTACCCATAATGAGTTGTTACATGACAATGTCTAAATCTTTTTCCTTTGCAATGATTCCCAAAGTAGTTTACTCAAGATTACCTCTCAAACTAAATGATTGATGGACATGCAAAAGATAAAGTATTTCTACCAGACTACAATGACTATCTAGAAGTCCTCATGAAGACAGTGAAGGATGGGCGGTCGGTCATCACAAGGGGTTGGAGTAGAGCCGTGCAAGCATTCGGCATGGAGGAGGGCACAATATGAGCATTCCGCTTCACCTTGTTCAGCAACCAGAATGTCTTTCATCTCTTTCTTTATCGTCTTTAATACAGGTATACAACTCTGGTTCATCATTCTTTATTTGGCGCTTATGTAATTATTATTTTTGATGTAATTCTTGAACATATGTACCTGTCAATCGAATAATGCATTGGTTGTTGAGCCTGATGGATATGAAAAAAGTTATTGCCTACTTTCAAAGTCAAATTCTGTACAATTTTAAATTGCAGCGATTAAATTAGGGAGAAAATATGATATGCACGTCATTATGTCGCACATGGTATGTAAAGCACAACGTGCATGATATACCTCATAATTTGACACGTTTCACAGAGAGAAAACGTGTGCGACCATGCACACTATTGCCGTTTGCAAAGCGTGCGTGATATCAGACAATATCACAAACGGTGCGACCAAACTAAATGTTTGTGATAGTCGCCTTATCATACACGCTTTACAATCATGAACTGTTTGTGATGTCGTATGCATCTTAAACATTGCACCACATAATAGCATGTGCGATAGTTATCCCATCGAACACATGTACGATAGTTGGACGTTTCGTAAACTCATCCGACACACGTACGATGGTTAACTTGTCTTCTTAATGATATATTGCATACGGTTCAGGAAAAGTGAATATGTGTGATAGTCTCCTTATCATACACGCTTCATAATCCTGAACTGTTTGTGACGGGGAGAGCATCGTAAATGTTGCACCACATAATAGCGCGTGCGATCGTAATGCCATCCCAAACGAGTAGCAAGGATGGAGCATTTGGGAAATTTGATATATCGTAAACAGTTGTGTGATGACTCACGTTTGGGATAGATGCAGGCATCACATACGCTTAGTTCTGCTATACGTATGCATTCCTACTCCCTCTCGCAGATGATTTTTGGGTCATCTGGGATGGACCCCCCTATCGCACACATAGACAAGGCGATGGTTTAAAACTCTGTCGCAGAAAGGAAGTAAAAACTTTGCATGTTCCATATCTAACCTTCAAATAAACACCTCTCTTGTGTGCCCGTACCACTCATGGAGCGACGGGGCGGTCAATATCTTCCATGCTAAGTGTGTTTAACTCACGACAAGAGTTTATTCGCTCATTAACTTTGAGGGAGGCTAGTAACAGGGATGCCCAGTCCTTCTTACTTTATAAAAATTAAAAAACACTCCCCCCAGGATAGTTGATTGTTGGAAGGCACACATGGATTCGGCTAGCCATGGCTTGTGTTTGTATGATGGTGGGAAAGAAAAACATTTTTCTTTTGGGAACCACCATTAACGTGTTTAGCATGGAAGTTATTAAAAACCCTTTGTCGTAACGGTGACAGGAAAAACACACTACTTAAAATTTATTCATCTCTGTCTTAGCAATGAGCTCTGGCCACTGCAAATCCCTGTTGAAGCACCAATCTTGAGAGGGCTATTGTCATTCTTAGTGTAACATGAATTGGGTCTAATTAATGTTGGATGTGAACATGACTGGATGTGTTCTACCTTGAATTGCAATGTTTTGTCACTGCTTAAACTTCAGAGGTGCTCTGCATTTATGTTTTGCGATCTCGGAAAAGGCTAGCGAGATACCATTATGTCATATTATATCATGGTTGTTTTGACAAAGTGTTTGCATTTGAGATATATTATATCATGGTTGTTTTGACAAAGTGCGACCGGAGCAGTTGGCCGCGGGCGAGCCAGAGTTGGCTGACGTGGAGATAGTGGTGGACTAGGCTGCTAATTTGGAGGGACATGCAGTAGAGGGTGAGAGACCCCACATTGATGGGAATCATGCTCAGGAGCCATGTAGGGACGTGGACACTACCAAGGACATGCAAAATGAGGCACCCGCAGCAACATCAAGCACTAAACTAGCGGTAGTTCAGACTGAGGTCTCCAGGACTGCAGCTTCTGGGTTGACACAGCAAGAGGTTGCAGCTTATGCTAAACTGAAGACGTTCTGCTCCCTTACCGTGAAGAAGCTAGCACTGCCACTACAGAAGGAGATACAGGCATCTACTCTACGACCGGACGCGGAGCCGTTCACCCCCAAGCGCACCACCAGAGCGGCCAAGCGTGCTAGTGCGCAGAGCGCGGCGAAAGCCACACCGGTTGAGAATGTACTTATGCACGCACTTGGGCTAGTCCCGGACGACTTACAAGTGGAGGGCGCAGCTGTGCAAGAGCTCAAAAACCTCTTCGACTCCCCACTTAGAGAGAAGCATGTTTGAGTGATTGCAGGCTGTTTGGCAAGGTGTTGCCTGCGCAAGGGCTTCAGTTCGGAGAGGCAGCTGAGATCAGCGCGCACTAGGTGTGCTAGGCTGGAGGATGGTGTTAGTCTTAGTATATGGATTTAAACCCGTCGGTGACATGCTGGAATGTTCGTGGCCCGAACAATCCGGCGAAGCATAAAGCGGTGAAGGATTTATTGGCCTCAATTAGACCTAATCTAGTGTGTCTGCAAGAAACTAAGCTCGATGTAGTAGATGACTTCCTTCTTTTGCAATGTTGTGGTCCGTCATTCGACGGCTTTGCTTATCTTCCGGCGGTTGAGACAAGAGGTGGCATCATACTAGCATGGGACACCACTATTTTGTAGGTGGATAACATCCAGAGGGATGTGAACTTTCTCACAGGGAGGGTGCACCCCAAGTCAGGGGAGGAGTAGTGGATGGCTCTGGTCTATGGACCTCAAGGAGATGAGACCAAGACGCAATTTCTCTTGGATCTTGAGGCAAGATGCACTATATGCCCGGGACCTTGGATGGTTTTAGGAGATTTTAACATGATTCTTTGGGCTTCGAAGAAGAGCAACACTAACATCAAACGTGCCATGATGAACAAATTTAGGAGCTTCATCGATAACAATGAGTTGAAGGAGTTGTATATGCATGGGAGCAAATTTACATGGTCAAGTGAGAGAGAAGGGCCAACGCTTCATGTTGCTTGAACTACGTCGGTATTTCCCCAAAGAGGAAGGGATGATGCAGCACAGCTACGGTAGGTATTTCCCTCAGTTATGAAACCAAGGTATCAATCCAGTAGGAGAACCAAGCAACACTATGTAAACGGTACCTGCACACAAAGAACAAATATTTGCAACCCGACGCGTATGAGGGGTTGTCAATCCCTCTTCGGGTAACGGCGCCAGAAATTGTCAAGTTGACGGGATAAAATTTGTGTAGATTGGATAAATAGATCTCGATAAAACGCGAAATAAAATAAGTAACAAAAAAGTGCAGCAAGGTATTTTTGGGTTTTTGGAATAATAGATCTAAAAATGAAAGCGAATAAAAATAGATCTCAAAACAAATATGATAAAGAATAGACCCGGGGGCCGTAGATTTCACTAGTGGCTTCTCTCAAGAAATAGCACCCGGTGGGTAAACAAATTACTGTTGGCCAATTGATAGAAGATTGAATAATTATGACGATATCCAAGGCAATGATCAATATATAGGTATCACGTCCAAGATTTGTAGACTGACTCCTGCCTGCATCTACTACTATTACTCCACACATCGACCGCTATCCAGCATGCATCTAGTGTATTAAGTTCATGAAGAAACAGAGTAATGCAATAAGAACGCTGACATGATGTAGATGAGATCTATTCATGTAGGAATAGCCCCCATCTTGTTATCCTTAATAGCAACGATACATGCTCGTCTTGCTGCCCCTCCTGCCACTGGGAAAGAACACTGCAAGATCGAACCCATCACAACTCACCCCTTCCCATGGCAAGAAAAATCGATCTAGTTGGCCTAACTAAACCAAAGATTCGAAGAAGAAATACGAGGCTATAAATAATCATGCATATAAGAGATCAAAAGAAGATTCAATTAATATTCATGGATATAGATCTGATCATAAACTCAAAGTTCATCGGATCCCAACAAACACACCGCAAAAAAGAGTTACATCAAATAGATCTCCAAGAGACCATTGTATTGAGAATCAAAAGAGAGAGAGAGGAAGCCATCTAGCTACTGCCTACGGACCCGTAGGTCTATGATGAACTACTCACGCATCATCGAAGAGGCACCAATGAGGATGATGAACCCCTCCATGATGGTGTCTAGATTGGATCTCGTGGTTCTGGAACTTGCGGTGGCTAGAATTGTGTTTTGTCGACTCCCCTAGGGTTTCTGGAATATTTGGGAATTTATATGGCAAAGAGGCGGTGCGGGAGGTCACCGAGGGGGGCACAACCCCCCTGGGCGCGCCTGGGCCTCCTAGCGCGCCCTGGTGGGTTGTGCCCACCTTGGGCCTCCACTCTGGTACTTCTTTGGCCCACTGGGTGTCTTCTGGTCTAGAAAAAATCTCCAAAAAGTTTCGCTGTGTTTGGACTCCGTTTGGTACTGATATTCTGCAAAGTAAAAAACAAGCAAAAAAACAGCAACTGGCACTGGGCACTATGTCAATAGGTTAGTCCCAAAAAATGATATAAAGTTGCTATAAAATGATTGTAAAACATCCAAGAATGATAATATAATAGCATTGAACAAGCAAAAATTATAGATACGTTGGATACGTATCAGCATCCCCAAGCTTAATTCCTACTCGTCCTCGAGTAGGTAAATGATAAAACAGAATTTTTGATGCGGAATGCTGCCTAACATGTTCATCACATATTCTTTTCTTTGTAGCATGGACATTTGGACTTTTATATGGTTCAAAGCAATAGTCTAGTTTTGACATGAAGATTTTAATACTCAAGCATATCAACAAGCAACCATGTCTTTCAAAATATCAACACTAAAGAAAGTTATCCCAAGCCCATCATGCTCAATCATTGATCCATTCATGAAACACACTCGCATATTAGCTACATCCAATGCTCAAGTATGATCATAGTGCTCCCTAGTTGGTACTTTATAAGAGAAGATGGAGACTCAAATAAAAATAAAGCATAAAGTAAATAGATAAGCCCTTCGCAGAGGGAAGTAGGGATTTGTAGAGGTGCCAGAGCTCAAAGCTTAAATTGACAGATAAATTTTTTTGAGAGGCATACTTTTCCCGTCAATGAAAACGACCGAGTAATTCCCAACACTTTCCATGCTAGATATATCATAGGCGGTTCCCAAACAGAAAATAAAGTTTATTCATTTTTCCACCATTCTTTCACAATCCATATCCACGGGTGCCTTCCATACCAACACTTTTCAAGGAATTTATTATTTGATAACATAAAGTAAATTTATTTTTCATTTCGGGACTGGGCATCCTTATTACCGCCGTACTCTCATGCAATGACAAGTGAATAAACACTCATCTTGAGAATAACACATCTAGCATGGAAAATATTGGCCACCCCCTACCACTTCATGAGCGGTACGGGCACACAAAAAGGAAATTCATTTTGAAAATTTAGATATGGCACATACAAATTTGCTTAGAACGGCATAGAAATGCCGCATATAGGTAGGTATGGTGAACTCATATGGCAAAACCGGGTTTAAAGATTTTGGATGCACAAGTAGTATTTTTACTTAGTACAAGTGGAGGCTAGCAAAAAGATTGAGAAGCAACCAACCAAGAAACGAAAAATCACATAAGCGAGCATTAAGCATAACTAACACCGAATAATGCACCACAAGTAGGATGTAATTTCATTGCATAACTATTGACTTTCGTGCTTGCATAGGGAATCACAAACCTTAACACCAATATTCTTACTAAAGCATAATTACTCACCAACATGACTCACATATCACTACCATCATATCTCAAAACTATTACAAAGAATCAAGTTTATTTTGTCCAATGATCTTCATGAAATTTTTTATTATATCCCTCTTGAATATCTATCACTTTGGGACTAGTTTCAAATATTGCAATTGCTTTTAACAAGCTCAAATAAATTTAAGTGAAGAACATGAGCATAAAATTTTTCGTCTCTCAAAATAATATAAGTGAAGCATGAAAGAATTTCTTCAAAAATTTACTAACTCTCAAATAAATCTAAGTGAAGCATGAGAGCATTTCTTCAAAAATATTAAAGAACACCATGCTCAAAAAGATATAAGTGAAGCACTAGAGCAATTCCATAGCTCAAAAAATTTAAGTGAAGCATGAAGAGCAATTCTAACAAATCATAGCATAACTTTGGCTCTCTCAAATAGGTGTGTCCAGCAAGGATACTTGTGACAAAATAAAAAGGAAAACAAGAAAAGACTCATATAATACAAGACGCTCCAAGCAAAACTCATGATATGTGACGAATAAAAATATAGCTCCAAGTAAAATACCGATGGTCGTTAGAAGAAAGAGGGGATGCCTTCCGGGGCATCCCCAAGCTTAGTTGCTTGGTTCTCCTTGAATATTAACTTGGGGTTCGATGGGGCATCCCCAAGCTTAGGCTCTTTTCACTCCTTATTCCTTCATCCATCGCGATCTCACCCAAAACTTGAAAACTTCAATCACACAAAACTTAACAAAACCTTTGTGAGATCCGTTAGTATAAGAAAATCAATCTTTACTTTCAGTACTGTTGCAAACCCATTCAAATTTTGTTATTGCATTATATCTACTGTATTCTAATTTTGCCATGGCTTATACTCCCCGATACAATCCATAGATTCATCAAAGTAAGCACACAATGCAAAGAAAACAGAATCTATCAAAAACAGAACAGTCTATAAAGATGCGAATTGTTCCCATACTTATGTAACTCTAAAAATTCTTAAACGTTAGTACAACAGAGTCAATTTGTATACCAATCTTGTGTAAAAAATTCAGAATTTTTCGTCGCTTCTGTGAATTTAAACAATTATGTTACTGGACGCAAAAGTTTCTGTTTTTCAACAGGATCAAATCAACTATCACCAAAGCTATCCCAAAGGCTTTACTTGGAACAAAACTAATTAAAACATAAAAAACACAATCATAACAGAGGCATAATTTTGTAAACACTCAAGAACATAAAGAAAAAAGGCAAAAATAAATTTTATTCATTGGGTTGCCTCCCAACAAGCGCTATCGTTTTATGCCCCTAGCTAGGCATAAGATTTTATTGATGCTCACATAAAAGATAATAATTGAAACACAAAGAGAGCATCATGAAACATGTCACAAACACATTAAAGTCTAACTCTCTTCTTATGCATAGGAATTTTATAAGAAAACAAATTATCAAGACACGAAATATCTAGCATATGCAAGTAAGAAGAAATAAACAATAACAATCTCAATATGAAGAGAGGTAATTTAGTAACATGAAAATCTCTAAAATCATATTTTCCTCTCTCATAATAATTACATGTAGGATCATAATCAAATTCAACAATATAGCTATCATATAAAATTTTCTCTTTATGATCCACATGCATAAAAGTTTTATAATCTTCCAAGATAGTGGGATTAACATCAACTAAAGTCATGACCTCTCCAAACCCACTTTCATCAAAAATTTCGTAAGATTGAACACTCTCCAAATATGTGGGATTATTTTTACCTAAAGTTGACGCTCTTCCAAACCCACTTTCAATATTATTGCAAAAATTATTATCAATATCATATTCATCATGAGGCTTAAATACATTTTCAAGATCGTAAGAAGAATCACCCCAATCATGATCATTGCAATAAGTAGTGGACATAGCAAAATTAGCATCCCCAAGCTTGGGGTTTTGCATATTATTAGCACAACTGACTTTAATAGAATTTATAGTAAAATCATTGCAATCATGCTTTTCATTCAAGGAGCTATCATGAATCACTTCATAAATTTCTTCATCACAATTTTCAGATTCACTAATCTCAAGCAAAACTTCATAAAGATAATCTAGTGCACTCAACTCACTAGCAATTGGTTCATCATGATTGGATCTTTTAAAAAGATTAGCAAGTGGATGGGGATCCATATCAATAGATTTCTAGCAAGCGAAGATGCAAGCATATACAAGGCACATGGCAACACAAGCAAACAAAACATCAAACAAGAAAAAGGCAAATGAAGTGGGGGAGATGAAAATGAGAGGAAAATGGCAAATAATGTAAATTGCAAGGAGATGAGATTTGTGATTAGGAACCTGATAGATGTTGATGATGTCTCCCCGGCAACGACGCCAGAAATTCCTTTCGATGTCGCTTGAACTACATCGGCATTTCCCCAAAGAGGAAGGGATGATGCAGCACAACTACGGTAGGTATTTCCCTCAGTTATGAAACCAAGGTATCAATCCAGTAGGAGAACCAAGCAACACTATGTAAACAGTACCTGCACATAAAGAACAAATACTTGCAACCCGACGCGTATGAGGGGTTGTCAATCCCTCTTGGGGTAACGGCGCCAGAAATTGTCAAGTTGACGTGATAAAATTTGTGTAGATTGGATAAATAGATCTCGATAAAACGCGAAATAAAATAAGTAACAAAAAAGTGCAGCAAGGTATTTTTGGGTTTTTGGAATAATAGATCTGAAAAGAAAAGCGAATAAAAATAGATCTCAAAGCAAATATGATAAAGAATAGACCCGGGGGGCGTAGATTTCACTAGTGGCTTCTCCCAAGAAATAGCACACGGTGGGTAAACAAATTACTGTTGGGAAATTGATAGAAGATCGAATAATTATGACGATATCCAAGGCAATGATCAATATATAAGCATCATGTCCAAGATTAGTAGACCGACTCCTGCCTGCATCTACTACTATTACTCCACACATCGACCGCTATCCAGCATGCATCTAGTGTATTAAGTTCATGAAGAAACGGAGTAATGCAATAAGAACGATGACATGATGTAGACGAGATCTATTCATGTAGGAATAGCCCCCATCTTGTTATCCTTAATAGCAACGATACATGTGTGTCTTGTTGCCCCTTCTGTCACTGGAAAAGAACACCGCAAGATCGAACCCATCACAAAGCACCTCTTCCCATGGAAAGAAAAATTGATCTAGTTGGCCTAACTAAACCAAAGATTCGAAGAAGAAATATGAGGTTATAAATAATCATGCATATAAGAGATCAAAAGAAGACTCAAATAATATTCATGGATATAGATTTGATCATAAACTCAAAGTTCATCGGATCCCAACAAACGCACCGCAAAAAAGAGTTACATCAAATAGATCTCCAAGAGACCACTGTATTGAGAATCAAAAGAGAGAGAGGAAGCCATCTAGCTACTGCCTACAGACCCGTTGGCCTATGATGAACTACTCACGCATCATCGGAGAGGCACCAATGAGGATGATGAACCCCTCTGTGATGGTGTCTAGATTGGATCTCGTGATTCTGGAACTTGCGGCAGCTGGAATTGTGTTTCGTCGACTCCCATAGGGTTTCTGGAATATTTGGGAATTTATAGGGCGAAGAGGCGGTGCGGGAGGTCACCGAGGGGGGCACAACCCCCCTGGGCACGCCTGGGCCTCCTGGCGCGCCCTGGTGGGTTGTGCCAACCTTGGGCCTCCCCTCTGGTACTTCTTTGGCCCACTGGGTGTCTTCTGGTCTAGAAAAAATCTCCAAAAAGTTTCACTGCGTTTGGACTCCGTTTGGTACTGATATTCTACGAAGTAAAAAAACAAGCAAAAAATAGCAACTGGCACATGTCAATAGGTTAGTCCCAAAAAATGATATAAAGTTGCTATTAAATGATTGTAAAACATCCAAGAATGACAATATAACAGGATGGAACAAGCAAAAATTATTGATACGTTGGAGACGTATCAACGCTCACGAAGATAGACAGAGTTTTGGTATCCGTGGACTGGGAGGTGGATCGACCGGACTGTCTACTATAGGGGCTATCTACAAACGTCTCTGACCACCTCACCACCTGGGCAGCTTTCTGACCTAAGAAGAGATTCCGTTTCGAGTCCATTTGGATAAAGCTTGATGGTTTCGAACAGGCGGTGAGGGATGCTTGGGCGTGTGATCCAGCGATTGCTGAATAATTTAAGAGGCTGGACACAATTTTGAGAAACACAGGAGCAGCACTTCAAGCTTGGGGTCAAAGGAAAGTGGGAAACATTAAGCTTCAAATGGCAGTGGCAACGCTTGTCATCTTTCACCTGGATCAAGCCATGGATAGGAGAGGATTATTTGAGTTAGAGGCTTGGCTGAGAAGAACTTTAAAGCTCACCCTTCTTGGGCTCGCTTCGCTGGAGCGGACCATCGAGCGACAGAGATCCATATATAGGTGGTTGCGCGAAGGAGATGCTAACACAAAGTTTTTCCAAGCAGTTGCTAATGGTAGAAGAGCTAAGAACTTCATTCCAAAAGTCTGCTTTGGGAGTGAGATCGCAACTGATCAAGATCGCAAGGAAGAAATCTTCTCGGAGGTCTTCCAGAATCTACTGGGAATTGCTCATGCGAGAGAGTATACACTTGACCTTGATTTCTTGGGTATGGAGGAGCTAGACTTGTCGGATTTAGACGTGCCTTTCACGGAAGAGGAAGTGTGGCAAGTGATCAAGGAATTACACCCGGACCATGCCCCAGGTCCGCATGGTTTCAGCGTTGTGTTCTACCAGCACGCGTGGCCGATCATCAAATATGACATAATGGCAGTGCTGATGAAACTTGCTATGGGTGATGATCGAGGTTTTGCTAAATTGAACAGGGCTCTCATCGTACTCATACCTAAGAAGGTGGACGCTATTGAGGTGGGCGATTACAAGCCAATAAGTTTGCCACATAGCTTCTCCCAGCTATTCGTAAAGCTGTTGGCCAACAGAGTGCGTCGACATATGTTGGAACTGGTGGGAGTCAACTGATAACTGATACGTCTCCAACGTATCTATAATTTTTGCTTGTTTCATGTTGTTATATTATCATTCTTGGATGTTTTACAATCATTTTATGGCAATTTTATATCATTTTTTGGGTCTAACCTATTGACATAGTGCCAGTGCCAGTTGCTGTTTTTTGCTTGTTTTTTACTTCGCAGGAAATCAATATCAAACGGAGTCCAAACGCAGCAAAAAAAAATTGGAGAATTTTTTTGGACCAGAAGACCCAGGATGGGCTAAAAAAGTACCACAGGGGAGGCCCGAGGTGGGCACAACCCACCTGGGCGCGCCCAGGAGCCCAGGCGCGCCCAGGGGGGTTGTGCCCCCCTCGGTGACCTCCCGCACCGCCTCTTCGCCCTATAAATTGCCAAATATTCCAAAAACCCTGGAGGTAACCCTAGATCAGAAGTTCCGCCGCCGCAAGCCTCTGTAGTCACGAAAAACCAATCTAGACCCTATTCCGGCACTCCGCCGGAGGGGGAAATCATCACCGGAGGCCATCTTCATCATCCCGGCGGCCACCATGATGAGGAGGGAGTAGTCCACCCTCGGGGTTGAGGGTTTGTACCAGTAGCTATGTGTTTAATCTCTCTCGTGTTCTTGAGATATGTTTTGGCACTCAACTCGCGGATTCCCGAGGTGACATTGGGGTAATCTATGCATAGGGGTTGATGCATGTTCTCATCTTTTGTTTCTCTGGTAGAAATCTTGGGGCACTCTTTGAGGTTCTTCATGTTGGATTGAGTATTATAAATCTGAATTTGTTTTGGTGTTATTTTAGTACAAACTCTTGATAGATCGATCGGAAAGAATAACTTGGTGTTATTTTAGTACGAACTCTTGATAGATCGATCGGAAAGAATAACATGGTGTTATTTTAGTACGAACTCTTGGATAGATCGATCGGAAAGAATAGCTACAAACAATTTCTTCTTATGCTCTCCGCTAGATAGGAACTTTGGAGTGATTCTTCATCGCACGTTGAGGGATGGTTATATGATCCAATTATATTAGCATTGTTGAGAGATTGCACTAGCGAAAGTACGGACCCTAGGCCTCATTTTCAAGCATTGCAATATCATTTGTGCTCATTTTTGTTACTTGCTACCTTGCTGTTTTTTATTGTTCCTATTACAAAAATCAATATCTACTATCGTTACTACACTTGTGTCACCATCTCTTCGCCGAACTAGTGCACCTATACAAATTACCATTGTATTTGGTGTGTTGGGGACACAAGAGACTCTTTGTTATTTGGTTGCAGGGTTGTTTGAGAGAGACCATCTTCATCCTACACCTCCCACGGATTGATAAACCTTAGGTCATCCACTTGAGGGAAATTTGCTACTGTCCTACAAAACTCTGCGCTTGGAGGCCCAACACAAATCTACAAGAACAAGTTGTGTAGTAGACATCAAGCTCTTTTCTGGCGCCGTTGCCGGGGAGGTGAGTGCATGAAGGTATATCTTTAGATCTTGCAATTGAATCTTTTAGTTTCTTGTTTTATCACTAGTTTGGTTTATAAAAAGAAAACTACAAAAAAATGGAACTGAGGTGGCCTCATATTATTCGTCTTTATCATGTCTTTCGTGAAAATGATGGAAAGGAAAATTGTGCTCAATTGATAGAGGAAGAATTCTGTTGTTGGTATGAACTCTTTGAATATCCATGATGGTAATGATATGCAAAAGCCATAAGCTTGGGGATGCTATATTTGATGAAGATGATATTTTTAGTCCCCCAAGTTGTGATGAGAATATTTACTATGATGAAAGCATGCCTCCTATTTATGATGATTATATTGCTGAAAGTGGATTTGGAGAGGTCATGACTTTATTTAATGATGATTCCACTATCTTGGGAGAGGTTTCAATTGATTTTGATAACAAAGTTGCTATTTATGATGATTATGGCAATGACATGTATGCCATAAAGAGTAATGATATCCATAAAACTTGTCATCATGATTTTAATTTTCAATCACATGATAGTTATTTTGTTGAGTTTGCTCCCACCACTATTCATGAGAATAAATTTGCTTATGTGGAGAGTAATAATTTTTTTATGCATGTGGATCATGAAAAGAATGCTTTATGTGATAGCTACATTGTTGAATTCATTCATGATGCTACTGAAAATTATTATGAGGGAGGAACTTATGCTTGTAGGAATTGCAATAATATCAGGTTACCTCTCTACGTGTTGAAATTCTTTAAGTTTTGCTTGTTTTGACTTCCTATGCTAGTTGATTCTTGTTCCCACAATTTGTTTGCTCACAAAATCCCTATGCATAGGAAGTGGTTTAGGCTTAAATGTGCTAGTCATATGCTTCATGATGCTCCCGTTATGTTTCAATTCCTATCTTTTATGTGAGCATCAACGAAATCATCATGCCCAGCTAAAACAGAAATGGGCTATGTTTTTGTGTGTTCACATGATTAATCTACTGTATTAATCTTGTTTTATAGCTTTTATTTCAATAAAGTACCAAGTAAAGCCTTTGGGATAGTGTAGATGATAGTTGACTTGATTCTGTGCAAAAACAGAAACTTTTGCGCCTAGTAACAGAATTTTTTAAATACACTGGAGCGTCTAAAAACTCTGAATTTTTTACAGTTGTTTGGTATACAAATTTTCTACGTTTTCCTAATTTTTCAGAATTTTTGGACTTATAGAAGTATTATCTTAATTCAGATCTTTACGTGCTGTTCTGTTTTTGACAGATTCTGTTTGCAATGCATAGTTTGCTTATTTTATGGTTTCTATGGCTTATATTGCTTAATACAAATTGTGGAAATTGTATAGTACAGTAGGCATTGTGTGAGAACAATTATGAATCTTTTCTTTGACAGTATCCAAGTGAATGAGTTGTCTTTATCATACTAACCCATCTCACGAAGTTCCGTTAAGTTTTGTGTGATTGAAGTTTTCAAGTTTTGGGTGAGATATCGATATGAGGAGAATAAGGAGTGACAAGAACCAAAGCTTGGGGATTCCCAAGGCACCCCAAGGTAATATCCAAGCAACTAAGCTTGGGGATGCCCCGGAAGGCATCCCCTCTTTCGTCTTCAACATTATCGGTAACCTCACTTGGAGCTATATTTTTATTCATCACATGATATGAGTTTTGCTTGGAGAGTCATTTTATTTTATTAGGATTTTATTTCTGTTATTTATAATAATTATTTGCATCTCTTACTTCAATAAAATTGGCAAGGATAGCCTTCACCATGCTTAATTTGCAAGTCTATGAGTTGCTGTTTCAAAACAGAAAGTTTATCGCTGTTACAAAAATTCTCCAGAAAATTCAGAATGTGATAAAATGTTGAAATTTTTTGCACAAGAAGTTATGATAAATTTTCTACGGTGTGGTAATTTTTCAGAATTTTTGGAGTCAGTTAAGTACGAATAATATTGCACTCTTTACAGACTGTCCTGTTTAGACAGATTGCTGTTATGTTTGCATTGTTTGCTTATGTTTGCTTGTTTAATGATTTTATTTGAGGATAGGAGTATTAAATATGGAGAGGCATTTAGTATGCAATGTTAAATAATAATTTTAGTGATTTTCTACAGTAGAGAATGATAAGGTTATTGCTTTGATTTATACTAATTTATCTTACGAGTTCTTGTTGAGTTTTGCGTGGATGAAGTTTTTAAGAATTAGGGAAACCGTGGTATAAAAGGAATGAAGAAGATACAAGAGCTCAAGCTTGGGCATGCCCAAGGCATTCCAATTTAGTATTTCAAGAATTCTCAAGTATCTAAGCTTGGGGATGCCCCGGTAGGCATCCCACCTTTCTTCATCAACAATTATCGGTTAGCCTCGGTTGAGCCTAAGTTTTTGCTTCTTCACATGATGCGTGCTATTCTTAGAATTTTATTTTATTTTATTTTGCTTTCTGTTTTAATAAAATACTTAGATCTGAAAGTTTTTAAATAAGAGAGAGTCCTCAATAGCTACCCATTTACTTAACTACTCACTTGATCATCACTTATATCTCTTTGGAGTAGTTTGTCAAATTCTCTCATGCTTCACTTATATTATTTTGAGAGATGAATATTTTTATGCTCATGTTCTTCACTTATTTATTTGAGCTTGTCAAAAGCAATTGCAATATATGAAACTAGTCCCAAAGTGATAGATATTCAAGAGGGATATAATAAAAACTTTCATGAAGATCATTGGACAAAATAAACTTGATTCTTTGTAATAGTTTTGAGATATGATGATAGTGATATATGAGTCATGTTGGTGAGTAATTATGCTTTAGTAAGAATATTGGTGTTAAGGTTTGTGATTCTCTATGCAAGCACGAAAGCCAATAGTTATGCAATGAAATTACATCCTACTTGTGGTGCATTATTCGGTGTTAGTTATGCTTAATGCTTGTTTATGAGATTTTTTGCTTCTTGGTTGGTGCTTCTCAATCTATTTGCTAGCCTCCATTTGTACTAAGTGGGAATACTACTTGTGCATCCAAAATCCTTAAACTCAGTTTTTGCCACATGAGTCCACCATACCTACCTATATGCGGTATTTCCATGCCGTTCTAAGAAAATTTGCATGTGCCATCTCTAATTTTTAAAATAATTTCCTTTTTGTGTGCTCGTACCGCTCATGAAACGGTAGGGGGTGGCTGATATTTTTTCATTCTAGATGTGTTATTCTCAAGATGAGTGTTTATTCACTTGTCATTGCACGAGAGTACGGCAAAGGTAATAGGGATGCCCAGTCCCGAAATGAAAAATGAATTTACTTTATGTTGTCAAATAATAAATTCCTTGGAAAGTGTTGGTATGGACGGTACCCATGGATACGGCTAGCCGTGGAATGTGAAAGAATGGTGGAAAAAGGAATAAACTTTATTTTCTGTTTGGGAACCGCCTATGATATATCTAGCATGGAAGGTATTGGGAACTACTCGATCGTTTTCGTTGACAGGAAAAGCATGCCACCCAAAATGTTTCTATCTCTCTTTTTTGCTTTGAGCTCTGGCACCTCTACAAATCCCTGCTTCCCTCTGCGAAGGGCCTATCTATTTACTTTATGCAATTTTTATTTGAGTCTCCATCTTCTCTTATAAAGCACCAACTAAGGGGCACTATGATCGTACTTGAGCATTGGATGTAGCTAATATGCGAGTGTGTTTCATGAATGGATCAATGATTGAGCATAATGAGCTAGGGATAACTTTCTTTAGTGTTGATATTTTGAAAGACATGGTTGCTTGTTGATATGCTTGAGTATTGAAATCTTCATGTCAAAACTAGACTATTGCTTTGAACCATATAAAAGTCCATATGTCCATGCTACAAAAGAAAAGAATATGTGATGAACATGTTAGGCAGCATTCCACATCAAAAATTCTGTTTTATCATTTACCTACTCGAGGACGAGTAGGAATTAAGCTTGGGGATGCTGATACGTCTCCAATGTATCTATAATTTTTTCTTGTTTCATGTTGTTATATTATCATTCTTGGATATTTTACAATCATTTTATAGCAACTTTATATCATTTTTTTGGGACTAACCTATTGACATAGTGCCCAGTGCCAGTTGCTATTTTTTGCTTGTTTTTTACTTTGCAGGAAATCAATATCAAACGGAGTCCAAACACAGCGAAAAATTTTGGAGAATTTTTTTGGACCAGAAGACCCAGGGTGGGCTAAAAAGGTACCAGAGGGGAGGCCCGAGGTGGGAACAACCCACCTGGGCGAGCCTAGGAGCCTACACGTGCCCAGGGGGGTTGTGCCCCCCTCGGTGACCTCCCGCACCGCCTTTTCGCCCTATAAATGGCCACATATTCCAAAAACCTGGGGGTAACCCTAGATCAGAAGTTCCGCCGCCGCAAGCCTCTGTAGTCACGAAAAACCAATCTAGACCCCATTCCGGCACTCCGTCGGAGGGGGAAATCATCACCGGAGGCCATCTTCATCATCCCGGCGGCCACCATGATGAGGAGGGAGTAGTCCACCCTCGGGGCTGAGGGTTTGTACCAGTAGCTATGTGTTTAATCTCTCTCTCTCTCTCTTGGGTTCTTGAGATGGCACGATCTTGATGTATCACGGGCTTTGTTAATATAGTTGGATCATATGGTGTTTTCCCCTCTCTATTTTGTTGTGATGAATTGAGTTTTCCCTTTGAGATTTTGTTTTATCGGATTGAATACTTTTATGGATTTGAGAGCACTTGATATATGTCTTGCATATGGATACCCGTGGTGACAATGGGGTATTATATTGGTTCACTTGAGATATGTTTTGACACTCAACTCGCGGATTCCCGAGGTAACATTGGGGTAATATATGCATAGGGGTTGATGCACGTTCTCGTCTTTTGTTTCTCCGGTAGAAATCTTGGGGCACTCTTTGAGGTTCTTCGGGTTGGATTGAGTATTATATATCTGAATTTATTTTGGTGTTATTTTAGTACGAACTCTTCATAGATCAATCGGAAAGAATAACTTGGTGTTATTTTAGTACGAACTCTTGATAGATCGATTGGAAAGAATAACTTGGTGTTGTTTTAGTACTTACTCTTGGATAGATCGATCGGAAAGAATAGCTACAAACAATTTCTTCTTATGTTCTCTGCTAGATAGGAACTTTGGAGTGATTCTTCATCGCACGTTGAGGGATGGTTATATGATCCAATTATATTAGCATTGTTGAGAGATCGCACTAGCGGAAGTACGGACCCTAGGCCTCATTTTCAAGCATTGCAATATCGTTTGTGCTCATTTTTGTTACTTGCTAACTTGCTGTTTTTTATTGTTCCTATTACAAAAATCAATATCTACTATCATTACTACACTTGTATCACCATCTCTTCGCCGAACTAGTGCACCTATACAAATTACCATTGTATTTGGTGTGTTGGGGACACAAGAGACTCTTTGTTATTTGGTTGCAGGGTTGTTTGAGAGAGACCATCTTCATCCTACACCTCCCACGGATTGATAAACCTTAGGTCATCCACTCTGTAGAGTAGCTATTTGGTCGTGGTCATCGAGGGTGATTCCTCCTTCACCACTCCCGATAACGATGTTGTCGTGCAACACCTCAAGTGTGAACCCAGCCGAGGGTGATTCCTCCGAGTTCACCCTGACGGTTACATCGAGTAGGAATCCAACAAGGGTGACACCTCGGATTCCCCTGATGTTATGGACACATGGATACTTGGACTTTACAACTGTTACTTGGAAAGGCGGGTCGACCCTGAGGGGTACCCGCATGAGCCTAAGATGCGAGTGATGTGGAGACGGGTTGACCTGGAGGGTGCCCGTGAGATAAATACGAGGTGTGGCCGGGCATTCTTAGCCCTTGCCGCAAGTCCTCCAGATGGGGCGACGGGGTCACATCGATCGTGAGTCTCTGCTCGTTACCGCAAACCCCCAACACACTAACGATTTGGATATTTGATCCGAGAGGGCCTTTGGCCCGACAGCACTAACCATCACGTGGGAACAGTTATGGGCACTCTGCATCGTATGCATCAGCCGAAGCTTAATAGACGTCAGCGACTAAGCGGCGCGCGCCGAGTTGGACCGCGTGAAGCAACCGCCTTGATAGTGTGGGTTGCCAGGTCTGCTCTCGGCCGTGAACGTAACGTGCACGAGTTCCCGGGGCGATGGCCCAAGACCCCTGGGGGCATAGGTTTAGTACGGCGTGCTGACCTCTCTGTTAAGCCTAGGTCGGGTTGCGGCGTATCGTTTGGCCGAGGCCGGGCATGACCCAGTAAAGTGTGTCCGGCCGGAGTTAATCGAGCGTGGTGGGTAAGTTGGTGCACCCCTGCAGGGAAGAACTAATCTATGCATAGCTGGATCCTCGGTAACGGACACTCAGAGTTGTATCCCGATTGATACAACTAGAACTGGATAGAAATGGATACTAGGGCTCTGGGATCACTTTCTCGCAAGGATTCGAGGAAGGATCTCTGGCCGAGGTTGATACTTAATACTGCTATTACTTTATACTATACTAATCTACACTCTTCTAATGCTGCAAGACCGCTGAAGATGCTAGTCTTCGATAGGACTAGGCCTTCTCTCTATTCTGGCATTTCTGCAGCCCAGTCCACATATACAGCCTTTCTTTGATAATGTTGCATATGTAGTGTAGATCCATGCTTGCTGAGTACTTCGGATGAGTACTCACGGTTGCTTTGCTTCCTCTTTTTTTCCCATATCCGTTTGATGCAACCAAATGACGGAGCCCCTGAGACAGCTGCCCCCGCTGACGACTACTACTACCACCCCGAGGGTGGTTACTACTTCGAGTTGGCTGACGACCAGGAGTAGGTTCGGAGGGTCCCAGGCAGGAGGCCTGCGCCTTTTCGATCGTAGTGTTTTGTTTTGCCCCGCCTTTTAAAGGCCTATCTGTACTCAGATATCTGATGCTTCCGCTGACGCTTGTAAGCGAGCTTATGTATTCGAGCCCTCGAGGCCCCTGGCTTGTAATATAAAGCTTGTATGACTTTATTTATGTTTTGGAGTTGTGTTGTGATATCTTCAAGTGAGTCCTTAGGCTTGATCATGTGCATTTGTGTGTATGGTTAGTGCATGATTAAGCCGGGGGCGTCACAGGTTGGTATCAGAGCCGACTGCCTGTAGGAATCCCCCTTTCCAACTCCTTGGCCGAAGTTGAGTCTAGTCAATAAAAACTGTTTTACTAACATGGTTGTGTGGCTTACGGGCCCACGTCGCAATTGGGTGGTGTTAGGATCTTTTATTCCTTGTCTATACTCTAGGACTCTGATCTCTCTTCTATTCGGGTTTAAATGATTTTACTAACTTTAGGATCTCGTGCTCACATCCACCCGGAGATCTTACTATGCCTCTCTTGAATTCGGAGCCCGAGTCTGCTTAGCACAGTTTACGAACCGCAGGAACCTTTTATCGGGGGCACCCTGCGTCATCCCTTGCAGATTCCTCGCTCCAGCAGTTTTCTTCGACGTTGATATAGCCTTTGCTATGTCTCGTTGTGTACTTCCTTACCGCGTGCCTGCGCGCCGCCTAGCATGTCTAGCTTTTAAATTTGCGCCGTTATGCTGTCCGCATGTACCCGTCTCTGTGTATGGATCAGTACGTCTTAATTGACTACTGTTAAGTATCTATTACACTGCTTAATTATTGTCGTGTTACATCATGCTTGTCGCTAAACACTCGCAATTGCTTTTACTAAACTACCTCTGCTGAAACTTAGCAGGATGGTTAGACCAGGTGGTCGTGGTCGTGGTCGTGCCCCTAAACACCCACCACCGCCCGATTATATGGCAGCTATGATGCAACAATTCGAGCTCAACCGTCAGTTCATGACTGGGATTATGGCTCAGTTTCCGCATCTGAACAACCAGAACTAGAACCCTGCTTCAATAACTCTGTTGGAATTTGTGCGTCTTAACCCCACTCAGTTCCGCAATTCTGATAAGCCACTGGATGCTGATGACTGGATTCGCGACATCACTCACGAGATGGAATCTGCAAATGTCTCCCCTACCAACTTTGTCACCTTTGCGTCCTTTTTCTTAAAGGGTCCCGCTGCTCAATGGTGGGACACACACAAGCGTACACTGCCTGCTGGAACAACTATTACTTGGCCTGAGTTCCAGGCTGCTTTTCGTGCCCGATATATTCCTCAGGGAATCATGGACCGGATGAAAACCCAGTTCCGCAACCTCACTCAGCGCAACAAGACTGTCGAAGCCTATCAGCGGGAATTCCTTAACCTATCCCGCTATGCTGAAGAAGACATCGCCACGGATGCTCGTAGACAAGAGAAGTTCCGTAATGGACTCCACCCAGACATCGAGCTTGCACTTGCTGATCAAGACTTCACCGACTTTGCTACCCTTGTGAACAAGGCTATTCTGGTTGAGACCGCTCAGATCAAGCACAAGGACGCGCTCAAATGCACCCGTGAAGCGGGCTCATCTTCGGGCTCGTCTTCACAGAAGCGCCGTATCTGGATTCCCCACAGCATGTATCGTCCAACTACACCTGCACCAAGGCCGTACCATGCTGCACCACGTCTGCCTCCTCCACCACCGAGGCAGCCTCTTCGAGCTGCACCACCTCGAGCTTCTGCTCCCAATCCCAATGATGGGCTCTATTACAAGTGTGGCAAACCAGGTCATCTTGCCAGGAACTCCTACCAGAATCGGAACCAACTGGCTCTGCCTGCTAATGCCCGTGGCAACAATCAACCCTGCAACAACAATGCCAGGCCTGCTTATGGTCGTGGTCAGGCTTATCATGTCAACATGAGTGAAGACCCGGACCAGCCAGCTACTGTGATGGGTACACTTCCTGTTAATTCAGTACCGGCTTCTGTTTTATTTGATTCAGGAGCATCTCATTCATTCATGTCAGATAATTTTGCACTCATGCATGACGTTAAATGCGAAACGCTACACCAATCCTTAATGGTAAACACTCCCACGGGTCAATGTCAAACATCTTTATTCAGCCCCGAAGTCACCATTGAGATTGAGGGGTTGAAATTTCTTGCTTCCCCCATTATGCTAAAGTCTTGCGGTATTGATCTCATTCTGGGAATGGATTGGCTCAAGGCTCACTAAGCCTCAATCAATTGTGCCACTAAAGTTTCACATCTCCTACACCCATCAGATGAGCTAGTGAATTACCGTGCCCAGATAACTCAAAATGCTGAGGCTCAAATCTATGCGCTAAATGCATTGAATGCTTCTTCGCTTGAGGGAATCGAGAACATCCCAGTCGTCTGTGACTTTCAAGACGTCTTTCCGGAAGAACTTTCAGGAATACCCCCTATTCGAGCCGTCGAGTTTGTTATCGATTTGAAGCCAGGCACTACTCCTATTGCGAAGTGTCCTTACAAGATGCCACCGCATGAGCTCCTTGAGCTTAAGGAGGAAATCGACAAATCACTCCGCAAAGGCTTTATCCGTCCAAGTTCCTCTGCCTGGGGAGCACCGTCTCTCTTTGTCAAGAAGAAAGATGGTACGAATAGGTTGGTCCAAGATTACCGTCCTATCAACCAGGCAACCATTCAGAATAAATATCCGCTTCCTCGGATCAATGATCTGTCTGATCAACTTGCTGGATCATCGGTGTTTTCTAAACTCAACTTGAGGTTGGGTTATCACCAGATCCGTGCCCGCGAAGAGGATATTCCCAAGACTACATTTGTTACTCGTTATGGCTCTTATGAGTACACTGTCATGTCATTTGGCTTAACAAATGCTCCAGCCACATTCTCCCGTCTAATGAATTACATCTTCATGGATTACCTCGACAAGTTCATCGTGGTATATCTAGATGATATTCTGGTATATTCGAAGAATAAGGAAGAACATGCAGAACACCTTCGACTTGTACTGGAAAGGCTCCGAGAACACCAGCTCTATGACAAGTATTCCAAATGCGAGTTCTGGCTTTCTGAAGTAACCTACCTTGGACATGTGATTTCCAAGGATGGAATTGTTGTTAACCCGGAACGAGTTCAGGCTATTCTTGACTGGACTCCTTCGAAGAACGTCAAGCAAGTGAGAAGTTTTCTCGGCCTCGCAAGCTATTGCCGTCGATTTGTCGAGAACTTTTCCAAGATTGCTAAGCCTCTGACTAACCTGCTTCACAAAGGTGTTAAGTTTGAGTGGACAGACAAATGTCAAGAAAGTTTCCAGACTCTCAAGGACAAGCTAACTTCTGCTCCAGTGCTTGCTCCTCCGGATTCTCGCAAAGACTTTGTGATATATTGCGATGCCTCTCGTCAAGGATTAGGCTGTGTCCTAATGCAAGAACGAAGAGTAATTGTGTATGCTTCGCGACAATTGCGTCCACCTGAAGAAAACTATCCAGTGCATGATCTTGAACTTGCTGCGGTGATTTATGCATTGAAGCAGTGGCGACACTACCTTCTTGGTAATCGATGTGAGATATATACTGATCATCAAAGTCTGAAGTATTTGTTTACTCAGCTGGATCTCAATCTCCGCCAACAGCGATGGTTGGAAACAATTACGGACTATGACTATGGTATTTCATATACCCTTGGCAAGGCTAATGTCATGGCTGATGCCTTAAGCCGTAAGTCCTATTGTAACAACCTCATGGTTAAGCGAGCTCAACCTTATCTCTATGAAGAACTGCGCAAGCTAAACTTGTGTATCGTTCCACAGGATTCTCTTAATAACCTTGTGATACATCCAGATCTTGAGAAAGCTGTTAAGAATGCGCAAGCTAAAGATGCTGAAGTTGATCTGATGAAGAAAGATCTTCACCTTGAAAAGTATAGGGATTTCTCGCTGTCTGAAGATGGAACCCTGTATTTCAGAGACCGCATTGTGGTACCTCGCTTCGAGCTCATGACTGACAAGGTCATGAAGGAGGCGCATGATACACCACTGTCTATTCATCCGGGTAGTACCAAGATGTATCATGATCTCCGACAAAGGTACTGGTGGTCTAAAATGAAGCAGGATATTGCTCGATATGTTGCTGAATGTGACGTTTGTCGTCGCGTTAAAGCAGAACATCAGAAGCCTGCTGGAATTCTGCAACCACTGCCTATTCCTTTGTGGAAATGGGATAAAGTGCAAATGGATTTCATTACTGGCCTTCCCAAGTCACAGAAGGGTCACGATGCTATTCTTGTCGTCATCGACCAACTCTCTAAGGTTGCACACTTTCTGCCTGTCAAAGAGACTATCACTGCTAGTCAATTAGCAGAGTTGTATATCTCCAGAATTGTTTCACTCCACGGCATTCCGAAGAAGATTAGTTCGGACCGTGGTGGTCTTTTCACCTCAAAGTTCTGGGAAAGTTTCCAAGAAGCTATGGGAACTCATATTACCTGGATTTCAGCTTATCACCCCAATCCTAAGGCCAAGTCGAGCAAGTCAATCAAGTGCTTGAAGACATGCTTCGGGCTTGTGTTATTTCCTTCGGTAAGAAGTGGGAAGAATCTCTTCCTTATGACGAATTCTCTTATAACAACAGCTATCAAGCCAGCTTGAAAATGGCCCCTTTCGAAGTACTTTATGGACGTAAGTGTCGAACCCCTCTGAATTGGTCAGAAACTAGGGAACGACCACTCATGGGTCCGGATATTATTCAACACGCCGAAGAGCAAGTCCGTATCGTTCGAGAAAATCTGAAGGCGGCTCAGGACCGTCAAAAGAGCAATTATGATCGCAAGCGATGGGGCTTGACCTATCAACCTGGTGATCAAGCCTATCTTCGTGTCACCCCTATGAAGGGCACTCACCGTTTCGGAATTAAGGGCAAGTTAGCTCCATGCTACATTAGTCCTTTCCGCATTGTTGCAAGACATGGTTAGGTGGCATATAAATTGGAGTTGCCACCGCAATTCTCTCATATCCACGACGTCTTCCATGTGTCGCAACTTCGTTGTTGCTTCAAGGAGTCTCCGCACCGAGCAGTGGATCACGAGATGCTCGAATTGCAAGATGACCTATCT
The DNA here is from genome assembly GCA_011799875.1 of Thinopyrum elongatum. Lineage (NCBI taxonomy): Eukaryota > Viridiplantae > Streptophyta > Magnoliopsida > Poales > Poaceae > Thinopyrum > Thinopyrum elongatum. Next base: position 299,801,567 of record CM022299.1, read on the forward strand.
TATAAGGAGCATCCGATCCGCATTCTCGATGAAGCTGAACGTCGAACCCGTCAGAAGATGACCAAGTTCCTCAAAGTGCAGTGGTCGAATCATACAGAAGATGAAGCCACTTGGGAACGCGAGGATCATCTTCGAGAAGAATACCCCGATCTCTTTTCTTCTACCTCCTGAATTCTCAGGACAAGAATTTCTTTTAGAGGAGGAGAAATTGTAACACCCCTATGTAATGATGCTACAGTAATCCATCATGATGATGCTAAGCTACTGTGAATTGCAATGATAATCATATTGGGATAATATCTCATTTCAAATTCCTTCTCTGAAAACAATTCAAATTCAAGTGCAAAATAAAGTTGTCCAAAACTTGCTAGAAAAATGTTCATCATTTGACAAAAATTCCACAACAATTATTTGTTAAGGAACACAACATCACTCTTGTGCAAAGATGAGCACTAGCAATTATAACAGCACCATTTCAGCATTTTTAAATGCTATCCTATTTATAAAAAAATCCAAATGAATTCCAAAATTGCCCAAACTTTATGTGGTAGTGCAAAATATTCCATTGTATTTATGTGACCAAGTTTCACATTTGTACAAAATCATTTGGCAGCTCATTTTAAATTCAAAACCATCTTTGAAAAAGAAAAACAGAAAAAGAAAAACGAAAGGCCTAAACCGGCTGGACGTAAGTGCACAGTGCACCTGGCCCAGCCCAGCCGGCCCCTTCTCCCTCTTCTCTCTCTCTCTCCTTCGTCGTGTCATCACGGCCATGGACGCGCGCACTCGCACCGGCTGCTGGCCGCCACCTGCCGCCACTCGACGCCGAGGGGATAAGGATCAGCCTCATCCCTCCCCCCTGGGCCTCCTCGTCCATTCGCTTCCCCTCCTCCTCGCTCTCTCTCGCTCTCGCGCCCTCTCTCCTCCTCTCCAGCACGCTGCCGCCGCCGCTCGTCATCATAGCCACGGCCACCGACGGTCCCGAGCCCGCTGACCGTGTCCGGGAGCCCCACCGTCTTCTTCTTCTTCTCGTGCAGCCAAGCGGAGCCGGAGGGCCCTGCATCGAGCGGATCGAGCTGGCTCCCTTCCTCTCGGCCTCTGGCGAACTCCGTCCGCTCCGACGCCGCTGCTGCTACTAAGCTGTCACCGGGCCCTCGTGCGCCTCCACGGTGAGCTCCTCGCCGTTTCCCCTCCTTCTTTCTCCTTGTTCCCGCGCCGTAGACGCCGTTCCACCATGCCCGAACACGACGCCACGCGAGCTCGTCACCGGCGAGTCTCCGGTGACCTTTTGGTCACGGGCTAGTGCCCAACGTGCTCGCCGCGTCACGTAGAACCTCCCTAGCCCCTCCGTTCGAGCTGTTGCACGCCGTAGCGCCGTTCCCGTCAAGCACCCGTGCGCGCCGCCGCCTCTGCTCGTTGTCAGCGCCGATTCCGGCCAAGTCCGGTCGCGCCTTCACCACCATTCGACGCAGCATCGTCTTCCCGTTCGAACGCCATCACTCGCACCACTTGCCGAGCTCTCTAACGCCGAAACCGTTGTTGCCCGAACTCCGGCGCCGCCTCCGTCGCTCGCCGTCGCCGTCTCCGGCCATTTCTGGTCAAACCGCCACCGCAGGTCAACGCGCGAGCGAGTGCTTGTTCGAACGCACTAGGCCGCGCGCCAAATGGCCGCCTCAGGCCGTTTTCCGGCGAGATCCGAGCCGCGCCGCCGCGTTTGGCATCGCCGGCGTTGAGCCGCCGGCTGTCGCCGACATGGCTGGGCAGGCCCCACCCCTGGCTCGCTGCCAGTGGGCCCTGGGGGCCCCATTGACTGGGTTGACCCAGTCAACGTGCTGACTGGGCAGCCCAGTGCCACTGACATGCGGGCCCCACCGCCAAATTAGTTTAATTAAAATGATTTTATAAATAAGCTTAACTAGTTAACCTAATCAGTCACTGACATGTGGGGCCCTGCTACTAATTAATCTCTTATTAGTTTTAAATAAACTATATTAAGCCACAGTCTATGACAAGTGGGCCCCACTGGTCAGGTTTGACTCTGGTCAGCGAGTCAGCCGACTGCTGACGTCATCCCCACGTCATGCTGACATCATATATCATTTATGTTAATTTGAATAAATCCAGAAAATGTTTAAATCTTTTAAAATTCATAGAAAATAAACTGTAGCTCAGATCGAAAAACTTTCTACATGAAAGTTGCTCAGAACGACGAGACGAATCCAACCGTGCCATCTGTTTCCATGTCCGGGCCCTCTACGGAGGTGAACCCGCAACTTTTAGCCTGTTTTCGGTAGATGAATAGTGCATATATACCGGTTAATAAATCCAGCTTTAATCCTAAAATAACTAAAATGATTTAGACATGTCTTTAGGCAACCCTGCACTGCATCTTAGCATAAGCATGCTCTGTGTTGCATATGTTTGCTGTGTATTTATCTGTTTCCTCCCCCTCTTCTCTCTCGGTAGGCCCCGACACCGACGTAGTCCCCGAGGCCGACGCAGCTCCGGAGATCGACTACGCCACTGATGACCAGACCTTTGCCGCAGAGCTTCCAGGCAAGCATCCCCCTCCCTCTTGAGCATGCCTATATCGCCTATTCTCTTTTCTCTTGTGCTTGCATTAGAATTGCTGTTGTTACTGCTTTACCTATTCTAATGCATCGCCTGATTTTGTAACCTGCTTTTGATAATTACCTGCTTATCCTAAACTGCTTAGAATAGGCTGGTTAGTAAACACAAGTGACCCCACTTGTCCCAGTTGCCCCCGCTGGATGATCGGAAGACTCGACAACCAGGCCCGGCACCGCACATCACATCCCCTTTATCTGTACGACACTGCAGCGTTACTATCGAGTGCCGAGGGTGATACCTCGTTAGCACTTCTTATGTTAACTCCGTAGAGTAGCTATTTGGTCATGGTCATCGAGGGTGATTCCTCCTTCACCACTCCCGATAACGACGCTGTCGTGCAACACCTCAAGTGTGAACCCAGCCGAGGGTGATTCCTCCGAGTTCACCTTGACGGTTACATCGAGTAGGAATCCAACGAGGGTGACACCTCGGATTCCCCTGATGTTCTGGACACACGGATACTTGGACTTTACAACGTTACATGGAAAGGCGGGTCAACCCTGAGGGGTACCCACGTGAGCCTAATATGCGAGTGATGTGGAGACGGGTTGACCTGGAGTGGCCGGGTATTCTTAGCCCTTGCCGCAAGTCCTCGAGACGGGGCGACGGGGTCACATCGATCGTGAGTCTCTGCTCGTTACCGCAAACCCCCAACACACTAACGATTTGGATATTTGATCCGAGAGGGCCTTTGGCCCGATAGCACTAACCGTCACGTGGGAACAGTTATGGGCACTCTGCGTCGTATGCATCAGCCGAAGCTTAATAGACGTCAGTGACTGAGCGGCGCACGCCGAGTTGGACCGCGTGAAGCAACCGCCTTGATAGTGTGGGTTGCCAGGTCTGCTCTCGGCCGTGAACGTAACGTGCACGAGTTCCCGGGGCGATGGCCCAAGACCCCTGGGGGCATAAGTTTAATCTGGCATGCTGACCTCTCTGATAAGCCTAGGTCGGGTTGCGGCGTATCATTTGGCCGAGGCCGGGCATGACCCAGTAAAGTGTGTCCGGCCGGAGTTAATCGAGCGTGGTGGGTAAGTTGGTGCACCCCTGCAGGGAAGAACTAATCTATGCATAGCTGGATCCTCGGTAATGGACACTCAGAGTTGTATCCCGATTGATACAACTAGAACTGGATAGAAATGGATACTAGGGCTCTGGGATCACTTTCTCGCAGGGATTCGAGGAAGGATCTCTGGCCGAGGTTGATACTTAATACTGCTATTACTTTATACTATACTAATCTACACTCTTCTAATGCTGCAAGACCGCTGAAGATGCTAGTCTTCGATAGGACTAGGCCTTCTCTCTATTCTGGCATTTCTGCAGCCCAGTCCACATATACAGCCTTTCTTTGATAACGTTGCATATGTAGTGTAGATCCATGCTTGCTGAGTACTTCGGATGAGTACTCACGGTTGCTTTGCTTCCTATTTTTTCCCATATCCGTTTGATGCAACCAAATGACGGAGCCCCTGAGACAGCTGCCCCCGCTGACGACTACTACTACCACCCCGAGGGTGGTTACTACTTCGAGTTGGCTGACGACCAGGAGTAGGTTCGGAGGGTCCCAGGCAGGAGGCCTGCGCCTTTTCGATCATAGTGTTTTGTTTTGCCCCGCCTTTTAAAGGCCCATCTATTTTTATCTTTTATATCTGTACTCAGATATCTGATGCTTCCGCTGACGCTTGTAAGCGAGCTTATGTATTCAAGCCCTCGAGGCCCCTGGCTTGTAATATAAAGCTTGTATGACTTTATTTATGTTTTAGAGTTGTGTTGTGATATCTTCAAGTGAGTCCTTAGGCTTGATCGTGTGCATTTGCGTGTATGGTTAGTGCACGATTAAGCCGGGGGCGTCACAAGGGGCTACGTGACCAGTGAGGCCCCTGAGCGCGATGCTCAGGGGTCCCCCTTGACGTACGAGCAGCTCTCCATACCTTTCTTCGCCGGCTTTCGCTCGGGAGGGACGCGAGAAGACCAGGTCCGAGGGACCTGATGAGGTGGCGTACGCCAGGCGTGACCTGAGCGTAGCCCCCGTGCCCAGCCCCCTCGCGCGACTCTCCCGTGGGAAAAGCGGCGTGGTGAGGCCGGACGGCGAGCCTGGTGGCCGTCCTGAGGTTATTGCAGCCGCTAGGGTGCCCTCAGTTGTTTATTCACCAGCGCGGAGCATGGTGCTTCCACTCTTACCCGGGCATAGCCGCTCCTCGACCGTGTCGTCCGCCAGCGCGGAGCATGTGGCTTCCACTGGTGAGTAGGTGGGAGCTCCCTCTGAGGGGAGACTTCGGGGCGTGTACAGCCCCGTCCTGTCATGTGGCTTGCACGACAGGACTGGAGGAGGTGTATATGGGCACCCATGAGCCAGCGCAGGACTCACGAGGCCCTACCTCAAGACGGGTTGCACCTGAATTTTTGGTTCGGAACATTTGCAAGGGTCCTGCGAGATGGTCAGGTAGCCTGCGCTGAGTGAATCTCCGGAGGATATCGCATGAGAAGGCCAAACACCAACGACCCCAGGAGGTGACGTGAACGGGGCCGGCCCGGCAGACAAAGCTCAGCCATTGGGTTTATTGACCCTGCAGGGACGGACCCGAGCACAGACGCCGTGCCCAGTCTTCTCATGTGACAATCCTAAAGAAAGATAACCGGCTCGCGGCTCCCGCGGCGGCGAGGCACCGGGTCGCGTGCCCTAACTCATCCACTCTCGATTAGCTCATGCGAGAACAAGGCACCAAGGACCATGGGAGGTGATGTACACGGGAGCTGGCCCGCGAGACAGAGCTCAGCCACTTGGGTTTAGCGACACTGCAGGGACAGACCCGAGCACAGACGCCGTGCCAGTCCTTAATCATGAGGCGGTCGCGGGCGGGTTTGTGAGGGCGCACAACATTCATGGTGGCGAAGCACCGGTCATGCGGGTGATAATATAAAGCAATTCATGAAAGGGTAGGACCAGTTATGATATATGCACAAAATGATACATGCTGTAGGGACGGACCCATACAGCTTGAGGATAATGCAGCCCGAGGGGCGCCCTCAACTGAACAAACCAAAAGGTCACCTGGCAACGTTGTTGTAGGAGTGTTGGAGCAGCTGAAGATGCGTGTTGCAGAAGTCGCTCCTCACAAGTCATCTGGCTCCCGAGCCTCGTGAGGCTCCGAAGGTCCGGTGGGCTCGCGAGGGTCCGGCACCTCCTCCGTCAGGATTGCCTGGCGCCGGGCCTCGTGAGCCACCAGAACTCTCCTCATGTGGTGCTGGTGCGAGGCAGCTGCGTTCGGCAAGCCAAAAGGCATGCAGACATAGCTGTGAGGGCGGCCTCCACACCGGCCGACGCGGGACGGCCAGAAGAGCTCCTGAGAAGCAGCCCTGTTGAGTCCTGGGATGTTGACGCAGACGCGCAGCTCGCTACCCATGTCAGGGGCGGCAGCTGCACTGGGTGGTGCGGGGCGACGCTCACCACGCATGGCTCGCGCCTCCTGAAGCTTCTCGATCGCCTTGGTGATGAACTCCTGAGCGTCTGGCGCCTCGCGCCCTGCGCCCTGTTCGTGGGAGCGCGCGTTGAAGCACGCCTCCACATGGTGCCCGAACACCTCCCTCGTGATGTTGGCCAGGTCAGAGGCCCTCCAGAGGAGAGCCCCCGAGCCCAACCTAAGAGGGGCGCCGGGCGCGCCTTCCTATGCGAGAGAGGAAGGCACCCCAGCAGTGGGCGCAAGACCTGAGGCACGATCGTCGAACGCACCAGCCTCCTGAGGGCCTCTGAGGAGGAGCTGCTTCTTCTTCTTAGGGACGGCCTCAGGAGGATGGATGGCGCCCTCATCATCTGAGTTCTCGACTGCCGCGGCCTGGTAGGAGCGCTCGAGGGAGCACACCGCATCCTTCTCGTCGCAGGCGACCGTGATGATGCCGCCGCTTCCTGGCATCTTGAGGACATTATAGCCATGATGAGTCACTGCCATGAACTTGGCTAGGGCCGGGTACCCGAGGATGGCATTGTAGGGGAGGCAAGTGTGGGTGACGTCGAAGTCGATGAGCTCGGTGCGGTAGTTGTCGCGCTTGCCGAAGGTGACAGGGAGGCGAATCTACCCCAGGGGGATGGTGGAGCCGTTGGTCACCCCTGAGAAGGGCTTGGTGGGGAGGAGCTGGTCGTAGGGCACCTGGAGCCTCTCGAATGTCTCAGCAGAAAGTACATTCAGCTCTGCACCTCCGTCGATGAGTGTCTTGGTGACGAGGACATTGCTGATGGTCGGCGAGCAGAGCATTGGGAGCGCGCCGGCGGCGGCCGCACACTTGAGCTGATCTGTAGAGTCAAAGGTGATGGCGTACTTGGACCACCTGAGGGGATGCGACGCCTCGAGCTTGGGGAGTGCCGCGTTCACCTCGTGAGTGAACTGCTTGAAGACGCGATGGGAGGCGGGGGCCCGAGCGCCACCCAGGATGCAAGCAATGGCACGAGGCTCTTGGAAGCCCCCGGCCCCATCATCTTGGCGGTGGTCGTCATTCCTCCTTGGTGGCGGCGGCAGCGGAGGAAGGCCGGCGTTGCCCTGAGGTCGATCCTCACGAGGTTGGTCCGTCCAGGGGCCGTCGCGAGGCTGGCCCTGCCAGCGGTCCTCACGAGGCTGATCACGCCAGTCCTGGCGAGGGTCGCGGTTGTCCCAGTGGCCTCCACCACGGCCTCCTCCGCGGTCGTACCCACGGTCGTTGCGCTCAGGGCGGCGGCCAAGGCGCCCATCTCGGATGGCCCTGAGCTCTTGGCAGTCATTGGTGTAGTGGTTGTGGACGTTGTGGAAGATGCAAAACGGGCGGCTGCCCTTGGAGGACTTGGGGTGGTCGCAGCCGCGCTTCATCTCGGGCTCGGCCGTGAGCACAGCCGGGCCCTTGCACTTCACGTCCTTGGCCTTGGCCTTCTTGTCTTCAGGGTCGGCCTCCGGGAGCTCAAGGAGGGAGAGGCGACCTTCCTCTGCCCTCGCGCACCTGATTGCCATGTTGAACATCTCTAGAGCCGAGCACAGGTCCTCGTGTATGGCGAGCTCTCTCTTCATCTTGACATCCCGGACGCCATCAGTGAATGCTGAAATGATGGCCTCGTCTGACACCTTAGGGATCTTGAGGCGAACGTTGGTGAAGCGCTGGATGTATTTGTGCAAGGTCTCCCCTGGCTGCTGCTTGATGCGCCGCAGGTCGCCTGCAGCAGGGGCGCGGTCGCGAGTGCCCTAGATGTTGGCGATGAAGCGCTCACGCAGCTCATCCTAGGAGGAGATCGATCCCACTGGGATGTTCAGGAGCCACGAGCGCACGCCATCCTTGAGGACCATGGGAAACCAGTTCGCCATGACCTTCTCGTTGCCGTTCGCCGCCTCGATGCTCAGCTCGTAGAGCTGGAGGAACTCAGCAGGGTCGAAGGTGCCGTCGTAGCATGGAGGTAGATCCGGCTTGAACTTGCCGGGCCAGACGGCGCGGTGCAGCTTCAGAGTGAACACTTGGCAGCCTGCTGCGCTCACCAGAGCCCACCGCGGAGGGGGAGCCTGGTCTTGGCGCCCGCGTGCCGCCACCTCGGGTGGCACACGGTCTTGACGTGGCGGTGCTGGGAGCGCACGCGCCTCCCCTTGAGGTTGCTGCACCACCTGGCAGCTTTCTTCGTTGCGCGCTAGCGCCCTGCGCGGCGGGTCGCGCTGGGGAGCCTCACGCCTTGGCTCGGGGGCGACATCGCGCCGAGGAGGAGGAGGAGGCGCACCGTGGGCTACGTCGCCCACCTGAGGCGGCGGGGGAGGCAGCGAGCGAGACAGCGCAGGAGCCTCTCCAGCGGCGCTGACGAGCTCGGTGATGTGGTCCAGCCAGTCCTCGTAGAGGTCCTCGGCGGCCGGATGATAGCGCAGAAGCTCGCACGCTATGAGCAACGCAGCCTGCGCGTTCGCCGGCCCGCGACGAGCATGGGAGGACGAAGCAGTGGCCGGAGTCGGCGACGGAGTCGCGGTGCGCCCATCACGCCGCACAGAGGGCTGCAGCGACGAGTCCTGTTGCTCGTGGGCCGCGAGGCCGGTAGCAGCGTTAGCTGCAGGGGAAGGGGAGCGACGAGGGGCGCCGTCACCCGCAGGCGCTGTCTGAGCAACGAGGACGGTGAGGGCCGCCCGACGCTCGGCACGAACTCGACGAGTGTCGGCCATGAGAACAGCGGAACGGCGGCGAAACGACCGACGGACGAGAGGCTTCGACACGCCCCTACCTGGCGCGCCAAATGTTGGATTCAGGGCTCCGCTGACCCAAGAAAGGTTCGAACTCTGGGGCGTGTGCGAAGAACTCGACCTAGCCAACCGATTCGTCGCTCTCATGGCCTAGCTTGATGAACATGAAAGGAAAGGGTCACGGCAGTTTACCCAGGTTCGGGCCACCTTGCGGTGTAAGACCCTACTCCTTCTTTGGGGTGGATTAGCCTCGCGAGGGGCTGAGGATGAACTAGTACAGAGGAAGAACAACCTCAGGAGGTCTGTTCTTGTGTGGGTTTGAGCTGAGGATTTGATCCTTCCTACGGTGGTGGCTAACCCATATATAGTGGCCTTGGGCTCTAGTCCTCCAAAATGAAGGCGGGAATGGATCCCACAACGGCCAATTTTGAAGGGGTACAAGTAGTACATCTTATCCTGACGAAAGGTGGTCTTCGCCTGCAAAGCTTCTGGTCGTGACATCGTGGTGGGCTCGGCGATGACATCCGTCCTGCCGTCCTGGCGGTCTTGGTCTCGTTGCACGGGAATGGAAACCTTTGGGTGATTCCTCCGGACTCCGCGCCTGCGCTTGCCTCCTTAGCACAAAAGAGGAAACCTGCTATGCTGCGCCCGCTGGCGCCCGCCTGGCCTTGGTCATCATGGCTTGCATCACCCGAACCTCATGAGATGGGTGCTTGCATAGAAATCTCCACTCCTCAGGAGCCAGCCTAGGGAGGCCGCTCCCTCCGGAGGTCTTGGCGTCGTCCGCCTCGCGAGGCTTGGCCCCTTGCGAGGGTCTTATCTTGCCGATGCTGAAGAAGGGCCGTACCAGGCCGTCGATGGAGCCATGCCGTGGGCCGCAGGCAGGCAAGTCTGGGTACCCTGGTTCCCAGAACGCCGACAGATTCTAGAAGACGTCCTCGATTGGAAGTGAGCAGGAGTGGGTGTGAGTGGATTAGATAAATTTGTGAGAGATTGATGTATGAGGATTGGTCGGTGTGGGTGTTCCGTCGATTGATGTTCGCATCGATCGCAGGTCTCTTGTAAATATTTTGCTCTCTTCTATAAAAATATGGTATGCCATTGGCGTACTCTTGAAAAAAAAAGATATATTACTATTGCTCGTTAGTTGATTATGCCATTTATATGAATAAATGTGAATCCTAAGCGTTATCATATATGTGGTTAGTTCACGATCTTGGCTGGAATCTTGGTTACTAGTTAAGTTTATATACGGCAACAGAAACAAAATAGTTTGTCAAAGTTTTTCTTTGTCACTTTCAGTTGTCAATTGAATTGCTTGAGGACAAGCAATGAGTTAAGCTTGGGAGAGTTGATACGTCTCCAACATATCGACTTTTCCAAACACTTTTGCTCTTGTTTTGGACTCTAACTTGCATGATTTGAATGAAACTAACCCGGTCTAACCTTGTTTTCAACAGAACTTCGTTGGTGTTGTTTTTTGTGCAGAAATAAAAAGTTCTCGGAATTGGACAAAAAATTATAGAAAATTGTCTTGAAATATATAAAAAATATTGGCGCAAAGATCTACTGCAGGAGGCCCACTGAGAAGCTACAAGCCCTGGTGGCGCTCCCCTCGGGGCGGGCCTCCTGAGCTTGTGAGGCCCTCTGGCCTCCGTTTGCCCTATCTCCAAGTCCATAAGTATCGTCTTTCCGAGCAAAAAAAAACAGACAGAAAGTTTCATCGCGTTTTGCAATACGGATCCGCCTCCACCTCCTGTTCTTCATCGGGAGGCCTAATATGGAGTCCATTTGGGGCTACGGAGAGGGCAAATCATCGTTGTCGTCATCAGCAACCTCTCTTCATCAACAACCTCATGATGCTCACCGCCGGAAGTGAGTAATTTCATCATAGGCATACTAGAGGTAGATGGAGATGGATGAGATTCGTCGAATCGAGTCAATTTGTTAGGGCTTGATCCCTAGTATCCACTATGTTATGAGACTGATGTTGTTATAACTTTGCTATGCTTAATGCTTGTCAATAGGGCCCGAGTGCCAAATTTCAGGTATGAACATATTATGTTTTCACGAATATATTTGAGTTCTTGATCTTATCTGTAAGTTATATATACTTGTTATTGTTCTGAACCGTAGACCCCAAGGTGATAACAATTGAGATACTCTTCGGGGATGACTGTAACTTGAGGAGTTCATGTATTCACTATGTGCTAATATTTTGTTTCGGTTCTATATTAAAAGGAGTGCCTTAATTACCCTTAGATTTTTATTAGGACCTCGTTGCCACGGGATGGTAGGACAAAAGATGTCATGCAAGTTTTTATTGCAATCACGTATGACTATATACAGAATACATACCTACATATGATTGATGAATTGGAGCTATTGTGTATCGCTCTAGGTTGTACCTATTATATGATGAATGTCATCCAAATATCCATCGTCACTCCAATGCCTACGTTTTTCATAATATTGTCTTTGCTTGAATCACTACTGTTGATGTTGTTCCAATTGCTACAAAACTGCTACTGTGTTACTACTATTATTGTTACTAGTAATCATGCCCATGTGTTGCAACGGGAGAGAAAAAAGTTTATTCCAAGTCTCTGGCTTATGGACATAAGAGAAAAAATGCTTCATTTTACGGCTTCATATTCTTTGTCTAGTTGTATACTATATATCGTAAGAAACATCGACAAATAACACTACAATAACCAGTTATGATTAATAATGTGGTGCCGTATGAGATCCATTAAATTTGGTCATGAAAGTCAAGACAATACTGGTCAAAAATAATCCATATGTCAACATGAGCTAAATTCCAATGTATGTAGTTAGCCTTTGTCATAACAAAAGTAGTGGGGCAAATACATGAGTCTTTTCTTTTTAGCATATAATTTTTCGCATGAATCAGATCTTTGATTTGTTTTGTTATCCAAGATTCCCACTGTAGGCTCGGCCACGTCAGCATGATCCTCTTCTGTTGGTGCCTCTTCGCCGGCCTTGGCGCGCTTGAAGGCGCCATAAAAGAGATCCGCCCGTGCCGGGAATGGAGGAGCGATGGCGGGCTTGGCCTGCAGCGCTTGGAGCGTCGTGGAGGCGATGGTCGTGGAACGACCGAATTGGGGTGACGTGTTTTTCCTTTTCAACTGTTATGTGGGCACGTGGGCTCGGGAGTCTTTTGTTGGTTGTCAGGACTTTTTCGTCCGCTCGTTTGCGTGGGCGGGTCGGTTTCCCTGATTTTCATTTCTACTGTTTTTCCATGCGGACAAAAAAACAGAAAACCAGATAACCATGTGCACGCAAGGCGAGGGCTGTGACGGACGGATAGTTAAAAGATCCTACTATATAACACAAAAATCTGAGCCGTCAATCTCATCCGTCAATCTTAGGCTTGCGCAATACTCAGAAAAGCGAAATGAAAGACAATATTGTGCAAGTATACACGGTGCATCCCTCAGGATGAATTACGACCTTGAGTACAAATTCAAATGCTGATTTGTACAATCCATTATTTAAAATCTTTAGATCAGATCATCACCACAATAACTTTGGTGCATTATGAATTTTGGATTGTGCCACAAACATTCACAACAACCACGTGGATGATCTATTTTGCAGGAGCTAATTCTTCAGATTGTAGTGTTCTGCACACACTCATCTAGAGAACCTGGTTGTGTGCAGGCAGACATCCAGTGTTCTTCTGCACAAATTAATACAACTTTAGATACATCAAGATCATGTTTTTTAGAACTGTGTATGTGAGCTCTGTGCAAAATATATTAGACGGAAAATGTTTTACATGCGGAGTTCAGCACGATCCAGCCAGGGGAGAAATTAACTAATTTAACACACGCATATGGCACAGCTAGGTTGCATGGTTCCCTTCAAGAATTGATTGCAAGTGAAGGGAAGGAGTGGCAATAATCAGCGCCTCCTTCGAGAGTAAAAGTTTGCCCACGAACACACAGTGAATGGTTTGGCAACATATTGGCTTGGAACCTCTCGATTCAGAAGAAAAGAAATGATGTTCCAGAAAGGTAAATTTTGAAACATCCAATGAGCCTCTTTGCCAGATGGTTAAATACATGCGTACATGCCTATTACAGATAGAATATAATAAGAAACATCCAGTGAGCCTCTTTGGCAGATGGTGAAAAACATGCGAACATTTCAATTACACAGAGAATAGAATACAGTGGTTATTTATCTAAAGTAGTATCTGACAACATTATACCCACGCTGAAGGGCATAAATCACTGCCCACTTACAATTCTCAGTTCCTATTACAACTTGAAACATGTATGCAGAATTCAAATAAGAGATAACGTCTCCATCATCCGAATTCATGAGTAACAAATGTCCCATGAACATGATAGGTTGTTGTTAGGTTAGGAAAGCAGAACAATACAGAGCTACATTGTTTCAGTTTAGTAAAACCCAATAATGCTAATTCATTTTGGTGCAATCTTGTTGTGAGAAGTGATCTGCTGTATGGGATATACTTTGTCATGAATATAGGTGTTGTATTAATCCTTCCATGCAAGTGAATTACATACAAAAGCCAGGATAATTTCAATTTAGAATACTCTAATTATCCAAGCATAACAAGAAAAATCATGTAATAGTTAGTTAAAAACAAAACAAATGCTGGACTGAATTAATCAAGCACATGTTAAGTTTGGTGTTTCGACAGCAAGCCATACACAAAGAGTAAGAAGCGCAGAATCATAGTAGGCATGCTTCAACACTTAACAAAGTAGCAATAACATGATTTATTAACCATAAATAGAGCCTGTTCGGCAATCCACCAGCTCCGTGAAATATGGGAGCGCACGGAGCGACACTTTGGCGACTCCAAGAAAATGGCATGCAGGCCGCTCCGCTCCGGGATGAAGAAAGCGCGGAGCTGACTTATTCGGTGCTGCTCCGGTCGCTCCAGGAGCGGAGCTGCAGAGCGGAGAGCTGCCGAACAGGGTCATAGGAAGTTTCACCAAGACACCAGCTATATAATTTCTCCAACATATAGCAAAGCTTTCACAACTATGAGACCAGGGGCCACACTCTAAAACCTGACCAAGTACTGTGTTACCAGAAAAACAAAATCCCTACCCCTGTCACACTTTTAAACTGGTAAGACTGCTAACCTTTCGTGTTATTCCTCCGGTTGGATGCTAGTCAAAGCTTCGAATGAACTTCTCCACTAAGCTGAAAAACAACAGAAATAATTTTATCTATACCAATATAAAAAGACCCAAAGGGGCAGATCCAACTAATCTCGGCCATCGAACTAAGTCAATCCAACGACCTAGACTGCTCCAATGGCGAGCGTTAAACGTGTTTAACGTGCAATTAATATCATACCAAATATTGCACTAATCACAGGATTAACACACAAATAATAGCATACCTAATATCCACGTGCAATTAATATATTGCCTAAATATTAACGTGCATTGCACGTGCACATTTACTAGTATATAATAAAATGTAGAGTTCTACAATATCTGAATGAACCTAGTGTGTGCTTAGCACAGATTCTAGGATGAACATTTATAAAATAAGGAAGCAACAACGAAGCAGACAGTCAAACTACAATAATATTATCTCCAGATGAATTAATTAGTAAGCTCTGATTCATACAAAACATTAATTGGCTATGTTCTGTAAACTGTTTTCTGCCAAGAAAAAATGTGAGATTTTCACCATTGTTTTAGAACTTGTAATTCATCAGCGGCAAGTTCACGGTGAAATTAGGATGCAGAGGCGACGCTGATTAGTACCTGTCCGTACTAATTGTACTTGGCTATAGTACGTTGGTTGGACACCCACAATACTAACCATGGGTGACATTGGATTCTGACTAATTGCTGAAGTTTGCCTCGAAGTGCAATGGGTTACTTTACCCAACTGATACAATATTTGGTTAAGCCTATCAGTATGAAAATTAATAGTGCGTAGCAAGCATCAGTTCTGAATTCACCAGTCAAGAATGAAGATAGTGCCATATTACTGATATATATCAGTCAAACTTTTGGCTATTGTGTAGTAGCATGGTTCAGTTTAGCTCTTGCCTATAGACCTAAATCAAATTTGGAACAGACACGATAACAGATGTAAACTCGATCCATGGGTCTATCAAATTTTCAGAGATGTGTTTTGTTCAAACAACAAACAAGCGATCTGCAATGATTTTGCTAATCAAGAAAATAAGAAAACTTGAGTTCACAGGAAAACTAATTGACTCTCGTAGGCCAATCGATCGACACGACCAAAACAGCTGTTAAATTAGCAGCATGAATATAAATTAGTACTGCTCGAGCACCCGGAACGACGTATCTTGGCTGGAGCATGGGCAGACTTGATTCCCACGAGGTCGGCAGAACAGCGAGATCGACAGGAAGGTGATATTCCGGCGAGGTCGGCAGAACACGGCAAGACATCAATTTGAAGCATGGACGGAACGGCGAGGTTGAAGCAATGTCCAGCACGGGAAGCAATTGAGTTGGGGCTTCAGTCGAGGGAGTCAAGAAGCCCCAGCCTCCGTCGTCCGTGGTGTTGAACGCCAGCAGCACCATCCCTATGCCAAACAACATCAGCTGTGGAGATGGATTAGGAGTGGGAGAGGCGGAGTCTGTGTCGTACATCGTACCTGAAAACCGGGGTGAGCGCCATGTACGCGGAGGACCCTCTCTCGCCATGGGGCGCTCCTCTGAGCAGCCTCGTCATGGCCGCCGTCAGCTGCGGGAGCGCAGATCCGGGGGCCTCCCTTGGTCGCAGCCGGCTGGAAGCCGCGCTTCAGCCAGGGGTGTCGCGTCGCTGATCTGGGAGCGCCGCCGACGTGGGCTTCGATCTGGAAGCACGACCGTCGAGTGAGGGGGGGGGGGGGCAACTCCATATCCTTACCATCCGTCTTCGACGGCTTCCTATGTCGCCGCCGGTTGCCAGCGTCGCTGCGGGGCAGGAGGGAGACGGCGGATGGGGACGGGCATCAGTGGGGAGACGAAAGGGGATTTGACCATGGGTTGAATATACTAAAATACGGGGACTTTCCTGCAAAAACGAAACGGTATCTCATATTAGCCACTTAAAAAAGAACCGCAGGTTGAATTCCGAAAATCACAGGGACTGGTTTGCAAAAAAGGACGCGACGGTGAACCCGGCGACACTTTATTAGTAGGTAAAGACTACTATTATCAAAACTATCATATTACTGTACTACTAATATTTTTTTGAAAGAAAATAATTTCTCAGGTGTGGTTAAATTGACAACTCAACTGCTAAGGCTTGCAAATATTCTTTGACTCCCCTTGTGTCGAACCAATAATTTTGGGTAAAATATTATTCTCGAAGATTGTTGCGATCCCCTTTACTTGTGGGTCATTATTGCGCCATAGTCGGAAACCTCAAACTTAGATGTGGGCATCGAGTGGGAGGCAAGCACGAGTTTGTGTGGGTGGAGCCTGGCCGACGACACCGACAACCACAAGGTGGAGGTGGAGCCTGGTCAGTGACGCCAACGGACACCAAGTGGCCATACTGCAGCACCTAGGGTTCGTTGCATGCAGGGGCATCACTGCGAGGTGGCGGCAACGATCAAAGAGAGGAAAGGATGGGAGAGCCGAGTCTGATGGATGTGTGTGCCTCGTATGGGTCTACTTATAGAAAGTTGGAATAGCGAATAACATAAAATGGGAAGGTATGTTTACACGATAAATACGAAGAATAGTCGTAGGGGGTACACACGAATCTGTACCCCCTACATCTTTTGTCCTACCCTCTCGTGGCAGCGGGGTCCATAAGGAAACTATGGGATATTAAGGCCTTCTTTTAATAGAGAACCAGAACAAAGCATTAACACATAGTGAATACATGAACTCCTCAAACTACGGTCATCACCGGAAAGTATCCCAATTACTGTCACACTGGGGTTTACGGATCATAACACATAATAGGTGCCTATGACTTGCAAGATCGGATCTAGAACATATATATAACGGTGAAATTATAAACGGTTCAGATCTAAAATCATGGCACTCGGGCTCTAGTGACAAGCATTAAGCATAGCAAAGTCATAACAACATCAATCTCAGAACATAGTGGATACTAGGTATCAAGATCTAACAAAACTAACTCGATTACATGATGAATCTCAACCAACTCTTTACCATCCAGCGAGCCTACGAAAGAATTACTCACTCCCGGTGGGGAGCATCATGAAATTGGTGATGAAGGAGGGTTGACGAAGACCGAAGACTCCCCTCTCCGGAGCCCCGAACGGGCTCCAGATCTGGCCTCCCGATGAAGAACAGGAGGTGGCGGCGGCTCCGTATCATGAAACGCGATGAAACTTCCTCTCCTATTTTTTTTCAAAAATAGGAATTTATAGTGCTGGAATTAGGGTCAGCGAAGCCCCGAGGGCCCCACAACCCACCCAGGGGTCTTGTGGGCAGCCAGGGCCGCCCCTCCGATGGTTCTTGGTTCCAGTATTTTTAATTTATTCTGAAATAAATCTCCAAAAAGTTTCGTCCAAATCCAAACTTTTATTTCTGCACGAAAAACAACACCATGGTAGTTCTGCTGAAAACAACGCGGTTAGTTTCATTCAAATCATGCAAATTAGAGTCCAAAACAAGAGCAAGAGCGTTAGGAAAAGTAGATACGACGGAGATGTATCAACTCCCCAAGCTTAAACATTTGCTTGTCCTCAAGCAATTTAGTTGACAAACTGAAAGTGGTAAAGAAAAACTTCTATGAACTCTTTTGTTCTTGTTTACATATATAGGCTTAAGTAGCACCCAGGTTTTCAGCAAAGATCATGACTAACCATGTCAACAATAACTCTTAAAAATTATATTAACTCATATCAATGGCATAATCAACTAGCGAGCAATAAAAGATATATCAAATGCCAACACTTTGTCAAAACAATCATGATATAATATGACAACAGTGGTATCTCGCTAGCCCTTTCTGAGACTGCAAAACATAAATGCAGAGCACCTCCAAAGTTCAATCAGCGACTAAACATTATAATTCATGGTAGAAAAGATCAAGTCATGATGCATTCAACATTAACTATACACAATGCATGAGGATGACAATAGTACTCTCAGGTCTGGCGCTTGTTTGAGAAGGTGATGACTCAACATAAAAGTAAATAGATAGAACCTTCGCAGAGGGAAGCAGAGATTTGTAGAGGTGCCACAGCTCAAAGCTTAAAATAGAGATAAATATAATTTTGGGAGGTGCACCCTTCCTGTCAACGTTACAACCAAGAGTTATCAATATCTTCCATGCTAAACACATTAGCGGCGGTTCCCAAGCGGTAAAAGTAAAGGTTTACTCACCCTCCACCAACAAACACACTCCAGGGCTAGCCGAATCTACGGGTACCGTCCATACCAACAATAGTCCTGGGGGAGTTTTGTTTAATTATTTGCAATTTTTGATTTCGGGTCTGGGCATCCCTATTACCAGCCCCTCTTGTGCAAGGACGAGTGAATAAATACTCATCATGAGAATAACCCACTTACCATGGAAGATACTGACGGCCCCCTGTCGCTCCATGAGCGGTCCAGGCACACAAAACATGTGTTCATTTGAAATTTTAGAGGTGGCACATGCAAATTTACTTGTAACGGCAGGGTAATACCGCATATAGGTAGATATAGTGGACTCATCTGGAATAACTTTGGTTTAAGGATTTTGATGCACAAGCAGTATTTTCGCTTAGTACAGGTGAAGGCTAGCAAATAGGTTGATAAGCGGCCGCTAGAGAGCAAAAACGGTCATGAACATGCGTTATGCATAATCAATGAATACTAGCATGAGTAGGATATGAACACCATGAACATAAATATCATAGAGGCTATGTTGATTTTGATTCAACTACATGCATGAACATGTGCCAAGTCAAGCCACTTGAAATATTCAGAGGAGGATACCATATCATCATACTACATCACAATCATTTTAATGCATGTTGACATCCAAGATAAATCATTATTCACTCCTAGCTACTTAAGCATGGCATGAGAAACTATAATCTCTAATTGTCATTGCAAACATGTTTGATCATAATATGTTGAATCATGGATACTAGGTTAAACATATTTACAAAAACAAAAATAAGTTGAGTTCATACCCGCTTCTCTCTGCCACAGTCACTTCATGAAATATCGTCATTATTTCCTTTCACTTGCACGACCGAATGATATGATAATAATAATAGTGCAAGAGTGTCGTGGACTAAGCTAAAATCTGCAAACATTTTATTCAAAAGGAGAAGACAAGGCAATTTGGGCTTTTTGTTAGATCGTCAGTAATGCATATGAGAGCCACTCAACATTTTCATCGTGGTCTTCTCCTTGGTACAACTCAATAAAAGGAAAAGAATTTCAGAGAAACACACACTGAAATATTTTTGGAGTTATTTAGTTTTTTTTGAAGAAAGCATATTAAAGAAGGAAAAACAAAAACGAGAAAAACTATTTACACGGGAAAGCTTCCAACAAGCAAAAGAAGAATCGAGAAATCTTTTTGGGTTTTCTTTTAATACTACAACTAATTTAAACTAGAAAGAAAAACCGAAAAGAAGCAAGAAATATTTTTGGGTTTTCTCAAAGTTTTTCAAACACACAAGAAGAAAGCGAGGAAATAAATCTAGCATGGATAATACAATGAAAAAGTGTGGACACCGATAACTGGAATGAAATATGTGAATATGAATATCATGTCGGTGGAAATACGTACTACCCCAAGCTTAGGCTTTTGGCCTAGCTCGGTAATCACCATCCGTAGCCTGGGTAGTAGTCAGAGTGATAGCTCACGGATGTCCTTGGTGCGGCCTCTTCAGCCAGTCGAGCAGCCTCGACCGCCGCGTTGTACTCGCGGGCCTCACTCTCGAGAACGTAATATCTTCCTTTACTGTGATAATCAAAGAGAGCATGCACAGTCAAAACAACAGGCACAATGGGTTCTTTATTGAACCTCAAGTTGTAAGTATAATTAGTGATTGTGCCCTTAAGGAACTTATGACGCTTCATGGCCTCAAAGTATAAGTACTGGGTAGGTAGGATGGGATCATTAGGCCAAGGTGATACACCTAGCTCTTTAGCTACACGGGAAGCATAAATCCCACCATAGAAGTGACCACTGACAGCGTTGTGTTGCAATCTACGTGCAACGATCGCTCCAAGGTTATAACATTTAGTTCCTGTCAGAGCAGTATGTACTCAAATCCGGGGCACAAAGTGTACTGCAATCTTGCTTGCCCACGATGCATTCGCCATTAAAGAGTGCAAAGTAATGAATTGATGGAGAATGAATACTTTTTATTCTACCTTGTGCCACTCCTCTATCCTCACCGTAACAAAGACTAGTCAGAAATGACTCGTACTCAGACTTTGGTGGTTCGTCCAGCGAACCCCAGTATGGAATTTTACATGCAACACAGAAGGATTCTAGAGGCATGGTATAAGCATTATTATAAAGGCTAAATGAAACTCTAGACTCACGAGGATAAAATTTGAATTTCTTAGTAAATGTCTCTGTGAGGTTGAGATGTTGGATGCACTTATCTTCGATGAAGGGAGCGAGCTCAGTGTTGTGAACATACTCCTCAAATTCTTCCTTGATACCTGCACCAACCATGAACTCATTACACGGCCATAGGCATAATTTGGTGTCAGCGTCCCGCGTCGAGCTTGCACTTGGTTCAACATAAGATTGTAGAACCGAGCTTCCGCTTGATGATGCCTCCGAGGACCTCCTCCTCGAAGAACTCCTAAAGAATTGCATTTTTATTTGCGAACAATTTCTGGAAAAAATTGGACACAAAATTTTTGTCAACAAAACTTCACAAGATTGATAGCAACTACTCATAAGGATGTCTAAAGGTTATATCAAGTGTTCAAACTACTTGGAACTCCAAGAACTCAACATGCAAGCCGATTTACAACAGCACCAAGAGTAGCTAATTATTCAAAATATAAACCACTAAAGCAAAAACTAATTGGAGCAATGGAGGAGTCACATACCAAATAGCAGTCCCCCAAAATAGTTTCGGAAATGGAGCTTCGAGCAAAGAGATCGAAATTCGCGGGTTTGAGAGCAAGAACACGAGAGAGAGAGAGAGAGCTATGGTGATTTTTGAAGGAAATATGCCCTAGAGGCAATAATAAATTTGTTATTTATATTTCCTTATATCATGAGAAATGTTTATTATTCATGCTAGAATTGTATTAACCGGAAACTTGATACATGTGTGAATACATAGACAAAACACCGAGTCCCTAGTAAGCCTCTACTAGACTAGCTCGTTGATCAAAGATGGTTAAGTTTCCTAACCATAGACATGTGTTGTCATTTGATGAACGGGATCACATCATTAGGAGAATAATGTGATGGACAAGATCCATCTATTAGCTTAGCATAATGATCGTTAAGTTTTATTGCTATTGCTTTCTTCATGACTTATACATATTCCTTTGACTATGAGATTATGCAACTCCCGAATACCGGAGGAACACCTTGTGTGCTATCAAACGTCACAACGTAACTGGGTGATTATAAAGATGCTTTACAGGTGTCTCCGAAGGTGTTTGTTGGGTTGGCATAGATCGAGATTAGGATTTGTCACTCCGAGTATCGGAGAGGTATCTCTGGGCCCTCTCAGTAATGCACATCATGATAAGCCTTGCAAGCAATGTGACTAATGAGTTAGTTATGGGATGATGCATTACGGAATGAGTAAAGAGACTTGCCGGTAACGAGATTGAACTAGGTATGGAGATACTGACGATCGAATCTCGGGTAAGTAACATACCGATGACAAAGGGAATGACGTATGTTGTCATTGCGGTTTGACCGATAAAGATCTTCGTAGAATATGTAGGAACCAATATGAGCATCCAGGTTCCGCTGTTGGTTATTGACCGGAGATGTGTCTCGGTCATGTCTACATAGTTCTCAAACCCGTAGGGTCCGCACGCTTAACGTTCGATGATGATTTGTATTATGAGTTATGTGTTTTGGTGACCGAAGATTGTTCGGAGTCCCGGATGAGATCACGGACATGACGAGGACTCTCGAAATGGTCGAGAGGTAAAGATTGATATATTGGACGATAGTATTCAGACACCGGAAGTGTTTCGGAATGTATCGGGTACGTATCGGAGTCCCGGGGGGGTTACCGGAACCCCCGGGGGAAAGATATGGGCCATAGGAGGGAGGCTAGGCATCCCACAAGGGGTGGCCGCGCCCCCTTCCCCCATGGGGAGTCCGAATTGGACAAGGGGAGGGGGCGGCGCCCCCCTTTCCTTCTCCTCCTCCCTCTCCTTCCCCCTTTCCCCTTCCGGTAAAAGGAAAAGGGGGGCCGAATTGGACTAGGAGTCCAAGTGGGACTCCTCCCACTTGGCGCGCCCTAGGCCGGCCTCCTCCCCTCTCCCTCCTTTATATACGGGGGCGGGGGGCGCCTCCAAGGACACACCAATTGTTCTTAGCCGTGTGCGGCGCCCCCCTCCACCGTTTACTCCTCCGGTCATATTGTCGTAGTGCTTAGGCAAAGCCCTGCGCAGATCACTTCACCATCACCGTCACCATGCCGTCGTGCTGACAAAACTCTCCCTCGACACTTTGCTGGATCAAGAGTTCGAGGGACGTCATCGAGCTGAACGTGTGCAGAACTCGGAGGTGCCGTACGTTCGGTGCTTGATCGGTTGAATCGAGAAGACGTTCGACTACATCAACCGCGTTAAGCTAACGCTTCCGCTTTCGGTCTACGAGGGTACATGGACACACTCTCCCCCTCTCGTTGCTATGCATATCCTAGATAGATCTTGAGTGAGCGTAGAAATTTTTTGAAATTGCATGCTTCGTTCCCCAACGGTGGCATCACAGCCAGGTCTATGCGTAGATGATATGCACGAGTAGAACACAAAGAGTTGTGGGCGATGATAGTCATACTGCTTACCACCAACGTCTTATTTTGATTCGGTGGTATTGTCGGATGAAGCGGCCCGGACCAACCTTACATGACCGCGTTCATGGGACCGGTTCCACCGACAGACATGCAACTTGTTGCATAAAGGTGGCTGGCGGGTGTCTGTTTCTCCAACTTTAGTTGAATCGAATTTGACTACGGCCGGTCCTTGTTGAAGGTTAAAACAGCAAACTTGACGAAACATCATTGTAGTTTTGATGCGTAGGTAAGAACGGTTCTTACTAGAAGCCCGTAGCAGCCACGTAAAACTTGCAACAACAAAGTAGAGGACGTCTAACTTGTTTTTGCAGGGCATGTTGTGATGTGATATGGTCATGACATGATGTGATATACGTTATTGTATGAGATGATCATGTTTTGTAAAAGTTATCGGCAACTGGCAGGAGCCTTATGGTTGTCGCTTTATTGTATGAAATGCAATCGCCATGTAATTGCTTTACTTTATCACTATGCATTAGCGATAGTTGTAGAAGCAATAGTTGGCGAGACGACAACGACGCTACGATGAAGATCAAGGTGTTATGCCAGTGACGATGGAGATCATGACGGTGCTTTGGAGATGGAGATCAAAGGCACAAGATGATGATGGCCATATCATGTCACATATTTTGATTGCATGTGATGTTTATCTTTTATGCATCTTATTTTGCTTAGTACGGCGGTAGCATTATAAGATGATCCCTCACTAAAATTTCAAGGTATAAGTGTTCTCCCTGAGTATGCACCGTTGCGACAGTTCATCGTGCCGAGACCCACGTGATGATCGGGTGTGATAAGCTCTACGTTCACATACAACGGGTGCAAGACAGTTTTGCACGTGCGGAATACTCGGGTTAAACTTGACGAGCCTAGCATGTACAGACATGGCCTCGGAACACTGGAGACCGAAAGGTCGAATGTGAATCATATAGTAGATATGATCAACATAGAGATGTTCACCATTGAAGACTACTCCATCTCACGTGATGATCGGACATGGTTTAGTTGATATGGATCACGTGATCATTTAGATGACTCGAGGGATGTCTATCTAAGTGGGAGTTCTTAAGTAATATGATTAATTGAACTTAATTTATCATGAACTTAGTCCTGATAGTTTTTGCATATCTATGTTGTAGATCAATGGCCCGTGCTACCGTTCCCTTGAATTTTAATGCGTTCCTAGAGAAAGCTAAGTTGAAAGATGATGGTAGCAATTACACGGACTGGGTCCGTAACTTGAGGATTATCCTCATTGCTGCACAGAAGAATTATGTCCTTGATGCACTGCTAGGTGAAAGGCCTACTGCAGGAGCAGATGTTGATGTTATGAACGTCTGGCAAGCTCGATCTGATGACTACTCGATAGTTCAGTGTGCCATGCTTTACGGCTTAGAATCGGGACTTCAAAGACGTTTTGAACGTCATGGACCATATGAGATGTTCTAGGAGTTGAAGTTAATATTTCAAGCAAATGCCCGAGTTGAGAGATATGAATGTTGGAAATATGCCCTAGAGGCAATAATAAAATGGTTATTATTATATTTCCTTGTTCATGATAATTGTCTGTTATTCATGCTATAATTGTGTTATCCGGAAATCGTAATACATGTGTGAATACATAGACCACAACATGTCCCTAGTAAGCCTCTAGTTGACTAGCTCGTTGATCAATAGATGGTTACGGTTTCCTGACCATGGACATTGGATGTCATTGATAACGGGATCACATCATTAGGAGAATGATGTGATGGACAAGACCCAATCCTAAGCCTAGCACTAGATCGTGTAGTTCGTTTGCTAAAGCTTTTCCAATGTCAAGTAACTTTTCCTTAGACCATGAGATTGTGCAACTCCCGGATACCGTAGGAGTGCTTTGGGTGCACCAAACGTCACAACGTAACTGGGTGGCTATAAAGGTGCACTACGGGTATCTCCGAAAGTGTCTGTTGGGTTGGCACGAATCGAGACTGGGATTTGTCACTCCATGTAACGGAGAGGTACCTCTGGGCCCACTCGGTAGGACATCATCATAATGAGCTCAATGTGATCAAGGAGTTGTTCACGGGATGATGTGTTACGGAAACGAGTAAAGAGACTTGCCGGTAACGAGATTGAACAAGGTATCGAGATACCGACGATCGAATCTCGGGCAAGTATCGTACCGATAGACAAAGGGAATTGCGTACGGGATTGATTGAATCCTCGACATCGTGGTTCATCCGATGAGATCATCGAGGAGCATGTGGGAGCCAACATGGGTATCCAGATCCCGCTGTTGGTTATTGACCGGAGAGTCGTCTCGGTCATGTCTGCGTGTCTCCCGAACCCGTAGGGTCTACACACTTAAGATTCGGTGACGCTAGGGTTATAGAGATATTAGTATGCGGTAACCCGAAGGTTGTTCGGAGTCTCGGATGAGATCCTGGACGTCACGAGGAGTTCCGGAATGGTCCGGAGGTAAAGATTTATATATGGGAAGTCCTATTTTGGCCACCGGAAAATGTTCGGGATTTTTCGGTATTGTACCGAGAAGGTTCTAGAAGGTTCCGGAGTGGGGCCCACCTGCATGGGGGGACCCACATGAACGTGGGTAGTGGGGGCAAGGCCCCACACCCCTAGTCAAGGCGCACCAAGATTCCCCCTTAGAAGGAATAAGATCATATCCCGAAGGGATAAGATCAAGATCCCTAAAAAAGGGGGATAACAATCGGTGGGGAAGGGAAAGGATGGGATTTCTTTCCTTCCACCTTTGCCAACGCCCCAATGGACTTGGAGGGCAAGAAACCAGCCCCCTCCACCCCTATATATAGTGGGGAGGGGCATGGGAGAAACAGCTCAGCCCCTGGCGCCTCCCTCTCCCTCCCGTGACACCTCTTCCTCCTCCAGTAGCGCTTGGCGAAGCCCTGCTGAAATCCCGCTGCTTCCACCACCACACCGTCGTGCTGCTGGATCTCCATCAACCTCTCCTCCCCCCTTGCTGGATCAAGAAGGAGGAGACGTCTCTGCTCCGTACGTGTGTTGAACGCGGAGGTGCCGTCCGTTCGGCGCTCGGTCATCGGTGATTTGGATCACGACGAGTACGACTCCATCAACCCCGTTCTCTTGAACGCTTCCGCTCGCGATCTACAAGGGTATGTAGATACACTCCCCTCTCACTCGTTGCTAGATGACTCCATAGATTGATCTTGGTGATGCGTAGAAAATTTTAAAATTCTGCTACGTTCCCCAACAGTGGTATCAACACCAGTACTCTATGGGTGTTCGATTCATCACAATGTAACTAGATTATTGACTCTAGTGCAAGTGGGAGACTGTTGGAAATATGCCCTAGAGGCAATAATAAAATGGTTATTATTATATTTCCTTGTTCATGATAATTGTCTGTTATTCATGCTATAATTGTGTTATCCGGAAATCGTAATACATGTGTGAATACATAGACCACAACATGTCCCTAGTAAGCCTCTAGTTGACTAGCTCGTTGATCAATAGATGGTTACGGTTTCCTGACCATGGACATTGGATGTCATTGATAACGGGATCACATCATTAGGAGAATGATGTGATGGACAAGACCCAATCCTAAGCCTAGCACTAGATCGTGTAGTTCGTTTGCTAAAGCTTTTCCAATGTCAAGTAACTTTTCCTTAGACCATGAGATTGTGCAACTCCCGGATACCGTAGGAGTGCTTTGGGTGCACCAAACGTCACAACGTAACTGGGTGGCTATAAAGGTGCACTACGGGTATCTCCGAAAGTATCTATTGGGTTGGCACGAATCGAGACTGGGATTTGTCACTCCATGTAACGGAGAGGTACCTCTGGGCCCACTCGGTAGGACATCATCATAATGAGCTCAATGTGATCAAGGAGTTGTTCACGGGATGATGTGTTACGGAAACGAGTAAAGAGACTTGCCGGTAACGAGATTGAACAAGGTATCGAGATACCGACGATCGAATCTCGGGCAAGTATCGTACCGATAGACAAAGGGAATTGCGTACGGGATTGATTGAATCCTCGACATCGTGGTTCATCCGATGAGATCATCGAGGAGCATGCGGGAGCCAACATGGGTATCCAGATCCCGCTGTTGGTTATTGACCGGAGAGTCGTCTCGGTCATGTCTGCGTGTCTCCCGAACCCGTAGGGTCTACACACTTAAGGTTCGGTGACGCTAGGGTTATAGAGATATTAGTATGCGGTAACCCGAAGGTTGTTCGGAGTCTCGGATGAGATCCTGGACGTCACGAGGAGTTCCGGAATGGTCCGGAGGTAAAGATTTATATATGGGAAGTCCTATTTTGGCCACCGGAAAATGTTCGGGATTTTTCGGTATTGTACCGAGAAGGTTCTAGAAGGTTCCGGAGTGGGGCCCACCTGCATGGGGGGACCCACATGAACGTGGGTAGTGGGGGCAAGGCCCCACACCCCTAGTCAAGGCGCACCAAGATTCCCCCTTAGAAGGAATAAGATCATATCCCGAAGGGATAAGATCAAGATCCCTAAAAAAGGGGGATAACAATCGGTGGCGAAGGGAAAGGATGGGATTTCTTTCCTTCCACCTTTGCCAACGCCCCAATGGACTTGGAGGGAAAGAAACCAGCCCCCTCCACCCCTATATATAGTGGGGAGGTGCATGGGAGAAACAGCTCAGCCCCTGGCGCCTCCCTCTCCCTCCCGTGACACCTCTTCCTCCTCCAGTAGCGCTTGGCGAAGCCCTGCTGAAATCCCGCTGCTTCCACCACCACACCGTCGTGCTGCTGGATCTCCATCAACCTCTCCTCCCCCCTTGCTGGATCAAGAAGGAGGAGACGTCTCTGCTCCGTACGTGTGTTGAACGCGGAGGTGCCGTCCGTTCGGCGCTCGGTCATCGGTGATTTGGATCACGACGAGTACGACTCCATCAACCCCGTTCTCTTGAACGCTTCCGCTCGCGATCTACAAGGGTATGTAGATACACTCCCCTCTCACTCGTTGCTAGATGACTCCATAGATTGATCTTGGTGATGCGTAGAAAATTTTAAAATTCTGCTACGTTCCCCAACAATGAAGTCTCCAACAAGTTCTATAGCTGCAAGATGGAGGAGAACAGTTCTGTCAGTGAACACATACTCAGAATGTCTGGATATCATAATCACTTGACTCAGCTGGGAGTTAATCTTCCGGATGATAGTGTTATTGACAGAGTTCTTCAATCACTGCCACCAAGCTACAAAGGCTTCGTGATGAACTATAAACATGCAAGGGATGTATAAGACAATTCCCGAGCTCTTCGCTATGCTCAAAGCTGCGGAGGTAGAAATCAAGAAGGAGCATCAAGTGTTGATGGTTAACAAGACCACTAGTTTCAAGAAAAAGGGCAAAGGAAAGAAGGTGAACTTCAAGAAGAATGGCAAGCAAGTTGCTACTCCCGGGAAGAAGCCCAAGTCTGGACCTAAGCTTGAAACTGAGTGCTTCTACTGCAAAGGGACTGGTCACTGGAAGCGGAACTGCCCCAAGTATTTGGCGGATAAGAAGGATGGCCAAGTGAACAAAGGTATATTTGATATACATGTTATTGATGTGTACCTTACTAATGCTCGTAGTAGCGCCTGGGTATTTGATACTGGTTCTGTTGCTCATATTTGCAACTCGAAATAGGGGCTACGGATTAAACGAAGATTGGCTAAGGACGAGGTGACGATGAGCGTCGGAAATGGTTCCAAGGTCGATGTGATCGCCGTCGGCACGCTACCTCTACATCTACCTTCAGGATTAGTTTTAGACCTGAATAATTGTTATTTGGTGCCAGCGTTGAGCATGAACATTATATCTGGATCTTGTTTAATGCGAGACGGTTATTCATTTAAATCAGAGAATAATGGTTGTTCTATTTATATGAGTAATATCTTTTATGGTCATGCACCCTTGAAGAGTGGTCTATTTTTGTTGAATCTCGATCGTGGTGATACACATATTCATAATATTGATGCCAAAAGATGCAAAGTTGATAATGATAGTGCAACATATTTGTGGCACTGCCATTTAGGTCATATTGGTGTAAAGCGCATGAAGAAACTCCATGCGGATGGACTTTTGGAATCACTTGATTATGAATCATTTGATGCTTGCGAACCATGCCTCATGGGCAAGATGACTAAGACTCCGTTCTCCGGAACAATGGAGCGAGCCACTGACTTATTGGAAATAATACATACCGATGTATGCGGTCCGATGAGTGTTGAGGCTCGCGGCGGGTATCGTTATTTTCTGACCTTCACAGATGATTTAAGTAGATATGGGTATATCTACTTAATGAAACACAAGTCTGAAACATTTGAAAAGTTCAAATAATTTCAGAGTGAAGTGGAAAATCATCGTAACAAGAAAATAAAGTTTCTACGATCTGATCGCGGAGGCGAATATTTGAGTTACGAGTTTGGCCTTCATTTAAAACAATGTGGAATAGTTTCACAACTCACGCCACCTGGAACACCACAGCGTAATGGTGTGTCCGAACGTCGTAACCGTACTTTATTAGATATGGTGCGATCTATGATGTCTCTTACCGATTTACCACTATCATTTTGGGGTTATGCATTAGAGACAGCTGCATTCACGTTAAATAGGGCACCGTCTAAATCCGTTGAGACGACACCGTATGAACTGTGGTTTGGCAAGAAACCTAAGCTGTCGTTTCTTAAAGTTTAGGGTTGCGATGCTTATGTGAAAAAGCTTCAGCCTGATAAGCTTGAACCCAAATCGGAGAAGTTCGTCTTCATAGGATACCCAAAAGAGACTGTTGGGTACACCTTCTATCACAGATCCGAAGGCAAGATATTTGTTGCTAAGAATGGATCCTTTCTAGAGAAGGAGTTTCTCTCGAAAGAAGTGAGTGGGAGGAAAGTAGAACTTGATGAGGTAATTGTACCTCCTCTCAATTTGGAAAGTAGCTCATCAGAGAAATCTGTTCCCGTGATGCCTACACCAATTAGTGAGGAAGCTAATGATGATGATCATGAAACTTCAGATCAAGTTTCTACAGAACCTTGTAGGTCAACCAGATTACGTTCCGCACCAGAGTGGTACGGTAATCCTGTTCTGGAAGTCATGTTACTAGACCATGACAAACCTACGAACTATGAGGAAGCGATGATGAGCCCAGATTCCGCAAAATGGCTTGAGGCCAGGAAATCTGAGATGGGATCCATGTATGAGAACAAAGTATGGACTTTGGTTGACTTGCTCGATGATCGGCAAGCCATAGAGAATAAATGGATCTTCAAGAAGAAGACTGACGTTGATGGTAATGTTACTGTCTACAAAGCTCGACTTGTTGCGAAAGGTTGTCGACAAGTTCAAGGAGTTGACTACGATGAGACCTTCTCACCCGTAGCGATGCTTAAGTCTGTCTGAATCATGTTAGCAATTGTCGCATTTTATGATTATGAAATCTGGCAAATGGACGTCAAAACTGCATTTCTTAATGGATTTCTTAAAGAAGAGTTGTATATGATGCAACCAGAAGGTTTTGTCGATCCTAAAGGTGCCAACAAAGTGTGCAAGCTCCAGCGATCCATTTATGGACTGGTGCAAGCATCTCGGAGTTGGAATATACGCTTTGATAGTGTGATCAAAGCATATGGTTTTATACAGACTTTTGGAGAAGCCTGTATTTACAAGAAAGTGAGTGGGAGCTCTGTAGCATTTCTAATATTATATGTGGATGACATATTGTTGATTGGAAATGATATAGAATTTCTGGATAGCATAAAAGGATACTTGAATAAGAGTTTTTCAATGAAAGACCTCAGTGAAGCTGCTTATATATTAGGCATCAAGATCTATAGAGATAGATCAAGACACTTAATTGGACTTTCACAAAGCACATACCTTGATAAAGTTTTGAAAAAGTTCAAAATGGATCAGTCAAAGAAAGGGTTCTTGCTTGTGTTACAAGGTGTGAAATTGAGTCAGACTCAATGCCCGACCACTGCAGAAGATAGAGAGAAAATGAAAGTCATTCCCTACGCCTCAGCCATAGGTTCTATCATGTATGCAATGTTGTGTACCAGACATGATGTGTGCCTTGCTATAAGTCTAGCAGGGAGGTACCAAAGTAATCCAGGAGTGGATCACTGGACAGCAGTCAAGAACATCCTGAAATACCTGAAAAGGACTGAGGATATGTTTCTCGTTTATGGAGGTGACAAAGAGCTCATCGTAAATGGTTACATTGATGCTAGCTTTGACACTGATCCGGATGACTCTAAGTCACAAACCGGATACTTATTTATATTGAATGGTGGAGCTATCAGTTGGTGCAGTTCCAAGCAAAGCGTCGTGGCGGGATCTACGTGTGAAGCGGAGTATATAGCTGCTTCCGAAGCAGCAAATGAAGGAGTCTGGATGAAGGAGTTCATATCCGATCTAGGCGTAATACCTAGTGCATCGGGTCCAATGAAAATCTTTTGTGACAATACTGGAGCAATTGCCTTGGCGAAGGAATCCAGATTTCACAAAAGAACCAAACACATCAAGAGACGCTTCAACTCCATCCATGATCAAGTCAAGGAGGGAGACATAGAGATTTGCAAAATACATACGGATCTGAATGTGGCAGACCCGTTGACTAAGCCTCTTCCATGAGCAAAACATGATCAGCACCAAGACTCCATGGGTGTTAGAATCATTACTATGTAATCTAGATTATTGACTCTAGTGCAAGTGGGAGACTGAAGGAAATATGCCCTAGAGGCAATAATAAAGTTGTTATTTATATTTCCTTATATCATGATAAATGTTTATTATTCATGCTAGAATTGTATTAACCGGAAACTTGATACATGTGTGAATACATAGACAAAACACCGAGTCCCTAGTCAGCCTCTACTAGACTAGCTCGTTGATCAAAGATGGTTAAGTTTCCTAACCATAGACATGTGTTGTCATTTGATGAATGGGATCACATCATTAGGAGAATGATGTGATGGACAAGACCCATCCGTTAGCTTAGCATAATGATCGTTAAGTTTTATTGCTATTGCTTTCTTCATGACTTATACATATTCCTTTGACTATGAGATTATGCAACTCCTGAATACCGGAGGAACACCTTGTGTGCTATCAAACGTCACAACGTAACTGGGTGATTATAAAGATGCTTTACAGGTGTCTCCGAAGGTGTTTGTTGGGTTGGCATAGATCGAGATTAGGATTTGTCACTCCGAGTATCGGAGAGGTATCTCTGGGCCCTCTCGGTAATGCACATCATGATAAGCCTTGCAAGCAATGTGACTAATGAGTTAGTTACGGGATGATGCATTACGGAACGAGTAAAGAGACTTGCCGGTAACAAGATTGAACTAGGTATGGAGATACTGACGATCGAATCTCGGGCAAGTAACATACCGATGACAAAGGGAATGACGTATGTTGTCATTGCGGTTTGACCGATAAAGATCTTCATAGAATATGTAGGAACCAATATGAGCATCTAGGTTCCGCTGTTGGTTATTGACCGGAGATGTGTCTCGGTCATGTCTACATAGTTCTCGAACCTGTAGGGTCCGCACGCTTAACGTTCGATGACGATTTGTATTATGAGTTATGTGTTTTGGTGACCGAAGATTGTTCGGAGTCCTGGATGAGATCAAGGACACGATGAGGACTCTCGAAATGGTCGAGAGGTAAAGATTGATATATTGGATGATAGTATTCGGACACCGAAAGTGTTTCGGAATGTATCGGGTACGTATCGGAGTACCAGGGGGGTTACCGGAACCCCCGGGGGAAAGATATGGGCCATAGGAGGGAGGCTAGGCAGCCCACAAGGGGTGGCCGCGCCCCCCCCCCCCCCCCCCCCCCCCCGCATGGGGAGTCCGAATTGGACAAGGGGAGGGGGCGGCGCCCCCCTTTCCTTCTCCTCCTCCCTCTCCTTCCCCCTTTCCCCTTCCGGTAAAAGGAAAAGGGGGGTCCGAATTGGACTAGGAGTCCAAGTGGGACTCCTCCCACTTGGCGCGCCCTAGGCCGGCCTCTTCCCCTCTCCCTCCTTTATATACGGGGGTGGGGGGCGCCTCCAAGGACACACCAATTGTTCCTAGCCGTGTGCGGCGCCCCCCTCCACCGTTTAAACCTCCGGTCATATTGTCGTAGTGCTTAGGCGAAGCCCTGCGCAGATCACTTCACCATCACCGTCACCACGCCGTCGTGCTGACGAAACTCTCCCTCGACACTTTGCTGGATCAAGAGTTCGAGGGACGTCATCGAGCTAAACGTGTGCAGAACTCGGAGGTGCCGTACGTTCAGTGCTTGATTGGTTGAATCGAGAAGACGTTCGACTACATCAACCGCGTTAAGCTAACGCTTCCGCTTTTGGTCTACGAGGGTACGTGGACACACTCTCCCCCTCTCGTTGCTATGCATCTCCTAGATAGATCTTGCGTGAGCGTAGAATTTTTTTGAAATTGCATGCTTCGTTCCCCAATATTTTTTTTTCTAGAGGTAGGATATGACATGGGCTAAAGGGATAAGTGAGGGGACCCACGTGGGGACCATAACCCACCAAGGCGCGCCTGGGGTTGTTGGCGCGCCCTGGTGTCTTGTGGACACCAGGGGCACCCCCCCCCCCCCCCTCTGATGTTATCTGTACCAAAAATTCAGAAAAATTCAGAAAAAAATCGTATTAAAATTTCAGGGCATTCTGAGCACTTTTATTTTTGACCACTTTTTTATTGCATGAAAAATTCAGAAAAGGGACTAAACATGGCATTCTATTTTATTTAACTAAGAAAAACAGAAAACAAAAGGTGGGAGCAGAAGGTTGTGCCTACTAAATTCATCAACTTCATACCTCTCAAAAATGATCCATCAATATGGTTGATCAAGTCTTATTAACAACCACTTTCGATTAGCATGAAACCGAAGAACTTTCGTAAAACACTGAGTTACCTCAATGGGGATGTGCATATCCCCAACAATGAGTATGTCATATTTCTTTTTGGCCGTAGGTAGAGGTAGTTGAAAACTTCCAATAGTGAGTGTCAGAGATTTTTCAATAACATTAATACCATTCACTTTGAATCGTTTCTTCGAAAAGTGCATCGTATGCTCATTACCATTGATATGAAAAGTGACTTTGCTTTTATTGCAATCAATAACAGCCCCTGCAGTATTCAAAAGAGGTCTACCAAGGATAATCGACATGTTGTCGTCCTCGGGCATCTCAATTATAACAAAGTCTGTTAAGATAGTAACATTTGCAACAACAACGGGCACATCCTCACAAATACCGATAGGTATGGCAGTTGATTTGTCAGCCATTTGCAATGATTTCAGTAGGTATGAGTTTATTCAAATCAAGTCTTTTATATAAAGAGAAAGGCATAACACTAACACCAGCTCCTAAATCACACAAAGCAGTTTTGACATAATCTCTTTTGATGGAGCAAGGTATAGTTGGTATCCCCGGGTCTCCAAGTTTTTTAGGTACTCCATTATTAAAATAATAAGTAGCAAGCATGGTGGAGATTTCAGCTTCAGGTATCTTCCTTTTGTTAGTGACAATCTCTTTCATGTATTTAGCATAAGGGGCCATCTTTAAAATATCAGTCAAGCGAGTGCGCAAAAAGACTGGCCTAAGCATTTCAGCAAAGCGTTCAAATTCTTCATCATCTTTTTTCTTAGATGGTTTAGGTGTAAAGGGCATGGGTTTTTGAACCCATGGTTCTCTTTCTTTACCATGTTTTCTAGCAACAAAGTCTCTTTTATCATATCGTTTATCTTTAGGTTGTGGGTTATCAAGATCAACAGCAGGTTCTATCTCAACATCATTATCTGGTTCTTTATCATTATCTGGTTGAGTGTCTACATGAACATCATCATTATCATTTTCATTATCACTAGAAGGATGTTCATTACCAGATTGAGTTTCAGCATCAGAAATAGAGACATCATTATTATCTTCAGGAGGTTTTTCTATTTCAGATTCACTAGAGGTATGCAAAGTCCTATCATTTTTCTTTTTCTTTTTCTTTTTACAAGGACTAGGTGCATCAGTGTTAATTCTTTGAGAGTCTTGTTCAATTATTTTTGGGTGTCCCTCAGGATAAAGTGATTCCTGAGTCATTTTGCCTCCTCTAGTGGCTACTCTAACACTAAAATCATTCATATTATTACTCATTTCAATAAGTAGTTCGTTTTGAGATTTAGCAACTTGTTCTAACTGAGTTTGAACCATTGAGGCATATTTTCCTACACCTCTAATATCATTAGTGATTCTAAATAACAAGTCACTCAAGCGAGCAATCATATCAGAGTTGTATTTTAATTGTTTCATAACATTTGCATTGAAGTGATCTTGTTTCATAATGTAATTATCAAATTCGTATAAGCATTGGCTAGGATGTTTATTGTAAGGGATGTCACCTTCATCAAACTTTAATAAAGAATTTACCTCTACCACCTATGGTGGTGGTGAATCAAGTCCATGTATTTCTTCAATAGGTGGTAAATTCTTAACATCTTCAGCTTTAATACCTTTTTCCTTCATACATTTCTTTGCCTCTTGCATATCTTCAGGACTGAGAAATAAGATACCCCTCTTCTTCGGAGTGGGTTTACGCGATGGTTCAGGAAGAGTCCAATCATCATAATTCTTCAATATATTATTCAATAATTCATCAGCTCGTTCAACAGTTCGTTCCCTGAAAACACCACCAACACAACTATCTAGGAAGTCCCTAGAAGCATCGGTTAGTCCATTATAGAAGATATCAAGTATTTCATTTTTCTTAAGAGGATGATCAGGCAAAGCATTAAGCAGTTGGAGAAGCCTCCCCCAAGCTTGTGGGAGACTCTCTTCTTCAATTTGCACAAAGTTAAATATTTCCTGTAAGGCAGCTTGTTTCTTATGAGCAGGAAAATATTTTTCAGAGAAGTAATAAATCATATCCCGGGGACTACGCACACAACCAGGAGAAAGAGTATTGTACCATATCTTAGCATCACTGTTTAATGAGAACGGAAATAATTTGAGAATATAGTAATAGCGAATTTTCTCATCATGAGCGAATAGGGTGGCTATATCATTTAGTTTAGTAAGATGTGCCACAACAGTTTCAGTTTCATAGCCATGGAAAGGATCAGATTTAACCAAAGTAATTAACTCTGGGTCG
Source organism: Thinopyrum elongatum (assembly GCA_011799875.1). Taxonomy (NCBI): domain Eukaryota; kingdom Viridiplantae; phylum Streptophyta; class Magnoliopsida; order Poales; family Poaceae; genus Thinopyrum; species Thinopyrum elongatum. The sequence continues at coordinate 299,837,515 of CM022299.1, forward strand.
ACAAAGAATTCATAAACCTTATTAGTAAAACAGATAGGTGAAGTAGCAAAATTAGGATCACATTTCATTCTAGCATTCAAAGATTATTCTTTCAGTTTGCATAATAATTTCTTAAGATCATCCCTATCATTGCACGCAAGAAAGTCTCTAGCTATCTCCTCATCCATAACATAACCCTTAGGTATCTTAGGCATTTCAAATCTAGGAGAGCTAGGTCTAATAGGCGTTTCATAATTCTCAGTTACAAAGGCTTCATCAGTTTCAGTAATTTCATCAGTTTCAGCATTCTCAATATCTTTAGGTCTAGCAATTTGTTCATCAAGAAATTCACCTAGTGGCACATTATCATCAAGCAAGGTACTAGCATCATCATAATTATCATTCATAGCAGAAGTAGCATCATCAACAACTTGTGACATATCAGGATTAATAGCATGTGGTGGTGTTGCAAGTCTATTCAAAACAGAAGGTGAATCAATTGCAGAGCTAGATGGCAGTTCCTTACCTCCCCTCGTCTTAGAGGGAACGATCTTGGTTCTTGGATCTTTCAAATTCTTCATAGTGATAAATAGATAATAATCCCAAGTGACTCAACAAATATAGCTATGCTCCCCGACAACGGCGCCAGAAAAAGGTCTTGATAACCCACAAGTATAGGGGATGGCAACAGTTTTCGAGGGTAGAGTATTCAACCCAAATTTATAGATTCGACACAAGGGGAACCAAAGAATATTTGTAAGTATTAGCAGTTGAGTTGTCAATTCAACCACACCTGAAGATTAAATATCTGCAGCAAAGTGATCAGTAGCACAGTAATATGATAGTTTTGGTAGCAGCGGTAACAGTGGCAATAGTAACAGTAACAACAGTAATAGTTTTGTAGCAGTTGTGACAGCAGTAATAGCAATAGTAACTTAGCAAGAACAATATGTGGAAAATTTGTAAGATCGGTGAATTTGTTGGATGATATTCATCATATAACAGTCATAACCTAGGACGATACAGAACTAGCTCCAGTTCATAAATATAATGTAGGCATGTATTCCGTAAATAGTCATACGTGCTTATGGAAAAGAACTTGCATGACATCTTTTGTCCTACACTCCCGTGGCAGCGGGGTCCATAAGGAAACTAAGGGATATTAAGGCCTCCTTTTAATAGAGAACCGGAACAAAGCATTAACACATAGTGAATACATGAACTCCTCAAACTACGGTCATCACCGGAAAGTATCCCAATTACTGTCACACTGGGGTTTACGGATCATAACACATAATAGGTGCCTATGACTTGCAAGATCGGATCTAGAACATAGATATAATGATGAAAACATAAACGGTTCAGATCTGAAATCATGGCACTCGGGCCCTAGTGACAAGCATTAAGCATAGCAAAGTCATAGCAACATCAATCTCAGAACATAGTGGATACTAGGGATCAAGCACTAACAAAACTAACTCGATTACATGATGAATCTCATCCAACTTCTCACCGACCAGTGAGCCTACGAAGGAATTACTCACTCCCGATGGGAAGCATCATGGAATTGGTGATGAAGGAGGGTTGGTGATGACGAAGACCGAAGATTCCCCTCTCCGGAGCCCCGAACGGGCTCCAGATCTGGCCTCCCGATGAAGAACAGGAGGTGGCGGCGGCTCCGTATCGTGAAACATGATGAAACTTCCTCTCCTATTTTTTTCCTCAAAAAATAGGAATTTATAGTGCTGGAATTAGGGTCAGCGGAGCCCCGAGGGCCCCACAACCCACCAGGACGCGCCTGGAGGGGGTGGCGCGCCCTGGTGTCTTGTGGGCAGTCAGGGCCCCCCTCCGGTGGTTCTTGGTTCCAATCTTTTTCATTTATTCTGAAATAAATCTCCAAAAAGTTTTGTCCAAACCCGAGAACTTTTATTTCTGCACAAAAAACAACACCATGATAGTTTTGCTGAAAACAGCGTCAGTCCTGGTTAGTTTCATTCAAATCATGCAAATTAGAGTCCAAAACAAGAGCAAAAGCATTAGGAAAAGTAGATACGACGGAGACGTATCATTAACCAGTCTGCATTTATCAAAGGTTGAAACCTACATGATAACTACCTACTTGTGAGACAAGTGGCAATGAAAATACATGCGAGGAAGAATCCTGGAGTGTTCTTGAAGCTTGATATCACACATGCATTTGATTCCCTTTCATGGCCTTTTCGGTTTGGAGTCCTTCGGGCGAAAGGTTCTGGAAGCACTTGTTTGAAGTGGATGGCCACCTTGTTGCAGACAGCAAGCACAAGAGTGCTGGTGAATGGGATACCTGGGAGGAGGATCTGGCATGCCAAAGGTCTTAGGCAAGGTGACCCGTTCTCGCCATTGTTGTTCGTCATCGCGATGGAGGCCCTATCAGCGATCATCACCACAGCCTTGCAAGTTGGGGTGTTGAGCAGTTACACTGGTATCTCGGCTATGTAGAGGTTGTCCATCTATGCCGATGACGTTGCATTCTTCATGAGACCATTGACACAGGACTTGGAGTTTGTTAGGAGTGTTTTGGAGATCTTTGGAGAAGCATCCGGGTTGAGAGTAAACTACAGAAAGTCCTCTGCAATCCTCATCACCGAGAACGCCAAAGACAAGGCCAGGGTTCAAAACCTACTGCAATGCGCAATTGGAGAGTTCCCGTGCAAATACCTCGGGCTACAGTTGGCCATCAAGAAGCTGACTAAGGCTCAATGGCAGCCCCTACTTGATCAAGTGAGGCACTTTATTCCAGCATGGCAGAGAGGGCTGATGCAGCGCTCGGGTCGGCTCGTCTTGGTTAAATCAGTCATTGCAGCCAGGCCGGTGCATCACCTACTGGTCATGAAGCCGTCGCTATGGGTTCTGGAGGACATGGATAGCTGGATGCAAGCATTCTTTTGGGCAGGAAAAGATCGCACTCATGGCGGCCAATGCCTTGTGGCATGGAATTCCATTTGCAAACCATTGAGTTTCAGAGGCCTAGGAGTGAAGAATTTGGGGCTGCAAGCCCTTGCGCTGAGAGTGCGATGGGAGTGGCTGAGACGCATGGATGCTCAGAGACCATGGCAGGGCCTTCAGCTTTTGGTAGATGAGGATGCGAGATTGGTCTTCGACAGCATGGTGAACATAACAGTCGGTAAGGGAGACAAGGTCCTCTTTTGGAGAGATAGATGGATCCATGGATTTTCCATACACGACATTGCACCCCTTTTGGCTCGAGGAGTGGACACCAAAACAAGGAATGCAAGGACAGTCGCCCAGGCATTGATTGAAGAGAGATGGGTACATGATGTGCAGCCACAAACTTCCATGGGCGCCTTATTACAAGTGGTGCACCTTAGGCACGATATCGCCACTGTGCAAAGGGACGAGCAGACGGAGGATAAGTTCACTTGGCCACATGACAAGTCTGGTGAATACACGGCGAAGTCCACTTACACTCAACTATGTCAAGGCGGGATCCGATCTCCAACGGCTACCGCAATTTGGCGTAGCTGGGCACCTCTAAAATGCAAAATTTTCGCTTGGTTGGCCGGGCAACACAGATTGTGGACCTGTGATAGACACGCACGTCACGGCCTTCAAGACGAGGCCTCAACGTGCTATACTTGCTTGCAGGAGGAGGACAATGTTGAGCATATCCTGGTGCAATGTGTGTATGCGAGGGAGGTGTGGCACACATGCTTTGACATTTTGCAGCTAAACACCCAAGCACCAGGTAGTGAGGATACTTGGGTCACGTGGTGGCTTCGAACAAGAACATGTTTTCAGGGGAAGGAGAGAAGAGGGTTCGACTCGTTAGTCATCGGAGTGGCATGGTCCTTGTGGAAGCAACGGAACGCTAGAGTGCTCAATTGGCCGTAACAATGCAAAGGGCCGAGAGAGCTAGCTAGATGCATTCTAGAAGACGTCCTCGATTGGAAGCGAGCACGAGTGGGTGTGGGTGGATTAGATAGATTTGTGAGAGATTGATGTATGAGGATTGGTCGGTGTGGGTGTTCCGCCGATTGATGTTCGCATCGGTCGCGGGTCTCTTGTAAATATTTTGCTCTCTTCTATAAAAATATGGTACGCCATTGGCGTACTCTCGAAAAAAGAAGATATATTATTATTGCTCGCTGATTGATTATGCCATTGATATGAATAAATGTGAATCCTAAGCGTTAATATATGTGGTTAGTTCACGATCTTGGCTGGAATCTTGGTTACTAGTTAAGTTTATATACGACAACAGAAACAAAATAGTTTGTCAAAGTTTTTCTTTGTCACTTTCAGTTGTCAATTGAATTGCTTGAGGACAAGCAATGAGTTAAGCTTGGGAGAGTTGATACGTCTCCAATATATCGACTTTTCCAAATACTTTTGCTCTTATTTTAGACTCTAACTTGCATGATTTGAATGAAACTAACCCGGTCTAACGTTGTTTTCAACAGAACTACCTTGGTGTTGTTTTTTGTGCAGAAATAAAAGGTTCTCAGAATTAGACAAAAAATTATAGAAAATTGTCTTGAAATATATAAAAAATATTGGCGCAAAGATCTACTACAGGAGGCCCACTAAGAAGCTACAAGCCCTGGTGACGCTCCCCTCGGGGCGCGCCCCCTGAGCTTGTGAGGCCCTTCGGCCTCCGTTTGCCCTATCTCCAAGTCCATAAGTATCGTCTTTCCGAGCAAAAAAACCAGACAGAAAGTTTCATCGCGTTTTGCAATACGGATCCGCCTCCACCTCTTCTTCTTCATCGGGAGGCCTGATCTGGAGTCCATTTGGGGCTACGGAGAGGGCAAATCATCGTTGTCGTCATCAGCAACCCCTCTTCATCAACAACCTCATGATGCTCATCATCGGGAGTGAGTAATTTCATCATAGTCATACTAGAGGTAGATGGAGATGGATGAGATTCGTCGAATCGAGTCAATTTGTTAGGGTTTGATCCCTAGTATCCACTATGTTATGAGACTGATGTTGCTATAACTTTGCTATGCTTAATGCTTGTCAATAGGGTCCGAGTGCCAAATTTCAGGTATGAACATATTATGTTTTCACAAATATATTTGAGTTATTGATCTTATCTGTAAGTTATATGTACTTGTTATTGTTCTGAACTGTAGACCCCAAGGTGATAACAATTGAGATACTCTCCGGGGATGACTGTAACTTCATGAGTTCATGTATTCACTATGTGCTAATATTTTGTTTCGGTTCTATATTAAAAGGAGCGCCTTAATTACCCTTAGATTTTTATTAGGACCTCGCTTCCACGGGATGGTAGGACAATAGATGTCATGCAAGTTTTTGTTGCAATCACGTATGACTATATACAGAATACATACCTACATATGATTGATGAATTGGAGCTATTGTGTATCGCTCTAGGTTGTACCTATTACATGATGAATGTCATCCAAATATCCATCGCCACTCCAATGCCTACGCTTTTCATAATATTGTCTTTGCTTGAATCACTACGGTTGATGTTCCAATTGCTACAAAACTGCTACTGTTACTACTATTATTGTTACTACTACTATCAAAACTACCATATTACTGTACTACTACTAATTTTTTGAAAGGAAATAACTTCTCAGGCGTGATTAAATTGACAACTCAACTGCTAAGGCTTGCAAATATTCTTTGGCTCCCCTTGTGTCGAATCAATAATTTTGGGTGAAATACTATTCTCGAAGATTGTTGTGATCCCCTATACTTGTGGGTCATTATTGCGCCATAGTCGGAAACCTCAAACTTAGATGTGGGCATCGAGGTGGGAGACGAGCACGAGTTTGTGTGGGTGGAGCCTGGCCGACGACACCGACGACCACAAGGTGGAGGTGGAGCCTGGTCAGTGACGCCAACGGACACCAAGTGGCCATACTGCAGCACCTAGGGTTCGTTGCATGCAGGGGCATCACTGCGAGGTGGCGGCAACGATCAAAGAGAGGAAGGGATGGGAGAGCCGAGTCTGATGGATGTGCATGCCTCGTATGGGTCTACTTATAGAAAGTTGGAATACCGAACAACATAAAATGGGAAGATATGTTTACACGATAAATACGAAGAATAGTCGTAGGGGGTACACACGAATCTGTGCGCCATCCAATGGTTCGCGACTAATCGATAGAAACCGGTCCTGCTAAGAGAAAACTTTGTTTCGCCTCTAATGGGTGCACCTATCTAGCTCAAACTTCATTCATCGGCCAATATATTGTTGCCATTGAAGTAGTCGGAAAAATAGATCACCGCATACTACAATTCCGCACCGACATTTCAATTCAGCATGGAGGCGACCATGTGGATTCTGCCGGGCAATAGTGCTAGAATGCAAAGAGCTAGCCCCTGGATCTTTCAAAGATATCGTATGTTCACTATCTCCGAGAAGCAAATGAAGTTGTTTATGTGTTAGCGAAGAATTCTTTAACGAAAAATGTTCTGCGTTTTGGGAATCAATGATCTCTGATTTTATTTCTCAAACTCTTGTAAATGACCTATCGATCATCTAAGAAATAAAATATTTATGCTTTAAAAAGAAAAATCTGCGCCGACATTTTGCCGAACGCCTGGCTGGCACCCCGCTATGGCGGCGCCGTCTCGCGCGTCGCCGCAAGCGCCGGAGTCCGGGCCCACTGTTCTTGAAGCGGAAGCGCCCCGAAGAGCGTCGCAACTGGAACGGGAAGGCGCGGTGGCAAACGCACCATCTCTGACGCCGCAGGCCACTGCTGCCCTGCCTATATATTCTCGACGCCGACGCAACTGCCGCAACGAAACCTTTCTCGGCGCACACTACACAAGGGGAGAGAGAGATACCTCATCGGCCTAGCTAGGCGTAACCGACCTCCCTCGTCCCTCCCTCCCGTGGGCGGATCGGCGGCCATGGAGATGGAGCCGGCGTCCAACGTATGGGAGGACGCCCCCGACAACATCCTCCTCCGCGTCGCCGCCTACCTCCCCTTCCGCCTCGACCGTCTCCGCATGTCCCTTGTCAGCCCACACTGGCGCCGTGCCTTGTGCGGGCGGGGCCAGGGGCGCCCCCCGCAGCTCCCCCTTCTGCCGCCTCTGCCGCCCGTGCTCCCGTGGCTCGTCTTCCCCAACACCGAGGAGCCTTCCCTCTTCTGCGCCATCGACCGCATGAGCTACCCCCTCGGCCTCCCGCGCGACGTCCGCAACGCGCGCTTCTGCGGCTCCTGTGATGGAGGCTGGCTCGTCCTCGCGCTCGACACGCGCCCCACGCAGTACGCTCTCTACAACCTCTACTTCGGGCAGCGCATCCCCCTCCCTGGGGGTCTCACCATCCCTGACGGTGCCGGGAATCTCCCCTTGGTCTTGCGCGCCGCCGCGTTCACATCCTCGCCGACGTCTCCTGGTCCCAATGGCTACATGATCGGTGCCATCATTCTCGTCTGCTCCAAGTGGTGCGCCGCCTTCTGGCGAGAGGGGTTACCCAACTGGATCACGTCCGAGTCCGATGACGTGTGGATGAGCCGGCCGCCGCAGGACGTCAAGTTTGCCGGCGGCGCCTTCTTCTTCGTCACCGCTGACGAGAAAATCGTCATGTACATTCCAACGTTCGCCGGGGACGAGAACCAGTATGTCATGAGGCGCTTCGACTGCGACATGCTGCAGCGCGACGGCTACGCAGACGATCTTCAAGGCAATGCCTCGATAGCGCGGTACCTCGTGGACTCCAGGGGTGTCCTGCACATGGTCCTCAGGTATATCTACAACAACCAAGGGACGACTAGGCTCCGGGTCTTCAAGTTCCAGGTCCTGCCGCAGGTGGCCGACGGCGTGCCCCCCACTGGTACCTGGCTGAGTGTGAGCGAGTTGGATGGCCAGATGCTGTTCCTGGGACAAGGCTGCTCCAGATCCATCGAGGTCGCGCAGTTCGAGGGGTTCGAGGGCTCCACAATCTACTTCCCGGACGACCGCTTCATCCCCGACCCCGAGCCGACGGTGGACAACAGGAGGTCGTACTCCTTCATCGACATGGGCAAGTACTCATTGCAGGGGGAGCAGGGGGGCGTCCAGCCCTGGCCTCCGGTGGATCGTCGCCCGGCGAGGTCCGACAAGGCTCCTCCCACTTGGTGGCTCCATTGACGCGACCATGCGACCGGCTGGTGATTGTTTTTGCTCTTGAGGCTTATTACTGACTACTTGCATGGTACATTGCATGCTACTCTGTTGTTTCCTCCTCGAACTTGATGGGTACGTGGTGCTGAGATTGTATCTGTCCTGCTGCATTTGGTGTTGTGAGATGGTAACACTGGTAGTGGTAGTAGGGGAGGGATATTTACCACCCTACACATATACTCTAGCCACTTTCAATTCAGTTCAGGTTCGATCTGCATATAAGGCTCCAATGCAATGCAATCTTGCGTTACTTGCTATATTTGGCTTCTTGTTGGCAGTTTTCATGTTCTTGTATATTCTTGGAACACAGATGTGATGCTGCTGTCTCGCATCAGTAGTAGACATTGCAGGTTCTGGTTGTTGCAGCTGGAAATTCCCATTCAGTTTCTGATCACTCTGTGCATGTTGCTGCAAGCTATTTTGGGTGCTAGTGGATATTGTTAGCTCTCATGTTGCCTGCCATCTGTTCAGGTTACTTTAGTGCTTTGCTGTGCAGTAGTGATGTTGCTGGTACCAGAAATGGCAGTTTTGCAGGTGTACAACCGAAAAATCTCCATGCAATTTGTGTTCCACAAGCTCTTTGGTGTTCTTGTCAGACATGCCATTTAGTTTCATCTTGTTTTACTCATGAATACGCAAAAGCCTTGGTGCGTATCATTGCATTGATAGGTAGGGAGTATTTAATTTCATCTAATGAACAGAGTAAATCAAACTCGAATGATGTACGTTCCAGATTCAACAGATTGGTAAAACTAACCCACGCTGATGTGTAGCTTCTTCTGATGGTACTCCTCCTGCAACTAGTACTACAGTGGATCATCCGTGAATTGCCAGTGCTTACCGTAGACAGCAAGCTTCAGACCCTTATTGACTGGACTGATAGTTTGCATGAAGTTCTCAATGTTTCCCAAACAAGGAATTGGCTGAAACTCTGGCCTTTCTGTTTTGTTTCTTTTGTGTTTTTGCAATACTTTTGTGGGTTTGTTTTAGTGAGAAAACAATTGTTCTAGTCATCGCTTCAAAAAATTGCTAGTGAAAAATGAGTTACATATTGGTGATATCTAGGCGCTGAAGGGAATTATAACCAGTTCTCCATGTGCTTACATCTCGGTTGACTGTTACTTTATCACTTAGCAAGTCATGCTTAATACCGATTTGCCAATTTGTTTTGCACAGTTCATGCAAATTGATGCAAGTTTATCTCGGAGTTTCAGCATAATCGAGAATTATCATGCGGAAGTCATTGCTTTTGCAGTTTGCTCGTAAGCACAGCCGCACAAGCCCTGCTTGTGGGACTTCAATTTCGTTTGGCCCTAGTAGTAGTATACGTAGCTCGGTAGTGCACCAAGGTCTACTCACTCTTTCGCCTGAAGGAGTCATTGACTGAAAGGACATGCTGTATGTTTCAAGCTCGATGAACATGCTGCACATTTCTTTTTGGACAACAGCGAACAGCCGAACACTCCCCAAAATAAAAACACAAGAAGAAAAAGAAAGACCAAAAGGCAACACCAGATGTAAAGTCAAAGCCCTTCTTCTGGTCGGGCCTACGGCAACTCTGACGAGGATCACCAACAGGGAGCCAATCATCTAACCGGAGTCACCAAATAAACAAGGGACACCGCATTTTCGTTAACATTCAAAAAACATTACATAGCAAAAGACCCTGAAAACATCTTTAAAAAACCCAAATATACTCCTCGGCGAGAGCCTTGGTCACCGCCGGAGCCATCCGAGGTGAAGTCTACGGCCCTCACGCCGGACAGTCTCGACCTTATCATTGTTGCAGGCCGGCGTGAACGAGGCAGAGCTACCGGCGTTGGCCTGTTTGTCATCGTCATCGTGTTGCTCCGGCCTGTTGTCATCCTTCCACACCTCCAGCCCCCTTGTTGATGTGGAGCTGCCAACACTTGCGAGCGTTGTGCACGGAAACGAGCACGGCCCGCTACTTGTTGACAATGCCTAGGTCCGCCGCAACCATGCACGGGATGGCATCTTCGGACGCGCACTCCACCGAGAGTTGGTCCTTCGCCAGCCGGTGCTCCTCGAGGAGGCCAGGCTGTATCTATGCTCCTGTTGTAGCAACCGGGACGCGGACACCGACAACTTCTGCACTCGCGCTTGCTCTGGCTCCGCCAGCACCCGGTTGTAGTGCTGCTCCGTCTGCAGCAGACTAAAGAGATAAACGCATCATTGGTCATTGAACTCTCACGAGATGAGCACATTGGTCACTCTTCTCTTAAAATGTGATGAACCGGTCACAACACTCAGTTTTATGAGCAAATTGGTCACTCTACCGTTTCCAGCCGTAACGGGCGCTGAGGTGGTGTGTTGACTTGGCATTGGGCCCACAACTATGGCGCGTGCACATATCAAAGGGTGGGATTCTTTGCTAGAAAGACCCTGGAAATATTAATTGAGAACATGTCATGGCTGCACCAGTTTCACACTAAATTGGGCCCACCTGTCAGCCTCTTACGGACCATGCATGAGCAACTTAAACTCCAGTTACGAGCGCGACACGTAAGGATGTAGGCAACGGTGCACACTGGATGCCGACCACGAGCGTGAGTGCAGCTGCCTAGGCGGCGATGTTTTGGTTATTCCGATGAGATGTCATGGCCTCATGGGGGAGACGCGCATGTGCTGATCCACGGTGTTGGTAACGGCGCGAGTGCTACCATGCCGGAGATGAAGCGAGTGCTACCACGCCGGAGATGGAGAAGGGGACCGGCTCGGCCACAATCGAGAAGGGGAGAGGTGTGAGAGGATGCAGATGATCTTCTGGTGAGAGGAATTGTCATGTATCTTACCTGGCGGCAAGGTCGGACGTCGTCGGCCGGGAGCTGGTGGTCTGGCGCAAGCAACACGAGGTGGTCCTCTGGGCAAGGCGAGCTGGCACAAAGCTACACCGCGTCCCACGGTTGCATCTGGGCATAGTACGACCTCGCGAACAGTAAGAACTACAGCGAAAGCGACACAAATTCAGACAAATATAGTGGTTGCGGATTGAGCCTACTACGTCCAGGCTCCATCAAATCTATGGCCTTTTTCTCTAGGTGGCTCGCTCGGGGGCAATAGGTGGCCACGGGGTGCACTAGGGAGCACGGTGCAGTGGGCTAAAGGATGAAGGAACCTCCACCCCAATTGAGGGAACACCACGCCACACCAGGAGTGGTCACCGAGAGAAAGACGCAATGGGCTCGCCATCACGCTCGTCGGCGGTGGTAGCAATGGCGCACGTGGCACGCGACGCCGATGGTAGCAGTGCTGCAGATCGGCGTGTGGCGGTAGTGGCGTCGGGGCATGGCATGGCGTGGTGCATCTCAGTGTGAGCGGCCTCGGCAAGACGACAACGGCCATGGCGCGGCGGCAGTCGGCGGCAGTGTTCCTGGATCCCGACGAGAGCCCATGGCTTGGTAGCTTCGCGTCGAGTTCCTGTCAAGAACAAGCACCACCGGAGCAAAAAAAATCCTCCCAGGGTCCAAACTATGCTCCACATCTTCCCAGGGCCCTTCTTGCAAAAAATCCGGCCATCTGATATGCGCATGTGCTATTGGCGTGGGCCCAACGCCAAGTTAGCATGCCACCTCAGCGCCTGTTACGGCTGGAAACGGCAGAATGACCAGTTTGCTCATAAAATTGAGTGTTGTGACCGGTTCATCACATTTTGTGAGAAGAATGACCAATGTGCTCATCTGGCGAGAGTTCAATGACCAATGGTGTGTTTATCTCCAGACTAAACATGGACACCGATGACTCCAACACGGGCGCGGGCGCCTGATCCTCCTCCTTCGCCTCCTCCATGGGGACCTCCGCCATCGCCATGGGATTGCCCTCCTCCTCCTCCATCTTTGAGTTGTCCAAGCTCTGGTCCAGAGAGCTTGGGGGTTGGCCCGCCGAAATGCAGGCTTGACGGCGCGAAGTTGCAGCGACAATCGCCTCGGCTCCACCACCCATGAGAGGCCCCGACTGTTGCGACAGTAGATGGCAGATGAGGATGCAAACGGGTGGGTGATAAGTCGGTGGCTCAGACGGCGGGAGAAGGAGCTTGGGAGGGTAGAGTTTTGGGCGTTATTGTCCGACTTTAAATAGCCCAAGTAGGTGGAGCGACGGGGAATGCGGGCGGTCGGAGTAGGCTTCTCGTTTGCTGCGCCATTGTGAATGCCGGGTAGGCGGATTACCAGTCAACCGACATGAATGCGGGTAGGCTTGGAATCCCGTCCGGTCACGTTCGTTGTGACCAACATGAATGTGGCGTCGAGAGCGAGCAGACACATCAGGAGAGGCAAAAGAGGGTCCGCGTTGTCGAAGCACGACATGGCGGACGTCGGGCCGCCCCCAAACCTCTTCCCATTTTGGTGCCGATTTATGGATTTCAGACGTCCAGACCAGTCCGGAAAAAACTGATGATCGTCATTGGATGACTTAAAGTGTTTGGACATTCAACTTCAACTTAGACGGAGATTAGCTGTGTTTTTGCTGCGCCAACGAAGGTGATTTAACCAATCAACTTTGTCACTGAAGTATATAGAGATGTGCTTCAGCCCAATTGATGGTCTGCAAGTGCACATGGTTTAGTTGTAGCTTTTTCGAAGTAAGAGTATCGATCCCACAAGGAGCATCTGAATTGGGTTTTGTCTCTTGTAGTGACTTATAGAATTATCCCCGCAAGTAATTATAGACTTAAAGCAAAGTGAGGGCGATAATAAATAGTAGTTTTGAGTGAAGGGCGAACATAAACTAAATAACATGAAAAGAAGTAGTGAGAGCAACAAGAATAATAACACGTGAACTGGCATAGGAGTGAGGGGTTCTCAGTGGGTCTATAATCCCATTAGTATGTTTCTATCGCGACTTATGCTATGGCATAATACTATCTGGTCACTCTTAATGTTTACTAGATCGTTGATGGCGCGCGTTGCCGCACCCGTCTAATTTGAATGCTATGTGAGAGTGTTAGAAATTTATGTACAAACATAGAGTTCATCTTAGTTTATACAGATAATAATGTGTTAGTACAAAGTGATAGTGTCTCCCATGAAGTTGATAATAGTTGGTCCACAGGCGTGTGAAGGACTTTATATATCACTACAGTATTGTGTTTGATTTCAGTTTTTGTGAGTACAATATGCCGTTGTAACTATTGATGATGCAATAAATTTGTCACGTCAATTGTAAATTCGTTCGCACATTAAGCTATAGGTTCACATAGGGGTTTTTGGTCATTTTAATAAAAGAAACAAAAGCTCCTATGGAGGAAGCTGTAGCTTCACATAGGGGTTTTTTGGTCATTTTTAAATAAAAGAAACAAAAGCTCCTATGGAGGACCAACCGGAGAGAAAATATGTTTGGTTATCAATGTTCTGTTGCTTAGATTAACTTTACCTTTTTCCTAATGAAGCATGCCTTTTCTCATGTAAGATTACATTTGACAAATCAGATTCAAGGTCCCTGAATCGTTATAGTGAAAACTTAAATGAAACAAGTGAGCTTTCAGATGAGTGCATGTTCAAATCTACCAAACACTTACGAGTACATCACATAAGGAAGGGCACGTTCAGAGATTTGCAAAAAATAGCATTGGAACAACACAAATAACTTCACATACATGATGTCTTAATAATACTGGGAATATATGATCTGAAACATTACACTCATATTTGGGTAGAGAAAATGCTAAGTATTTGGGTAAATTACAGAACTTGTAGCCATTGGGCGACAAAACTATTGAAGGGTTTATTTATTTGAAGGAAATATGCCCTAGAGGCAATAATAAAGTTATTATATTATATTTCTTTATTCATGATAAAGGTTTATTATTCATGCTAGAATTGTATTGATCGAAAACTTAAATACATGTGTGAGTACATAAACAAATACTGTGTCCCTAGTAAGCCTCTACTAGACTAGCTCGTTGATCAAAGATGGTTAAGATTTCCTAACCATGGACATGTGTTGTCATTTGATAACGGGATCACATCATTAGGAGAATGATGTGATGGACAAGACCCACCCGTTAGCTTGACATAATGATCGTTCAGTTTTATTGCTATTGCTTTCTTCATGTCAAATACATATTCCTTCGACTATGAGATTATGCAACTCCCGGATACCATAGGAATACTTTGTGTGCTATCAAATGTCACAACGTAACTGGGTGATCATAAAGATGCTCTACAGGTATCTCCGAAGGTGTTTGTTGAGTTGGCATAGATCGAGATTAGGATTTGTCACTCCGAGTTTCAGAGAGGTATCTCTCGGCCCTCTCGGTAATACACATCATAAGCTTGCAAGCAAACGACTAAGGAGTTAGTCACGAGGTGATGTATTATGGAACGATTAAATAGACTTGCCGGTAACGAGATTGAACTAGGTATGAAGATACCGACGATCGAATCTCGGGCAAGTAACATACCGATGGACAAAGGGAATTACGTATGTTGTCATAACGATTCGACCGATAAAGATCTTCGTAGAATATGTAGGAGCCAATATGAGCATCCAGGTTCCGCTGTTGCTTATTGACCGGAGAGGTGTCTCGGTCATGTCTACATAGTTCTCGAACCCGTAGGGTCCGCACGCTTAACGTTCGATGACGATATAGTATTATATGAGTTATGTGATTTGGTGACCGAATGTTGTTCGGAGTCCTGGATGAGATCTCGGACATCACGAGGAGTCTCGGAATGGTCAAGAGGTAAATATTTATATATGGGAAGTCATATTTTGGGTTCCGGAAAAAGGTGCAGTTTTTTCGGTATTGTACCGGGAAGCTTCCAGAAGATTCCGAAGGATTCCGGAGGGGTCTGGAAGTCCACAAGTGGGTCCATCACGTCCCAAGGGCCGGCATGGGCTATGGGGAGGCGCCCTGGCCTTATTGGGCCAGGCGCACCAAGGCCTCAAAAGCCTACGCAGTTAGGGAAGGAAAAAAGGAGAGTCCTACTAGGAATAGGATTGGACTTTGGAGTCCAAGTCCACGTGTGTACTATTCACATGGTACTGTTCACATCGCACTATTCCTTCTACTCCAAGTCCCTACACATATATAAATAGAGGAGAGGGGGCGCTCCAAACAACACAGAAGATTGTCTTAGCCGTGTGCGGCGCCCCCGTCCACCGTTTACTCCCTCGGTCATATTTTCATGGTGCTTAGGCGAAGCCCTGCGGAGATCACTTCACCATCACCGTCACCACGCTGTCGTGCTGACGGAACTCATCTACTACTTCGCCCGTCTTGCTGGATCAAGAAGGCGAGGACGTCACCGAGCTGAACGTGTGCAGAACACGGAGGTGCCGTGCGTTCGGTACTAGATCGGTTGGAGCGTGAAGAAAGTCCGACTACATCAACTGCGTTGTGAAACGCTTCCGCTTATAGTCTACAAGGGTACGTAGACACTCTCCCCCTCGTTGCTATGCATCTCCATGGATAGATCATTGCGTGTGCGTAGAATTTTTTTTGTTTTCCATGCAATGTTCCCCAACAGTGGTATCAGAGCCAGGTTTATGCGTAGATGATATGCACGAGTAGAACACAAAAGTTGTGGGCAGTGATCGTCATACTGCTTACCACCAATGTCTTATTTTGATTCGGCGGTATTGTTGGATGAAGCGGTCCGGACCAACCTTACATGACCACGTTCATGAGACCGGTTCCACCGACAGACATGCAACTAGTTTTGCATAAAGGTGGCTGGCGGGTGTCTGTTTCTCCTACTTTAGTTGAATCGAATTTGACTGCGGCCGGTCCTTGTTGAAGGTTAAAACATCAAACTTGATAAATCACCATTGTGGTTTTGATGCGTAGGTAAGAACGGTTCTTGCTAGAAGCCCGTAGCAGCCACGTAAAACTTGCAAACAACAAAGTAGAGGACGTCTAACTTGTTTTTGCAGGGCATGTTGTGATGTGATATGGTCAAGACATGATGTGATATACGTTGTTGTATGAGATGATCATGTTTTGTAAGTTATCGGCAACTGGCAGGAGCCTTATGGTTGTCGCTTTATTGTATGAAATGCAAACGCCATGTAATTGCTTTACTTTATCACTATGCGTTAGCGATAGATGTAGAAGCAATAGTTGGCGAGACAACCACGACGCAACGATGAAGATCAAGGTGTCGAGCCAGTGACGATGGAGATCATGACGATGCTTTGGAGATGGAGATCAAAAGTACGAGATGATGATGGCCATATCATGTCACATATTTTGATTGCATGTGATGTTTATATTTTATGCATCTTATTTTGCTTAGTACGACGGTAGCATTATAAGATGATCCCTTCACTAAATTTCAAGGTAAAAGTGTTCTCCCCGAGTATGCACCATTGCGAAAGTTCGTCGTTTCGAGACACCACGTGATGATCGGGTGTGATAAACTATATGTTCACATACAACGGGTGTAAGACAGTTTTACACATGCAGAATACTTGGGTTAAACTTGACGAGCCTAGCATGTACAGACATGGCCTCAGAACACTGGAGACCGAAAGGTCGAACGTGAATCATATAGTAGATATGATCAACATAGAGATGTTCACCATTGATGACTACCCCATGTCACGTGATGATCGGACATGGGTTAGTTGATTTGGATCACGTATCACTTAGATGACTTGATGGATGTCTATTTAAGTGGGAGTTCTTAAGTAATTTGATTAATTGAACTTAATTTATCATGAACTTAGTCTTGATAGTATTTGCATATCTATGTTATAGATCAATAGCTCACGTATAGCTCCCCTGTTGTTGTTTTTTTATATGTTCCTAGAGAAAACTAAGTTGAAAGATGATATTAGCAATGATGTGGACTGGGTCCGTGATCTGAGGATTATCCTCATTGCTGCACAGAAGAATTATGTCCTTGATGCACCGCTAGGTGACAGACCTATTGCAGGAGCGATGCAAATGTTATGAATATTTAGCAAGCTCGATATAATGACTACTTGATAGTTTAGTGCGCCATACATTACGGCTTAGAACCGGGACTTCAAAAATGTTTTGAACGCCACGGAGCATATGAGATGTTCCAAGAGCTAAAATTGGTATTTCAGACTCATGCCTGTGTCCAGAGGTATGAGACCTCTGACAAGTACTTTGCCTACAAGATGGAGGAGAATAGCTCAACCAGTGAGCATGTGCTCAGAATGTCTGGGCACTACAATCGCTCAAGTGGGAGTTAATCTTCCAGATAAGATAGTGATTGACAAAGTTCTCTAGTCACTATCACCAAGCAACTAGAACTTCGTGATGAACTATAATATGCGAGGGATGACGAAAATGATTCCCGAGCTCTTCGCGATGCTGAAATCAGCGATGGTAGAAATCAAGAAAGAGCATCAAGTGTTGATAGTTAACAAGACCACTAGTTTCAAGAAAAAGGGCAAAGGAAAGAAAGGGAACTTCAAGAAGAATGGCAAGCAAGTTGCCGCTCCCATGAAGAAGCCCAAAGCCGGACCCAAGCCTGAAACTGAGTGCCTCTACTGCAAAGGAAATGGTCACTGGAAGCGAAACTGCCCCAAATACTTGGCGGATAAGAAGGATGGCAAAGTGAACAAAGGTATATTTGATATACATGTTATTGATGTGTATTTTACTAGTGTTCATAGTAGCCCATGGGTATTTGATACCGATTCAGTTGCTAAGATTAGTAACTCGAAACAGGAGTTGCAAAATGAACAGAGACTAGTTAAGGACGAGGTGACGATGTGTGTTGGAAGTGATTCCAAGGTTGATAAGATCACCATCGCACACTCTCTCTACCTTCGGGATTAGTGTTGGACCTAAATAAATGTTATTTGGTGTTTGCGTTGAGCATGAATATGATTGGATCATGTTTATTGCGATACGATTATTCATTTAAGTCAGAGAATAATTGTTATTCTGTTTACATGAGTAAAACCTTCTATGGTCATACACCCAATGTAAATGGTTTATTGAATCTCGATCGTAGTGATACACATATTCATAATATTGATGCCAAAAGATGCAAAGTTGATAATGATAGTGCAACATATTTGTGGCACTGCCGTTTAGGTCATATTGGTGTAAAGCGCATGATGAAACTCCATGCAGATGGGCTTTTGAAATCACTTGATTATGAATCATTTGATACTTGCGAACCATGTCTCATGGGCAAGATGACTAAAACTCTGTTCTCCGGAAAAAATGGAGCGAGCTAATGACTTATTGGAAATAATACATACCGATGTATGCGGCCCGATGAGTGTTGAAGCACGCGGCGGGTATCATTATTTTCTGACCTTCACAGATGATTTGAGTAGATATGGGTATATCTACTTAATAAAACACAAATCTGAAACATTTAAAAAGTTCAAAGAATTTCAGAGTGAAGTGGAGAATCATCGTAACAAGAAAATAAAGTTTCTATGATCTGATCGCGGAGGCGAATATTTGAGTTACGAGTTTGGCCTTCATTTAAAACAATGTGGAATAGTTTCACAACTCACTCCACCTGGAACACCACAGTGTAATGGTGTGTCCGAACGTCGTAACCGTACTTTATTAGATGGTCACCGGGCGAGTGCTCGAACGCGCCTCCGCCTCTGCTCGTCGTCGGCGCCCTTCCGATGACCAAATGGTCACCGGGCCGAGCCCTTTGCGCTCAACGCATCGAGTAGGTTCTCGTTAGCCCCGCCATTTGCTCACTTGCGCGCTGCTGCCCCGATCCCATCATCGTCCGAACTCCGGCGACCGCCGCGCTCGTCGTCGCCGTTGCTACGGAGCCCCTCCGGCGAAGCCACTGCCACAGTTCGATGCGGAGCGCTCCGGCCGTTCGAACGCGACCAATCCCGTCCGTTTTGGTGGACTGTGGGCGGAATCCGACGCCGGCCTGCGCCCTCCGCCGTGTTTCGACGTCGCCGGCGGCTAAACGTCGGTCGCCGCCAGCGTGGCTAGTGTGGGGTCCACTCTGGGACGCTGACCAGTGGGGCCCCTAGCCATTTTGACCACGTTGACCACGGTCAACCGTGGTTACTGTTCACCCCTATAGCTGACATGTGGGTCCCATTTGATAATTAGACTAATTAAGCACTGTTAAAAAATAAAAGTTAATTTGTTAAGTTAATGTGACACTGATAGAAGGGCCCCACTTGGCTAATTAAATCTGTTAATTAGTGTAATCCACTGATTAGCCTAAACAGAGGCTGACATGTGGGTCCCACTGGACCCACATGTCATATTTGACTGGTCAGCGGCGCTGTTGACCGCTGACGTCACAATGACGTCATGCTGACGTCATAATTCATTTTCTGTAATTAAAGTAATTCCAGAAATTCAAATAAACTTCAAAAAATCATAACTTTTAAACCGTAGCTCGGATCGAAAAAGTTAAAACATGAAAGTTGCTCAGAACGACGAGCCGAGTTTGATCGTGCCGTCTGTTTCTCCATCGGAACCCCCTACGTAGAAGAACTCGTAACTCCGGACCCGAATCCGGCAGATGAATAGTGCACACACGTCGGATATTAAATTCCAGAATAATTCTAAAAATAACTAAAATGACTTAGATGCATATTTAGGCAACCCTGCACTGCATCATAGCATCACACGCACCATATTGCATTTGCCTGCATTATGTTTACCTGTTTCTTCCCCCTCTTCTCTCTCGGTAGACCCCGATGTTGGCGTAGCTCCCGAGGCAGACGCAGCTCAGTAGTACGACTACGTCCCCGACAATACCACTGAAGACCTTGCCCTTGCCCCAGAGCAAACATGCAAGCACCCCCATTTTGAGCATGCCTATATCGCCTATTCCCTTCTCTCTTATGCTTGCATTAGAACTGCTACTGCTACTGTTTTCCTATATCTGCTGCATAGCCTGATTATTGTACCCTGTCTTGTTACCTTTCTGGTTATCCTAGACTGATTAGTATAGGCTGGGTAGAGACACGACAGAGACTCCCACTTGATCCCGACTACCCTGCTGGATATCAGAAGACCCGACCATCGGGATTGAAGACCAGACCCTGGCACCGCACATCACTTCCCCTTAGTTGCCGACACTGCTGGGTTACCGTCGAGTGCCGAGGGTGATACCTCGTCAGCACTTCTGATGATAACCTTGTAGGTTAGTTAATCGGTCATGGTAAGCGAGGGTGATTCCTCCTACACCACCCCCGATAATGACATCGTCACGCAACTCCTCAAGTGTGGACCTCGAGGGTGATTCCTCCTTCGTTCACCTTGACTTTAACATCAGGTGGGGTTCCATCGAGGGTGATTCCTCAGGGCTCCCCTGGTGTCAGACACACAGTTACTGTTGATGAGTTGACTTGCACTAAACCATGATACTAAAGACGGGTCGGCCCTGAGGGGTACCCGCGCGAGCTTATTGCGAAGTGATGTGGAGTCGGGTTGACCTGGATGGTGCCCGCGAGATAACTACGAGGTGTGGCCGGACATTCTTAGCCCTTGCCGCAAGTCCTCGAGACGGGGCGACGGGGTCACATCGATCGTGAGTCTCTGCTCGTTACCGCGCGCTCCTAAAACACTTAACGGTTTGGATATTTGATCCGAGGGGCCTCTGGCCCGATAGCACTAACCATCACGTGGGCATAGTATGGGCGTTCTGTGTCGTATACTTCAGCCGGAGCTTAATGGACGTCAGCGACTGAGCGGCGCGCGCTGAATTGGACTGGGAACGCAATCGCGCTTGTATAAGGGGATGCTAGGTCTGCTTTCAGCCGCGTACGCAACGTGCAGGAGTTCCCGGGGCGAAGGCCCAAGACCCCTGGGCGCATAGGTTTAGTCCGGCGTGCTGACCTCTCTGTTAGGTATTCGGTCGGGTTGCGGCGTGTTGTTTAGCCGAGGCCGGGCATGACCCAGAAAAGTGTGTCCGGCCGGAGTTAAGCGAGCGTGGTGGGTAAGTTGGTGCACCCCTGCAGGGAAGAAACTTCTATCGATAGCCTGTCCTACGGTAACGGACACTCGGAGTTGTATCCCGATCGGTACAACTAGAACATGTGATGAGAACTAGATAGTACGGCTCTGGGATTGCTTTCTCGCAGGGAGCCGGGAAAGGATCTCAGGTCGAGGTTGATGATACTACTACTACTACTTTACATTATGTTGATCTGCTCTCTTCTAATGCTGCAAGACTGTCGAAGATTGTTGAAGATGCTAGTCTTCGATAGGACTAGGCTTCCCCCTCTATTCTGGCATTTCTGCAGCCCAGTCCACATATACAGCCATTGCTTTGACAATGTTGCATATGTAGTGTAGATCCTTGCTTGCTGAGTACTTCGGATGAGTACTCACGTTTGCTTTATTTTCTTTTTCCCCCATATTCCTTTTGATGCCACCAGACGACGGAGCCCCTGAGCCAGACGCCCCAGCCGACGACCAGTACTACTACCCGCCTGGCGAGTACTACTACTACGAGGAGCCGTTTGACGACCAGGAGTAGGATCGGAGGGTCTAGGGCAGGAGGCCTACGCCTTTCGATCGTAGTATTTTATTTTCCCCCGCCTCTGTGAAGGCCTATTTCTCTCTCTGTAATATATCTGTACTCAGATATCTGATGCTTCCGCTGACGCTTGTATGCCATCGAGCTATGTATTCGAGCCCTCGAGGCCCTGGCTTGTAATATAAAGCTTGTATGACTTTATTTATGTTTTAGAGTTGTGTTGTGATATCTTCAAGTGAGTCCTTAGGCTTGATCATGTGCATTTGCGTGTATGGTTAGTGCACGATTAAGCCGGGGTCGTCAGAGGTTGGTATCAGAGCCGACTGCCCCTAGGTATCCCCCTTTCCAATTCCTTGGCCGAAGTTGAGTCTAGTGGTCAAAAACTGTTTTACTAACTTGGCTGTGTGGCTTACGGGCCCACGTCACCAACTGGGTGGTATTAGGATCTTTTATTCCTCGTCTTTACTCTGGGATTCTAATCTCTCATCTATTCGGGTTTAATAAAATTTACTAACATCGACGTTTAGGTTCTCGTTAATTCTATCCACCCGGAGAGCTGGGTTCAGTGGGATTTCCCTGTCTTTGATCTGATTAGTCTGATAATCATTTTCCTTTCCATTGTTTTGTTTAACCTTTCCTTCCGAGATCGGTTATAATTCTCATTGTCTTATGACAACCCTGAATCTCTCTGTTTCAGATGGATTGACTGTTTCCACCGCGGCCTACGACCCAGTTAGTGCTTCGCACTTGGGCTCGTGATGCCCCTGGATTTCCAGCTGTTCTGATCGCCCTCCTGAGTAGACTAGGTTACCGCTGGTATCCCGAGTACATGGTCTATGAGGTTTACCGCGAGTTCAACCAGGAACAGTACTATGCTGAAGTTCGGATTTATGATCAGCAGAACAGCTCAGACACCGAGCTACACCTTTTTCATGGAATAGGCGTGACGATTGAGATGGCAGTACATGATGCCGCCTACTCTGCTGTCGCACGTCTCCGAGGAGAGCACAATGCTAACTTGGATGATACTGTGTTTCGGTACATTCCGTATGCACCTGTTGGAGATGCTACTGGATTTTACACAGCTATCTGTGCCCCATACGAGTCTCGACGCTACGACCCACAGGTTCTGATTCAGTGCACTCAGGCTCTGGATCGCACTGTTCGGGCTCTTGCCGTCGAGTTGTTCGCCACTCGAGCACGCTACTACGAGGCTATGACACAGTTGTTACCAGCTGTTCGTGCAGGGATACATCCGGAGTATATTCTATACCCACGCAGGACCGAGATGCCGCCAGGTATTGATTGGCCTGCAGTGGGAGGTCACACGCCTGCACGTGGACCTCTTCTTACAGTTTGAGACCGGGTTCTGCATCAGAGTGCACATGGAGCACAGGATCCTGCCGCGGCGAACATTCGTCGGCCACACTTGCAGTTACCCCGTTTCAGTGGTTTTCTCCGACGCTGATGTAGCCTTTGCTATGTCACGTTGTGTACTTCCTTACCGCGTGTCTGCGTGCCGCCTAGTGTGTCTCTAGTTTTTCAATTTGCGCCGTTATGCTGTCCGATTGTAACCGACTGTGTATGGATCTGTATGTCTTAATGACTACTTTTAGCATCTATTGCACTCTTTCAATAACGTCGAGTTACATCTTGTTTATTGCTAAACACTTGCATAAGCTATTGCTGAAATACCCCTGTTGGAATAGCAGGATGGCTGACAACAACCCGCCACCGCCGCCACCACCTGATTACATGGCGGCGATGATGCAACAGTTTGAACTCAACCGCCAGTTTATGACGGGAATTATGCAGCAATTCCCTCGTCCTGATGCTAATCAGCAGCCACCATCCATTACCTTGCCAGAGTTCATGAGGCTCAGTCCATCGTTTTTCCGCAACACAGTCAATCCACTAGATGCAGATGACTGGCTGCATGACATCTCTCATGAGATGGAGTCTGCTGGTGTCGCCGAAGTTAACTATGTCACTTTTGCGACTTATCTTCTGAAGGGTCCCGCAGCCCAATGGTGGGCCACTCACCGACAGACTCTGCCGCCTGGTACTGTCGTCACTTGGGCAGAGTTCAAGATTGCTTTCCGTGCCCGCTACATTCCTCTAGCTGTCATAGCTCGGAAGAAGGCTGAGTTCCGTAGCCTTGTTCAAGGAAACAAGACTGTGGAAGTCTATCAGCGCGAGTTTCTAGACTTATCTCGCTATGCTGAAGAGGACATTCCTACTGATGAACGCAGACAGGAGAAGTTTCGTGAAGGACTGCACCATGACATTCAGTTAGCCCGTCTTGTTCAAGATTACCCTGATTTCGCCACCTTGGTGAATAAGGCCATCATGGTTGAAACTGGACTGAAGAAGCATAAGGAAGCGTCAAGACGCACCCGGGAAACGGGCTCATCTTTGGGCTCGTCTTCCCAGAAGCGACGCATCTGGTTTCCCGAAGGCATGTTCCGTTCAACAGCCCCTGCAAATAGGCCCTCTTATGCTGCACCACGCCTGCCACCTCCACCACCGAGGCAGCCTCTGCCAGCTCCAGCACCTCGAGCTCCAGCACCTCGTCCTGACAGCGGACTATGCTTCAAGTGTGGCAAGCCAGGTCACCGTGCTAGAGATTGTTCTCAGAATCAGAATCAACTGGCTCTCCCTTCTGCTGGCCGTGGTATTGGCCGTGGTATTCCTCAACAGCGCAACAATAATGCCAGACCTTCTTATGGTCGTGGGCAGTACTACCACGTCAACATGTCCGAAGCTCCAGTTCTACCAGACACTGTGATGGGTACACTTCTCGTTAATTCAGTTCCAGCATCTGTTTTATTTGATTCAGGAGCATCGCATTCATTCATGTCAGAACATTTTGCACTCATGCATGACACTAAATGTGAAACGATGCATCAACCGTTAGCAGTGAACACTCCTGCGGGCCAGTGCCAAGCCACCCTATTCAGCCCCGAAGTCACAATTGAGATCGAGCGGTTGAAATTTCAGGCATTTCCCATAATCCTGAGATCTTCCAAGATTGATCTTATTTTAGGAATGGACTGGTTGAAGGCTCATTACGCCTCAATCAATTGCGCCACCAAAGTTGTTCACCTCTTGCACCCATCGAACGAGATAGTGAATTATCAAGCTCACCTTACCCAGAACGCTGAGGCTCAAATATATGCCTTGAATGCGTTGAATGCTTCTCCGCTAGATGGGATCGAGAATATCCCAGTTGTCTGTGACTTCCCGGATGTTTTTCCAGAAGAACTTCCAGGAATACCCCCTGCTAGAGCTGTCGAGTTCGTCATCGACTTGAAGCCTGGCACCACTCCTATTGCGAAGCGTCCTTACAAGATGCCTCCGCACCATCTCATTGAACTTAAGGAGGAAATTGATAAATCCTTAAGGAAGGGTTTCATTCGCCCTAGTTCCTCTGCTTGGGGAGCACCTTCTCTCTTTGTCAAGAAGAAGGATGGAACTAACCGTTTGGTTCAAGATTACCGTCCAATCAACCAGGCAACTATTCAGAATAAATATCCACTTCCCCGGATCAACGATTTATATGATCAACTCGCAGGATCTTCGGTGTTCTCTAAACTCGACTTGAGGTTGGATTATCACCAGATCCGTGTCCGCGAAGAGGATATTCCGAAGACTGCATTCGTTACTCGCTATGGTTCATACGAGTACACCGTCATGTCGTTTGGCTTAACAAACGCTCCAGCTACCTTCTCCCGCTTAATGAATTACATATTCATGGATTACCTCGACAAATTCGTCGTGGTATATCTGGATGATATTCTGGTTTATTCGAAGAACAAAGAAGAACATGCTGAACACCTTCGTCTTGTTCTGGAGAGACTACGAGAGCACAAGTTATATGCCAAGTACTCTAAGTGCGAATTCTGGCTTTCTGAGGTAACCTACCTTGGACATGTCATCTCCAAGGATGGTATCGCAGTTAACCCAGAGCGAGTTCAGGCTATTCTTGACTGGACCCCTCCGAAGAATGTCAAGCAAGTCAGAAGTTTCCTCGGGCTTGCAAGTTATTGTCGCCGTTTCATCGAAAATTTCTCCAAGATTGCCAAGCCCCTGACTAATTTGCTCCACAAAGGCGTTAAGTTTGAGTGGACAGACAAATGTCAGGAAAGCTTCCAGACCCTCAAGGACAAGCTGACTTCTGCTCCAATCCTTGCTCCTCCAGACTCTCGCAAAGATTTTGTGATCTTCTGCGACGCCTCTCGCCAAGGACTAGGTTGTGTCCTAATGCAAGAGCGAAGAGTAATTGCTTATGCTTCGCGACAACTGCGTCCACATGAAGAGAATTACCAAGTGCATGACCTCGAACTTGCTGCTGTCATTTATGCTTTGAAGCAGTGGCGTCATTACCTCCTTGGTAATCGGTGTGAGATTTACACCGATCATCAGAGCTTGAAGTACTTATTCACTCAACCGGAACTTAATCTTCGTCAGCAGCGTTGGTTGGAAACAATCACCAATTATGACTGTGGTATTTCCTACACTCCCGGCAAAGCTAATGTGATGGCTGATGCCTTGAGCCGCAAGTCATATTGTAGTAATCTCATGGTAAAGCAAGCTCAACCCCAGCTATATGAAGAATTGCGCAAGCTGAATCTCTGCATCGTCCCGCAAGGTTCTCTTAATAACCTTGTGATACAGCCAGATCTTGAGAAAGCTGTCAAAATTGTGCAAGCTAAAGATGCCGAAATTGGTCTAATGAAGAAAGAGCTTCACCTTCAAAAGTACAGGGATTTCTCGATTGCTGAAGATGGAACCTTGTACTTTCGAGACCGCATTGTAGTACCTCGCTTCGAGCTGATGACTGACAAAGTCATGAAGGAGGCCCATGATACACCGCTATCTATCCATCCGGGTTGTACCAAGATGTATCGGGATCTTCGTCAGAGGTACTGGTGGTCTAGAATGAAGCAAGATATTGCCCGATATGTTGCCGAGTGTGACGTTTGTCGTCGCGTGAAGGCAGAACATCAGAAACCTGCTGGAATTCTGCAACCGCTCCCTATTCCTCTATGGAAATGGGATAAAGTGCAAATGGATTTCATTACTGGTCTTCCCAAGTCTCAGAAGGGTCACGATGCTATTCTTGTCGTCGTCGACCAACTCTCCAAAGTTGCACACTTTCTGCCAGTTAAGGAGACTATTACTGCTAGTCAGCTAGCAGAGCTATATATCTCCAGAATTGTTTCACTCCATGGTATTCCTAAGGAAATCAGTTCAGACCGTGGCAGCATTTTCACTGGCCATTTCTGGGAAAGTTTCCAGAAAGCAATGGGAACTCATATCACCTGGAGTTCAGCTTATCATCCACAATCCCAAGGTCAAGTTGAGCGCGTTAATCAAGTACTCGAAGATATGCTTCGAGCTTGTGTTATATCCTTCGGTAAGAAATGGGAGGAATCTCTCCCGTATGCCGAGTTCTCTTATAACAACAGCTACCAAGCCAGCTTAAAAATGGCCCCCTTTGAGGTTCTTTATGGTCGTAAATGTCGAACCCCTCTGAATTGGTCAGAAACTGGGGAACGACCTCTTGTTGGACCGGACATTATTCAGCATGCCGAAGAACAAGTCCGAATTGTCCGGGAGAATCTCAAAGCAGCTCAAGACCGTTAGAAGAGTAATTATGATCGTAAGCGATGGGGTGTGATCTATCAACCTGGTGATCAAGCCTATCTTCGTGTCACTCCAATGAAGGGCACCCGTCGTTTCGGAATCAAGGTCAAGCTAGCTCCTCGCTATATTGGTCCTTTCCGCATCGTGGCTAGACGTGGACAGGTGGCATATCAATTGGAGTTGCCACCGCAATTCTCCCATATTCATGATGTCTTCCACGTGTCGCAACTTTGTAAGTGCTTCAAGGAATCCCCGCACCGTGCAGTGGATCATGAGATGCTCGAGCTACAAGATGATCTTTCCTATAAGGAGCATCCGATCCGCATCCTCGACGAATCTGAAAGTCGAACTCGTCAGAAGACGACCAAGTTCCTGAAAGTGCAGTGGTCGAATCACACTGAAGATGAAGCCACTTGGGAACGCGAGGATCATCTTCGGGAAGAATATCCCGGACTTTTCCCTTCTACCTCCTAAATTCTCGGGACGAGAATTTCTTTTAGAGGAGGAGAACTTGTAACACCCCCTTGTAATAAGCTCTGTGACACTCTGTTAAAACTGCCAAGTCATGATCATTTGCAGTGCCAAGTCATATGGGTTAATGATCCAATTCAAATTCACATCTGAAAATCAATTCAAAATCAAAAGTGAAATATGAAGTTGATCAAACTCTGTTGGGAAAATGTTCATTCAATGGCAAATAATCCAGGAACATTGCTAAAACCAATATCAAAATATTTGGAGATGGACAAGTAACTCAAACAAGATGAAACAGCACCCAAAACAGCAATATTAATTCATTTAAAATCATTACAAATTCAAATGGCTTCCAAATCTGTCCAAACCACTTTTTGGTGAGAGATAATATTGCATTGCAATATTTGGGCCAACTTTCACATTTTTCAAAAGAGCACAAGTGGCCTAATCATTTTGAAACAGAAAAAGGAATAAAAGAAAAGGAAGAAGAGAAATAAAAAAGAAAAGAAAAGAGAACGCTACTGTTGGCTGGGCCTAAGTGCACAGTGTGCAGCCCAGTCCAACAGCAGCCCACCCCTTCTCCCTCCTCATGCGTGTCGGCGCGCCCCTGGCCGAGCGAGCGCACGACACCGGGGCAACCACCGACGAAACAGTGCGGCTGGGAGGATAAGGGCGAGTCCATTCGCCCCCCCTGGCTTCCTCGGTCACTCCTCTGTCCTCTCCCTCGCTCGCCTCGTCTCTCTCCCTTCACCAGATCCACTGCCAGGCGCCCTCGCCGCCGCGCCATCGACGACCGCACGGCCACAGGCGGTCCCGTGCCCGCCGACCGTGTCCGTCAGCCCCGCTGTGGTCGGCCACTTCCTCTGGTGCCTTCAGCTGGAGCGGGGAGGCCCTGCAGCTGCCGTTCGGCGTCGTCTTCCTCCTCGGACTCCGGCGATCCCCTTCCTCTCCGACGAGCCCTGCTGCTACTAACCTGACAACGGTCTTTCGTGACCACTCGGTGAGCTTCCCTTCTCCCTCCCCGATGCCTTGCGCTGCCCGTCGACGCCTATAGCTAGCTGGCGTCGATGCCGTGAGCTCGCCGCCGCTGAGCGCCTCGTCGCCGTGGTCCTGACCTCTGCCATGCCTGCCTGAGCACGGCATCGTGCTCCTGGTGCTTCCAGGAGCTGAACGCACCCGCACACGCACTTCCCCGTGCTCTCTAGCATCTAGCCCGGTGAGTGCTCGAACGCGCCTCCGCCTCTGCTCGTCACCGGCGCCCTTCCGATGACCAAATGGTCACCGGGCCGAGCCCTTTGCGCTCAGCGCATCGAGTAGGTTCTCGTTAGCCCCGCCATTTGCTCACTTGCGCGCTGCTGCCCCGATCCCATCATCGTCCGAACTCCGGCGACCGCCGTGCTCGTCGTCGCCGTTGCTACGGAGCCCCTCCGGCGAAGCCACTGCCACAGTTCGATGCGGAGCGCTCCGGCCATTCGAACGCGACCGATCACGTCCGTTTTGGTGGACTGTGGGCAGAATCCGACGCCGGCCTGCGCCATCCGCTGCGTTTCGACGTCGCCGGCGGCTAAACGCCGGTCGCCGCCAGCGTGGCTGGCGTGGGGTCCACTCTGGGACGCTGACCAGTGGGCCCCCTGGCCATTTTGACCACGTTGACCACGGTCAACCGTGGTTACTGTTCACCCCTGTAGCTGACATGTGGGTCCCATTCGATAATTAGACTAATTAAGCACTGTTAAAAAAATAAAAGTTAATTTGTTAAGTTAATGTGACACTGACAGAAGGACCCCACTTGGCTAATTAAATCTGTTAATTAGTGTAATCCACTGATTAGCCTAAACAGAGGCTGACATGTGGGTCCCACTGGACCCACATGTCATATTTGACTGGTCAGCGGCGCTGTTGACCGCTCACGTCACAATGACGTCATGCTGACGTCATAATTCATTTTCTGTAATTAAAGTAATTCCAGAAATTCAAATAAACTTCGAAAAATCATAACTTTTAAACCGTAGCTCGGATCGAAAAAGTTAAAACAAGAAAGTTGCTCAGAACGACGAGCCAAGTCTGATCGTGCCGTCTGTTTCTCCATCGGAACCCCCTACGTAGAAGAACTCGTAACTCCGGACCCGAATCCGGCAGATGAATAGTGCACACACGTCGGATATTAAATTCCAGAATAATTCTAAAAATAACTAAAATGACTTAGATGCATATTTAGGCAACCCTGCACTGCATCATAGCATCACACGCACCGTATTGCATTTGTCTGCATTATGTTTACCTGTTTCTTCCCCCTCTTCTCTCTCGGTAGACCCCGACGTTGGCGTAGCTCCCGAGGCAGACGCAGCTCAGGAGTACGACTACGTCCCCGACGATACCACTGAAGACCTTGCCCTTGCCCCAGAGCAAACACGCAAGCACCCCCATTTTGAGCATGCCTATATCGCCTATTCCCTTCTCTCTTATGCTTGCATTAGAACTGCTACTGCTACTGTTTTCCTATATCTGCTGCATAGCCTGATTATTGTACCCTGTCTTGTTACCTTTCTGGTTATCCTAGACTGATTAGTATAGGCTGGGTAGAGACACGACAGAGACCCCCACTTGATCCCGACTGCCCTGCTGGATATCAGAAGACCCGACCATCGGGATTGAAGACCAGACCCTGGCACCGCACATCACTTCCCCTTAGTTGCCGACACTACTGGGTTACCGTCGAGTGCCGAGGGTGATACCTCGTCAGCACTTCTGATGATAACCTTGTAGGTTAGTTAATCGGTCGTGGTAAGCGAGGGTGATTCCTCCTACACCACCCCCGATAATGACATCGTCGCGCAACTCCTCAAGTGTGGACCTCGAGGGTGATTCCTCCTTCGTTCACCTTGACTTTAACATCAGGTGGGGTTCCATCGAGAGTGATTCCTCAGGGCTCCCCTAGTGTCAGACACACAGTTACTGTTGATGAGTTGACTTGCACTAAACCATGATACTAAAGACGGGTCGGCCCTGAGGGGTACCCGCGCGAGCTTATTGCGAAGTGATGTGGAGTCGGGTTGACCTGGATGGTGCCCGCGAGATAACTACGAGGCATGGCCGGGCATTCTTAGCCCTTGCCGCAAGTCCTCGAGACGGGGCGACGGGGTCACATCGATCGTGAGTCTCTGCTCGTTACCGCGCGCTCCTAAAACACTTAACGGTTTGGATATTTGATCCGAGGGGCCTCTGGCCCGATAGCACTAACCATCACGTGGGCATAGTATGGGCGTTCTGTGTCGTATACTTCAGCCGGAGCTTAATGGACGTCAGCGACTGAGCGGCGCGCGCTGAATTGGACTGGGAACGCAATCGCGCTTGTATAAGGGGATGCTAGGTCTGCTTTCAGCCGCGTACGCAACGTGCAGGAGTTCCCGGGGCAAAGGCCCAAGACCCCTGGGCGCATAGGTTTAGTCCGGCGTGCTGACCTCTCTGTTAGGTATTCGGTCGGGTTGCGGCGTGTTGTTTAGCCGAGGCCGGGCATGACCCAGAAAAGTGTGTCCGGCCGGAGTTAAGCGAGCGTGGTGGGTAAGTTGGTGCACCCCTGCAGGGAAGAAACTTCTATCGATAGCCTGTCCTACGGTAACGGACACTCGGAGTTGTATCCCGATCGGTACAACTAGAACTTGTGATGAGAACTAGATAGTACGGCTCTGGGATTGCTTTCTCGCAGGGAGCCGGGAAAGGATCTCAGGTCGAGGTTGATGATACTACTACTACTACTACTACTTTACATTATGTTGATCTGCTCTCTTCTAATGCTGCAAGACTGTCGAAGATTGTTGAAGATGCTAGTCTTCGATAGGACTAGGCTTCCCCCTCTATTCTGGCATTTCTGCAGCCCAGTCCACATATACAGCCATTCCTTTGACAATGTTGCATATGTAGTGTAGATCCTTGCTTGCTAAGTACTTCGGATGAGTACTCACGTTTGCTTTATTTTCTTTTTCCCCCATATTCCTTTTGATGCCACCAGACGACGGAGCCCCTGAGCTAGACGCCCCAGCCTACGACCAGTACTACTACCCGCCTGGCGAGTACTACTACTACGAGGAGCCGTTTGACGACCAGGAGTAGGATCGGAGGGTCTAGGGCAGGAGGCCTACGCCTTTCGATCGTAGTATTTTATTTTACCCCGCCTCTGTGAAGGCCTATTTCTCTCTCTGTAATATATCTGTACTCAGATATCTGATGCTTCCGCTGACGCTTGTATGCCATCGAGCCCTCGAGGCCTTGGCTTGTAATATAAAGCTTGTATGACTTTATTTATGTTTTAGAGTTGTGTTGTGATATCTTCAAGTGAGTCCTTAGGCTTGATCGTGTGCATTTGCGTGTATGGTTAGTGCACGATTAAGCCGGGGTCGTCAGAGTCTTCATAGGATACCCTAAGGAAACAATTGGGTACACCTTCTACCACAGATCCGAAGGCAAGATCTTTGTTACCAAGAATGGAACCTTTCTAGAGAAGGAGTTTCTCTCGAAAGAAGTGAGTGGGAGGAAAGTAGAACTTGATGAGGTAATTGCACCTTCTCTCGAATTGGAAAGTAGTTCATCATAGAAAACCATTCCCGTGATGCCTACACCAACTAGAGAGGAAGCTAATGATGATGATCATGAAACTTCGGATCAAGTTACTACAGAACTTCGTAGGTCAACCAGAACACGATCCGCACCAGAGTGGTACGGGAATCCTGTAATGGAAGTCATGTTACTAGACCAAGGCGAACCTACGAACTATGAAGAAGCTATGATGAGCCCAGATTCCGACAGATGGCTTGAGGCCATAAAATCTGAGATGGGATCCATGTATGAGAACAAATTGTGGACTTTGGTGGATTTGCCGATGATCGGCAAGCCATAGAAAATAAATGGATCTTTAAGAAGAAGACTGACGCTGATGGTAATGTTACTGTCTATAAAGCTCGACTTGTCGCAAAAGGTTTTCGACAAGGTCAAGGGGTTGACTATGATGAGAATTTCTCACCCGTAGCGATGCTTAAGTCCGTCCGAATCATGTTAGCAATTGCTGCATTTTATGATTATGAAATCTGGCAAATGGACGTCAAAACTGCATTCCTTAATGGATTTCTTACGGAAGAATTGTATATGATGCAACCAGAAGGTTTTGTCGATCCTAAAGGTGCTAACAAAGTGTGCAAGCTCCAGCGATCCATCTATGGACTGGTGCAACCATCTCGGAGTTGGAATATACGCTTTGATGAAGTGATCAAAGCATATGGATTTATACAGACTTTCGGTGAAGCCTGTATTTACAAGAAAATGAGTGGGAGCTCTGTAGCATTTCTGATATTATATGTGGATGACATATTATTGATTGGGAATGATATATTATTTTTGGATAGCATAAAAGGATACTTGAATAAGAATTTTTCAATAAAAGACCTCGGTGAAGCTGCTTACGTATTGAGCATCAAGATCTATAGGGATAGATCGAGATGCTTAATAGGACTTTCACAAAGCACATACCTTGACAAAGTTTTGAAGGAGTTCAAAATGGATCAGTCAAAGAAAGGGTTCTTGCCTGTATTCAAAGGTGTGAGATTGAGTAAGACTCAAAGCCCGACCACGGCAGAAGATAGAGAGAGAATGAAAGTCATTCCCTATGCCTCAGCCATAGGTTCTATAAAGTATGTCATGCTGTGTACCAAACCTGTTGTGTACCTTGCCATGAGTTTGGCAAGGGGGTACAATAGTGATCCAGGAGTAGATCACTAGACAGCGGTCAAAATTATCCTTAGAGGACTAAGGAAATATTTCTCGGTTATGGAGGTGATAAAGAGTTCGTCGTAAAGAGTTACGTCGATGCAAGCTTTTACACTGATCCAGATGACTCTGAGTCTCAATCTGGATATGTATTGAAAGTGGGAACAATTAGCTAGAGTAGCACCATGCAGAGCATTGTAGACATAGAAATTTACAAATATACATACGGATCTGAATGTGACAGACCCGTTGACTAAACTTCTCTCACAAGCAAAACATGATCACACCTTAGTACTCTTTGGGTGTTAATCACATGGCGATGTGAACTAGATTATTGACTCTAGTAAACCCTTTGGGTGTTGGTCACATGGCGATGTGAACTATGGGTGTTAATCACATGACGATGTGAACTATTGGTGTTAAATCACATGGCGATGTGAACTAGATTATTGACTCTAGTGCAAATGGGAGACTGAAGGAAATATGCCCTAGAGGCAATAATAAAGTTGTTATTTTATATTTCCTTATTCATGATAAAGGTTTATTATTCATGCTAGAATTGTATTGATTAGAAACTTAAATACATGTGTGAGTACATAAACAAATACCGTGTCCCTAGTAAGCCTCTACTAGACTAGCTTGTTGATCAAAGATGGTTAAGGTTTCCTAACCATGGACATGTGTTGTCATTTGATAACGGGATCACATCATTAGGAGAATGGTGTGATGGACAAGACCCACCCGTTAGCTTGTCATAATGATCGTTCAGTTTTATTGCTATTGCTTTCTTCATGTCAAATACATATTCCTTCGACTATGAGATTATGCAACTCCCGGATACCAGAGGAATACTTTGTGTGCTATCAAACGTCACAACGTAACTGGGTGATCATAAAGATGCTCTACAGGTATCTCCGAAGGTGTTTGTTGAGTTGGCATAGATCGAGATTAGGATTTGTCACTCCGAGTTTTGTAGAGGTATCTCTGGGCCCTCTCGGTAATACACATCATAAACTTGCAAGCAAACGACTAAGGAGTTAGTCACGAGGTGATGTATTACGGAACGAGTAAATAGACTTGCCGGTAACGAGATTGAACTAGGTATGAAGATACCGACGATCGAATCTCGGGCAAGTAACATACCGATGGACAAAGGGAATTACGTATGTTGTCATAACGGTTCGACCGATAAAGATCTTCGTAGAATATGTAGGAGCCAATATGAGCATCCAGATTCCGCTGTTGGTTATTGACCGGAGAGGTGTCTCGGTCATGTCTACATAGTTCTCGAACCCGTAGGGTCCGCACGCTTAACGTTCGATGACGATATAGTATTATATGAGTTATGTGATTTGGTGACCGAATGTTGTTTGGAGTCCCATATGAGATCCCCGACATCACGAGGAGTCTCGGAATGGTCGAGAGGTAAAGATTTATATATGGGAAGTCATATTTTGGGTTCCGGAAAAAGGTGCAGTTTTTTCGGTATTGTACCAGGAAGCTTCCAGAAGGTTCCGGAGGATTCCGGAGGGGTCCGGAAGTCCACAAGTGGGTCCACCATATCCCAAGGGCCGGCATGGGCTAAGAGGAGGCGCCCTGGCCTTATTGGGCCAGGCACACCAAATCCTTAAAAGCCCACGCAGCTAGGGAAGGAAAAAAGGAGAGTCCTACTAGGAATAGGATTGGACTTTGGAGTCCAAGTCCACGTGTGTACTATTCACGTGGTACTGTTCATGTCACACTATTCCTTCTACTCCAAGTCCCTACACATATATAAATAGAGGAGAGGGGGCGCCCCAAACAACACAGAAGATTGTCTTAGCCGTGTGCGGCGCCCCCGTCCACCGTTTACTCCCTCGGTCATATTTTCGTGGTGCTTAGGCGAAGCCCTACGGAGATCACTTCACCATCACCGTCACCATGCCATCGTGTTGACGGAACTCATCTACTACTTCGCCTGTCTTGCTGGATCAAGAAGGCGAGGACGTCACCGAGCTGAACGTGTGCAGAACACGGTGGTGCCGTGCGTTCGGTACTAGATCGGTTGGAGCGTGAAGAAAGTTCGACTACATCAAATGCGTTGTGAAACACTTCCGCTTACGGTACACGAGGGTACGTAGACACTCTCCCCCTCGTTGCTATGCATCTCCATGGATA
This sequence comes from Thinopyrum elongatum, assembly GCA_011799875.1. Lineage (NCBI taxonomy): Eukaryota > Viridiplantae > Streptophyta > Magnoliopsida > Poales > Poaceae > Thinopyrum > Thinopyrum elongatum. Next base: position 299,873,109 of record CM022299.1, read on the forward strand.
GATCATTGCGTGTGCGTAGAAATTTTTTTGTTTTCCATGCAACATTCCCCAACATTATTAATATTAGTGCACTCCAAGATGCTACAGTCAATGTTCTTCCTGGAAAACTTCACAAATATTGAAGGCCTTGAGCTCAAAGCTTTATCAAGAGTGCAATGCAAAAGGCTGTTGTCAATCTTGTTCCTGCAAAAAAATCTGATTTAGGAAGTTAGAAATCATGTGAAAATCGACCATGTGAACTATGTGTTGGGGAACGTAGTAATAATTCAAAAATTTCCTACGTGTTACCAAGATCAATCTAGGAGATGCTAGCAACAAGTGAGAGGGAGTGCATCTTCATACCCTTGAAGATCGCTAAGCGGAAGCGTTACAAGAACGCGATTGATGGAGTCGTACTCGCGGCGATTCAAATCGCGGAAGATCCGATTCAAGCGCCGAACGGACGGCGCCTCCGCGTTCAACACACGTACAGCCCGGGGATGTCTCCTCCTTCTTGATCCAGCAAGGGGAGAGGAGAAGTTGAGGGAGAGCTCTGGCAGCACGACGGCGTGGTGGCGGTGGAGCTCGTGGTTCTCCGGCAGAGCTTCGCTAAGCACTACGGAGGAGGAGGAGTAGGAGGGGGGAGGGCTGCGCCAGGGGCAAGGGGTACAGCTCCCATGCACCTCCCCACTATATATAGGGGTGGAGGGGGCTGGTTTCTTGCCCTCCAAGTCCATTGGGGCGTTGGCAAAGGTGGGAGGAAAGAAATCCCATCCTTTCCCTTCCCCATCGATTGTTATCCCCCCTTTTTAGGGATCTTGATCTTATCCCTTCGGGATATGATCTTATTCCTTCTAAGGGTTATCTTGGTGCGCCTTGACCAGGGGTGTGGGGCCTTGCCCCCACTACCCACGTTCATGTGGGTCCCCCCATGCAGGTGGGCCCCACTCCGGAACCTTCTAGAACCTTCCCGGTACAATACCGAAAAATCCCGAACATTTTCCGGTGGCTAAAATAGGACTTCCCATATATAAATCTTTACCTCCGGACCATTCCGGAACTCCTCGTGACGTCCGGGATCTCATCCGAGACTCCGAACAACTTTCGGTAACCGCATATAATTCCCATTACAACTCTAGCGTCATGGAACCTTAAGTGTGTAGACCCTACGGGTTCGGGAACCATGCAGACATGACCGAGACACCTCTCCGGCCAATAACCAATAGCGGGATCTGGATAGCCATATTGGCTCCCACATGTTCCACGATGATCTCATCGGATGAACCACGATGTCGGGGATTCAATCAATCCCGTATACAATTACCTTTGTCCATCGGTATGTTACTTGCTCGAGATTCGATCGTCGGTATCCCTATACCTTGTTCAATCTCGTTACCGGCAAGTCTCTTTACTCGTTCCGTAACACATGATCGCGTGACTAACTCCTTAGTCACATTGAGCTCATTATGATGATGTATTACCGAGTGGGCCCAAAGATACCTCTCCGTCACACGGAGTGACAAATCCCAGTCTCGATTCGTGCCAACCCAACAGACACTTTCGGAGATACCTGTAGTGCACCTTTATAGTCACCCAGTTACGTTGTGACATTTGATACACCCAAAGCATTCCTACGGTATCCGGGAGTTGCACAATCTCATGGTCTAAGGAAATGATACTTGACATTAGAAAAGCTCTAGCAAATGAACTACACGATCTTGTGCTATGCTTAGGATTGGGTCTTGTCCATCACATCATTCTCCTAATGATGTGATCCCGTTATCAACGACATCCAATGTCCATGGTCAGGAAACCACAACCATCTATTGATCAACGAGCTAGTCAACTAGAGGCTCACTAGGGACATGCTTTGGTCTATGTATTCACACATGTATTACGGTTTCCGGTTAATACAATTATAGCATGAACAATAGACAATTATCATGAACAAGGAAATATAATAATAACCATTTTATTATTGCCTCTAGGGCATATTTTTAATAGTCTCCCACTTGCACTAGAGTCAATAATCTAGTTACATTGTGATGAATCGAACACCCATAGAGTTCTGGTGCTGATCATGTTTTGCTCGTGGAAGAGGTTTAGTCAACGGATCTGCGACATTCAGATCCGTATGTACTTTACAAATATCTATGTCTCCATCTTGAATATATTCACGAATGGAGTTGAAGCGGCGCTTGATGTGCTTGGTCTTCCTGTGAAACCTGGGCTCCTTGGCAATGGCAATAGCTCCAGTGTTGTCACAGAAGAGAGTCATCGGGCCCGACGCATTGAGAATCACTCCTAGGTCGGTGATAAACTCCTTCATCCAGACTCCTTCCTAAGCTGCTTCCGAAGCAGCTATGTACTCCGCTTCACATGTAGATCCTGCCACGACGCTTTGCTTGCAACTGCACCAGCTGACTGCCCCACCATTCAAAATGTACACATATCCGGTTTGTGACTTGGAGTCATCCAGATCTGTGTCAAAGCTAGCATCGACGTAACCCTTTACGACGAGCTCTTCGGCACCTCCATAAACGAGAAACATATCCTTAGTCCTTTTCAGGTACTTCAGGATATTCTTGACCGCTGTCCAGTGTTTCATTTCGGGATCACTTTGGTACCTCCCTACCAAACTTATGGCAAGGTTCACATCAGGTCTGGTACACAACATGGCATACATAATAGAGCCTATGGCTGAGGCATAGGGGATGACACTCATCTTTTCTCTTTCTTCTGCCGCGGTCGGGCGTTGAGCTGCGCTCAATCTCACACCTTGCAATACAGGCAAGAACCCCTTCTTGGACTGATCCATATTGAACTTCTTCAATATCTTGTCAAGGTATGTGCTTTGTGAAAGACCAATGAGGCGTCTCGATCTATCTCTATAGATCTTGATGCCTAATATGTAAGCAGCTTCTCCAAGGTCCTTCATTGAAAAACACTTATTCAAGTAGGCCTTTATGCTTTCCAAAAGTTCTATATCATTTCCCATCAATAGTATGTCATCCACATATAATATGAGAAATGCTACAGAGCTCCCACTCACTTTCTTGTAAATACAGGCTTCTCCATAAGTCTGTATAAACCCAAACGCTTTGATCATTTCATCAAAGAGAATGTTCCAACTCCGAGATGCTTGCACCAGCCCATAGATGGAGCGCTGGAGCTTGCATACTTTGTCAGCATTCTTAGGATCGACAAAACCTTTCGGCTGCATCATATACAATTCTTCCTTAAGGAAACCATTAAGGAATGCCGTTTTGACGTCCATTTGCCAGATCTCATAATCATAGAATGCGGCAATTGCTAACATGATTCGGATGGACTTCAGCTTCGCTACGGGTGAGAAGGTCTCATCGTAGTCAACCCCTTGAACTTGTCGATAACCCTTAGCGACAAGCCGAGCCTTATAGACGGTCACATTACCATCCGCGTTAGTCTTCTTCTTAAAGATCCACTTATTCTCTATGGCTTGCCGATCATCGGGCAAGTCCGTCAAAGTCCATACTTTGTTTTCATACATGGATCCTATCTCGGATTTCATGGCTTCAAGCCATTTGTTGGAATCCGGGCCTGCCATCGCTTCTTCATAGTTCGAAGGTTCACCTTTGTCTAACAACATGATTTCCAAGACAGGGTTGCCGTACCACTCTGGTGCGGAACGTGTCCTCGTGGACCTACGAAGTTTAGTAGCAACTTGACCCGAAGTTTCATGATCATCATCATTAACTTCCTCTCTAGTCGGTGCAGGCACCACAGAAACATCTTCCTGAGCTGCGCTACTCTCCGGTTCAAGAGGGGGTACCTCGTCAAGTTCTACTTTCCTCCCACTTACTTCTTTTGAGATAAACTCTTTCTCCAGAAAGGATCCATTCTTGGCAACAAAGATCTTGCCTTCGGATCTGAGGTAGAAGGTATACCCAATAGTTTCCTTAGGGTATCCTATGAAGACGCATTTTTCCGATTTGGGTTCGAGCTTTTCAGGTAGAAGTTTCTTGACATAAGCATCGCATCCCAAACTTTCAGAAACGACAGCTTAGGTTTCTTCCCAAACCATAATTCATACGGTGTCGTCTCAACGGATTTAGACGGTGCCCTATTTAAAGTGAATGCGGCAGTCTCTAAAGCGTAACCCCAAAATGATAGCGGTAGATCGGTAAGAGACATCATAGATCGCACCATATCCAATAGAGTGCGATTACGACGTTCGAACACACCATTACGCCGAGGTGTTCCAGGCGGCGTGAGTTGTGAAACAATTCCACATTTCCTTAAGTGTGTGCCAAACTCGTGACTCAAGTATTCTCCTCCACGATCTGATCGTAAGAACTTTATTTTCCTCTCACGTTGATTCTCTACCTCGCTCTGAAATTCCTTGAACTTTTCAAAGGTCTCAGACTTGTGTTTCATTAAGTAGACATACACATATCTACTTAAGTCATCAGTGAGGGTGAGAACATAACGATAGCCACCGCGAGCCTCAACGCTCATTGGACCGCATACATCAGTATGTATTATTTCCAACAAGTTGGTTGCTCGCTCCATTGTTCCGGAGAACGGAGTCTTGGTCATTTTGCCCATGAGGCATGGTTCACACGTGTCAAATGATTCATAATCAAGAGACTCCAAAAGTCCATCTGCATGGAGTTTCTTCATGCGTTTGACATCAATGTGACCAAGGCGACAGTGCCACAAGTATGTGGGACTATCATTATCAACCTTACATCTTTTGGCATTCACACTATGAATATGTGTAACATCACGTTCGAGATTCAATAAAAAAAAACATTGACCAGCGGGGCATGACCATAAAACATATCTCTCATATAAATAGAACAACCATTATTCTCGGATTTAAATGAGTAGACATCTCGCATTAAACGAGATTCAGATACAATGTTCATGCTCAAAGCTGGCACTAAATAACAATTATTAAGGTTTAAAACTAATCCCGAAGGTAAATGTAGAGGTAGCATGCCGACGGCGATCACATCGACCTTGGAACCATTCCCGACGCGCATCGTCACCTCGTCCTTCGCCAGTTTCCGCTTATTCCGCAACTCCTGTTTTGAGTTACAAATATGAGCAACCGCACCGGTATCAAATACCCAGGAGCTACTACGAGCGCTGGTAAGGTACACATCAATAGCATGTATATCATATATACCTTTGGCATTGCCGGCCTTCTTATCCGCTAAGTACTTGGGGCAGTTCCGGTTCCAGTGACCATTTTCCTTGCAATAAAAGCACTCAGTCTTAGGCTTGGGTCCATTCTTTGGCTTCTTCCCGGCAACTGACTTACCGGGCGCGGCAACTCCCTTGCCGTCCTTCTTGAAGTTCTTCTTACCCTTGCCTTTCTTGAAACTAGTGGTCTTATTCACCATCAACACTTGATGTTCCTTTTTGATCTCCACCTCCGCTGATTTCAGCATTGAATATAACTCAGGAACGGACTTCTCCATCCCTTGCATATTGTAGTTCATCACAAAGCTCTTGTAGCTAGGTGGAAGCGACTGGAGGATCCTGTCAATGACCGAGTCATCTGGAAGATTAACTCCCAGCTAAGACAAGCGGTTGTGCAACCCAGACATTTTGAGTATATGCTCGCTGACAGAGCTGTTTTCCTCCATCTTACAACTGTAGAACTTGTCGGAGACTTCATATCTCTCGACCCGGGCATGAGCTTGAAAAACCATTTTCAGCTCTTGGAACATCTCATATGCTCCGTGTTGCTCAAAACGCTTTTGGAGCCCCGGTTCTAAGCTGTAAAGCATGCCGCACTGAACCAGGGAGTAATCATCACTACGCGACTGCAAGGCGTTCATAACGTCTTGAGTTGCTGGGAAAATGGGTGCATCACCTAGCGGTGCTTCAAGGACATATGCTTTCTTGGCAGCTATGAGGATGATCCTCAAGTTACGTACCCAGTCCGTATAGTTGCTACCATCGTCTTTCAGCTTGATTTTCTCTAGGAACGCGTTGAAGTTGAGGGCAACATTAGCGTGGGCCATTGGATCTACAAGATAGATTGTAAAGACAATTTTAGACTAAGTTCATGATAATTAAGTTCATCTGATCAAATTATTTAATGAACTCCCACTCAGATAGACATCCCTCTAGTCATCTAAGTGATACATGATCCGAATCGACTAGGCCGTGTCCGATCATCACGTGAGACGGACTAGTCATCAACGGTGAACATCTCCCTGTTGATCGCATCTACTATACGACTCATGTTCGACCTTTCGGCCTCTCGTGTTCCGAGGCCATGTCTGTACATGCTAGGCTCGTCAAGTCAAACTAAGTGTTTCGCATGTGTAAATCTGGCTTACACCCGTTGTATGTGAACGTTAGAATCTATCACACCCGATCATCACGTGGTGCTTCGAAACAACGAACCTTCGCAACGGTGCACACTTAGGGGGAACACATTTCTTGAAATTTTTAGTGAGGGATCATCTTATTTATGCTACCGTCGTTCTAAGCAAATAAGATGGAAACATGATAAACATCACATGCAAATCATAAAGTGACATGATATGGCCAATATCATCTTGCGCTTTTGATCTCCATCTTCGAGGCGCGGCATGATCACCATCGTCACCGGCATGACACCATGATCTCCATCATCATGATCTCCATCATCGTGTCTTCATGAAGTTGTCTCGCCAACTATTACTTCTACTACTATGGCTAACGGTTAGCAATAAAGTAAAGTAATTACATGGCATTTTCATTGACACGCAGGTCATACAATTACTTCTATTACTATGGCTAACGGTTAGCAATAAAGTAAAGTAATTACATGGCGTTTTCATTGACACGCAGGTCATACAATAAATTAAGACAACTCCTATGGCTCCTGCCGGTTGTCATACTCATCGACATGCAAGTCGTGATTCCTATTACAAGAACATGATCAATCTCATACATCACATATATAATTCATCACATCCTTTCGGCCATATCACATCACATAGCATACCCTGCAAAAACAAGTTAGACGTCCTCTAATTGTTGTTGCATGTTTTACGTGGCTGCTATGGGTTTCTAGCAAGAACGTTTCTTACCTACGCAAAAGCCACAATGGTGATATGCCAATTGCTATTTACCCTTCATAAGGACCCTCTTCATCGAATCCGATCCGACTAAAGTGGGAGAGACAGACACCCGCTAGCCACCTTATGCAACAAGTGCATGTCAGTCGGTGGAACCTGTCTCACGTAAGCGTACGTGTAAGGTCGGTCCGGGCCGCTTCATCCCACAATGCCGCCGAATCAAGATAGGACTAGTAACGGTAAGCAAATTGAACAAATCATCGCCCACAACTACTTGTGTTCTACTCGTGCATAGAATCTACGCATAGACCTAGCTCATGATGCCACTGTTGGGGAACGTAGTAATAATTCAAAAATTTCCTACGTGTCACCAAGATCAATCTAGGAGATGCTAGCAACAAGTGAGAGGGAGTGCATCTTCATACCCTTGAAGATCGCTAAGCGGAAGCATTACAAGAACGCGGTTGATGGAGTCGTACTCGCGGCGATTCAAATCGTGGAAGATCCGATTCAAGCGCCGAACGGACGGCGCCTCCGCGTTCAACACACGTACAACCCGGGGACGTCTCCTCCTTCTTGATCCAGCAAGGGGAGAGGAGAAGTTGAGGGAGAGCTCCGGCAGCACGACGGCGTGGTGGCGATGGAGCTCGTGGTTCTCCGGCAGAGCTTCGCTAAGCACTACGGAGGAGGAGGAGGAGTAGGAGGGGGAGGGCTGCGCCAGGGGCAAGGGGTACAGCTCCCATGCACATCCCCACTGTATATAGGGGTGGAGGGGGCTGGTTTCTTGCCCTCCAAGTCCATTGGGGCGTTGGCAAAGGTGGGAGGAAAGAAATCCCATCCTTTCCCTTCCCCACCGATTGTTATCCCCCTTTTTAGGGATCTTGATCTTATCCCTTCGGGATATGATCTTATTCCTTCTAAGGGGGGATCTTGGTGCGCCTTGACCAGGGGTGTGGGGCCTTGCCCCCACTACCCATGTTCATGTGGGTCCCCCATGCAGGTGGGCCCCACTCCGGAACCTTCTAGAACCTTCCCGGTACAATACCGAAAAATCCCGAACATTTTCCGGTGGCCAAAATAGGACTTCCCATATATAAATCTTTACCTCCGGACCATTCCGAAACTCCTCGTGATGTTCGGGATCTCATCCGAGACTCCGAACAACTTTCGGTAACCACATACAATTCCCATTACAACTCTAGTGTCACGGAACTTTAAGTGTGTAGACCCTACGGGTTCGGGAACCATGCAGACATGACCGAGACACCTCTCCGGCCAATAACCAATAGTGGGATTTGGATACCCATATTGGCTCCCACATGTTCCACGATGATCTCATCGGATGAACCACGATGTCGGGGATTCAATCAATCCCATATACAATTCCCTTTGTCCATCGGTATGTTACTTGCCCGAGATTCAATCGTCGGTATCCCTATACCTTGTTCAATCTCGTTACCGGCAAGTCTCTTTACTTGTTCCGTAACACATGATCCCGTGACTAACTCCTTAGTCACATTGAGCTCATTATGATAATGTATTACCGAGTGGGCCCAGAGATACCTCTCCGTCACACGGAGTGACAAATCCCAGTCTCGATTCATGCCAACCCAACAGACACTTTCGAAGATACCCGTAGTGCACCTTTATAGTCACCCAGTTACGTTGTGACATTTGATACACCCAAAGCATTCCTACGGTATCCGGGAGTTGCACAATCTCATGGTCTAAGGAAATGATACTTAACATTAGAAAAGCTCTGGCAAACGAACTACACGATCTTGTGCTATGCTTAGGATTGGGTCTTGTCCATCACATCATTCTCCTAATGATGTGATCCCGTTATCAACGACATCCAATGTCCACGGTCAGGAAACCACAACCATCTATTGATCAACGAGCTAGTCAACTAGAGGCTCACTAGGGACATACTGTGGTCTATGTATTCACACATGTATTACGGTTTCCGGTTAATACAATTATAGCATGAACAATAGACAATTATCATGAACAAGGAAATATAATAATAACCATTTTATTATTGCCTCTAGGGCATATTTCCAACACTATGTAATAGTATTATGTTGTGCACTTAAATTTTTGGTTTAATATCACACCTCTTGCATCTACAAGGGCTTTTTGTTCTCCAGTCCTGGTATTATCAACGGAACTAATAAAAGTGCTTAGGCAAACTTGCCCTGACTCTAGCACTCCAGTTGGCCAACTCCTCCTGCTCGTTGTGCCTCAGGTTGTAACTAAAATAGCCCCTCCCCTGCCAAAAGGAAGGTTGTTATGATGATCTTTTTTTTTGAACAATCACCGGGGGGGAGAGTATCCCCACCTGAATATATTACTCAAAGGCCCAAAGGGCAGGTTACATCAGTGGTTACAGCGAGAAGAGAGGTATAGGCGCCAAGACACGGCCGCCCCCCTCGTAACAGGGTCCTTAAATCTAAAGGCCCAGAGCGTAAAATCCGAGATGATGTTACGGAGAGTATCAGTGGGTGAGTGGATCTCGTTGCGAAAGACACGAGCGTTCCTGGAGTCCCACAACTTCCAGAGGATGGCGAGGGCGACGGTGGGCCAAATGTTGATGTCGAGGCCCGCCGGCGTAGGAGTAGCCCAAACGAGGTCGATGGAGTGAGGGGGGTCCAGTCCTAGGAGGGACCAAACCTGGGCCGCGTGTGGGCAGAGAATGGCTAGGTGCGTCGCGTCCTCTAGCGTGAGGGCGCACCGAGGGCATGACAAATCCGAGGTAATGGTCTTGCGATGCAAGTTAGCCATCGTGCTCAGCCTGTCACGACAGAGAAGCTAGCCGAAGATCTTGACCTTGATAAGTGCGTTGGAGCTCCAGATGTGCTCAGCGTTGAAATCTATCTCGTGGTCGGAGGAGAGCAGCGAGTAAGCGCACCTCGAGGTGAACAAGGAGCCGTGGGTGAGGGACCTGTCGTCGGGCGCGTCGTTGGTGATGACATCCTGCAACAAAGACAAAACAGACGCAAGCTCTACAGAAGCAACATTGGTTAGGCGGTTCCGCAAAGTAGCGAGTAACCCATTCAGCATGACATCCGACACCAGGACAGAGGGCGATGTGGAGTGGGAGAAGAGGTGTGGGTAAATCTGTGCGAGTGGAGCGGAAAGAAGCCAAGTGTCTAGCCAGAAGAAGGTGGCAGTGCCGTTGTTGGTAAGGACGAAAGAGATTTTTCGGAGGGAGGGAAGTTGGTGGTTTACGATTTTCCAGAGGTAGAAGGGGTTGTGAGGTTTATTTGCGAAGTCAAGGGAGTAGTGTTGGAAGAACCATTTGACCCAAGGCAGGTCTGGTTTTTGGAGAAGGTTGAAGGCAAATTTCATGATGAGGCAGTTGTTTTGGAGAAGCAGGTTTTTTATACCGAGGCCGCCCGCAGCTTTGGGTTTGCAAACATTTTTCCAAGCGATAAGGCATTTGGCCCCCGAGCAAGTTTCCTCGGCGGCCCAGAAGAAGGATCTACGGGTGGCGTTATGTGATGAACACATGTTACAGGTTAATGCACTTCTTTATGCACACAAATCTGATCACGGACACAGTGGAGAGCACTGAAAAGAACAACGTTGCCTGTCCGATGGTCTTCACTTATTTACTATATGCCGTGATGCCTTCCCTTTAAGAAAAAGAATGAGATACAGACTGCACTTACTGAACTCTTCCAATGATTTGCTGACATCACTGCCCCCAGACTGAACCAAGTGTATCTTGCCTGAAAATATTACATTTCCCATACATCAACATCTTACAAATGGAAACGAACAAAACCAAAAATTCTGCAAATAATGAGAATGTCATGAATTCAGAGATGAAAGCACAATCTACTGACTACTGAGAATGAGGTGAGTCTAAATTAAGCTGCATGAAAGCTACATTAGAGTCCTTGACTCGACAGGCAGCTCCCAGCTGTTGTCTCTCCTTTTATCGAAAAGCCACAGGAGCCAGTCTGACTCCCAGTAGGTAGGTCTGTTTTCTAACTAAGCTGCATTCTGCCTGCAGTGAAGCTGAATCTGCAAGCGCAGCAGCAAACTTTTCTTTTGGTTGTGTAGCTGGAATAGGTCCATTGTACTGTACTATTATATTGCCTGATTGTTTTGTCTCCAATGGTGAAATCTTTATTGATGGGAACATAACACTGTTTATGCAAATTTGATGGATATTTTTGTTACCCATTGGTGCATGGTATGGAGAAAATAGAAGAGGGATATCAGTTACTACTATTTAGATTTATGTGCAACTGAACACTAAATAACTTATTTTTGCTACCCATTCATGCTTGCTATGGAAAAAAATAGAGGCATCTCTCCCCCATTTTATTAGTTGGTGATTCCATCAATCATAATCGATAAAAAATCAATTCTGTAAGTTAGAAAGACCCGCACATGAACATCCCTCAAGATAAAGGTTGCATTTACATGGAAGGCGAAAAAACATGAGCAAATTGTTAAGTATTAGCTTGTCAAGAACTGATAGGTTTCAGCTTTAGGCATGGATCTGAGGTATCTCGAATTGGAGTTCCTTGCACCTTGATTCAAATTCTGTTCACAATATTAATCTAGAAAGAAACTCACCTTATACTTGGAATGATGCAAAGCCTGCACCGTGTCTTGAAAATCCACACACATACTTTCAAATATCGGTAAGATTATTGGGCTTTGCTCACTTCAGAATAGAAGAAGATATTGAGGCTTCACCCCCCCTCCCCTCCCTCTATAACAGTATGGCTACATTCTTTTGCGCATATAACTACACTGTTCCACTTAACCTGTTGCGTACAACAACAGATAGAAGAACCATGGTGTGAATAACACAGATATATGAGTAATCTTCTATGCTGTAAAAATATGGATGGTAAAACATGAATCGATAAAATCTGGCAGTCCAAGTGAAGTAATTACCTGTCCAGAAGCCATTAGAACTATCACCTGAAGAAATTCAGGAAAAAAAAGCGAGAACCAGTTTCCAATATCTGGCCGAATCAATCGACCGTCTCCCAGTTTGAACAATACCTGTACAAAATTAGATTGGGAGGATACAATGTAATCGTTGGGTGGAAGAAGCAAATCGTACATGGATGATAAAAAATAAAGATAGAGGGGAACCTAGAAGAGCACCATGCTGATGGATGTTCTGTCGCCGTAGTTAGAAGAGTGAGCGTAGAGGAAGCACATATACACAGCGGAAGAATGAGAGGCAAAGAGCCAGGCATCCATTAATGACCGCGAGGGGCGCACATCATCCGCCATGACTGGTTGGAGAGAAACTGAAGAGTGATTACTTCCTTCAAACACACGGTAGCAGTTTCAAGAGACGAACACCCGGACGGCGATTCAGGGACTGGATGAATTGGCTCCTCTCTGCGCCTCGAATGTGTCAGCGAGCACAGCGGCAGAGCGGAGCAACCAGGAGCACGCGAAGGCAAGGATTCGACTCGTGGGTCGATTGCACGGCCCACTCGCGACCGACATCTTCCCCAGTGGCTTGCAGGTCCGAACTGGGCTCGTTAAGGGTGTACCCAGGCATATATCCGTTGGAGCGTGTGTTGCGTGTGGATTGGGACGGAACGAGTGGCTTCGGCCAGGACCGCGTGCATGTGTGATCTTGTATCTGCCATCCATGGCGAATTGATTCCCCAAATCGAGAAATACCAGTTAGTAGCTCACATCTGGCATCAGAGCCGTTCCATCCTGGAGATTCCCCGCCATCCGCACCGCACCGGGTTTCGAGATCTACGCCGGCGAGAAGCCATGGAGAACCTGTCGGCGGAAGGCCGCAACATCCACGAGTTCGTCAAGTCCGCCGTCACCGACGATCTCGAGCAGCACCTCAAGGTACACAGCGACTGAGGGAGTCCTGAATTAAGGGGTCCTCGGGCGTCCGGGCTATGTGACATGGGCCGGACTGATGGGCCGTGAAGATATAAAGTAGAAGGCCTTTCCCCGTGTCTGGATGGGACTTTCCCTTACGTGGACGACAAGATTGGCGTCCGGATGTGTAATTTCCTTCCTGTAAACCGACTCTGTACAAACCCTAGCCCCTTCGGTGTCTATATAAACCAGAGGGTTTAGTCCGTAGAGGCTATCATAATATTCATAGGCTAGACATCTAGGGTTTAGCTATTACGATCTCGAGGTAGATCAACTCTTGTAACCCCCATACTCATCAAATACAATCAAGCAGGACGTAGGGTTTTACCTCCATTAAGAGGGCCCGAACCTGGGTAAACATCGTGTTCCCTTTGTCGCTTGTTACCTTCGATCCTCAGACGCACAGTTCGGGACCCCCTACCCGAGATCGGCCGGTTTTGACACCGACATTGGTGCTTTCATTGAGAGTTCCTCTATGTCGTCGACGGAAGGATCGATGGCTCGCCTTGTCATCAATGACAACATCACCTCTGGAGGAGCCCTAGCTCCGGGACAGATCCTCCAACTCGGCGGTTTTACCATGGGCGCCCGCTCGGCTGTTGAGCCAAAGGCGGCCCCCCAAATCGCCAAACATCATCTCCGCATCGGCCTCGAACACTCTGAAAAGATGGATCCGGCAGATGTCTCGTCCTTGAACGAACTGCTAGATCGCATCGCCGCCTTTGGGGTCGCAGCAAACTATGATCGGATTGGGCTTAAACCCGATCAGAGGGAAATCAAGTCCCCGACGATCACCCATCTGGTAGCGGTCGTGGAGGAACAAGCCGAGAATACTTCTCCTCCTAAGTTGGTAACAAACTATGTTCGGATTTCCGAGCCCTGCGAGCCGGATACCCATCATCGGGAAGAGACCACAGGTCCTCCGAACATAGAATCTGGCTTTAAGCCCGAAAGTCACCAGGGCCCTCCTGATCCTAGACCAGTGACCTCGGAGATTCTTCAAACTCCGGATCCGACAGCGGGTTGGGGTTCGGATTTTAGCCCACCCACCCACCACAAGCAATATTCCCCAAGCAATTCAGGTCCTCCAGACGTATGTGACCTAATGTATGTACGACAGGAACCTCAGGAAACGGTCCATCACTTCTGGGCCAGATTCCTCCTTGTTAAAAACAAGATTAAAGATTGCTGCGACGAGGACGCGGTTTCAGTTTTCTGCCGCAACTGTACGGACGAGGGAATCCTCAATGCCCTCAACCGCCGCCGCATACTGCACTTTGCAGATTTGGCACATATAGTACAGAAGTACTGCACAATGGAAAGCACCTGGAAAGCCCAGACGGCCCAGTGGGAACCTCCCGCCTTTAAGCAGCCCACTGGACGGGCAAAAAGGATGCACCCTTACGGGGCACCCGATCATCATCTCATTGACAAGAAAATAAAACCCTTCACGGGACATAGAACTGTCCTTGATGAACTGCTCGGCAAACCGTGTCAGATACACACGACGCCGAATACCGAACCAACACATAGCCTTCGGGCATGTTGGGTACTCCGGCAGGTGGCTAAGAGTGGCGAGGCCATCCTCACCAACACCACCCCGGAGAAGCACTCTTCGGAGGATGACGACCTTAATGTCTTTACGGTCTTTGAGACCTTTCCTTCAAATAATCGGGGCAAAAGGGCGCTCCGCGACCTCGCCGAAGTTAACCAGGTAGCCGCAATACATCCTTGGAACGATACGGCAATAACTTTTACTGCCGAAGACGAACCAAGGGCCAGATCCGTCCGAGCACCTGCCGCCTTGGTCTTAAACCCAATTGTAGACGGCTTTCGACTCACCAAGGTGCTCATGGACGGCGGTAGCGGATTAAACCTCATCTACGAAGACACGCTCGATAAAATGCAAATGGACAAGAGTCGCATCGAGCAAAGCATCACCACCTTTCGAGGGATTATCCCCAGTCGTGAAGCACGATGTTCGGGGAAAATTAAACTTGATGTAGTATTCGGCACGCCGGAGAACTACAGGTCCGAAGAGTTGCTCTTCCACGTGGCACCTTTCAATAGCGGATATCACGCCCTGTTGGGGCGAGACGCCTTCACACGCTTCCAAGCCATACCCCATTACGGGTATATGAAGCTCAAAATGCCAGGGCCTAACGGAGTCATCACCATCGCCAGTGATCCGGATATAGCGCTCCGCGCCGAAAACAAAACGGCATCCTTGGCCCTCGAGGCACTATCCGAAGCCCTAGCGGCCGAGGAGCTAACCACTCTGCGCTCCACAGTGGACAAAGATGATGTAATCCTCGATAAGAGGCCGAAGTCCACTTCTTTCAAACCAACAGACGAAATAGTAAAAATTCAAGTACACCCGACGGATCCCAACAAGACAGCCTCCATTGGAGCACAGCTGGATCTAACGATCGACGCCGCACTAAGAGCAATCCTGCGCGAAAATTGGGATATATTCGCCTGGCACCCTTCGGACATGCCCGGGATCCCACGCAGACGGGCCGAACATAGCCTCAATATTATAAAGGGGTTCAAACCAGTCAAGCAAACGCTGCGGCAATTTTCCGAACCCAAACGACAGGCTATGGGGGAGGAGCTAGCTAAGCTTCTCGAAGCAGGGTTCATCAGGGAGATCAAACATCCGGACTGGCTAGCAAACCTGGTCATGGTACCGAAGAAGGATAAGTCCTGGCGCCTTTGTGTCGATTTCAAAGGCCTTAATAAGGCCTGCCCTAAGGACCCTTTCCCGCTGCCCCGTATTGACCAAATCATTGACGCGGCTGCAGGACACGATTCACTGTGTTTCCTCGACGCATACTCCGGATACCATCAAATTAAGATGAAGGAGTCCGACCAGCCCGCAACGGCATTCATTACCCCATACGGGCCTTTCTGCTTCAACACCATGCCGTTCGGACTCAAAAACGCTGGCGCCACTTACCAACGCATGATTCAAACATGTCTGGAGAAACAGATTGGCAAGACAGTGGAGGCATATGTAGATGATGTAGTCATCAAGACTAAACATGTCGAGTCATTGGTGGACGATCTACGCCTGACATTCGACAACATCCGAACATATGACATACGGCTCAATCCGGAAAAATGTGTCTTCGGCGTTCCAGCCGGTAAACTACTCAGGTTCATTATTTCCAATAGAGGAATCGAAGCAAACCCAGCAAAAATCCAAGCCCTGTCACAATTGGAAACCCCAACAGACCTAAAGCAGGTCCAAAAACTAGCTGGGTGCGTGGCAGCTTTGAACCGCTTTATCTCCAGATTGGGAGAAAAGGCACTGCCACTTTATCGCCTACTCCGACGAACCGACCACTTCGAGTGGACAGATGCGGCAACAACCGGATTGGAAGAAATAAAAGCTTTGTTAGCAAGCAACCCAATCCTCGCCGCACCAAGCGTCAGCGAACCTATGTTGCTCTACATATCTGCAACCCACCAGGTGGTGAGCGTCGTGCTCGTCGTCGAGCGAGAGGAAGAGGGACATAAATTCCCACTCCAAAAACCAGTATACTATGTATCGGCGGTCCTTACACCGTGCAAATCTCGATACCCACACTACCAAAAGATAGCGTATGCGGTCTTTATGGCATCCCGGAAGCTGCGGCACTACTTTCAAGAGTGTTCGATCACGGTGGCATCCGAAGTACCACTCAATGATATCATAAATAATTGGGACGCCACCGGCCGCATAGCCAAATGGGCCATCGAGCTCTTACCGTTTGAAATAACATACAAGCCACGCCGAGCTATTAAATATCAGGTGTTGGCCGACTTCGTCGCCGAATGGACGGAAGCCGAACTCCCTAAAGAATACAGCACATACTCCAACTGGGTAATGTACTTCGACGGCTCTAAAATGTTAGCCGAGCTGGGAGCCGGTGTCATCTTAACTTCCCCTACTGGGGACACAGTCCGCTATGTATTGCAAATAATGTACACGGACTCCAACAACGCAGCCGAATACGAGGCACTACTGCACGGTCTCCGGATAGCCGTCTCCATGGGCATTCAACGCCTAGAGGTGCGTGGGGATTCGAACCTTGCAATATCCCAAATAAATGGAGATTTCGATGCAAAAGATCCAAAGATGACGACATACCGCGACACCGTACTCAAAATATCAGCTCGGTTTGAGGGGCTCGAGTTTCATCACGTCGCTCGAGAAAGTAATCAGGCAGCGGACATCCTTGCCCGAATGGGCGCTAAACGCGACCCCGTCCCACCTAACACCTTTGTGGAAAGGCTCTTCAAGCCATCCGTGGTATGGCAGGACGAGAGCGGCAATACTAATCCGGAGCCGATCATACCCTCAGATGCCGAACACAATTCTGATATCGTCGGGGGCTCGGGCACCAAAATGACACCTTCCGCCCATGTAATCATGGCTGTCAATGCTCCATGGACCGAGCCCTTCCTGGCCTACCTTAATAGGCGGGAGCTCCCTAAGGACCAGAATGAGGCCCGCCGCATAGTTCGACGCTCGAAAGCCTACAAGGTTCATGAAGGAGAACTCTACAAGAAAAGTACTACCGGAGTTCTTCAAAGATGTATCTCCGAAGAGGAGGGACGGCAGCTCTTGGCCGAAATACATGCCGGTCTCGGTGGCCACCACGCCGCCGCTCGGGCCCTCGTAAGTAAGGCCTTCCGTACAGGTTTCTTTTGGCCTACAACCCGAGCAGATGCACAGGCTCTTGTACAGCGCTGCGTCGGATGCCAGCTTTTCGCCAATCAAAGTCACATGCCGCCCACCGCCTTAAAAACAATCCCCATTACCTGGCCTTTTGCGGTCTGGGGGCTGGATATGGTCGGACCCCTTAAAGGGGGAAGCCATAAGAAGAAATATTTGCTGGTTATGGTGGATAAATTCACTAAATGGATAGAGGCCAAACCAGTAAAAATGGCTGAAGCTGGACCGGTGATCGACTTTATATCCGGCGTTGTAAACCGTTATGGTGTCCCTCATAGCATCATTACCGACAATGGCTCTAACTTCACAGCCGATGAGGTGAAAACTTGATGTGCTAACTTGGGCATCAAGCTCGACTACGCCTCCGTATATCACCCTCAAACAAACGGTCCGGTCGAATGGGCTAATGGCCTGATAATGAGCGGCATCAAACCCAGACTCGTGCGATCCTTACGGGAGTCAGATAAGCACTGGGTCAAGGAACTCGATTCCGCACTCTGGGGGCTGCGGACCACGCCCAATCGCACGACCGGATACACCCCCTTTTTTATGGTGTACGGCGCAGAAGCTGTTTTGCCCTGCGACATTATTCATGACTCACCTAGAGTGCGCATGTATGAAGAGAGAGAAGCCGAGCTCGATCGGCAGGACGACCTAGACGGCTTGGAGGAGGAGCGCGATGTTGCAAAAGCCCGTTCCGCATTCTATCAGCAGCTGGCTCGGAGGTACCAAAGCAGAGAAGTGCGGGCCAAGACTTATAATGTCGGCGAACTCGTTTTACGCCTCCCAGAGAAGAAGAAGGACAAGCTCAAACCAAAATGGGAGGGTCCCTTCATTATAGACGAAGTTCTCACTGGAGGAGCCTATCGCCTTTGTAATGCATCGGATAACCGCCTAGAGCCGAATCCATGGAATGCTGCTCGGCTCCGAAGATTCTACGCATAAGTTTGGTCATACTTTTTTTTCCTTTTTTTCTCCTCTTCATTTTGTTTCTGTTTTCTCGTTTCTATACGATTCCCAGGATGTGTTCGGATCAGCCGAACACTTGG
Source organism: Thinopyrum elongatum (assembly GCA_011799875.1). Classification (NCBI taxonomy): domain Eukaryota; kingdom Viridiplantae; phylum Streptophyta; class Magnoliopsida; order Poales; family Poaceae; genus Thinopyrum; species Thinopyrum elongatum. Next base: position 299,891,813 of record CM022299.1, read on the forward strand.
AGGGTAAAACATCCTAAAATGTATACATCCCACCATGACTGGGGGCTTCTTTAACCGAAGCTTATTATTATTTCGAGCCTGGAGCTCAAAATTTAAATGTCGTTTGCTCATATACATCCTTTTTGCCATTATATGCACCTCTATGACTTAAGTTTTTGCCAAGCTGGGTTGCCTTGCTCCTGTGTTTATGCCCTACGTTCCCGATTGTTCGGCTAGGGCGTAAAGGGAGCACCTCTGCGATTGTTACAACCGGGTCACCGGACATGTACCTCAGAGGGGTGAAGCCGAAAGCTAGCGTTCTTAAGAGAATAAGTGGTCGGCAATCAAACGACAGATTGTTACATTCTTGTGACCACTCCAAATAATGTGGGATAGTTTTTCCGTATAACGGACCAAAACCCCGGCACGCATAATTACTGCATGCCAACCCAAGGAAAGGAACCCTTAACGAAACTATTTTCCTTGGAAGATGTTTCTTACATATGTAATATAACATACATCCTGAACTACAAATTTTTGTCTGTTCGAGCACAATGGCTGGGTTGCCTCGTTTCCGGACATAGTGAATGTTTCTTTTCGTTCCTAATAGTATCCGGAAACACTCCACCATTTTGGGTCCGGAGGATAAAGCCGAAAGCCTGCGATGACAAAACTTTTTCATATGTTCGGATAAAGGCATAGGTTGATCATAATGTACTCTAATACATTGCATCAAATACCTATTCCTTATCTATTCCATCTATAAGGCTGTCTAACCTACAGTCTTCCTGCGAATACTTCGTAGCTATCATTACTTGGTCATACGCCAAGCTCACTGGAATCTCTTTCCCGTCTGGTCCCTGTGGTCCCACTCGGGCCATATGATTTGGATCTAGCTTGGTGAAGCGTGTTTTCACCATGGCCCAGGCTTCTCGTGCGCCTTCACGGTAGCCAGATGTCTTCCATAGCTCAAACTGGCGTCGGGCACCTTTGAACAGGTTTGCCAAGCCCTCCATACTTTCTGGAGGGGTATCGGATGGCCATAATGCCTTCACCATACTCTTCATGGCTTTCTGGGCCCGAGCATGTACCGCGGACAGCTCCTTTAGCACGTCGCCTTGAAATCCGGATACTTCTTCTTCTGGCCTACCAGTTAACAGACTTGCGGCAAACAGGGTCATGACATTCTGAATTATGGATTCAACATGAGCACCTAGGGAGATTCTAAATAACAGAGGAAGACATACCGAATATGCCGCCCTTCAGTTTTTCATTTTCTCTCTGAGCGGCCGATAACTGAGCCTTCAGGCTCTCTATCTCTTCGGATTGTTTGTCCTTTTCCTCCTCGAGATTTTCCTCCCTAGACGCACCCGTTGTGCTCTTTTTCATCTCCGCCAGTTCGGCAGTAACGGTGTTCAGCCACATTTGGTTTGTTTTCAGCTCCTGGGCTAGAGCCGTGTTCTTTTCTTTAAGGACCTGCAGGGTATATCGATCCTTAAATCGGTTTGCCTCACCGCTTCAATTCTCGGGGGCTACTGGCATATGACTATCCAAAATTGCATAAACGCTTACCTGTACGTCCTTTGAGAACAGCTGAGTGACTCCGGCAACTCCGTCTCGAGCGGCTCGGATATATGCATCCACCGTGCTGAGTGCGGTAAATTCTTGCTTGGAAAAAGCCGGGACACGCATGGCTTCCTTTAATCGACGGTGATTCATCACACTCTCCACTTCGGAATTTGTGACAGATACGTCGTCCGAATCCTCTTGAGGATTCGGATCTGGCATTGCCTCGGTTCTCATCCTAGTTGGCGAGTCCGGCACCGGATTGGCGGACATTCGGCTAGCAGGGCATTTGCCCATCGTCTGTCGCGTGTTTCTCCTGACATCAAAGATAAGAAGGAGACTTTAAACAATCCGGACCCATGCCTAGGCATGTATTAAGCCGACATACCTCTTGGAAGACTGTGGGGTTTCTGCAGCATCCCCGGTCCCCTTTCATTTTGAACGGCTACCCTGCGTAGGGGCCGTCCTCGAGGAGGTACGGTCTGCCGAACGCCGATCCTGTTAAAAGTCCGAAACGGCGTAATAAGCAAAGGTGCAGATAAGGGTTTCCTTTCAAGAGCCCTCCGAATACTTACGATGCAGAAGGGATAGAGGCGGGGGTAGTCGGCGGTGATAGCCACTCTTAAGCCGTCAAGGCTCGCTTGATAGAATACCCCATCATCGAACTCTATGTATATGTCCAGATCCTCGTGAAAGCCAGGGTCTCCATCACGGCTATGATTCTCTGGCTGTGGAGCGGGACAGTGGACGTCCTCGATCATCTTCCTCCATGACTATTTTTTGGTAACAAAGGGCAAAGTTGATTAGTGTCTGTAACAGCAATAAAGCAACGCAGACAATCGAAATCTTACCCATTCTACGGGGTTGTACATGGAATAGCCCTCCCGGCAGTTTAAGCGGAGGAAGTCTTCTTTCTCACCCTTATACAGATCGGCCAGGATTGTGGCCAGTTCGGCAGGGGTATTCGGACCCTTCCGTCTGTAACGGGCAGCGTCGTCTTCTCCATTATAACACCATAAGGGAGTTACTCTGGATTGAAGAGGCTGGACGCACCTCTTTATTGCAATAGCCATGACCTCGATTATCGAGAGCCCGGTATGGGCTAATAACCTGATCTTGTTAACCAACCTTTTTATTTCCGCACTGTCTTCCTCCTTGGGACTTCGGGGACACCAGTTGAAGCGCTTCTTTAAAGGAGCACTGGAAAATTCAGGAAGGCCGCGCCGAACTGGGTCCGGCAGTGGGACGTCGTCTATATAAAACCATTCCGAAGCCCACTGAGAGTATACCTCCTTGGGAGTTCCTATGAGGTATCCGGATCCGGCTATACGCCATACTTCGGCACCGCCCACTTCAAAAATAGAGCCTCCCCGATGGCGGGGAACAAGGCAAAAGAACTTCCTCCATAGTTCAAAATGGGCCTCGATGCCTAAGAACAGTTCACAGAGGGCAACAAAACCTGAGATGTGCATAATCGAACCTGAGGTAAGGTTGTGCAGTTGGATGCCGTAAAATTCCAATAGGCCCCTGAGAAAGGGATGGATTGGAAATCCTAGGCCCCGCAGCAGAAAGGGGACGAAGCACATCCTCTCCTCCTTGTTGGGGTTGGGGAAATTCTCAGCCATCACATCATTGCCAATTGAGGCTAATCCCGCTTGAATAGGGACTAGATCCGCGAGGGGAAGGTAGCCCTGCGTTTGGAGTCGACTCAGCTGAAGATGAGGCACGGAACAACTCTGCCAATCACCCTCTTGGGGGCCATGAGGACGCGAAGATGAGCCTGGAGCGCTGGCCATGTTGGAAAGCTTTGTTTGCAGCTAATCTCGACGGTCTTTCTTTTGCGTGATATGAGATGGCATTTGGGGATCTAGCTCTCCTTATATAGATGTCGTCCGAGCGTGGTGAGGGGCTTATTTGCAAAAAATCACAGGCTGTTCGTATTCACCCGGCGCGCGGAAATTGAAGCGACTACAGAAAAGAATCATAAAAGCAGCACATCGAGGTCAGAGTCGGACTGTCGTCAATCCGAAGTACAAATGAAGAACCCGCCTTGCAAAGCCGAAGACATAAGCCGGATACTACGTCGTAATTGAAGGCAAGTTCGGGGGCTACTGAGGGAGTCCTGGATTAAGGGGTCCTCGGGCGTCCGGGCTATGTGACATGGGCCGGACTGATGGGCCGTGAAGATATAAAGTAGAAGGCCTTTCCCCGTGTCTGGATGGGACTTTCCCTTACATGGACGACAAGATTGGCATCCGGATGTGTAATTTCCTTCCTGTAAACCGACTCTGTACAAACCCTAGCCCCCTCCGGTGTCTATATAAACCAGAGGGTTTAGTCCGTAGAGGCTATCATAATATTCATAGGCTAGACATCTAGGGTTTAGCTATTACGATCTCGAGGTAGATCAACTCTTGTAACCCCCATACTCATCAAATACAATCAAGCAGGATGTAGGGTTTTACCTTCATTAAGAGGGCCCGAACCTGGGTAAACATCGTGTTCCCTTTGTCCCTTGTTACCTTCGATCCTCAGACACACAGTTCGGGACCCCCTATCCGAGATCGGCCGGTTTTGACACCGACAGCGACGACCTCCTCAAGTCCATGACCAAGCTGCTTCAGGATTCGACCAAGACCCTGGACGGCCTCATCACTGCCCACGTCGATAGCGTCCACTCCAAGATCCACCTCGACATCGACCAGATCCGCTCAGATCTGGAGCGAGTTGACAAGGCCGACTACGACGCCCGGGCTGGAGGTTCTTCTGCTAGCAGAGAAGCGAGAACCCACAACATCTACGTTCCACCTCCGGCTAGGGGAACGCGCGAGCTGTCATCACCACGCGAAATTCAGTCTCCCCGTGAGCTGGTGGCTCTGGATCAAGGTGAGCAGTTCAGTTCAGGGCCGCGAGTCGAATTGCCGCGATTTGATGGGTCCAATCCACGATTGTGGCAAACAAGATGTGAGGATTATTTCAAGTTATGGGGCACTCACCATAGCAGGTGGATTTCTTATGCCACTGCCCAATTCGAAGGCGCAGCTGCCCGCTGGTTGGAGTCCGTGCAGAGGAGAACTGCAGATTTGCACTGGACTGAATTTTGCAACCTTCTGCAAACAAGGTTCGGCCGAAACCAGCACCAGAATCTCTTGCGGAAGATGTTCAGAATCAACCAGATTGGGTCAGTGGAGGAGTATGTGGATCAATTTGTAGAGCTGTACGACCAGCTTACGGCATATGAAACCAATCTAGATCCACTGCATTACACCACCCGCTTCATAGATGGACTGAAACCAGGTGTTCGAATGGCAATTGCTATGCAGAAACCCCGGGATCTGGACACTGCTTATGAGTTGGCTCTGCTTCATGCGGAATTGGGTGAAATGTAGTACTCTCAACACAATTCCACTGCCAAGAGAAGTACAACTTCATCAGGTCCTTATTCTTACAAGACCAAGACAGTGGAAGAGCAAAAACCAGTTGAGGCCCATAGATCTCTGCCAGCTGAAGATAAGTGGACTTCACTGAGGAATTTTAGGAAGGCCAAGGGATTGTGTTTCATCTGTGGTGAGAAATGGTCCAAGGATCACCAATGCAAATCTACAGTTCAGTTGCATGTGGTGCAGGAGCTCATTGACCAGTTGCAGAGCTCCACTCCTTCCCTGGATGACTCAGACAGTGATACTGATAGCCTAATGTTGCTGTCAGCAACTGCTACTAGCAACAGTGTTTCTGCATTGTCTCTATCCCTGCCAGTAATCATAAAGGATGCAGAACTGAAATTCTTAGTTGACTCAGGCAGCACCCACTCATTCTTGGACAGTTCTCTGCACCATATACTCTCAGGAATTATTAACATTAAGGCAGTTACTGTCAAGGTAGCAGGTGAAGGGAGATTGACTTGTTCACAACAAGTGCAACAATGTCAGTGGGGTTGTCAAGGACAAGAATTTTCACATGATTTCAGACTTCTGTCCTTAGGTGGTTATGATGGCATATTGGGCTTGGATTGGCTAGCAAAACACAGCCCCATGTACATTGATTGGGAACAGAAATGGCTTTCATTCCAGTACAAAGGTGCTACTGTCACTTTGCAAGGAGAATTGCCTGAGGAATGTGCCTTTACTGTTATGGCTATATTCCAGAACATTATTCCTGAACAAAAGGAATAGTTACCTGAAATTCAGGCTCTATTGGACAAGTATGTTGTAGTTTTTTCCCCTCCTACTGGTCTACCTCCCAGAAGACAGTTTGACCATAGTATACCACTAATTCTGTTGGAAATATGCCCTAGAGGCAATAATAAAGTGGTTATTATTATATTTCCTTGTTCGTGATAATTGTCTATTGTTCATGCTATAATTGTGTTATCCGGAAATCGTGATACATGTGTGAATACATAGATCACAGCATGTCCCTAGTAAGCCTCTAGTTGACTAGCTCGTTGATCAATAGATGGTTATGGTTTCCTAACCATGGACATTGGATGTCATTGATAACGGGATCACATCATTGGGAGAATGATGTGATGGACAAGACCCAATCCTAAGCATAGCACAAGATCGTGTATTTCGTCTGCTAAAGCTTTTCTAATGTCAAGTATCATTTCCTTAGACCATGAGATTGTGCAACTCCCGGATACCGTAGGAATGCTTTGGGTGTATCAAACGTCACAACGTAACTGGGTGACCATAAAGGTGCACTATAGGTATCTCCGAAAGTGTCTGTTGGGTTGGCACGAATCGAGACTGGGATTTGTCACTCCGTATGACGGAGAGGTATCTCTGGGCCCACTCGGTAATGCATCATCATAATGAGCTCAATGTGACTAAAGAGTTAGCCACGGGATCATGCGTTACGGAACGAGTAAAGAGACTTGCCGGTAACGAGATTGAACAAGGTATAGGGATACCGACGATCGAATCTCGGGCAAGTATCATACCGGTAGACAAAGGGAATTGTGTACGGGATTGATTGAATCCCTGACATCGTGGTTCATCCGATGAGATCATCGTGGAACATGTGGGAGCCAACATGGGTATCCAGATCCCGCTGTTGATTATTGGCCGGAGAGATGTCTCGGTCATGTCTGCATGGTTCCCGAACCCGTAGGGTCTACACACAAGGTTCGGTGACGCTAGAGTTGTTATGGGAAATAGTATGTGGTTACCGAATGTTGTTCGGAGTCCCAGATGAGATCCCGGACGTCACGAGGAGTTCCGGAATGGTCCGGAGGTGAAGATTTATATATGGGAAGTCATCATACGGTCACCAGAAGTGTTTGGGGGTTTGCCGGTATTGTACCGGGACCACCGAAGGGGTTCCGGGGGTCCACCGGGATGGTCCACCTGCCCCGGAGGGCCCTATGGGCTGTATGTGGAAGGGAACCAGCCCCTAAGTGGGCTGGGCGCCACCCCCTTAGGGCCCATGCGCCTAGGGTTGGGGGGGAAACCCTAAAGGGGGCGCCCCCCTTGGCTTGGGGGGCAAGCCCCCTCCCCTTGGCCGCCGCCCCCCCCCCCCCTCTAGATCTCATCTAGAGGGGCCGGCCCCCTTCCCCCTTGGCCCTATAAATAGAGGGGAGGAGGGAGGGCAGCAGCACCTCATCCAAGGTGCATCCCTCCCCCTCTCCAACACCCCCTCCTCCTCCGTTGAGCTTGGCGAAGCCCTGCCGGAGAACTGCAAACTCCACCACCACGCCGTCGTGCTGCCGGAGTTGTCTTCCCCAACCTCTCCCTCCTCCTTGCTGGATCAAGGCGCGGGAGACGTCATCGGGCTGCACGTGTGTTGAACGCGGAGGTGCCGTTGTTCGGCGCTTAGATCGGAATCGACCGCGATCTGAATCGCTGCGTTTACGACTCCTCCAACCGCGTTCTTGCAACGCTTCCGCATCGCGATCTTCAAGGGTATGAAGATGCACTCCTCTCTCTCTCGTTGCTAGTCTCTCCATAGATTGATCTTGGTGATGCGTAGAATTTTTTTTTAATTTCTACACCGATCCCCAACAGTGGTATCAGAGCCAGGTCTATGCGTAGTTTCTATGCACGAGTAGAACACAAGTTGTTGTGGGCATCGATTTTGTCAATTTACTTGCCGTTACTAGTCTTATCTTGATTCAGCGGCATCGTGGGATGAAGCGGCCCGGGCCAACCTTACACGTACGCTTACGTGAGACAGGTTCCACCGACTGACATGCACTAGTTGCATAAGGTGGCTAGCGGGTGTCTGTCTCTCCCACTTTAGTCGGATCGGATTCGATGAAAATGGTCCTTATGAAGGGTAAATAGAAATTGGATTATCACGTTGTGGTTTTGGCGTAGGTAAGAAACGTTCTTGCTAGAAACCTATAGCAGCCACGTAAAAAATTTGCAACAACAATTAGAGGACGTCTAACTTGTTCTTGCAGCATATGCCGTGTGATGTGATATGGCCAAAAGGATGTGATGTATGAGATTGATCATGTTCTTGTAATAGGAATCACGACTTGCATGTCGATGAGTATGACAACTGGCAGGAGCCATAGGAGTTGTCTTAATTTATTGTATGACCTGTGTGTCAATGAAAACGCCATGTAATTACTTTACTTTATTGCTAACCGTTAGCCATAGTAGTAGAAGTAATAGTTGGCGAGACAACTTCATGAAGACACGATGATGGAGATCATGATGATGGAGATCATGGTGTCATGCCGGTGACGATGATGATCATGGTGCCCCGAAGATGGAGATCAAAAGGAGCAAAATGATATTGGCCATATCATGTCACTATTTGATTGCATGTGATGTTTATCATCTTTTTACATCTTATTTGCTTAGAACGACGGTAGCATAAATAAGATGATCCCTCGCTAAAATTTCAAGAAAGTGTTTCCCCTAACTGTGCACCGTTGCGAAGGTTCGTTGTTTCGAAGCACCACGTGATGATCGGGTGTGATAGATTCTAACGTTCGAATACAATGGGTGTAAGCCAGATTTACACATGCAAAACACTTAGGTTGACTTGATGAGCCTAGCATGTACAGACATGGCCTCGGAACACGGAAGACCGAAAGGTCGAACATGAGTCGTATAGAAGATACGATCAACATAGAGATGTTCACCGTTAATGACTAGTCCATCTCACGTGATGATCGGACACGGCCTAGTCGATTCGGATCATGTGTCACTTAGATGACTAGAGGGATGTCTATCTAAGTGGGAGTTCATTGAATAATTTGATTAGATGAACTTAATTATCATGAACTTAGTCTAAAATCTTTACAATATGTCTTGTAGATCAAATGGCCCACGCTAATGTTGCCCTCAACTTCAACGCGTTCCTAGAGAAAACCAAGCTGAAAGACGATGGTAGCAACTACACGGACTGGGTCCGTAACTTGAGGATCATCCTCATAGCTGCCAAGAAAGCATATGTCCTTGAAGCACCGCTAGGTGACGCACCTGTTTTCCCAGCATCTCAAGACGTTATGAACGCCTGGCAGTCGCGTAGTGATGATTACTCCCTGGTTCAGTGCGGCATGCTTTACAGCTTAGAACCGGGGCTCCAAAAGTGTTTTGAGCAACACGGAGCATATGAGATGTTCCAAGAGCTGAAAATGGTTTTCCAAGCTCATGCCCGAGTCGAGAGATATGAAGTCTCCGACAAGTTCTACAGTTGTAAGATGGAGGAGAATAGTTCTGTCAGCGAGCACATACTCAAAATGTCTGGGTTGCACAACCGCTTGTCTCAGCTGGGAGTTAATCTCCCGGATGACGCGGTCGTTGACAGAATCCTTCAGTCGGTTCCACCTAGCTACAAGAGCTTTGTGATGAACTTCAATATGCAGGGGATGGAAAAAACCATTCCTGAGGTATATTCAATGCTGAAATCAGCGGAGGTGGAGATCAAAAAGGAACATCAAGTGTTGATGGTGAATAAAACCACTAAGTTCAAGAAAGGCAAGGGTAAAAAGAACTTCAAGAAGGACGGCAAGGGAGTTGCCGCGCCCGGTAAGCAAGCTACCGGGAAGAAGCCAAAGAATGGACCCAAGCCTGAGACTGAATGCTTTTATTGCAAGGGAAACGGTCACTGGAAGCGGAACTGCCCCAAGTACTTAGCGGATAAGAAGGCCGGCAATACCAAAGGTATATGTGATATACATGTTATTGATGTGTACCTTACCAGCGCTCGTAGTAGCTCCTGGGTATTTGATACCGGTGCGGTTGCTCATATTTGTAACTCAAAACAGGAGCTGCGGAATAAGCGAAGACAGGCGAAGGACGAGGTGACGATGCACGTCGGGAATGGTTCCAAAGTCAATGTGATCGCCGTCGGCACGCTACCTCTACATCTGCCTACGGGATTAGTTTTAAACCTCAATAATTGTTATTTAGTACCAGCTTTGAGCATGAACATTGTATCATGATCTCGTTTGATGCGAGATGGCTACTCATTTAAATCCGAGAATAATGGTTGTTCTATTTATATGAGAGATATGTTTTATGGTCATGCCCCGCTGGTCAATGGTTTATTCTTATTGAATCTCGAACGTGATGTTACACATATTCATAGTGTGAATGCCAAAAGATGTAAGGTTGATAATGATAGTCCCACATACTTGTGGCACTGCCGCCTTGGTCACATTGGTGTCAAACGCATGAAGAAACTCCATGCAGATGGACTTTTGGAGTCTCTTGATTATGAATCATTTGACACGTGCGAACCATGCCTCATGGGCAAAATGACCAAGACTCCGTTCTCCGGAACAATGGAGCGAGCAACCAACTTATTGGAAATCATACATACTGATGTGTGCGGTCCAATGAGCGTTGAGGCTCGCGGTGGTTATCGTTATGTTCTCACCCTCACTGATGACTTAAGTAGATATGGGTATGTCTACTTAATGAAACACAAGTCTGAGACCTTTGAAAAGTTCAAGGAATTTCAGAGTGAGGTTGAGAATCAACGTGACAGGAAAATAAAGTTCTTACGATCAGATCGTGGAGGGGAATATTTGAGTCACGAATTTGGCACACACTTAAGGAAATGTGGAATTGTTTCACAACTCACGCCGCCTGGAACACCTGAGCGTAATGGTGTGTCCGAACATCGTAATCGCACTCTATTAGATATGGTGCGATCTATGATGTCTCTTACCGATCTACCGCTATCATTTTGGGGTTATGCTTTAGAGACTGCCGCATTCACTTTAAATAGGGCTCCGTCGAAATCCGTTGAGACGACACCGTATGAATTATGGTTTGGGAAGAAACCTAAGCTGTCGTTTCTGAAAGTTTGGGGATGCGATGCTTATGTCAAGAAACTTCAACCTGAAAAGCTCGAACCCAAATCGGAAAAATGCGTCTTCATAGGATACCCTAAGGAAACTATTGGGTATACCTTCTACCTTAGATCCGAAGGCAAGATCTTCGTTGCCAAGAATGTATCCTTTCTGGAGAAAGAGTTTCTCTCGAAAGAAGTAAGTGGGAGGAAAGTAGAACTTGATGAGGTACCCCCTCTTGAACCGGAGAGTAGCGCAGCTCAGGAAGATGTTTCTGTGGTGCCTGCACCGACTAGAGAGGAAGTTAATGATGATGATCATGAAACTTCGGATCAAGTTGCTACTGAACTTTGTAGGTCCACGAGGACACGTTCCGCACCAGAGTGGTACGGCAACCCTGTCCTGGAAGTCATGTTGTTAGACAACGGTGAACCTTCGAACTATGAAGAAGCGATGGCGGGCCCGGATTCCAACAAATGGCTTGAAGCCATGAAATCCGAGATAGGATCCATGTATGAAAACGAAGTATGGACTTTGACAGACTTGCCCGATGATCGGCAAGCCATAGAGAACAAATGGATCTTTAAGAAGAAGACATACGCGGATGGTAATGTGACCATCTATAAGGCTCGACTTGTCGCTAAGGGTTATCGACAAGTTCAAGGGGTTGACTACGATGAGACCTTCTCACCCGTAGCGAAGCTGAAGTCCGTCCGAATCATGTTAGCAATTGTCGCATTCTATGATTATTAGATATGGCAAATGGACGTCAAAACAACATTCCTTAATGGTTTCCTTAAGGAAGAATTGTATATGATGCAGCCGGAAGGTTTTGTCGATCCTAAGAATGCTGACAAGGTATGCAAGCTCCAGCGCTCAATCTATGGGCTGGTGCAAGCATCTCGGAGTTGGAACATTCGCTTTGATGGGATGATCAAAGCATTTGGGTTTACACAGACTTATGGAGAAGCCTGTGTTTACAAGAAAGTGAGTGGGAGCTCTGTAGCATTTCTCATATTATATGTGGATGACATACTATTAATGGGAAATGATATAGAATTCTTGGAAAGCATAAAGGGCTACTTGAATAAGTGTTTTTCAATGAAGGACCTTGGAGAAGCTGCTTACATATTAGGCATCAAGATCTATAGAGATAGATCGAGACGCCTCATTGGTCTTTCGCAAAGCACATACCTTGACAAGATATTGAAGAAGTTCAATATGGATCAGTCCAAGAAGGGGTTCTTGCCTGTATTGCAAGGTGTGAGATTGAGCACGGCTCAATGCCCGACCTCGGCAGAAGATAGAGAAAAGATGAGTGTCATCCCCTATGCCTCAGCCATAGGGTCTATTATGTATGCCATGCTGTGTACCAGACCTGATGTGAACCTCGCCGTAAGTTTGGTAGGGAGGTACCAAAGTAATCCCGGCATGGAACACTGGACAGCGGTCAAGAACATCCCGAAGTACCTGAAAAGGACTAAGGATATGTTTCTCGTTTATGGAGGTGACGAAGAGCATGTCGTTAAGGGTTACGTCGATGCTAGCTTCGACACAGATCTGGATGACTCCAAGTCACAAACCGGATACGTGTATATTTTGAATGGTGGAGCAGTCAGCTGGTGCAGTTGCAAGCAAAGCATCGTGGCGGGATCTACATGTGAAGCGGAGTATATAGCAGCCTCGGAGGCAGCACAGGAAGCAGTCTGGATGAAGGAGTTCATCACTGACCTAGGAGTTATTCCCAATGCGCCGGGCCCAATGACTCTCTTCTGTGACAACACTGGAGCTATTGCCCTTGCCAAGGAGCCCAGGTTTCACAAGAAGACCAGGCATATCAAGCGTCGCTTCAACTCCATTCGTGAACATGTTCAAGATGAAGACATAGATATTTGTAAAGTGCATACAGATCTGAATGTCGCAGATCCGTTGACTAAACCTCTTCCACGAGCAAAACATGATCAACACCAGAACTCTATGGGTGTTCAATTCATCACAATGTAACTAGATTATTGACTCTAGTGCAAGTGGGAGACTGTTGGAAATATGCCCTAGAGGCAATAATAAAGTGGTTATTATTATATTTCCTTGTTCGTGATAATTGTCTATTGTTCATGCTATAATTGTGTTATCCGGAAATCGTAATACATGTGTGAATACATAGATCACAGCATGTCCCTAGTAAGCCTCTAGTTGACTAGCTCGTTGATCAATAGATGGTTATGGTTTCCTAACCATGGACATTGGATGTCATTGATAACGGGATCACATCATTGGGAGAATGATGTGATGGACAAGACCCAATCCTAAGCATAGCACAAGATCGTGTAGTTCGTCTGCTAAAGCTTTTCTAATGTCAAGTATCATTTCCTTAGACCATGAGATTGTGCAACTCCCGGATACCGTATGAATGCTTTGGGTGTATCAAACGTCACAACGTAACTGGGTGACCATAAAGGTGCACTACAGGTATCTCCGAAAGTGTCTGTTGGGTTGGCACGAATCGAGACTGGGATTTGTCACTCCGTATGACGGAGAGGTATCTCTGGGCCCACTCGGTAATGCATCATCATAATGAGCTCAATGTGACTAAAGAGTTAGCCACGGGATCATGCGTTACGGAACGAGTAAAGAGACTTGCCGGTAACGAGATTGAACAAGGTATAGGGATACCGACGATCGAATCTCGGGCAAGTATCATACCGGTAGACAAAGGGAATTGTGTACGGGATTGATTGAATCCCCGACATCGTGGTTCATCCGATGAGATCATCGTGGAACATGTGGGAGCCAACATGGGTATCCAGATCCCGCTGTTGATTATTGGCCGGAGAGATGTCTCGGTCATGTCTGCATGGTTCCCGAACCCGTAGGGTCTACACACTTAAGGTTCGGTGACGCTAGAGTTGTTATGGGAAATAGTATGTGGTTATCGAATGTTGTTCGGAGTCTCGGATGAGATCCCGGACGTCACGAGGAGTTCCGGAATGGTCCGGAGGTGAAGATTTATATATGGGAAGTCATCATACGGTCACTAGAAGTGTTCGGGGGTTTGCCGGTATTGTACCGGGACCACCGAAGGGTTCCGGGGGTCCACCGGGAGGGTCCACCTGCCCCGGAGGGCCCTATGGGCTGTATGTGGAAGGGAACCAGCCCCTAAGTGGGCTGGGCGCCACCCCCTTAGGGCCCATGCACCTAGGGTTGGGGGGGGGGAACCCTAAAGGAGGCGCCCCCCTTGGCTTGGGGGGCAAGCCCCCTCCCCTTGGCCGCCGCCCCCCCTCTAGATCTCATCTAGAGGGGCCGGCCCCCTTCCCCCTTGGCCCTATAAATAGAGGGGAGGAGGGAGGGCAGCAGCACCTCATCCAAGGCGCAGCCCTCCCCCTCTCCAACACCCCCTCCTCCTCCGTTGAGCTTGGCGAAGCCCTGCCGGAGAACTGCAAACTCCACCACCACGCCGTCGTGCTGCCGGAGTTGTCTTCCCCAACCTCTCCCTCCTCCTTGCTGGATCAAGGCGCGGGAGACGTCATCGGGCTGCACGTGTGTTGAACACGGAGGCGCCGTTGTTCGGCGCTTAGATCGGAATCGACCGCGATCTGAATCGCTGCGTGTACGACTCCTCCAACCGCGTTCTTGCAACGCTTCCACATCGCGATCTTCAAGGGTATGAAGATGCACTCCTCTCTCTCTCGTTGCTAGTCTCTCCATAGATTGATCTTGGTGATGCGTAGATTTTTTTTTAAATTTCTACACCGATCCCCAACAAATTCCTGGGGCACAACCAGTGTCAATCAGACCTTATAGAATTCCTCCTCATTTGAAGGTTGAAATGGAAAAGCAAGTACAAGAAATGCTGCAAGGGGGGTTGATTCAGGTGAGCAACAGTCCATTTTCTTCTCCTGCTTTAATGGTCAAGAAAAAAGAAGAAGGGGAATGGAGGTTAGTCATTGATTTCAGACATGTCAATGCTATCAAAGTGAAAAGCAAGTATCCTATTCCTGTCATAGATGAGCTACTTGATGAGCTTGCTGGAGCTTGTTGGTTTTCCAAGTTGGATTTGAGAGTTGGATACCATCAAATCAGACTGGCACAAGGAGAGGAATTTAAGACTGCTTTCCAAACACACACTGGCCACTATGTCTTCACTGTGGTAGCTATGGGTCTGACTGGGGCACCTAATACCTTCCAAGGAGCAATGAACACAGATCTGGCTCCAGTCTTGAGAGGAGAGGACCATTGTGCAGTATGTTTCTTTGATGATATTCTCATCTTCAGCAAAACTCTCAAGGAACATTTCATACATCTTGACAAGGTGTTGAGCATTTTGTTGGAAAAACAATGGAGGGTCAAACTGAGCAAATGTGACTTTGCTAAGCAAGAAATTGCTTATTTAGGCCATGTCATCAGTGATAAGGGAGTTTCTACTGATGCCAGCAAAATTACAACTGTCAAGAATTGGCGAGTTCCTGCTGATGTCAAACAAGTCAGGGGATTCCTGGGCTTAACTGGATATTACAGGAAATTTATCAAGAATTATGGCATGATCAGTAGGTCTCTGACTGAGTTGCTGAAAAAGAGAACTATCTTTGTTTGGACACCAGCTCCAGAATTGTCTTTCCAAACTCTGAAATAGACCCTTATTAATGCTCCTGTATTGGCACTTCCTGATTTCTCCAAACAATTTGTGGTGGAAACTGATGCCTGTGATGTTGGTATTGGTGCTGTTCTCATGCAATAGGACCACCCCATTGCTTTTGTCAGCAGAGCTTTAGGCCCCAGGAACAGAGGTCTATCTGTCTATGAAAAGGAATACCTAGCTATACTATTAGCTATTAAGCAGTGGAGACCATATTTGCAGTTTCAGGAATTTATCATCAGGACAGATCAAAAAAGTTTGATAAATCTATCTGATCAGAGATTGCATACACCTTGGCAGCAAAAGGTACTTACAAAAATGATGGGGCTCAACTATAAAATTGTCTACAAAAAAGGTTCTGACAACTCTGCAGCTGATGCTCTCTCCAGAAGACCACAGACTGATTCTCAAGTGCTAGCAATTTCTTGTGTTAAACCTAGTTGGCTTGAAGATGTTGTTGACAGCTACAGGAATGATCCAAACGCACAAGAACTATTGCAACAACTATCACCGTAACCTAAATCCAAACACAACTTCCAACTGATCCAAGGTGTGTTAAGATACAAGGGCTCCATTTGGGTGGGCGATGACATTGGTCTACATACTAAGATTTGCCAGGCTTTCCATGACACTCCCTTGGGTGGCCACTCAGGTTTTCCTGTCACTTACAAGAGAATTCGTGCACTGTTTAAATGGGTTGGTATGAAGAAACAGATCCATCAGTTTGTGCAGTCTTGTCTTATTTGTCAACAAGCAAAACCAAAGAGAGTGGCTTATCCTGGGTTACTATCTCCATTGCCTGTTCCTGCCAGAGCTTGGGCAACTGTGACTATGGACTTTATCTCTGGATTGCCTTCTTCTGATCAGTATGACTGCATTCATGGTGGTCATTGACAAGTTTACAAAATATGGACATTTTATTCCTGTCAAACATCCATATTTTGCCCAGAAAATTGCTGATATGTTCTTGGATAATATTTACAAGCTTCATGGCATGCCTCTCTATATAGTGTCTGATAGGGATCCTGTGTTTACCAGCAATTTTTGGCAGGCCCTAGTGAGAAGGACGGGAGCTGTACTTAATATGAGCACGGCGTACCATCCTGAGACTGATGGACAGACTGAATGTGTTAATCAACAAGTGGAGTGTTTTTTGAGGTGTTTCATCAGTGCTCACCCGAAGAAATGGGCTAGGTGGCTCTCCCTTTGTGAATTCTGGTACAATACTAATTGGCATTCAACACTCAACAAATCTCCATTTGAGGTTCTTTATGGCCATGGCCCTCGGCACTTTGGCATTTCAGCTTCAGATACAGTTGCCCCAATGGATCTGCAGCAATGGTTGGACACTACAGAAGTTGTTCAACAGTCAGTGCGTCAGCATCTGTTGCGCGTTCAACAAAGAATGAAGCACCAGGCTAACAAGAAACGCACAGAAAGAACGTTTGCTGTCGGCGATCGGGTGTTTCTCAAGCTTCAACCATATGTGCAGTCGTCGGTGGCGCACAGAGCTAATAACAAGCTTGCCTTCAAGTACTTTGGGCCATTTCTTGTCCTGGAGAAGATTGGTGAAGTCGCTTATCGCCTGCAGTTACCAGCGGCTAGCCGTATTCATCCAGTTTTCCTCGTTTCGCAGTTGAAACGTTGTGTGCAACCACACCAAGAGGTACTCAGGTCGCTTCCTTCTGTTGATGCTCATCTCCAGTTTCCTGTTAAGATACTGCAGGAGCGTATTCGCCGTTCGGACAATCGATCGGTGGCGCAAGTTCTGATTCAATGGAGCGGTGGAGATGCTTCTTCAGCAACTTGGGAAGATAAGGACTCACTTCGCCAGTTATTTCCACGAGCCCCGGCTTGGGGTTAAGCCGGTTCTGAAGAAGGGGGGAATGTCAGCGAGCACAACGGCAGAGCAGAGCAACCAGGAGCGCGAAGGCAAGGATTCGACTCGTGGGCCGATTGCACGGCCCACTCGCGACCAACATCTTCCCCAGTGGCTTCCAGGCCCGAACTGGGCCCGTTAAGGGTGTACGCAGGCATATATCCATTGGAGCGTGTGTTGCGTGTGGATTGGGATGGAACGAGTGGCTTCGGCCAGGACCGCGTGCGTGTGTGAGCTTGTATCTGCCATCCATGGCGAATTGATTCCCCAAATCGAGAAATACCAGTTAGTAGCTCACATAATGCGGGCTGGATGGATTCGACGCGGTCGGTCCACCGCACCTCGAATCAGGACAGAGTGGATGGACTGGATCCTCTCTGCGCCTCGGATCCGGAGTGGATGGATTCGATGCTGTCTCTCCCGCTGCGCCTCCAATCGGGACTTTTTTTGGAAGCAACCGAATCAGGAGTGGATGGATTGGAGTATGCGGTCGCTCCGCCGTGCCTCGATCGAGGCCATGTCAGGCGGCGCAATCGGAACAGAGCAGGGTCGCGAACGTGGTTTAGGGTTCGTCTGTTGCGTTTCACCCTGTGCGTTGTGTTGGATAGAATGGTAGAAAAGGCCCAGTAGACCAGTAGGCCCAATTGAACGTGAGACACCCAAAAAAGCCACCGGAGCAGTGGCCCGAGAAGGCCAGCGCAGCCTGACGCGCGAGTTAGCCTGCAGACGAGATTTAGGTGGGACTAACAGCGAATCCGACGGCCAAAAATGACTAAAAGTGGCGATCTAACGATTAGAAATGTTGATGGCCTGAGAGGGCTAGGAGGGTGCTCAGTTTTAATGTATCTAAATGCTGGGCGGATCCAGATACAGAATACGTTCTACTCTAGGTTTTTCGTACCATACACGCCACTACCGTAATCCCCCTGTAGGTTATCACTACGGTAATTAAGAGTTTTACGTGGATGCGACATCCCTAAGAGTTCTCCATTATTCCCCTATTGATTGCAAAGACTAGGAGTGAGGGCTTTTACTGTCACCTCGAATTACCTTCACTAACTAATCTTTACAATGACAATAATTCCCTTCATGGCCTTACGCCGAAAATGTTGAGTGGGGCCCTTCACAACATTCATGAAGATTATTAAACTAAGCATTCAACAGAGAATCTCATATCCTTATTACCGTTTCAACACTTATACATACCAAGGTTCATCCATATTCCCGAGATCTGGGGGTCTACTCGTACATAGGAACATCAATCATCACATCGATGGCGACGGTAAACATGGATGGATCAAACGAGTAATACAGGCAGCAATACACAAGGGTTTGGTATTACAACGAGATGGATGTGGATGATGATTATGATGATGGTTGATGGAGGGTGATGATGCCAACGTCCCCTTGCACGTGGTGGTGAAGATGGCGATCTCCTCGTTACCAATTCTCCATCCGGAGGCTAGGGTTATATGTTCTGGATGAATTTCTGGTGTCTCCGTGCGTTTGATCTTCGATCCGATCTAGCAGGGTGGAAGTAACCGACTTGGAGAAGGCGACCACACTTGTACGCCCGCTGGTACGAGTGCTTGCGCTCGTACCAGAGATCGTTTTGCACTTTGGAGGTCCTGCACTGCCTCCAACTTCCTCTCAGTTGCTTCATTATTTTATGGTAGATAATAATCACTTTAATTGACGTGATTTCATCATCATTTTCTGGAGTTCTTTTCTTAATGCTCCAATTGCTTCAGAAGACATATCCTGAAAAAATCGTCAAAAAACAGTGCGCGAACGCGATAAAATTTCACAAAGCCTACCGTGTGGGCACAAAATAAAGACTAAAAAACATCATATAATTTGGAGTCATCACCAGTACACTAGAATTAACCCGAATCAATTTCGGGAGCAATTATCTAACGTGTACCATTTCAAAAGCTTCTGTAGAAGTCACTTTTTGGCCATGGGAGCGCGCCAAATGGTGTGCCAAGCGGCCGTCATATGTCACACGCTGGACATTTTCTCTGGATATTTTTGTACGTGTTTTCAGGTTCTAGATGCTCTTTTTTTGGGTTTTGCTTGGTTTACCCTGGTTTTGAAGGTAAAAAAAATTATGTCTTGAAGAAGCAGTGCTTTTTCGCGAGAAGCACAACATGTATTTGTTTGAGATGCACAACTGTGCTTCCCAATAAGGAAAAACACATCCTATGAGTGCTTCCGCGAGAAGGACAACCTCTGCTTCCATGAGAAGCACAAGTGTTTCACAGGGAAACATAGCTGTGCTTACCAAAGAAAAGAAACACAGTTTGTGCTTGTGCTTTCCGATGATGAAAAAGCACAATCTATGCTTCCAAAAAAGGGAAAAGCACAGTCATGCTTATTTTTTTTTGAAAAAGCACAATTTTGTTTTGGGTTCCATTTTTTCCATTGCAATTTTTTTCTATGGTTCCTTTTCTTGTTTCAATTTTAATTTTTTTGTTTTTGTTTTTTCTTTCTTTCCGATTTCTGTTTTTGGTGATTTTTTGTTTAAAATCTATTAAAATGAGATCTAAATTTAAAGATATCGACACGAGAAATTCAACGGTGAACATGGTTTGTGATTTTGCGCACGGTTCAAGAGATAAACCATTTGAAAAATGAATCTACAAAAATGGCAAATACTCCCAAATTACAACATTTAACGCAAATGCAGTGTGTCACTTGCCAACAGTGACCTTCGATCTCGATCAACTTCTGATTGATTTTTCAGAACTGCTGTAAAATAGCTGTTGGGCCTTGTAGCTAGTAGAGCCCATTCATCGAAGCCCAGTCACGAAGCCCGCGTAGGTGTGACAGGTCATCTCGTCTTCTTCCTCTCCACCGCCACAAAACCCTAGGCTGCTGCTCCTCGTCGCTTAAACCTCCGCCCCCACATGTTCCCACGCGCCTCCCTTCTCCTCTCCCCCTTGTAGCCCCCGTCCCCCCCCCCCCCCCCCCCCCCCCCCCCCCCCCCCCCCCCCCCCCCCGCGACCCACCCAGCCGGCCGCGGCCATGGCGACCCCGTCGTACGCGGCCGTGAAGTGCCTCAACACGTCCTCCTCCAGCAACAAGCGCTTCGTGGTAAGAGCATCCGCTGCGCTTTCGCTCCCCGGCAAATCGAGCTCATGGATGGGTTTTACGGCTGCTAATGAGTGTGGTTTCGTGCAGTTCAAGAGCTTCTCGGAGCGGGTGGGGGACATAGTCATCGATGTGTACCGTAGCATCGATAAGGTTAAGGCGGAGCCCTCGAGCGGTTCCTCGTTTTTCCTCGACGCTCTGGTGGAGTGGAGGGTATGCATTTTTCTTTCTTTCTCTTGCTTTTTATGTATTTTGTATGTGCAAAATTCAACTCCTGGAGCAACGGGAAAGCTAATTTGCTGACTAGAACATTGGGAAAGCTTAATCGTCTTAATTAGTTTTTTTTTGATAATTCTCATATAGTTCGGTTATTGTGATAAATGCACTTGAATGTTGACAGTTTGCAATTGGGAATATTAGTGGAAACAGAACTCAAAAGATTTAAATCCCACCAGCCAAGACAAATTTTCTTACCTGCTTTATATGTATTTGACATATATTATGGTATTTCTATTATGTGCCTTGCATATTATTGGTAAAGTTTCGAATCTCAGGAGATCACAAACCTTGTATGATACATTATGGTGATGTCCAAAGGCTGCAACTACTCATGCCACATCATGATCCTAGATCTACTGCAGAATTTCAGTTACACATAACAATGAAATCCAAACCACTAAAGGAATATAAATTGACAAATGATCATCCCTTTGTTGTTTCAATGTCCACAATTAAATATCCACCCAGCAGTTGACTTGTCTGGAAGTTACATCCTTTTGATTCCCAAACATAGGAACCAGTTCAAATTGTTTTCTTCACACAAACTAATAATCCAAGAGAAGGGATACATCAAAATGGGAGAAATATATTTATGTACTTCCTCTGTAAACAAATATAAGAGCGTTTAGATCACTATTTTGGTGATCTAAATGCTCTTATATTTCTTTACAGAGGGAGTATATATCTTTACAGAAGCCACAACAATGCATATACTGTCCTAACCATCCCCCAATAATAACAACAGTAATTCACCAACACGCAAAACTCCTTATAGCCACTCGCCCACTCCAACTCATTTGTTGTCCCATTCCACGCTCCTTTAAGCCCACATAATCTGTGGAACAGTTTAATGATTCATCTTACTTTTCAGTTTTCCAGAATACTGATGATACAAAGACTTCGTGGCATAACTAACAAAAACATAACTCACATTGCATATTACACATAACACATAGTAATAGAAAAACAAAGTAAATGAAGAAGATCACCCATTCAGTCTTTGTTGGTACCATGATTTGCTTATTGCGGTCAGCAGGCTGACATTCCAACTCGTTACAAATTGGAATATTACAACCCCAAACAGCTCTAACCTAAGCCAAGGCGTTAAAAACTCAAGTTGCCAGTTGCCATTATAAAACACTGATCCATGAAAACTGTGGCCAGTGTGTCATTTGTCGATCACTTCAAACTTTCTAAGCACTTGAAGACCTACACCTGAGGATGTGTTAAACTCTACATTGCAAATTGTAGATGACTCCCCAGTCAACTGAGAAGCCCATGCCATTGCGAAACCAAAAAGAACAAATTAAAATAAATATCAATTTAACCCAATTATCTTCTTATCTGCACTTCACGCACACACCAATTTTTAAGTATACCTTGGCGGAAATATGCTAGTCCCCATACCCCTGTTCAACTCCAGATGATGAAGCTTGGAACTTCAGGAGCAATTGTAGACTTCTGAATTTCAAAGAAATGTCCTTAGCTTCCTAAGCTTATAATTGTAGACTTCAGGAGTAAGTGTTTCAAATTTCACAGGACGTCCTTAATCTTCCAATCGGTCGATGGCAATATTATATTTTAGATTCTGCATTTAGGATCTGAAATGCTCTGTCAGCATCTATATTTTTCATAGGAGGTTGAGGAACTACTTTTCAGATCTTTTAGAAGTGGAATGATAAGTGGTGGTCATTACTGAAATTTTTGTCAGCTGTTGGTTGTGATTTTTGAATGTCTGGAGTTTAGGTTTGTATGATTGTGAGACCGTGGAGTGAGAAGTTGCTGTGACGATGATGTTTGCTCATTCATACCTATTGTGGCTGGTTGTGCAATGACCTGTAGTGATCTAGAATTAAGGTTCCTAACACATGGAGACATTTCTGAGTTTGTATTCTGTCTAGCTTCTGTGGAAGTTTATTCCGTGAATCGTACATCTTTAGTGATTGACAAACATTCTGCTACCCTCTTAATTTTGTCTTGTTCTTGTGATTTAGGAGCTGAATACTGCAGAAGACTTCATCTCGTTTTACGATGAGATGATACCATTGGTGCAGACATTGCCACAAATCGTATTGCACCGTGAGAAAATATTTTCTGGGCTGCTACAACGAGTAAATATGGCGGCACGATTGTCCCTCGAGCCAATATTCATGTAAGTGGGTCATCGTTTCATGAATCTATTTCAATGGAGTGACTTGGTGGTACTTAAAACATGTTATGTGCTGTCGTTTGCCTTTCCATGTTTTTTGGGTTTGGGTCACAGATAGAATGACTGGTATTACACTGAATATTTTCATTTGGGATCTAAGTTAGATGCCGCGTCCCACATTGTTTCCAAAAGCTTTCATGCAAAGAAAGCTGGAAAGGAACTCAAATTTGACATCCTCTTCGATCATCTGCCAGGACTTGCTGCTTTGGCATTGTTGTGGACTTGTTTGTATATAGTTGTATGGGCTGTTGTATATGCTATATCATGTGTATGTATGCTCTGGTACATAGTTAAATTGAGCTTACTGAACTGAGGCTATGTAATATTTTTGGATCACTTAAACTGTTTTTTGAACATTAACATGTGGGATTTGGGAAAGGTGTGCTGAACTACTCTCTCATGAGTGGATTGGTCGAAATATTGTATCGTCTGCAATCAAACGTACTAACTTATTCCTTGCTTATGGTGCCAAGCCTGGCCTTCAAAGATTTCAAATGAGTGTCAGCAGGGCTATACTGAACTGCAATGCGCTGGCCCTTGCATGATGCAATATAATGTTTAAACTTCTTTGTTATGTGATGCCTAAAGTAAACTTCCACCTAGAGTATCCCTCATTTAGTTTGCCAGTCCCATATTTCTGTTTTGATTTTGAAATTTACTGAGGGGATCTTGAATTTCCTTGTTCAGTATTCTGGCGTCATTTTCAAATTTACTGTGGGTATCTTTAATAGATAGCTCTGGACTTCAGTATCATGTACTAGAGTCAGCTTGTTCAAATGTTATGTTTGTTTTCTACATTCTTGTGTCTTGTTGGTGTTAATTACCATTTTAGCTATTATTGGAGGTCTAAAGTGATTTTTTGTTTACATGCAGGTTAATTGCAGAATTCGCCAGGGATATTCTAGAGGAATTTTTGCCGTGAGTTTCCTAATTCAAATAGTATTAATATTCATCTATCATGATTGTTTATTTATGGCTTCATACTTCCTTGTTCACTTTGGTGGCCATTCTTATTTGGTTCTTTTTCTTAAGAGGGTTTAAACTTCTTCCCATTTTGTTGATTGCAGGTTTCTAGCAAGACACGCTAGTGCTATTTTGGCTCTCCTTAGTGATGGGGGTGATCGTGACCCTGAAATCCTGGAGCAGGTAGAATATCTTATTATTCTGATTTTAACATATTGTGGTTCAGTAAGACATAATGATGTGTTGCATTTCAGGTCTTCACATCTTGGTCACGCATAATGATGTACTTGCAGAAGTATCTAGTAAAAGATGTTGTTCAGATTCTCAGGTTAGTTTTTGTCTGCAAGAAATGAGATCTACGTACGTTTTTAAAACTCGAACCCATTTTATTATCTCTTCACCAGGATAGAGTAAACAATTTGCGTGTATCGTTTTTTTCCACCATCAAACTTACTGCAAATTCCTTATCATCTCTGAAGGGTCACATCTCCGCTGAGATTTTTCCCAAAGGATTATGTGAGAGAATTTATGGCTGAATCTGTTTCATTTTTGCTGAGGAATGCACGTAACGATCAACTAACACAAGGTATTGTTCTATTTTTTTTTCTGTCCTTCTCTGAACTGGATAGCATGTTTAACTGTGGGAATAGTCCCGCCTTTGCTCGATTAGAGAAGAGTGGTGATGCTTCTGCCTGCCTACTTTGCGATGATAGTGTAAATCTTGTCTCCAATTTGGTGGATTACCAGACTTCTGAGTTTAATCTTTCTTAGCATTAGCTTCATATTGTATGCAAGTACTCGGCAATTCAGTGGCTTATTTTTGTTGAGGCACATTATTTTATGTAAGAGTCATATCTAGAACACTTCCTTTGTGAAATACATATTGTTTGCTTCAGCCCCACCAGTTAAGCCAGACACTCTAAACTCAGCCTCCAAGTATTTATATTTTTGGGTTGGGAAGCGCAGGTGTGGGGAATGCTGCTACGATGCCAGACCTTGTTATGAGGTATATTATCTTCTGTTATATTAACTACCTTTATCCCCCCTTTTTGTTTTTTAGGTTTAAGGAAAGCTCTGTTTGAGGCTGCTAAAAAATCGTCACCTATACGGATAGACGGGGTGACTGCGTTGCTGTGGCACGTAATGAGAGGAACTTACACAAAGCTTCACTCAAGAGCTGGAAATGTCATGGAGTTCTTGTTGAGCAAGTCAATACTTACCACTATCGACAATAAATTCCCAGATGGTCAGATAACATTTTGTAGACGATATACTGTTGTAATTTTTATGCCCATTAGCTGCATTGCCTTGTACTTTCACTGATCCTATATGTTGATTATTTTTATTGGCTACCTCGTTATCGTCTCAGTTTAATTGAACTGTACGCATCTATTGTTGATTCACTGAGTTAGATTTGTCTACCGTTCTAACCATGATTTAGTAACTGAAAATATCCTTTGTGAATTATACGAATGGCGATGTTTGTATTGCAAATGGCTATTTTCGTTTATATTGTCATCATTATTCAGTAATGTAATCATTGGATTAACACAATATGCAGGGTCTTCTACTACTCGTGAGGTCATAACTGGTGTTATCCATAGATTATGCAACGAAGTGGATCAGAAAGAGTTGGCGTTGATATTTACTTGCTTGTTTAAAGAAATCAAAAGCTGCATTAAGGATGACTGTTTGGGGCACTTGAAACACATGATTGATTTTCTTACATTTGCTCTAGAAAACAGCAAGCAGAGTGATATGCTTGGTAAGAGCTTGTCTCACCATCCATATGCTTTTTATTGTTTTGAGTTCTGTTGGTAGTTTTGATTAGAATATCTTTCTGTATTTTCCCCCTTTTCAGACAAGGCTGATGTTCTTGAACTTGTTAAGTTGCTGATCCATAAGTATGTTAGGCCTGGTAGCAGGACAGGAGAAGCTTCTTCATCTGAGTTTCTTGGGAGTATCTTGGACTTTCTTCTTTGTGTTTTGGATGTTCCAGTTGTTTCTTGCAATTTATCCATCATATACGCCCCTGTATTTGAACTAACCAATTTGAGGTAAATTATGCCTGTAGAACCCATGGTCATATTATTTATATTCCAAAAGCAATCTAGCACCGCTCACGGTTTAATTCTGACGTTTCAGCGCGGTTGCCTTTATGAAAAAGCTTTTCATGAAAGGCCCACAAATTATAAAAGCTTTTGAGAGTCAGATACTGAGGTATGCACTAGTAATTGTTGTTATACTTTAAATAGTACTTGTACAATCCCACACATGAAGATTTGACCCTGCAATTTGATGTCTTGCAGTGCAATGGATAATATTCTTGAGACTTCACCCGAGGAAGTTCTCTTTATCCTTCTGCATTTATTTAAGAAAGCAACAGATGGAGTAACTCCTCATGACATTGATGGTAGTCATCTTGATCGGGAGAAGAAAGTGTACAAGTTCTGTGATTCAAATGTCCGTTTATGGATAGAGTTTGTAGATGATATAGTCAAGACAGGCAATCATTCGAGTAATCTGGTCAGTGTAAAGGAAGCTGCTATACTATGGGGATCTGTTCGCTGCTACTCAAATGTTAAAGACGCCCCTCAAGATAGTTTAGCAATGCTGAATAAGTTTATTCGCAGCCTTGATCTGTTACTTGAGGTGGAAGAAGGTGATTGTACTTGAAGATTTATGTACTTTGTTACATTAACCATCTGCAGTCTTCTGAAAAGGCACAATTTTTGTCGACATGCAGATAGCATTAGCGGTCTTCCGAAGAATACCTGGAGAAGTCTACTCGGTGCAGCATTATTATCGTACCATGAACTACTGATGGTTAACGTCGGTAAAAAATCAGAATTAAGTTTCTTCCTATCTCTTGCCAAGAGGCACAGCACATGTCCGCAAGTACTCTCTGCTGTAGCTGAATATTTGGATTCCCTACATGGGTAAAGTTATTTCTGCCCTAACTTTCTACTCCCTCTGTCTCAAAATATAAGACGTTTTTTGACACTTATATTTTGAGACAGAGGGAGTACTTATTTTGATCAATTTTCACGGTTATTCAATTCTCTTTGTTTGTTTCTGTGAGCAGAGCAACTTCCCTGGGGATGACGGAAGAATTCGATCCACAGAATCTCTTGAATTCATTCTGTATCTTTGGTGCTAGCTTGAGCAGTCCAAATAAGAATGTCCGGGTTTTGACATTGAGGATTTTATCTTATTATGCAAAGATGGATCAACGCCTAGGCTCAGATGATGAGCGGCCACATAAGAGGCGAAAAGCAGAAGATTCTGCAGAGGAAACTCTTGAACCTAAATACACTAATGTACGTTCTGGCAGCTAATATTTCACTTGCTATTTGCTGTTTTTATTCTAACATCTCCCTTGAAATCAGGTTGTCGATACTCTTCTCGCTGTTGAATCAACTCCAGTTTCAGTATCTACTAGCCGCAAAATTGCTATCTTTGTTTCTCGGATACAAATGAGTCTATCTTCTAATACGGTTCATGATGATTACATACCTCTTCTCTTGCATGGGATTATTGGCATCCTATACAATCGATTTAGTGATCTGTGGCCACCAGCACTGGATTGTCTTGCTGTCCTTGTTAGCAAACACAAGGATCTTGTCTGGAGTCAGTTTATTCAGTTTATCGCAGTTTACCAGTCAAAGGGTCTAACCGTGAGAAACCAAGAGAAGCTGCAAGCTGTGTCCCACCCAGAATGTATGTCTCATCCATCTGTAATTTTCTGTTTGTATTTTCTTCTATGTAAACCCACCCCTATGCTCCATTTACCTTTGTCCTCATTCACTGCATGTTTCATTTTGAGTTTCTCCTGTCCATCTCTTGTATTGCTGTATTTCTGACTCTATTTATGTTAAAGAGGACAAATAGAAAGAAATTTTTTTATTGCTCTATATGGGAGTTGTTGAGTATGTTGAGACACTGTTGCTCTGCATCCCATTGTGTTGTGACTGTTGTGCTTGTGCCTGTCTTGGTAAACTGCACATATAGCTTTTCAAGCTTTCACCAAGTTTTTATTTCCTACTAGTTGGCCTTAGGAGACCCAAACTTGTGAAACGATGCTTGGTGGATTGATTAAGTGTTATGGTATTTGGATGTCAATAAGCATGCAACAGTAGTGACTGCAGACCTTTTTTTTGTTATGGACTTATGGTTAAGTAATTATCTTGAAGTCAAGTTTATGTGCTTAAGTGCTTTTACCATTTCTTATTCCAATCTTTGATTTTTGCAGCTATTATTGACTGCTTCAGCTTATATCTTGCTACGGATTTTGATTATACACCCCTTGAGACAATTGCTACACTATTGCTTCAAGCCCTCCAAAAGATGCCTGATGTTGCTGAGTCTTGCTCTCGACATGTTGTTCCATTATTTCTAAACTTCATGGGCTATACCGATGGCAGCATCACTAGGTATTTATGGAAGACATTGTTTATGCAGCTCAGACTTGAATACTGAATCTCCAATCCTTATTAATGCCCTTTTTAATCTTGATTTTGACAGTGTCAATTCATATATGTCTGACAAGTGTAAAGGCAAACAATGGAAAATGATTCTAAAAGAATGGCTGAACTTGTTGCGAGCAATGCGCAATGCTCGATCACTGTCCCAGAGCAAGATTGTTCAGGAAATATTAACTGAAAGGTTTGTGAATTTTGTAATGTTGCTAATATGAATTTCCTGCGTGTGAGGTGCTGCATGGAAATTTATGACTAATTAACATTTATTGCCAGGGTCCTTGATGAGAGTGATCCTGATATACAGGCAAAAGCATTGGATTGCATTCTGAACTGGAAGGATGAATTCCTAATCCCATACAGTCAAAACCTTAAGAATCTGATCGGCTTGAAAACTCTCCGTGAAGAACTCACCACGTGGGCAGTTTCACATGACTCTTTGTCTATCCAGAAATGTCACAGAAGTCATGTTGTTCCTTTGGTTATTCGTGTGTTAACACCTAAAGTAAGAAAACTGAAGCTGCTTGGTTCTCGAAAGGTTGGTATCTTTAGTTAGCAAAAGAAATATTTGTATTTCAGTTCACGTGAAAGCTAACTTCTATACGTTTTGTATGGTTGTGCAGCACACGGGGGTTAGCCATCGAAAGGCCATTCTCCGTTTCCTTCTGCAGTTTGATGCAAAGGAGCTTCAGCTCTTTTTCTCGTTACTACTAAAGTCCTTGATCCCTGGGAGCCTTCAACTTGAAATGTTCTCTTGTCAGTCCGGCAACCTACTTGAAAGTATTTCTGATGTCGTGGGAACTTCGTCCAGCATCTGTCTAGAGAGTCTTACATGGAAAAGGGCAAATGGTTTTCTTCATTTAGTTGAAGAGATTTTTGGTACTTTTGGCATGACACATATAGGTCCATTTCTTAATGCTCTATTGATCATTGTTGTTCGGTTGCTGGAGAGTTGCATGCGGAATCTTGGAAGCAGCAGCGATGATAAAGATCCTTGTAAACAATCAAATCACCCTGATAATGGTTGTTCCAATGACCAGGAAGCTGACAATTCCATAGATCTGAATGAATGCCCAAACGAGATGACAGTAGCCGACGATACTGAGGTGTGTCACGTTATATAAACATCACCTGCAAAAATATGCAGTGCTGTCACCTTTAATATTGGTTTAGTTATTACAGATCTGTACCATATTGTTTGGCGGAACTACCAAATAGCTGTTCTGTTCTTCCTGGAAAAAAATTGTTGATGATTTGCCCAATTTAATCTAGAAGTATCTGATATTTTAGGGAAAAACTAGTTAAACATATTTTATAGCATATAACAACAAGTGTAGTTATTGTTTGATATGATGATTCTGTCAAAGTCTTACTAAGTTATCGTATGTGTACCCGTCATTATTTCTCCTATCAAAGTAGCGTACACTGTTGACAAATCATGAATATCTTCTCTGTTACTGTTTGTTATGATGGTTCTGTCAAAGTCTTACTCAAAATTATTGTGTGTACCCGTCATTATTTCTTCGATCAAAGTAGCGTACACTGTTGACAAATCATGAATATCTTCTCTGAACTAATCCCTGTCTCACTCTTTTATGCAGGCAAGTGCCTCAGTCAAGCAATTAAAGGATCTTAGGTCCTTGTGTATTCGAATCGTTTCCTTGGCACTTAGTCAGTATGAAAGTCATGACTTTGGAGAATACTTCTGGAGTACTTTTTTTGCTTCTGTGAAACCTCTGATTGACTGCTTCAGACAAGAGGCTGCCAGTAGTGAGAAACCGAGCTCTTTATTCTCTTGCTTCATGGTTATGAGTCAGAGCCCAAAATTAGCACCACTATTAGGGACAAATAACCTTGTACCGGCTATATTTTCTATTTTGACTGTGAGGACTGCGTCAGAATCTATCACCTCCTATGCACTTGAGTTTATTGAGAATCTATTGAGGCTGGATAATGATTTGGAGCAGCAAGAAGATCACTCGGTGAAGAAAATTCTTGCTCAACATATGGATGTTTTTCTCAACAGTCTCCATGATTTTGTTAATTATCGCAAAGAACTTCACAGGTATATGCTTTTGTTTGTGTGGAGTCTGACAAATGGCACTGAATTGCTCATGTCGTCTTATTATTGTATCGATCTATTTTATGGTCAAGCATCTCTTATGAGTAGTCAGGGCCTTAAAGTTGTCTTCTTACTAACTCACATACCATCATTCCCTTGATGCGATGCATGTTTTTTTCTTTTGAAAACTCTGCTTGGACCTTATCCATATTGTTTGGAGAGAAACTATGAACTTCAAGAAAAAGAACTCACTACACCACTAAAGTTATTTTGGTTCGAGCACTTCTCTCGAGTTCAGTTGAACATGTTAGTGGAAGATACAAATTAGTGACATCAATTGTGCATTGTTCGGGGCATTCTGTTTCTTGCCTGGAGGTGCCTCACATTGAAGTTATTACTCATTTTTGGAGCTTGAATGTTCCTTTTGATTTGTACAGGAGATCTGGGAGATGGCTTGGGCAACGTGAACTTAGGTTGTTTAAACTATTGCTAAATTACATCACAGATCCTTCAGCTGCAGAGCATGTTGTAGATCTCGTCCTTCCGTTTTTTAATAAGAAGGATTTGAACTCTGGTAAGCCTATCTTCAAGTCAAGTTTATCCTGTGCACACATCTGATTTGTATTTCAACATGCACAAATGGGACATGAGATCATTCATTATTTTTCACCTCGCTTGCAACATTCTAGGCTTCTAGCAACCTTGACATGTTTTGCCCTCTTCCGTATCGTGTCTTTTATACAACAGATGAGTGTCTGGAAGCTCTACATGTTGTAAGGGGAATAATACAAAATCTACGACATGGTGTGTGTGTAAAAATTGTAAATGCACTCAATCCATTGCTTGCGACTGTTGGACTCGAGCAGCGGCTATGTATCTGTGATATTTATGATGGGCTTTCATTGCATGAGTCTTCACTGTCCTCTCTGGTAATTATTGCTTTTCTTGTGATGTAATGTCATCTGAGTCAGCTTTGCCCCAGTACCTGTTCCTTTCCTATTTACAGTCTTAGTTGTGATAGTTGGTCCTTCTTACAGGCTCGGTTACTGCGAGATCTGAATGCGGTTTCAACCTCAGAACTAGGTGAACTAGATTATGACATGAGAATCAGAGCATATGATACGGTTCAGCCACAGTTATTTCACGGCATGCAAGAAGAACATATAGGTGCCATATTATCTCACTGCGTGTATGATATGTCATCCGACGAGCTAATTTTCCGGCAAAGTGCATCCAGGGCTCTTCAATCATTCCTGGGATTCTCTGCATCAGTTATGAACAGTGACCCCGGCGGCTCTGTTGAAACAGCGACTGTTAAACCTGGAGACAATAATTCCAGAAACATTTGCACGAAAGGCCGTATTCAACAAATATTAGAGAGAACTTACCTTCATAATATGGGAACAGCGATGTCTAAAGACATATCAGTTCAAAAGGTGTAAATTCTGGCTACCTTTTGTATAAACTATATGATGTTACTAACTAAAAAGAAGAAATTAATGCTTTTGTAATTTCAGGAGTGGATCATTTTACTTCGGGAGATGGTCTATAATTTTGATCATGTACCATCCTTAAACTCCTTCAGGCCTCTCTGTAAAGACGATCTGGATGAAGATTTTTTCCACAACATAATTCATTTACAGGTAATTTTACTCAATTCGTTCACCTCAGAGTCTAAAGTTCCAAACAAATAACAGTAGTTCTTATTTGTATGGTCGTATCCATTAATGCAGGCTGGTAAAAGATCCAAAGCGTTATCTCTTTTCAGGCAGGCAATGAAAGATACCAACTTTTCAGAGGTAAATGTTAAATATTGCCAAGTTGTTATTGGTGGAATACGTATCAGATGAAATGAATATCTGCCACAGATGACTGCCTATTTGTTTGAATGTTTAGTTCAAAGTTCAGTCCGTCAATGACTATCTTTTGCTATTGATTGCCATAATGGGTGTTTGTGGGGTGCATCTCACCCCATTTAGTATGAAATAGCACATTAACCATGGTGCAATGTGCACTATCTTGCTTGGCTGCAGGATTATTTCTTCTTGGCTTTATGAAGCTAATATCGCTCATTAGTTCTCACACAATATTAGCTGGCACAACAAATTCAAATGGATGAAGCATCTGATTCATGTTGTCTCTTTTTTAATCCACTAACTTCAATTCTTTTGCTTTTGGTTTAGGACGTGACTATGAAAGTCTTTGTTCCACTGTTTTTCAATATGTTTTTTGATGTCAAAGCTGGGAAGGGTGAACATGTAAGAGATGTATGTTTGGATACACTTTCTTCTGTTGCTGCCAAAGTGCAGTGGGAGCATTACAGAACAATATTGATGAGATGCTTCCGTGAGTTGAGTCTCAAGCCTGATAAGCAGAAAGTCATTTTGAGGCTAATATGTGCTGTGTTAGATGTGTTCCATTTCATGAAACCCGCAACTGATATCTCGAGTAATTCTGATGGTATGATTGGAGATTCTCATTCTTCCGTTACATTCTCCTCAACCATAGTCTCTTTGGAGAAGCAACAATACCTGCGAAAGGTAGTATTTCCACAGGTCCATAAGTTATTAAGAGCCGATCCAGAGAAAGTCAATGTAAGCATAAACCTGGTAGCACTCAAAATACTCAAGTTACTACCGGTGGATTATTTTGAGTCACAACTTTCAAGCATCATACATCGAATCTGCAACTTTCTCAGGAATCGTCTTGAAAGCGTACGTGATGAAGCAAGGTCAGCTTTAGCTGCATCGCTTAAGGAACTTGGGATTGGTTACCTGCAGTTTGTGGTCAAGATATTGAGGGCGATACTGAAAAGGGGTTATGAGCTACATGTTCTGGGCTACACCCTTCATTTTTTATTATCAAAAACTGTGACTGCTGAGATGAATGGTAGTCTTGACTATTGCTTACAAGATTTGTTGTCTGTAGTTGAGAGTGATATACTTGGAGATATTGCGGAACAAAAGGAAGTTGAAAAGATTGCCTCCAAAATGAAAGAGACAAAGAAGAGAATGTCATTTGAGGCTCTTAAGTTGATTGCTCAGAGTATTACATTCAGGACACATTCTTTGAAATTAATCTTGCCGATTTCGGCACATCTTCGGAAGCACCTTACTCCAAAATTAAGAACGAAACTTGAGGCGATGTTACACAGTATAGCCTTGGGGGTTGAGTGCAACCCATCAACTGAAACTTCAAACTTATTTATATTTGTTTATGGCCTTGTTGAGGATACCATTGAAGGGAATGAATCTCAGCGCAAAAAGAATATGGAATCTGGTCCTGGTCAAAAAAACATTCTCAGAATGAATTTCCTAGAACTTGGCGAGAGTGGGTTACAAAATTCCTATATATTTACCAGGTTTGCACTTTCTTTGCTGCGCAATCGGTTGAAGAGCATCAAGCTGCACAAGGAAGATGAGCAACTATTGTCTATGTTAGATCCTTTTGTCAACCTTTTGGGAAAATGCCTGAGTTCCAAGTATGAAAGTGTCCTTTCTGTCACTTTTAGATGTCTTGCCATGTTGGTGAAACTTCCTTTGCCATCTCTCAAGGACAATGCAAATTCTATCAAGAGTGTACTAATGGAGATTGCTCAGAGAACTGGAAATTCTAATGCCCATTTGGTCACATCTTGTTTGAAACTACTTGCTCATTTGCTTAGAGGATTTAGGATTTCACTTTCAGATGATCAACTCCAGATGCTTGTCCGTTTCCCTATTTTTGTTGATCTCCAGACAAATCCATCACCTGTTGCCTTGTCGCTTCTGAAAGCAATTGTCAAAAGAAAATTGGTTTCCCCTGAGATTTATGATATTGTAGTTGGGATAGGAGAATTGATGGTTACAACTCAAACAGAGTCTATACGTCAGCAATGTATGCAAATTCTGCTACAGTTTTTTCTAAATTATCCACTCTCAGGGAAGCGCTTACAACAGCATATTGATTTTTTCCTGACAAACCTGAGGTATGCATGAATCCCCAACAGCTACTACTACTTGCCTTTGGCACTGCATGTGTGACGTACTAACTCAATAAAAAATTGCAGTTATGAGCATGCATCAGGAAGAGAAGCGGTGCTCCAAATGCTCCATGATATTCTTACCAGATTCCCTCAGAGGATTATTGATGACCAGGGTCAAACTTTTTTTCTTCATCTGGTAGTTGCCTTGGCAAATGAACAGCACCAGAAGGTGTCTTCTATGATTGTCGTAGCAATCAAGAAGCTGTTAGGGCGCATTGGTGATCAGGGAAAGAATTCTATTTTTGAGTACTCTCTTTCCTGGTACACTGGTGAAAAACAGAATTTGTGGAGCGCTTCAGCCCAGGTTAATGATTATTACCTTTATGACCTCTCAAACACTATATGCAACGAATTTGAAATCGTCTTGCAAATGGTGCTCTCAATTCGTTTTCACATATTTGGAGGGCATAGAAGCACTTCCATCTGTGATTATTGCATTTATTTAGTTTTTCTTTTTCATGAACTGAAGAAGTCTCGTTGTATTTTACAGGTTATTAGTCTACTTGTTGGGAATCGCTCATTAGGAATTGGTAAACATCTTGAAAGTATTTTGGCTGTTGCGAAGCGAATAATGGAATCTTCTTGCACCGCTTCTGGAGGAGTACAACTAGACTTAACTGGGGAAACTGATCTGCCATTTTGGAAAGAGGCTTACTGTTCTATTCTAATGATGGATAACTTACTTGAACACTTTCCGGAGTTGTATTTCAAACAAAATACAGAGGTATGTATGATTACCTTTTGAGCACTACTAGATGTTATCATGTGTTCTTTTTACTAGCTGTTGCAGTGCTCTTAATAGTTTATTTCCAGAAATATCACGTTTTGCTATTGATGTAATGCTATATTCCTTGACTGAAAGTAAACCCTTTAGTTGCAGCTGTACTAAGCATTCTTTCTGTCTATATCTTGTCATGATTTTTTTACTAGCTGTTGTGGTGTTCTTATTGTCATTTCACAGCTGGTGTAATACTATGTCCCTTCACAGAAAGCAAACCTTGTTCATGGCTAACTTGCAGAATAGCAGAAACAGAGTTCTGTAGCCAACTCATACTCCACATCCCTTAAGGGTGTGCTTGGTTGTAGAACCAACAGCCATTTTGGTAACCTTTGGGAAGAGGAAAGGGAGTTCACACGAGGGAGTAGGCGTGGGAAGTAGAATTTTACTCCCATTCTCTTGTTTGGTATATGATGGGAATTAGTTTGGGATGAAAGTCTGGCCATGAATTAACAGGGTCCCCCATGGGAAGAAATTGATGGGAATTGGCACCCTCAACGCCCATTCCCCTTCCCACTTAAACTCCCATTCCCTCCAAACAATCAGTGGACTTTTATTCTCCTTACCCTTCAACTCCCATTCCGCATCCTTAATTCCCACGAAACAAACACGCTGCAAGTGGAATGGAATGTAATGGTTCTGTTCCACTGGAATGGAGTGGTTCTGTCTTCGTGTTTGGTAGAGCTAATGAGATGGAATGGAATGGTTCTGTCTCGGTGTTTGGTTAGAGGAGTAGGATGTAATACGTGCTACTAATTATTACTTATTTCCAAGTGCTAGTACCGGTGGTAAACATCATTTAGCAACTATTAAATTCGTATCAACCAGTAATGGTACTAAGCACCAACAGCGGCGCATCATCAACTAGTAATAATTCGTATCAATCAGGGTGGAAGGAAGCGAGGGATTGATTTCTTGCGATGCTCTCGCCGTCAAATTCAGAAGTACTCGTATCAATTCAGGCAAATCAATCAACTAGTAATAATTAGTACCAACGGCAGTGACGATAGGAACAAGGCGCAGGAGAAGAAGATCCACCAGCCCGTCGGGACGACGCGGTGGTCAGCGACGACGAGAGGAACAGGAACAGCGACAACCGCGTCCCGCTCTCTGTTGATGTTGCTCCGCTGGCTGCTAGCCCGCCGCCCGCTGCTAGGTCGCTAC
Source organism: Thinopyrum elongatum (assembly GCA_011799875.1). Taxonomy (NCBI): domain Eukaryota; kingdom Viridiplantae; phylum Streptophyta; class Magnoliopsida; order Poales; family Poaceae; genus Thinopyrum; species Thinopyrum elongatum. Next base: position 299,928,176 of record CM022299.1, read on the forward strand.
CAAGCTACTGCTGCACGCCATGGGAGAGGGGAGACGGCGGGGACGTGAGGGACAGCCGGCGCCGGAGCGCGAGGTGGTTTGGCCGGCGGCGGCTCAGATTGAGAAAGGGAGCGGCGCTGAGAGGGAAAAGCGCGAGAGGGGGCGGTGCTGAGAGGGAGAGGCGTGCGACAGAGGTGGTTCCGCGTCGTCCGCTCGTTTTCGAGGAACTACCCGGTTCCGCATAAACAGGGAATATGCCGTTCTCTGGAACGTATGGGTTCCGGTTCCTTCGACCAACTGAACACGGGAATGGGCTCTGGGGACGGAACCGACCCATCACATTCCACCCCATGACAGAAACTAAACACACCCTAAGATCGCTACCCCTTGACTGCCCATACATTTTTGTGCTACCATGACACACTTTACTTGCAGGCGATATGGATGACAATTTGCAAGCTGCTGATACATCCCCATTCGAAGTTACGCATTAATTCTAGAGCTCTGGTATCCAAGTATTTTGCTTCAGTAGAGCAGAGGAAAAAAGAGAAGTTGGATGTCACATCATCGTTCCTTGTCCAACCAAGCAGGCTATTCCTAATTGCTACTGCTTTCTTGAAACAGTTGAGGATGGAGCTAAGTGATACTGCAGAAAATAAGAAAATTGTACACAATCTTGCATACTCAATCTGTAACTTGCATGTGTTGGTTAAGCAAACAACTTCATCGCATCAGTTTTGGTCTAGCCTTGGTTCTTGTGATCATGGTGCCTTCCTCGAGGGTTTTGAATTGCTTGGTTCAAGAAAAGCAAAGAACACATTTCTCCTCTGCACTGCCTCTTGCACTGACGTAGATGGATCTGGCCTTGACAGCAGTGAAGAACTTGCATCTTTCTTTGTTTCTTCTCTCCTGAAGAAAATGGGAAAAATTGCAATGCAGATGGAGGACACGCATGTAAGCACCATATCATCATCACAAAAGTCAATAAGTCATTGGCCGTTGCAAATATTATGCTAAAATTATTCCTGCGATTGCATATGATATTTAATACTTGCTGTATATTTTCTGTGTTTGCAGATGAAGATCGTGTTCAGTTGTTTCAGTACGATTTCACCAAAACTAAACACTGAAGCTGAATTTTCAACCTATGCTGTTCACATGTTGGCCCCATTGTACAAAGTTGCTGAAGGATTTGCTGGGAAAGTCATCAGTGGTATGATCCTTTTCTTCTTCATATAAATGGGGGGATGTTGCGTATTTTCGTACCAATTTTCTATTTTTCTGTTCCCTTGGCTTTTGAGGTTAACTTTCTTAGCCAAAACTTGTGCTACTGCCAAATGAGACTTGCCAATTTTTTCCGCAGCTTACATGTAATCTTGCCTAAGGTATAATAACATTTTGCTGTGTTGTTTTGTAGATGAAGTTAAGCAGTCAGCAGAGGTGACCAGGGACAAACTACGTGATCTCATTGGTGTTGAGAAATTTGTGGAAATTTACAACAGTGTCCGGAAGGACCTGAAAGCAAAGAGGGAGAGCAGAAAGCAGGCTGAGAAGCTTGTTGCAGCCATCGACCCAGCGCGGCACGCCAAGAGGAAGTTGCGTATGTCTGCCAAGCACCGAGAACATAAGAAGCGGAAGATAACGGCGATGAAGATGGGAAGGTGGTTGAGGTAGTTTTTGTTGGTGCTAGCTTCAAGCAGAAGCAAGTTGTACAGCGTTCACTTCTGCGCGGCAATGTTGTTCTGCTTTTGGAATTTGAAAATTTGGGCTAGACGGCTGGCAGAAAATTTTGTATGCTTGATGTATACATGCATATATCAATCAAGTTAGGCTATACCATTGCAGTTTTGTTGACGACCTGTAGAATACAGTGAATGAATATTGATGAAACTTTAATTACAAGTTTTACTTTTTTTTTTAGAAGAAATTACAAGTTTTACTGAAACTGGATTTGCTTACCTGAATGCGCAACATGGCGAAGCTACTTCTGGGCTTTGGTGTAGGGAGGCGTGTCAGAAATCCAATTCGGCTCTTGGGAGCGTATGCTCCTGTTAATCAAAAATGTTTTTTTGCCATGTTTTTTGAAATAAGAGTATATGTGTTCATTGTTACACCCAAGCACTATCTGCAAATTTTTATGGGAGAGCTTAACATTTTGACCTGTTACCTCAAGTATTACACTTAATCTTGTTTTTTCACCGATGTTACCTCCAAATATTATGCTTAATCATGTTTTTTCACCGATGAAGTAAACTTCTAAAAAATCTGAATTTTTAAAGTGCACCTTCTATTTTTATAAGAGGTGAATACACATGGAGTCATAGAACTTGCATGCGGAAAATTATCAAGCATGTCTGTTACACTAAAAGAACTAAAAATCCGAATTTTTAAAGTGCATCTTCTATTTTTTATTGAAGGTAAATACACATGGAGTTATAGAACTTGCACGCGGAAAAATGTCAAGCATCGTCTGTTACACTAACAAGAACTTCTAAAAAATCTGATTTTTTAAAGTGCGCCTTCTATTTTTAAAGTGCACCTTCTATTTTTGTTTTCTACTATGTTTTTTTTTGCGGGGGAAAGAAATCTCCATTAAGCTCACGGGGGCAGCCCCACCCAGGTTTACAACAAAGTCCATACCGGCAGCAAGCCATACTGCCGTATGCGGTGTACTACGGCCATAGGCGGTCAACTCATGACTAACAATGTCCTGAGAGTGACTACAGTGAATAAAAGAAATCTCCCTGGTAGCGAGACTTGCCATCCTGCGGATTTCCTCTACTAGAGCACGATGAACCGTTCTATCCCGCCGACGTCCTGTAAGCATGGTCACCGCCTCCGTACTATCCATTTCGACCACGATCGCTAGGTTCGTCCGATATAAGGCCAACTCTAGGCCTTCTCTGCACGCCACTAGCTCCGCCTCGAGGGCATTATCACATGTGCAGAGCTCCCTGCATGCGCTATAGATGATCTCACCTCTATCATCTCGCAAGATCATACCACCGCCCGCCGCGCCCGTGGCCGCAATGTAACTCCTGTCCGTGTTCAACTTTGCCCAGCCCGACACAGGGGGGTGGGGCAACTCGCGCTCGCCTTGGTCTCCGTACGCACTTGGGCGCATTGTGGTGAGGTAATAACCACCATCTTTCCCTTCTCTAGATCTCCCTTGAGATGTTGCTGTATGCACAAAAGTGAATTGATGTACCCGTGCAAAAAGCGCCTAGAAGCTTCGGCGGGGGGTGGCGGCTTGGCATGTGTGATCTCGTTGCGGACATGCCATATTCGCCACATGGTCATGAGCACCACCAGTCTTGCTGTATCATCCAAGGGATCCAAAAGTGAGAAGACCCACTATGGGCCTATATTGTGGACGGACTCCACCTTGGGGATGTTCCAGTCCAAAGCCATGACGCGCCAGAGCTCCCTTGCCAAGGGGCACCTGCAGAGCGCATGGAAACCGTCCTCACGTTCCATAGCACAAAGGGGACATATGTCAGTAAGCTCGAGATGCCGTGAAAATTTATTGGCCCAGGTAGCAAGTGAGTTGGTGAGATTCTCCAAGCGAAGACACGTACCTTCGGTGGAGCAGGGCACCCCCATATGATCTTCCAGATGGCGCGATGACCATCCGGTTCTATGATCTACTATGTTTTTCAACGGTGGCATCAAGAGCGGTTCTATGAGTAGATGCATGTTTTGATCTAGATCACATTTGGATGTGAGGGTTTGATGTTCTTGGTATACTTCCCTCGAGTGTTACTTCGTTTCAACTCATTGACGGCATGATGTAGCTTTGTACAAAGTTCTGACAATCGATCGGCTTTGACTGTCGACGATCTGCTAACAGTTCTTTGGGCTTCCTCAAGAATTGTGAAATGTCGCAAACACGAGATGTCGATGAAGATGTTCGATCTTCTGGGGGGTCACGCATATTGACGATGTTTAGTGTGGGGCTAGAGATTTTTAATACCCCGAAAATTAATCTAGCAACAAGAAATGGTGGCCATAGGTAGCTAGTGTTATACCGAAACCCTAGAAGCCACGTAATTAAATTTGCCAAACAGATTAGAGGACGTCAAACTTGGTTTTGTAGGTTGCATGTGATGTGTTATAGCCTTCATCATGATATAAATATATGTATGAGATGGTTATATGCTGTAACGTTAAGTAGCCTGCGCGTCACAATACAACATGATGGCTGGAGCCAAGAGATTGTCACTTTTATGACCTGCGGCCAGAACTCGTTGTTTTATTTTATCAAACGGAAGAGACAAACGTGCTACGGAGGACCCGGATCAAGGTGGCTTCACCAGGCATAGGAGAACATGGTGGTGGCTACAACATCATCACAGAGTATCTTCATGGAGAACACGGAGGATCATGAAGACGTTCCCGGCACAAGGGCTATACCATATCATGCTATTATGAATTACCTGAGTTGTTTATCCCTTTGTTGTTTGCACAATTTGATTGTGTAGTAGTCAATTATTATGGTGATCTCTCACTGAAAACATCATGTTAAAAGATGCTCTTCCCAATATTACAACCGTCTATAACGCGTAGCTTTCCGGAGTGCATCATGTCCACGTGAGTACAAATAGATCGTGAGGTGTAAGACGGGTGAAAGGTCAGACCGTGCAAGCAGAAACACTCGGTTGTCTTGAAGTTCTGGCAGAATCGTTCTGATCTCGGAGCACGAAGCATCGAAATATGAACAAGAGTCATATGAAGATATGATCGGCAAAAGTTTTCCTACTGGTCAAAATTCACGTCATCAGTGATGTCCATATCGATGGCTGTGAATAAGATCAGGGTCTTGAATCACTCACTTTCAATTATGAGAGATATTGATTTGAGTGGGAGTGTACTTTATATTAAAATTTGTTTAAACACTAGTGCAAATTAATTATGAACAATGTCTATGTGTAGTTTGCATTATAGTTGTAGAATAATGACTCACGGTTCCACCTTTCCTGTTGAAATTGATTAACTGTTATTTATCTGGTTGAATCTTTATGATTGGCAAATGTAATGAGAGGATCGTCCTCTAGAGTGCCAAGAAGGATTTTGTCCTACTGCATTCTTACAGTACTCTCCCACTGATGCTATGGATGATGAGACTCACCTCCTTCGATCCAAAAGACTAGAATTACATTACGGTCTGCTTGCTTCCGAGAAAACCCTAACTTCAAAATATTTGGGATAGTTATGTGATATTCTTGGAACTGAATATTGTTTTCAGAAACAAACAAAGGCTAAAAGATATGTGATAACTAAAGAATTGTCTTGTTTGCAAGTTGTATTGAAGTGTTCAACTATGTTTAAGACTGAAATGCGTAAGATCCGGAAGAACGCGAGTCATGAGTTGATGGTGAGAACTTAATTAAAGAGAAAGAACAAAACCAAAAGATATAATGAAGACTTACATGCCGAGGGAAGTTCAGAGCTCACGCCAGTCTTAAAGTTGAATGTTTCTTTCGTGAATGGGAGACATATTGAAGTAAAACTATAAGAAGTAAAAAGGCAGAAAGAAAGAAGACTGGAATGTCCAGCTCAGGTACGAATGTCATACAAGTTATAAGATGTAGAGAAAGTTGGTTAAATTGTCGATCACTAATTCTTCGAGATTGTGGTTAAAAGTTGATCACAACGGATATTGACTTGATTGCATGTTATTGCGAATCGTTGCTAGAAATTTCAAACGGCCTAAATAACCAACAAACAATGAGGTTAAAATATGTGATGGAAACTTTGTAAAAGTTACAGTACTTCCCATCAGTGTATTACCTCTATGTTTATTTTCATGATTCATTTTAGAGTTTTATATACTCTAGCCTATTGCATAATGATTATTGCAAAAGGGGTTGTTCATAAGAGAATAATTATTTGTTCATTGTTATGAATAACTAAGAGGCCACACTCATATTGTGAATAGGATGCATGTTATGAATATTGATGATAAAATTGAACATCCATAACACTGACGCTAAATGTCGCAAGACTAAGAATACCACATATGTGTGGCACTGCATTTATTGGAGAAACTGGCATGGAGAAATTCCATAGTGATGTATTTTGAAGTCATTTGATTATGAATCATCTGACATTTGCAACTTTCGTCAAATAGTGAAGTAAACTAAAATACCGTTCACATGCCATAAACAACGAGCACAAAATAATTGGAACATACATATTGATGTGTGTAGTCCAGTAAGTGTTGTTGCAAGTAGTGGACTTATCCACCTTCAAGGATGACTCAAGTAGATATTTATATTTACTTATTGAGACATAAATCTGGATCCCTTGAAATGTTTCAAAAGGTTTTTAGAATGAAGTAGAACTTACTGTAATGAATATTGTGTTTCTACAATTAGATTGCAGAAAGGAATATTTGAATTACAAGTTTAGCGAATCTCTGATGAGCTGTGAAAAGAATTTTATAGCTTGCACTTCCCAGAACATCACTAAGAGTAGAATGTTTTGAGTAGATGTAATCAAACTATATATGACATGGTAAGATCAAAGATGACATTAATCAATTTGCCAATATACTTTTTAATGTGATGCTTTAGAGACTGCGGCTTTTACACTGAAAAAGAGCAACATCAAATCTGTTGAAATGACACCATATAAGATATGGAATGGTATGACAAAACCATTTGGTCTTTTCTTAACATTTGGGAATATAAGACATAAGTAAAAGTGTTTACGAGTTTATGTCCCATGTCAGATGAGTGCTACTCTGTTGATTATCCCAAATAGTTGGGTATTCCTCTGTCACTATGCCAATGCAAAGTGTTTTTGCAAAAGAGTGCGGTAAATTTTGAAGAAAATATTTTATGCAAAAGAGTGAGCGGGAGGACAGTGCAACTCGATGAGATTATAGAATCTTCATAACCAGGTCAAAGAAAAGAAGCGCTAGAAGTAATTCTAGCATTTTCTACCATGACTGATACGGAAGACTCTACCTGAGATATAGAGACTTCGGTCAAACTTGCAGCTGAGCTATATAGGTTGGGCAAATTCTTGCATGCCTTCGTGGTTTGCAGACGAAATATTGTTGAACAAACAATGAACCTATAATACACAGAGAAACGTCGTTGATGGGCCCAGACTCTGGAATTGGCTATATGCCAAAATACCAAGATAGTATCCATATACATAATTCAAGTTTAGAACTTAATGGACCCTCCAGAAGACTTAGAGTCTAAAGTATAGTAATGGATCTATAGACTAACAAAGATAAAAATGTTTGACTTGTTACAAATAGTTTATGACAAGCTCAAGGAGCTGATTATGATGAGATTGTCTCATCATAGCAATACTTAAAGTCAGTCCGGGTTAAACTAGAAATTACTAAATATTTCAATTATGAGATATAATAGATGGATGTCAAAATAATGGAAATAAAATCAAGGTTGTATATGTGATATAGTCCAAGGTAATTTTATCGATCCAGGGGATGCCAGTAAGTGTGCAAACTTTAAAAGATCCTATAATGGACTGAAGCAAGCATAATGGAGTTGGAATCTTTGTTCTGATGAAATGATCAAATAATTTGATTTCATCAAGGAAAGCAAAGATGCTTGTATTTACAAGAAAACAGTCTCAGTTGATATCCATGTTGGAAATATGCCCTAGAGGCAATAATATTGTATTATTATATTTCCATGTTTATAATTAAGAGTTTATATTCTATGCTATAGCTGCTATCCTGGAATATGCGATCCAGTGGAAAACTCATATGCACGTGTGTAATGATAAACGGTAAAAGTATGATTCCTAGTCTCACCTCTAAGACTAGCTCAAGTGTTGTTGGTGATCATGTTTTCCGGATCTTAGGATATCGTTAAGTGTAACGATAGTCCTAAAACAACTTTGAGAATAGAACGTTGGAAGAACGATCATATTGAATCGATCCAAACTTGTTTGTTATACTTTGAGATGCAATCGTCACAAGTCTATTGTTATGACACAGAGAGTTAATGTGTGATTTAATTCCTTAGAGCATGAGAGTATCATAGTCACTTCTTACCGTACGGTGGACTTTGGGGTTGCTCAAACATCATCTGTAACACGGTGATCATAACGACAACTTACAGGTTTATTAAAAAGTTTGACAAGGGACTATATAGCTCAAGAGTGAGATTTGCTGCTCCGATGATGGAGAGATATTCTTAGGGCCCTCTCGGTGTGACGACATCCATCATCGGCCATACACAGGTGACTAGGTCACGGGGGTGTCGGAACATGTTGACGAGAAAGAAGAACAAAACCGGTAACGAGGAGACCAATATAGTGAGAATGAGAGTGACTCAAGAGGATACCGATACATCTCACCTCAGGTTTTTTAAAGTATCATGAAGCAAAGGGAATAGCACATGATAACCAAAGGTTCACTTGAATCATTCGTGTACTCATAGGGATCCACTATCGGTCAATGAACCTACAGGGTCACAAGCTTAAGGTAATCACAATCTTCTGAGTATTAGTAGGACAGGAGCAATGAGAAAATATTTGTGAAATAGTTCACTAATATTCAAAATAGTTTCGAGAGGAACCGAAAGCGTTTCGGGGTCACCGGAAGGGTTTCGGGGTTTATCGGGCAATACCGGGTATTAGGTGGAAAATGTTTTCGGAGATGTTAAATTAATAATAAAAGGCTCTAATAATAGTTAGGAGGCTTTTATATTTAATTTAATATCAATGGGCCTTAAAAGGCCAAGTGGTGGAAAGCATATTGGGCCACTTGGGCCCAATAGGTTGAGGCGCCCCCTTCCTCCTTGAAGAAGGAAGGGGGATGCCGAATTGGAGGGGATTCCGCCCCCCCCTTGTCCGGCCAAAGGGGAGTGTTTCCTTCCCCTTGTGGCACCCCTCTCCCCTCCCTCAAACTTATATATACTTGAGGACTTTGGCCCTTTGTATACACATGTTTTGGAGCCTCCTCTAGTTCTCTAGTTCTAGTTCTAGTTGGTCCTAGTTGATCAATTAGAGCGAGGACTAGATCCTCTAATCCTCATAATTAGAAGTCCAGTGTGGTTCTAATCTCCTCCCTCTAATTCTCCGGCGACATTTAGCTCTAGACAGCAAAGCGTTACCTGATCATGAAGACCGTACGCTTGCAACTCATAGAGAGGCCGTGCTTTCGGTCTTCCATTCAAGGGACTGCTCGTGGGCGGTTCGCGGTATCGTTTATCTACGGTTAGAGGGACTCCAAGTACGATCTACACCGACTCATCTTCTTCCGCTGCAACTCGGAGTCGGTAACGATCTGATCCAAACTATTTATCGCATCTTCATAGTGTTCATGGGTGATCATAGGGCGATTTTTTTTGTTTTCTACTAAGTTTCCCAACAATCTTGCCATGCTTAATTGTTGTTATAAAGTAAATTCATATCTATGTTTATGTCTTGCTTATCACTTTCTTGTTTCAATACGATATATTTGGTTGTCTTGCGAGTACATTCAACGTACTTGCTTGGCCTTGCACGTGGCCGGTTTTAGGAGAAGATCAGCTAGCTAGACCGTTGCCGTAGCCAATCCTGTGAGTTGTGAAGCCCAGCCAAAGCCATCAAATGTCATCTTTTGCTTCTGTCTAGTTAAGCCACGAGGCTATACAATACAGCTGTATGCAAGTGTATTATATACTCCTTATCATTCAATGATAGTACATTTGTGCTTGGAATGGTGTATCGTGTATCTGGCACGTGTCAGGACCTATCCTGGGCTGACACATGCAGGCATCTGTCTGACGCTGATCGGGGTGCCACAATACGGTCGCGTACAGGAGGAGTGACTGTATTTGCACGGCCTTTGAGCACCAAAGTGACCACAACTACGTATTTTGCAACTTTGTGCACCAAAGTGACCGCCGCAAGCAAGTTCTATGACTCCAGGTGTATTTACCTCTTTTTATAGGCACTCGAAGTTAGGACCAGAAACTAAGTTCTCTGGCTCTTTCAAAGGGATAGCTTGGTCATCACAAACTCAATTGGGCAGTAAACTGTTTGAATTCGGTTTAAGTTTCAAAACATGGTTTAAGAGGAGCCGATAGATCATGATGACAATGGAATTGAATCCCTTCTTTTCGTTGCTACAGACGTTCTTGCAGAGCCATCAATCCTCCATCCTAATGCTCCTATCTGCACATCTGCGCCATGATTCCAACTCTTGGCCGCAACAAAAAATTATCCAAAAGAGATTGAAATTGGCTATGCGCTTTTTTTCAAGGATATGTCCAAAGCCGGACGCACCCGTAGCATAGAAGGAAAGGAAAGACGTCTGGTACAACCATGACAACCGGTTACAATGCCCTTCCCACAAACGAGAAGACAGAAATAGAAAAACAAAACTGACTGCTCGCCACATCTCCACCCATATATGCACCACTGGGAAAAGCCATATAGGTGAACTATAAATAGTGGCGGGCAGGACATGTCACCTGCCGTTGCTACTTTTCCAAAAGAGTAGTGGTGGGTGACAGGACATGCTCGCCATAGTTACGGGCATGCCTGTGACGGGCGCTGGCAAGCAACTGCCATAGCTAGGCTCTTCCAAATATGCCCCCTGGCTGGAAACTATAGTGGCGAGCATCGACCAAGTGCCCACCACTGGCTTGTGGGTAAGCAGTGGCGGGCATATCTAGGCGCCCGCCACAACTGTATTTTGGCAAGTTCGCCAACTAAATCAAATTTTGGAAAAGTTTGCTGTGGTGGGTGCTCGTGGTTGCCCACCACTGCTCTCGATGGACAGTTCCCCTTTCGCGCCCGCCCAGCAACCGTCCACACAAACTTTCATTTCCACCGTTTTGTCTTTCTCTCTGCCATTTCCTCTCCCTCGTCCCCTTCCTCGCCGTCGTGTGCCTCGACCGCCGTCGCCGTCCCTCCGACCAGCCGGCGGCGCCTTCCACGTGTCCGACTCCAAGAGCGCCGCCGGATCTGCTCACCGTTGCATTGTCCACATCGACCACCGCCGCGTCGTTCTCCGCCTCAAACGCGCACAGCCCCCGTCCTCCGCCTCGACCGCCGCCCTCGACTGCCGCCGGAAAAGCGGCCAACGGTATACTCAATCTCCGTGACTAAATTACGCTCTAGGGTTTAGAATTTGCATTTTAATAATTTGTAGATTAACTAGTTGTACATCATATAAGAATTTGCAGTACTAAATAATTAGTAAATATGACAAGTGGCAATGATGTTTGAATTTTCTTACATATGAGAAGTGCATGGGTTCATGTTATTCACAAGGATTTGAAAAAGAGTGACAAAGTTTTTGCCAAATGTTGATTCATTTCCGTTTCGCCAAATTTCTGTCACTCCATACATCAACTTTGTAAGCAAAGTTCATGCCGAATTTCATTTGCTATGCCAATATTATTTAGCTTTGTAAGCAAAGTTCATGCCGAATTTACATATGACAAGTGCATGGGTTTTGAAAATGAGTGCCAACATTTTGATGAAACGTTGATTAACTTCCGTTTCATCAAATTTCTGGTACTCAAAATATGTTCAATAGTTAGCAAAGTTCATGCCGAATTTACATATGACAAGTGCATGGGTTTTGAAAATGAGTGTCGGCGTACGACACCTATGGGATCGCGTGGATCCCTTTACGATTCGACAGGGAGAGAGGTATGCACAAAGAGCAGATCCAACGATCAACGCAAGGGGATTTTTACCCAGGTTCGGGCCGCTGAGAAGCGTAATACCCTACTCCTACTTTAGTTTATTGTAAATGTTTAAGCCCAAGCTCCAGGAGCGCTTGCAATGAACAGTACGTTTAAGCAGCTACACATGCAGAATGGGCCAAAGGGTCCTCTTTCCTGTAGCTACGCCTTGGGCCTCCTTTTATACGTCCAAGGGGTCACCAACAGTGGCGTTCAGTACATACTTACCACAAACGATTTAGGACAAACGCATTAAATGCTCCGTTTAGGTGTCCTTACTTTCTTCGGGACGGAAAAAGGGGCCGTCCCATCAACACCGCTTAAGCTCGTTCACCACTAGAACAATGCCACGCATCCAGGAGGACAAAACCCAAATGACGGGCTGGTCACTGTGCTAGAGTGGCGGCAGGGTGGCGGAACCTTGCCGGGTGCAGAACTTGCCGGGTCTTCGCGGGCCATCCCGGCAAGCATCTTGCCGGGAGCCAAGCCCTCGGTCTTCTGTCTTCTAGTCACTGGTTTGAATGCCTTCTTGACAATCTTGCACTTGCTTCCAGCTGTCCTCTGGCAGGCCTCGCCGCTGGTACGGCTACAACTGTCCGTGCACAAGTATGGGGTACTAAAGGACCCAAACTTTAGTACACCGACAATGAGTGCCAACGTTTTGATGAAATGTTGATTAACTTTCGTTTCATCAAATTTCTGGTACTCAAAATATGTTTAATATTCTGCAAAGGTCATGCCAAATTTTCTCGACCCTTCTTAGTCACTTCCTCCTCTCAAAATTACAATTAATAAGCGCTTCATAATGATTATTAGGAATCATGAGGCGTAAGATATGCCATATTTGCAAATGTCCATGTATGGATAGTGTGGATACTGTAGTAGATTTCGGACTCTTCTTGATGAAGGGATTTCAAAAATCAGTGGTAACATTCTATAACCTAAACTAGTATTCTATTCGAACCATTTGCGTAATTATTGTACTGACTTTATTGTTAATGATGACCTGCTGCATAGTGTATCCCATGCAACATAAGGGTTGACTTCAACAATTTATGCGGTAACATTATGTACTTTGACGATGATATGGGGCGCACATTCGAACTGGATGTGCCTAAATGGAAGGATAGAACCATCATATATGGTGATGGATGAGAGCAGTACATTGCACAGAATAATTTCATCGGAGGAGAGTACATATCCTTTTCCGTGAATGGAGAGGTCAACAGGTTAAGGACAATGTATTTCTGCAGCGATGATGATGACAGCGACCAGGATCATGATGATAGCCAGGACCACCAGGATGATGGAGACAGCCAAGATGACGAGGGCAACTGTGAAGATGAGGACAGATCGGATGATGATGACAGCTAGTCCATTCAGTTCAGTTCAGCAATTTTCTCTCAAAGATTGAGGAAGCTTACTCGGGATGAGACCCTAAATTTTAGCGTGACGTTACCATCGAGTGTGGCCTCTGTTGGGAATCCCTTTGTGCACCATTTAACAAAAACCAACATCATCAAAAAAGTCATGGTGAGATGTTTTTTATTCTTTCATCTTTTTTTGTTCATAACCAAGTATGGTGAGATGTCTAACATTGCGTGCTCTCTATTTGCTCTTAATGATGGGGAGTTCAGAAGTTACTTGTGAAGATGTTTTCCGGAGTGGACATCCCCGCCGTCGGCATCACCAGAGTACGCCATGGACCAACAGGTCGTGTCACCAGCATTCAGTACAAGACAGAATCAGATGGACACATATCCTTCTATGAGTCCGGCCGGCGGGAGTTCTTGACGGGAAAGAGAGAACTAAGGCTGGACACCCTTGTGATAATCACCATAAGGAAGAGCAACCACACCGACTTTCAGATGATGGTTGTTGTCGACCATGTTTAGAAATATGGTCTAAGTCATGAATATACCAGCAACTGAACTTTTAGTTAATTAGTATGTTAAGATGGATGTGATACATTGATGTTTAATTGTTTCTTGAGTCAAACAAATTTGAAGTGTTACTTAATTATTTGGTCGTTTGTTTCCAAAATGATTCAGTCTGGTTCAGTTATATTGAGAATCATACGACTACGCCTTTTAGAGTAATGTGTGTCAACCCGCAGTACCAACAATTGGTATGTTGTAGCCTATCTCTCCAGTGACGGGCGCTATGGGAAAACCGCCACTGCCACAACGGTTTTTGTGGCAGGTAGGAACTATCGACCGCCACAGGAAGCAGTATTCCAGTGGCGGGCGGGCACCCGCCACTGATGCGGTTATAGCAGTGGCGGGAGGTCGGTGGCGGGCGGCCCTGGGCACCTTGCCCGCCAATGCTGGGCTTTTGGTGCCCGCCACTGCTAGGCATTCCTGCAGTAGTGATGAGGCCCACCGCACAGATAAGTCGTGCCACCCTCCTTTTAGCCCATTCGCTTTGGACCTAAAAGCATCTACAAACAGACTTGTCTAATATGACCCCTAAATGTCCGTGAATGTACCTGGATGCATCTATGAATAGTGCCCGGTCACCCCTCAAATGTGGACGTCCACAACCACCCCCTCATACAAAAACCCTCAATTCCATAGAATCTTCATGCAAGTTAAAAAACATACGTAGTTAATCTAGATCAACACACAAAGCATATATGCCATCAAACTACTAGAAATTGGCATGTTCTACTAGCTATAAAATATGGCTATGGATGATAGTCACCCACCGCCGCTCTTGCCCTTGCCCTCTTTGTCATGGAAGTAGCGGTAAAAGACACATTATGGGTCTTGACGGATATGCTCACTGTCGGAGCTGCCAGATGCGTCACCGGCCTCCTCCTCTTCTTTTAGGGGCAGGTTGGCAGACTAATCTGGCCTGGCGTTCGGACAACATGACCTACTCAGGCAATGAAACCGTGACTTCTTTTGTAGTGTGACCACAACAGAAGAAACTGGGGCAAAAAATGGAATAGACAAAAACCTTGTGAAGCAAGGCTAAAAGAGCAAGCGCAAAGTGAAAGGGCATTTCTCTCCCTAAGTGATTTTGGTGTAGATGACAACGCAATTTGCGGTCTAATATTATGCTTGAGCAATACATGTATATTCGAAAGTGGCACAAGATGGTTAGTTACCCCTCTAAAAGGAAAAGAGCAAATACACACTTCTCTTGACTCGTAGGAAAACTGTACTATTAAGAGGGGGTCCACTTTGGAAGGTATGGTGAGCATCATTCACGTACACAAACCATATTTCACCCACACCGCCATCCTAGTTCTGGAGGAGTTCACCATCTCTCTCTGGAGTTTCTAAAACTTCCTTTGGAGGAGCAGTATTTCCAATGACCACGTCTAGGCATGGTAGTACCAACCACTTGACCAGTACTACCATTCCTCCTTCGGAGTGGAACTGCCAGACGAAGTGTCAGCCCACTACCGCAAGGCGTCTCCCAATCTTTTTTTTTGTCGTGGCACTATAGCGGCATTGCCACACATACCTACCAATGTATCAGTATTTATCCTTGTTTACGTGTAGGCATGGACATAGGGGGACTGTAGTTCAATTCATGACTCTACACTCTTCTTATTATGCGCAGATAGAAAAATCATGCACTATAGTCACTTTGTGACAATTTGTGCTTTAGTGCCGAGTATTGGTTGTGCGCCTCAAGATATGTCTTCACCGCACTAAGCCAAGCACTCAAACATGGTGGCCTTGGCCACCGACCTCCTCGTGTGGGGAGTAGGAATTATTTAGATTTAATTTGAATATTATACCTTAGGTCACCTTATATGCTATCTATGGAAAAACACTCAAGACTGGCCTTTACTTTTGCATCTTGCAGTACTGAGTGCGTATTACCATTTTATATCAGTTATTTTTTCTCCATCCCAAACCTAAATCTTACCTCGCAACCATCTCCTCCATGCACAAACCCCTTTCGATTTTCATCTTGCAGTTCTTGATGTGGAAAGCGGCACTACCACTCAGGGAACCTGTACTACCAGACCAGGACATTGCTCTAGACCAGTACTACAAGCTCTCCGTCCATGTGTACCAGGCGCAGTATTACCATGGTAAGGCAGTGGTACTACTGGCCCTCGATAGGGTCATGGCTTCAGAAGCACACTACCCAGGTCATGTAGTATCGACCCTACTACCAGTAAGTACCTAGAGCAGTACTATTGCTTCCCGTAGCAGTAGTACCGGTCAACAATGCGTGTTTCAGTATGGGACCGGGGAGTGGGAATCATTTTTATTCTCTCACTTTTCCCACACCCCAACTCAAACGCCTTGTTGGTGCCCGCCTCAAGACTGCCCCAGGGAGGCCTCTATCACCCTGATTCTAGTGCTCCTTCAAATTGACTCCATGGGAGCATTCCCCTCCTTGATCCCTCCAATGCACCCTGATATCGCCCCTTTTTCTTTCTTAGGTTCCATTCTTAGAACCCTTAAATCTCTTGGGCAATGCATGATGTTTTCTACGATTTTGGCTAATCTCTTTGGAGGAGATCTTTCCTAGAAATAGTATCCATTGTTCTAGAAGCTACAATACCAAGGTTTGACATTTGATTTGGGCACTCCAAACCTAGATCTGTTGTGCCCACTGATGACTGAGTGGTACTACGGGCCTCAAGACCAGTACTAACTCTCTTGGTCAAGCGACACTACCAGGACTAGTTCCGGTACTACTGTTGTATGAATCCTTGATACGTCTCCGATGTATCTATACATTTTTATTATTTCATGCTACTATATTATCATTCTTAGATACTTTATGTGCAATTTTATATTATTTTTGGGGACTAACCTATTAACTCAATGCCTAGTGTCAGTTGCTGTTTTCTGCTTGTTTTTGGTTTTACAGAAAATCTGTACCAAACGGAGTCCAAACGCGACCAAACTTTTTGACATTTTTTTCTAGACATAAGAGACCCTAGAAGACTCGGGGAAGGACCAGAAGACCTACGAGTAGACAACAAGGCAACAGGGCGCGCCCTGATGCCTTGTGGGCCCCTCATGGCTCCCTTTGACGTAATTCCAGCGCTATAAATTCTCAAATATTCCAAAACCCCCAAAGAACCACCCGAAACAGTTTTTCCACTGCCGCAAGCTTTTGTTCTTCCGGGATTCCATCTGGAGGCCTTTTCCGGCACTCTGCTGGAGGGGGAATCGATCACGGAGGGCTTCTACATCAACTTTGCCG
The DNA here is from genome assembly GCA_011799875.1 of Thinopyrum elongatum. Classification (NCBI taxonomy): domain Eukaryota; kingdom Viridiplantae; phylum Streptophyta; class Magnoliopsida; order Poales; family Poaceae; genus Thinopyrum; species Thinopyrum elongatum. Next base: position 299,945,008 of record CM022299.1, read on the forward strand.
CACCTCCGATGATAAATGAGTAGTCCACCACAGACCTACGGGTCCATAGTGATTAGCTAGATCTCTCTCTCTCTCTCTCTCTCTCTCTCTCTCTCTCTCTTTGATATTCAATACAATGTTCTCCTCGAGTTCTGTTCGATGTAATCTTCTTTTGTGGTGTGTTTGTTTTGATCCGATGAATTGTAGGTTTATGAACAAATTATTCACTGAAAGTAATTGAGTCTTTTCTGAACTTTAATATGTGTGATTGTTATAGCTATGTAATGCTTTCCGATCTATGGGTTTTCTTTGGCCAGGTCGATTCGTTGATCTTAAGTGGAAGTGGTGCATAGTAGTAGGTTCAAACTTGCGGTGTCCTCACCTAGTGACAGCAGGGGTAGCGAGGCACATATTTGTATTGTTGCTACTAAGGGGAAAACGACGGGGTTTAATCATATTGCTTGGTTTTATTCTGTCTACATTATGTCATCTTGCTTAAAGCGTTACTCTGTTTGTCATGAACTTAATACCATAGATGGATGTTGGATAGCGGTCGATTGGTGGAGTAACAGTAGTAGATGCAGGCAGGAGTCGGTCTACTTGTCACGGAAGTAATGCCTATATACATGATCATTGCCATGAATATCGTCATAACTAAGCGCTTTTCTATCAATTTCCCAACAGTAATTTGTCTACCCACCGTATGCTATTTTTATGATAGAGAAGTCTCTAGTGAAAACTATGGCCCCCGGGTCTATTTTAATCATATTACAAAAACCAAAAATACGTTGCTGCAATTTCCTTTCTTTTATTTTACTTTGCAATTTATCTATCTACCATTACCAGATTTAATCCTTGCAAGTAACCACTACAAGAAATATGTCAACTTGCGACCATCACTATTGGTCGCTGAATGGTCATTGTTTTTTATTTGCGACCTTTTTGTGACCAAAAACAGATGGTCAAAAGCTGACCGTCTTTAATGGAAATTAACAACCTTCTTTGTGATAAGATCATTGAAGGCAACGACCAAAACAAAAGGTCGTTGATCCTACGACCAATTGCTTTGGTCGCTGGTTGTCTGCCCAGGCCACGTCGGATCCGACGTGGCAAGCTGGCGTGGCAAAATTTTGACCAAATGAAAAGGTCGTTGATTAGAATCAGCCCGGTCCAGTTCGCTGTTCTACATGGGCCTAGCCCAACAATTCAGCCCATTTAATATTTTTTCTCTTTAACTTTGATTAGATATATGGGCTTGACCCAATAATTCGGCCTTTTTATTTCTGGGTCGTGGCCTTTTAACATTGTTTGGGCTATTATATTTTGGAGCAGGACCCACCAATCAGATGGGTCCCACTTGTCATACTGCCACACATTGGACCCACATGACAGAAATTTCAAAATTGCTCAGATTATTTTCATAAGTTGGTCCCACGAGTCAGGTTTCCATTTCACTGATTTTCAAATCACATAATCATTATTTCAAACATAACATAACAAATGTAGTTCATCAAAGAACACTAAATAAGTCTACTATAATCTGTACATAGTCTATTACAATATTTACAGTCTATTACACATAGACAAAACATACAACTCTTTGCTACACGGCCTTGAACTTCAAATATACTTCCTACTTCACTTCCAGGATAGAGCTCCTGTAAATGAGAGGAAACACCATTTTTGGGTATGTTCGTAGAGTCCGAACGAAGGTACCTAACAATAAACCAAAAGAGTTAGAAACAAACTAAAAACAAATATACAAGGCAGCTAGGGACTAAATCCTAAAGCATATGTACATGTAACAGTAACAACCACAATGAATAGCTAGTTAAGATCAAACAGATAGAATATAACCACATGTCACCTCTATCTATTTTGTGTGTACAAGTACATAAAAATCTGTACCAATAATTATCTTGGACAAACTAAATTACCGCTGTTATCCAGATAGATCAATCTAAACAAACTACTATTCTACTACCACCCAGTCAACTAATATGACCTAGTAATACTAGGCAGCGCATGCAATCAAACATCACTAGCTCAGGTAGTACCTGTTGATGTTGCAGAGTGTGGCAGCAAGGTTTAATTCTCCGTCGACATCACAGGCAATACTGATTCAGCGAGATGTTATGGACCTGCAAAAACAATTAAAGAGAGCAAATAATAAGGTACCCTCTCCAATTAATTGCATCTTTTGAAAGCAACTATAGTTGTTCAGAAAACATGGTTTCTACAACTTTAAGCCATTTAAGTATGAATAATAAGAAACAACATCTCTTGGGAAGAGTGAAGACAACTTTAACAGAGCAAATGAGAAATGACTCTTTAACGCAATATCACAACTACTCAAAGGTGAGAACTAGGAACATGCCATTTATCTTTCAAATGTCAAAGATCATCATTGCAATCATCGCATACATAATCAGGTACACAATAATGAGACTGAACGGGTGTTCTTTTTTAGACTGCACGGTCAACAACAACAACAAATGTACAGAATGTTTAGGTACACAAGCATGTGTAGCAAGCATTAAAAGTTCGATCTGTTTGGTGGAAGCCACCATTGATCTCGCTCTCACAGCCATACTTACACGCACACATGCAATTTTAATTAATTAAATGAGTAGGCAACAAAGGCAATTGGAAATCTAGGGGCAGGAGGTAGTGAGAGCAACGCAAGATGTACACTACTAGAGGGATCGTCATGATGTAGGGGATGGGGATGTCTCACTTGGTTTCAAAATAAGATGCACACAAAGACAACCACATAAATATAGCAGTGCATAGTACTGAGGAAAACAAGGACATCTCTTTGCCAACATGTATAATTCGGAGCCTACTATACAACTAAATCGACTGAACATCCGTCAGGAAGAAATCAACAGAAACTTGACATGTATACAACTCTGCTTTGGAGTACAACAAGACGCATGATTTGGGGATGAAATGAACGGCGGTACCTTCGAGCAGGAGGTCAGGGGCCAGTACACCAACGCCAAATCGTTCAAGGGGAGCACAACATCAGCAACATATCGACCTTCCATGTTCCCCTTCACACAAGCAGTGAAGCAGATCGAAGCAACCTGCAACAAATTGCATGGATCAGATGGGGAGGTGGAGAAGAAGAAGAAGAGAAGAGGAGGAGCAAGTGACGAACCTGAGGTGGTGCTGCTGCTCCTAGGCCGCCATGGACGATTTGATCCCTGCAGAATCTTCTCCATGGCCGGGCCCCTTCCTTCACAAAACCAGATCAACCCTCTTCACGAACCTGCAATAAAATGCACGCGCGGATCAGATTGGGGAGACGAGAGGAAGAAGAGAAGGGGGAGTAGGAGGGATGTGTACCTTGCTGTGCTGTGGATCCCGAGCTCGCTCCCCCGCCATGCCCATGCAAGGTTAGGGTTTCAGGCACGAGGTGGGCTGGGGACGGCGACTTCTTCCTGAGCGCGCCATTATCCCACACCCGGACGGTCTGATCCAGAGACGCTGAGATGACCAGGTCCTCCTTGGGATGGAAGGAAGCACACATGACATAGTGATTATGCCCCGTCAGCACGGCCACGCAAGTGCGTGACTGCCAGTTCCAGACACGGATTGTCTGGTCATCACTGGCACTGACAATCCATGGATGCTCATCGTGGAACTAGACCGTGCGGATGTAGTCAAGGTGTCCATGGAGCATGAAGAGGCAGCGGTGCATTTTGTAGTTCCACACCTTGATCTTGTAATCGTCACCTGCAACACACCAAAGAGCAAAAGCCTTAGGCAGAATCCATTGCCACAGAGATGCATTCGCAACTACAGCCCAATCTTATAGGATTATAACGTGAACATGAACTGGACAGTACTTATTAGAACCAAGAATCGCATGACACATAGCACCACAAAGTATGTACAGAAACCCGACAACTTGCTCGCAAGTTGCAACACAACTAATAAGTACTAGAAAGCACGCTTATAGCCACTAAGATATGTTCTTCCTGATTTGCTTAAATATTGAGAAAATTAGTACAAGTGCGATCCGGTCGGTGTTTCTGGGCTCATATGATATGATGAGTTGACTAGCAGGCACCTAGAATACTGCTAGGTGGGATTCCAGATTAAAATTTTATACTATTCACTACTTGGTAGGACTTGGAATCGCATCAAGTATATCCCAGATGATGTAAATGGAAACTCTGAATCTACTAACGAGTTGCAGCACTGCTAAGTAATAAAAATCACAAGGATGAACATGCAGATCTAGCCCAATTATTCTTTGCGCATCAAACACTGATGCGTCACTCAAAGTAGGATCGAAGTGTTTGTTCCACGGTGGGCTGATAACTGAATGGCCGAGATCGGCCGCCGCCATTGAGCAGCAGGGAGTGTGGCTGCTGCGCCATCTGATCGATCGATTGCAATGGGGCCGCCAGCCCGATCAATTCGGCACACGGAAGAGGAATCAGAAGGAGCGATCGAGACCAAGCAATCTACAAAGGGGGCGGGATCGGGGCGCACCCGTGCGTGATACCTTGGAGGTACTGCTGCTGCTGCTGGGGCGGCTGGTCGTCCTTGGCGACGGCCTTCTTGCTAGCCTTGGAGGGCTTTTCGGGGTTGTCGTCGTCTCCTCATGCACGGGTGCGCCGGCCGTCGTGGTTCCGGCGACCTTCGACGAAGAGGAGGGCGTCGGCGTCCTCAGAGCGGAAGCAGAGGAGGCCGAGGGAGCAGAGATGAGCATGAACTAGTTGCTGGAGTTGCAGACGGTGAAGACGGGCGTGCCGGTGAGCGCGCGCGCGACCTCGTCGGGCCCGAGCGCGAGGGACTGGGCAGCGCCATGGGGCCTCGACGGGCGCGCCACGGCGAGCGCGGGGCGGCGAAGCGAGAGGCGAGGTTGGAGAGGTGGTGCTAGAGGAAGGAGGAGGCGGCGGCGAGGGGGGTTGGGAGGCGGGGAGGGGGAGGGGCAGGACGTGCGGCGGCGGCGTCGATCTAAATCGGGGGGAGAGGATGAGAGGGGATCGATGGGAGTTAGGGTTTGGGATAGTTGGGGTGCGGATGGGGTTTTCTTTTTCTTTTTTTCTCTTTTTTTCTTTTAGATAAATGGGATGGATGGATGGATGTGTGCCATGTCATCGATCCATGGCACACACGTTTCAACCAATGAGAACAAAGCTTATGTAATTGTGTTCTTTCTTTTTGTTTCTCTTATATTTTTTGCACAAGGGTGCATTTTGGAATGGTATAATTTGTTCAAATGATCTCATATTGTGCAAAAGGGTGCATCTTGGAATGGCAAACAATGTTGCCTAAGGAACTTTCATTTTCTTTGGACGAAAAATTCATTTTCCATTTTTTCGAGTGCCCAAAATTAGTTTTTTTGTGAAGGACCTACAATATATTTGTTGCAAAATTGAACCAAATCAATTTTCTAAAATATTAGGCCATGTTTAATGCACAATTGACCAAATGGTTGGGTGTCAAAAGTTTTGATCCACCTCTCGTGAAAAAGACAAATTTCCACCGATTCAGTTGGAAGCGGGTCAAATTTGAACTGCAGCTGCCTCATAGTTTGCTCTTTATTTTTTACAAAAATCATTTCTAGGTACATAAGTGTCTATTTCATCATAAAAACACCAAAAGATTTCCAAGATTCAACCACTAGCTAGGAACGGTCATGCCCGCCGTTTTGACCGCGTTTTGAAACGGGCATGAAAAATAAAAAAAAAATCAAAAAATTGGAAAACCTTCGCACTGTGTCATTATATGTGACCAAGTTACCAGGAAAAATAATAAACTTATAATATGGTAATTATTTTTAAAAAGTGTTCTTAGAAACGAGATATCATGTGTGAAGATTCATGGCTTTCAAGCCAAATGATCAATATTATGGCCACATTCATGGCATAGTTTGTTCAAATGATCTCATATTGTGCAAAAGGGTGGATCTTGGAATGGCAAACAATGTTTCCTAAGGAAGTTTTCATTTTCTTTGGACGAAGAATTCATTTTCCATTTTTTGGAGTGCCCAAAATGAGTTTTTTTGTGAAGGACCTACCATATATTTGTTGCAAAATTGGACCACACCATTTTTATAAAATATTAGGACATATTTAATGCACAATTGACCAAATGGTTGGGTGTCAAAAGTTTTGATCCACCTCTCGTGAAAAAGACAAATTTCCGCCGATTCAGTTGGAAGCGGGTCAAATTTGAACTGCAGCTGCCTCATAGTTTGCTCTTTATTTTTTACAAAAATCATTTCTAGGTACATAAGTATCTATTTAATCATAAAAACACCAAAAGTTTTCCAACATTCAACCACTAGCTAGGAACGGTCATGCCCGCTGTTTTGACCGCGTTTTGAAACGGGCATGAAAAATTCAAAAAAAATCAAAAAATCAAAAAATCTTTGCATTGTGTCATTATATGTGACCAAGTTACCAGGAAAAATAATAAACTTATAATACGGTAATTATTTTAAAAAAGTGTTATCAGAAACGAGCTATCATGTGTGAAGATTAATGGCTTTCAAGCCAAATGATCAATCTTATGGCCACATTCATGGCATAGTTTGTTCAAATGATCTCATATTGTGCAAAAGAGTGCATCTTGGAATGGAAAACAATGTTGCCTAGGGAAGTTTTCATTTTCTGTGGACGAAAAATTCATTTTCCATTTTTTTAGTGCCCAAAATGAGTTTTTTTGTGAAGGACCTACCATCTATTTGTTGCAAAATTGGACCGCACCATTTTTATAAAATACTAGGCCATATTTAATGCACAATTGACCAAATGGTTGGGTGTCAAAAGCTTTGATCCACCTCTGGTGAAAAAGACAAATTTCCGCCGATTCAGTAGGAAACGGGTCAAATTTGAACTGCAGCTGCCTCATAGTTTGCTCTTTATTTTTTCCAAAAATCATTTCTAGGTACATAAGTATCTATTTAATCAGAGAAACACCAAATTTTTTCCAATATTCAACCACTAGCTAGGAACGGTCATGCCCGCCGTTTTGACCGCATTTTGAAATGGGCATGAAAAATTCAAAAAAAAATCAAAAAATTAGAAAACCTTCGCATTGTGTCATTATATGTGACCAAGTTACCAGGAAAAATAATAAACTTGTAATACGGTAATTATTTTTAAAAAGTGTTCTCAGAAATGAGCTATCATGTGTGAAGATTCATGGCTTTCAAGCCAAATGATCAATCTTATGGCCACATTCATGACATAGTTTGTTCGAATGATCTCATATAGTGCATAAGGGTGCATCTTGGAGTGGCAAACAATGTTGCCTAAGGAAGTTTTCATTTTCTTTGGACGAAAAATACATTTTCCATTTTTCGAGTGCCCAAAATGAGTTTTTTTTGTGAAGAACCTACCATATATTTGTTGCAAAATTGCACCAAATCAATTTAATAAAATATTAGGCCATATTTAATGCACAATTGACAAAAGTTTTGGGTGTCAAAAGTTTTGATCCACCTCTCGTGAAAAAGACAAATTTCCGCCGATTCAGTTGAAAACGGGTCAAATTTGAACTGCAGCTGCCTTATAGTTTGCTCTTTATTTTTTCCAAAAGTCATTTCTAGTTACATAAGTATAAATTTAATTAGAAATACATGGTTTGCTGGCGATACGTCGAGGTTTGGACAGTGGCCGAGGGCCCCAACTCCAGAGCGCGTAAACTCGCATGCCCGCCGCGTGGTCACCGCGTGACCATGGCGTTGCCATGCGTTCTGGGCGGCCTAGGCATGTCTAGTGGGTTGGGCACTCCCTAGGTAGGTTCTAGGAAGAAAATGACAACAGAAGAATCTCACGAGGAGACCGAACTATGCTCAAACATGAATTAGCAGCCAAGTGTTTGATTAGAGGTACGGGAAATGCACATGGCCAATGGGCGTGAGTTTTGGCTCAGGATGATCATCGACTAAGAAGACTGTCTTCACAAATTTTCAGCTCAAATGGAGGAGCCTAGGTGGCACTTGCTTTGCAAAGTACCACACTGGACAGAAATATGAATGTTGAAGCTGGGCCCAAAATAATGAATGGATTGAGCTGCAATTTGGTGGAGGATGGTTATTTGGGCATAGGAAAGCACTGTAGAAAATTGATACCATTTGGACATGCCAAAGTGGTAGTTCCTTCACAATGCTCTTCTCTGGATAGAAACTTAGGAAAATTAGTGAGAGAAATTGGTTAAATGAAATGAGCTAAAATTTGGCGTAGGTAAGTTACATAGGTATGGTCATGCCCTGGTAAATTTTCAGAAATAATGAAGTAATATATAATATAGTTGCTTCACAAACTGAAAATATGTCAAGAATAAAAGATTGGATGATGAGCTCACATGGTTTGTTTGATAGAGCTCAAATTTTGTGGAGAGTGATTATTTGAGCATATGGAAGATTTAAAAAAATATAAGATCATTTGGATAAGCCTAGCTAGTACTTACTTCACAAAGCTTCTCTCTGGATAGAAACTTTGGAAATTTGCTGAGGAAGATTTACTAGGAAAATGGAGCTGAATATTATCACGTGGCAATGATTTGGGTATGGAAGAGTGCCCAAAAAGTTTGAGGGTAATAGGAGGGGTCTAGATAACACTTGCTTTGCAATGTGCCAATCTGGTCATAAAATAGTAATTGAACCTGGGCTCACATAGATGATTTGATTGAGCTGCAATTTGGAGGAGGGTGATAATTTGGGCATATGAAGGCACTGTATAAATTTCATGCCATTTTGATATATAAAAATGGTACTTCCTTCACAATGCTCTCTACTGAACAGAAAATTAGGAAAAATATTGAGGGAAAATGGTAAATTAAATGAGCTAAAATTTGGTGGAGGGAGATTCTATGGGCAGGGTCATGTCCTGGTAAATTTTCAACAATTATAAAGCAATATAAAATATAGTTGCTTCACAAACTGAAAATATTACCAGAAACAAAGATTGGATGGTGAGCTCTCATGGATTGTTAGATGGGGCTAAAATTTTCTGGAGAGCTATGATATGGGCATATAGAAGATGTTGTAAAAATTCAACTCATTAGGATATGCATAGCTTGTACTTCCTTCACAAAGCTTATAGCTGAACAAAAACTTTGGAAATTTGCCGAGGAAGATTTACTGGGCAAATGGAGCTGAATTTTGTCATGAGGTAATGATTTGGATAGGAAAGAGTGCCCAAAGTTTGGAGGGCAATCAAGAATATATAAATAGCACTTCCTTCACAAAGTGCTGTTCTGAACAGAATAGGAAAATAAATATTGTTGAATTATTTTTGAACTAGGCAAGGAAGGTTTTTGACATATTTGACGAAGATATGATCCAAAGAATTTAGAGAATTTTTTGGGAATTTTGGGAATAACAGAAATATAGGTTGCTTCACAACCTAGGGCAAAAATTGACACATAGACATGACACGTAGGCAAAAATTGACACATGGACATGACACATAGGAAAAACTGATGAGGTGGCGCCTAGTCATAGCAATCCACCACAATTTACAAGGTTATGACCATCTATATTGGTCGTGATCAGCTAGAAATAAGGCAGCGAACCAGTGTTGTCTGCTTTACGACCATTTCGTGTAAGGAAATTACGACCTTTCTGACCAAAATGGTCGTTATGGTTTAGGGTTTGGAGCCCTCCGAACAGCTTACGACCAATTGGTCTCAAATGGTCGTAGATTTACGACCATTTCTTCCAGGGTCACTGACAGAAGGTCACAGGTTGACATATTTCTTGTAGTGAACAAGTTCAAGGGATGAACAACCCTCTTTGCCCATGTTGGGTGCAAGTATTTGCTCTTGTGTGTACATGTATTGTTTACTAGGCGTTTGCGTGGTTCTCCTATTGGTTAGATAACCTTGGTTGTCACTGAGGGAAATACTATCCGCTACTGTATTGCTTCACCCTTCCTCTTCAGGGAAAATCCCAACGCAGCTCATAAGTAGCAGAAATAATTTCTGGCATCGTTGCCGGGGAGACATCATCAAACACTTATAGGTTCCTACGTTCACATTATCATTTACTTGTTCTACTTTTTTTTGCTTTTTTTGCATCTGCTTTTTCATCTCCCTCCACTTCTCTAAATAAAAAAAATCAAAGACAGAAAGATATTTTATTTTGCTTGTTTGCTTGCTTGAAGTTGCTATCATGTCTGAGTTTGAGAAAGTTATTGTTGAAAGTGCTAGTGAAGATAGTGCTAGCGAGTCTCATGAGGAAAAGCCTAAATTATTTGATCTCAATTATGATCCTCCTGATAATAAAGTTCACCATAATGAAGCCCCCACAATCTTAAAAACTAAAACTTATCATGTGGGTAGTGGGAATATTATTGGAAAGATTGTCATCCAAGAATTCTTTAATTGCACGAGAGTCATACCACTAATTAAAGGATCTATTCTTGATAAAACAAATTGCTATGTTGATGATATTGCTATGCTTGTAGTTAAACTAGAAAGAATTTTTTTGCATATCCATCCTGTCTTACACAAGATGTTCTTTGAACTTCCCAATATCCATAATCCAAAGGCTAAAAAGATTGCTACTACCATCCTTATGCATGAATTTGATTATATAATCCGAGAAACACTACAAAAAAAGACACATCCATGACATTTTGGCCCGAACGAAAACTTTTTCTGTCATGGTTATGACACTTCTATGATTATAATTGTGACAAAAACACGTATCATCAAAGATGTGGTAGGCTCCTAATTATATGACAAAAAACCATGACAGAAAATGGGCTTTTCATCCTGGGATGGCCGGGGACGCACCTGCATGACATTCTTTGGGCCGTCAATGAAGGAAAAAATCGTGGAAGAAGCGAGGGCGAGGAAAATTTCGGGGAGTTCCCGATTACGTTGGGTGGTCGGGTCCGAGAGATGCACGGAGGTTTGCGCGTTTCTCTCGTATAGGTACGTGCGCGTGTGTGCGAGGCGTTGGGCTCTAACTAAACCCGAGCGAGGCGTTCGCTTATTGAACCCGAGCGATTGCACTAGCCACATTACTGAACCCTAACGATTCCTTCACTGCTGACTGAACCCAAGCGATTCCTTCGCTACTACTGCTAACTGAAGCCGATCGAACCTGCCTCTTGATGAATAGTGACTGTTGTTGGGGGTTGGATGAACAGTTCCTGGTGGGGGTTGGATGAACAGGACCCCGCGTGGTAGTAGGCCGTTGCCGCTGGATGAACATGACCCTGAGGAGGCCGCCACACCCGATGTAACACCCCCAGTGTCATGCTACAGTGATCACTCTTTGGTAATGCCAAGTCACCATGATTAACAAGCCTGGTCAACATTTGATTTCATATCTTATTTCAAATTCCATTTCAAACCAAAATTCAATTGCAAGTGAAATTTAAAGTTTCACTAACTTGGTTGCAAAATAGTCCATCATTTAGTGAATATTCCATAACAATTATTGTTAAGGAAAACAACATCACCTCAATACTAAAATGGGCTCTAGCAATTAAAATAGTGCCAAGTCATCATATTTAAATACTTATTCATTTATGCAAAATTCAAACAACTTCAAATCACTCCCAAACTTTTTGTGGCAGTGAGGTAGGTTACATACTAAATACTGAGACTAGCCACACATTTTAAAAAAGTGTTTTATTGTTAAAAAATGCAAATAGCAAGAACAAAAAAAGAAAAGAAAAGAGCTAAGTCCTAATGTGGTAGTGGGCTCTAGTTCAATAGTGTCCGGCCCAGCCCATCAAGAGACCTCCTTCTTCCTCCTGTTCACCCCTCGCACCGTGGACGCAGAGAGCCCGTCCGTGGCGAGGATCGCCACGTGTCGGCCATCGAGCACACCCCCGCGACCTACAAGACCCCCGTCGCTGTGGACAAACCCTAGCGCCTCGGTTCTCCTTCCCCTTCTCGCTTTCCTCTCCCATGAGCAAGGCCGAACTGCCGCCGCCATTGTCGAGCACGCCCACGTAGCCACCGAGCCCCGTTCTCCTCGCCGATGTGTCCACGAGCTTCGCCATCGTCCTCCTCGTCTTCTGGTGCCACCCGTTGGAGTTAGGCGCCTCTGCTTCGACCGGATCGGGATCGTCTTCAACCTCCGGTCGTCAGCAATCTTCCTCGAATTGGGCATCCCCTGCTGCTCCTAGTCACTCACCGGGCCTCTGTGTGCCTCCGCGATGAGGCCCTCGTCTGATTCCCTCGACCCCCCTTCAATTTTCCCTTAGATTTAGGTCGTATCATTACTTCTAGACGTCGCGCCCGCGCTCGCTAGGCGTTCCCGCTCATAACGCGTCGTCCGCACTCCGCGGGCCTCCCTAACGCGCACCCCGTGCCCTGGACAACGCCCTGGCCGCACCGGCCACGCCCTCCTACCGTGCCCTGGCCACGACCGCGCCCAATTCCCCTCGCTCGCAAGCTCCTACATGCCTCCTCCATGCTGCCGCTCCGCTGCTTGCTCTGTTGCTACTGCCGTAGCTGCGTTACTACTGCCGCGATGCTGCTCATGCTGCCCGCTACCTCCTGCTGTTGTTGTTGCGTTGCTGCTGCTCCTCATACTGCTGCTGCCCTGCCGCCATCGCCTATAGCGCGTCGTCCCCGCACCGCCTCTGCCGGCCCCCTCCCCCGCACAGCCGTACGCCGTGGCCGGAGCGCCGCGCCCACCCCGCTCGGCCACAGCCTCCCAGGCCAGGCCGCGTCCGCCTCCGCCGGAGACCACGCCGAAGGCCGCACCCCTCGGCCGGCCATGGAGGAGCTCGTGCCCGGGCACAACCCCTGTGGCCAAATGGCCCTCTGCCAGTGGGGTCCGCCCCCTGTTTTCTTTTTGTGTTTAGCTTAATTAGGGACTAACCCCCATTAGTGCTAATTCCCCCACTAATTAGGCACTAACAACGGGCCCTACAATTAATTAGATTTTAACCAAATTATTAAGTACATGTGTCAATGACATGTGGGGCCCATGCATACTGTTCATTTGGAAAAGGCATACACAGTTAGCTGTTGACTTTGACTCTGGGTCCACTGTGAGCTTCACATGTAAAAGTGTGGGTACACTTTCGGGTACCCATAGCAATTAGACATTAAAATGATTTTCGTATTAAAATAAATCTGTAATTCCAGAAAATGTTTAAATCTTTGAAAATCATAGAAATTAAACTGTAGCTTGGAAGAAAATAATTTATATATGAAAGTTGTTCAGAAAAATATGACGAATCCGCATATGCCATCCGTTCATCTGTCACGTGCCTCTAGCATAGCGAACATGGATCCATCCCCTCCGATTCATCAATCCGAAAAATGCCAAACGCTGGGAAACATTCCCGGATGTTTTGCCTCTTCGTCTGTATCACCTAGCACTGCGTTAGATCACCCCTAGCACCACGTTTTGCCATGTTATGCTTTGTGATGCTTTGTTTGCTTTATATTTATTGTTTCTTCCCCCTCTTCTCTCCGGTAGACCCTGAGATCGCTGCCGATGCCCCTGTGACCGACTACATCAACGACGACCCCTCCTTCTTGCCAGATTAACCAGGCAAGCAAACCCCCCATTGATCATTCCGATATCGCCCATTTCCTTCTCTCTTATGCTTGCATTAGAACTGCTACTGCTTTTTGTATGATCCTACTCTGATGCATAGCCTATTTTTGTTACCTGCTTTCATACCTTACCTGCTTATTCTAAACTTCTTAGTATAGGTTGGTTAGAGATCCATCAGAGACCCCCCACCTTGTCCCAGCAGCCCTGCTTTATGTTCGATGACTCGATCAACGTGATCGACGTCCAGGCCCCGACACCGCACATCACCCCCCCTTAGTTGTACAACTCTGCAGAGTTATTATCGAGTGCCAAGGGTGATACCTCGTCAGCACTTCTAATGTTAACCCTCTAGTGTAGCTATTCGGTTGTGGTCATCGAGGGTGATTCCTCCTTCACCACTCCCGATAACGACTCTATCGTGCAACCCATCAAGTGTGGACCGTCGAGGGTGATTCCTCCAAGTCCACCTTGATGGTTATATCAAGTGGGAATCCATCGAGGGTGATTCCTCTGGTTTCCCCCTTGCTGTTTCGGACACACGGTTACTTTGACTTTACCACAGAACCATGTTGAAGTTGGGTCGGCCCTGACGGTTACCCGCGAGTTGATTTGTAGTCGGGTTGATCTGGAGGATACCCGCGAGTTTTCCACGCGACGCGGCCGGGCATTCTTAGCCCTTGCCGCAAGTCCGTGAGACGGGGCGACGGGACCACATATCGTGGATCATTGATCGTTACCGCGCGCTCCCAAGACACAAATGGTTTGGATATTTGATCTGAGTAGGCCTCTGGCCTTTTTGCACTGACCACAACGCGCAAATAAGTATGGGCACACTGCGTCGTATGTATCAGCCAAAAGCTCTTCGGACGTCAGCGATGGAGCGGCGCGCGCCGGGTTGGACTGGAATGCCTCACTTGTATAAGAGGGACTAGGTATGCTCACCGGCCACGTACGCAACATGCAAGAGTACAAAGGGCGATGGGCCCAAGACCCCTGCGCACTTAGGATATAGACCGGCGTGCTGGCCTCTCTATTGAGCCTAGGTAGGACTGCGGTGTGTTGATCGGCCGAGGCCGGTCATGACCTGATGGTGTGTCCGGCCGGAGTTGATCGAGCGTGTTGGGTAAGTTTGTGCACCCCTACAGGGAAGTATTATCTATTCGAATAGCCGTGTCCATGGTAACGGATGCTCGGAGTTGTATCCCGATCGATACAACTAGAACTTGATGCTGAGGCTTGTAATGGAAATGATGGCTCCGGGATTGCTTTATCACAGGGAGTCGAGGAAGTGATCTCTGGGCGATGTTACAACATACTTACTACTATTATAATATGTTACTCTTATCTCTTCTGATGCTGCAAGATGATTGAAGATGCTAGTCTTCGATAGGCTAGGCTTTCCCCTTCTCTTCTGGCATTCTGCAGTTCAGTCCACAGATACTACCCATTTCATTGACACCGATGCATATGTAGTGTAGATCCTTGCTTGCGAGTACTTTGGATGAGTACTCACAGTTGCTTTGCTCCCTCTTTTCGCCCTTTTCCATTCTTCTCGGGTGTCGCAACTAGATGGTGGAGCCCAGGATCCAAACACCACCGCCGATGACTACTACTACCCCGAGGGTGCCTATTACTACGTGACAGACATCGACGACCAGGAGTAGTTAGGAGGCTCCCAGGCAGGAGGCCTTGCCTTTTCGATCGTAGATTCTTTTGTGCTAGCCTTCTTAAGGTAAACTTGTTTAACTTATGTCTGTACTCAGATATTGTTGCTTCTGCTGACTCATTTGTATTCGAGCCCTCGAGGCCCCTGGCTTGTAATATGAAGCTTGTATGACTTTAATTTGTGTCTAGAGTTGTGTTGTGATATCTTCCCGTGAGTCCCTGATCTTGGTCCTACACATTTATGTGTATGATTAGTGTACGATTGAATCAGGGGTGTCACAAGTTGGTATCAGAGCCGATTGCCTGTAGGAATCCCCCTTTCCAACTTCTTGGCCGAAGTTGAGTCTAGTCATTGGAAAGCTTTTACTAACATGACTGTGTGGCTTACGGGCCCACGTCGCCATTGGGTGGTATTAGGATCTTTTATTCCTCGTCTATACTCTAGGACTCTTATCTCTCTTCTATTCGGGTTAAAGATCTCTAACTCTAGGTTCTCGTAACTACTTCCTCCTAGAGAGCCCCTTCATTCCAGATGATTGCCTGCTTCACCAGAAGATTCCGAAGATAATCTTCGATGTTTTCCCGAGACCGTTGTGCTCATTGCCTTTGCAATTCCCTACCACCGATAAGTCCCTATGAATAACTACATACACTTGCCATTCTTACATTCATTCCAGTTGTTCTTGTTATTACAAGATACATCGAAATATTCTTTGACTTTTAAGAATCCTTTTGCCTGCTGCCTTGGAGCTCCTTTTCCGCTTGAATACGTCTACGGATAATTCCTCACACTGATCAAGGATTTGTTCATTCCTAGTTATTCATGTGATCCACAAGATAGTTTGAAATACTATTCGGTCTTCCGATAATCCTCTGCCAACTAATGCTGTGCAAATACTTGTCTGCTTGCATTATGGTTACTTTCCATATGTCTAGCAATATTCTTTAGTATCCTTTATCATCGTCATTTTGAGCATTTGATTCGATATGTTTGTGAATGCTCTCAATCACCAGTCGCAATTAGAATTCTTCCTTTTGGCTCAGACGTCACTCCGGGCATGAGTTGTTTCTCGGCAAATCAAACCTTGATTGATTGTTGCTCTATGTCTATTCAAATTACTTATCTTTTGATTAGAGCATCTGCCTCTGATCCCTTCATTTGGAAATCATACTTCGTTTGCATATGAGGTTTGAGTTAGTCAGTTGTTTCTATAATCTGATCTCCTTGCATTCTTTCTTTTTCTGGTTGAGTACCGATGCTCACATCAGATCCCTTGTGGTCCACCCGATCCTTTGTTGAATTTTATCCGACAATGTCCTTTATAATTAATAACCTTGTGAGCCTTTCCTCGGATACATAATGACTTTGATAAATTGTATCCTCGGTTTTATCAACCATGCTCTGCTTTCGAGCTTATATTATTTACTCCTGAAGTTTGCGTTATTTGTTCCTAAGATGCACCGATGGGTTGAACCTACGCCTTCCCTAATCTGTGTGAACTCGAAAGTTATGCGGGTTATACTCTACTGGCTTTTATCAGATAAAATTTCAACGCTATAAATTCTTCAAAAGCGAGAAGTGAATGAAAGGTTGTGCATTGGAGAAGTGGGAGTCGACCTTGAACTTTGTGTTCATGCCCATGGAAACAATGTATATCTTATCATGGAAGCTTCTCTTAAAATTAATTATCCCCTTGGTATAAGTTCATCTTATACCTGGGATTTGGTCTTTTGCAATTGTGGTTTCGACCATGTTATTCTTCTTTGATCCCATTCCTCAGACAAGTTAAAGTACTTGTCTTATGCAGATCAATACACCAGTCCAACCCTTAATTCTGGCCTACCTTCGAGTATTACCCCCTGGTATCTCGATAATATCACAGACCCATGTTGCTTATTATGAGTCTTCATCAAGTACTATTTCTCACCGATTCCAATTTCTCCCAAGTTCTGAGTTGCAAGACACTTGAGGACACCCGTAGCTAAATCGAGTCCGAACTGCAATTCAATAATTCTAAGTAATTTTCGTTGCTTATGAGTTTAATAATCCTTCAAGTCATTCCTAGCCTGATCGACTATATCATTATCGTGCTACCTGGTGCTTCTTCCCGGAGCACAATTTTCGACGATGAGCTAAGCTTACGTCGACCTTCCTTGTCATATCATTTCACCTTGAACAGCAAGCTTGATTTCGAGTTGTGTCGTACCCGTTGTTCCAGTAACCTTTCGCTTCATCATCCCTTTAACTTGATGTCATCGCTAATCGATTACATCTTCATGAAATCTCTCGACAATTGTGTCATGATCATCATCAACATTTTGAGCTCTTCTAGGATATCAATCGAATTCATGATGAGAAATACCATCCTTGCCCCCTCGATGAATTGTTGCTGAGCCCGTGGGCCCCATCCTCATCTTTTCCTTGCAGAAATTGTACGACTTACTTTATAATTTGTTTCCGATGGATCCTTTGTGTATCCAAAGTCTGACCTTTACCTGGTGACCATGTCAATGCTATCCCAAAGCATGACTGTGGTACTCCGTTCATCAACAAGAACATTGGAAGCTTAATGCTAAATGTTTCTTCATCAACTATCCAAACACCATTGTATGGGTAACATCATGAGTTTCCCCCCTTTTTCTCTAGTTGGTTAACTACTTGCAGTCCTGTCATGATTATCCCGCTCTGCTTGCTTCTGGGAAGGAGATACACCTAATACTCGTGTATACACCCTTTCCTTTCCATTGTTCTATTTAAATCTGATAATCACTTTTTCCTTTCCATTGGTTTGTTTAACCCTTCTTGTGATCTATATGATATAAGCAGTAATAATTCCCTGCTTATGTAAACACCTCGGTGTACAACTCTGTCAGTAAGACCCTGTTACTATTGTTGATGACATTCCGGTAACCACCGATGGACGAGAACTTTGCCTATTGGTCCACCTCGTTTCAACGAGCAGGAAAATGGTTCTCTTCGTCCCTCGCCCTTGGTACTGACGTTGTTGCCAACATAACTGACAGGCTATCCTCTGACCTGCCTTGCTATCATGACCGTGCAAGATATCATCGCCCTTTCACTTTTAACCCACATGGTGGGCCCATAACCCATAGTTCCACAGGATCGAAACCTGACTCTCCTGTACACCCTTGTTGCCAAGTTATTCCTCACGCATGGATTCGTAGGTAATTCACGAGCCACCTTCCAAGAGATCATCAATTCTGGTATCAGGCACAATACTTGTTCCCGTTGCTCTCCACCCCTTTCCCGCTCTATTTCAGGCACCGAATGATTTCCTATCCGCTTGAAGCTTCTATTTGCACCTTCTTACTTTGCTCTTGACATTTTCTTAAGTTTCAATTTGAGAGTTACTTTCTGCCACCTTCCCTGATGTTAGTTACCAGATAAGGAACCTAGTAGAGGATCGTTCTTCGGAAGTTACCCCTTGTCCTTTCGTAAGTATGATGAAGACCCTGAAGAAAGGATGAGGACTTCTTCATGATGACCTGAAGTAGAGAAATGAAGACATCAACGAGAGGGATCAACTTCTTTGAGAAGAGCAACCAAGACCGAGAAGATCCGTTAGAATTCCGTAACCAGAACTATCCCCCTTACTCCACCTCTTAAATCTCGGGATGAGATTTCTTGTAGTAGAGGAGATTTGTAACACCCCCAGTATCATGCTACAGTGATCACCCTTTGATAATACCAAGTCACCAGGATTAACAAGCCTGGTCAACATTTGATTTCATATCTTATTTCAAATTCCATTTCAAACCAAAATTCAATTACAAGTGAAATTTAAAGTTTCACTAACTTGGTTGAAAAATAGTCCATCATTTAGTGAATATTCCATAACAATTATTGTTAAGGAAAACAACATCTCCTCAATATTAAATGGGCTCTAGCAATTAAAATAGTGCCAAGTCAGCATATCTAAATACTTATTCATTTATGCAAAATTCAAACAACTTCAAATCACTCCCAAACTTTTTGTGGCTGTGAGGTAGGTTACATACTAAATACTGAGACTAGCCACACATTTTACAAAAGTGTTTTATTGTTAAAAGAAAATGCAAATATTAAGAACAAAAAAAGAAAAGAAAAGAGCTAAGTCCTACTGTGGTAGTGGGCTCTAGTTCAACAGTGCCCGACCCAGCCCATCGAGAGACCTCCTTCTTCCTCCTGTTCACCCCTCGCACCGTGGACGCAGAGAGCCCGTCCGTGTTGAGGATCGCCACGTGCCAGCCATTGAGCACACCCCCGCGACCTACAAGACCCCCGTCGCTGTGGACAAACCCTAGCGCCTCGGTTCTCCTTCCCCTTCTCGCTTTCCTCTCCCATGAGCAAGGCCGAACCGCCGCCGCCATTGTCGAGCACGCCCATGCAGCCACCGAGCCCCCTTCTCCTCACCGATGTGTCCATGAGCTTCGGCATCATCCTCCTCGTCTTCTGGTGCCACCCGTTGGAGTTAGGCTCCTCTGCTTCGACCGGATTGGGATCGTCTTCAACCTCCGGTCGTCGGCGATTTTCCTCGAATTGGGCATCCCCTACTGCTCCTAGTCACTCGCCGGGCCTCCGTGTGCCTCCGCGGTGAGGCCCTCATCCGATTCCCTCGACCCCCCTCTGATTTTTCCTCGAATTTAGGTCGTATCATTACTTCTAGATGTCGCGCCCGCGCTCGCTAGGTGTTCCCGCTCACCACGCGTCATCCGCGCCCCGCGGGCCTCCCTAACACGTGCCCCGCGCCCTGGACAGCGCCCTGGCCGCGCCGGCCACGCCCCGCTACTGTGCCCTGGCCACGACCGCGCCCTATTCCCCTCGCTCGCAAGCTCCTGCACGCCTCCTCCATGCTAGCGCTCCGCTGCTTGCTCTGTTGCTGCTGCCGTAGCTGCGTTACTACTGCCGCAATGCTGCTCATGCCGCCCACTACGTCCTGGTGTTGTTGTTGCGTTGCTGCTGCTCCTCATACTGCTGCTGCCCTGCCGCCATCGCCTGTAGCTCGCCGTCCCCGCACCGCCTCTGCCGGCCCCCTCCCCCGCACAACCGTACGCCGTGGCCGGAGCATCGCGCCCACCCCGCTCGGCCACAACCTCCCGGGCTAGGCCGCGTCCGCCTACGCCGGAGGCCACGCCTGGCCATGCCGGAGGCCGTGCCGGGGCCGCCCTCAGCTGCTTGCTGCACCCCTCGGCCGGCCATGGAGGAGCTCGTGCCCGGGCACAACCCCTGTGGCCGAATGGCCCTCTGCCAGTGGGGTCCGCCCCCTGTTTTCTTTTTGTGTTTAGCTTAATTAGGGACTAACCCCCATTAGTGCAAATTCCCCCACTAATTAGGCACTAAAAGTGGGCCCCACAATTAATTAGATTTTAACCAAATTATTAAGTACATGTGTCAACGACATGTGGGGCCGGCGTGTACTGTTCATTTGGATAAGGCATACACAGTCAGCTGTTGACTTTGACTCTGGGTCCACTGTCAGCCTTACATGTAAAAGTGTGGGTACACTTTCGAGTACCCGTAGCAATTAGGCATTAAAATGATTTTCGTATTAAAATAAATTTGTAATTCCAGAAAATGTTTAAATCTTTGAAAAATCATAGAAATTAAACCGTAGCTCGGATAAAAATAATTTATATATGAAAGTTGTTCAGAATATTATGACGAATCCACATATGCCATCCATTCATCTATCACGTGCCTCTAGCATAGTGAACATGGATCCATCCCTCCGATTCATCTGTCCGAAAAATGCCAAACGCTGGGAAACATTCCCGGATGTTTTCCCTCTTCGTCTGTATCACCTAGCACTGCGTTAGATCACCCCTAGCACCGTGTTTTGCCATGTTATGCTTTGTGATGCTTTATATTTATTGTTTCTTCCCCCTCTTCTCTCTGGTAGACCCCGAGATCGCTGCCAATGCCCCTGTGATCGACTACATCGACGACGACCCCTCCTTCTTGCCAGAGCAACCAGGCAAGCAAGCCCCCCATTGATCATTCCAATATCGCCCATTCCCTTCTCTCTTATGCTTGCGTTAGAACTGCTACTGCTTTTTGTATGATCCTACTCTGATGCATAGCCTGTTTTTGTTACCTGCTTTCATACCTTACCTGCTTATTCTAAACAGCTTAGTATAGGTTGGTTAGAGATCCATTAGTGACCCCCACCTTGTCCCAGTTGCCCTGCTTTATGTTCGATGACTCGATCAAATTGATCGACGTCCAGGCCCTGACACCGCAAATCACCCCCCTTAGTTGTACGACTCTGCAGAGTTATTATCGAGTGCCGAGGGTGATACCTCGTCAGCACGTCTGATGTTAACCTTGTAGTGTAGCTATTCGGTCGTGGTCATCGAGGGTGATTCCTCCTTCACCACTTCCGATAACGACTCTGTCGTGCAACCCATCAAGTGTGGACCGTCGAGGGTGATTCCTCCAAGTCCACCTTGATGGTTACATCGAGTGGGAATCCATCGAGGGTGATTCCTCGGGTTTCCCCTTTGCTGTTTCAGACACACGGTTACTTTGACTTTACCACAGAACCATGTTGAAGTCGGGTCGGCCCTGAGGGGTACCCGCGAGTTGATTTGTAGTCGGGTTGATCTGGAGGATACCCGCGAGTTTTCCACGCGGCGCGGCCGGGCATTCTTAGCCCTTGCCGCAAGTCCGTGAGACGGGGCGATGGGACCACATATCGTGGATCATTGATCATTACCGCGCGCTCCCAAGACACTAACAGTTTGGATATTTGATCCGAGTAGGCCTCTGGCCTTTTCGCATTGACCACCATGCGGGAATAAGTATGGGCACTCTGCGTCGTATGTATCAGCCGAAAGCTCTTCGGACGTCAGTGATGGAGCGGCGCGCGCCGGGTTGGACTGGAACGCCTCGCTTGTATAAGGGGGGATAGGTATGCTCACCGGCCACGTACGCAACATGCAGGAGTGCAAAGGGCGATGGGCCCAAGACCCCTGCGCGCTTAGGATGTAGACCGGCATGCTGGCCTCTCTGTTGAGCCTAGGTAGGACTGCGGTGTGTTGATCGGCCGAGGCCAGTCATGACCTGATGGTGTGTCCGGCCGGAGTTGATCGAGCATGTTGGGTAAGTTTGTGCACCCCTGCAGGGAAGTATTATCTATTCGAATAGCCGTGTCCACGGTAACAGACGCTCGGAGTTGTATCCCGATCGATACAACTAGAACTTGATGCTGAGGCTTGTAATGGAAATGATGGCTCCGGGATTGCTTTATCGCAGGGAGTCGAGGAAGTGATCTCTGGGCGATGTTACAACATACTTACTACAATTATAATATGTTACTCTTGTCTCTTCTGATGCTGCAAGATGATTGAAGATGCTAGTCTTCGATAGGCTAGGCTTTCCCCTTCTCTTCTGGCATTCTGCAGTTCAGTCCACAGATACTACCCATTTCATTGACACCGATGCATATGTAGTGTAGATCCTTGCTTGCGAGTACTTTGGATGAGTACTCACGGTTGCTTTGCTCCCTCTTTTCGCCCTTTTCCATTCTTCTCGGGTGTCGCAACCAGATGGTGGAGCCCAGGATCCAAACGCCACCACCGATGACTACTACTACCCCGAGGGTGACTACTACGTGATGGACGCCGACGACCAGGAGTAGTTAGGAGGCTCCTAGGCAGGAGACCTTGCCTTTTCGATCATTGATGCTTTTGTGCTAGCCTTCTTAAGGCAAAGTTGTTTAACTTATGTCTGTACTCAGATATTGTTTCTTCCGCTGACTCGTTTGTATTCGAGCCTAGGTAGGACTGCGGTGTGTTGATCGGCCGAGGCCGGTCATGACCTGATGGTGTGTCCGGCTGGAGTTGATCGAGCGTGTTGGGTAAGTTTGTGCACACCTGCAGGGAAGTATTTTCTACTCGAATAGCCGTGTCCACGGTAACGGACGCTCGGAGTTGTATCCCGATCGATACAACTAGAACTTGATGCTGAGGCTTGTAATGGAAATGATGGCTCCGGGATTGCTTTCTCGCAGGGAGTCGAGGAAGTGATCTCTGGGCGATGTTACAACATACTTACTAATATTATAATATGTTACTCTTATCTCTTATGATGCTGCAAGATGATTGAAGATGCTAGTCTTTGATAGGCTAGGCTTTCCCCTTCTCTTCTGGCATTCTTCAGTTCAGTCCACAGATACTACCCATTTCATTGACACCGATGCATATGTAGTGTAGATCCTTGCCTACGAGTACTTTGGATGAGTACTCACGGTTGCTTTGCTCCCTCTTTCCCCCTTTTCCATTCTTCTCGGGTGTCGCAACCAGATGGCAGAGCCCAGGATCCAGACGCCACCGCCGATGACTACTACTACCCCGAGGGTGCCTACTACTACGTGACGGACACCGATGACCAGGAGTAGTTAGGAGGCTCCCAGGCAGGAGGCCTTGCCTTTTTGGTCGTAGATGCTTTTGTGCTAGCCTTCTTAAGGCAAACTTGTTTAACTTGTGTCTGTACTCAGATATTGTTGCTTCTGTTGACTCGTTTGTATTCGAGCTTATGTATTCGAGCCCTCAAGGCCCCTGGCTTGTAATATGAAGGTTGTATGACTTTAATTTGTGTCTAGAGTTGTGTTGTGATATCTTCCCGTGAGTCCCTGATCTTGGTCGTACACATTTGCGTGTATGATTAGTGTACGATTGAATCGGGGGCGTCACAAGTTGGTATCAGAGCCGACTGCCTGTAGGAATCCCCCTTTCCAACTTCTTGGCCAAAGTTGAGTCTAGTCATTGGAAAGCTTTTGCTAACATGGCTGTGTGGCTTATGGGCCCACGTCACCATTGGGTGGTATTAGGATCTTTTATTCCTCGTCTATACTCTGGGACTCTTATCTCTCTTTTATTCGGGTTAAAGATTTTACTAACTCTAACTCTAGGTTCTCATAACTACTTCCTCCCGGAGAGCCCCTTCATTCCAGATGATCGCCTGCTTCACCAGAAGATTCCGAAGATACTCTTCGATGTTTTCCCAAGACCGTTGTGCTCATTGCCTTTGCAATTCCCTACCACCGATAAGTCCCTATGAATAACTACATACACTTGCCATTCTTACATTCATTCTAGTTGTTCTTGTTATTACAAGATACATCAAAATATTCTCCGACTTTTAAGAATCCTTTTGCCTGCTGCCTTGCAGCTCCTTTTCCGCTTGAATACATCTACGGATAATTCCTCACACTTATCGAGGATTTGTTCATTCCTATTTGATCATGTGATCCACAAGATAGTTTGAAATACTATCCGGTCTTTCGATAATCCTCTGCCAACTAATGCTCTGCAAATACTTGTCTGCTTGCATTATGGTTACTTTCCATATGTCTAGCAATATTTTTTAGTATCCTTTGTCATCGTCATTTTGAGCATTTGATTCGATATGTTTGGGAAGGCTCTCAATCATCAGTCGCAATTAGAATTCTTCCTTTCGGCTCAAATTTCACTCCGGGCATGAGTTGTTTCTCGGCAAATCAAACCTTGATTGATTGTCACTCTATGTCTATTCAACTTACTTATCTTTTGATCAGAGCATCTGCCTTTGATCCCTTCATTTGGAAATCATAATTCCTTTGCATTTGAGCTTTGAGTTAGTCAGTTGTTTCTATAATCTGATCTCCTTGCATTCTTTCTTCTTCTGGTTGAGTACCGATGCTCACATCAGATCCCTTGTGGTTCACCCGATCCTTTGTTGAATTTTATCCGACAACGTCCTTCATAATTAATAACCTTGTGAGCCTTTCCTCGGATACATAATGCCTTTGATAAATTGTATCCTCAGCTTTATCAACCATGCTCTGCTTTCGAGCTTATATTATTTACTCCTGAAGTTTGCGTTATTTGTTCCTAAGATGCCCCGATGGGTTGAACCTACGCCTTCCCTAATCTGTGTGAACTCGAAAGTTATGCGGGTTATACTCTACTGGCTTTTCATCAGATAAAATTTCAACGCTATAACTTCTTCGAAAGCAAGAAGTGAATGAAAGGTTGTGCATTGGAGAAGTGGGAGTCGACCTTGAACTGTGTGTTCATGCCCATGGAAATGATGTAGATCTTATCATGGAAGTTTCTCTTAAAATTAATTATCCCCTTGGTATAAGTTCATCTTAGACTTGGGATTTGGTCTTTTGCAATCGTGGTTTCGACCATGTTATTCTTCTTTGATCCCATTCCTCAAACAAGTTAAACTATTTGTCTTGTGCAGATCAATACACCAGTCCAACCGTTAATTCTGTCCTACCTTCGAGTATTACCCCCTGGTATCTCGATAATATCACAGACCCATGTTGCTTATTATGAGTCTTCATCAAGTACTATTTCTCACCGATTCCAATTTCTCCAGGGTTCTGAGTTGCTAGACACTTGAGGACAACCGTAGCTAAATCGAGTCCGCACTGCAATTCAATAATTCTAAGTAATTTTCGTTGCTTATGAGTTTAATAATCCTTCAAGTTATTCCTAGCCTGATCGACTATATCATTATCGTGCTACCTGGTCCTTCCCGGAGCACAATTTTCGACGATGAGCTAAGCTTTCATCGATCTTCCTCATCATATCATTTCTCCTTGAACAGTGAGCTTGATTTCGAGTTGTGTCGTACCCGTTGTTCCAGTAACCTTTCGCTTCATCATTCCTTTAATTTGATGTCATCGCCGATCGATTACATCTTCATGAAATCTCTCGACAATTGTGTCGTGATCATCATCAACATTTTGAGATCTTCTAGGATATCAATCGAATTCATGATGAGAAATACCATCCTTGCCCCCTCGATGAATTGTTGCTGAGCCCGTGGGCCCCATCCTCATTTTTTCCTTGCCGAAATTGTACGACTTACTTTATAATTTGTTTCTGATGGATCCTTTGTGTATCCAAAGTCTGACCTTTACCTGGTGACCATGTCAATGCTATCCCGAAGCATACTATGGTACTCCGTTCATCAACAAGAACATTGGAAGCTTAATGCTAAATGTTTCTTCATCAACTATCCAAACACCATTGTATGGGTAACATCATGAGTTTCCCCCCTTTTTCTCTAGTTGGTTAACTACTTGCAGTCCTGTCATGATTATCTCGCTCTGCTTGCTCCTGGGAAGGAGATACACCTAATACTCGTGTATACACCCTTTCCTTTCCATTGTTCTATTTAAATCTGATAATCACTTTTTCCTTTCCATTGGTTTGTTTAACCCTTCTTGTGATCTATATGATATAAGCAGTAATAATTCCCTGCTTATGTAAACACCTCGGTGTACAACTCTGTCTGTAAGACCCTGTTACTATTGTTGATGACATTCCGGTAACCATCGATGGATGAGAACTTTGCCTATTGGTCCGCCTCGTTTCAACGAGCAGGAAAATGGTTCTCTTCGTCCCTCGCCCTTGGTACCGACGTTGTTGCCGACATAACTGACAGGCTATCCTCTGACCTGCCTTGCTATCATGACCGTGCAAGATATCAGCGCCCTTTCACTTTTAACCCACATGGTAGGCCCATAACCCATAGTTCCACAGGATCGAAACCTGACTCTCCTGTACACCCTTGTTGCCAAGTTATTCCTCACGCATGGCTTCGTAGGTAATTCACGAGCCACCTTCCAAGAGATCATCAATTCTGGTATCTGGCACAATACTTGTTCCCGTTGCTCTTCACCCCTTTCCCGCTCTGTTTCAGGCATCGAATGATTGCCTATCCGCTTGAAGCTTCTATTTGAAGCTTCTTACTTTGCTCTCGATATTTTCTTAAGTTTTGATTTGAGAGTTACTTTCCGCCACCTTCCCTGATGTTAGCTACCAGATAGCAACCTAGTAGAGGATCGTTCTTCGGAAGTTACCCCTTGTCCTTTCGTAAGTATGATGAAGACCCCGAAGAAAGGATGACGACTTCTTCATGATGACCTGAAGTAGAGAAACGAAGACATCAACGAGAGGGATCAAATTCTTCAAGAAGAGCAACCAAGACCGAGAAGATCCGTTAGAATTCCGTAACCAAAACTATCCCGCTTAGTCCACCTCTTAAATCTCGGGACGAGATTTCTTGTAGTAGAGGAGAGTTGTAACACCCCTAGTGTCAGGCTACAGTGGTCACCCTTTGATAATGCCAAGTCACCATGATTAACAAGCCTGGTCAACATTTGATTAAATTTCTTATTTCAAATTCCATTTCAAACCAAAATTCAATTGCAAGTGAAATTTAAAGTTTCACTAACTTGGTTGCAAAATAGTCCATCATTTAGTAAATATTCCATAACAATTATTGTTATGGAAAACAACATCACCTCAATACTAAAATGGGCTCTAGGAATTAAAATAGTGCCAAGTCAGCATATTTAAATACTTATTCATTTATGCTAAATTCAAACAACTTCAAATCACTCCCAAACTTTTTGTGGTAGTGAGGTAGGTTACATACTAAATACTCAGACTAGCGACACATTTTACAAAAGTGTTTTATTGTTAAAAGAAAATGCAAATAGTAAGAACAAAAAAAGAAAAGAAAAGTGCTAAGTCCTACTGTGGTAGTGGGCTCTAGTTCAACAGTGCCCGGCCCAGCCCATCAAGAGACCTCCTTCTTCCTCTTGTTCACCCCTCGCACCATGGACGCAGAGAGCCCGTCCGTTGCGAGGATCGCCACGTGCCGGCCATTGAGCACACCCCCGCGACCTACAAGACCCCCGTCGCCGTGGATAAACCCTAGCGCCTCGGTTCTCCTTCCCCTTCTCGCTTTCCTCTCCCACGAGCAAGGCCGAATCACCGCCGCCATTGTCGAGCACGCCCACGCAGCCACCGAGCCCCCTTCTCCTAGCCGATGTGTCCATGAGCTTCGCCATTGTCCTCATCACTTCTGGTGCCACCCGTTGGAGTTAGGCGCCTCTGCTTTGACCGGATCGGGATCGTCTTCAACCTCCGGTCGTCGGCGATCTTCCTCGAATTGGGCATCCCCTACTGCTCCCAGTCACTAGCCGGGCCTCCGTGTGCCTCCGCGGTGAGGCCCTCGTCCGATTCCCTCGATCCCCCTCCGATTTTCCCTCAGATTTAGGTCGTATCATTACTTCTAGACGTCGCGCCCGCGCTCGCTAGGCATTCTCGCTCACCACGCGTCGCCCGCGCCCCGCGGGCCTCCCTAACGCGCACCCTATGCCCTGGACAGCGCCCTGGCCGCACCGGCCACGCCCCGCTACCGTGCCCTGGCCATGACCGCGCCCTATTCCCCTCACTCGCAAGCTCCTACACGCCTCCTCCCTGCTGCTGCTCCGCTGCTTGCTCTGTTGCTGCTACCGTAGCTGCGTTACTACTGCTGCGATGCTGCTCATGCCGCCCGCTACCTCCTGCAGTTGTTGTTGTGTTGCTACTGCTCCTCATACTGCTGCTGCCCTGCCGCCGTTGCCTGTAGCTCGTCGTCCCCACACCGCCTCTGCCGGCCCCCTTCCCCGCACAGCCGTACGCCGTGGCCGGAGCGCCGCGCCCACCCCGCTCGGCCACAGCCTCCCGGGCTAGGCCGCGTCTGCCTGCGCTGGAGGCCACGCCTGGCCGTGCCGGGGCCGCCCTCAGCTGCTTGATGCGCCCCTCGGCCGGCCATGGAGGAGCTCATGCCCGGGCACAACCCCTGTGGCTGAATGGCCCTCTGCCAGTGGGGCCCGCCCCCTGTTTTCTTTTTGTGTATAGCTTAATTAGGGACTAACCCCCATTAGTGCTAATTCCCCCACTATTTAGGTGCTAATAGCGGGCCCTACAATTAATTAGATTTTTAACCAAATTATTAAGTACATGTGTCAATGACATGTGGGGCCCACGTATACTATTCATTTGGATAAGGCATACATAGTTAGCTGTTGACTTTGACTCTGGGTCCACTATCAGCCTCACATGTAAAAGTGTGTGTACACTTCCGGGCACCCGTAGCAATTAGGCATTAAAATGATTTTCCTATTAAAATAAATCTGTAATTCCAGAAAATGTTTAAATCTTTGAAAAATCATAGAAATTAAACCGTAGCTCAGATGAAAATAATTTATAAATGAAAGTTGTTCAGAAAATTATGACGAATCCGCATATGCCATCCGTTCATCTATCACGTGTCTCTAGCATAGCGAACATGGATCCATCCCTCTGATTCATCTGTCCGAAAAATGCCAAACAATGGGAAACATTCCCAGATGTTTTCCCTCTTCGTCTGTATCACCTAGCACTGCGTTAGATCACCCCTAGCACCGCATTTTGCCATGTTATGCTTTGTGATGCTTTGTTTGCTTTATATTTATTGTTTCTTCCCCCTCTTCTCTCCGGTAGACCCCGAGATCGCTGCCGATGCCCCTGTGATCGACTACATCAACGACGACCCCTCCTTCTTGCCAGAGCAACCAGGCAAGCAAAACCCCCATTCATCATTCCGATATCACCCATTCCCTTCTCTCTTATGCTTGCATTAGAACTGCTATTGCTTTTTGTATGATCCTACTCTGATGCATAGCCTAATTTTGTTACCTGCTTTCATACCTTAACTGCTTATTCTAAACTGCTTAGTATAGGTTGGTTAGAGATCCATCAGTGTCCCCCACCTTGTCCCAGTTGCCCCGCTTTATGTTCGATGACTCGATCAACGTGATCGACGTCCAGGCCCCCACACCGCACATCACCCCCCCTTAGTTGTACGACTCTGCAGAGTTATTATCGAGTGCCGAGGGTGATACCTCATCAGCACTTCTGATGTTAACCCTGTAGTGTAGCTATTCGGTCATGGTCATCGAGGGTGATTCCTCCTTCACCACTCCCGATAACGACTTTGTCGTGCAACCCATCAAGTGTGGACCGTCGAGGGTGATTCCTCCAAGTCCACCTTGATGGTTACATCGAGTGGGAATCCATCAAGGGTGATTCCTCGGGTTTCCCCCTTGCTGTTTCGGACACACGGTTACTTTGACTTTACCACAGAACCATGTAGAAGTCGGGTCGGCCCTGAGTGGTACCCGCGAGTTGATTTGTAGTCGGGTTGATCTGGAGGATACTCGCAAGTTTTCCACGCGGCGCGGCCGAGCATTCTTAGCCTTTGCCGCAAGTCCGTGAGACGGGACGACGGGACCACATATCATGGATCATTGATCGTTACCGCGCTCTCCCAAGACACTAACGGTTTGGATATTTGATCTGAGTAGGCCTCTGGCCTTTTCGCACTAACCACCACGTGGGAATAAGTATGGGCACTCCGCGTCGTATGTATCAGCTGAAAGCTCTTCAGACGTCAGCGATGGAGCGGCGTGCGCCGGGTTGGACTGGAACGCCTCGCTTGTATAAGGGGTGCTAGGTCTGCTCACCGGCCGCATACGCAACATGCAGGAGTGCAAAGGGCGATGTGCCCAAGACCCCTGTGCCCTTAGGATGTAGACCGACGTGCTGGCCTCTCTATAGCCTAGGTAGGACTATGGTGTGTTGATCGGCCGAGGCCGGTCATGACCTGATGGTGTGTCCGGCCGGAGTTGATCGAGCATGTTGGGTAAGTTTGTGCACACCTGCAGGGAAGTATTTTCTATTTGAATAGCCGTGTCCACGGTAACGGACGCTTGGAGTTGTATCCCGATTGATACAACTAGAGCTTGATGCTGAGGCTTGTAATGGAAATGATGGCTCCGAGATTGCTTTCTCGCAGGGAGTCGAGGAAGTGATCTCTGGGCGATGTTACAACATACTTACTAATATTATAATATGTTACTCTTATCTCTTCTGATGCTGCAAGATGATTGAAGATGCTAGTCTTTGATAGGCTAGGCTTTCCCCTTCTCTTCTGGCATTCTTCAGTTCAGTCCATAGATACTACCCATTTCATTTACACCGATGCATATGTAGTGTAGATCCTTGCCTGCGAGTACTTTGGATGAGTACTCATGGTTGCTTTGCTCCCTCTTTTCCCCCTTTTCCATTCTTCTCGGGTGTCGCAACTAGATGGCAGAGCCCAGGATCCAGACGCCACCGCCGATGACTACTACTACCCCGAGGGTGCCTACTACTACGTGACGGACGCCGACGACCAGGAGTAGTTAGGAGGCTCCCAGGCAGGAGGCCTTGCCTTTTTGATCGTAGATGCTTTTGTGCTAGCCTTCTTAAGGCAAACTTGTTTAACTTGTGTCTGTACTCAGATATTGTTGCTTCCGTTGACTCGTTTGTATTCGAGCTTATGTATTCGAGCCCCCGAGGCCCCTGGCTTGTAATATGAAGCTTGTATGACTTTATTTTGTGTCTAGAGTTGTGTTGTGATATCTTCCCGTGAGTCTCTGATCTTGGTCATACACATTTGTGTGTATGATTAGTGTATGATTGAATCGGGGGCGTCACACCCGAGCCGGTGGAGGCTGGATGAACAGTAGCCCGTGGATGAACAGTAGCTGGTGGAGGTAGGAGGAAGACGCGGTGGATGAACAGTAGCAGGTGGAGGCTAGAGGAAGTCGACGGTGGATGAACGGTAGCCCGTGGAGGCTGGAGCGAGGCAGTAGACGGTGGATGAACAGTAGCCCGTGGAGTCCCATTTTGTGGTACGCCACACCCCTCCCGATGAACATGACCCCGTTTCGATCGTAGGCGCTCCAACAGAAGTCCGTTTTCTCCATTTTGCGGTACGCCACACCCCTCCCGATCAGCAGGACCCTGTTTTGACCATAGGCACTCGAACGGAAGTCCATTTCCTCCATTTTGTGGTATGCCAGACCCTTCCTGATGAATAGGAGCATGTTTTGACCGTACGTGGTCGAACAAAAGGCCGTTTCCTCCGTTCTGCAGTACGCCAGACCTAGTTTTGACTATTTCGTCCAAGCCGGTTGGCTCCCGATGAACATGACGTATTCCGACCCAGTCGGTTGCCTCCTGATGAACTCGACGCTGTTTCCTCCGTTCTGACCCAGCCGGTTGGCTGCCGATGAACATGACACCGTCGCTGTACGCGTTCGAGACACCGCCTGTATGTACGTACATAGCCGTATTTACTTTCTTGCAGCGTGGCTGTACGTACGCATACACGATATAGACGGGACTGTGTGACATGCTACGTCGGCGGTTCTACTACGACACCTGCCGCTCCTTACTCGGCTATGGTTCATCGCTGCACAGAGACCAATCGACCAGTATGTACGTACACATTCGCGACCAGATAGATAACACTACGTATGCTTCGACCGGGTGGGTCCCAACTGTCAGGGAGGACAAGGAGGCACTTCCTTGTGTGCGAATATATAGCTGGCGAGTCCCAGCTGTCAGGGGCAGAATCATATATTTTTTGCCCATAATAAGGAGGCACTTCCTTGCGTGCAAAGATGTTGTTGGTGGGTCCCAGCTGTCAGGGGCAGGAATAAAGAGGCACTTCCTTCCGTGCGAAGATATATGTGGTGGGTCCCAGCTTTCAGGGGGAGGAATAATTTTATTTTCACGTAATAAGCAGGCGGTTGCATGCGTGCGTCCATGGACCTGGTGCGTCCCCACTGTCAGCCTCTCCACGTACAGTCCTCTTCCGATGACTCCTGTTTGTTGACCACGTTGACCACGCCGCGCCGAGCGCACGAAGGCGGTGGACGACGGCGAGGCCCCGGACAGCAACGAGCCGAAGATGGGAAGATGCGGCAGTGGAGTCCCAGACGGAGAGGTGTACGAGGGTTAACTGGTTCTTGTGCGGCGTGGTTCTGCAGTCGGTGGAGAATAACAGGAGGTGTGGAGGGATGAAGGGATGGCCTGGCCGGCGGTGGGGTAGCGCTTCGCAGCGAAGCATGCTAAGTAGAGCTGCTAGCAGCCGGAGGCGGGAGTAGGTGGTCCCGGCGGCGCTGGAGGAAAAAAGAGATTGAAGATGGATGCCGACCGTTGGATGTAAATCCAATGGCTATCGATGTCAGAATTATTTGTTGACTAAGTTGACAATGCCTTCTGTTGGCTTCGACCTATTGGCCCACATTTCAACCTCCAAAAATGTGGCACATATTCAACCCATTTTTTTTAGAATTTACAGTCCATTTGCTGGGCTGGGTGAACAAATAATGTAGTGTCCATGCGGCCCATTTATTTTTTTTCTAAAAAACTACAACCCACTTGCACTTTCTCGAAATACATGAATTTGCTGGTCTGGGTGAACAAATAATGTAGCGTCCATGCGGCCCATTTATTTTTTTCTAAAAAATTGCAGCCCATTTGCACTTTCTCGAAATACACGATTTTGCTGGGCTGATTCTAATTATAATGTTGGGTTGGACGCATCAATGTTATCAAAAAAATAAACAGGGGCTAAGCATTTTTTATAAATATATTTAAATAATAAGTGCTTTATTATTACATTGGTCCTTAAATCTTACCAAGTTTTTGTACATAATCACCTGGATTTTCGTTGCCTTAATGTAAAAAAAGCCAGGATTTTATTGTTAAAAATTTATTTTTATAAGTTAATAAGACGTGGGATATTTTTTTATATATGTAAGTATCTGTTAAATATATGATGATAATAACAATAATATATAATAACATATAAAATATATAAATATATATAATATAGTTAGAAGGGAAACATAAGTTGGACCTGGAGTTCCTATTCTTATATAGAAAAATAGAAAAGACCTCTGTGTTTTCTTCAAAAAAATTACATAAGTTGGGCTACGGATGTTTAAGAAAAAGTAAAAACTAGGATGGGAGGGCCATAGGCCGGTCGATACATGATGGCCCTAAAAAAAATACAAACCGGCATGTCGTGGGCTGCGCATGTTAAAAAACAAAGCCTAGACTGGGCAGCCCACAACCCAACTAATACTTGCTGGCCCACTGATAATAAATGATACCTGCTAGCTCCTTGATGACTGGCTTCGTTGTAAATTTATCTCCTTGAGTAACTACGTTGACAAACCCGTGGGCCCCAACGTCAGTATAGCATTAGGAGGAAGTATTTTTTCAATGAGACACTTGCTTGCGTACGGCCATGGACCTGGTGGGTCCCGACTATCCGCCTCTCCACGTACAGTCCTCTCCAGATTCCTCTCTTTTGTTGAGCATGTTCACAATGGCAGACAGCGGCGCCGCCGCGAGCGCACAAAGGCAGAGGATGACGTCCAGGCCCCGGGCGAGAATGCACCGGAGCCGGGGAAGACGTGCTACAGTAGTGGTAGATGCTGTGCCTAATTTCTAGCAAAAGTACAGGAGTAGCCCAGTGGCCAAGTTCCACTCCCCAACCGCTGCTCCATCCGGGTTCGATTCCACCTGATGTAGTGAAAATATCCCCAAATTTTTGCCTGTGCCATTATTGACATGTGGGTGCCCATTGTCATCTACGCACACCACCTCCAACACTTGCCAAAACTTCGTCCCTTGTTTTCTCTGTTTTTCGCACACTCAACATTGTGTGAGTATTTTGAAAATAACATATCTTTTTGACTGTGCATCATATGAAGATGTGCTATGCATGAATGTTGATCAGCATGATGTTAACTGGCTGGTAGTTCCATTTTCGACCATGAATACAACTTCCAACATGATGTTATCCCTGTTTGGAAAGGGCGTGTTAATATAAATGCTCTACCTCTGAAACTTGCAGTTTCTTATCTGAAACTGAAACTTGCAGTTTCTTCTCTGAGAATCACATTGTCTGCACTTTTAGATGAAACTATATTTTTTAAAGTGCTAAAAATAGATCTCTAGAATTCATAAAAAAATTCATATGCTCAATACTGCAAATCTGAAATTCAAAAGACATTCATATCTGAAAGTACTCTCAAAATACACAACACAAAACACAATTCACAACCTACAAATACTGACAACCCTAAGCTCCTCCTCAGACTATTGGGGGGGAGGGGGGCAGTCCCCTCCTATTCCCCGGTGGCAGACAGCCACCCCATGAAGACGCGGTGAACGACGAGGGAGAGGATGCCGGGGAAGCATCATCGCGCCAACTGCTTTTCTCCTCTTGTAGTTAGGTTCGGTCGACGAAGACTCCATCGGCTCGCTCTGCCACGGCACCCTCACAAACGGCATCGTGTACATGCTCGATCCTTTAATCTATGGTGGATGCTCCATCTTGGATTGATACTCCCACCACCACTGCCTCATGATCGGATTCGGTGTATCTGTTTGCTCCATGGCCCAAAGGAGCAGCTCTATGTACTCCCGCGCGACTCCCTCCGGGAGTATCACCGCCTTTTTGCTCTGTTCCAGATATTTGGCCATCACTGTCGCCATCGCCACTAATTGCTCCGGGTTGTCAAACCAAGACTGTATCTCCAACATCCTGGCTAGCTTCACAGGGTCGCCATCTGTGATCCTCACGTATCGGTTGTACTCCTCCATCGATATACTTCTCCACAACACCTTCACTCGCAGGCGGTGGTTTTTGAATGGAAGTGGAGAGGAGTGGCGCTGGTTCTGGATTGGAACAGGAGAGGAGCGGCGGTGGTTTTTGAATGGAAGAGGAGAGGAGCGACGCTGGTTTTGGATTGGAACAGGAGAGGAGCGGTGGTGGTTTTGAAATGGAAGAGGAGAGGAGCAGTGTTGGTTTTGGATTGGAACATGAGAGGAGCGGCGGTGGTTTTGAAATGGAAGAGGAGAGGAGCGGCGGTGGTCTTGGAAGTATTTTTTTTGTTTTGCGTATTTTGGGTCAAAGTTTGACCACGTACTGTATTTGACAAGCAAAATGTGAATGCATGTCATCAAAAGTTGTATCGTCTGGTTCATATCTGAATGTACTTTCAAATTCTATTATTTTTGCAACGTATAACATATATTTTATTTGTTAAAATCATGGTCAAAATATGACCCAGAATACAAGGGAGACTAGTTAATGTGGGGTCGCTTCTTAATTGAAGGGTAAATTGATTTTGATCCACTCACAGCGTGCCGGCCCTCTCGTCCAATTCTAAATCGCTGCCGCACACACCTCTCCCTCTTCTGCATTGCAAAACCACCCCCTCTCCTCTCGATCTTCTCCATTCCAAAACCGTCTCGCCTCTCCCTCTTCTCCATTGCAAAACCACCCTCTCTCATCTCGATCTTCTCCATTGCAAAACCACCATCTCGCCTCTCCCTCTTCTCCATCGCAAAACCACCCCCTCTCCTCTCCATCTTCTCCATTGCAAAACCACCGTCTCGCCTCTCCCTCTTCTCCATTGCAAGACCACCGTCTCTCCTCCCATCTTCCAAAGCCAGCACCGGACCTCTCAGAAGCACATCTATGGAGAGGATGCAACAGCGAATCGGGCAGATCGCCAGTGGCGACCAGGCGAAGTTAGCTAGGTTGAAGGAGATCCTTACTTGGTTTGACAATGAGTGGGAGATTTTGAGGACGGTGAGGGCCATGTGGCGATGTATGAGAAAGAGCAAAACGGCAGCGATGAGGGTGACGATGTACTCCCCGGCGGCAGTCATGCCACAGTCCTTCGAGTTCATCGAGTATCTCCTCTGGGTGATGGAGCAGACAGATTCGCCCGAGGCGAAAGTCAGGCGGAGGTGGTGGGCGTACAGGTCCAAGGTCGAGGTCGAGCATCCATAGGATAACGAATCGATCGAGTACGGTGTGCCGTTCATGAGGGTGCAGTGCCAGCCGGAGCCACAGTAGTATTCGTTCTCCCACCGCAAGAGGAGATCGGATGGCGCGACGTTGCTTCCCCACCGTTCTCCACTGTTCCCTCGCCGCTCGCCTCATCTCAACAGTGGCGGTAGGGTTTAAGGTAAGCTTCGCACTAATCTAATCTTCCATCTGCTCATGCTTACAATCAGTGTGATGGCTAATGAAAATAATACTGGTAAGTACTGGGTAGTACTCCAAGTCTCCGAGTACTACGCCAATCACCTAAAATATCTCTGGACCAAAAACAAAGTTGTGATAATGTGTACAAATAAAGAAAAATCGATTGGTGCTTCTTTCAGAAAAGAGTACTCCCTAGAAAAGTGCCAATATAAGCTACTCCTATTTGATTAGAGGATTTGCTGCAACACTGAAACAAGTAAAGTGTCCCCTAAAAAAAGTAAAGTGCAAGCGAAACACCGGCAGATTAAAATATTCTGCAGCGGGTCGGCAAGAACTTGAGAAACCATCCGAGCATTTGTGCTTTTCCAAGCCATGCTTATGTTAGATATTGGCACCTCACACTCTGCATATATGCTGGTTCCATCTATACATTTGTGCAGTTCCACCAAAATGTAGCTGAATAACCCTATTTGCACAAATAATGAAAAAGTGTGATTACAATATAGTGGCACTAGTTGATGAAACATACACTAATAAATAGAAGAAACTTCATTTTCTTAATGGGAAAAGATTACCCTGTTTGCACAGATAATGAAAAAGCGTGATTACATTATAGTGGCACTAGTTGATGAAACATACACTAATTAATAGAAGAAACTTCATTTTCTTAATGGGAAAAGATTGCGATAGTATCACAGTATGCCATGCTGCGAGGGCGAGATGGGCCCTGTGACGCCTCATACGGTAGGCCTCATACTGGAAATCGACCCAATTCTCCCCGATACACCTTCTACCAGTGATGAACATCAGTGTACAACGGTAGTACAAGGAGGGGCCTTGAGACATTCCAATCTCTATTTTTGTACAGTTCAACTAAAATTAAGCACCCCAGTTTGCAGAAACACTTAAACATTAACAATGGGACTAGTTGATGAAACATATACTAACAAAGAGAAGCACTTTCTTTATCTACATTGGAAATGAAATGATAGAGAGGACAGTAGCTCTATTTTAACTATATTATTACTTCATTTTATCAGTGGCACTAGGGTCGAGAAGGTGGCAAGCGAGGTGTACTGTGTGTCGCAAGGATGGAGGCCGGGGGTGCTTAGACTGGGATGCTGAAGCTAGCTCCTTCAGTCCCTATCTTCCCCCCTGATGTTTCTATGGTAGCTTTTGGGTTGTAATCCAAACTTGGTCGAGCTGGGGCTGCGTCCCCCTACCTGCCTAGCTTATGTGGCGAACTTGTCTCCTGCTAGTAGTCAGTCCATTCTAGTAGTAGTTGCATAATTGCCCGTTTACACCGAGATGTTGTCGGATAATGGTTCTCTATGGTTGGGTTTCTTTAATGAAATCGGATGAAACCGTTGGGTTTCTTTAATGAAATCGGAGGAAACCCCCTCTTTTGATAAAAAAATCAGTGGCACTAGCTGTGCCAAAACATTGCCTCAAATTAATAGCGCCACTAGATTAAGGTGCAAGATAATAACATTACTGCTTTATCATGGCAGTGCCAAAACAGTAGCACAAGAGCAGAGTCAACATGCAGGATCTTTGGCAAACGGTCGGACCAAAAAGGAACATACCTCATGATGGGAACCATATCTGCAGTCCATGCCATCGTAGAAGGGGTGACACCAGTCACCAACATGGATGATTCAATTCATCGGACCTTTTTGTGCAGTTCACCTAAAATGATGCAATGTTTGCATCATGCAATTAGCAAGTACTTGGTCCCATGAGCTAGCAGCTTCTTCTTCATTAGTTGCAATAAAATTGAGCAACATCAAGGTTGGTCGTGAAGCTCATGGAATGTTCAACTATAATTTGGATACATTTTGTGCAGTTCAACTAAGATCAAGCGTGAATTGTATATCTCTGTTTGCACAAAAAGGTGGAAAGGAGGGTGACTAACAAGTGATGAAACATACATCAAATGAAAAGAAGCATGTTCCTTATCTGAATGGCGATCCTACAAGGACGGTAGTAATTTCTAAAGCAGCAACATTGCTAGATATTAGTGTGGGCATTAGGATTAACTATGACAACCGTTAAATATGACATTACTTTAATGGTGCCATTGCTTCATTTTACCAGCAACATTACATTAACAGCTGCTAAAGAGTTGGTATTTGGGCACGGGAGAGTAGGCGGACCAGAACAGTTGCATTTCTAACGAAAAGAAGCAACTTATCTTAATGGGAAATTTAGCAGGACATGAAAAACAGTGTCATTGATTCATATTACTGGAGGCATTACATTGGAAAAAATATTGGTTTAACGTGTCCTTACATTAACAGTGGGACTGCTATATTTTACCAGTAGCATTACATAAGAGGGGCTCGGGGCAACAAACATCCAAACATGATATCTGTGTTGGTCCCATTTTTGTTCGGTATAGCCACCTTTTACTGTGTGAGGCCAGCAAATCTAGTGCTGGACATACTCTGTTGACTTGTCCCCCAGTCTCCACTTTCTTTCCTTTTTGAACAAATAGATCGGTTTATATCGAGTTTGTACTGCGTTTCCCTTTATTTCCCTATTAGACCAAGAGACCAGTTGGATAGCCAGTCTTTGCTACTTTTTGCCCCCATTATTTCCTCTTTTAACCAAGTGCTAGATTCAGGTAACAAATCTCCCCCACCCCCACCCCCTTCTTCCCTGTTTGAACCAAGTATTACTAGATTCGATTGCATGAAGTAGTACTACTAGATTTGACTGCATGAAGTAGTTTTACCTCTTATCAGTAAAAATTTAGGTGGCTTCGAACAACCGATCGATCTTATCAATGAGGGGGCCTGAGAAGTAGTAAAAGATACAAACGCAGCGATGTGAGGAGCTAGGGCAGTAGAGCAAGGCCGGTTTCGAAGGAAGTTATACCTGAGGGTCACCGGGATGTCGCTAGGTGGGCGGCGGGAGGCCGGATCTGCCCACACTACGGCAGCGAGGAAGAAGGGGTCGGAGGCCCTCCCTAGCCGGCGCTGCGTGGGAGAGAACGGCAAGGCATGCACGCTGATCGGGACGCGCCGGTAGTGGGTCAGAGCCGTCGCCGAGGATGACCGCATGAACGTTGCACCTTCTCACCTTCCCCGGCCGAGGGGATCCGGCCGGATCTGTGACCAGCGGTGAGCAGAGAGAGAGAGAGTGTGGCCACCGTTGTGGTGTTTAGATCTGGAGAGGACAAGAGAGTGTGAAGAGAGCAACACTAGCAAGCAAGCGCGGAGGCTCCTGCCTATTTAGTGGAGTAGTTTTCTTTTTTTCTACCGGAGTCGGCTTGACCTCGTCAATGACTGTTGAGAAGTCTTCATGCACGTGCCTCGGAGGCGCAGTTGTCGTCATTTTGATCTGAAGCACTAGATTAACATAACACGAAAAAATGCCACATGACAAGAAACCATAACCTCACTGCCCCAAGGAGACAACATGAATCCCAATGGACAAACTAGACAAGATCAAAGCTCAAATTTAAGACAAACTCGTAGAAAAGGGGTCAATCGATCGATGTCCTAATTAACATAGCCGACTTGACCTAGATGGCAGCCGAGTAATCTTCGTGCATGTGCCCCTAATGACCAGCGCCTTGGAGGAACGCAGTTGTCGCTATTTAACCCTCGCAGTGATCCAAAGCACATGGCACCTAATATTGCGAGATGACAAGAAACCTTTTTTTAGATTTCTCATCAGAACTACAACCCTGTACAACACAGCCTGCACAATATGTAGATGATAGCTAATCCTGCCGTCTGCTGGAGTCTGGTCACATGCATGGACGAACTGATCTCCCATGTCGTGCAGGGATCGTCCAAGCACCGACGTGTGTACAACACTGCTACAGTACTATCGCTCATCTCTCTTCTATTAACTCACCCGACTTGCGGGGACGGGGGAGTGTACCTATGGTCGGTTCTCAATTGCGGTCCCACATGTGTGTGCAAACGCAATATGATGCGCGTTCCATTCGGTGAGCGGCGTGCCAGACCGACTGACCGTCTGGGGTGCGATGCGAACGCGACGGGCGTGCTGTATACATGTGTACCGCTGTTTTCTTCTAGCTTTGCTCCATGGCGCAATCCATGGATATAAAATTATATTTAAAATTCGAGGGCGGGGCTTTTCCCGTGCGGTAGACGGGGCAGCTCCGCCTAGCCGGTTCGACAGAGAGGCGAGAAGATGAGGGAGTAGTGGATTGAACTTACTGCTGCAAACGTAGGGCTGTGTTATTTGACATCTCATTACCACTGGACAGGTGGGGCCCAGTGATTTGACTGGACATTATCGTTATTACTGCGGCGCTACGACCGGGGTGAGTCTCCCCTGATCCCCTCCATGGTATACAGGTGCTAAGAATAAGTACTCTACCATAATGGGCTTATAGCCCGCTTAATAAGTCCTACTCAGCAGGCTATAAGACTTGCCACGTCACAAAAATCCTACATGAAAGAGAGAGAAGTGAGGAGAGAGAGCAGAGCCGACGCTTCACTAGTCGCCTGCCTATACGCACATTACGAGGCATAATAGCTGGCTTGTAGCCCGAGTTGCTGCATGTAAACTAGCGCTTTGCCATTCCTCCCAATCCCAGCATGCAAAGATTAATAATTAAATCCAACCCAACAGCCAACCTATAGCTGTCCTATTATATGGTCTTGGCTGTATGAAGACTATAGGTGACATGGACATGGCTATAGAGCCGGCTGCTGCCTCTCTTATTAACCATTTCTTATATGTCGAGGAGAGAGACATGGGAAAAATGGTGGGAGTGGGCTCTTGTGCAAGACCCTAGCTACTTACTCCTTGGCAAATGCAATAAATAAATACTCTTATAGCCAACCTTATAGCTAACCTTATTGTATGAGTGACTATAAGTGATGACTATGTATGACATGCCAACATCAGATAGCCTAATGCACCTGGACGGAGGAAGTAGTTTCATGCATGTGAAGTAGGCAAAAAATTGCTTATTTAAAGCTGTCTAAAATCTCCAAGGGCGCGACCACTACCCTGCCGTTCGTATGCCCCACTCAGCATTTTTACAATCAGAAAAACGCTAGCAGTTCGCTCCTACTCGTCCCCAGCCGTCCTTTAACATTATGGCAGTTCGCTCCTAGTCGTCCCGTCCTTTCACATTACAGCAGTTCCACTAATCCTAACCCTCCTCTAAAATCCATGGCGTCCCAAATCTCCATGATCGGCGGTGAGTTCAAGGTTAGAACCATCACCGGCGATGGGTTTGACGTCATCTACACCCGTTCTTCTGCGATGGTGAAAGGATGCCTTGCTTGCTTCAAACGCATGTTTGAAAAGTCAGATGGTGATGAGTGGGTCGCTGGGCTAGATGTTGAGTACCACAGTCCTGGGAAAAGAGAAGAATCTAAAGGAGGAAGAGAAGAAGAAGCCCGCCGTGATCCAGGTTTGTGTGCATAACTTGTGCTTGGTCTACCACATATGCCATGCCCACGTTAAGTGCGAGGATTTTAAGAACTTCCTCGCGGATGACAGAGTCAAATTCGTTATTGTAGACTTTCATAACGACAAGAAAGTCCTGGGTCGAATAGGCCTCGTTTTAGGCCAGCCCTTCGACCTGCGGAAGAATAG
This sequence comes from Thinopyrum elongatum, assembly GCA_011799875.1. NCBI lineage: Eukaryota > Viridiplantae > Streptophyta > Magnoliopsida > Poales > Poaceae > Thinopyrum > Thinopyrum elongatum. The sequence goes on from CM022299.1 coordinate 299,987,472, forward strand.
GCTGGTGTCCTCCCGTCAGCCTTCAATGCTGACCCTTGCAGGAGCCATGGTTGATCCTTCATACGGTAAACTGACAAAACATCACCACAAGTTCCATCTTGCATGGGAGTGGAATGAAATAGATAAAGACCACATCTAGTACACTGCAATGGATGCCTACCTTTGTTTCAATATCTACAAGGGTTGGATGAAAAGCGAGAGCCTAGTGTGCGGTTCAAGCAAAGAAGTATCAGCCAAGAGAAAGAGGGACAAGGACGAAGTCGAGGACATGGACGAGGAGTCCAAGTAATGTGTCAGTGTCGTTGCTCATGGTGGTTCTAATGCAGTGTCTATCGGATTATTTGCTTAGTTTAATTTTAGGGTGCTTAGTTTTATTTCAGGGGTGTGTTGTGCTGAGCCCCCAGCAGAACTATGTTATGTTCTTTCTCGTTACTTTAACCCTTCAGTATGTACATACTAGTATTTCTTACACTTCATCTTGTAGTTGGTAGTACTACCACTTGTTTCTTCACATTATATATGTACAATATATGATATGGCCAACATCATATAGCCAACAGTTGGCTATATTATTAACCATGCTCTAAGCATGCCACATACGCAAAACACTTAAATGAGATAAGTAATTCTAAAAAAACTTAAATGAGAGAAGTTTGCCCAAAGCTTGAAGGAGTTTAGTTGTCAAAGAATTAAATAGGTATGCTAATTTCTTTAATAGACTTTAGCACCCCATCTAAGCACACACTAGCTTTTTTAATAGTACTATGCATAATTTGGCGACGAGCGCTCTGTAATGTACCACCTTTTTTCTTTATTTTCATCTTGTTAGTTTTGCTCCATGGCGTAATCCATACTACTACTGTACAAAAGTACATTTAAAAGGCTAGAGGGTGAGGCAGTCTCGCCTGGTCGGTTTGACGAGAGGCGGGGGCCTTTGTGATTTGACGGCTCATTACTTCTGGAAGGTGGGGCCTTGTGATTTGACTGCTCGTATAATTGTTGCTAACGACCTAATGAGGAGCAAAGAACCATGCGGTATACTCTAGTTTTCCACTGGAGTACTAGTACGATAGAGGAGTGTGAAACACAGTAGCCCAGTGCGATATGGCAATAAAAATGATCTAATTTGCTAGTCATCGATCCCACGATGCCGCTCATCGTTAGCAATGTTCTATTCGTGCCTCGCAGAGAACGTGACACATGCGGCGAAACACCCGAAGCAAAATAAGAAACACATGAGCAAAAGAAGAAGGAAGATTACCCCCCCCCCAAAAGAAGGAAGACGCAGACACAGGTCTGGGCTGCTGCTCTCTACTTCATGAAGGGTTGCTGGCTGCAGAGTCCTAACTGCTTCTTCATTGCCTCCACGACCTTCATCTCCTCGCACCTCTCCTCCGCCATCTTCTTCATTCTGTCCATGACGCGGAATTTCTCGAGGCGAGTGTTCATCATCTCTTCCATGGCCGCATTATATTGCTTGACAGCAGCCGGGTGCTCGATGCGGAGCTTCACCAACTCCTCCTTCTGTTCCATGATGAGGGCATTCAACATCTTCACCGAGGAACTCCTCTTCTCATGCAGCTTCTTCCAGCCAGCATTCTCCTCCTTCAGTAGGCCGAGCTCGTGGCGGAGCTTCGCCTTGTCCTCCTGAAGTTGCAGGATTTCGCCGGTCACCTTCTTACCCGAGGCAATGCTCTCTTCAGCAGCTTCACCAAGATAGCGGTCAACTCCTCCTGCTTATTGAGCTCAGCGGGCATGTCATCAAGGCTCTCCTTCAGCAGCTTCACCAAGCCGTCGGTCAACTCCTTCTGCTTATTGAGCTGAGCGGGCATGTCGTCGAGGGATAATGACTCCAGCACCGCTAGCTCGGCATGTTTGCCTCTGTGGCTAGGGCACTCCTGGGAGCCCTCGCCTGCCCGTGAGAGATCTTTTGAGGCCTCTGCGAGGCGGAGAGCCCTCTTTTTTTTCGTGGCCTTGGTCGCCGCTCCCTTGTTACTAGTAGTTCTCGACCTAGAGCTCTGCACGCCGGCCAATTTCAAGGACGGACGAACAAGAAAGACTTATGAGGGGGAAGGTAGATTAATTTTTGGCTAGGTAGTTCCCCTTTTTATAACTTACTAGCACTAGTACTAAAACTACATAGTGGGAACACATTCAGGTTTGATACGTAGGTGTGAACAGGTTTGCACTTAATTATAACATGGTAGTACTACTTTGGAATGTGATGGGAACAAGCTAAAGATTAATTGATGGTTTTGGTTTCGAGGCCCGAAACGGCTCCTGATGAGTTTCCTGGAACATAAATTTCAAGTACTACTGCTCAAATGCGGTCGCACAAGTCAGTGATGTAACTGGTCGTACATGTCATACCAAGCCGATGCGTGTCCCTTCGGTGAGACGCGGGTCTGACCGACCGTCTGTTGGTGCGATCGACTGTCAAGTATTACGCGATGGAGACTTGTGGTTGTGGCTTCGGGTGTTTGTCACGACCAAGCATCCAAAAACTCGTGATAAATCAATTACCATCTTTTTCCAAACGACCAAGTATTTTCACAGAAATACAATACATATAGATGGAGTGATTTTCATGGTTGCAAAACGCCATGGCGCCGCAAGTTCACCCCAGCAGCAACCAAGTAGGTCATTGCATCGCTGGCGGGGAAGGAGGGCAGCTCACCTCGCCTATGATGCATGCCCAGCGCCACCGCCGCAGCTGGCTCCGTGATTTGGCTTCTCTTACCGCCCATTTGAACAGTTGCATCGACTGCTCATCCCATCCCGCAGGCATGCACGTTCTTTCCTCCGCAGTCGACTCCATGAATATGATATCTGCCATGAGCCCCAGCTCGAAATCAACGCGACACTACCAGATGCTGACATCCCTCAGCATCTCTCCCCTAAGATCAACTTGCACCTCCGCCTTGTGCTTCGCCAGGCACAGCTCCTTCGAACTTGTCTCCAATTGATGCGACGCTTCCTCGATCCGATTTGTCCTTGTTGCCCACCACCTGAAACACAGACCTGGCATGTCCTCCGGCGCCACCGATCTGTGATTCCGGAGCAATGGATCCCCTCTGAAACACATGTGGGTTTCGCTCAAAGGCGGCAGTGCTGCGGGTCGCAGCGAGAGGGCAGCCCGCGGGATCCTCGGATCTAAGGAATTATCCATGGCGGGATCCGGTGGGCGAGGCGGGGAGGCGAGCGTAGGCGCTGAGGGAGCCCTACGAGGCTAAGATAAAGATAGTACTACTCCACTATGTCCATATTTAAATACAAAGGCTGCCAACAGTAACCCAGCCAAAAATTGATCATGCTGCCTGCGTCCTGGTTTATTGGCCCCCTTTTTATTTTGTGCCAAATTTTGACCAGAAATTTAACTAAGAAAATGTTAGTGCATGTCACCAAAAATTATATCATTGGAATCGCATTTGAACATAGTTTTTGATGATATTACTTTTTATGACATTCATAAATATTGTGTTACTTAAAATTATGGTAAAAAATTGGCACAAAATACGAAGGTGACCAATGGAAGTAGCAACCTATGATTTAACTACTCGCATGCACGCAGTGGAGTAGTAATGTCATTCTCAACTACTTCCTCCCTCACGTCCACTCAATTTGCATGCGTTGTATTAATTGACCATCCATTAAGTGAACGACTTTACACGCGTCAAATTATCACATGGGGTGGATCTTTGTACAAAAATGCATTCCATCGTGTACCCGCGTGTGCGTGCAAGGGGATGAGTGCATGCATGCACATCTTCGCTTCGTGCACGTACTCCACCAGTGTGCGTGAGAGAGGACGAGTACATTCTTCTGGAACCAGCAGCATGTCACTGTGATCAATCCACGCAAGAAGGTCATGACAATACCTCCACATGTGCCACATGGCTTCATGGATGCTCCACATCATTTTAATCATAATATATTAACTGAAAAAGGGAGAGACACTGCGTAGCGTGCCATTGGAATTCTAATTTACGTGTTTTGCACATACTAGAAGTACTAGTAAGGTACACGTGCATTGCACGCATGAGATTTGGCAACCAAATTATGAATAAATACCACACTATAGCATGTAAGCTTTGAGTCATATATGTATGATGTAGATGTTCGTTCAAGTCTTATAGTTCATCTCATTAAAAATCAATTAGTTGTTATAAAAAAGTTAATCTATTTTAAGATTCATGGAATTGTGCGTTGTAAAGCATAAAGTAAAAACAAATAATGGCAATTCATCTAGAAAAAAAAAGTTTGGGCAATTATGATACAGAAGATTCTAGAACAAAGGAGAAGTGCTTGTGTTTTGAGGTTTGTGCATTATGCTTAAGTTCAACCATGGAGTCTTCTAGATTGTACTTGTGGCAGAATTTGGTGTAATGTAGATGATATCCAACGGCCAGTAGTGCTCGGATTTGCCATCTCTGCACCGTCGGATTGGCTTCATCCAACGACCATCTTTCAAAGTTATTCGCACACTATATAGGGGTATAGATATAGATATAGAGGTATAGATATAGACTAGTGTCACATCATCTAAAGCCTTTCTACACGCTCATTTTTTTGTACAAATGTGCTCCACCATGCACTCACACGTTTGTATGTGGGAACGAGTGCGTGTGTGCGCCTCTTCTCTTTCGTACAAATAGTCCGTGTGTGTGAGAGATACTGAGATATGGTGAGGGAATACGTGTCAATGCAATTTGTGTGAAGGAGAGGCCTATATACATACATGTGTGTGCATGGGGCCGGGGTGATATACGAGAAGGGAGGGGAGGGGTCGACCGCGCGAGATATCGATACAGACAGATAGAGGGAAGAGCTCTACGAGCGTACAAGCACTGGGATAGGGGGGGTGCTGGAAGATGGTGCGAGGGGCCAAGTGGAGGGAGACTGGGAAGGAGTGCACAAGTGCGAGATCGATATTTAAAGAGAGGGGGCGAGAACGTGCGCGGTTGCGCGCAGTGGTGGAGCCATGAAAATGAAATGAGCTAGGGGCCAAGCATTGCTAATCCTTTATGGGGAGGGCCAATTCATCAACTTAAACCATTTTACCAGCAATTGATCTACTGATCACATTCATATTAGCCTCAGTATAGTGATGTTAGGGGGGCCAGAGCCCTTGCTGCCCCTGTCTTCGCAACAGTGCGCATGTCTGAGAGATGAAGCGGAAGGCATGGATGATGAGAGGGAGATGATGGATAGATAATGTGTGTGTATTAGCTATGTAGTCCTATATAGAGAGGTAGATTGATCGATGTGTACGTGGGAAAGAGTAGGGTGAGACCTGACTAGAGATATAGATCGATCGGTTTGTGTGGAAAACTGGGAAAGACCTAGCTATATATACACACACATATAGGAACATAATGGATACATATATTTGAATTCGAGATTGTATGTACATGTAGTTCATATTTATATGGGAATTTACTACTCCTATATTCATGTCATGTTTTGTGAAGATAATATTTAGATGGTTGTATAACTAACCCGAGTACAATCCCATTCAAACAGGAAAAATGTACTCAAATTTAGTCCATATGCTAGACAATACAAATTGTTTTTTTATTGTTGAGGGAAGTGCAAATTGATTTGGTACTGTACACGTTAAGCTTGTTGTCCTGATTTTTTTAGTTTTTTGTTGTTGTTTTTGAATGACATTTCTAGTAATATAGTAAAATGGGACATGGATCTCTCTAGTGGGGTGCGAATTGTCTTTTGTTTTGTTTTTTTTGTACACGTTAAGCTTGTTCTCCTAAAATTTCAAGCCGCGCCTTGTTATGCCGCAATTTCAAGCTAGCATCTCTGTCTATTGTGCTGCGAAACTCTCGCCTCTTCAACCTGTGCCTTGTTATCCCGAAATTTTAAGATATCTCTTTGTCTCGTTGTGCTCCGAAAACTCCCTCCATCTCAACCCGCGCCTTGCTATCCCAAAATTACAATGCGCGCGAAAACTCCCACCTCCTGTGAAATCCTGACACGCGAAATTCCTGTGATACCCCTGAACCGAAAGAACAGCCTAGTTCAAATCGGTGGGGGTACTTTCATAACTTACCCCACATTTCGGACAAGCGTGTCCCTAAGCCATGGTTCCCCCCTCCCATCCCCTCCGCCCCCATTCGTACACCGAGGCCGCGAAAACCCGTGAAGCCCCACACCCTCCTCCATCGGCCACCCAGCCGGAGCCTCTTCCCCGATGACATCGTCCACCACAACAGCTCGACGTCCCTCATCCACCGCATCGGATGAGGATCCGTTGTCGATCTCATCGTCTCGCCGGTTCAGCCACCCCGTCCTCCACCTCCAAGGAGTTGCCCCGATGTTCGCCTCGTCTATCGCGCCACCTCCATTCCCACACTGTCGTCTTCACCTGCACCACCGAAAGAGCAGCACCATCACTGATTCCTCGAATGAAGCTGAGGCCTAATCGGCGCCACCAAAGAGGTTCTACACTAATCGCTGCATTTTCTTCTTGATTCGATCTCACGGTGCTGCTGGCGCTCGGTCCCGAGCCGCCATGGCACGACTCCATCTACGACAGCGTCGCCGGCCACTTCCTCCACGGTGTCGCTCCCTCGGCGGCGACGTCCACATCAGTAGGAGCTGCTGCTGCCGCTTTGGCTCTTGCTGGCCCTGCTGCTGCTTCGGCTCTCGCTTGCGCTGCTGCTCTGCTCTTTCTCTCGGTCCCCTACCTGGTCTGCGCTTGCTCTTGCTTGAGCTGCTGCTCTTTCTCTTGCTTACGCTGCTGCTCTACTCTTGCTCGCGTTGCTGCTGCATGAGCAGCAGCTCCGGCTCTCGCTCGAGCTCCTACTGTTGCTACCTGAGATGCTACTACACGATCAGCTGCCCCGGCTCTCGCACGCGCTACTGCTCTTTGGTAGTACATTCCTTGCCGGAGCGGCTACCAATTTAGATCACTGCTACTCTGCCACTAGTGCTCGAGTGGCCAAAACTATTAGTGCACTACTTTTCTGCTACTTGTGCGTTCAGTTTCTACAGTAAAATTTAGTTTCGACAGCAAAATTCAGTTTCGACAGTAAAATTCAATTTCGATAGTTAAATTTAGTTTCGACAATTAAGTTCAGAGATGAGCGGCTGATGTATTTTAGATCTAGCACTTTGTGGTTATATATTTTACATCATCTATTGGAGGCGCTATTAGAATTCCACTCAGGTTAACGTTGTCTCTCTTGTCCTACTTCAGCCTCGCCGTCGTACAACTCACCAGAGCTGCTCCAATGACGAAACCCTCCATCACAGCGGAGCAGTACCCTCGGCTTCATCTCCAGACACCTAAGATCTTCTTCCCCTCCCCTGACAGCCACATCAGCCGCAGCATCCTCAGCGACCAACCCAATGATGCGGAGATCGACATGGCTTCGCCAAAGAGGTTGTACACTTGTTGCATCGCTTTTTTACTCTACATGTTATATATATTATCCACTGAGCACACGTAGTAACGTGAAATATGATTAGTTTCTCCTACTATATGACAAGCAGTGAGGTACCATGCAACTTAGCTATCCGTGATGGACTCTCTCGAAGGCCATCATTATTTATTTCTGCACGTTTGAGCTGTGCATTTGTAAATGGGCCTAGGACTTGAGCTAGTAGGGCAGTGGTCTGGGTCCAAAGTAGTAGAAGTAGCACAAAAACATTTTTGGAGTGTAGGCTTTTGCCTGTTCAAGCCTGCCTACTAGAATTGCCAGTGCTTGAAAGGAAGAGTGAAGGAAAAACATAAGAATTGGAAAGTTTCCTATGGTACTACTATTCATGCATTTGGTTCAAAGGAATGGGGCAAAGGAAAACTATAGGGTTTGTTCCTTTAGTGTCTCCTTCAAAGAAACACCGTAGGAATTTTAATATTCACTTGGCCTCCTTTTCAAATTCCTATTCATGAAGCACAAGACTAAGAGATAGTAGCATAATAGCATTATAACTGTACATTTTCTTGTGGTTTGACTTAATTTCACCATGCTTCTTTGCATTCCTATGATCTTCCAATTCTTGTGAACCAAACACCTAGATTGACAGAAATTCTGTGTTTTTAAATTCTCTGTTTTGCACGTGATTCCTATCCTATTCCTGTGTATTTCCTATCCCTGCATTCTTATCCTCCAATTCAAACAAGCCCTTACAGAATTACTTCTGTTACAGATATGTGTCAAAGAAAACCTTGTGTGGTTTGTCCCGCTCCTACTGCACTGTCGTCCACCCCAGCTCAGCTGCTGCAACAATGGAAGGGTTCACCACAGCAGGGCTCCACCCTCCAGACTGTCTTTCATCGCCTTAGGTCTTCTTCCCCGCCGCCGGCAGCCACGACAACTGCATTACCATCATCAACTGAGCAGTTGACCTTGAGAACTACACGGGTCCACAAGAGAGGCCGCACTCTTCCGTGTCTACTTACTTTATGCATCGCTAACATGCTACTTTATCGTCCTGTTCACCGATTAGACTACGAGTCAGGTCCAAACTAATGCTGAAACTTGAGTTTTTAAATGGTTGTGGGGTACATATTGGGGCAGCAATCAATAGTATCTGTCTACTATCTAGTTAATCTCGGGTGTCTACTATGAGTTTCATGTTGGGTGGGAAACAAACATTAAAGGAGCCATTATCTGTATTTTTTAACTGAAGCTATTATCTGCCTGCTATCATTGGTTTTGGGTCTATCCACAGCTTGCCACCATCACTCTGGATTTGTGCATGCACTCCTTGCATAATCTCACTATGTTTTATTCCTATGCATGTCAGTTATTGTACACAATGGTACTGAACATGTAGAGCAAAAGAGACGAGCCTTGTGTGACAATAAAATTTCATGCAGACGTCGCTCCATGGAGGGCACAAAAGCAACCTCCCCCCCATTCTAGACTGTAATCAAGAGGAAGATAACTGTTCAGAGGGTGATTCAGAGGGAGCATACCACTCCTATTTATCCCGTGAGGTCTTTTGCTCTAACTTGGCATGCTGATGTTGGTCATATCATGCATATGGCGCCTTGCATTGCTTACTTTATACATAAAATATGTCATTTGCTTAGTTTAGACATGCTTTGTGTGAATGCCATCTGTTTAGTTTCTATATCATATATGTGAATCATGCAATGCCATCTTGTTTATCCAGGCATCATATATGTGAATTTTGCAATGCCATCCTGGTTAGCCAGTTATCTTATATGTGAATTATATCATGCCATCCTTTTTTATTACATATTAAATTTGTCAACAATGTTAGTACATTCAATTACTCTTCCTGTGCATCAGCCATTCGACACGGTCATGGAAAAATCTGGAGTGAAAACAAGGTCTTCAGAGCAGACAATGCTATCTGACGAAGCGCATGTCTTGCTGGTTACGGATAGCTCCTCAGAGGAGGATTCAGAGACAGATGACCAGTCCTATTCCCCCCCCCCCCGAGGTGCATGCTCTAACTTGGCAGGGTTATATTGCTCATAGCGTGCATATGGTGTCTTGCATTGCTATGTCATTTGCTTAGTTTAGACATGCTTTGTGTGAATGCCACCTGTTTAGTGTCTAATTACCATATATGTGAATTATGCAATGCCATCTTGTTGAAAGACATTATATACGTGAATTATGCAAAGCTATCTTGTTGCAAGGCATTATATGTGAATTATGCAATGCCATGCTGTTTAGCCAAGCATCATATATGTGAATTATATCATGCCATCCTTTTTTTGTATTACGTATTCCATTTGTCGACAATGTTTGTATATTCAACTACTCTTCCTGTGCATCAGCCATTTGAATTGGTGATGGAAAAATCTGGAGTGAAAACAAGGTCTTCAGAGCAGACAGTGCTACCTGCTGAAGCAGATATCTTGCTGGTTACAGATAGCTCCTCAGAGGAGGATTCAGAGACAGATGACCAGTCCTATTTCCCCCCTGTGGTGTATGCTCAAACTTGGCAGGGTTATATTACTCATATCATGCATATGTTGTCTTGCAATGCTTAGTTTTTACATCATATACACAATATTGAATGCCATCTGCTTAGTTTACACATCATATATGCGATTGCCCTCTGCTTACTTGCTTAGTATATAAATCATATATTTGAATTATATCATGCCATGATGTTTACATAGATAGCATGTATCTGAATTATGGCATGCCAACCCATTTTCTAAAGACATAATATAGTTATATCATCTCATCCTGTTTACATAGTCATCATATTTTGAATTATGTCATTCTATCCGCGAATTATATCATGCCATCAAGTTTCCATTGACGGCATGTATGTGAATTATGGCATGCCAACCACTTTAATAGATACATCGTATAATTATATCATGTCATCCTATTTACATAGTCATCATATTTTGAAGTATGTCATTTTATCCTGTTTAGTTAGCCATCATGTATGTGAAATTGTGTCATGATATCCTGTTTAGTTAGACATCATATATGTGAAATTGTGTCATACTATTCTGTTTGGTTAGACAACATAAATGTGAATTATTTCATGCCCGGTTTTCTTCCCTACTATCCATTGCACATGTCTATCATACAATGTCTGTACATTCAATTACTTTTCTTGTTTATAAGCCATTTGAATTGGAGGGAGTGATGGCAGTATCTATGGGAGTAAAAACACAGTCTTCAGAAAAGATATGCTACCCGTCGATGCAGATAGAACCATGGTTGTACTTGCCCAAGAACCAGCCCGACCACACATAACCCAGACTCATGCAGATTGTACCCCTACCCAGTTGGACAGAGAACCAGCTACACCCCTTCTAACCCCAACCCCAGCAGATAGTAACCTAGTTCTAGTTGACACAACACCGTCTCCACCACAGAGCACCCAAACACGAGAAGTTAGTAAGGCAACTGTAGTGCCCAAAGCACGAGGACCACCACTCCGAACCCCAAGTCAATGCTTAAAGCAGAAGAAGAATTGTTCTCAGGTCAGGTTCAGTAGCTATGGTTCATACTCCTTTGCTCTTGAATCACTGTATTTACTCATACCAACTAATTTCAAATTTGAAGGATGCAATTGAAACTCCAATAGCGCAACAGGTATGTTTTAAACCTGTTTCTTTAACTGGTTTGCTGTTGTAACTTGCTCTATGTTGATTTCAGTTTCAATTGAATAAACAGTTATGCTCTCATGCCATGCACATTACAAGTGTTATTAGTGCTGTGTAGTTTCCCACACTTATATTATGTGTATGCTGCTTTGTCTTAAACATATATGATTTGAACTGTCTCTATCTTGATTTGGCAACATAAACTAGAATGATATAGACCATACAGTGACCATAGTACATAGATATATGTTTGTTTAATGCTGTTATCCTGTCCACCTTACTACTGAACTGGTTTACCAAAATGAGTTTCATATACAACATGGTAAACCTGTGATGTGTCTACTTGTTTCTCTTTTAGAATGCGGACAAAATATTGGAGAAGAGTACCCCGTTATGCAATGGTAAAGGAAGTAATGCAGATAAGGTTCAAGATAGTGAGACATCCCTGTTGGTCTCCAAGAATGCTGATAAAAACTATCTTGAAGATAGTGAGATAACCCCAAAGTCCTGTCTTGATGTAGTGTTCGAGTTACTTGCCACTACTGCTGGCACAAGCTCTTCGAACTCGCTGCCTAAATCAGTTCGGCTTCTTGAGTCTCAACTTCAAGTTGAAAGACATCGATCAGATGTGCTGCGACACGAAGCCGAAGGATTGAGGAAGTCCCTGCAGAATTCAGATGCATACTTTCTGGTGCAACAACAAGCGCTGGAGGATTTAAGCGCCAAACAAGAGAAAGCTAATAAGCTTGCTAAGCTTCTTGCCAGCATGGTGGATACCCAGGATATTGTTTCTTGAGCTCTTCTGAAGTGGTTTCAGTTCTGGACTTGTTTTGCGTTTATTTGCACCGGTCGCCAACTTTGACAACCAGTGTATGTAATATGCTACTTTGTTCCCCATATTTGCACTGGTGGCGAACTTTGATGCCTAGTGGATGTAATATGTGTAATAGCCGTAATAGCCTAGCGTAAGTTGCTTGCTTATTTATTTCCTTGTTATCTTGTTTATTTGTTTGCTTGTAGTCAGTGCAGTTCTTTTTCCGCGGTTTGCTAGTGGCCGCAATAACCTATTTTTTAAAACTAGGCCACAATAACCATGGGAAACATATGGACCGTTGTCACCATGGTCCTGCTATCTACTGTAGTGACCATGGGCCTCCTACGGGCCATAGAATCAATGCGCCTTCTACGGGCCGTATGATCGATTGGCCAAACATGAGCCAATAACGGACCGCATTATGGGCCGTAAATGGGCTAGAGTGGGAATCATCCGTTCATGGGCCGACCATAACGGGCCGTTAGTAGGTCAATGAGTATAACATGCTTAATTCTATCGATAGGCATAACGGGTCGTTAATGGGCCGTATTTGATGACGCTATGAAAACGGCCCAATGGATTAACGGGCCACAAACGGGCCAACTTTAACCATGGGCTGAATTTGGCCCACAAGCGGAACAGGCCAGTAACGGACCGTAAGTAATCGAATGCTGCAAATCAGCCCAAGAATAAATGGGCCCTTAGAAGGCCGAAAGATAACACGAGATGGAAATGGCCAAATGGAATAATGGGCCGTTAATGGGTATAAAGCGATATATTGTTCATTATGGGCAAGGTTCACCATAGGCCGTTAATGGGCCAAGAGTTACAAAGGGCCTCATATGGGCCGAAATACATCATGGGCCCATACATGGGCCAAAAGTAACAACGGGCTGGAATCATATTGGATGGCCCTGATGACGCTACTGGGCCTAATTTAGATAGGCCATAATGGGCCATGAGTTAGCGGGCTGTAAATGGGCTATATGCGAACATGCCATTAACAGGCTTTCAGTGGGCCGGGCCATTATCTTTTGACCAAGTCAAACGGGCCGGCCTTTTGACCTGAATGGGCCACTATTGGGCTGAGCCACGTGTCGACGTATCATAGGCGCGTCCCATCCATTCGCTGGATGACATCTGTCCCAACGCTGAGCCGACACGTGGATCCGCCGACGAATAAGAATTTTACACATGGAAAATCCCCATTGGTCCGGGCTGTTAACGGGTTATCGGATCCAAACCAAAACCCGATAGCTTAACAGCGACCCGTTATGGTGGATGCTACGTGTCGGTTACCCTTGATGAAAGCACTTCCATGACGCGCCATTTATCGTCATGGAAGTGGACACTTCCGTGATGATAATTTTGGTATTGTCATGGAACACTTCTATGACAACACAGGTATGACTATCTTGATTCTGTCATAAAATTGTCATGGATGTACATGCATGACATAAAATGTGACCTACTGTGACAAACACATATCTTCACAGAAGTGTATTTTTTGTAGTGAAGGTAGGGATATCTTTGCTTAAAAAAATAGATTTTGAGCATCCTCCAATAGTGGAAATCCTTCATGATAAAGACACTATGCGTAGGTTGGAATCTAATGACTATCATGCTTATGGTGAAAATATTAGGAGGAAAGTTCCTCATGCGGAATTAATTAAAGCCTTGTACAACAACACTTGTGATAAATTTGAATGGACACCAAAGGAATTGATGAGAGATTTAGTGAAGAATGGTTTGAAGACACCACTAGAGATCCTATTGACTATGAAATTCATGTTTTATATGATGACCTCTATGGTGATAATTCGGAGTTTGAAGTTATGAACGTTAAAATTACCGAACAAAATCCCTTCAGTTATTTAAGCTCACCTAGTAGAAAAGTAGAATATGAGAGTAGAGAATTGATGCGGAAAGTTTTTGAAGATTTTATCCAAAAAGATTTGAAAGATGATAATACTTGAAATGATGCATTATGCCTAGCTAGGGGTATAAAACAAATAACGCTTGTTGGGAGGCAACCCAATAGTTATCTTAATTTTTTGCTTTTTATTTCTATTTTGGTGTGATGACATGATTATTTCTACTGTAATGATTGTGTTTTTATATTTTAGTTAGTGTTTGTGCCAAGTAAAGCCTTTGGGATGATTTGGATGATAGTTGACTTGATTCTGTGCAAAAACAGAAACTTTTGCGCCAAGTGCAGGATTTTCTTTTACCGGAACATGATCTTGGTCTGCATTTTTACACATGATTGATATGCAAATTGTCCACGTTGTCCTAATTTTTCAGAATTTTTGGAGTTACAGAAGTATGGTTTTTGTTCAGATCATTAGAGAGTGTTCTGTTTTAGACAGATTCTGTTTTTATTCCATAGTGTGCTTATTTTAATGATGCTATGGATTATATCGGGGTGTATAAGTCATGGAAAAGTTAGAATACAGTAGGTATTATGCAAGAATAATTATGAATGAGTTTACAGCAGTACCTAAGGTTTCTGATTTGATGATTATACTAACAGATCTCACGAAGTTTCTGTTGAGTTTTGTGTGCTGAAGTTTTCAAGTTTTGGGTGAGATCACGATGGATGAAGGAATAAGGAGCGGCAAGACCCTAAGTTTGGGGATGCCCAAGGCACCCCAAGGTAATATTCAAGGAAAACCCAAACGTCTAAGCTTCGGGATGCCCCGGATGGCATCCCCTCTTTCGTCCACAATTCATCGGTATGTTACTTGGAGCTATATTTTTATTCATCACATGATATGAGTTTTACTTGGAGCATCTTGTACCATATTTTTATTTTGTTTGCTTGTTAGTTTGCCACAATCATTGTTTGTTGGACACACCTTTTGAGAGAGATACACATTCATCATGATTTGTTAGAACACTCTATGTGCTTCACTTATATCTATTGAGCTATGTAGTTGCTCATGTGCTTCACTTATATCTTTAGAGCACGACGATGGTTATATATTTTATAGAAATGATTGTACTCTCATGCTTAACTTAAATATTTTTGAGAGTCCTAAATAGGAAGTGGTAATATGCACTGGTTATAAGACTAGCCTGAAAATGGTAGGTATATAAGAGTGATATAATAAAAACTTCCATGTAGATCACTAAATATGAAACATATGATTTAATTATATTGATGTCGTAATATGAAAGGGTATTATTTAATGATCATTGGTTAGTAGAAATATCGATATTAAGCTTGTTATTAACTACTCATTTAGGTGTCGGTCATGGCATGGTGGGGTGGTTTGAGCATTTTTATATCTAATTGAAATCCTTGTGTGCTATTTGAATTGGTGGCGTGCGATGATTAACTCCTACCAAGCTCCTCCATAGGGGCATGCAAGTAGTACTTTGCTTCGAGGGCTAATAAAGATTTCACAATAAATATATGAGTTCTTTATGACTAGTGTGAGTTCATGGACTAATACGTACTCTCACCTTTCCGCAATTTGCTAGCCTCTTTGGTACCGTGCATTGCCCTTTCTCACCTCGATAGTTGGTGCAAACTTTGCCGGTGCATCCAAACCCCGTGATATGATACGCTCTATCACACATAAGCCTCCTTATATCTTCCTCAAAACAGCCACCATACCTACCTATCATGGCATTTCCATAGCATTCTGAGATATATTGCCATGCAACTTCCATCATTCCGTGTTATGACATGTGTATCATCATCATATTGGTTTGCATGATCATATAGAGCTAACATGATATTTGTGGCAAAGCCACCGTTCATCATTGTAATACATGTTATGCTAGATCATTGCACATCCTGGTACACTTCCAGAGGCATTCATATCGAGTCATATTGCTTCAGTTTATCGAGTTGTAAGTAAATAAAAGTGTGATGATCATCACTATTAGAGCATTGTCCGAGTGAGGTAAATAATGGTGGAGACTGATGAGTCCTACAAAATGTGGGGATGAGGTTCATTGTTCTAAAAAAATGAGAGAAAAAGAGAGAAGGGGCAATGCTACTATCCTTTACCACACTTGTGCTTTAAAGTAGCACCATGTTCTTCATATAGAGTGTCTCCCGATTTTTCACTTTCATATACTAGTGGGAATTTTTCATTATAGAACTTGGCTTGTATATTCCGATGATGAGATTTCTCAAATGCCCGAGGTCTTCATGAGCAAGCAAGTTGGATGCACACCCACTTAGTTTTAGTATTGAGCTTTCATACACCTATAGCCCTAGTGCATCCATTGCATGGCAATCCCTACTCCTCGCATTGATGTTTGAAAGGCCTCTCAATTGCCTATCGATCCGCTGAGTCGATGCGAGACTTTCTTCCCTTTTGACTTCCCTTATGAATCTCTACCACCGCATTCTATTCCACCCGTAGTGTTATGTCCATGGCTCACACTCATGTATTGAGTGGAGTTGAAAATGCTGAAGCGCGTGAAAAAGTATGATCAAATTGCTTGGTTTGACACCGGGGTGCTCATGATTTATCTTAATGCGGTGAAGGCTGAGTCATGCCATGCTTACATAGTTCAATGAGTAGGGATAACATTCGGTAAGCATCATATATTTTAAAAAAGTAATGGTTATGTTCTTGTATTCATGGATATTATTATGTTGATATCAATTACTTCATCATTTCTCAATATTTGTACCATAAAAGATTATATGATAGACATGCTAGGTAGCATTCAACATAAAAAATTCTGCTTTTATCATTTACCTACTCGAGGACGAGCAGGAATTAAGCTTGGGGATGCTGATACGTCTCCGACGTATCTATAATTTTTTATTGTTTCATGCTATTACAGTATCATTCTTAGATACTTTATATGCAATTTTATATCATTTTTGGGGACTAACCTATTAACTCAGTGCCTAGTGCCAATTGCTATTTTCTGCTTGTTTTTGGTTTTATAGAAAATCTCTACCAAACGGCGTCCAAACGCGACGAAACTTTTGACGATTTTTTTTGGACATAAGAGACCCTAGAAGCTTTGGGGAACGACCAGAAGACCAACGAGTAGACGTCAATGCAATAGGGTGCGCCCTGGGGGGTAGGCGTGCCATGATGCCTTGTGGGCCCCTCGTTGCTCTGTATGACCTAATTCCAGCGCTATAAATTCCCAAATATTGCAAAAACCCCCAGAGAGCCACCCGAAACAATTTTTCTGCCACCGCAAGCTTCTGTTCTTCCACGATTGCATCTGGAGGCCTTTTCCAGCACTCTGCCGAGGGGGGGGGGGGGAATCAATCACAGATGGCTTCTACATCAACCTTGCTGCACCTCTGATGATGTGTGAGTAGTCCACCACAGACCTATGGGTCCATAGCTAGTAGCTAGATGAATTCTTCTCTCTCTTTGATCTTCAATACAATGTTCTCCTCGGAGTTCTATTCGATGCAGTCTTCTTTTGCGGTGTGTTTATTGGGATCCGATGAATTGTGGGTTTATGATCAGATTATTCATTGAAAACAATTGAGTCTTTTCTGAACTTTATTATGTGTGATTGTTATAGCTATGTAATGCTTTCCGATCTATGGGTTTCCTTTGTCCAAGTTG
Source organism: Thinopyrum elongatum (assembly GCA_011799875.1). NCBI lineage: Eukaryota > Viridiplantae > Streptophyta > Magnoliopsida > Poales > Poaceae > Thinopyrum > Thinopyrum elongatum. The sequence goes on from CM022299.1 coordinate 300,004,921, forward strand.
ATTCGTTGATCTTCAGTGGAAGTGGTGCATAGTAGTAGGTTCAATCTTGTGGTGTCCTGACCCAGTGACAATAGGGGTAGTGATGCACGTATGTATTGTTGCTACTAAGGGGAAAACGACGAGGTTTAATCATAGTGCTTGGTTTTATTCTGTCTACATTATGTCATCTTGCTTAAAGCGTTACTCTGTTTGTCATGAACTTAATACCATAGATGCATACTGGATAGAAGTCATTTGGTGGGTTAATAGTAGTAGATGCAGGCAGGAGTCAGTCTACTTGTCACGGACGTAATGCCTATGTACATGATCATGCCATGAATATCGTCATAACTATGCGCTTTTCTATCAATTGCCCAATATTAATTTGTTTACCCAATGTATGCCATTTTTATGTGAGAGATGCCTCTAGTGAAAACTATGCCGCCGGGTCTATTTTAATCATATTATAAAAACCAAAATTACCTTGCTGCAATTTTCTTTCTTTTATTTTCTTTTGGAATTTATCTATCACCTATTACCATATTTGATCATTGCAATTAACGAGTACAAGGGGATTGACAACCCTCTTGCCCATGTTGGGTGCAAGTATTTGCTCTTGTGTGTGTAGATACTATTGACGGGTGTTTGCTTGGTTCTCCTATTGGTTCGATAACCTTGCACTGGTATAGCGAGGTGCTATACAAACGGTTTTTAACCCCTTTCCGCGACGGCATTCTGAACCGTCGCCGAGTGAGTGTGTGCGATAGGGGGGTCCTTCCCACACGACCCAGAAACCGTCGGGGATAGGCCCTCCGGTCACACACGCTCGGCAAAATGAGGTCGTGTGCGACGGGCGAGCTATCAAATACGATTATACGTACAGTTGTGCTAAAAAAATACAATTATACAGGCCAAATCGTTTCCAGTCGTAAGTACATCCCACACAGTCAGTCCCAGCTAAACGTTTCCGTTCGTATGTACATTCCACATAGTCAATCCAAGGAATACATTTCCGTTAGTATGTACATCCCACACAGTTGATCCAAGAAGTACGTTTCCGTTCGTATATACATCCCACACAGTCACTCCAAGGAAAATGTTTCCGTTCGCAGGTACATCACACACAACTTTCCCCATTAAATCGTTTGTGACAGCGTTGTCATTGCAGATGATATTAACAATTTAATCGTTTGCATTATTGAATGCATCAAACACAGTGCGTAGAAGAAACTGTGTGGCATAGGCTGTCCATCAGACACACTTTTTATGTGGTAAACGTTTGCGCAGGATGGCCTAATGCAAATAGTTTTCAAGAGGAAGTCGTGTGTGATTGTTCATTGACCCAACATGTTTTATTCCTAGAAACTATGTGCGTTGTCTGAGGTCATCGCCCACGTTGTTTTGTCAATAACCGTTTGCAATAGAAAAAACCCAATTAGCAGGCTAATTGGCAATTAGCGGGCTAATTGGCAATTAATAGGCTAATTGTCCTATTATTAATAATCCATTTATTAATTGACATTTCATATTAAGCACATAATATATTTCATTTTCGTATTAAGGAAGCAGGATTTCATAATTGAAATACATCAGAGTACAACATATAGCTTCAGCACTCAGCTACCCCATTACACAACTGCACCAGCAGCAAGTTTCACATGCAACATCTATAACCTTTCAAAATTAGCATTGTAGATGGTACACACACAGATGAATCTCATCTGGAAAACTGCTGAAGCAGAGGGCGAATATTGAGCCTTCATTGATGTTGAAGGTCTTTGCAACTTTAGGCCAGTGCCTGTGGATGATTGATTGTCCATCTTTCGTCCTCTTGAGGAACACTTCAATATTGAACTGTGGGTGTTGTATGAATACCTTCCTCACCTCCTGACCATACAGGTGGTTTGAGAGGTAATCATCAATGAAGTGCTTTGGAAAGACCTGAAAACAAGGATGTGCATAAATATCTTCTCTAGATTGGAAATGGGGCAAAGGAATAAAAAAGCCAAGGTATAATAGTTAGTACCATCCTGTAGTGAACTGATGTCTTCTTCATTGTGCAGACAAAGATCTTGTTGTTTTTTGTCGCTAATTTCTTTATCTTAACAATCTTTCTGAGTTTCTTGACTTGATTGATATTCATGGACAACTCATTTCCCCATATGCAAAAAGGGTCGAACAGTGGGTCAAAACCTCTGACAGTAGGACCTACATGTACAAGACCAAATTGTTAAAAACCTAAATATTAGAATGGTTCCTGCAATTGCACAATAATGTGCTATTAGACAAAGGACCATGCATGTGCGAACCTCGATTGTAAACCTCAGTGCTTCCCATTGTTTCCCTGCAACACATATAAGGTAGTTAGTGATCAGGTTAAGTGAGGGTTCGCATGCTATCAGTACAATATGTTGATGAAAAATAAGCACATTGCAGATTCATCGGATTAATTCGAGCCACATGGAAAACCCATTTATTGAAACCAAGCATGATTAAGAACTAGGAAATATATCAATTGTATATGCTTCTCATGTATTAAGTCCAGCCAAATTTGATTTATTCCTCACATGCACAACAAATACAAAATTCTACCCACGACAATTGGACATCACATTGCAGAATTGAACCAAGCAGTTAACTAAACACCACAACAAATGAACCAAACATTAACTAAGCACAACATTGCACAATATAACATACTGCTAATAGAAGATCAGACAGTTAACCAAACCAAGCATGCTTAACAACTTGGAAATATAGCAATTGTATTTGTTTCTCATGTATTTAGTACAGCCAAATTCGATTTATTTCTCACATGGTATACAATAACAAAATGCACCCACGACAACTGAATTGCATTGCAGAATTGAACCAAACAGTTAACTAAACACCACAAAAAATGAACCAAACATTAACTGAGCACCACATTGCACAATATATAACATACTAGAAGATCAGACAGTTAACCAAACCAAGCATGCTTGACAACTTGGAAATATAACAATTGTATTTGTTTCTCATGTATTTTGTATAGATAAATTTGATTTATATCTCACATGGAAGACAATAAAAAATTGCACCCTGAAGAATTGAACATCACATTTGCAGAATTGAACCAAACAGTTAACTGAACACGACAACTAATTAACCAAACAGTTAATAAGTGAGCACCATATTGCACGACATATAGAACATATACACTAGAGCAACAGATTGCATGGTAAAAGTAGATAGGATAATTCACTAGAATTTGTTAAGGAAAGCCAGGAGCAGCACATGCAACAGGTAAACTGAGCATGCTTAACCGGCGTAGCTAGCAAACTGAACATAAGTCCCTATAGTGAGCTAATAAGACAAGGTACTCCTCATCGTCGGAGATATCGATGATGATTGGCTCCTTGGACATGGAAGAGGGCGAGGCCTCCACATCGTGGGTGCCCTCGTCATAGTGGTGAGTCGCCTGAGCCACTCCGGGTACCAACCTGCTAGCTCTCGAGTTGAGGTAAGCACGGGCATGCTGAGAAAACACCTCATAGTCTTCGTCGAAGGCACCGACGGTGGCCTCGAGAAAATGCCACGAACTATCGTTTAAAGTAGCCAATCACGTCGCGGCGTTGGCGCGCGAGGTGTCGACGGTGGCCTCGACGATGAGGTGCTCCTCCAAGATCTGGGCATCGGCACGAATGGCAGCCATCGCGACCTCATCCGCGTGTGCGGCCGCGATTTGCTTCTCCGCTGCCAAATGCTCCTTGAGCTCCTGGCTATACTGCGTGCACCATGGCTTAGGGCGACGCTTATTTGGGGGATGGGTCGGTTATTTGGGTGGAAGGTGTCACGCCGGTGGTCGGGGCATGTGGGGTGTGGAAGGAGGAGGAGGATAGGGGTCGGGTGTGGATTACCTGCCTGGATCGACAAGGCCAAGCAGCGTGAAGGAGGGTCGCCGGCGAGGAGGCGGCGATGCAAGCAAGGAGTGAATGTTTCAACTTGGAAAGGAAGGCGGAAATAGGGGAAATGTGGCTTTTGGTAGGGGGGAGGTGGCTGGGAGGTAGATATTTCCACGGAAGCCGAAAAATTGGATCGGTGCAGCGAAAAAACTGGCGCGCACAGTGTAATCAGACATGGTCCCTTATTCAGCAATGTGTACGAACGATATGTGAACATCACAAATGATTCATATAGCTTACCCCGTGTGTGATAAGTTTGAACATGCAAATTTTGGTCCCAATTTCCTGGTTACAGTGGTCATCCACGTCATTGCATAATTTGGGTAAACAAAGGAGACTACAGCACACCCACACTTCTTAATCGAGCAAGTTCAGCAATTAAACAGAGCTAGCTGACCTAAACATTACTCTAAAAAATTAAAGACCGTCACTCTTAATTAGACAAAACAAAGAGTACATCAGGCTTGTGCTCGTCGATCTCCGCCGCCTCCTCAATGTCCAGCTCGTGGCCGACGATGTCCTGGGGAAGGGGCTCCATGGCATCCATCGCACCATACTCGGCAAGCATCTCGCCATCCGCGTCCGCCATCTCTTTGGAAAAGGCCGCCATGAGCTGGACATGGGCGGTCGTGATCTGGCTTGGACGGGCTCTGTCATGGCAAGGTATGCCACGGAGGAACGGACGGCTGCTCAAACGCTCTCGGCGATTGCCAACTCTTCGGCCGTGGGTTGCCGACCGTTGTCGGAGAAGCTTCATTCGATTTGTGTGGTGACCGCCAGGAGTTGGGCGTGGGCGGCCTCGACATGGTCATGGCCGGCCTCCATCTAGGCTAAGGCCGCCGCTACAGAACGGACAGCTGCTGTGCCGCTCTCGCCAGTTGCTATCCCCGAGATAGATGTTGCTGCCGCCACCTGAGAAGCAACATCGGCCGTTTGGGCTACCTTGGCCGCCCGGTCGTAGATTACGGCTGTGCTCACGTAGCTTGTTAGCACACGCCTGGCGACTGCGGCCACGCTCTCGCTAGAGTGGGCCACCGAAGTTGCCCTCATGACACGGGTCCATGTCCCCATCTTTCACCGGCGACGATTGGACAGTGAAATGATATTTGGGGAGCGAACTAGTGTGCTTGACACGCCGGCTGTGGACTGTAGCCGACGCACCTTCTCGCATAAGCCATATGCGTACTATACTCCAACGATGCTCCAAGATATTTTGTACTGCATCTCACATGGTTGGTGATAATAAACTGTGTGCGATCTACTTGATTTTTCATCTTGATTTGACTTACATAATGGGGTCACAGCGGCAAAGGAGGGAGTTGGAATTGCTAGAACTTTTATCTACAGTGAACATGCAGCTATAGGTGTGTCCTCAAAAAAATTGGAATTATTCAGGGTTCGTTTGGATATTTTTATACATTAACTTGGTTTTCTAGGCATTTCAGGTGCACAATTCAAAATTAAACTACATGCACATGCTCCGGTGCACCAAAATGGGTTGTAAAATCATATATGTGTCCATCGGTTGATGCTTATGTCCCATGCAAGAAATGGGGATGAATTTCAAACACCACGGCACCGTGGCTCTCCGGCAAATGTTGAGGTACTTGCTTTTGTAATTCTAGTAAATCCAAAACTCGTCTGAAATTCATGAACCTTGGCATGCTATCATGGAATGGCATCAACATGCTGGGGTAAAAAATATTGTCCCATTTGGGGCAGGTTATGATATAAGCTTCTCACAAACCAGAGCTTCTCACAAGAAGCCTCATGGTTCCGGTAGGGAAACGTGTCACCTTTGTGGACAAAACGATATTTGTCACCTCTTCTTGCTTTCAATTTTTTTGGTGTCAACATAGAACAACAGGAGTGTCGTGTTAAATTTTGGAATTTTTCGGGGTTCGTTTGGACATTTTTATACGTGGCTTTTTAGGCATTTATGTGCATAATTCAATTTAAACTACATGCACATGCTCCAGTGCATAAAAATGGGTTGAAAAATCAAATGTGTGTCCTTGGTTTCATGCTTAGGTCACATGCAAGAAATGAGAATGAATGTCAAACACCTTGACACTGTCGCTCGGCCACTAACATTGAGATACATGGTTCTAAAATTCTAGTAAATTGAAAACATGTCTGAAATTCATGAAACTTGACATGATATCATGGAACGGTATCAACATGCCGTGGTAAAAATATTGTCCCATTTGGGGCAGGTTTGGGTATAAGCTTCTCACAAACCAGAGCTTCTCACAACAAGCCTGATGGTTTCGGTAGGGAACATACCACCTTTGTGGATGAAAAAATATCCATTGCCTCTTCTTGCTTTCAAAATTTTTCTAGTGTCAAGATATAAAAACAGGAGTGTTGTGTCAATTTTTGGGATTTTTCGGAGTTCGCTTGGACATTTTTATACATTAACTGAGTTTTCTATGCATTTATGTGTATAATTCAAAATTGAACTACATGCACATGCTCCAGTGCATATAAATGGGTTCAAAATTCAAATGTGTGTCCTTGGTTGCATGCTTAGGTCCCATGCAAGAAATGGGAATGAATGTCAAACACCTTGCCACCGTCGCTCGGCCGCTAACATTGAGATACATGGTTTTTAAATTGTAGTAAATCGAAAACGCGTCTGAAATTTATGAAACTTGACATGCTATCATGGAACGGAATCAACATGCCGTGGTAAAAATATTGTCCCATTTGGTGCAGGTTGGGGTATAAGCTTCTCACAAATCAGAGCTTCTCACAACAAGCCTCATGGTTACGGTAGGGAATGTTTCACCTTTCTGGATGAAATGATATCCGTTGCCTCTTCTTGATTTCCATTTTTTTTCTAGTGTCAACATAGAACAACAGGAGTGTTGTGTTAAATTTTGGAATTTTTCGGGGTTCGTTTGAACATTTTTATACATTAATTGAGTTTTCTATGCATTTATGTGCATAATTCAAATTTGAACTACAGGCACATGCTCCAGTGCATATAAATTGGTTGAAAAAAATGAATCTGTGTCCTTGGTTGCATGCTTAGGTCCCATGCAAGAAATGGGAATGAATGTCAAACACCTTGCCACCGTCGCTCGGCCGCAAACATTGAGATACATGGTTTTTAAATTCTAGTAAATCCAAAACTCGTCTGAAATTCATGAAACTTGGCATGCTATCATGGAACGGCATCAACATGCTGTGGTAAAATTTTTGTCCCATTTGGGGCACGTTTGGGTATAAGCTTCTTACATACCAGAGTTTCTGACAACAAGCCTCATGGTTCCGGTAGGGAATGTGCCTCCTTGGTGGATGAAACGATATTCATTGCCTCTTCCTGTTTTCAATTTTTTTCCTAGTGGCAACATAGAGCAACATGAGTGTCGTGTTAAAATTTGCAATTTCGGGGTTCGTTTGGACATTTTTATACATTAACTGAGTTTTCTAGGCATTTTATGTGCATAATTCAAATTTGAACTACATGCACATGCTCCAGTGCAGAAAAATGGGTTGACATATCAAATGCGTGTCCTTGGGTGCATGCTTAGGTCCCATGCAAGAAATGGGAATGAATTTCAAACACCAGGGCACTGTTGATTGCCGGCAAAATGTTGAGATACTTTGTTTTTAAATTCTAGTAAATCCAAAACTCGTCTGAAATTCATGAAACTTGGCATGCTATCATGGAATAGCACCCGACATGCTGTGGTATTTTTCGTGTCCATTTTGAGAGAAGGCGCACTCGAATAACAACCAACAAATGCATTTTGAAACAAATAGCTGCCACTTTAGCATCTCAAATGTTTCTATAATTTAAATCATGTGCGTTCTGTTAACCATTCACGTGACGCCACGCGTCACACTTTTAGTGGCTAGGAGGTGCCGTGCGGATAGCTGCTTGACTGAACGGGAGGTGTGCGAGCGCAGTCCGCTGCGCAGGCTGACCGAGAGGCGTGCAAGCTGTCCTCCAATGTGTAGGCTCACCAGGAAGCGTGTGAGTTGTACGCTGTGCAGCCTCACTGGGAAGCGTGCCCTTTTACTTCCATGGCCGCCCGCCTTGCTCGCATCCTCTCCATTAATGGCGCCCGAGCCGCTGTTTAATACAGGCGGCCTTACTGTCCGCCTCCCATTCCCCTCCCGCAGACCTCCACCAACGCCATGGCGCAGAAGGATCATCTGCCACTAGTCTTCCAGTTTGGTGAAGTCGACTCTGAGCTGGATGAGATAGAAAATAAGGAGGAATGGGGCCTCATGGACATGGCCCTGAACGAGCTGGCCGCGGCGGTTGCTGCACCCACGCCTGTCCCAGCTCCCATCCCCGCGCCCACGCCAGCAACCATCCCCGTAGCATTGACGGGCTGGTCGCCGAGCACTATCATAGAGCTGGAAGCCGCTGGCGTCAGCGAGGTCACCGCGGACCAACGCGAGCTCGTGTACATGCCAGCACTAGCGCCCGTGCGCGCCCCTGCTCCCACCGCGGCGCCTGTCCCCATGCGTTTGCCTGCACCCACCGCGCCAGTGCCCGTGCGCGCGCCCCCCTCAGCGGCATGGGACGCCGCTGTCGACCACTACCTCCCATCGCTGCGAGTTGCCGTCCTCCCGCGCCCCGCACGTCGATTGTGCGACGACATGATGCTTGATTTCCAAGTGAAGAACATTCTGTGCTGCCTTGAAGACTTCAACAACGGCATCCCAGAGGACGATAATGACAACGCCGGTGCTGCACGCCGCCTCTGCCGCCGCCGGAATTAGTTTTCTTGGGGTTTAATACTGTATCTCGATCAAATGAATATAAATTCGCAGTGTGACTGAATGAAAGCTATGGTTTGAACGAACTTGCGTTTTTCTCTCTGGATGTACAGACTTATCAAACGATTTTCTTTAAAAAGAATGTCAATGGTTTTTAAATATAAAACACTCATCGCAAACGTTTTAGATAGAATACCCGTATGCAAACCGACAGCTTCCCCAGGAAGCCAAGGGAAAATGTGCCGAGCAGGATTTGTGCAGCTCTTGATCGCAAACGTTTTAGATAGAACACCCGTATGCAAACCGACAGCTTCCCCAGTAAGCCAAGGGAAAAATGTGCCGAGCAGGATTTGTGCAGCTCTTCATCGCAAATGTTTTAGATAGAACACCCATATGCAAAGTGAGAGCTATGGTCTTCCCCAGTAAGCCAAGGGAAAATTTGCCGCGCAGGATTTGTGCATCTCTTCAACGCAAACGGTTCAGATTGAATACGGTATGCAAAGCAAGACTTCGACGCTAAGCCAAGAGAAAATCTGGCACACATGATTTGTACATCCCTTCAACGCAAACGGTTTTTTCGGATGACCCGTGTGCAACCACGTACAGACAATTTGGTAAGATTTGCATCTGTCATATTGGATATATTGCCATTTGTCAAACTGGAAAGATTGACATTTGTTGATCTAGTAACATTGCCCTTTGTCAACCTTGTAACACTGCCATTTGTCAACATATGCAGCTAAAAATCACTAGCACTATCTAATTTTTGCAACTAAAATTCAGTAATTAAGCATAGATTTCATTCATAGATTAAGCAGTCGTTCTTTATACAGACAGTTCAACTCGACAGCTGAACCGACCAAACTTTTCCCCAATTGTTACCAACCACGTACTGAAATAGCTAGTTCAACTATATATACTAGCTAATTTTAAGTACGTTGTACAGTTCAACCACATCTATAGTCAGATGAACTGAACAAAATAGCCCCTAAATACTACTACTACGGAGGGGCTTTGTACTACTTACGGTAGCCTCTCCTCTGCCGAGCGTGCTCAGTAAGGGGCAGAGGAGGAGGAGCCTACCGATGAGCTGGACAACTGCAATACGGTGCCTGCCGCTGTTGCACCTTTAGCGACGCTCACCTCGAACGCCCTCTGCCGGTCCAAACGACCCCTCTTGAAGCAGTGGGACTCCTCGTAGATCTCCTGATTCCTCGCCTCTGCGGTGGTGTGTGCTGCGGCCATGACGGCGGTAAGGCTCTTTGCATGCTCGACGAGGCGCTCCTCCTCCTCCCGCAGGAACTCGATGTACCGTGCAAGGTCGTTGACGCACGTGCGGGGCCTCCACCTCCGCCTCCCACCTTCGGGTGGCGGTGGCGGAGGGGGTGATGACCCCGGCGGTCGACGGTGGGCTGGCGGCCATGGCGGCCGACGATGGGGTGGCGGCCACATCCACCACCTCCCGCCTTCGGGCCGCGGTGGCGGAGCGGGTGATGGCCACGGTGGCCGACAGTGGGGTGGCAGCCACGACGGCCACCTCCCGCCTTTGGGCCATGGCACCAGAGCAGGCGATGGCCCTGGCTTGTGGTTGGTGTTCCGCGCACACCCAACAGGGACGCCACACGCACTACACTACGCCGGGGACTGCGCCGCCGCCACGGTGTAGCCTCCCAGCTGGAGCTGTCCTCTGATGACGGCGGAGTGGCTGAGCGACGATGACGGACCACTACCATTGGCAATTGTGGGAGAAGCAGACGAGATAAGCTACAGGGAGGGAGGGGAAAATGCGACGCAGGACTCATCGGCCATGAGGGTTTATATAGCAGGCTCGTAAGCATTGGGATTTTGGGAGATTTCACCAAGTTGGGCGGGAAGCTTGCGCAGGAACCTGCGCGGTTGCGTGGGAACGGGCTCACCGACGATTTATTGGTGCCACTTCCAGCCACCGTTTGGCCAAAAGAACGCCCCCGCGTGCTGCGCAAGCTTGCGCTCGAAGCCGTCTGCGGCAGCGGGGTACAAGATGTGCGAGAGGAGGACGAATGGACATGTACACATACGGTTAATAAAAAAAATGTTTGCGATTTAATTACGTACTACCCCTGTCCTGGTTTATAAGTCATCTTTGTATATTTGTGCCAAATTTTGACTAGAGATTTAACTAATAAAATATGAATGCATGTCACCAAAGATTATATGGTTGGATTCGTATTTGAACATAGTTTCCAATTATATAATCTTTATAACATACATTAACATTTTGTTAGTTAAATTTAATGTCAAAATATGGCAAAGAATATAAAGGGGACAAATAGACCAAGACGGAGGTAGTAGCACATGGTCGCTCTCTATGCAGCGTCGCAACTGCCGGCCGGCTTGTAGACGACCATTCCCTGGGTGTTCAACTGCTCTATGCGTGTGGTTGCTCGCAGTTGAGGCAGCCACGGTGCGCTCTGCTCGTGTTCCGCCGTGCGCGCTCTGCTCTCGTGTCCCTCCGGGCGCTCTGCCCTCGCCCTCCACGCGCTGCCAGTGTTTGGGGCCGGCGCACAATCACATACATTCGTGCTGCCATTATGCATGCGGTTGCGCCGGGCATGGCGCTATGCAGTTACCCACTACAAAAGCTGCCATGCGGACGCGCCGAGAATCCAGGCCGCCCGCTCCCCATTTATTCCTGCGGCCATTTACCTTAATCTCTCGCGCCACATGACACAATAAGAACACTCACGACGACACATACAGAGAGGACATCCAGCGGTTCCAATGGCGCTCCCCGTGGCTCCAATGGCGCTCCCAGCAGCCGACGACGACATCGGGGGGCAGTTCACCATGCATCACGTAGTGGACACCCACGTGAGGGGGAAGGCCCTCTCGGTGGTGTACACGAATGAGCCGATCTCGGTGGAGAGCTCCATCCAATCTATGGAGCAGTTGCTTGCTGAGGACAAGTACCAAGTGGTCAACTTCGACCTCAAGTTCACCAGCGGTCGTGCCGAGCACGATCAGAAGGTTGTCGTCGCCCAGTTGTGCGTGCGACATGACGTCCTCGTCTACCACTACCACCTGGCCACAAGGCCTTGCGAGCATTTCTCCAAGTTTATCAACAGCTCCAACTACAGTTTCGCTACGGTGGACACCGCCAATGATCTAAAAAGCGCTCAAGGTTTCGGGCTTGACCTGCCAGAATCTTGTCAACATCCGTGACCACTACAAGGTCTGTGGCAGCGACGGCAACAAACAGAACTCCCTGGTTGACCTCGCCTCGCCCATCATCGACCCCTACTACATGAAGATGAAGGATGAGAGCAAGAAGGACAAGAACTCCTGGCACAGTGTCTGGCATCAGAGACTGGATGAAGAACATATCAAGTACACGGCCAAGGACGCGTACACAAGCTACGAGGTGTACAGGCAGATCGTTGACATGAGGAAGTGTCTTCTTCCTGCCCCAGACGAGGGATTGAGCCACAGAGCAGTGGCGGGAGCGTCACAAGAAGTAGATGACTAGACGATCGTTTCTCCTAGTTTAGAATGCGTGCGCGTGCAATTGTTTATTAAGGTGTGTGCGAATGATCTGTATAGTCACTTATGTAATTGGATGTTTATTTCAGTTATATATATATGTTATTCTTCTGCAGACAGAGCAAATCACACGGCTTATTAGCAGCAATCGTGTATGTTATTATTGGTCTTCACACACATTTCTGATTACCGACCTGTTTGCCGCGCATCACACACATCTTGTTCAGTTGAACTGTTTCTGTTGTCTTGGCTCATCGCAAACAGTTCATCCGAGTGAACTGTATGCCCTCCATCGCACACACCTTGATCTGGCAGACCGTTTCTATTGTGTTTCCAAATCACACACAGTTCATCCTTGTGAACTGTATGCCATATATCGCACACACCCTCATCTGGCTGCCCGTTTCTGTTGTTCTGCCTTGTCGCAAACAGTTCTGCTGGATTAACTGTTTGCCATGCATCGCACACGCAACTCTAATCTGAATTGTGTTTGATGTGAACGCCATTGCAAATGTTTTGTATATTTTTTGACGGTTTTATTACAACACCGTTTGTGATTAATGCATCGCACATAGTTTCGTCGAAGGGTCTCTGATTGGACTGTAGCATTTGGACCAACCTGCAGTAGTGTTGGTTCTCTACTGAGGGAAATACTATCTGCTACTATATTGCTTCACCCTTCCTCTTCGTGGAAAATCCCAACGCAACTCACAAGTAGCAATCCTCTATCAGATTTCTACATTGCTATTTCTGCCTCATGGATTCCGGGGACTTGTGCACTTATCTTTCCTATGCTATTCCTCCTTTCTATTTTTATAGGTGCAGGTGAGTCGGGTTCCAGTTAGAACTATAAGAGAAAGAAGGAAATAAAGGGTTCGGTAGATAAAGATGTTGAGATGACTCAAGCACAAACTCATTGTCAAAAGGAGATTATGTGGGCCTCGAAGCTCACAGTCTTGAGTGGTTCTGAGAAGAAGGTAACTCTAGAGGTAGAGTGGATGTATAGGCACAACAAGTGGATTGATGATGGCAAAGATGAAGCTGAAGCCTCCACTAGACATTGTCACAAATCACCTCACTATCAAGAAGCTAGTGAGAGCTCCAGCGAGGTAGATAAGCTCGAGGATGACACGGGCGTTGATGCAAAGGAATAATCCCGTTGTACATTAGAATCACTCTTTTCCCTTTTTGGCATCTTTATCTCAAAGGGGGAGAGAGAGTTCTATTAGGATTTGCATGGGCTTAAGTCACAAGCTTGCTTTTTCTTTGATTTTTCGTGTTTGAGTACTTAATGTTTGCTAAACTTGGTTTGGAGAATATGCCATGTGTGTGGTAAGACCTGCAATCGTATCTTATGATTATCTATGTATTTCTACCATGTCTTACTCATCTTGGTGGTGGAGCCTATTTTTAACATGCTCTTATACTCTTGCTCCACCACATTACTCTTGCAAAAGCATGCTTTAGTTTAATCCTTGATCTTTTACAATAAGTGTTGGTCTATAGAATCTTGGGGGAGTGTTGATCCTAGTGCGTGCACTTTGCATTCCGAAAACATACTAAATTTAGTTCACACCTCTAGGGGTCGCCCGTGTATATTTTATAGATCATTTTTGTGATTCATCATAATATTTTGTAGATCTTTATGTTGTCATCAAACACCAAAAAGGGGAGATTGAGAGGGCATTCCCCACCCTAAGTGATTTTGGTGTAGATGAAAATACAGTTTGCGTTCTAATCCTATGCTTGAGCAATATAGGTGCATTCGAAAGTGGCACAAGACGGTTAGTATCCCCTCTGAAAGGAAAAGAGCAAAGACAGTGTTCTAATGTTTTCATTTCTTGAGTCTTAGGAAAACTGTATGATTAAGAGAGGGTACCCTTTATAAGGTACTCATGGAATCATTCACGTACACACATCATATTGCACCACATCGCCATCCTAGTTCCGGAGGAGTTAATCATCTCTTTTTGGAGTTTCTAAAACTTCCTACCTTGTAGTATCAGAGTAGTCATCGGTAGTACCGCTCCTTTGGAGGAGCATTACTGGCAATGAGTACCTCCAAGAATGGTAGTACCGGCTACTTGACCGGTAGTACTGCTCCTCCTTTGGAGCTGAACTGCTGGACGAAGTGTTGGCCCACTACCGCAGGGGGTCTCCCAATCTTTTGCTTTCCCGTGGTACTATTGCGGTAATGCCACAAAAAGTACCAGTTATTCTATTTAATCAGTACTACTGGTTCCTATCATGGTAGTACTATGTTGGACATTTGCAGTGCAGCCGTATGGGACTACGGTAGTACCGCTGCTTGCAGTGGTAGTACCACTCTGGAATTTTCAGAGGTAATGGTGAAATGTGGTGGGTCACTTTAATAGGGGGTCTTCTTCTTCCCCATTTGACCCACCTCTTGCTTATCTCTCCTCCATTCTTTCCCCAAGCTCATTTCCCCTAGATCTCTTTCCCTAGCCAACCAAACTCCTTGATCTTCTAGGATTGGGAGATAAGACCTAGATTTACCACTCCACTAAAGTAAATTTGATTCCCTCTTGTTTTTTCTAGTGGATCTTATTACTCTTGGGTGTTTGGGCACCCTAGATGGAAGAGGTTACTTCGAAGCTCAATCATCATGGTTTAAATCTTCGTGGTCTTGTTAGGAGCGCCCAATTGAGTTGTGGAGATAGATGATGGTGTCCTGGACTAGGGGTCATTCACCACGTCGTCTCCCGGCCAGGTGGGCCAGGCCAAGCACCCACGTCGTGGTTCATCAAGGGGCCATGCCATGAAGACCCATGACGCATACAACAAAGATTCCAGAAGCCTTGCCATTCAAGACAGGGACTCCTTATCCATGGAGAACTCCTCTCCACCAACGTAGGCGACTAGGACTCCTGTTATCCTAGGCCTCCGATACCTAATATAAACCGAGGCTAGGCTAGTCGACAGGATAATCTCAACATAACCTAGAGATGAGACACAACAATCTCATGGCAGATCACCTATAATTTGTACTCCATCCTGCTACTTATGAGCTGCGTTGGGATTTTTCGTAAAGAGGAAGTGTGACGCAATATAGTAGCGGATAGTATTTCCCTAAGTGAGAACCAAGGTTATCGAACCAATTGGAGAACCACGCAGACGCCTAGTAAACAACACATGCACACACAAGAGCAAATACTTGCACCCAATGCGGGCAAGAGGGTAGTCAATCCCCTTGAACTTGTTACTTGCAAGGATTAAATCTGGTAATGGTAGATAGATAAATTGCAAAGTAAAATAAAAGAAAGGAAATTCGAGCAATGTATTTTTGGTTTTTGTAAGATGATTAAAATAGACCCGGGAGCCATAGTTTTGACTAGAGACTTCTATCTCATAAAAATAGCATACGGTGGGCAAACAAATTACTGTTGGGCAATTGAAAGAAAAGCGCATAGTTGTGTCAATACTCATGTTAATGATCATGTATGTAGGCATTACATCCGTGACAAGTAGACCAACTCCTGCCTGCATCTACTACTATTACTCTCCCAATCGACTGACTCTTGCCTACATCTATGGTGTTAAGTTCATGACAAACAGAGTAACGCTTTAAGCAAGATGACATAATGTAGACAGAATAAAACCAAGCAATATGATTGAACCCCACCGTTTTACCCTTAGTAGAAACAATATGATACGTGCCTCGCTACCCCTGCTGTCACTAGGTGAGGACACCGCAAGATTGAACCCACTACAAAGCACCTCTCCCACTGAAGATAAATCCATCTAGTTGGCCAAACCAAACAGATAGATCGGAGAGAAATATAAAGCTATAACGATCATGCGTAGTAAAGTTCAACAAAGACTCAATTACTTTCAATGAATATTCCAATCATAAACCCACAATTCATCGGATCCCAACAAACACACCGTAAAATAAGATTACATCGAATTGATCTCCGAAGAGAACATTGTATTGAAGATAAAAGAGAGAGAAGAAGCCATCTAGCTAATCACTATGGACTCGTAGGTCTGTGGTAAACTACTCACACATCATCGGAGGTGTAGCAAGGTTGATGTAGAAGCCCTCCGTGATCGATTCCCCCTCCGAAATAGTACCGAAAAGGCCTCCAAATGGGATCACGGAAGAACAAAAGCTAACGGAGGTGGAAAATTATTTCGGGTGGCTCTCTATTGGTTTTGGGATTTATGAGAATTTATAGAAGTGGAATTAGGTCAAAGGGAGCTGCGTGCGGCCCACAAGCTCAGGTGGTGCACCCCCTGGGGGCGCGCCATGTGAGCTTGTGGGTCTCCCGTAGATCTTCTGATCTCCTCCAGAAGCTTCTTCTGTCCCTTGTGGTCCCGAAAAAATCACCTTAAAGTTTCATCGTGTTTGGACTTCGTTTGGTATTGATTTTTTGAAAAACAAAAAAACATGCAGAAAACAGGAACTAGCACTGGGCACTGAGTTAATAGGTTAGTTCCTCAAAATGATACAAAATTGCATATAAAGTATCTAAGTTTGATAATATAATGGCATGAAACAATAAAAAATTATAGATACATTGGAGACGTATCACATCCCACATCAATACAATCAAGAGCACGAGGGTATTATATCTTCGAGAGAGCCCAAACCTGGGTAAAACCTGTGTCCATTATTACCATCACATCTAGGCTACTAGCTCGGGCCCTCTATCCAAGATTCACCAGAATCGACTTCGACATTGGTGGTCCATATAGGTCCCACTACGTAGTCATCGCGATGCCATGGAGTCCGATCGGTTCGCCGTGGTCTACGCACTGGAATGGATCTTCATCGCTAGCTTCAACTGGTCACCTCGGCTAGGTCCAGGACTATGTATCATGTTGGATCATTCACAGATCAATGAGCGTCTTCACCGACATCAACTTTAATTCTCAACCGAGATCATGGAAAAATTCGGCCATGGAGCTCGGGGGCTCAACATCAACTTTACCCTCGCACGATCGTTCAAAATTTGCTTGACAGCGGAATCATTTTGTTTTTTCCCGCATCCTCAATCATCGCTTTAACGATTCATTCAGTGGGATTATGTGGACTTGAGCCTACGACGACCCTGTAAAAACTTACCGCCTTCCTATAGTGGAATCTTTGGCACTCACCGATATACTACGACCCTGTCGGATCTGGACGGGAATCCATGTGAGTTTGGGAGAACGCATTTAGCGGACAACTCCGAACTTCTTTGGAAAATCCAATTGTTCATATGCTACAAAGTTTCCATGTCAACAACCCCTCAAATTGAGGTCGAACCGACCATGCAAACTCTGGGCAATGTCTGGGAAGTGCATCAATATTTGAATCTATTTTGTGCGTGAAAATGAATCTGAGCTGAGTTGATCTTTCTTCATGAATGGGCTATCATATGTCTTTTTTGGAGGAATTTTTTTCTAGGGTATTGTGTTTTGTTCTCAAACACGTGCCTGCAAATCTTGAGCCTTTTCTGATGTACTATTCACCGTAGTGCCATTGCCAAACTGGTCCGACCTTGTTGCCCCACGGATGCCGACCTGCGCCAGCTTCATCACGCCGTCACTTCGTCGAGCTAGTGTCAACCATGTTGCATCATCACCTCGGTTAGCCTACCTAGAGTGCGACATCACAAAGACGATATCGTTGTCCCACGGATTGTGTGGGTCGGGCTTGCTGGCATCGCCGCGCTTGCTTTCATCAAGCCTATATTGACCTCATCATGAATTTTGAGCCGCGTTAATGTCACCACGCCGTTGCTTCATCAAGCCGACGTCCACCACACCGACTTGCCCTGCCACCTCGGCTGGCCCGAGGGCTTCGCCATCACTTCATCAACCTGCTCTGGGGACTCCAGAGTCAATGCACCGACCTCCTCTATCACCTCGGCTGGACCGGGGGCCTTGCCTCACCACATCAGCCGTGGTGTGTTGCCACTTTGTTGAGCCGAGCTCTTTACTCTACCGCATCGGGACTGGCTTGGGGGTTTGGACCTCGCACCGCTGCAAGCCCGGATTGCGTCATCAACACGTAGAACCTAAAACCAGCTAAGTCGCTTCCAAGCTTAATTTTTTCAAAATTTATGTTTCCCTTTACTTCCGTCAGGCATTATATATGCATTAAATAAACCTATTGGATTACTAGTGCCATTATATTTTCTGCAATATCTTGTGTACGCATATGTTCCGTGAGGCTGGTTTGCAATTCAGTTTGGAATGTTGCCATCGTCCCAGGGTGATCCGAGCTGCTACCACTAACATGACTACCTACATGATGGTTGGGCTAGTTTCTAGTCCATGGTTTAGCAGACATCTCACTCTAATCCAACTTTCCCTCTGAATTTGGACTTCGTCACGCCGTCATCACATCGCGCCGACATTGTCGTTCGCGAATTCCGACTTCCGACGCCATCTCCGCCATGCTACTCTGCCAATGCCCAGGCCATATCTCTCTAATTATTTATTTTTCATTAATTAATTATGCACACTAATTATTTTTCTTTCAAGCTTGCACTATTTTATGTGAGTAGGAAATCTACTTTGACTGGGCCACCTCAGCGAGCCGACGTCGTCATCCCACCTGCGTCGACCAAGTTGTGTTGTCACCGTGGTAAGCCACCTTTTGCCGGCATCCCTGCGCGATGATACGTCTCCAACGTATCTATAAATTTTGCTTGTTCCATGCTGTTATATTAACATTCTTGGATGTTTTACAGTCATTTCATAGCAACTTTATATCATTTTTTGGGACTAACCAATTGACATAGTGCCCAGTGATAGTTGTTGTTTTTTGCTTGTTTTTTTTACTTCGCAGAATATCAGTACCAAATGGAGTCCAAATGCAGCGAAACTTTTTGGAGAATTTTTCTGGACCAAAAGACACCTGTTGGGCCAAAGAAGTACCAGAGGGTGGCTCCGAGGGGAGCACAACCCACCTGGGCGCGCCTGGGGGCCCAGGCGCGCCCTGGTGGGTTTTGCCCACCTCGGCCGCCTCATGCACCGCCTCTTTGCTCTATAAATACCACGAAAATCCAAAAACCCTAGAGGAGTCAATGAAACACAATTCCAACTGCCGCAAGTTCCAGAACCACCAGATCCAATCTAGACACCATCACGGAGGGATTCATCATCCTCATTGGTGCCTCTCCGATGATGCGTGAGTAGTTCA
This sequence comes from Thinopyrum elongatum, assembly GCA_011799875.1. NCBI lineage: Eukaryota > Viridiplantae > Streptophyta > Magnoliopsida > Poales > Poaceae > Thinopyrum > Thinopyrum elongatum. The sequence continues at coordinate 300,024,259 of CM022299.1, forward strand.
TTGTAGACCTATGGGTCTGTAGTTAGTAGCTAGATGGCTTCCTCTCTCTCTTTTGATTCTCAATACAATGGTCTCTTGGAGATCTATTTGATGTAACTCTTTTTGCGGTGTGTTTGTTGGGATCCGATGAACTTTGAGTTTATGATCAGATCTTTTTATCCATGAAAGTTATTTGAGTTTCTTTGATCTCTTATATGCATGATTAATTATAGCCTCATATTTCTTCTTCGAATCTTTGGTTTAGTTAGGCCAACAAGATCGATTTTTCTTGCCATGGGAAGAGGTGCTTTGTGATGGGTTCGGTCGTGCGGTGTTCTTTCCCAGTGACAGAAGGGGCAGCAAGACACGTATTGATTGTTGCTATTAAGGATAACAAGATGGGGTCTATTCCTACATGAATAGATCTTGTCTACATCATGTCATTGTTCTTATTGCATTACTTCATTTCTCCATGAACTTAATACACTAGATGCATGCAGGATAGCGGTCGATGTGTGGAGTAATTGTAGTAGATGCATGTAGGAGTCGGTCTACTAATCTTGGACATGATGCCTATATAATTGCCCAACAGTAATTTGTTTACCCATCGTATGCTATTTTTCTCGAGAGAAGCCACTGGTGAAATCTACGGCCCCCGAGTCTTTTCTTTATCATATTTGCTTTGAAATCTATTTTTATTTGCTTTTATTTTCAGATCTATTATTCTAAAAACCCAAAAATACCTTGCTGCACTTTTTCTTTATTTATTTTGTTTTGTTTTATCACGAGATCTATTTATCAAAAATCATACAAATCAATCTATCTTTTACCCGAGAGGGATTGACAACCCCTCTTACGCGTCGGGTTGCAAGTATTTGTTCTTTGTGTGTAGGTACCGTTTACATAGTGTTGCTTGGTTCTCCTACTGGTTCAATAACCTTGGTTTCATAACTAAGGGAAATACCGACCGTAGTTGTGCTGCATCATCCCTTCCTCTTCGGGGAAAAACTGACGCGGACACGAGCCATCAAGAAAGGATTTCTGGCGCAGTTGTCGGGGAGGATCAAGTCAAGATAGTCTCTCAGCCACATGCCAATTTTTGGCGCCGTTGCCGGGGAGACATCATCAATATCTATTAGGTTCCTAATCACAAATCTCGTCTCCTTGCAATTTACATTATTTGCCATTTACCTCTCGTTTTCATCTCCCCCACTTCACAAAAATTTACCGTTTTATTCGCCCTCTTTTTCCGTTTCGTCTTTTTCTCGCCAGATCTGTTTTTGTGTGCAATTTTGTTTGCCACTTTTTTTCATTATGTATAGTTCTTCCTCTATTGCGTGCACCCCCGAGAACGAGGTTCTTAGTTTCGAACAAAGGGGAGGGGAGAATCTAAAAGATGATTGGTATAGGATTTGCAATGCTCATAATAAATCTATTCGTAAGCAATCTACCGTTGTTCTTCTTTGCTGTTTTTATGTGGGCATCACTACTTGGTATAGATTCATCCTTGATACGATTACCGGTGGGAATTTCTTGATGTGTCCTTCTCTAGATGCTTTTAATGCTATGGGAAATCTAGTGGGTTCACCACCTCTTATGATCAATGAAACAACTTTAACTCTCAAGCATGTTATCGAAAGGCTAGATGCTATTGAAAAGAAAATGCTCACTGAAGAAAACATTGAAAAATTAGATAAAAGGATGCACAATCTTGCTAATAGAATTGGGTCAAAAGCGGGAGACGCTCTTAAAGTACTAAAAGAAAAAGAACCCGCATTCAATGAGAGAATAGAGGAGAGCCCCACTAGAATTGATAAGTCGAAAGAAATTTTTAGTAATCTAAGCACGGCTTTTACTTCTGCTAAAACTATTGAAAAAACTCCCATAAAAATTGGCAAGATTAATCAAGTCACTAAAAACAAGGGTGCAACTTCTAATAATAACAAAGAAGATCTTAAGATGATTAGTATTCACCCCGATTTTGTTGAAGTGATAAAAGACCCTACTTGCAAGAATGAATTTTTCAAACTTATTCCTAGGAGTATTGTTATTGAAAATTTGTATGCTAAATCCTTTAAGAATTCTAAGTGTTTGATTGAGGAGTTGGAAACTAAAGATGACGATACTTGAATCTATGCTTTATGCCTAGCTAGGGGCGTAAAACGATAGCGCTTGTTGGGAGGCAACCCAATGAATAAAATTTATTTTTGCCTTTTTCTTTCTATTCTTGAGTGTTTGCACAATTATGCCTCTTTTATGATTGTGTTTTTTATGTTTTAATTAGTGTTTGGGCCAAGCAAAGCCTTTGGGATCATGTTAGGTGATAGTTGATTTGATCTTGTTGAAAAACAGAAACTTTTGCGTCAAGTAAAATAATTTTGAAAAATCACAGAAGCAACGAAAAATTCTGAAATTTTTACACAAGATTGATATACAAATTTCCTATGTTGTCCTAATTTTTCAGAATTTTTTAGTTACACAAGTATACAAATTTTTCATATTGCTACAGACTGTTCTGTTTTTGACAGATTCTGTTTTCGTTGCATTGTGTGCTTATTTTGATGAATCTATGGGTTGTAGGGGGGTATGAGCCATAGAAAAGTTGGAATACAGTAGATATAATGCAATAATAAAATCTGAATGGGTTTGCAATAGTACTTAGAGTGGTGATTTGCTTTGTTATACTAACGGATCTCACGAAGGTTTTTGTTAAGTTTTGTGTGATTGAAGTTTTCAAGTTTTGGGTGATATCACGATGGATATAGGAATAAGGAGTAAGAAGAGCCTAAGGTTGGGGATTCCCCATGGCACCCCAAGGCAATATTCAAGGAGAAACAAGCAACTAAGCTTGGGGATGCCCCGAGTGGCATCCCTCTTTCTTCTAACGACCATCCGTATTTTACTTGGAGCTATATTTTTATTCGTCACATATCTTGAGTTTTGCTTGGAGTGTCTTGTATTATATGAGTCTTTGCTTGTTTTGATTTTTAGTTTGTCTCAAGTATCCTTTCTGGACACACCTATTTTAGAGATCCAAAATTATGCTATGATTTAATAGAATTGCTCTATGTGCTTCACTTAAATTCTTTGAGCTATGGAATTGCTCTAGTGCTTCACTTATATCTTTTTGAGCACGGTGTGTTTTAACATTTTTGAAGAAATGATCTCATGCTTCACTTAGATTTGTTTGAGAATTGGCAAATTTTTGAATAAATTCTCTCATGCTTCACTTATATTATTTTGAGAGACAAAAAAAATTTATGCTCATGTTCTTCACTTAGATTTGTTTGAGCTATTAAAAGCAACATATGAAATTAGTCCCAAAGTGATAAATATTCAAGAGGGATATAATAAAAACTTTCATGAAGATCATTGGACAAAATAAACTTGATGATTAATTGTGCTTTAGTAAGAATATTGGTGTTAAGGTTTGTGATTCCCTATGCAAGCACGAAAGTCAATAGTTATGCAATGAAATTACATCCTACTTGTGGTGCATTATTCGGTGTTAGTTATGGTTAATGCTCGCTTATGTGATTTTTTGTTTCTTGGTTGGATGCTTCTCAATCTTTTTGCTAGCCTTCACTTGTACTAAGTAGGAATACTACTTGTGCATCCAAAATCCTTTAAACTAGTTTTGCCACATGAGTCCACCATACCTACCTATATGCAGTATTCCCATGCCGTTCTAAGCAAGTTTGTATGTGCCATCTCTAATTTTCAAAATAATTTCATTTTTGTGTGCTCCTACCGCTCATGAAATGGTAGGGGGTGGCTGATATTTTTCCATGCTAGATGTGTTATTCTCAAGATGAGTGTTTATTCACTTGTCATTGCACGAGAGTACGCAAAGGTATTAGGGATGCCCAATCCCGAAATGAAAAATGAATTTACTTTATGTTGTCAAATAATAAATTCCTTGGAAAGTGTTGGTATGGATGGCACTCATGGATACGGCTAGCCGTGGAATGTGAAAGTATGGTGGAAAAAGGAATAAACTTTATTTTCTGTTTGGGAACCGCCTATGATATATCTAGCATGGAAAGTATTGGGAACTACTCGACCGTTTTCGTTGACAGGAAAAGCATGCCACCCAAAATGGTTTATCTCTATTTTTTTGCTTTGAGCTCTGGCACCTCTACAAATCCCTACTCTCCTCTGTGAAGGGCCTTTCTATTTACTTTATGCAATTTTTATTTTTATTTGAGTCTCCATCTCCTCTTATAAAGCACCAACTAAGGGGCACTATGATCATACTTGAGCATTGGATGTAGCTAATATGCGAGTGTGTTTCATGAATGGATCAATGATTGAGCATGATGGGCTAGGGATAACTTTCTTTAGTGTTGATATTATGAAAGACATGGTTGCTTGTTGATATGATTGAGTATTGAAATCTTCATGTCAAAACTAGACTATAGCTTTAAATCATATAAATGTCCAAATGTCCATGCTACAAAAGAAAAGAATATGTGATGAACATGTTAGGCAGCATTCCACATCAAAAGTTCTATTTTTATCATTTACCTACTCGAGGACGAGTAGGAATTAAGCTTGGGGATGCTGATAACGTCTCCAACGTATCTATAATTTTTGCTTGTTCCATGCTGTTATATTGTCATTCTTGGATGTTTTACAATCATTTTATAGCAACTTTATATCATTTTTTGGGACTAACCTATTGACATAGTGCCCAGTGCCAGTTGTTGTTTTTTGCTTGTTTTTTTACTTCACAGAATATTAGTACCAAATGGAGTCCAAACGCACTTTTTGGAGAATTTTTCTGGACCAGAAGACACCTGTTGGGCCAAAGTGTTGGGGAACGTTGCATGGAAAAAAAAAATCTACGCATATGCAATGATCTAACCATGGAGATGCAAATCAATGAGGGGGAGAGTGTGTCTACGTACCCTCGTAGACCGTAAGCGGAAGCATTTCACAATGCGGTTGATGTAGTCGAACTTTCTTCGCGCTCCAAACGATCTAGTACCGAACGCACGGCACCTCCATGTTCTGCACATGTTCACCTTGGTGACGTCCTCCGCCTTCTTGATCCAGCAAGATGGCGAGGTAGTAGATGAGTTCCACAGCACGACGGTGTGGTGACGGTGATGGTGATGTGATCTTCGCAGGTTTTCGCCTAAGCACTACGAAAATATGACTGAGGGAGTAAACGGTGGACGGGGGCGCCGCACACAACTAAGACAATGTTGTGTCTTCTTGTGTGGCGCCCGCTCTCCATGTATATATAGGTGGGAGGGGAGGGGAGGCAGCCAGGCATGCCCTAGGGCTGGCCGCCGGCCCCTAGGGCCCCTGCCTTGCCCTGCGCCCCCCTTTTCCTTGTATGAACAAGGGGGAAAGGAAAGGGGGGGGGAGGGAAGGAAGAGGGAGTCCAACTCCACACTTTCCTTTCCTCCTCCCCTTTCCTTTCCCTCCCCATAGGGCCGGCCCCATAGAGGGTGCACCAGCCCCTTGTGGGCTGGTGTGTTCCCTCACTTGGCCCATAAGGCCCATATCTTTGCCGGGGGGGGGGGGGGGGGGGGGGGGGGGGTGTCTGGAACCCCTTCCGGTGACCTGATGGCTACCCGGTGCATCCCGAAACACTTCCGGTGTCCGAATACCATCGTCCTATATATCAATCTTTACCTCTCGACCATTTAGAGACTCCTCATCATGTTCGTGATCTCATCCGGGACTCCGAACAACATTCGGTCATCAAATCATATAACTCATATAACATTATATTGTCAACGAACGTTAAGCGTGCGGACCCTACGGGTTCGAGAACTATGTAGACATGACCGAGACACCTCTCCGGTCAATAACCAATAGCAAAACCTGGATGCCCATATTGGCTCCTACATATTCTATGAAGATCTTTATCGGTCGAACCGTTATGACAACATACGCAATTCCCTTTGTCTATCGGTATGTTACTTGCTCGAGATTCGATCGTCAGTATCTTCATACCTAGTTCAATCTCGTTACTGGCAAATCTCTTTACTCGTTCCGTAATACATCACCTCGTGACTAACTCCTTAGTCATTTGCTTGCAAGCTTATGATGTGTATTACCGAGAGGGCCCAGAGATACCTCTTCGATACTCGGAGTGACAAATCCTAATCTCGATCTATGCCAACTCAACAAACACCTTCGAAGATACCTGTAGAGCATCTTTATGATCACCCAATTACGTTGTGACGTTTGATAGCACACAAGGTATTCCTCCGGTATCCGGGAGTTGAATAATCTCATAGTCGAAGGAATATGTATTTGACATGAAGAAAGCAATAGCAATAAAACTGAATGATCATTATGCTAAGCTAACGGATGGGTCTTGTCCATCACATCATTCTCCTAATGATGTGATCCCGTTATCAAATGACAACACATGTCTATGGTTAGGAAACCTTAACCATCTTTGATCAACGAGCTAGTCTAGTAGAGGCTTACTAGGAACACGGTATTTGTTTATGTATTCACACATGTGTTTAGGTTTCCGATCAATACAATTCTAGCATGAATAATAAACCTTTATCATGAATAAGGAAATATAAAATAAAAACTTTATTATTGCCTCTAGGGCATATTTCCTTCAGTCTCCCACTTGCACTAGAGTCAATAATCTAGTTCACATCGTCATGTGATTAACACCCATAGTTCACATCGCCATGTGACTAACACCTGAAGAGTTTACTAGAGTCAATAATCTAGTTCACATCGCCATGTGATTAACACTCAAAAGAGTATTAAGGTGTGATCATGTTTTGCTTGTGAGAGAGGTTTAGTCAACGGGTCTGCCATATTCAGATCCATATTTTTTTTGCAAATTTCTATGTCTACAATGCTCTGCACGAAGCTACTCTAGCTAATTGCTCCCACTTTCAATATGTATCCAGATTGAGACTTAGAGTCATCTAGATTAGTGTCAAAGTTTGGATCGACGTAACTCTTTATGACGAACTCTTTAACACCTCCATAACCGAGAAAAATTTCCTTAGTCCTCTTTAAGGCACGTAAGGATAATTTTGACCGTTGTCCAGTGATCTACTCCTGGATCACTATTGTACCCCCTTGCCAAACTCATGGCAAGGTACACAATAGGTTTGGTACACAACATGACAGATTTTATAGAACCTATGGCTGAGGCATAGGGAATGACTTTCATTCTCTATCTTCTGCTGTGGTCGGGTTTTGAGTCTTACTCAAACTTCACACCTTTGCAACACAGGCAAGAACCCTTTCTTTGACTGATCCATTTTGAACTTCTTCAAAATCTTGTCAAGGTATGTGCTTTGTGAAAGTCCTATTAAGTGTCTCCATCTATCCACATAGGTCTTGATGCCCAATATATAAGTAGCTTCACCGAGGTCTTTCATTGAAAAATTATTATTCAAGTATCCTTTTTATGCTATCCAGAAATTCTATATCATTTCCAATCAATAATATGTCATCCACATATAATATCAGAAATGCTACAGAGCTCCCACTCACTTTCTTGTAAATGCAGGCTTCACCGTAAGTCTGTATAAAATCATATGCTTTGATCACCTCATCAAAGCGTATATTCCAACTCCGAGATGCTTGCACCAGTCCATAGATGGATCGCTGGAGCTTGCATACTTTGTTAGCACCTTTAGGATCGACAAAACCTTCTAGTTGCATCATATACAACTCTTGTTTAAGAAATCCATTAAGGAATGCAGTTTTGACGTCCATTTGCCAGATTTCATAATCATAAAATGCGGCAATTGCTAACATGATTCGGATAGACTTAAGCATCGCTACGGGTGAGAAAGTCTCATCGTAGTCAACCCCTTGAACTTGTCAAAAACCTTTTGCGACAAGTCGAGCTTTGTAGATAGTAACATTACCATCAGCGTCAGTCTTCTTCTTGAAGATCCATTTATTCTCTATGGCTTGCCGATCATCTGGCAAATCCACCAAAGTCCACACTTTGTTCTCATACATGGATCCTATCTCAGATTTCATGGCCTCAAGCCATCTGTCAGAATCTGGGCTCATCATAGCTTCTTCATAGTTCGTAGGTTCGCCTTGGTCTAATAACATGACTTCCAGGACAGGATTACCGTACCACTCTGGTGCGGATCGTGCTCTGGTCGACCTACGAAGTTCAGTAGTAACTTGATCTGAAGTTTCATGATCATTATCATTTGCTTCCTCTCTAGTTGGTGTAGGCATCACGGAACGGTTTTCTCTAATGTACTACTTTCCAATTCGAGAGAAGGTACAATTACCTCATCAAGTTCTACTTTCCTTCCACTCACTTCTTTCAAGAGAAACTCCTTCTCTAGAAAGGACCCATTCTTAGCAACAAAGATCTTGCCTTCAGATCTGTGGTAGAAGGTGTACCCAATTGTTTCCTTAGGGTATCCTATGAAGACGCACTTCTCCGATTTAGGTTCGAGCTTATCAGGCTGAAGCCTTTTGACATAAGCATCGCATCCCCAAACTTTAAGAAACGACAGCTTAGGTTTCTTGCCAAACCATAGTTCATATGGTGTCGTCTCAATGGATTTAGATGGTGCCCTATGTAACGTGAATGCAGTTGTCTCTAATGCATAACCCCAAAACGATATTGGTAAATCGGTAAGAGACATCATAGAACGCACCATATCCAATAAAGTACGGTTACGACATTCGGACACACCATTACGCTGTGGTGTTCTAGGTGGCGTGAGTTGTGAAACTATGCCACATTGTTTTAAATGAAGGCCAAATTCATAACTCAAATATTTGCCTCCGTGATCAGATCGTAGAAACTTTATTTTCTTGTTACGATGATTCTCCACTTCACTCTGAAATTCTTTGAACTTTTCAAATGTTTCAGATTTGTGTTTCATTAAGTAGATATACCCATATCTGCTCAAATCATCTGTGAAGGTCAAAAAATAATGATACCTGCCGCGTGCTTCAATACTCATCGGACCGCATACATCGGTATGTATTATTTCCAATAAGTCATTAGCTCGCTCCATTGTTCCGGAGAATGGAGTTTTAGTCATCTTGCCCATGAGGCATGCACTACTGCAGGATGTTGCTAACGCGACACTACGATCAGAGACCCTTTGACGAAACTATGTGCGATGCATTAATCGCAAACGGTGATGTAAAAAAAACGTCAAAAAGATGCAAAACGTTTGCAATGGCGGAACCATCAAACACGGTTCTGATTTTAGTTGCGTGTGCGATGCAGGGCACACGGTTAATCCATAAGAACTGTTTGCGATGATGCAGAACAACAGAAACGGGTAGCCAGATGAGGGTGTGTGCGATATACGGCATACAGTTCACTAGGATGAACTGTGTGTGATTAGGCAACACAATAGAAACGGTTCAACTGAACAAGATGTGTGTGATACACGGCAACCAGGTCTGTAATCAGAAATGTGTGCGAAGACCAATAATAACACAGACGATTGCTGCTAATAAGCCGTGTGATTTGCTCTGTCTACAGAAGAATAACATATATATATATATATATATATATATATATATATATATATAATATATATATATATATATATATATAACTGAAATAAACATCCAATTACATAAGTGACTATACAGATCATTCGCACACACGTCAATAAACAATTATATGCATTCTAAACTAGGAGAAACGATCGTCTAGTCATCTACTTCTTGTGACGCTCCCGCCACTGCTCTGTGGCTCGATCCCTTGTCTGGGGCAGGAAGAAGACAATCCCTCATGTCAACGATCCTCGTGTAAATCTCGTAGCTTGTGTACGCGTCCTTGGCCGCGTACTTGACGTGTTGTTCATCCAGTCTCTCATGCCAGACACTGTGCCAGCCGTTCTTGTTCTTCTTGCTCTCATCCTTCATCTTCATGTAGTAGGGGTCGATGATGGCCGAGGCGAGGTCAACCAGGGAGTTCTTTTTGTTGTTGTCGCTGCCCCAGACCTTGTAGTGGTCCTGGATGTTGACAAGATTCTGGCATTTCAAGCCCGAAACCTTGAGCGCTTTTAGATTATTGGTGGTGTCCATCGTAGAAAAACTGTAGTCTGAGCTGTTGATAAACCTGGAGAAACGCTCGCAAGGCCTTGTGGCCAGGTGGTAGTGGTAGACAAGGACGTCATGTCGCACGCACAACTGGGTGACGGCAACCTTCTGATCATGCCCGGCACGACCGATGGTGTACTCGAGGTCGAAGCCGACCACTTGGTACTTGTCCTCGGCAAGCAACTGCTCCATAGTTTGGATGGAGCTCTCCACCGAGACCGGATCGTTCATGTACACCACCGAGAGGGCCTTCCCGCTCACGTGGGTGTCCACTACGTGATGCGTGGTGAACTGCCCGCTGTTGTCGTCGTCGGCCGCTGGGAGCGCCATTGGAACCGCTGGATGTCCTCTTTGTATGTGTCGTCGTGGGTGTGCTTATTGTGTCATGTGGCGCGAGAGATGAAGGTAAATGGCCACAGGAATAAATGGGGGCCGGGCGGCCTGGATTCTCGGCGCGTCCGCATGGCAGTTTTTGCAGCGGGTAACTGCATCGTCGCGCCGTGCCCGGCGCAACCGCATGCACACGAACGTGCATGATCGTGCGCCGGCCCCAAACACTGGCAGCGCGCGTGGAGGGACGAGGGCAGAGCGCCCGGAGGGACGCGAGAGAAGAGCGCGCGCGGCGGGACGCGAGCAAAGCGCGCCGCGGCCGCCTCAACCGCGGCAACCACACGCATAGAGCAGTTGAACACGCAGGAAATGGTCGTCTACAAGCCGGCCGACAGTTGCGCCGCTGCGTAGAGAGCGGCCGTGTGCTACTACCGCCGTCTTGGTCTATTAGTCCCCTTTATATTCTGTGCCATATTTTGACCTTAAATTTAACCAACAAAATGTTAATGCATGTTACAAAAATTATATAATTGGAAACTATGTTCAAATACGAATCCAACGATATAATCTTTGGCAACATGCATTCGTATTTTATTAGTTAAATCTTACTTATAAACCAGGACGAGGGTATAGTAGGTAATTAAATCGCAAACGTTTTTTATTAACCGTATGTGTACGTGTCCTTTCGTCCTCCTCTCGCACGTCCTGTCACCCCGCTGCTGCAGATGGCTTCGAGCGCAAGCTTGAGCAGCATGCGGGGGCGTTCTTTTCGCCAAACGGCGGTGAGCCTGTTCCCGTGCAACCGTACAGGTTCCCGCGCAAGCTTCCCGCCTGACTCGGTGAAATCCCCCAAAAATCCCAATGCTTACCAGCCTACTATATAAACCCTCACGGCCGGCGAGTCCTGCGTCGCATTTTCCCCTCCCTCCCTGTAGCTTATCTCGTCTGCTTCTCCCACAATCGCTAATGGCACCGGTCCGTCGTCGTCGCTCAGCCACTCCACCATCATCAGAGGACAGCTCCAGCTGGGAGGCTACACCGTGGTGGCGGCGCAGTCCCCGGCGTAGTCTAGTGCGCGTGGCATCCCTGTTGGGTGTGCACGGAACACACACCACACGCTCTGCTACCGCTGCCCATCGGCAGCTGTTGCCGGCCCCGTTGCCGCCACACCACCGTCGAAAGCCAGGGCCATCGCCCGCTCTGCCGCCGCGGCCCGAAGGCGGGAGGTGGCCGTCGTGGCCGCCACCCCACTGCCGGCCACCATGGCCATCACCCGCTCTACCACCGCAGCCCGAAGGCAGGAAGTGGTGGTCGTGGCCGCCACCCCATCGTTAGCCGCCATGGCCGCCAGGCCACCATCGACCGCCAGGATCATCACCCGCTCCGCCACCACCGCCCGAAGGCGCGAGGCGGAGGTGGAGGCCTGCACGTGCGTCAGCGACCTTGCGCGCTACATCGAGTTCCTGCGGGAGGAGGAGGAGTGCCTCGTCGAGCACGCAAAGAGCCTTACCGCAGTCGTGGCCGCAGCACACGACGACGCAGAGGCAAGGAATTAGGAGATCTACGAGCAGTCCTGCCGCTTCGAGAGGGGTCGTCTGGAGCGGCAGAGGGCGTTCGAGGTGAGCGTCGCTAAAGGTGCAGCAGCGGCAGGCATCATATTGCAGTTGTCCAGCTCGTCGGTAGGCTCCTCCTCCTCTTCCTCTTACTGAGCGCGCTCAGCAGAGGAGAGGCTGCCGGAAGTAGTACAAAGCCCCTCCGTAGTAGTAGTATTTAGGGGCTATTTTGTTCAGTTCATCTGACTATAGATGTGGTGGAACTGTACAACGTACTTAAAATTAGCTAGTATAGATAGTTGAACTAGCTATTTCAGTACGTGGTTGGCAACAATTGGGGATATGTTTGGTCAGTTCAGCTGTCGAGTTGAACTTTTTGTATAAAGAACGACTGCTTAATCTATGAATGAAATCTATGCTTAATTACTGAATTTTAGTTGCAAAAATTAGATAGTGCTAGTGATTTTTAGCTGCATGTTTTGACAAATCACAGTGTTACAAGGTTGACAAATGGCAATGTTACTAGATCAACAAATGTCAATCTTTCCAGTTTGACAAATGGTAATATACCCAATATGACAGATGCAAATCTTACCAAATTGTCTGTACGCAGTTGCACACGGGTAATCGGAAAAAACCGTTTGCGTTAAAGGGAGGTACAAATCCTGCTTGCCAGATTTTTAGCGCCGAAGTATCGCTTTGCATACCTTATTCAATCTGAACCGTTTGTGTTGAAGAGATGCACAAATCCTGCGCCGCGAATTTTCCCTTGGCTTACTGCGGAAGACCATAGCTCTCACTTTGCATACAGGTGTTCTATCTAAAACATTTGCGATGAAGAGCTGCACAAATCCTGCTCGGCACATTTTCCCTTGGCTTACTGGGGAAGCTGTCGGTTTACATACGGGTGTTCTATCTAAAACGTTTGCGATCAAGAGCTGCACAAATCCTGCTCGGCACATTTTCGCTAGGCTTCCTGGGGAAGCTGTCGGTTTGCATACGGGTGTTCTAACTAAAACGTTTGCGATGAGCGTTTTATATTTAAAAACTATATTAAACTGCGGCTTGGGCGCCATTAATGGAGAGGATGCGAGCAAGGCGGGCGGCCATGGAAGTCAAAGGGCTCACTTCCCAGTGAGCCTGCGCGGCGTACAGCTCGCACGCTTCCCAGTGAGCCTGCGCATTGGAGTACAGCTCGCACGCCTCCTGTTTAGTCAAGCACCTATCCGCACGACACCTCCTAGCCATTAAAAGAGTGAGGCGTGGCGTCACGTGAATGGTTAACAGAACACACATGATTTAAATTATACAAAACATTTGAGATGTTACAGTGGCAGCTATTTGTTTCAAAATGCCTTTGTTGGCTATTATTCGAGTGCGCCTTCTCTCAAAATGGACACGAAAAATAGCACAGCATGTCGGGTGCCATTCCATGATAGCATGCCAAGTTTCATGAATTTCAGACGAGTTTTGGATTTACTAGAATTTAAAAACAAAGTATCTCAATGTTTTGTCGGCAATCAACAGTGCCCTGGTGTTTGAAATTCATTCCCATTTCTTGCATGGGACCTAAGCATGCACCCAAGGAAACATATTTGATTTTTCAACCAATTTATATGCACTGGAGCATGTGCATGTAGTTCAAATTTGAATTATGCACATAAAATGCCTAGAAAACCTAGTTAATGTATAAAAATGTCCAAATGAACCCCAAAAAATTCCAAAATTTAACACAACACTCTCGTTGTTCTATGTTGACACTAGAAATTTTTTGAAAGCAATAAGAGGCCACGGATATCGTTTCGTCCCCAAAGGTGGCACGTTCCCTACTGAAACCATCAGCCTTGTTGTGAGAAGCTCTGGTTTGTGAGAAGCTTATACCCAAACCTGCCCCAAATGAGACAAAAAGTTAACCACGGCATGTTGATGCCGATCCATGATAGCATGCCAAGTTTCATGAATTTCAGACGAGTTTTGGATTTACTATAATTTAAAAACCATGTATCTCAATGTTTGTGGCCGAATGACGGTGGCAGGGTGTTTGACATTCATTCCCATTTCTTGCATGGGTCCTAAGCATGCAACCAAGGACACAGATTTGAATTTCAACCAATTTATATGCATTAGAGCATGTGCCTGTAGTTCAAATTTGAGTTATGCACATAAATGCATTGAAAACTCAATTAATGTATAAAAATGTCCAAACGAACCCTGAAAAATTCCAAAATTTAACACAATACTCCTGTTGTTCTATGTTGACACTAGAGAAAAAATTGAAATCAAGAAGAGGCAACGGATATCGTTTCGTCCAGAAAGGTGAAACGTTCCCTACCGTAACTATGAGGCTTGTTGCGAGAAGCTCTGGTTTGTGAGAAGCTTATACCCCAACCTGCCCCAAATGGGACACTATTTTTACCACTGCATATTGATGCCGTTCCATGATAGCATGTCAAGTTTCATGAATTTCAGACGAGTTTTCGATTTACTAGAATTTTAAAACCATGTATCTCAATGTTAGCGGGCGAGCGACGGTGGCAAAGGTGTTTGACATTCATTCCCATTTCTTGCATGGGACCTAAGGTTGCAACCAAGGACACACATTTGATTTTTCAACCCGTTTATATGCACTGGAGCATGTGCATGTAGTTCAAATTTCAATTATGCACATAAACGCATAGAAAACTCAGTTAATGTATAAAAATGTCGAAGCAAACCACGAAAAATCCCGAAAAATGACACAACACTCCTGTTGTTCTACGTTGACACTAGAAATGTTTTGAAAGCAAGAAGAGGCAACGGATATTGTTTCGTCCACAAAGGTGACACGTTTCCCTACCGGAACCATGAGGCTTCTTGTGAGAAGCTCTGGTTTGTGAGAAGCTTATACCATAACCTACCCCAAATGGGACAATATTTTTTACCCCAGCATGTTGATGCCATTCCATGATAGCATGCCAAGGTTCATGAATTTCAAACGAGTTTTGGATTTACTAGAATTACAAAAGCAAGCACCTCAACGTTTGCCGGAGAGCCATGGTGCCGTGGTGTTTGAAATTCATCCCCATTTCTTGCATGGGACATAAGCATCAACCCGTGGACACATATATCATTTTACAAACCATTTTGGTGCACCGGAGCATGTGCATGTAGTTTAATTTTGAATTGCGCACCTGAAATGCCTAGAAAACCAAGTTAATGTATAAAAATGTCCAAACGAACCCTGAATAATTCCAATTTTTTTACGACACACCTATAGTTGCATGTTCACTGCAGATAAAAGTTCTAGCAATTCAAACACCATCCTTTGCAGCTGTGACCCCATTATGTAATTCAAATCAAGACAAAAAATCAAGTAGATCGCACACAGTTTATTATCACCAACCGTGTGAGATGCAGCACAAAATATCTTGGAGCACCGTCGGAGTATAGTACGTATATGGCTTACGCGAGAAGGTGCGTCGGCTACAGTCCACAGCCAGCATGTCAAGTGTCGGTGTCAAAAAGGGCGGATCTCGGGTAGGGGGTCCCGAACTGTGCGACTAAGGTCGATGGTAACAGGAGACGGGGGACACGATGTTTACCCAGGTTCGGGCCCTCTCTATGGAGGTAATACCCTATGTCCTGCTTAATTGATCTTGATGAATATGAGTATTACAAGAGTTGATCTACCACGAGATCGTAATGGCTAAAACCCTAGAAGTCTAGCCTGTCTGATTATGATTGCCCCTACGGACTAAACCCTCCGGTTTATATAGACACCGGAGGGGGCTAGGGTTGTACAAAGTCGGTTACAGAGAAAGGAATCTTCATATCCGAACGCCAAGCTTGTCATCCACGCCAAGGAGAGTCCCATCCGGACACGGGAGAGAGTCCCCTGTCTTGTATCTTCATGGCCCATCAGTCCGGCCCACATTACGTAGCTGGGACGCCCGAGGACCCCTTAATCCAGGACTCCCTCAGTAGCCCCTGAACCAGGCTTCAATGACGATGTGTCCGGCACGCAAATTGTCTTCGGCATTGCAAGGCGGGTTCCTCCTCCGAATACTCCAAAATAGACTTCGAGCACAGAAAACGTGTCCGGCTCTGCAAAACAAGTACCACACACAACCACAGAGAGTATAATATTTCACGAGTCCAATCCGTTGACAACTTTTGGTAATGCGACACCATGTTCCTGCACGGTCATTATTTCGAACAGTTCTTTAGCCTCCCACTCCATGCTTTGAGATGTGGTTTCCAGTGGCATGTCTTGTCGTAGCAGAGATCGTGTCCCTTCATTACGGGATTCTCATCAATACGGGCGTGGGTAATCCAACCGTGCCGTTTGCACGGCCCTTGGGAATAGGCGAGTTTTAAGGTGAGTGGGGAGGCGCTTGATATTCACTGCCTTTATAAGGAGATAAGGATTCCCCCTTTCACCCACGCCTTCTCTTTCTCTGCCTCTCCATTCCTGAGCTCCAGCGCCCAAGTTCTCATCTTTTCCGCCTCAAAGAAGCACTCCGACCATGTCCGGATCCGGAGCGCAAGGCAAGTGGATGGCCTCCTCCGTCTAGGAGAAGGACATCATGAAGCTCCGGGAGGCGGGGTATTTGGCCAAGGAAATCGCCCACCGGCTTCCGGCCAAGGGACAGATCATCCTCACCCCCAAGCCTCATGAGAGGGTGGTGTTCATCCCCCACTTCGTCCGCGGGTTAGGGTTTCCTCTCCACCCTTTCGTCTGCGGACTCATGTTCTACTACAGGCTAGATTTCCATGATCTAGCCCCAAATTCTTTCCTCAACATCTTGGCATTTATTGTCGTGTGCGAGGCCTTCCTCCGCATCCCACCCCACTTCAGACTGTGGCTCAAGATTTTCAATGTGAAGCCGAAGGTGGTGGATGGCCAACACGCAGAGTGCGGAGGCGCCATGGTGAGCAAGATGCCCAACGTCACATGGCCCAAAGGTACCTTTGTGGAGACCATCAAAGGGTGGCAGCAACTGTGGTTCTATATCATAGAGCCCCGCGACGCCACCTGGGTCGCGACTCCTGAATTCAAGTCCGGAGCCCCAATGCGGCTCACCTCCTGGCTAGAGAAGGGCCTGAATTGGGCGTCGTCGGACGAGCTGTCAGCGCTGCAGCCGCATATCCAGAGCATGGTGGACAAGAACATCAAGCTTGTAAATGTGATCCAGGTGATGCTAGCTCGCCGGATCCTTCCATGCCAAAGCCGGACTTGCTATCTGTGGGAGTTCGATCCGACCGAGCACCAGACCTTGCAACAGTTCTTCGGAACTACGCACGAAGACATCTGGAAGGTGCTTTATAAGGCCAACAAGAAATGGCCGGAGATGACCGAGGTCCGTGGGCACGACCTGGCCCATCCCGCTAGTCCGGTAAGTCTTTCGCGCTTCAAGGTGTATCCTTTACTTGCTTACTCAGGGAAAATGCCTAAGCCTCCCTATTTATTTTTTCAGGGCTGGACGAAGAAGGCAGAGCGGATTAAGTGTCCGGCTCCGCTGCCCGAGGAACCAGCCATCCCGCTTCTAACGAAGATGTTGGTCCCGGTGCCCTACCAGGCGCCGGAGAAGAAGGCCAAGGAGACAAGAAGCGGCCTCCGTCGCAAGGGAACTTCGGACGCGACGTACAAAGACGCCAAGACTCACTCCACCACCGCAGAGGACGACAAGGAGGAGGAGGAAAGCAACTCTCCCCCTGAGGGGGGAAGGAAGAAAAGGGCGGCCCCCATAAATCTGGAGGCAGAGGCGTCCAAGAAGGGGAAGGTCTCCCTCGCGGATAACTCCGCGTGGGACGTCGACAGCAGCCCAGAGCGGCGCCCCCGAGATAAGCCCCTGGCCGAGTCGTGAGTACTCAACGACCCTGAGGCATTCATATATCCAGCCTCTTTTCTCCATAGTTTTAACATGTTGAATCATGTACTTGCAGTCCGGCTCGTTCCGACCTCGAGCGATCCTCATCTTCGGGGAATTCGCTGGACCCGAAGGTGATGGACAGCGGGTCCCTTCCGGCGGCCTCCTCTCCCAAGGCCATGGATGACACCGAGGCGTTGTCCTGAAGGATCCCAGGCTAGGGAGAGACGCAGGAGGCCGTCAGTGCGGTGCCAGAGGGTGAAACCTCGGCCGCCGGACACATGGGGGACCAAATCCCCATGGAGACTGGCAATGGGGGCCAGGTCCAATTCGGCCCCCAGCCGAATACGGTCCCGGAGACCTATACGGCTCCGGAATCCGGCAAGCAACCTCCTTCGAAAGAAGGGGGTGTGCCTATTTCGCCGGTGACCTCTGCCCAACCAGAGGCACCGGACACCCTACTGGAAGCGCTGCGAAGTGCTTCCATTGTAGAGGAACACCGTGCCCTCATGGGTATGGTGATTGAGAAGATTCAGTCCGCGAAAAGCGGACTGACCGAAGCCTGCACAAGCCTTCTAACAGGTTTTGAGGTATGAAACACAATTATGTAAAAAGAATGTCACAGTACAGACAGTAGCCCCTGAGACACTGTCCGGTGGTCGAAAAGAAAAGCCGGGCAGAGGATCAAACAATTTTCGCAGGAGACTAACCATACATGTCTATGTGAAAAAGCAGGCGTCGGTGCTGGCTGCGACCACCCATGCTGCCGAAGTCTCCGGACTGAAGCAGAGTCTGGAGCGGGCCGAGGAAGAACTCGGCCGTGTGAAAAAGCAGCTGGAGGACAAGCAAGGTATGCCATGACCTTCTGTATATCAGAAAGGATAGATGATTTGTATTGACCATAGTGCCATGATATTTGTAGGAGCGGCGACCGAGGTGGAGGCCCTTAAAAAGGCGCTGGCCGAGGCCCAGAAGAGAGCGGCGGAGGAACATTCCGTCCGCGAAAAGCACGAGGCCAGGGTCGGTGAGGTCCAACAAGAGCTCCAGGACGCTGTAAAGAAATGCGAGTCCTTGGAGCGCAAGATTACGGATCAAGAGTCCGAGCTTGCTAAGGCCCACCAAAGCACGAAAGAAGCCCGGGTTGAAGCCCAGGGCGCCCTCCAGGAAATCCAAGAGGCCAGGAAAATCACGGCGGGTAAGGCCTTTATAATGCAAAGCAAATTTGTGAAGAAAAGTTACCTCTTACTGACCCGGATTTGGAGTTCTCCAGGAGCGTTTGCGGATCTGCCGTGCAGCATTGCCGATGCTGCGGATTTCTTCCGAGCCGAAGACGGGAGCTCAACGGAGAAGCTGTTCTGGTCGCAATACCTTGCGCCAGAGCATCCGGTGCCCTTCAGCGATCAGCTGAAACAGCTGACCGAACTACATAGAGCGGCCGAATTGGCCATGAAGGATTTGATAATCCATCTATGGCCTGCCGAAGCCATACCCAACAGCTACTTCGGGCTCGTGAAGTGATTGGTTGCTGCCTGCCCTCGGCTTGATGCCATCAAGCGGTCGGTCTGCATTGAAGGTGCGCGGATGGCCTTCGCCCGTGTCAAGATACAGTGGGTGAAGATGAACACCGTCAAGCTCGCGACCGAGGGACCGCCCGCAGGCAAGGAGCACCGCACGCCCGAGCGATATTTTGACGATGTCCTGGAGGGATCCCGCATTGTAGCGGAGCAGTGTGCGAAAGAAATTATCTTTGGATGAATATATTCATGTTATCCTGTCCTGTATAATGGAACAAAACTGATATGTAATATAATATTAGTTGTTTATATCAAGATTTTTCCTCCTGTGCGGCAGTTTTATTAAATCTGAGGGTTGGCCAGTCGTCGGCTTCAGCCCCCACGTAGGTAGTACGGGGGTGTTCGGGATAAAATCTAAACACTCCTGATCCAAAGTTTGGTCCTTGAAGGAGGTGTTTAGCGCAACGAACCAGGCAATCGGACTATGTAGCTTTATCACCCTCACTTAGCCATAGGAGTTTTATAATAGAAATTTAGGCGTAGCCCCTAGTATTCGTAAGTCTGAACTAGGGTGCTGTAAACACCTGATCGGGTAGAGACCGATTCGTCGCATAATGCGGAAAAAATTACAAAAGATTTGTAACCTCTGAAGAGCTGACCGACTCACGCCGCATCATGACAGTCAGTTTTCGGCTTTCTCTACTAAGGTGCTCATCCGGATAAACCAGGGCACAATCGCAGTAGTTCTCCCTTTACTACCCTAGCCGATATAGCGGAACATAAGGTAGTAAGCACAGGAGCCGGGCAACCCAACTATTGACCAAAAACATGATTCGGAGCCAATGCATATAATGCTAAATTCGGGGTGCCGAACTGTACTGTAAAAAGTGTTCGGACTTTGTTGCCGTAATATGGGGCGCAATAAAGCCCCTGGCGAATTTAAGCCGTACCAAAGTGTACGGGTGCAATTGATAAGATTATAAAGAAAAAATGAAGTAGTAAGCTAGTGCCACAGAAGTTGGGCCGCGAACTGTTTCCATTATAATTTTATTGATACGTCAAAGCATATAAGTAGTGCGATAAGCAACAGGGCTATTTAACATGCCATGACCAAGGGAGAGCTGCGTGCGGGTCCTGAGAATAGGTAGAGTGATCGTCAAAAAGACCTAGCGATTCCCGTATACCTCAATGCTTCTTGCTGTCTTGGTGTATCTATCCTTCGAAAGGACTGATGATCAGGCCGTCTTGAGGGGCCTGTGGAAAAGAAATCTGAAAAGGATGAAAAAAAAGTGAAAGTATGTGCGTCCAGGGGAGGTCGAGCCGTATTATGGACAACAATCTAGTTATGTCTCCGTCTATGCCCATGGTATTTTAAGTGCGTAGTTATGTACGCGTGGTACGTATGCCGCTATTAGGCCAGGACGGAGATGGAGGCTGGATTGCTAGTCTAACTCCTGACGAGCTGGACTGTTATGCTGCGGAGTAGTCCGGATCCGCTTGACAGTGTCCGGGAGCTTGGCCGCTGAATTAAGATTCTGCTTGGCTAGGCCGCTCTGTACTTCCGCTGCCAAGGCCGCGGTGTGCTCCTCGGTACGGAGGGAGCGCTCCGTGTTTCCGTTAACTGTTATGACGCCGCGTGGTCCCGGCATCTTGAGCTTGAGATAAGCATAGTGTGGCACCGCATTGAATCGAGCAAATGCGGTTCGTCCGAGCAGTGCGTGATAGCCGCTGCGGAAGGGGACGATATCGAAGATCAACTCTTCGCTTCTGAAGTTGTCCGGGGATCCGAAGACAACCTCCAGTGTGATTGAGCCCGTACAGCGGGCCTCTACACCTGGTATGACTCCTTTAAAGGTAGTTTTTGTGGGTTTGATCCTTGAGGGATCGATGCCCATTTTGCGCACTGTATCCTGATAGAGCAGGTTCAGGCTGCTGCCGCCGTCCATGAGGACGCGTGTGAGATGGAATCCATCAACAATTGGATCGAGGACCAGTGCGGCTGAACCGCCATGACGGATACTGGTTGGATGGTCCCTGCGATCGAAGGTGATCGGGCAGGACGACCATGGGTTGAACTTTGGGGCGACTGTCTCTATCGCATAGATGTCCCTGAGCGCTCGTTTGCGCTCCCTTTTGGGGATATGAGTGGCGTATATCATGTTCACCGTTTTAACCTGGGGAGGGAACTTCTTCTGTCCTCCTGTGTCCGGCGGACGAAACTCCTCGTCGTCGTCCTCGGTTTGCGACCCCTTCTCCTTGTTTTCGGCATTTAACTTGCCGGCCTGTTTAAAAACCCAACATTCTCTGTTGGTATGATTGGCTGGTTTATCAGGGGTGCCGTGGATCTGACATGGACGATCGAGTATGCGGTCCAAGCTGGATGAGCCCGGATTGTTTCTTTTGTATGGCTTCTTCCGCTGGCCGGACTTGGAGCCGCTAAAACTGGCGTTGACCGCCGTGTCATCGGCAGTGCCACCATTGCTTCGGTGCTTGTGCTTGTTGCGTCGGGGCTTGTCATTTCTATTCTTGGCTTCAGAGGTGCCGGCATCGCTTGCAGTGTTATTGCTACGGGCTAGCCAACTATCCTCGCCCGCACAAAAGCGGGTCATGAGTGCCGTAAGGGCTGCCATGGACTTCGGCTTTTCTTGGCCGAGGTGACGAGCGAGCCATTCGTCGTGGATGCTATGCTTAAAGGCCGCTAGGGCTTCGGCATCTGGGCAGTCGATGATCTGGTTCTTTTTAGTTAGGAACCTAGTCCAGAATTTCCTGGCCGACTCTCCAGGCTGTTGAACTATGTGACTTAAGTCATCGGCATCCGGAGGTCGTACATATGTGCCTTGGAAGTTGTCGTGGAAGGCGTCTTCCAAGTCTTCCCAGCTGCCAATAGAGTTTTCAGGCAGACTGTTTAACCAGTGCCGAGCTGGCCCCTTGAGTTTTAGTGGGAGGTATTTGATGGCGTGAAGGTCATCGCCGCGGGCCATATGAATATGGAGAAGAAAATCCTCAATCCATATCGCGGGATCTGTTGTTCCATCATATGATTCGATATTTACGGGTTTAAACCCTTCTGGGAATTTGTGCTCCATTACTTCATCAGTAAAGCAGAGGGGATGTGCGGCGCCCCTATATCGGGCCAAGTCGCGACGTAGTGCGGATGTAGTCCATCTGCGGTTTTCGGCCCGGTCGTGGTTATGCTCGTTACGTCTGGCTTGATAGCCGTCGCCGCGCGCCAGGGCATGCCTCCGCGATCTGTAGATCGATCTGGACTGGCCTACTCTGTTCTCCAGGTCTTGCCGCACGTCATATGTGTATTCCCGAGCTGTGGTATCTTTGCCTTTATGGTGAGGTAGTATGGGCAGGTGTTCGGCTTGGGTTGCCGCTTTGTCCCGGCCACGTGGTGGTCAGTCAGCCGCATTACGTGTTGATGGCATGGGCTCAAGTGCCTCGTCGTCGAATTGGGGTAGCATTTTACGCTTCGGGTAACTTTTAATGGGGCGCTCGAGTCCGTATTCCTCGGCTGCCAGGACATCAGTCCATCTGTCATTGAGTAGATCTTGATCAGCTTGAAGCTGCTGCTGTTTCTTTTTCAGGCTCCTCGCAGTGGCTATTAGCTGGCGCTTAAAGTGCTCCTGCTCGACGGGTTCCTCAGGCACGATAAAGTCTTCGTCGCCGAGGCTCACCTCATCCTTGGAGAGTGGAAGATTGTTGCTGTCCTCCGAGTCATCGTTTATGGCCTGTTCGTCAGGGCTGACTTGCCCATCTTCCCTATGGAGGTAATACCCTACGTCCTGCTCGGAAGTCGGCTCGATGGGATCTTCTTTGTCTTCGGCATCGTCCGGAGTATTGTTTTCTCTCGTGCCGGTATTGCTGTCTTTTCCACGGCGTGACTTAGAGCGGTGCCGCTGACGTTGGCGCTTTGGCTGTGTCTCAGGAGGTTTATCCTCAACTGGATCTTTCTCGTTATAGCCGTTATTCTCTTTGGGAGTATCCACCATGTACACGTCATACGAGGAGGTGGCTGTCCAGCACCCAGTAAACGGCGGGTTTTGGGCCTGCTCCTCTCCGGCATCGTCGTCCATACCGTCGATGTCTTCGGAGTCGTAATCGAGCATGTCGGTTAAGTCTTTGACAATGGCAATGAAGTGGGCGGTGGGTGGGAAGCGAAATTCTCCGTCATCAGCCTCCAATTCAAACCGGATATAATTCGGCTGTGAGTCCCCCGCTAAGGAGAGGGTTTTTAATGAGTTTAGCACATCACCCAAAGGTGAGTGTCGGAAGATGTCCGCGGAGCTGAACTCGATGATCGGCGCCCGATCAAGCTCGATGGGCGCGGACGCACGCGGTTCGGAACCGGTGGCCGGAGACGAATCCGAGGTTCCGGTGACACAGATCCCGTTCGGAGTTGGATCTGTGTGCGGCTCCAACGCCGCTGAGTCTGTGGCTTCCGTGGC
The DNA here is from genome assembly GCA_011799875.1 of Thinopyrum elongatum. Taxonomy (NCBI): domain Eukaryota; kingdom Viridiplantae; phylum Streptophyta; class Magnoliopsida; order Poales; family Poaceae; genus Thinopyrum; species Thinopyrum elongatum. Next base: position 300,047,979 of record CM022299.1, read on the forward strand.
GGGGTTGAGCTTCCCGTCCTCGGATGGCGCAATCTGCTCCGGATCTATGGCCAGAGCAGTTACATGCGCTATCTCCCGGGTATGGTCCGATGACAGATTTAGGTCATGTTCATCGCGGTGGCAGGGAGCAGCTGCCATGGGCTCGAATCCGTCGAAGATCAAGTCTCCGTGGATATCAGCAACGTAGTTCAAGCTTCCAAACCTGACCTGATGGCCAGGGGCGTAGCTGTCGATCTGCTCTAGATGGCCAAGCGAGTTGGCCCGCAGAATGAAGCCGCCGAATACGAAGATCTGGCCGGGGAGAAAGACCTCCCTCAAGGCAGCATCGTTGTGGATGATTGATGGAGCCATCGAGTCTTCTAGCGACGTCACATCGGAACTCTCAATGAAAGCACCAATGTCGGTGTCAAAACCGGCGGGTCTCGGGTAGGGGGTCCTGAACTGTGCGTCTAAGGTCGATGGTAACAGGAGACGGGGGACACGATGTTTACCCAGGTTCGGGCCCTCTCTATGGAGGTAATACCTTACGTCCTGCTTAATTGATCTTGATGAATATGAGTATTACAAGAGTTGATCTACTACGAGATCGTAATGGCTAAAACCCTAGAAGTCTAGCCTGTCTGATTATGATTGCCCCTACGGACTAAACCCTCCGGTTTATATAGACACCGGAGGGGGCTAGGGTTGTACAAAGTCGGTTACAGAGAAAGGAATCTTCATATCCGAACGCCAAGCTTGTCGTCCATGCCAAGGAGAGTCCCATCCGGACACGGGAGAGAGTCCTCTGTCTTGTATCTTCATGGCCCATCAGTCCGGCCCACATTACGTAGCCGGGACGCCCGAGGACCCCTTAATCCAGGACTCCCTCATCAAGCACACTAACTCGCTCCCCAAATATCATTTCACTGTTCAATCGTCACCGGTGAAAGATGGGGACGTGGACCCGCTTCGTGAGGGCAACTACGGCGGCCCACTCTGACGATAGCGCGGCCGCAGCCGCCAGGCGCGTGCTAACAAGCTTCGTGAGCGCGGCCGTAATATGCGACCGGGCGGCCAAGGCAGCCCAAATGGCCGCTGTTGCTTCTTAGGTGGCGGCAGCAATATCTGTCTCGGGGATAGCAACTGGCGAGAGTGGCACAGCAGCTGTCCGTTCCGTAGCGGTGGCCTTAGCCCTGATGGAGGCCGCCCACAACCATGTCGAGACCACCCACGCCCAGCTCATGGCAGTCACTGCACAAATCAACCAAAGCTTCTCTGACAATGGTCGGCAACCCACGGCCGAAGAGTTGGCAATCGCCGAGAGCGTTCGAGCAACCATCCGTTCCTGTGCGGCATACCTTGCCACGACGGAGCCCGCCCAAGCCCAGATCGCGGCCGCCCACGCCCAGCTCATGGCGGCCTATTCCAAAGATATGGCGGATGCAGATGGCGAGATGCTTGCCGAGTATGGTGCGATGGATGCCATGGAGCCCCTTCCCCGGGAGATCGTCGGGCGCGAGCTGGACATGGAGGAGGCGGCGGAGATCGACGAGCACCAGCCGTAGTAGTACTCTTTGTTTTGTGTAATTAAGAGCGCCGGTCTTTAATGTGTTAGAGTAATGTTTAGGTCAGCTAGCTCTATTTAATTGCTGAAATTGCTCGATTAAGAAGTGTGGGTGTGCTGTAGTCTCCCTTGTGTACCCAAATTATGCAATGATGTGGATGACCACTGTAACCAGGGAAATTCGAACCAAAATTTTTCACGTTCAAACTCATCACACACAGGTTAAGCTATATGAATTGTTTGTGATATTCACATATCGTACACAGTGCTGAATAAGGGACCGTGTCTGATGACACTTTGCGCGCTAGTTTTTTCGCTGGACCGATTCAAAATTTTCGGCTTCCGTGGAAATATCTACCTCCCCGCCCCCTCCCCCTTACCAAAAGCCACATTTCCCCTGTTTCCGCCTTCCTTTCCAAGTTGAAACCTTCACTCCTTTCTTGTAGCGCCGCCTCCTCGCCGGCGGCCCTCCTTCACGCTGCTCGGCCTCGTCTATCCAGGCAGGTAATCCACAGCCAACCCCCATCCTCCTCCTCCTTCCACATCCGACATGCCCCGACCGCCGGCGCGACACCTTCCACCCAAATCACCGACCCCTCCACCAAATAAGCGCCACCTAAAGCCATGGTGAACGCAGTATAGCCAGGAGCTCAAGGAGCATTTGGCAGCGGAGAAGCAAATCGCGGCCGCACACGCGGATGAGGTCACGATGGCTGCCATTCGTGCCGACCCCCAGATCTTAGAGGAGCACCTCACCGTCGAGACCACCGTCGAAGCCTCGCGCGCTGACGCCACGACATGGTTGGCTGCTTTAAATGATAGTTCGTGGCGTTTTCTCGAGGCCACCCTCGGTGCCTTCGATGAAGACTACGAGGTGTTTTCTCAGTGTGCACGTGCTTACCTCAACTCGAGAGCTAGCAGGTTGGTGCCCGGAGCGGCTCAGGCAACTCACCACTCCGACGAGGGCACCCACGATACAGAGGCCTCGCCCTCTTCCATGTCCAAGGAGCCAATCATCATCGATATCTCCGACGATGAGGAGTAGCTTGTCTTATTAGCTCACTATAAGGACCCATGTTCAGTTTGCTAGCTACGCCGGTTAAGCATGCTTGGTTTACCCGTTGCATGTGTTCCTCCTGCCTTTCCTTGACAAATTCTAGTGAATTGTGCTATCTACTTTTACCATGCAATCTGTTGCTCTAGTGTATATGTTCTATATGTCGTGCAATGTGGTGCTCACTTATTAGCTGTTTGGTTAATTAGTTGTCGTGTTTAGTTAACTGTTTGGTTCAATTCTGCAAATGTGATGTTCAATTCTTCAGGGTGCAATTTTGTATTGTCTTCCATGTGAGAAATAAATCAAATTTATCTTTACAAAATACATGAGAAACAAATACAATTGCTATATTTCCAAGTTGTCAAGCATGCTTGGTTTGGTTAACTGTCTGATCTTCTAGTATGTTATACATTGTGTAATGTGGTGCTCAGTTAACGTTTGGTTCATTTGTTGTGGTGTTTACTTATCTGTTTGGTTCAATTCTGCAATGCGATGTTCAATTGTTGTGGGTGCATTCTGTTATTGTATACCATGTGAGAAATAAATCGAATTTGGCCGTACTAAATACATGAGAAACAAATACAATTGCTATATTTCCAAGTTCTTAAGCATGCTTGGTTTGGTTAACTGTCTGATCTTCTATTAGGAGTATGTTATATTGTGCAATGTGGTGCTTAGTTAATTTGGTTCATTTGTTGTGGTGTTTAGTTAACTGCTTGGTTCAATTCTGCAATGCGATGTCCAATTGTTGTGGGTAGAATTTTGTATTGTTGTGCATGTGAGGAATAAATCAAATTTGGCTGCACTTAATACATGAGAAACATACACAATTGCTATATTTCCCAGTTCTTAATCATGCTTGGTTTGGATAAATGGGTTTTCCATGTGGCTTGAATTAATCTGATGAATCTGCAATGTGCTTATTTTTTCATCAACATATTTTACTAATAGCATGCGAACCCTCACTTAACCTGATCACTAACTATCTTATATGTGTTGCAGGGAAACAATGGGAAGCACTGAGGTTTACAATCGAGGTTTGCACATGCATGGTCCTTTGTCTAATAGCACATTATTGTGCAATTGTAGGAACCATTCTAATATTTAGGTTTTTAACAATTTGGTCTTGCATATGTAGGTCCTGCTGTCAGAGGTTTTGACCCACTGTTCGACCCTTTTTGCATATGGGGAAATGAGTTGTCCATGAATATCAGTCAAGTCAAGAAACTCAGAAAGATTGTTAGGATAAAGAAATTAGCGACAAAAAACAACAAGATCTTTGTCTGCACAATGAAGAAGACATCAGTTCACTACAGGATGGTACTAACTATTATACCTTGCCTTTTTTATTCCTTTGCCCCATTTCCAATATAGAGAAGATATTTATGCACATCCTTGTTTTCAGGCCTTTCCAAAGAAGTTCATTGATGATTACCTCTCAAACCACCTGTATGGTCAGGAGGCGAGGAAGGTATTCATACAACACCCACGGTTCAATATTGAAGTGTTCCTGAAGAGGACAAAGGATGGACGGTCAATCATCCACAGGCACTGGCCTAAAGTTGCAAAGACCTTCAACATCAATGAAGGCTCAGTATTCGCCTTCCGCTTCAGCAGTTTTCCAGATGAGATTCATCTGTCTATGTACCGTCTATGATGCTAATTTCGAAAGGTTATAGATGTTGCATGTGAAACTTGGTGCTGGTGCAGTTGTGTAATGGGGTAGCTGAGTGCTGAAGCTATATGATGTTGTACTCTGACGTATTTCAATTATGAAATCCTGCTTCCTTAATATCAAAATGAAATATATTGTGTGCTTAATATGAAATGTCAATTAGATTAGTAAATGGATTATTAATAATAGGACAATTAGCCTGCTAATGGCCAATTAGCCTGCTAATTGGGTTTTCCTATTGCAAAGGGTTATTGAGAAAACACCGTGGGCGATGACCTTTGGCAACACACACAGTTTCTAGGAATAAACTCTGTTGGATCAATGAACAATCACACACGACATCCTCTTGAAAACTGTTTGCGTTAGGCCACCTTGCGCAAACGTTTACCACATAAAAATTGTGTGTGATGGACAGTCTTTGCCACACAGTTTCTTCTACGCACCGTGTGTGATGCATTCAATAACGCAAACGATAAAATTGTTAATATCGTGTGCAATGGCAACGCTATCACAAACGATTTAATGGGGAAAATTGTGTGTGATGTACCTGTGAATGGAAACATTTTTCTTGTAGTGACTGTGTGGGATGTATATACGAACGGAAACGTACTTCTTGGATTAACTGTGTGGGATGTACATACCAACGGAAACGAATTCCTTGGATTGACTGTGTGGAATGTACATACGAACGGAAACATTTAGCGAGGACTGACTGTGTGGGATGTACTTATGACTGGAAACGATTTCGCCTGTATAATTGTACTTTTTAGCACTACTGTACGTATAACTGTATTTGATCGCTCGCCGGTCGCACACGACCTCATTTTGCCGAGCGTGTGTACCAGGAGGGCATATCCCCGACGGTTTCTGGGTCGTGTGGGAAGGACCCCCCTATCACAGTCACTCACTAGGCAACGGTTCAGAACGCCGTCGCGGAAAGGGGTTAAAAACTGTTTGTATAGCACCTCGCTATACCAGTGATGGTTCGCAAGTATCAAATGATTCATAATCAAGTGATTCCAAAAGCCCATCTGCATGGAGTTTCTTCATGCGCTTTACACCAATATGACCTAAACGACAGTGCCACAAGTATGTTGCACTATCATTATCAACTTTGCATCTTTTGGCATCAATATTATGAATATGTGTATCACTACGATCGAGATTCAATAAACCATTCACTTTGGGTGTATGACCATAGAAGGTTTTATTTATGTAAACAGAACAACAATTATTCTTTTAAATAAATAACCGTATTGTAATAAACATGATCAAATCATATTCATGCTCAACGCAAACACCAAATAACATTTATTTAGGTTCAACACTAATCCCGAAGGTAGAGGGAGTCTGCGATGGTGATCGTATCAACCTTGGAATCACTTCCAACACACATCGTCACCTCGCCCTTAACTAGTCTCTGTTTATTCTGCAAATCCTGTTTCGAGTTACTAATCTTAGCAACTGAACCAGTATCAAATACCCAGGGGCTACTATAAATACTAGTAAGGTACACATCAATAACTTGTATATCAAATATACCTTTGTTCACTTTGCCATCCTTCTTATCCGCCAAGTATTTGGGGCAGTTCCGCTTCTAGTGACCATTTCCTTTGCAGTAGAGGCACTCAGTTTCAGGCTTGGATCCAGCTTTGGGCTTCTTCATGGGAGCGGCAACTTGCTTGCCATTCTTCTTGAAGTTCCCTTTCTTTCCCTTGCCCTTTTTCTTGAAACTAGTGGTCTTGTTAACCATCAACACTTGATGCTCTTTCTTGATTTCTACCATCGCCGATTTCAGCATCGCAAAGAGCTAGGGAATCATTTTCGTCATCCCTTGCATATTATAGTTCATCATGAAGTTCTAGTAGCTTGGTGATAGTGACTAGAGAACTTTGTCAATCACTATCTTATCTGGAAGATTAACTCCCACTTGATTCAAACGATTGTAGTACCAAGACATTCTGAGCACATGCTCACTGGTTGAGCTATTCTCCTCCATCTTGTAGGCAAAGTACTTGTCAGAGGTCTCATACCTCTCGACACGGGCATGAGTCTGAAACACCAATTTCAGCTCTTGGAACATCTCATATGCTCCGTAGCGTTCAAAACGTTTTTGAAGTCCCAGTTCTAGGCCGTAAAGCATGGCGCACTAAACTATTAAGTAGTAATCATATCGAGCTTGCCAAATGTTCATAACGTCTGCGTCTGCTCCTGCAATAGGCCTGTCACCTAGCGGTGCATCAAGGACATAATTCTTCTGTGCAGCAATGAGGATAATCCTTAAGTTACGGACCCAGTCCGTGTAGTTGCTACCATCATCTTTCAACTTATTTTTCTCTAGGAACATATCAAAATTAGGGAAGCCACATCACGAGCTATTGATCTACAACATAGGTTTGCAAATACTATCAGGACTAAGTTCATGATAATTTAAGTTCAATTAATCAAATTACTTAAGAACTCCCGCTTAAATAAACATCCCTCAAGTTATCTAAGTGATACATGATCCAAATCAACTAACTCATGTCCGATCATCACATGAGATGGGGTAGTCCTCAATGGTGAACATCTCTATGTTGATCATATCTACTATATGACTCATGTTTGACCTTTCGATCTCCAGTGTTCCGAGACCATGTCTGTACATGCTAGGCTCGTCAAGTTTAACCCAAGTATTCTGCATGTGCAAAACTGTCTTACACCCGTTGGATGTGAACGTAGAGTCTATCACACCCGATCATCATGTGGTGTCTCGAAACGACGAACTGTAGCAACGGTGCTGTGACACCCTCGGCTTAATCGTGCACTAATCATACACGCAAATGCACACGATCAAGCCTAAGGACTCACTTGAAGATATCACAACACAACTCTAGACACAAATTTAAAATAATACAAGCTATATATTACAAGCCAGGGGCCTCGAGGGCTCGAATACATAAGCTAACTTACAAGCATCAGCGGAAGCATCAGATATCTGAGTACAGATATAAAAGAGAAACAGATAAGCCTTTAAGAAGGCTGTGCAAAACAAAAGCTATGATCGAAAAGGCGCAGGCCTCCTGCCTGGGACCCTCCGAACCTACTCCTGGTCGTCGGTCAACTCGAAGTAGTAACCACCCTCGGGGTGGTAGTAGTAGTCGTCGGCGGGGGCAGCTGTCTCAAGGGCTCCGTCATCTGGTTGCATCAAACGGATATGGGGAAAAAGAGGAAGCAAAGCAACCGTGAGTACTCATCGGAAGTACTCAGCAAGCAAGGATCTACACTACATATGCAACATTATCAAAGAAAGGCTGTATATGTGGATTGGGCTGCAGAAATGCCAGAATAGAGAGAAGGCCTAGTCCTATCAAAGACTGGCATCTTCAGCGGTCTTGCAGCATTAGAAGAGTGTAGATTAGTACAGTATAAAGTAGTAGCAGTATTAAGTATCAACCTCACCCAGAGATCCTTCCTCGACTCCCTGCGAGAAAGCGATCCCAGAGCTCTAATATCCATTTCTCATCTCATCATTAAGTTCTAGTTCTATTGATCGGGATACAACTCCGAGCGTCCGTTACCGAGGATCCGGCTATGCATAGATTAGTTCTTCCCTGCAGGGGTGCACCAACTTACCCACCATGCTCGATTAACTCCGGTCGGACACACTTTTCTGGGTCATGCCCGGCCTCGGCCAAATGATACGCCGCAACCCGACCTAAGCTTAACAGAGAGGTCAGCACGCCGGACTAAACCTATGCACCCAGGGGTCTTGGGCCATCGCCCCGGGCGCTCCTGCATGTTGCGAGGGCGGCCGTGAGCAGACCTAGCAACCCACACTATCAAGGCGGTTGCTTAACGCGGTCCAACCCGGCGCGCGCCGCTTAGTCGCTGATGTCCATTAAGCTTCGGCTGATGCATACGACGCAGAGTGCCCATAACTTATCCCACGTGATGGTTAGTGCTATCAGGCCAGAGGCCCACTCGGATCAAATATCCAAATCATTAGTGTATTGGGGGTTTGTGGTAACGAGCAGAGACTCACGATCGATGTGACCCCGTCGCCCCATCTCGAGGGCTAAGAATGCCCGGCCGCGCCTCGTAATTGACTCTCGGGTACCCTCCAGGTCAACCCGACTTCACAACACTCGCGGGTACCCCTCAGGGCCGACCCGATGTCATCATGGTTCTGTGTTAAGTCAAAGTAGCCGTGTGTCCAAACACCAGGGGAAACCCAAGGAATCACCCTCGATGGATTCCACCTGATGTAGTCGTCAAGGTGAACTTAGGAGGAATCACCCTCGAGGTTCACAGTTGAGGTGTTGCACGACGGCGTCGTTATCGGGAGTGGTGAAGGAGGAATCACCCTCGATGACCACGACCGAATAGCTACTCTACAAAGTTAACATCAGAAGTGCTAAACGAGGTATCACCCTCGGCACTCGATAGTAATGTTGCAGTGTCGTACAACTAAGGGGGTGATGTGCGGTGCCGGGGCCTGGTTGTCGATCATGTTGATCGAGTCATCTGATAATCCAGCGGGGCAACTGGGACAAAGTGGGGTCTCTAGTGAGTCTCTATCCAGCCTATAATAAGCAGTTTAGGATAAGCAGGTAGGTATCAACAGCAGTTACAAAAATAGGCTATGCATCAAAAATAGAATAAGCAGTAGCAGCAAACATTTCTAATGCAAGCATAAGAGAGAAAGAATAGGCGATATCAACATGTTCAAGGGGGGGTGCTTGCCTGGAAGCTCTGCGGCAAAAGCAAGGTCGTCAACGGTGTCGTCGGGCTCCTGAGCTGCATCGGTCTCGGGGTCTATCGGAATAGAAGAGGGGAAAGAAACAATAAATAAAAGGCAGACAATTGCAATCACAGATGCATGGCATGGCAGCACGTTATACGAGGGATGCCCTAATGCAGTACTACGCAAGTTAGTGGGAGCGGGAAATTATCCGGGAGTGTTCTCCCAGCTCCGGGTGATTATCGGACAGATGAAACGGAGGGGGAAAGTTCCATGTTCATCATGCTAGAGGCATGTGACAGGTATGAGGAGGGCGTATTCGGATTCGTCTCATCGTTCTGAGCAACTTTCAAGTAGAAAGTATTTCAATCCGAGCTATGGTTTAATTTCTATGAATTTTCAAAGTTTAAACCATTTTATAAAATTATTTAAATTAACAGAAAAGGAAACACTACGTCAGCATGATGTCAGCAAGTCAACCGGGACCTAACTGGTCAAACTGACCAGTGGGCCCCACCTGTCATTGTCAGTGACTTTAACAGTGGTTAAGTTAAACTAAACAGAGCTAATTAGAGTGTGGGCCCCAGGTGTCAGTGACTAGTTAGGTTAATCTAATTAGCTTTTAATTAAAAACTGTTTAATTAAACTAATTACAGAAGGAGGCCCACATGTCAGCGTTAGGGGTGAACAGTAATCCGCGAGTTGACCAGGTCAACTTGGTCAAACACGCGACGGGGCCCACTGGCAGTGTCTCTAGGCGGGCCCCACGGTGCCACATTGGACGCCGGCACTGGAGTGCTCCGGCGAGCTCCAGACGCGGCGGCGAGCCACGGCGAGCAGTGGGATTCGGCTACGGTGGACCAAATCATGCGGTCCTGGGCTCTTTCGAACGAGCGTTGAACGCCGCATCTATCTAAGCTAGCGCGAGGCCACGGGGATGATCGGAACAACGCCGGTGACGAGCAGAAGCGGCGCTGGAGTTCTACGCAAACGGCGACAGAGAGCATGGCAAGCGCTAAGATCTATCGCGTTGGACTCACACAAGTACGCTGAGCACGGCCATGAGCTCAGACGCGAGCTATGTGTGCGGTGGCCGCGGTGGCGAGGCGAGCTCACTGCAACGGCGACGAGCTGGTTATGGGCATGGAAAGAGAGGGAGAGGAGAGGGGTTTCACGCGTGTGCTCACCGTGGAGCTCAAGAAAGGCTTGGCGGGAGCTTAGGAGCAGCAGACCGGCGGCATTCACCGGAGGAACGCTGGCGACCAAAGACGGGGAGGAGCTCGATCCCCTCGCTGTGGTGGCTCCCGTCTTGCTCCGGTGGGTGCAGACGACGTAGCGGACGGAGGCGGAGTAAGCTGGCACGATGGCGAGGCGAGGAGGTAGCGGTGGCCGCGTGCGTCACGGCGGCGAAGCCATGGCGGCGTTAGGGTGAGATGGGGAACGAGGGAGAGAGCAATGGAGGGAGGCGGAGAAGTGACGAGGCGTCCAGGGGGATGGACGAGGGGGGTCCTTATCCCCTCAGCGTCGGTGGCGTCGTCGTGTCGACCAGCGGCCGGAGCAGCGCGCGGCGGCCATGGAGCGGCCGACATGGTGAGGGAGAGAGAAGGAGCGAGGCGTGCGCTGTGGGTTGGACCGTACTGTGCACTTAGGCCTAGTCCAGAGTAGCATTTTTCTTTTTCTCGTTTTGTTTTTCTGTTTTTCTTTTTAGATAATGAATCAGAGAGAGAAAAGGATTATTTGAGCTACCATCTCACATAGGAAAAATAGGGAAGGTGTCCCATTAAATCCCTGGTGATTTTAGGCATTGCCTCAAATATTTTAGAGACCAGTGGAATTCATTTGTATTTTGCAAAAATGAATTTGCAATTTTAAATTGCTGAAATAGCAGTGTTTAAATGCTACTGCTCATTTTAGCATAATGGTGATGTTGTTTTCCTTAACAATAATTGTTTTGGAATTTTTGCTAGATGATGAACATTTTTCCAGCAACTTTTGAGCAACTTCAAATTGCACTTAGAATTTGATTTTATTTCAAAGGGGGAATTTGAGTTGAACTGCTTAACCACTATGATCAAGCATTGCAAAGGATGATGACTTGGCATGATTAAGAGGTGATCACTGTAGTTGATACATGGGGGTATTACAGGTGCATACTCAGGGAGAACATTTTTACCTTGAAATTTAGTGAAGGGATCATCTTATAATGCTACCGCCATACTAAGCAAAATAAGATGCATAAAAGATAAACATCACATGCAATCAAAATATGTGACATGATATGGCCATCATCTCGTGCTTTTGATCTCCATCTCCAAAGCATCGTCTTGATCTCCATCGTCACCGGCTCGACACCTTGATCTCCATCATTGCATCGTGGTCGTCTCGCCAACTATTGCTTCTACAACTATTGCTAACGCATAGCGATAAAGTAAAGCAATTACATGGCGTTTGCATTTCATACAATAAAGAGACAACCATAAGGCTCCTGCCGGTTGCCGATAATTTACAAAAGATGATCATCTCATACAATAACGTATATCACATCATGTCTTGACCATATCACATCACAACATACCCTGCAAAAACAAGTTAGACGTCCTCTACTTTGTTGTTGCAAGTTTTACGTGGCTGCTACAGGTTTCTAGCAAGAACCGTTCTTCCCTATGCAAAAACCACAACGGTGATTCATCAAGTTTGCTGTTTTAACCTTCTTCAAGGACCGGCCGTAGTCAAATTCGATTCAACTAAAGTAGGAGAAACAGACACCCGCCAGCCACCTTTATGCAAAACTAGTTGCATGTCAGTCGGTGGAACCGGTCTCATGTGCGTGGACATGTAAGGTTGGTCCGGGCCGCTTCAACCCACAATACCACCGAATCAAAATAAGACGTTGGTGGTAAGCAGTATGACTATCACCGCCCACAACTCTTTGTGTTCTACTCGTGCATATCATCTACGCATAGACCTGGCTCATGATGCCACTGTTGGGAAACGTTGCATGGAAAACAAAAAAAAAATTCTACGCACACGCAATGATCTAACCATGGAGATGCAAAGCAACGAGGGGGAGAGTGTGTCTACGTACCCTCATAGACCATAAGCGGAAGCATTTCACAACGTGGTTGATGTAGTCGAACTTTCTTCGCGCTCCAACCGATCTAGTACCGAACGCACGGCACGTCCGCGTTCTGCACATGTTCAGCTTGGTGACGTCCTCCGCCTTCTTGATCTAGCAAGACGGCGAGGTAGTAGATGAGTTTCAGCAGCACGACGGCGTGGTGACAGTGATGGTGATGTGATCTCTGCAGGGCTTCACATAAGCACTACGAAAATATGATCGAGGGAGTAAACGGTGGACGGGAGCGCCGCACACGGCTAAGACAATGTTGTGTCTTCTTGTGTGGCGCCCCCTCCCCATGTATATATAGGTGGGAGGGGAGGGGAGGCAGCCAGGCGTGCCCTAGGGCTGGCCGCCGGCCCCTAGGGCCCCTGCCTTGCCTTGCGCCCCCTTTTCCTTGTATGAACAAGGGGGAAAGGAATGGGGGGGAGAGGGAAAGAAGAGGGAGTCCAACTCCACACTTTCCTTTCCTCCTCCCCTTTCCTTTCCCTCCCCATAGGGCCAGCCACATAGAGGGCGCACCAGCCCCTTGTGGGCTGGTGTGTTCCCTCACTTGGCCCATAAGGCACATATCTTTGCCGGGGGTTGTCCGGAACCCCTTCCGGTGACCCGATGGCTACCCGGTGCATCCCGAAACACTTCCGGTGTCTGAATACCATCGTCCTGTATATCAATCTTTACCTCTCGACCATTTTGAGACTCCTCGTCATGTTCGTGATCTCATCCGGGACTCCGAACAACATTCGGTCATCAAATCATATAACTCATATAACACTATATCGTCAACGAACGTTAAGCGTGCGGACCCTACGGGTTTGAGAACTATGTAGACATGACCGAGACACCTCTGTGGTCAATAACCAATAGCAGAACTTGGATCCCCATATTGGCTCCTACATATTCTACGAAGATCTTTATCGGTCGAACCGTTATGACAACATACGCAATTCCCTTTGTCAATCGGTATGTTACTTGCCCGAGATTCGATCGACGGTATCTTCATACCTAGTTTAATCTCGTTACCAGCAAGTCTCTTTACTCGTTCCGTAATACATCACCTCCTGACTTACTCCTTAGTCATTTGCTTGCAAGCTTATGATGTGTACTACCGAGAGGGCCCAGAGATACCTCTCCGATACTCGGAGTGACAAATCTTAATCTCGATCTATGCCAACTCAACAAACACCTTCGAAGATACTTGTAGAGCATCTTTATGATCACCCAGTTACGTTGTGACGTTTGATAGCACACAAGGTATTCCTCCGATATCCGGGAGTTGAATAATCTCATAGTCGAAGGAATATGTATTTGACCTGAAGAAAGCAATAGCAATAAAACTGAACGATCATTATGCTAAGCTAACGGATGGGTCTTGTCCATCACATCATTCTCCTAATGATGTGATCCCATTATCAAATAACAACACATGTCTATGGTTAGGAAACCTTAACCATCTTTGATCAACGAGCTAGTCTAGTAGAGGCTTACTAGGGACACGGTATTTGTTTATGTATTCACACATGTGTTTAGGTTTCCGATCAATACAATTCTAGCATGAATAATAAACCTTTATCATGAATAAGGAAATATAAAAAAACAACTTTATTATTGCCTCTAGGGCATATTTCCTTCAGTCTCCCACTTGCACTAGAGTCAATAATCTAGTTCACATCGTCATGTGATTAACACCCATAGTTCACATCGCCATGTGACTAACACCTGAAGAGTTTACTAGAGTCAATAATCTATTTCACATCGCCATGTGATTAACACTCAAAAGTGTATTAAGGTGTGATCATGTTTTGCTTGTGAGAGAGGTTTAGTCAACGGGATTGCCATATTCAGATCTGTATTTATTTTGCAAATTTCTATGTCTACAATGCTCTGAGTGATGCTACTCTAGCTAATTGCTCCCACTTTCAATATGTATCCAGATTGAGACTTAGAGTCATCTAGATTAGTGTCAAAGTTTGCATCGACGTTAACTCTTTATGACGAACTCTTTATCACCTCCATAACTGCGAAAAATTTCCTTAGTCCTCTTTAAGGCACCTAAGGATAATTTTGACCGCTGTCCAGTGATCTACTCCTGGATCAATATTGTACCCCCTTGCCAAACTCATGGCAAGGTACAAAATAGGTTTGGTACACAGCATGACATATTTTATAGAACCTATGGTTGAGGCATAGGGAATGACTTTCATTTTCTCTCTATCTTCTGCCGTGGTCGGGTTTTGAGTCTTACTCAAACTTCACACCTTTGCAACACAGGCAAGAACCCTTTCTTTGACTGATCCATTTTGAACTTCTTCAAAATCTTGTCAAGGTATGTGCTTTGTGAAAGTCCTATTAAGCGTCTTGATCTATCCCCATAGATCTTGATGCCCAATATATAAGTAGCTTCACCGAGGTCTTTCATTGAAAAATTCTTATTCAAGTATCCTTTTTATGCTATCCAGAAATTCTATATCATTTCCAATCAATAATATGTCATCCACATAAAATATCAGAAATGCTACAGAGCTCCCACTCACTTTCTTGTAAATACAGGCTTCACCATAAGTCTGTATAAAATCATATGCTTTGATCACCTCATCAAAGCGTATATTCTAACTCTGAGATGCTTGCACCAGTCCATAGATGGACCGCTGGAGCTTGCACACTTTGTTAGCACCTTTAGGATCGACAAAACCTTCTGGTTGCATCGTATACAACTCTTCTTTAAGAAATCCATTAAGGAATGCAGTTTTGACATCCATTTGCCAGATTTCATAATCATAAAATGCGGCAATTGCTAACATGATTCGGACAGACATAAGCATCGCTACGGGTGAGAAAGTCTCATCGTAGTCAACCCCTTGAACGAGCTAGTCTAGTAGAGGCTTACTAGGGACACGGTATTTGTTTATGTATTCACACATGTATTTAGGTTTCCAATCAATACAATTCTAGCATGAATAATAAACCTTTATCATGCATAAGGAATATAAAATAACAACTTTATTATTGCCTCTAGGGCATATTTCCTTCACAAAGAAGTACCAGATGGGGGCTCCGAGGGGAGCACAACCCACCTGGGTGCGCCTGGGGGCCCAGGCGTGCCCTGGTGGGTTGTGCCCACCTCGGACGCCTCCCGCACCGCCTCTTGGCTCTATAAATACCCCAAAAATCCAAAAACCCTAGGGGAGTCGACGAAACACAATTCCAGCCGCCGCAAGTTCCAGAACCACCAGATCCAATCTAGACACCATCACGGAGGGGTTCATCATCCTCATTGGTGCCTCTCTGATGATGCGTGAGTAGTTCATTGTAGACCTACGGGTCCGTAGTTAGTAGCTAGATGGCTTCCTCTCTCTCTTTTGATTCTCAATACAATGGTCTCTTGGAGATCTATTTGATGTAACTCTTTTTGCAGTGTGTTTGTTGGGATCCGATGAACTTTGAGTTTATGATCAGATCTATTTATCCATGAAAGTTATTTGAGTTTCTTTGATCTCTTATATGCATGATTACTTATAGCCTCGTATTTCTTCTTCGAATCTTTGGTTTAGTTAGGCCAACTAGATCGATTTTTCTTGCCATGGGAAGAGGTGCTTTGTGATGGGTTCGGTCATGCGGTGTTCTTTCCCAGTGACAGAAGGGGCAGCAAGACACGTATTGATCGTTGCTTTTAAGGATAACAAGATGGGGTATATTCCTACATGAATAAATCTTGTCTACATCATGTCATCGTTCTTATTGCATTACTCCGTTTCTCCATGAACTTAATACACTAGATGCATGCTGGATAGCGGTCGATGTGTGGAGTAATAGTAGTAGATGCATGCAGGAGTCGGTCTACTAATCTTGGACGTGATGCCTATATAATGATCATTGCCTGGATATCATCATAATTATTTGAAGTTCTATCAATTGCCCAACAGTAATTTGTTTACCCGCCGTATGCTATTTTTCCCGAGAGAATCCACTGGTGAAATCTACGGCCCCCGGGTCTATTCTTTATCATATTTGCTTTGAGATCTATTTTTATTTACTTTTTTTTAGATCTATTATTCTAAAAACCCAAAAATACCTTGCTGCACTTTTTCTTCATTTATTTTATTTTGTTTTATCACGAGATCTATTTATCCAAAATCATACAAATCAATCTATCTTTTACCCGAGAGGGATTGACAACCCCTCTTACACGTCGGGTTGCAAGTATTTGTTCTTTGTGTGCAAGTACCGTTTACATAGTGTTGCTTGGTTCTCCTACTGGTTCGATAACCTTGGTTTTATAACCGAGAGAAATACCTACCGTAGCTGTGCTGCATCATCCCTTCCTCTTCGGGGAAAAACTGACGCGGACACGAGGCATCACGCCATCACCATGTTGGACCAATGTCAACCTCATGGTGTCGCCACCTCGGTTGGCCGACATACATCGACGTTGCTGCCTCAAGCCTTACGAGCTATGCTAACATTGCCGCACCATTACTACGCCAAGCCAACATTGGCCTCCCGTGCCGCGGCCTTGCCAATCTGACTATGACATCTAGGATATATCTCTTCCATTATTCATTATGCATAAATTTATTACAATTAAATATATATTTTACTTCGGTTTGCACCATTTTGTGTGTGCGGGTAAATAAAATACGACTGCACTACGCCTCCACCTCAGCGAGTCAGCATCATGAAATAGGGAAACGGGCTCTATGCACTCCCCCATGAGAATAGGGAAACTTTGGCCGGGAACCCATTCGAGGTACTAGCAACGCAAAAGGAGGCAGCGGATCACATCCTCAGTATTATCCCTGGCAAGTGGCCAGAGGAACATGCATCACGCCAATGGAACCCAGGCATCAACTTTGGGCAAGGAACCATCCAAGCTATGCGTAGCTAGTTCTATCGGAAACGCTAAAAGCTCAGATGGGACGTCAAACCCAGTCATGGTAGATAACTCCTATTACTTTGGATCATATACCTCGTCGGATGTCATGAATGGCACCACAGAAGGCACTCGGGGGCCACAGAGCAGCCCGAACTACAAACATCATGACACTCCAAGGAGCAAATGAACACTTCCTTGAACCTTACGCCATCATATGCATCGGTTTCAACTTGTGTCTTGGGTAAAATGCTGGATTGCTTGGATCCTATGTTTCTTGTTACGCTTCCACATGTTTGGCTAAGGTTGTACCGGGGGCATCCTTGCGATTGTTACTTTTGAATAAACCAGCAAAGTACCTCAGGTGGGAGAAGCCGAAAGGTGACTATCACAAAACACGCAAACTTGATCGTCAGGTCGGAAGAAGCAAGAGCATAGCCAAACCATAAAGGTTGCCTATGTGAGAAAAGGCTTTTCAACAAGTCATCAAAATTTCTTTGAGATAGGTGCTCGATGCGACTGACACCATAGAAAAACGGCTAAACCATACCGTCTACTAAGGACCGGTAATGGGGAGGTCCTCATACCATAATATCCCTGCCTGGGGGATAAAACCCTCACCCGACGAAGCTCTCTAATAGCTTATGTTTAGGCCCTACAAGTCCGATTGCCTGGTTTTCAGGTCCAAGCCGCCTCATGGTGCTAACATCTCGGCTAAAGAGCTTACCATCGAATACACTCTAAGAAATTATCTTGGAGGTAGAAGCCGACCACTGGCTAAATAAGCACTTAATGTCATGATCAAGTTAATGAAATATTTAAAAGATAAACAACTTCATTTGTCGAGTAAAAAAGAATATAAACAAAATAGTTGTCGAACATTAAATATTTTTACAATTTTCTTCTCGGCATGCCAAGGGTTCACTGCTATTGGATTTAACCTAAGTTTTCTTCAGGAGGCAGTCTTGCATAACCCAAGCCTGTTGAGCACCTTCCTGAGCAGTTGGTGCCTTCCACACCTCTATCCATGCCGGCATCTCGTAGGTGACTGACGGGTCCGCAGAGCCGGCCTGGGGGCTGTTTGACCTGACATTTCCATGTCGACCTCTCGCGGGTCGATTGACAGGTCTCGCAGAGCCGACCTGGGGGCTTCTAAAGCAAAAGTTTCCACGTCGGCATCTAGAAGGTGGCCGATGGGTCCCGCGGAGCCGACCTAGGGGCTGTTAAAGCCCACGCCGCTAACAACTAATTTATTTCCACTCCGCATCTCGCAGGTCGACCGACGGGTCCCCTAGAACCGGCATGGGTTGTACTGAGTCATAATTTTCCCGAGGAAAGATCTTTTCTGACCCGCAGTTCGACATCTTCCCTGAAGAGCTACACCTCGGTGATGGCGAAGCGCAAAATGCTGACTGCGCTAGTTCCCGAGGAGATACAATCCTAGTGTTGGCCATGTTACCAACCCAGGTCTCGGAGGCTACTACATTGATGATTCAATGCAGAAAAATCAAAGTAAAATGCAGTTCCTAAGGAGATAAGATCCTAGGGTCAGCCATCTTGCACAACCCAAATCTCGGGGGCTACTGCATTGATAATTCAATGCAGAAAATTCAAAGTAAAAGGCACTTCCCAAGAAGATATGATCGCTAGGGCCAGCCATGTTGCCCAACCCAAGTCTTGGGGGCTATTGCATTGATGATCCAATGCAGAAACTTTAAGGTGGAATACAGTTTTCGTGGAGATTACGATCATCAGGTCGGTCGCCACACCCGACCTGAGTCTCCGGGACCACTACATACCGCATTTTTGTTCCTAAAGTATGTTGCCAAGCAAGGATTTTATCTTCAGGCTGATTTTTTGAATCGACTTGAGTCTAGGGGCTACTGGGATCAACTATCTTATGTTATCCTTCAGGTGTATGCCAGATTTGAGGCCAGTACACACCTTGGGGGATACTATCTATACATCTCGATAGAGAATAGATTGCATGAAATATTCCACAAAAAATTGACGCGCGAAAACCAGGTCATCGAATTTTTTTTCCATGGAGGCTGGCCATCTACATAGACAACTCAAAACCGTGGTGGTGCGTGCCACTTTGGAACCAATCCGGCCTGACGGGTGGCTAGCTGCACGGGAGACTTTTTTTGGCATACGACTCAACTAAACTCCTTTAACATTTTTAGGACCGAGGTGGTCTATGACACCTCGAATGCAGTCCGACATCGGAACTTGGCTAGGAGAGGCACCGCCGCATGGAAAAACTTCAACCCGAGGTGTGCAGTGAAAACAATGAAGCATCCGATGAAGCCTAAGGGAACCTAGAAGAGACTCCTCGGATACCCGACATGTAAATTCTTTGGATACACCTCAGTGATCCTCGAGATTGAAGATGGGAAGATTTGTTGAACCAGCTTTCAAGATCGACGAGTGAACACGAAGAATAGTTCAGAAGAACCAAGGAGCATTCTTGACTTGAAGACTAGTTTAGGGGCTACTAATGGTGTCCTAGACTAGGGGTCATTCACCATGTTGTCTCCTGGCCAGGTGGGCCGGGCCGAGGACCCCCGTGGAGGTTCATCATGGGGCTATGTCTAGAAGGACCATGGGGCATACAAGGAAGATTCCATAAGCCTTGCCGTTCAAGACAAGGTCTCCTTATCCATGGAGGACTCCTCTCCACTGGCCTAGCCGACTAGGACTCCTGTTATCCTAGTCCTCTAGTATCTTATATAAACCGAGGCTAGGCTAGTTGATAAGACAATCTAGACACATCCTAGAGATGAGACACAAAAATCTCGTGGTAGATCACCTATACTTTGTACTCCATCCCAAATCAATACAATCTAGAGCAGGACGTAGGGTATTATATCTTCAAGAGAACCCAAACCTAGGTAAGACCTTGTGTCCATTGTTACCATCTCATCAAGGCTACTAGCTTGGGATCCCCTACCCAAGATTCGCTGGATTCGACTCTGGCAATAGCCCCAACCTTGTTTGTGAAGGTCCGATCTCGGCCTCCAAGGGCACCGCTTAGTGGATCATGGCACCTTGCATTGTTCGAGGGAACAAGGAGAATAAGGTGAGCTATTGTGGCACTTGGTGAGCATCATGCCACCACACCACTCCAGCAGAGACATACCTCCCCAAAGGAGGGAACTACATCATTGCCTCCACTTACGGTTACTTATTTCCTTCACCTGTTTCAAGCTAGCTTTATTGTGTATATTATTTAGCTTGTTGTTTATGGTGAGCTTGTCATATAGATTATCCACCTAGTTGCATATATAGATAAATTATATCCTTGTTGTATACCTAAAAATTGGAAAAGATTATAAAAAGTGTTAATCGTCTATTCACCCCCCTCTAGTCGATGATACTGATCCTTCCAATTGATATGAGAGTGTTGTCTCTTTATTAAGGGATTTATCACCTAATGAGTATGGCTGATGATGAGGTTGCAGAAGGTGAAGCACCCCCGCCTCTGTGAGTGCTTTTGTGACTAAAGATGACTAAATGATGTCATGGCAACACTTAGAACATATATTGTTACTGAAGTACAAAATATGTTGCCTAATTTCCTTAAAGCTCAAGGTTTCGCAAATCCTACCACCACTCAAAGCTCTTACCTCTAAAGCAGATGCCAAATCTTCCAAAGAGGGAGCTAGTGATTTGACACCTAAGCAATCCCTTGGGAAATATGGTACGTGCGCACATTCTATGGCCCCCCCACCAATTTAGTTTGGTGCTTATAGCATCCCTATGCCGCATATGAATCATCTTTGCCTCCCACCCATGTTGGATGCATCTAATTTTTCTATTGGTTATTTCTCATGAAACCCGACTTTAGTAGCTCTTCAGCCCAATTTTTTGGAGAATCACTAAAGAAGGGTTCAACCCTATGATCCAAGATAACTTGACTCCAAGAGAAGAAGTGGTCAAGCAACTCAATGCATCTGCCTTGTTCATCATGCAAAATTAATTGACCTTCAAGAACCTTGCCCGCATACATCCCTTCCTGACTGCTAAGGAAGCTTGGGATCATCTCGACAACTTATTCATGGGCAGCTGAAGCATCCAACACTCCAAGTTTGACGTTATTCAAGATTAAGTTGATGAGTTTACCAAGCATGAAGATGTGATCCGTGAAGAACTCTACCATAGACTTACGATGCTTGCAGTTTATTTGAGGGACCATATGAGCAAGGAGTCGGATGAAAAATGGATCAAGCACAAGTTTCTTAAAGCTATCATGCTATTTGACAAGAACATGTCTTCTGTGATTCGCCAAAGGCCGGACTTCCATACTTTGTCCTCCAATGATGTGTTGAGTAAGTTCATATCCATGGGAGTCTTAATCAAGACCGCAAAGAATAGCCTTGCTCGTGCTTGTGGGATCAAGAAACCCAACCTTGCGTTAAATGCCGAGGCGGTCCAAGTTGATTATGCTAGAGAAGAAGAGAGTGTTTCCCCAAGGATACCAAGTATGCCTTCATGAACACATGACTCTAGCCTCGAGAACTTTTTGGGGGAACAAGGTGAACTTCAAGTCAAACAACTCAAAGGATAACTCAAGTGGTTTCAAGCTCAAGGGTCAACAAGTTAGAACTTGTTTCAATTGTGGGAATTTGAACTATTTTGTCGCAGATTGCCCATATGAAAAAGGGAAGACAATGGAGGCAATATTATTCGTAAGGATAAATCCAAGACTTGTCAAAACAAGAACTTTGCAAAGAAGAAGCCTCAAAGGGTGTTGGTGTTTCAAGAAGAGTACACATCCAATGATGATGAAGACCATGGTGGAGAAGTTGTGGCATTGGTTTCAATTGTGATTGCCACCACTTCCTCTCCATCGATATCTCTCTTCAACTTCCCCAACGAGAACAAGATCACTACCCACAAATGCCTTATTGCAAAATCCTCGAAGGTAACTCCTCCCGGTAAACCTTTCATCTGTACTAACCTGTCCTTGATGAATTGCGTGGAGGAAAGTGAGGAGGCAAAGGAAGAAGTTAATGAGTTGGACCAATTCATGTCAAAAATCAAGGGAGAGACCAAGAAGCATTTTGAGGCTCAATTGGAAAAACTAGGAGAAGCCAATGTGCTTCTCGACGCACAAGATGAGACCATCATGAATATGCAAGGGCATAGTAGTGAGTATCCCATGAAATCGCAGATCTATCTCTCGCTCTAGAGGAAGAGCAAGGTCTTAAAATGGCGACTGGAGTTGTTCGGTGGGTGGTTGCGGCGTCTTTGCATATTTCTGTCTGGCATCAGCCGGTGGTTGTTGTCCGAGCTCCATTATTTTGAATCACCTTGAGAGCTTCGATTCCACACTGAAATCATGGGATGGCTGCTAGAACATCCACATGGGTTGTCCAGCGACACTCTCACTTGCTCAACTTGGCTCCCATTTTGCTCCACTCGCTCACTTAGGCTTTTTTTCACTCGCTCAAATTGACTCCCTACTCCACTCGCTTGCTTTTTTTTTTGCCCGCTCCACTGCTAGCTCATAAAAAGGTGTCTAAAAATTTACAAATAAATTTAGGAAAAACCATGATTTAAAAAAATATGTATAGATTTAAAAAAAGATTCACAAATTTAAAATAGAGTTAATAAAAAAACTTTTTAAAAAATGGTCTTGAACTTTAAATATATTCATGTGTTTTTTTTAAACGTGGGGCAAAAGGTTTGCCCCTTTTCATTAATTAAGAGAGGAAGAAGTCTCACCAAGTTTCATGAAAAAAGAAAGTAAAAAAGCCCCCCCACCAGGGGGGTGCACAACACTCAATCGCTACTCTCCCAGCAGAATGTGCCCCAAATGTTTCGCACCCGCGGTCGCCCAAAGTCTCGCCACCCTCTGTATGGTGAGAAGAAGGATGATTGTGGGTGCGTACTTGCTTCAGAAAACCCTTGCGTTCCTTTCATCCCATATTGTCTTGCATACCAGCATAGTGAGGGAAGGCATTGCCCTTCCATGGATCTTTTGGGTGGAGACCATGTCGAACCACCAATCTTTGATGCTCCTGTAGTTTCCCAAATTGAAACATCCAAGCTGACGAGTTGAAGCCAGTCCTTCACCAAGCCCCATAGTCTCGGCGTGTAACGACAGTTGAACAAAAGATGCTCGGTGGTTTCCTGCTCCCTCCTACAAAGAGGGCAAGGGCCACAATTTGGCCATCCCCTCCTGGCCAAACGGTCAGCCGTCCATATCCTGTTTTGAATTGCCAACCCTACAAGGAATTTTACGTTCGGTGGTGCCCAGGTCTTCCAAACTACCTTGCGCATGTCAGAACGAATGATGGACAGAGATTGCACATAGTAGGTGGAAGAAGCAGTGTATTCTCCTAAGGCCGTATGCTTCCACAGGATGGAATCCTCAGCATAACCCCGCCGCACCAGGAGTGTCGGCGTACGACACCTATGGGATCGCGTGGATCCCTTTTACGGTTCGGCAGGGAGAGAGGTATGTACAAAGAGCAGATCCAACGATCAACGCGAGGGGATTTTTACCCAGGTTTAGGCCGCTGAGAAGTGTAATACCCTACTCCTACTTTGGTTTATTGTGGGTGTTTAAGCCCAAGCTTCAAGAGCGCTCACAGTGAACAGTATGTTCAAGCAGCAGCTACGCATGCAGAATGGGCCAGAGAGTCCTCTCCCCTGTAGCTACGCCTTGGGCCACCTTTTATACGTCCAAGGGGTCACCAACAGTGGCGTACAGTACATACAAGAGGTGTAAAGTTGCTACAGTGTTTACATGTTTATCACTAACGACTTAGGACAAACGCATTAAATGCTCCGTTTAGGTGTCCCTTACTTTCTTGGGGACGGAAAAAGGGCCCGTCCCATCAGCACCACTTAAGCCCGTCCACCACTAGTGCCATGACACGCATCCTGGAGGACAAAACCCAAATAACAGGCTGGCCACTGCGCTGGAGCAGTGGCAGGGTGGCGGAGTCCTGCCAGGTCTTCGCAAGCCATCCCGGCAAGTATCTTGCCGGGGATCCGGCCTTTGGGCTTCTATCTTCTGGTCACTGGTTTGAATGCCTTCTTGATAGTCTTGCACTTGCTTCCAGCTATCACCCGGCAGGCCTTGCCGCTGGTATGGCTACAACCGTCCGTGCAACAGTACTAAAGGACCCAAACTTTAGTACACCGACAGGAGCGCCCGGGCCTAGGCCATGCACGTGCACGCGTGGCAGGAGTTAGCTGTCATAATTATCTCGTTTACCGTGCTTCCCCACGGCGCGTATTGAATGCGCGATGTGGGATACGTGCGTGGAACAACCGTGGTACAGCACGCTTGCAAAGGCGTATTCACATTGATTAGAAAGGAGGCAGCCCCGCACCTTCCCCATAAGACGGAATCCGCAGAGGCGCCGCTCATTTACCTCCCATCCTTTCCAATCTGGAAACCGCTGTCGCCTTCTTCCTCGAGCTTGAAACAGAGTCTCTCCCGGACATCTGCCACCTCCACACCCTCATCGCCCTCGGCTCCTACTTCCACAGTTGCCATGTGATACGTCTCCAACGTATCTATAATTTTTTATTGTTCCATGCTATTATATTATCTATTTTGGATGTTTTATATGCATTAATATGCTATTTTATATTATTTTTGGGACTAACCTATTAACCTAGAGCCCAATGCCAGTGTCTGTTTTTTCCTTGTTTTTTAGCTTCGTGGAAAAGGAATACCAAACGGAGTCCAAACGGAATAAAATCTTTGTGATGATTTTTCTTGGACCAGAAGACACCCAGGAGACTTGGAGATGAAGTCGGAGGAGCCACGAGGTGGCCACAAGGGTGGAGGGCGCGCCCCTGCCTTATGGGCCCCCCGTGACCCTCCTGACCTAATTCTTTCGCCTATATATTCACATATGTTCCCAAACCACCAGAAGCATCCACGAAAACACTTTTCCATCGCCGCAACCTTCTGTACCCATGAGATCCCATCTAGGGACCTTTTCCGGCACCCTGCCGGAGGGGGATTCGATCACGGAGGGCTTCTACATCAACCCTATTGCCCTTCCGATGAAGCGTGAGTAGTTTACCTCAGACCTACGGGTCCATAGCTAGTAGCTAGATGGCTTCTTCTCTCTCTTTGATTCTCAATACCATGTTCTCCTCGATGTTCTTAAAGATCTATTCAATGTAATACTTTTTTGCGGTGTGTTTGCCGAGATCCGATGAATTGTGGATTTATGATCAGCTTATCTATGAATATTTTTTGAATCTTCTCTGAATTCTTTTATGCATGATTTGATATCTTTGTAATTCTCTTTGAACTATCGGTTTGGTTTGGCCAACTAGATTGGTTTTTCTTGCAATGGGAGAAGTGCTTAGCTTTGGGTTCAATCTTGCGGTGTCCTTTCCCAGTGACAGTAGGGGCAGCAAGGCACGTATTGTATTGTTGCCATCGAGGATAAAAAGATGGGGTTTACATCATATTGCTTGAGTTTATTTCTCTACATCATGTCATCTTACTTAATGCGTTACTCTGTTCTTCATGAACTTAATACTCTAGATGCAGGCAGGAGTCGGTCGATGTGTGGAGTAATAGTAGTAGATGCAGAATCGTTTCGGTCTACTTGACACGGACGTGATGCCTATATTCATGATCATTGCCTTAGATATCATCATAACTTTGCGCTATTCTATCAATTGCTCGGCAGTAATTTGTTCACCCACCGTATTATTTGCTATCTTGAGAGAAGCCTCTAGTGAAACCTATGGCCCCCGGGTCTATTTTCCATCATATAAGTTTTCGATCTACTATTTTCCATCATATAAGTTTCTGATATACTATTTTCCATCATATAAGTTTCTGATCTACTATTTTGCAATCTTTACTTTCCGATATATAAACCAAAAATACCAAAAATATTTACTTTATCTATTATTTAGTTTCATCTATATCTATTAGATCTCACTTTTCCAAGTAAATGTGAAGGGATTGACAACCCCTTTTATCGCGTTGGGTGCAAGTTGTTTGATTGTTTGTGCAGGTATTCGGTGATCTGTGCTTTGTCTCCTACTGGATTGATACCTTGGTTCTCAAACTGAGGGAAATACTTATCTCTACTTTGCTGCATCACCATTTCCTCTTCAAGGGAAAAACCAACGCAAGCTCAAGAAGTAGTAGGAAAAATTTCTGGCGCCGTTGCCGGGGAGATCTACGCCAAGTCAAGACATACCAAGTACTCATCATAAAACTCTCATCTCTTGCATTACATTATTCGCCATTCGCCTCTTGTTTTCCTCTCCCCCACTTCTAAAACGATTTTCGAAAAGATTTGCCTTTTTATTCGCCCCTCTTCCGTTCGTCTTCTTCATTTGCTTTTTGTCGCTCGTTTGTTATAGTTGTTTGCTGCCACCATGTCTGAATCTGGGGAGGTTATCGTTGAAAATCTTGAGGAAAAATTTGGATCTTGTTCTTTGGATCATGAAACTGAAACTCCTCCTAATTACAAAACAAAAAAATTCCGTGTGGGAGAAGGTAATATTATTGGAAAGAGTGTTATTCAAGAATTCTTTGATTGCACGGGATCCATGCCTATTAATAAAAGATCTATTCTTTTTGATACAAATTGTTATGTGGATGCCATTGTTATGATCATTGAGAAATTGGAAAGAAAATTTGTGCATATTCATCCTGCTTTGCAAAAGGCGTTTTATGAACTTCCTAATATTAATCGTCCATTAGCTAAAAAGATTGCCACCATTATCCTTATGCATGAATTTGATTTTATAATACAAGAAGCTAGGGATATTTTTGCTTTCTATAAAAAGAATGTTGAACACCCTCCGATTGAAGATATACTTCATGAGAAAGAAACTATGCGTAGTTTGGAATCTGGGGATTATCAATCTTATAGTGAAAATCTTAAAAGGAGAGTTCCTTATTCAGACATCTCTCAATCCTTGTACCTTGAGGCTTATGAGAAGTTTGATTGGATTACAAGGGGAATTTATGTAGGATTTAATAGGGATTGGTTGGATAAAATGATGAAGGAACCCGTTAGAAACGAGATTCGTGTTTTATATGATGATATATATGGTGATGATCCCGACTATGGTTTTATGAATGTTAAAATTACCAATCAAAGTCCTTTTCATGATTTAAGTTCATCTACTAGGAGGGAAATAAAGGAAAGGATAGATTTACTAAGACAAGTTTTGGAGGGTTTGATGAGGAAAGAAATGCATACCAAAGATGACAATACCTAGATCTATTCGTGTTTTTATGCCTAGCTAAGGGCATTAAACAATAGCGCTTGTTGGGAGGCAACCCAATTTTATTTTTGTTTTTGCTTTTTTGTTCCTGTTTTGCTTCGAATAATTCATCTAGCCTCTAGTTAGATGTGGTTTTATGTTTTAATTAGTGTTTGTGCCAAGTAAAACCTTTCGGATGGCTTACGGTGATAGTTGATTTGATCTTGTTGAAAAACAGAAACTTTTGCGTCCAGTCACAGAATTTTAATAATTCACTGGAGCATTGAAAAACACTGATTTTTTATTATAAGATATTGATATACAAATTGCCTCTGTTGTCCTAATTTTTCAGAATTTTTGTAGTTACAGAAGTATTAGAACAATTCGGATCTTCGCAGAATGTTCTGTTTTTGACAGATTCTGTTTTCTTTGTGTTGTTTGCTTATTTTGATGAATCTATGGGTAGTATCGGGGGGTATGAACCATGGAAAAGTTGGAATACAGTAGATATTACACCAATATAAATAAAGAATGAGTTCACAACAGTACCAAAAGTGGTGATTTATTTTCTTATACTAACGGAGCTTATGAGATTTTCTGTTGTGAAGTTTTCAAGTTTTGGGTAAGGATTTGATGGACTATGAAATAAGGAGTGGCAAGAGCCTAAGCTTGGGGATGCCCAAGGCACCCCAAGGTAATATTCAAGTATAACCAAGAGCCTAATCTTGGGGATGCCCCGGAAGGCATCCCCTCTTTCGTCTTCGTCTATCGGTAACTTTACTTGAGGCTATATTTTTATTCACCACGTGATATGTGTTTTGCTTGGAGCGTCTTGTATGATTTGAGTCTTTGCTTTTTAGTTTGCCACAATCATCCTTGCTGTACACACCTTTTGAGAGGGACACGCATGAATCGTGATTTATTAGAATACTCTATGTGCTTCACTTATATCTTTTGAGCTAGGCAATTTTGCTCTAGTGCTTCACTTATATCTTTTTAGAGCACGGCGGTGGTTTTATTTTATAGAAATTGTTGAACTCTCATGCTTCACTTATATTATTTTGAGAGTCTTTAAACAGCATGGTAATTTTCTTTGGTTATAAATTTAGTCCTAATATGATAGGCATCCAAGAAGGATATAATAAAAACTTTCATATAAAGTGCATTGAATACTATGAGAAGTTTGATTCCTTATGATTGTTTTGAGATATAGAGATGGTAATATTAGAGTCATGCTAGTGAGTAATTGTGAATTTGAGAAATACTTGTGTTAAAGTTTGTGATTCCCGTAGCATGCACGTATGGTGAACCGTTATGTGATGAAGTCGGAGCATGATTTATTTATTGATTGTCTTCCTCATGAGTGGCGGTCGGGGACGAGCGATGGTCTTTTCCTACCAATCTATCCCCCTAGGAGCATGTGTGTAGTACTTCATTTCGATAACTAATATATTTTTGCAATAAGTATGTGAGTTCTTTATGACTAATGTTGAGTCCACGGATTATACGCACTCTCACCCTTCCACCATTGCTAGCCTCTCTAGTGCCGCGCAACTTTCGCCGGTACCATATACCCACCATATACCTTCCTCAAAACAGCCACCATACCTACCTATTATGGCATTTCCATAGCCATTCCGAGATATATTGCCATGCAACTTTCCACCGTTCCGTTAATTATGACACGCTTCATCATTGTCATATTGCTTTGCATGATCATGTAGTTGACATCGTATTTGTGGCGAAGCCACCGTTCATAATTCTTTCATACATGTCACTCTTGATTCATTGCACATCCCGGTACACCGCCGGAGGCATTCATATAGAGTCATATTTTGTCCTAAGTATCGAGTTATAATTTTTGAGTTGTAAGTAAATAAAAGTGTGATGATCTTCATTATTAGAGCATTGTCCCATGTGAGGAAAGGATGATGGAGACTATGATTCCCCCACAACTCGGGATGAGACTCCGGATGAAAAATAGAAAAAAAGAGGCAAAAAAATGAGAAGGCCCAAAAAAATGAGAGAAAAGAGAGAAGGGACAATGTTACTATCCTTTTACCACACTTGTGCTTCAAAGTAGCACCATGATCTTCATGATAGAGAGTCTCCTATGTTGTCACTTTCATATACTAGTGGGAATTTTTCATTATAGAACTTGGCTTGTATATTCCAATGATGGGCTTCCTCAAATTGCCCTAGGTCTTCGTGAGCAAGCGAGTTGGATGCACACCAACTTAGTTTCTTTTTGAGCTTTCACAAACTTATAGCTCTAGTGCATCCGTTGCATGGCAATCCCTACTCACTCACATTGATATCTATTGATTGGCATCTCCATAGCCCGTTGATACGCCTAGTTGATGTGAGACTATCTCCTTCTTTTTGTCTTCTCCACAACCACCATATTCTATTCCACCTATAGTGCTATGTCCATGGCTCACGCTCATGTATTGCGTGAAAGTTGAAAAAGTTTGAGAACATCAAAAGTATGAAACAATTGCTTGGCTTGTCATCGGGGTTGTGCATGATTTGAATATTTTGTGTGATGAAGATGGAGCATAGCCAGACTATATGATTTTGTAGGGATAAGCTTTCTTTGGCCATGTTATTTTGAGAAGACATAATTGCCTTGTTAGTATGCTTGAAGTATTATTGTTTTTATGTCAATACTAAACTTTTGTTTTGAATCTTATGGATCTGAACATTCATGCCACAATAAAGAAAATTACATGGATAAGTATGTTAGGTAGCATTCCACATCAAAAATTCTGTTTTTATCATTTACCTACTCGAGGACAAGCAGGAATTAAGCTTCGGGATGCTTGATACGTCTCCAACGTATCTATAATTTTTTATTGTTCCATGCTATTATATTATCTGTTTTGGATGTTTTATATGCATTAATATGCTATTTTATATTATTTTTGGGACTAACCTATTAACCTAGAGCCCAGTGCCAGTTTCTGTTTTTTCCTTGTTTTTTAGTTTCGTGGAAAAGGAATACCAAACGGAGTCCAAACGGAATAAAATCTTCGCGATTATTTTTCTTGGACCAGAAGACACCCAGGAGACTTGGAGATGAAGTCGGATGAGCCACGAGGAGGCCACAAGGGTGGAGGGCGTGCCTAGGGGGGTAGGGCGCGCCCCCCTGCCTTGTGGGCCCCCCGTGACCCTCCTGGCCTAATTCTTTTGCCTATATATTCACATATGTTCCCAAACCACCAGAAGCATCCACGAAAACACTTTTCCACTGCCGCAACCTTCTGTACCCTTGAGATCCCATCTAGGGACCTTTTCCGGCACCCTGCCGGAGGGGGATTCGATCACGGAGGGCTTCTACATCAACCCTATTGCCCTTCCGATGAAGCATGAGTAGTTTACCTCAGACCTATGGGTCCATAGCTAGTAGCTAGATGGCTTCTTCTCTCTCTTTGATTCTCAATACCATGTTCTCCTCGATTTTCTTGGAGATCTTTTCGATGTAATACTTTTTTGCGGTGTGTTTGCCGAGATCCGATGAATTGTGGATTTATGATCAGCTTATCTGTGAGTATTATTTGAATCTTCTCTGAATTCTTTTATGCATGATTTGATATCTTTGTAATTCTCTTCGAACTATCGGTTTGGTTTGGCCAACTAGATTGGTTTTTCTTGCAATGGGAGAAGTGCTTAGCTTTGGGTTTAATCTTGCGGTGTCCTTTCCCAGTGACAGTAGGGGCAGCAAGGCAGGTATTGTATTGTTGCCATCGAGGATAAAAAGATGGGGTTTACATCATATTGCTTGAGTTTATTCCTCTACATCATGTCATCTTACTTAATGCGTTACTCTATTCTTCATGAACTTAATACTCTAGATGCAGGCAGGAGTCGGTCGATGTGTGGAGTAATAGTAGTAGATGCAGAATCGTTTCCCCAGGTGCAAGTTGTTTGATTGTTTGTGCAGGTATTCAGTGATTTGTGCGTTGTCTCCTACTGGATTGATACCTTGGTTCTCAAACTAAGGGAAATACTTATCTCTACTTTGCTACATCACCCTTTCCTCTTCAAGGGAAAAACCAACGCAAGCTCAAGAAGTAGCACCATGCCGCCCAAGGCGAGCAAGGGCAAAGAGGTGAAAGCCATCGACTCGGATGCCAAGGCGGAAGAGTCCGGGCTGGTGAAGATGCAGAAGGAACACGTTGTCTTTGCCCCGACGCTCGACACGAGCGCCCTGAGGGATCGGTATTTATGCATGTGGGGGAGGGAGACGAAGGATCACCCTGCTACTCGCGTGAACCCTGCTTCCTCCAAGGGTGGCCCAGATAAATTCCCTTTCTTTGCCGCCTACTTTTATTGCGGGCTCTGCCCTCCGTTTTCTGATTTCTTCATCGACATCATGTACACATACGGCTTCCTTCTCTTGGATTTCACGCCGAATGCCATGTCATGCATGTCAGTCTTCGCCCATCTCTGTGAAAATTTTGCTGGAGTAGTCCCCAGCACAGCCCTCTTTCGCCACTATTTCATTCCCCGTATAGAAAAAGGAGACGCCCTTTCCAGTGCTATCACCTGGATTCCACGGGCATGGAATAAAGAGATATATCCAGAGGGGCTCTTCCGTAGCAAGTGGGAAGAATGGTGGGGCGAATGGTGCTGGATTAAGGAGAAGGATCCTCAGCGTTTTTGTTTGCCTCAACGAACGAAAGTGGTCTGTGGCAATAACTGGAGTTCCCTCGATCCTCAAGATGAGAAGCTCACAATCGCAATTACAAGGATCCACCGTCTCAAGGTTGCTGGGCTCACAATAGAAATGGTTGGTGCTGATTTCCTTCGCCGCCGCATCGCTCCTCTACATAACAAAGGGAGACCAGCCTGGGAGTTTCAGAATGCAGCAGATATCATGAGGCTGCGTCCTGATCTGAATAACAACTTGACAGTCATGCAGCACACAGCCCTTTGCCACAAACTGTTCAGGCCCGACGGGAAATATAAGTTGCTGGCGAGCGTAATTCCTCTGTTTAACAACTCCGCTCTGACCTCAATCATCGACATCATGTCGGTTTGCAATGCTCACGGCCTTGACGGAACTTGGGTCAAGCCATCCGCAGAGCGCGCACAGGAGTTCTTTGACAATTTGACGGAGAGAGCCATCCAGGAAGAGACAAACCTCATCCGCCCCACAACTGATGAAGAAGTGGCGCACATCGCCAGTAGGGCGGAAGAGGCGAATCTTGCCGCGGAGGCTGGTAGCGTTGGTTTCACGAAAGGGGAAACCATTGAAGAAGAAGTGATGTTAGAGGAAGACCCTGCCGGGCAGGGTGAAACTACCGGGGAGCAGAGTGGCACAGTTGTCGGGGCCCTTCCGTCGAACACACAACCGAGGAGCAACCGCGCGAGGAGCCCCCAGCTCCAGAGAAGAAGAAGCGTGTTCTTCGGAAAGCTGCCTCTGGCACTCCAGCAAATCAACCTTCCTCGAGTGGTGAGGTTTCTGACAAGGGGGCGGCCGGCAAGGCTGCGCGGCGGCAAGAAGCTCAAAAGCAACCCATGCGGCACACGAGACGCACGACCGCGTGTAACACCCCAAAAATTTAATCATGTTTTTACTAAATAAAATTTGTCTAGAATTAAAATTTTGAATTTTTACTAGGTCTTTTATTAATTTCAGAACCATTTTCTGTTTCTGTTTTTCAAAATTCTTCCCTCCATATAGAAATTTTTGGAATAATATTGTGGCTTTGGTAGTTCTCTTAAAACATTTCTTTTATATTTCAATAACAGCAAGAATTATTTTCATAATAAAAATTTCCCAAAACAATTCTTTTAATAGCATTTACAACACTTTAAATGCCTCTGTTGCACTACAACTATTTTAAATAATTCTTTTAAAATCCCACAAAAATTATGAGGTGTCATGTGATGCCTATATATCACTTTTATGCAAAAACCTAACTTCGTCTTTTGAAAAATTTGAGTGAAACAATCTCTTTTCAATTCTGTCCAGTATTTGAGTTTCTACTACAACCCTAATTTTCCTTAATCCAAAAATCCTGAAATTTTTCCCACTTATAGTCCTTCCAACCAAACCCTTAATTGCAAAAATTTAGCTCCATTGGAATCTGTTTAGTTCACCAAATATTCCCCTGTAGTTTCTGTCCAGAAACTAAATTCTTCAAAACTTGCACTATCAAGTTTCTCTTTTTGTCAAATCAACCCCACCATCATATATAACATCAAAGGAGACATAATCCTGCCAATCTTCACTATCATCAAAGGCCCCTAGGTGGTCCTGGCATTTCACCAAACAACTTCTGTGCATGACAGAATTCTGCTAACTCATAAGTCTACATTGGGCACTTGATCTTCTGACCCAACCACCATGTCTAGAATCCTTGCCATCTTAGCAAACACTACCCTGCCAAAAACCAGCTCCTCAGGACCAACCTAGAGCCCCTTGTCTTTTTGTCGAGCACATGATGTGCATGCCAGAGCATGGCCAGAGTGCCCGTTTGGCACCGTCGGCATCGCCGTCGCACCACGGCTCTACTGCCGCTGCAGCACGGGAGCCACCCCATCTGGCTTCACGAGGAAGTAACGAAGCTCGCCGACACTCTTCCCCGTCCTCGAGCGCCGCCCCCTGCCATCCAGCGCCGCCACCGACAGCCGCCTATCGCTATCACCACCGCCCCTGGACACGCGGCTCGCCCCGAGCCAACCAGCCTCTCCCTGGCATAAATCCGGGCGGCCACCGCCCTCACCTAACTCCGCCGCCCTCGCTGACCCACGCCACCGACCACAACCACCTCGCCGGCGCAGTTAAGTCCGCCGCCATTGTGTCTTCTGCGGGAAGCCTCGGAACCGACCCCAGCTGCTGCTATAAAGCTCGCCGAGCTCGCCCCACTCCCGGTCAACCCGCCACACTCACCTGGAAGCCACCCAGAGCGGCAAACCAACCGGAGATGGTCGTCTCCGTCACCCCCGACTGAAGCCACCTCCGCCGCCTCCCGGTTGTTTCCAACGCCAACAGGACCACCCCCTCCTCCATTTCTTCTCCAACAACCTCCAATCGAACCCGTTGATCCATAAGCACCACCAATTTCATCAGAGATGGCCTGTAGGCGAAACGCCCAATTCGCCGTCGCCGGAGATCCGCGGGAGAGCTCGCCGCCGATGCCCGAGTGGATCTCGGTGACCGTCCCATACCTCATCAGAACCGCCTCTACCCGCTGATCCTCCTCCTGCGCTCAGCTCCGTGAGTGGAGCCACCGTTCGTCGGCACGGGTCGCCGGAGCTCTGCCTCTGCTTCCGTCGAGGCGCGCGCGAGGAGGAGGGAGGATACTGGTCAAACCCGACAGCCGGGCCCCTCCCGCCAGCCTCACCTCTTTCTCCCTCTGTCGGCGCGGCTGGGCCAGTCCGACAGTCATGGCCCAGCAGCACCAGCAATTCCGCCCTGAGCGCGCCTTTGCCTTTCTTCTTTTTCTTTTTCAGTAGTTTTCAAATAATTCCAAAGCCTTTATTTCAAATCTAAATCCGATTATTCCAATTTCTAAATACTCCTAAAATTATCCTCTAATAATTCTGCTAGGGTGAACATTTTTCCCAAACTCTGTTTCCACTGGATATTTAAATATTCTATTTCTCTAATTATTCCAAATTAGAAATTTCATTAGTAATTCATATGAACCCCAAATAAATTGATTCTTTTTATGTTATTTTTCATTTTTCATCTAGTTTATTTTAGTATTTATTTCAAAAATATTTGAAACAATTTTTGGCACTGTTTTTTTTGAATTATGTGGTAATTCAAATATTTTTGAAAAATAGGAAATGGAGGGAAGATAAAGTTTTCAAACTTTTGGAGTGCACCCCACACTTCTGCATGCTCAAGGCAAGCATCTTGAACACTTGATATGGTGAATGCATGGTAGTTTATTTGCTAGAATAATTTGGTCATGACTATGTTGAATTCAAATAAAACTGGCATATGGCTAATTTTGCATGTGTGTAGTGTTGGCATGTTTCATCGTATCGTGCATCGCGTGTTGTCATGACTAACTTGCAGGAGCAGGCATAAGAGAAATATCGTTACCGGCAGGAGGATGATCACGTTAGAGCGTGATCATGCCTTGTTTGTTGTGCATGTTGGAGCATGCAAGGGTTGTGGCCCTGTTGGGATTGCTGTTGAAAGAATACTTTGTTGTGCTAACCGTTGCAGGAAACTTAATGCCTCCTGAGTCGACCATAGATCGAGTCTTGTTCCGGTAACCCCATACTTGTTTCGTGCTGCCACAGGTTCCTGCCACAGGTAGGGTATGGTTCAGTAAGTTGATAACCCCTTTCCATGCACACACCATATAGAGGGCCACGATGAGGGTTTCCCAGGGATCCGGGACTAAATCCTGTCATCGGGTCAGGTGGCATGGGTGTTTCTAGTTGTGACTGAGAGGGGGGCACCCCTTGTAATCCGCGCGTATTAATAGTGATCCCATGCAGGACGTTGGTCTCTCCGTCTCAGAGTTTTTCTTGAACGATGCTTTGGGTGATTCCTGGCATCCGGAGAGTTATTCTGGTGTGTGCTGGTCAGGTGTGTTTTCAACCCAAAGACCGTAATGGGAATTAGTCAGTGTCACGGTACTGACTAAAGAAATCCTTTACTTGTGGGTAAAGAGTACACCCTCTGCAGAGTTTAAACCTATTCGAATAGCCGTGTCCGCGGTTAAGGGCTATAGTCTGGGTTGGTCAAGTGTCGGTCTTAGCGTTGGTCTTCGGAGGAAATACTTAAAATGTGCCTGAATTGTTTTTGCTGAATATTTATTGTCACCCTGATACTATCATGGATATTTTGCTATGCTTGTTCATAATACTGTGGTTATACATATTATTATGGACTAACCTGTTTCTCTTATTTTATATTCCTGAGTGTCTCAGGGGCTGGCTAGACTACCCCGGGCACTCAATTTTATTTTTTTTAAAGACCTCTCTGTGGCGTCCCTTGAGTTAACAGGCGGATTATCATGCCACTACTCTTGTGGACACCCGATTGGCATTTCTCTTCAAGTCCGACCGTGGCGTCACTTGACACCCGACTGGCATTTCTTTTCAAGACCTCTCGTGGCATCGCCTGAGTTCTCGGATGGTCCTGTCTCGTCCGATTTCTCTTTAAGACACCCGTTTGGCATTTCTCTTCAAGACCTACCGTGGTGTCACTTGACATCCGACCGGCATTTCTTTTATTTTGTTTTCCTTTGACTTTCCTTGTTTATCACTAACAATTTTATATATTTTCACCTGCTAATATTTTATCATGCCATGAAGTAATCCCTGTCAGCATGCATTTTTATAGTCCAGCATGAGCATACACATAAAGTTTGGTTCATCATGATCTTATAATTTAATTGTTGCATTCGGTATATCTTTTGTTCATGATGTTTGCGAGTACATTCAAACGTACTCATAGGCTTGTCCCTGGCTATCTACTTGGCCAGGTCAGGATTTCTACAAGGAGTACCACAGCGATGTCCGTGCGGAGCCTAGGATGGCAGCCATGCGGGATAGGAATTATCCAGGTCAGATGTTCCTGTGGGAATGGAGCCCCATCGACGTTGAAGAACCGCGAGACAATTCCGTCATCCACCACCAGGATCACTGTTGTATCATTAGACCTTTATGGTCTTGTATCCAATTCTTGTAATAGCTTGGAAATCTGTAACAAGGACGTGTCCACCAGTAAGGGTAATCCTGGGCTGGTGATGACACGAGGGGTTAATTTTCTGGGATATGCCGAGTCCTTGAAATCCGGCCCCGACAGCCTTGGTATCAGAGCCAGGCTGACCATTGGCTAATCATATCTTAGCCTGGTCGCTATCTCTAGGTTTCGAAACCATTCACATCCTTTCCTGTCCACAGTCAAGCCCATCCTATCCGAAAACAGCATAGTGGCCAGCCGACACCTTTTGATAGTCGGTGCCCAACCTATCAACCTAGCCCATAGGTTGTGTGCCTGTGGCCGACACCTGCGTTGTCCTATCTGCAAGCGTGTGATGGAAGACTCTGCTGGCTTATAAGAGAAGCCTTGCCCAAACCAGCACATCACAGCCTCACTCCCAGTTCGATATCCAAACCCCAAGATGCCAGGCCTCATCGTGCACAACGAGACCACCGCAGCCGAGCTTGAAGGCTTTGTAGTCATCCTTGCCAATCTCACCCGTCGTGCTCTCGGCATCGAAGAGCCGCCGGAATATGTCGTGTACCAAGAGCA
This sequence comes from Thinopyrum elongatum, assembly GCA_011799875.1. Classification (NCBI taxonomy): domain Eukaryota; kingdom Viridiplantae; phylum Streptophyta; class Magnoliopsida; order Poales; family Poaceae; genus Thinopyrum; species Thinopyrum elongatum. The sequence continues at coordinate 300,085,414 of CM022299.1, forward strand.
CGCGAGTGATGCCATCCACCACTACTGGGCCACGGTGCACATCTACGGGAGGGGCATCACCGCAGAGCACCCTTACCGGTTCACCGGGAGGACGACCACCGACGAGCCCCAAGCTATCCAACTTGTAGCCCGAGAAGCTGTAGTTCAACTCCGGCATCGGTCGCCGAGGGTTAACTGCCGCTCCTTCTACTACTACCCTAGTCGTGAAGGCTATGATAGGTCGACCCAAGTCGCTAATGGAGACCATGAGACGGATCCTGCTCTGGTGCATCTGGTGCGCTACCTGAGAGCGCAAGAGGCACTCTTCGATCAGGTCACCAATGATCTGATTGAGACCCGCAGGACGCTTGCTCTCCTGACCCCGGTGAGAAGTGAAGCTGCACCTGCCACCGACACCCCGATAGTACTGTTCGGGAGACCAATCGAGCCTGCGAGGTCTGCCCCTGTTGCCCACCCGGGCAATGCATTTGTTTCCCCGGATGAACTCCGTCGTCTCTTTGGGATTTCCTCCAACGGGACTGTAGCCACTACACCCCACGTGGGTCATCGTCGCTACCCCAGCCCTGCAGCTCCTCATAACACTCCGGTCAACTCCGACGTTGAAGCCCCCAGAGAAGCCTCGACGTCCGTGAGACACGCCCGTCTGGATGTCAACGAAGTAGACTGAGTCTGCCAGAGTAGTTGCCATGTCCCTAGCAACCCTGTTGCCCTGTAAATTCCACCGTTATGCCGTAGACGAATATGTGTATAATTCTAGCAGTGTGTAGTGCTTGATTGAATGATGTGCTTGTGTGATGTTGTCTTATGCATGATTGCTTGTCTGTTGTGTTTTGCATCTAATTCTTCCGTCCTTAACAAATCTCGAGGACTAGATTTTCTTAAGGGGGGGTAGAGTTTGTAACACCCCAAAAATTTAATCATGTTTTTACTAAATAAAATTTGTCTAGAATTAAAATTTTGAATTTTTACTAGGTCTTTTATTAATTTCAGAACCATTTTCTGTTTCTGTTTTTCAAAATTCTTCCCTCCATATAGAAATTTTTGGAATAATATTGTGGCTTTGGTAGTTCTCTTAAAACATTCCTTTTATATTTCAATAACAGCAAGAATTATTTTCATAATAAAAATTTCCCAAAACAATTCTTTTAATAGCATTTACAACACTTTAAATGCCTCTGTTGCACTACAACTATTTTAAATAATTCTTTTAAAATCCCACAAAAATTATGAGGTGTCATGTGATGCCTATATATCACTTTTATGCAAAAACCTAACTTCGTCTTTTGAAAAATTTGAGTGAAACAATCTCTTTTCAATTCTGTCCAGTATTTGAGTTTCTACTACAACCCTAATTTTCCTTAATCCAAAAATCCTGAAATTTTTCCCACTTATAGTCCTTCCAACCAAACCCTTAATTGCAAAAATTTAGCTCCATTGGAATCTGTTTAGTTCACCAAATATTCCCCTGTAGTTTCTGTCCAGAAACTAAATTCTTCAAAACTTGCACTATCAAGTTTCTCTTTTTGTCAAATCAACCCCACCATCATATATAACATCAAAGGAGACATAATCCTGCCAATCGTCACTATCATCAAAGGCCCCTAGGTGGTCCTGGCATTTCACCAAACAACTTCTGTGCATGACAGAATTCTGCTAACTCATAAGTCTACATTGGGCACTTGATCTTCTGACCCAACCACCATGTCTAGAATCCTTGCCATCTTAGCAAACACTACCCTGCCAAAAACCAGCTCCTCAGGACCAACCTAGAGCCCCTTGTCTTTTTGTCGAGCACATGATGTGCATGCCAGAGCGTGGCCAGAGTGCCCGTTTGGCACCGTCGGCATCGCCGTCGCACCACGGCTCTACTGCCGCTGCAGCACGGGAGCCACCCCATCTGGCTTCACGAGGAAGTAACGAAGCTCGCCGACACTCTTCCCCGTCCTCGAGCGCCGCCCCCTGCCATCCAGCGCCGCCACCGACAGCCGCCTGTCGCTATCACCACCGCCCCTGGACACGCGGCTCGCCCCGAGCCAACCAGCCTCTCCCTGGCATAAATCCGGGCGGCCACCGCCCTCACCTAACTCCGCCGCCCTCGCTGACCCACGCCACCGACCACAACCACCTCGCCAGCGCAGTTAAGTCCGCCGCCATTGTGTCTTCTGCGGGAAGCCTCGGAACCGACCCCAGCTGCTGCTATAAAGCTCGCCGAGCTCGCCCCACTCCCGGTCAACCCGCCACACTCACCTGGAAGCCACCCAGAGCGGCAAACCAACCGGAGATGGTCGTCTCCGTCACCCCCGACTGAAGCCACCTCCGCCGCCTCCCGGTTGTTTCCAACGCCAACAGGACCACCCCCTCCTCCATTTCTTCTCCAACAACCTCCAATCGAACCCGTTGATCCATAAGCACCACCAATTTCATCAGAGATGGCCTGTAGGCGAAACGCCCAATTCACCGTCGCCGGAGATCCGCGGGAGAGCTCGCCGCCGATGCCCGAGTGGATCTCGGTGACCGTCCCATACCTCATCAGAACCGCCTCTACCCGCTGATCCTCCTCCTGCGCTCAGCTCCGTGAGTGGAGCCACCGTTCGTCGGCACGGGTCGCCGGAGCTCTGCCTCTGCTTCCGTCGAGGCGCGCGCGAGGAGGAGGGAGGATACTGGTCAAACCCGACAGCCGGGCCCCTCCCGCCAGCCTCACCTCTTTCTCCCTCTGTCGGCGCGGCTGGGCCAGTCCGACAGTCATGGCCCAGCAGCACCAGCAATTCCGCCCTGAGCGCGCCTTTGCCTTTCTTCTTTTTCTTTTTCAGTAGTTTTCAAATAATTCCAAAGCCTTTATTTCAAATCTAAATCCGATTATTCCAATTTCTAAATACTCCTAAAATTATCCTCTAATAATTCTGCTAGGGTGAACATTTTTCCCAAACTCTGTTTCCACTGGATATTTAAATATTCTATTTCTCTAATTATTCCAAATTAGAAATTTCATTAGTAATTCATATGAACCCCAAATAAATTGATTCTTTTTATGTTATTTTTCATTTTTCATCTAGTTTATTTTAGTATTTATTTCAAAAATATTTGAAACAATTTTTGGCACTGTTTTTTTTGAATTATGTGGTAATTCAAATATTTTTGAAAAATAGGAAATGGAGGGAAGATAAAGTTTTCAAACTTTTGGAGTGCACCCCACACTTCTGCATGCTCAAGGCAAGCATCTTGAACACTTGATATGGTGAATGCATGGTAGTTTATTTGCTAGAATAATTTGGTCATGACTATGTTGAATTCAAATAAAACTGGCATATGGCTAATTTTGCATGTGTGTAGTGTTGGCATGTTTCATCGTATCGTGCATCGCGTGTTGTCATGACTAACTTGCAGGAGCAGGCATAAGAGAAATATCGTTACCGGCAGGAGGATGATCACGTTAGAGCGTGATCATGCCTTGTTTGTTGTGCATGTTGGAGCATGCAAGGGTTGTGGCCCTGTTGGGATTGCTGTTGAAAGAATACTTTGTTGTGCTAACCGTTGCAGGAAACTTAATGCCTCCTGAGTCGACCATAGATCGAGTCTTGTTCCGGTAACCCCATACTTGTTTCGTGCTGCCACAGGTTCCTGCCACAGGTAGGGTATGGTTCAGTAAGTTGATAACCCCTTTCCATGCACACACCATATAGAGGGCCACGATGAGGGTTTCCCAGGGATCCGGGACTAAATCCTGTCATCGGGTCAGGTGGCATGGGTGTTTCTAGTTGTGACTGAGAGGGGGGCACCCCTTGTAATCCGCGCGTATTAATAGTGATCCCATGCAGGACGTTGGTCTCTCCGTCTCAGAGTTTTTCTTGAACGATGCTTTGGGTGATTCCTGGCATCCGGAGAGTTATTCTGGTGTGTGCTGGTCAGGTGTGTTTTCAACCCAAAGACCGTAATGGGAATTAGTCAGTGTCACGGTACTGACTAAAGAAATCCTTTACTTGTGGGTAAAGAGTACACCCTCTGCAGAGTTTAAACCTATTCGAATAGCCGTGTCCGCGGTTAAGGGCTACAGTCTGGGTTGGTCAAGTGTCGGTCTTAGCGTTGGTCTTCGGAGGAAATACTTAAAATGTGCCTGAATTGTTTTTGCTGAATATTTATTGTCACCCTGATACTATCATGGATATTTTGCTATGCTTGTTCATAATACTGTGGTTATACATATTATTATGGACTAACCTGTTTCTCTTATTTTATATTCCTGAGTGTCTCAGGGGCTGGCTAGACTACCCCGGGCACTCAATTTTATTTTTTTTAAAGACCTCTCCGTGGCGTCCCTTGAGTTAACAGGCGGATTATCATGCCACTACTCTTGTGGACACCCGATTGGCATTTCTCTTCAAGTCCGACCGTGGCGTCACTTGACACCCGACTGGCATTTCTTTTCAAGACCTCTCGTGGCGTCGCCTGAGTTCTCGGATGGTCCTGTCTCGTCCGATTTCTCTTTAAGACACCCGTTTGGCATTTCTCTTCAAGACCTACCGTGGTGTCACTTGACATCCGACCGGCATTTCTTTTATTTTGTTTTCCTTTGACTTTCCTTGTTTATCACTAACAATTTTATATATTTTCACCTGCTAATATTTTATCATGCCATGAAGTAATCCCTGTCAGCATGCATTTTTATAGTCCAGCATGAGCATACACATAAAGTTTGGTTCATCATGATCTTATAATTTAATTGTTGCATTCGGTATATCTTTTGTTCATGATGTTTGCGAGTACATTCAAACGTACTCATAGGCTTGTCCCTGGCTATCTACTTGGCCAGGTCAGGATTTCTACAAGGAGTACCACAGCGATGTCCGTGCGGAGCCTAGGATGGCAGCCATGCGGGATAGGAATTATCCAGGTCAGCCGTTCCTGTGGGAATGGAGCCCCATCGACGTTGAAGAACCGCGAGACAATTCCGTCATCCACCACCAGGATCACTGTTGTATCATTAGACCTTTATGGTCTTGTATCCAATTCTTGTAATAGCTTGGAAATCTGTAACAAGGACGTGTCCACCAGTAAGGGTAATCCTGGGCTGGTGATGACACGAGGGGTTAATTTTCTGGGATATGCCGAGTCCTTGAAATCCGGCCCCGACAGCCTTGGTATCAGAGCCAGGCTGACCATTGGCTAATCATATCTTAGCCTGGTCGCTATCTCTATGTTTCGAAACCATTCACATCCTTTCCTGTCCACAGTCAAGCCCATCCTATCCGAAAACAGCATAGTGGCCAGCCGACACCTTTTGATAGTCGGTGCCCAACCTATCAACCTAGCCCATAGGTTGTGTGCCTGTGGCCGACACCTGCGTTGTCCTATCTGCAAGCGTGTGATGGAAGACTCTGCTGGCTTATAAGAGAAGCCTTGCCCAAACTAGCACATCACAGCCTCACTCCCAGTTCGATATCCAAACCCCAAGATGCCAGGCCTCATCGTGCACAACGAGACCACCGCAGCCGAGCTTGAAGGCTTTGTAGTCATCCTTGCCAATCTCACCCGTCGTGCTCTCGGCATCGAAGAGCCGCCGGAATATGTCGTGTACCAAGAGCACGCGAGTGATGCCATCCACCACTACTGGGCCACGGTGCACATCTACGGGAGGGGCATCACCGCAGAGCACCCTTACCGGTTCACCGGGAGGACGACCACCGACGAGCCCCAAGCTATCCAACTTGTAGCCCGAGAAGCTGTAGTTCAACTCCGGCATCGGTCGCCGAGGGTTAACTGCCGCTCCTTCTACTACTACCCTAGTCATGAAGGCTATGATAGGTCGACCCAAGTCGCTAATGGAGACCATGAGACGGATCCTGCTCTGGTGCATCTGGTGCGGGATAGGAATTATCCAGGTCCGCCGTTCCTGTGGGAATGGAGCCCCATCGACGTTGAAGAACCACGAGACAATTCTGTCATCCACCACCAGGATCACTATTGTGTCATTAGACCTTTATGGTCTTGTATCCAATTCTTGTAATAGCTTGGAAATCTGTAACAAGGACGTGTCCACCAGTAACGGTAATCCTGGCCTGGTGATGACACGAGGGGTTAATTTTCTGGGATATGCCGAGTCCCCGAAATCCGGCCCCTACACCGCGGCAACAACTGGAGCGGCGGGGGCATCTCATATTACTGCACCAACGGCCGGAGCAGCAGGATCACATCAAACTACCACTTGTGCCGCAGCCAAGCGACTCAGGACCCCTCCTCTACCCCCTCGCACGGACACTGTAGTGGAAGTCGACTTCGACATCTCCGCTTTTAGCCCGGAAAGAGAAGAGTAAGGGTCCAGTCGCATCTTTTAACTTCTGAGTTCCTGATTTGCTTAACTCATTTGTCTTGCTTTAGCCTGTCTCCACATAGATACGGAAGCATTGGCGCAAAGGATGGCGAAGAAGGCTAAGACTTCAATGGGCGATGAGCTTTCGGCAAGCACCGTAGGCACACCAGAGCCCATCGTCATCAGCCCGGAGCACAGCCCTCAACGCAGCCCTCAACTCAGCCCCCAGTGTGAGTCCACTACTCATTTTCCGCTGGCGAGCATTGAGATATTTATCCTTGCTACTGACATCACCGGGCTTGCAGGAGAAGAATGGCAACAAAGAGAGCCACTGGAGGCCATTCCTGACATGCCGCCCCCGTCAATCGTGTCGCCCAGAGATGAATCTCCGGCAAGGGCTTCCACTGGAGAGCCTATTCGTGTTGAAGAGGAGCCGGCAAGCACGGGCACTGGCAGTCCTACATCGGCAACAAATGTTGCCAGGAAAGGAGAAACCACCTCTCAACAGCTCGACACAGGTAAACCACTTGCCTCCGAGTACTTGTCACTCTGTCTTTATTTTTGTCTTCTTGAACTTCAACCTTGGTCTCATCTTGTTTCCTTCCTCGGTCTTCAGATCTTCCCTCGATGGAACAAATGGATGTTGATATCGTCATCGAGGACACCGCCAAGGATGTTGCCGCCGAGGCCGACAAAGTCGCTGCTGATGAATCCGCCAAGGTCACACAGGAAGAAACCACCAAGGGGTCTGCTGAGAGGGCCGGCAAGGAGACCGGTGACCATACTAATGGCATTCCTGCCACAGGAGCGCCTGGCACTGCACCGGTCACGGAGCCCCCAGTTGCCGACAAGGCGGTTGTCGAAGACCAACCATCAACATCCGAAGCCCTTCCGCCAAGCAGATACCTTAAGGTTGGCGACAACCTGCTTGTCAGCATACCAGGGACGGCAAGCACTGGGGTGCCAACCGAAGGGGAAATTCTCGATGAAGACGCCATCGCCGCAGCTGGACTCAAGATCGTTGACGAGCCACGCACCAGCAGCAGCGAGTCCAAGGAAGAATAGCTCCTCCAAACCATGGGCAACAACTTTCAAAAGCTCCAGGCGCTTCACAGCACCTGAAAGGAGAAATTAGACTCCAGGGCAGCAGTTATTTAAGCAGCGGAAGCAGATTTCCAGAAGCACGTCGAGGAAATGCAAGTATGGTACACCGAGGCTTTCCAGGAGCTGATGGCTGGCCGGGAACAACTGAGTCAAAGTTGGAGCGAGTTCCTCTTAAAGCAGTCCGACGCCGAGAAGGCACAGGAAGAGGCCGCGCAGCGGGCCGCTGCAGAGGAAGCTCGCTTAACAGAATGTCGCGTCGGGCTCGATGCTCATGAAGAGGACCTTGTTGCTAGCGAGGAGGTGCTTGCCGCCAAGCTCCGCAGCAAGGACAAGGAGATCGAAAAGCTCGTCGTGAAATGAACCCAGGAGCTGAAGCAGAAACACAAGGAGACGCTCGAAGCTCTGGCCATAGATCACGCCGGCAAGTTGAAGGAGGCCATCGATGCCATCGAAGCTGCAGAGGCCGCCAAGAACGAGCTGGGCGATAAAGTAAAGAGGCTGGAGGCGGATCTCGAGGATCATGGCAAGGAGCTCTCGACACTGAAAGCCGACAGAGACAAGACTCTCTACAGCTTGGCGGAGATGCAAACTACCATATCCGACAAGACCAAAAAGCTCACCTCAGCAAATGAATCCATCGCTGATCTGAATCTAAAGCTGACCACGCTGGAGAAGTCCCTGGAGTATGGCAAGGCTCGCGAGAAGGCTTTGATCAAAGACCTCCGGAATGAGAAGGACCTGCTCAAGAGCGCCGCCACTTATAATGATTTTGAGAAAGGTGTGAAGATCTGGACCGAGCGCCTTGTTGACGTCGCGGAAAGACTTGCAGCAGAACTGTCCACCATGGGCCTGCAGAACTTCAACTACTCTTCTAACGACAGGGTGTCTCCGAGCGCCAGGCTGACCATGTTCTTTGACAGCGTCATTGATGCCCTGAAGCTGCTCCATTTTGAATGAGCAACCCATCTGGCCAACGAATCCCGCAAACTCTGCCGAGCCGTCCTCCTCAAGGTGCTCGTCAAAGTGGTGCACAAGAACCCTGGCATCAATCTTACCAATGTTCTTGATCGCCTGCCGAAGAATATCGACCTTAAGGCACTCGAAGAGCTTGTCGCGCCCATCATCGACAAGGTGGACCAAGTCAAGAGGGTCGAAGGCCAGCGCAGGGACTAGCCTCTTCGCTTCTTTTTGTGGCCACCATTTCATGCCAAAGACAGCTTCATCTTAAGTTAGAATCGCGGCAACTATCAATGTAATATAACTTGCTATGTTTTGGATGAATGCACGCTATTTCTCTTGTCGGATTTCTTTCTGTATGGTGCATGCCCTACGCTTATTGGAAAACTTGCCGGCGCACGCACCCTTGCCGCGAGCGCTTTGAGGAACGGATCCTTAGCAGCCTGCTGGAGGTGTCGCTACCGGCAAGATACCTTGATGTTTTTAGTGCAGCCACCTAAGCTGTTGAGCGGACTCGAAACAGAGTAAGGGCGCAACCGATCACAACAAGGTTCCTTCGTGTGCAGGTTTTCCATACAAAAGCCAAAATCATTCAAGGAAAATAACCTTTAAGTAAAAAAATCATTTAAAGTTCTGCAACTTAGCTTTTTGTTGCTGTGCTTCTTTCTGCAAGATGTCAACTTTGAATGTCACCTGTCGGTATCCTCACTCCCCCCGGCAAACTTGCATGTGAGGGAACCTTCTATCTTTTGAGAAAAAAGAAAGAAGAGAAAATAGGGATATGGAACCTTGGCGGTTTGTTAACGCTTACCGGAAGCAAATGTAATACAATATCTCGGATACGGATGCAAATAGATTAACATGAAAATCAACAGGAATTGTAAAACACTTAAGCTTATTCAACTATGCACAGGGTCTGCGCATGGCTTTGTACAAATGATCATATGCCTTGCCGGCAAAACTCGTACAAAAGGTGGTTGTCGGGAGACCCGGCAACCGCGCCTTATGGGTAGAACTTATGAAGATGTTCGATATTCCAGGAATTGCTCACTGGAATGCCATCCTCGGTCTCCAGGCGGACTGTGCCAGGCCTGGTGACTCGTACTACCTGATAAGGGCCTTCCCACTTCGGCATCAACTAGTTAGAATTCTTGGCCAACTGAACGCGCTGAAGAACAAGGTCGCCTTCCTCAAGACTTCGGGCTTGAACCTTGCGGCTATGGTAGCGGCGCAAGGCTTGCTGGTAGCGTGCAGCTCGCACAGCAGCCTGAAGACGATCTTCCTCAAGGAGCATAGCGTCATCTTGCCGCAACTGCTCTTGCTCAAGCTCATCATAAGCGAGCACTCGAGGCGACCCGTATATGAGTTATGTGGGGAGAACTGCTTCCGCCCCGTATACTAGGGAGAAGGGTGTCTGGCCAGTGGCTCGATTTGGTGTCATTCTGATTGACCAAAGAACCACCGGCAGCTCATCAATCCAGCGCCTTCCGCACTTTTTCAGCTTGTCGAAAGTCCTTATCTTGAGACCTCGCAAAACTTCAGCATTTGCCCTTTCCGCTTGACCGTTGCTCCTCGGATGAGCAACAGAAGCAAAACAGATTTTGCCGCCAAGGTCTTGAATGTATTGCATGAAGGTGTGGCTCATGAACTGTGTGCCATTGTCGGTGATAATCCTGTTTGGCACACCAAAATGGCAAACTAGTCCTTTAAAGAACTTGATGGCTGATTGCGCTGTCATCTTTCTCACTGCTTCCACTTCCGGCCACTTTGTGAACTTGTCGATTGCGACATACAAGTACTCAGAGCCCCCGGTAGCACGAGGAAAAGGGCCCAATATGTCGAGCCCCCAGACCGAAAATGGCCAGGAAAGAGGGATTTTCTGAAGAGCCTGAGCTGGCTGATACAATTTCTTTGAATGGAACTGGCACGCTTCACACTTGGTTACTAGTGCAGTTGCATCCTGGAGGGCAGTGGACCAAAAGAAACCTTTCCGAAATGCCTTACCGACAAGAGCCCTTGAGCCTATGTGGGAGCCACATATGCCTCCATGTATCTCTGCCAACAGCTCCAGTCCATCTTCCTGAGGAATGCACTTCAATTTCACGCCGTTCGGTCTCTTTCTGTACAGGACATTGTCCACGAATTAGTACATACTAGATCGATGGGCTACTTTCTCCGCTTCTTCCTGTTCTTCGGGGAGTTCCCCTATTTGGAGGAACTGGACGATGTGTTGTGCCCATGCTTGAGCCTGAGGCTCGACAGCAAGGACTAAAGGCATGTCTTCTGTCGCGGGAGCATTTGTCTCTACGGCAAGGGCTCGAGGCCCTGCTGGAGCCTGTTGCTCCCCGACAAGCTTGGCGTTGTTCCCGGCAACTTTCTTGCCGGCGGCTTCTGGGAGTTCTGCGGGAAAGTACTGGACGGAATCCAACCTCCTTCGTTTATCTTGCCCCGCTGATGGTGTTACGGACGGCTAAGTCAATCGGAGCACAAAAGTACCTAGTTCCACAGGTAACTTGAGGGCAGCGCGCTTTGACAGGTCATCAGCAATGTTGTTCTCTGCTCGAGGAACATGCTCGGTTTGCAGACCATCAAAGCGCTCCTCCAATTTCCTCACTTCATCTACGTATGCTTCCATCAACGGGCTCCGATAGTCTTTGTTAACTTGCTTGACGACAAGCTGTGAATCACCTCTGACGATGAGCTTCTTAATTCCAAGGTCCGCCGCGATCCTGAGACCGGCAAGCAGCCCTTCATATTCTGCAGTGTTTTTTGTTGATCTCTCCCGGGGAAAGTGCATGTGAATTACATATTTGAGGTGCTCTCCGATGGGTGCGACAAGCAGCACGCCAGCACCGGCGCCTTGCAGCGAGAAAGCCCCGTCAAAATATATAATGCACTCTTGATCCATTTCCTTGCCGGGGAGAGTTGTCCCTTGACTTTCTTCATCTGGCGTTGGGGTCCATTCTGCAATGAACTCTACCAAGGCTCTGCTCTGAATTGTTGAAGTGCTTTCAAATTTGAGACCAAAGCTTGACAATTCCAACGCCCACTCCACAATCCTGCCGGTCGCATCTGGATTTCGTAAAATCCGCTGCAACGGGAATCAAGTGACGACGGTGATTTCGTGTGCTTGGAAATAATGGCGCAGCTTCCTCGAGGCCATAAGGAGGCCGAAGAGCAACTTCTGCACGCCAGAGTATCTTGACCTTGCCCCCTGCAAAAGGGAGCTGACAAAATAAATTGGGCGCTGCACCATCTTCTTCCTCTGTGTTGCTTCATTTGACTTCACAAATCCTGCCTTGTCAGCACCAGACTCTGCCGGGGAAAATCCTGGCTCGTTGTTTGACAGTCTTGCCGCTGCCGCTATTTCTTCATTGACTTCTCTCTGCGCTACTAACGCAGCACTAACCACTTGATTTGTCGTTGCTAAATATAGCAACAACGACTCTTATGGTTTAGGTGTGACTAGTGTTGGCGGAGAGGAGAGGTACCTCTTCAAATCTTGCAGCGCTGCCTCCGCTTCCGGAGTCCATTTCATTGGACCCGCCTTCTTCAAGATTTTGAAAAAAGGCAGGGCGCACTCAGCAGATTTGGAGATGAACCTGCTCAGATCTGCGATGCAGCCGGCAAGTCGACGCACATCTTTGACGCGTCTCGGTGCTTCGATCTGCTCAATTGCCTTGATCTTTACGGATTGCCTCGAGCCCACGCTGAGACACAAAGAGCCCGAGAAGCTTGCCGGATGGAACGCCAAACACACACTTCTCAGGATTGAGCTTCAGATTGATCTTGCGCAGATTTGCAAATGTCTCTTCTAAATCTTGTATGAGCGTTGCTTTGTCCTTGGTTTTAACCACTATGTCGTCCATATAAGCTTCCATATTTCTATGTAGCTGAGGCTCAAAACCAATCTGGACCGCTCTTGCAAACGTTGAACCAACACTTTTCAACCCAAAAGGCATACGTAAGAAACAATACGTACCACACAGGGTGATAAATGCGGTTTTCTCTTCGTCTTCCTTTGCCATGAAAATCTGATGGTACCCTGAATAGGTGTCGAGAAATGACAACAAATCGCAGCCGGCAGTGGAGTCCACAATCTGGTCGATGCGCAGCAAGGGGAAAGGATCTTTTGGACAGGCTTTATTGATATCTGTATAGTCGATACATAGCCTCCATTTTCCATTCGCCTTGCCCACTACAACTGGATTGGCCAACCATGTTGGATGGAGCACTCCTCTGACCAAACCTGCCGCTTCCAACTTCCTGATTTCTTCGGCAATAAATTCTTGCCGTTCCAAAGCCTGCTTCCTAACTTTCTGCTTGACGGGCCGTGCATGAGGACAGACAGCACGATGGTGCTCAATTACTTCTCGGGGAACACCGGGGATATCAGATGGTTGCCATGCAAACACATCGATATTCGCCCGCAGGAAAGCAACGAGCGCGCTTTCCTATTTGTCATCGAGGGTGGAACTTATGGTGAAAGTTCCTCCCGTACCATCCTCCTTGAGGGGCACCTTTTTAGTTTCTGGTGGAGCTGCCTTGGATTTCTTGCTCTTGCCGGTGGAGCTTTCTGGCACATCCTCAACGGGAGCGCATCACTCCGAGGAGGTGTGCTTACCGGAGTGCGTGCTAGAGGTCTTGCCGGTCTTCTTCCCCCTGGGAGCTTCAGCGGCAGGAGCAAGTGCCTTGGCGGCAGATGCTGCAACTGCCTCCCGGTAGAGTTGGTCGGCACAGATAAGCGCATCCTTCTTATCGGAGTTGATAGTGAAGACGCTCATCGGTCCGGGCATCTTCAATACATTATAAGCGTAGTGCGATGCCGCCATGAATTTGGCCAGCGCTGGACGGCCAAGAATCCCGTTATATGGCAACAGGATCTTGGTGATGTCGAAAACGATCTTCTCTGTTCTGTAGTTCAACTTACTGTGAAATGTTATCGGCAGTGTGATCTTGCCCTTTGGATGGCTCCTTCCTGGACTGATCCCTTGAAACGTGCCCGTTTCCTTGAGATCTTCATCAGGAATTTGCAACTTCTTGATTACACTAGGCGAGATCAAGTTCAAACTGGCCCCACCATCAACTAACATTTTTGTCACCTTTAGGTTGCGAATCGTTGGTGAGACCAACAATGGAAAACACCCGACCGCGGTTGTGCAATCAGGGTGATCCTCAGCGTCAAAAATGATAGGCGTGTTGGACCATTTCAGAGGCTTCCGGGCATCGACTGACGGCTCTGTCGCATTAATCTCGCGCACCCACTGTTTAAGTTGGCAGTGAGAAGAAAGCAACAAGGCGCCTCCGTCAACGCACATAGCTTCTGTAGCCTTTTGGAACTCGTGCTCACTGGACTCGTCGTCCTCTTCGTTGTCATCGTCACCCCCCTCTTCCTTGTCGCGGCCTCGAGCGGGCCTCTCCTTCTGTAGCTTGGCCTTGCCGCGGTGACCTCCTCGGCCACCGCGTTTCTTGCCAGACCCTTCAGCACCGTCCTGGGTGTGACGACCCCGGCTTAATCGTGCACTAATCATACACGCAAATGCACACGATCAAGCCTAAGGACACACTTGAAGATATCACAACACAACTCTAAAACATAAATAAAGTCATACAAGCTTTATAATACAAGCCAGTGCCTCGAGGGCTCGAATACGTAGCTCGATGGCATACAAGTGTCAGCGAAAGCATCAGATATCTGGGTACAGATATTACAGAGAAACAAATAGGTCTTTAGAAAGGCGGGGCAAAATAAAATACTACGATCGAAAGGCGTAGGCCTCCTGCCTAGGACCCTCCGAAACTACTCCTGGTCGTCGGTCGGCTCCTTGTAGTAGTACTCACCGGGAGGGTAGTAGTAGTAGCCGTAGTCGTCGATAGGGGCAGCTACCTCAGGGGCTCCGTCATCTGGCGGCGACATATGGATATGGGGAGAAAAAGAAAGTAAAGCAAACATGAGTACTCATCCGAAGTACTCAGCAAGCAAGGATCTACACTACATATGCAACATTTTCAAAGGGTGGCTGTATATGTGGAGTGGGCTGTAGAAATGCCAGGATAGAGAGGAAGGCCTAGTCCTATCGTAGACTAGCATCTTCAAGCATCTTCATCGGTCTTGCAGCATTAGAAGAGTGCAGATTAGCATAATGTAAAGTAGTAGTAGTGTCATCAACCTCGCCCAGAGATTCTTCCTCGACTCCCTGTGAGAAAGCAATCCCAGAGCCATACTATCCATTTTATCTCAAGTCATCAGTTCTAGTTGTACCGATCAGGATACAACTCCGAGTGTCTGTTACCGTAGGACAGGCTATCGATAGATGTTTTCTTCCCTGTAGGGGTGCACCAACTTACCCACCACGCTCGTTTAACTCCGGCCGGACACACTTTTCTGGGTCATGCCCGGCCTCGGCTAAACAACACGCCGCAACCCGACCTAGGCTTAAAAGAGAGGTCAGCACGCCGGACTAACCTATGCCCCCAGGGGTCTTGGCCATCGCCCCGGGAACTCCTGCACATTACGGGGCCACCGAGAGCAGACCTAGCAACCCCTTATACAAGCGCGGTTGCGTTCCCAGTCCAACTCGGCGTGCGCCGCTCCTTACTGACATCAAATAAGCTTCGGCTGATGTATACGACGCAGAACGCCCATACTATGCCCACGTGATGGTTAGTGCTATCAGGCCAGAGGCCCCTCGGATCAAATATCCAAACCGTTAGTGTGTTGGGGGTTGTGTTAACGAGCAGAGACTCACGAAAGATGTGACCCCGTCGCCCCATCTCGAGGACTTGCGGCAAGGGCTAGGAATGCCCGGCCACGCCTCGTGTTCAACTCTCGGGCACCATCCAGGTCCACCCGACTCCATATGACTCTCATCATAATCTCGTGCAGGTACCCCTCAGGGCCGACCCGTCTTTATCCAGTTTAAATAGTGTCAACAATAATGTAAAGGCATCCATGTGGCTACCACATCAAGAAGGAATCCGAGGCATCACCCTCGTTGGATTCCCCCCTGACGTAATCATCAAGGTGAACGAAGGAGGAATCACCCTCGAGGTCCACTCTTGAGGAGTTGTGCGACGGTGTCGTTATCGGGGGGGGGGGGGGGGGGTGTAGGAGGAATCACCCTCGCTGACCACGCCCGATTAACTAACCTACAAGGTTGTCATCAGAAGTGCTGACGAGGTATCACCCTCGGCACTCGATAGTAACCCAGTAGTGTCGAGCATCTAAGGGGAAGTGATGTGCGGTGCCGGGGCCTGGTCTTCGATCCCATTGATCGGGTCTTCTGATGATCCAGCGGGGCAGTCGGGATAAAGTGGGGTCTCTGCTGGGTCTCTAACCAAACTATACTAAACAGTTTAGGATAATAGGTAGGTA
Source organism: Thinopyrum elongatum (assembly GCA_011799875.1). Taxonomy (NCBI): domain Eukaryota; kingdom Viridiplantae; phylum Streptophyta; class Magnoliopsida; order Poales; family Poaceae; genus Thinopyrum; species Thinopyrum elongatum. The sequence continues at coordinate 300,101,154 of CM022299.1, forward strand.
TCAACAGTAGGTTACAATTAAACAGGCTATGCAGCAGATATAGGACAACGGTAGCAGCAACAACTTCTAATGCAAGCATAAGAGAGAGAGAAGAGTAGGCGATATCTGAATGCTCAAAATGGGGGTGCTTGCCTGGTTGCTCGGCGGCAAAGGCAAGGTCGTCGATGGTGTCGTCGGGCTCCTGAGCGGCGTCGGCCTCGGGAGCTACGTCAACGTTGTGGTCTACCGAGAGAGAAGAGGGGGAAGAAACAGGTAAATAGACAGCAAATCATGCAACACAAGCATGCCATGCCTAGGATGCAGTGCAGGGTTGCCTAAAGATGCATCTAAGCCATTTTAGTTATTTTAGGGTTAATGTGGGTTTTATTAACCGGTATGTGTGCACTATTCATCTACCGGAATCGGGCTCAAAGTTACGGGTTCTACTACGTAGAGGGTTCCGACATGGAAACAAACGACACGATCAAATTCGTCTCGTCGTTCTGAGCAACTTTCATGTATAAAGTTTTTCGATCTGAGCTACGGTTTATTTTCTACTAATTTTCAAAGATTTAACTATTTTCTGGAATTTATTTAATTTAACAAAAAAAGGAATTATGACATCAGCATGATGCAATGCTGACATCAGCAGGTCAACAGGTCGGCTGACCAGGTCAAACCTGATGTGTGGGTCCAGTGGGACCCACATGTCAGCCTCTGCTAGTTTAACAGAGTGTTAATCTACTCTAACAGAGTTAATAGGGGAGTGGGCCCGGCCTGTCAGTGAGTGATTAGTTATACTAATTATTTTTATTAAATAAATTCATTTATTGAATTAATTAGACGTGGGGGCCCACATGTCAGTGGCTGGAGCTGCCACATCAGCTCAGTTGACTCGGTCAACTGGCCAACCGGGGCCCCTAGGCCCACTTGCCAGCGACCCAGGCGGTGGCCCCGTCCAGCCATGTCGGCCGGCCGGCGTTTAAACGCCGGCCAGCACGTTTTCACGGCGGCGCGGCTCGGGAGACGGCCGGAATTCACGCACAGGCAGCCATTCGAGGCGTTGTTTGGCCCTACCGAAAGTTGGGGATGGCGCGCGTCGAGTGGCGCGGTCAGCTGGTCACGGGGAGGCCCGAGCTCGCCGGAAGCGAGCTCGCGGCGGTGGCCGGAGCCACGGCTTCCAGGCGCCAGTAGCTGCGGTTCTCGTTTGGGCAAACGGGTCGGGGTTACGCGCTCCTAGCGACCCACCGAATACGGCGATGCGCTCGGACGAGCTCGAGGCGGCCCAGGGAATGAGCATGGAGCTCAACGGCGGCGCGCAAAGCTCGGCCATGGCGGCGACAGAGCAGCAGCTAGCTAGGAGAGCTATGCGAGCGCCTAGGGGAAAGAGAAGGGGTGCGGTGCTCACCGAGCGGTGCACGGAGGCCTTCGAAAGCTTAGTAGCTGCAGGGAGAGGCCGTGATCAACGGAGCAGATGCGGCGGCCGGAGACGGGGACGACGACGAATCCGTCAGCAGCAGGGCTCCCCGCCTCCAGCTTTCGGTCGAGGAGGAAGAGGCGGAGGCCGGCGCTTCGCTTGGACACAGCGGAGGAGCAGAAGGGCGCCGATGACCGCGAGGACGGGCGATGCACGGCGGCGACCACGGTGGCTTCGGTGGAACAAGAGGGAGATGGCACTGGAGAGGGGGGAAATGGAGTGGATGAGGACGGCGGAGAGGTGGAGGGGTCGACCTTATCCCCTCCGCGGCCACTATGGAGTCGCCGTGTCGGTGTTTCGCCGGAGCACGCCGGTGCGTCCACGGCCGTGCTGACACGCGCGAGGAGAGAGAGGAGGGACGCGGTGGAGGTGGGCTGGGCTGCACTGTGCACCTGGCGCAGTGCCCCCAGGCCCTTTTCTTTTTTTTCCTTTTCTGCTTTCTTTTATCCAGAGAGCAAAAGCATTTAATTGAGGCTCCAAATCATTTTGCAAAAATGTGGATCCTGGCCCAATAATTAAGTTGCAATATTAGGCAGTACGAGAAAAAGTTTGGGACCCAAAAGAATTTATTTGAATTTCCCAAAAATAAAATAGCATTTAAAAATGCTGAATTGGTGCTGTTGAAATGGCTAATGTTCATCTTTGCTCAGGGGTGATGTTGTGTTCTTTAACACTTAAATGTTTTGCAATTTTTTTCAAATGATGAACATTTTACTAGCAAGTTTTGAGCAACTTTATTTTGCACTTTGAGTTTGATTTGATTTCAGAGAGTAATTTGTCAGGAGGTGTTTAAGCACTATGATAAAGCATTGCAAATGGAGAAGACAAGGCCTGTTTAGCAGAGGAACTCAGTGCTTATTACAAATTCTCCTCCTCTAAAAGAAATTCTCGTCCCGAGAATTTAGGAGGTAGAAGGAAAGAGGTCGAGATATTCTTCCTGAAGATGATCCTCGCGCTCCCAAGTGGCTTCATCTTCAGTGTGATTTGACGACTGCACTTTCAGGAACTTGGTTGTCTTCTGACGAGTTCGACGTTCAGCTTCATCAAGAATGCAGATCGGATGCTCCTTATAAGAAAGATCATCCTGTAGTTCGAGCATCTCGTGATCCACTGCTCTGTGTGGAGATTCCTTGAAGCATTTACGAAGTTGCGACACATGGAAGACATCGAGGATATGAGAGAATTGCGGTGCCAACTCCAATTTATATGCCACCTGTCCATGTCTAGCCACGATGCGGAAAGGACCAATATAGCGAGGAGCTAGCTTACCCTTGATTCCGAAACGACGAGTGTCCTTCATAGGTGTAACATGAAGATAAGCTTGATCACCTGGTTGATAGGTCAGACCCCAACGTTTGCGATCATAGTTGCTCTTCTGGCGGTCCTGAGCCGCCTTGAGATTTTCTTGGACAATTCTGACTTGCTCTTCGGCGTGTTGGATAATGTCCGGTCCAACGAGTGGTCGTTCCCCAGTTTCTGACCAATTCAGAGGGGTTCGACACTTGCGTCCGTAAAGCACTTCGAAGGGGGCCATTTTCAAGCTGGCTTGATAACTGTTGTTATAAGAGAATTCGGCATACGGGAGAGATTCTTCCCATTTCTTACCGAACGATATAACACAAGCCTGAAGCATGTCTTCAAGCACTTGATTAACTCGCTCGACTTGGCCTTGGGACTGAGGATGATAAGCTGAACTCCATGTAATATGAGTTCCCATAGCTTGTTGGAAACCCCAGAACTTGGAGGTGAAGAGACCACCATGGTCCGAACTGATCTCCTTCAGAATACCGTGGAGTGATACAATTCTGGAGATATAAAGCTCTACTAGCTGGCTAGCGGTGATAGTCTCCTTGACAGGCAGAAAATGAGCAACCTTGGAAAGTTGGTCGACGACGACAAGAATAGCATCGTGACCTTTCTGAGACTTGGGAAGACCAGTAATGAAATCCATTTGCACTTTATCCCACTTCCACAAAGGAATAGGGAGTGGTTGAAGAATTCCAGCAGGCTTCTGATGTTCTACTTTCACGCGACGACAAACATCACATTCAGCAACATACCGAGCAATGTCCTGCTTCATTTTAGACCACCAGTACCTCTGTCGAAGATCGCGATACATCTTGGTGCTACCCGGATGGATAGGCAGCGGTGTATCATGAGCCTCCTTCATGACCTTGTCAGTCATAAGCTCGAAGCGAGGAACGACAATTCTATCTCTGAAATACAAGGTTCCGTCTTCAGCAATTGAGAAATCCCTGTACTTATCAAGGTGAAGTTCTTTCTTCATCAGATCAATTTCAGCATCTTTGGCTTGTGCTTCCTTAACAGCTTTCTCAAGATCTGGCTGTACCACAAGGTTATTAAGAGAACCCTGCGGAACGATACAGACGTTCAACTTGCGCAGTTCTTCATATAGCTGGGGTTGAGCTTGCTTAACCATGAGGTTGTTGCAATAGAACTTGCGGCTCAAAGCATCAGCCATCACATTAGCCTTGCCAGGGGTATAAGAAATACCACAGTCATAGTCCGTGATTGTTTCCAACCATCGCTGTTGACGAAGATTAAGATCCGGTTGGGTGAACAAATACTTCAAGCTTTGATGATCAGTATAAATCTCACACCGGTTACCAAGAAGGTAATGTTGCCACTGCTTCAAAGCATAGATCACAGCAGCGAGCTCGAGATCATGCACTGGATAGTTTTCTTCATGCGGACGCAATTGTCAGGAGGCATATGCAATTACCTTCTGTTCTTGCATTAGGACACAGCCTAATCCTTGACAAGAGGCGTCACAATATATCACAAAGTCCTTGCGAGAATCGGGAGGAGCAAGCACTGGAGCAGAAGTAAGCTTGTCCTTAAGGGTCTGGAAACTCTCCTGACATTTGTCTGTCCACTCAAACTTAACGCCTTTGTGAAGTAGAATAGTCAGGGGCTTGGCGATCTTGGAGAAGTTCTCAACGAATCGATGGCAATAACTTGCAAGGCCGAGAAAACTTCGGACTTGCTTGGCATTCTTCGGAGAAGTCCAGTCAAGAATAGCCTGAACACGCTCCGGATTAACGGCGATACCGTCCTTGGAAATCACATGTCCAAGGTAGGTTACTTCAGAAAGCCAGAATTCACATTTAGAGTACTTGGCATACAACTTGTGTTCTCGAAGCCTCTCCAGAACAAGGCGAAGATGTCCGGCATGTTCTTCCTTATTCTTCGAATATACTAGAATATCATCCAGATAAACCACGACGAACTTGTCGAGGTAATCCATGAATATATAATTCATCAGACGGGAGAAAGTAGCTGGAGCATTCATTAGGCCAAACGACATGGCGGTGTATTCATAGGAGCCGTAACGAGTAACGAAAGCGGTCTTCAGAATATCCTCTTCGCGGACACGGATCTGGTGATAACCCAACCTCAATTCGAGTTTAGAGAACACCGAAGATCCAGCAAGTTGATCATATAAGTCATTGATCCGGGGAAGCGGATATTTATTCTGAATGGTTGCCTGGTTGATGGGACGGTAATCTTGAACCAACCTATTCGTACCATCTTTCTTCTTGACAAAGAGAGACGGTGCTCCCCAGGCAGAGGAACTGGGACGGATGAAGCCCTTCTTAAGTGATTTGCTGATTTCTTCCTTAAGCTCGAGAAGGTGGTGCGGAGGCATCTTGTAAGGACGCTTCGTGATAGGAGTGGTGCCAGGCTTCAAGTCAATGACAAACTTGACAGCTCTAGCAGGGGGTATTCCTGGAAGTTCTTCTAGAAAAACATCTTGGAATTCGCAGACAACTGGAACGTTTTCGATCCCCTCAAGAGGAGAGGCATTCAACGCATTCAAAGCATAAATCTGGGCTTCGGCGTTCTGAGTGATATGAGCTCGGTAATTCACTAACTCATCTGATGGATGAAGGAGGTGTACAACTTTACTGGCACAATTAATTGAGGCATAGTGAGCCTTCAACCAATCCATTCCCAATATAAGGTCAATTTTGGAAGACTTCAGGATAATGGGAGACGCGCGGAACTCCAATATTCGATTTCAATGGGAACATTATAACTAACCACGGAGGTTCGACAACCGCCCGCGGGAGTATGTACCACTAAAGGTGTGCTCATGTACTCACACTTAGCGTCATGCATGCGTGCAAAATGTTCTGACATGAATGAATGAGATGCTCCTGAATCAAATAAAACAGAAGCTGGTGCTGAATTAACAAGTAGTGTACCCATGACTGTAGCTGGTTGGTCTGGGTCTTCACTCATGTTGACATGATAGGCCTGCCCACGACCATAAGAAGGTCTGGCATTGTTGTTACGCTGCTGAGGAATTCCCCGGCCATTACCACGGCCAGCAGGAAGAGGCACTAGCTGATTCTGATTCTGAGAACAGTCTCTGGCACGGTGACCTGGCTGGCCACACTTGCAGCAGAGTCCACTGTCTGGACGTGGTACAGGAGCTCGAGGTGGAGGAGCTCGAAGAGGCTGCCTCGGTGGTGGAGGAGGCAGATGAGGTGCAGCATAAGCAGGCCTGTACACTAAAGCTGTTGGATGGTACATGCTTTGTGGAATCCAAATGCGGCGCTTCTGGGAAGACGAGCCCGAAGATGAGCCCGCTTCACGAGTGCGTCTGGTCGCTTCTTTGTGCTTCTTCAGACCAGTCTCGACCATCATGGCCTTGTTCACCAAAGTGGCGAAGTCAGGAAAGTCTTGGATGAGCAGAGCTAGCTGAATATCATGGTGTAGCCCTTCACGGAACTTCTCCTGCCTACGAGCGTTAGTAGGGATGTCTTCTTCAGCATAGCGAGACAAGTCAAGGAACTCTCGCTGGTAGACCTCCACAGTCTTGTTGCCTTGGACGAGGCTGCGGAACTCGGCCTTCTTCCGAGCTATGACTGCTTGAGGAATGTAGCGGGCATGGAAAGCAGCTTTGAATTCCACCCAAGTGACGACAGTATCCGGAGGCAAGGTCTGTCTGTGAGTGGCCCACCATTGTGCTGCGGGTCCCTTCAAGAAGTATGTCGCAAAGGTGACATAACTGGCAGGGGCGACATCAGTGGACTCCATCTCATAGAAGATGTCACGCAGCCAGTCATCGGCATCCAGCGGATTAACTGTGTTGCGGAAGAATGACGGGTTGAGTCGTACAAATTCTGGAAGCGTGATTGAAGGTGGCTGCTAGTTGGCATTGGGACGAGGGAACTGTTCCATAATTCCCGTCATGAACTGTCGGTTGAGTTCAAATTGTTGCATCATCGCAGCCATATAGTCAGGCGGTGGCGGCGGAGGTGGATTGTTATCACCCATCCTGCTAAATTCAACAGGGGTAGTTTAGCAGAAGCCATTGCGAGTGTTTAGCAACATGCATGATGTAGCGCGATGGAATTTAAGTAGTACAACAGATGCTTAATAGTAGTCATTAAGTCATAAAAAATCCATACAGAGTCGGTTACAATCGGGCAGCACAACGGCGCAAATTCAAAAGCTAGACATGCTAGGCGGTGCGCAGGCACGCGGTAAGGAAGTACACAACGAGACATAGCAAAGGCTACATCAACGTCGGAGAAAACCACTGAAATGGGGTAGCTGCAAGTGCGGACGACGGACGTTCGTCGCAGAAGGATCCTGCGCTCCATGTGCACTCTGATGCAGAACCCGGTCTCGAGCTGAAAGAAGAGGTCCACGTGCAGGTGTGTGACCTCCCACAGCAGGCCAATCGGTCCCTGGTGGCATCTCGGTCCTGCGCGGGTAAAGGATCTGCTCCGGATGTATCCCTGCATGAACAGCTGGTAGCAACTGCGTCATAGTCTCGTAGAGTCGTACTCGAGTGGCAAACAACTCGACGGCAAGAGCCCGAATAGTGCGATCCAGAGCCTGAGTATACTGAATCAGAACTCGCGGATCGTAGCGACGAGGCTCGTACGGGGCACAGATAGTCGTGTAGTATCCTGTAGCATCTCCAGCAGGGGCATACGAAATGTATCGAAACTCAGAAGCATCCAAGCTAGCGTTGTGCTCTCCTCGAAGATGTGCAACAGCAGAGTAGGCGGCATCATGGACTGCCATCTCAATCGTCACGCCGATCTGTGGAAAAGGTAGAGCTCCGTGTCTGAGTTATCCTGCTGATCATAGATGCGAACATCAGCATAGTACTGCTCCTGGTTGAACTCGCGGTAAACCTCGTAGACCATGTACTCAGGGTACCAGCAGTAACCCAGTCTGGTCAAGAGAGCGATCAGAACAGCTGGAAACCCAGGGACATCTCAAGCCCACGTGCGAAGCACAAGCTGCGTCGTAGGGCGCGGTGGAAACAGACGATCCATCTGAAACAGAGGAAATTCAGAGTTGTCATACGATGATGAGAAGTATAACAGATCTTGAAGGGAAAGGTTAAACAAAACAATGGAAAGGAAAATGATTATCAGACTAATCAGATCAATGACAGGGAAATCGCACAGAAATCCAGCTCTCCGGGTGGACGGAGTTTACGAGATCCTAAGTGTCGGTGTTAGTAAATTTATTAAACCCGAATAGAAGAGAGATCAGAGTCCCAGAGTAAAGACGAGGAGTAAAAGATCCTAATACCACCCAGTTGGCGACGTGGGCCCGTAAGCCACACAGCCAAGTTAGTAAAACAGCTTTGGACCACTAGACTCAACTTCGGCCAAGGAGTTGGAAAGGGGGACTCCTACAGGCAGTCGGCTCTGATACAAACCTGTGACGACCCCGGCTTAATCGTGCAATAATCATACACGCAAATGCACATGATCAAGCCTAAGGACTCACTTGAAGATATCACAACACAACTCTAAAATATAAATAAAGTCATACAAGCTTTATAATACAAGCTAGGGCCTCGAGGGCTCGAATACGTAGCTCGATGGCATACAAGTGTCAGCGGAAGCATCAGATATCTGGGTACAGATATTACAGAGAAACAAATAGGTCTTTAGAAAGGCGGGGCAAAATAAAATACTACGATCGAAAGGCGTAGGCCTCCTGCCTAGGACCCTCCGAAACTACTCCTGGTCGTCGGTCCGCTCCTCGTAGTAGTACTCGCAGGGAGGGTAGTAGTAGTAGCCGTAGTCGTCAACAGGGGCAGCTACCTCAGGGGCTCCGTCATCTGGCGGCGACATATGGATATGGGGAGAAAAAGAAAGTAAAGCAAACGTGAGTACTCATCCGAAGTACTCAGCAAGCAAGGATCTACACTACATATGCAACATTTTCAAAGGGTGGCTGTATATGTGGACTGGGCTGCAGAAATACCAGGATAGAGAGGAAGGCCTAGTCCTATCGTAGACTAGCATCTTCAAGCATCTTCATCGGTCTTGCAGCATTAGAAGAGCGCAGATTAGCATAATGTAAAGTAGTAGTAGTGTCATCAACCTCGCCCAGAGATTCTTCCTCGACTCCCTGCAAGAAAGCAATCCCAGAGCCATACTATCCATTTTATCTCATGTCATCAGTTCTAGTTGTACCGATCGGGATACAACTCCGAGTGTCCGTTACCGTAGGACAGGCTATCGATAGATGTTTTCTTCCCTGCAGGGGTGCACCAACTTACCCACCACGCTCGTTTAACTCCGGCCAGACACACTTTTCTGGGTCATGCCCGGCCTTGGCTAAACAACACGCCGCAACCCGACCTAGGCTTAAAAGAGAGGTCAGCACGCCGGACTAACCTATGCCCCCAGGGTTCTTGGGCCATCGCCCCAGGAACTCCTGCACGTTACGGGGCCACCGAGAGCAGACCTACCAACCCCTTATACAAGCGTGGTTGTGTTCCCAGTCCAACTCGGCATGCGCCCCTCCTTACTAACGTCAAATAAGCTTCGACTGATGTATACGACGCAGAACGCCCATACTATGCCCACGTGATGGTTAGTGCTATCAGGCCAGAGGCCCCTCGGATCAAATATCCAAACCGTTAGTGTGTTGGGGGTTGCGATAACGAGCAGAGACTCACGAAAGATGTGACCCCGTCGCCCCGTCTCGAGGACTTGCGGCAAGGGCTAGGAATGCCCGGCCACGCCTCGTGTTCAACTCCCGTGCACCATCCAGGTCCACCCGACTCCATATGATTCTCATCATTATCTCGTGCAGGTACCCCTCAGGGCCGACCCATCTTTATCCAGTTTAAACAGTGTCAACAATAATGTAAAGGCATCCGTGTGGCTACCACATCAAGAAGGAATCCGAGGCATCACCCTCGTTGGATTCCCCCCTGACGTAATCATCAAGGTGAACGAAGGAGGAATCACCCTCGAGGTCCACTCTTGAGGAGTTGTGCGACGGTGTCGTTATCGGGGGTGGTGTAAGAGGAATCACCCTCGCTGACCACGCCCGATTAACTAACCTACAAGGTTATCATCAGAAGTGCTGACGAGGTATCACCCTCGGCACTCGATAGTAACCCAGTAGTGTCGAGCATCTAAGGGGAAGTGATGTGCGATGCCGGGGCCTGGTCTTCGATCCCATTGATCGGGTCTTCTGATGATCCAGCGGGGCAGTCGGGATAAAGTGGGGTCTCTGCTGGGTCTCTACCCAAACTATACTAAACAGTTTAGGATAATAGGTAGGTATCAACAGCAGGTTACAATTAAACAGGCTATGCAGCAGATATAGGACAACAGGAGCAGCAGCAACTTCTAATGCAAGCATAAGAGCGAGAAGAGTAGGCGATATCGGAATGCTCAAAATGGGGGTGCTTGCCTGGTTGCTCGGTGGCAAAGGCAAGGTCGTCGACGGTGTCATCGGGCTCCTGAGCGGCGTCGGCCTCGGGAGCTACGTTAACGTCGGGGTCTACCGAGAGAGAAGAGGGGGAAGAAATAGGTAAATAGACATCAAACGATGCAACACAAGCATGCCATGCCTAGGATGCAGTCCAGGTTGCCTAAAGATGCATCTAAGATATTTTAGTTATTTTAGGGTTAACATGAGTTTTATTAACCGGTATGTGTGCACTATTCATCTACCGGAATCGGGCTCAGAGTTACGGGTTCTACTACGTAGAGGGTTCCGACATGGAAACATACGACACGATCAAATTCGTCTCGTCGTTCTGAGCAACTTTCATGTATAAAGTTTTTCGATCTGAGCTACGGTTTATTTTCTACTAATTTTTAAAGATTTAACTTTTTTTTGGAATTTATTTAATTTAACAGAAAAAGGAATTATGACATCAGCATGATGCAATGCTGACGTTAGCAGGTCAACAGGTCGGATGACCAGGTCAAACCTGACGTGTGGGTCCAGTGGGACCCACATGTCAGCCTCTGCTAGTTTTACACAGTGTTAATCTAATCTAACAGAGTTAATAGGGGAGTGGGCCCAGCCTGTCAGTGAGTGATTAGTTAGACTAATTATTTTTATTAAATAAATTCATTTATTGAATTAATTAGACGTGGGGGCCCACATGTCAGTGGCTGGAGCTGCCACATCAGCTCAGTTGACTCGGTCAACTGGCCAACCGGGGCCCCTGGGCCCACTTGCCAGCGACCCAGGCGGTGGCCCCGTCCAGCCATGTCGGCCGGCCGGCGTTTAAACGCCGGCGAGCATGTTTTCACGGCGGCGCGGCTCGTGAGACGGCCGGAATTCGCGCACAGGCAGCCATTCGAGGCGCCGTTTGGCCCTACCGAAAGTTGGGAATGGCGCGCGTCGAGTGGCGTGGTCAGCTGGTCGCGGGGAGGCCCGAGCTCGTCGTAAGCGAGCTTGCGGCGGTGGCCAGAGCCACGGCTTCGAGGCGCCAACAGCTGTGGTTCTCGTTTGGGCGAACGGGTCGGGGTTACGCGCTCCTAGCGACCCACCGAATACGGCGATGCACTCGAACGAGCTCGAGGCGGCCCAAGGAATGAGCATGGAGCTCAACGGCGGCGCGCAAAGCTCGGCCATGGCGGTGACAGAGCAGCAGCTAGCTAGGAGAGCTATGCGAGCGCCTAGGGGAAAGAGAAGGGGTGCGGTGCTCACGAGCGGCGCACGGAGGCCTTCGGAAGCTTAGTAGCTGCAGGGAGAGGCTGTGATCAACGGAGCAGATGCGGCGGCTGGAGACGGGGACGACGACGAATCCGTCAGCAGCAGGGCTCCCCGGCTCCAGCTTTCGGTCGAGGAGGAAGAGGCGGAGGCCGGCGCTTCGCTTGGACACAGCGGAGGAGCAGAAGGGCGCCGGTGACCGCGAGGACGGGCGATGCACGGCGGCGACCGTGTCGGCTTCGGTGGAACGAGAGGGAGATGGCGATGGAGAGGGGGGAGAAATGGAGTGGATGAGGACGGCGGAGAGGTGGAGGGGTCGACCTTATCCCCTCCACGGCCACTGTGGAGTCGCCGTGTCGGCGTTTCGCCGGAGCGCGCAGGCGCGTCCACGGCCGTGCTGACACGCGCGAGGAGAGAGAGGAGGGACACGGTGGAGGTGGGCTAGGCTGCACTGTGCACTTGGCGCAGTGCCCCCATGCCCTTTTCTTTTTTTTCCTTTTCTGCTTTCTTTTATCTAGAGAGCAAAAGCATTTAATTGAGCCTCCAAATCATTTTTCAAAAATGTGGATCCTGGCCCAATAATTAAATTGCAATATTAGGCAGTACCAGAAAAAGTTTGGGACCCAAAAGAATTTATTTGAATTTACCAAAAATAGAATAGCATTTAAAAATGCTGAATTGGTGCTGTTGAAATGGCTAATGTTCATCTTTGCTCAGGGGTAATGTTGTGTTCCTTAACACTTAAATGTTTTGGTTTTTTTTCAAATGATGAACATTTTACTAGCAAGTTTTGAGCAACTTTATTTTGCACTTTGAGTTTGATTTGATTTCAGAGAGTAATTTGTCAGGAGGTGTTTAAGCACTATGATAAAGCATTGGAAATGGAGATGACAAGGCCTGTTTAGCAGAGGAACTCAGTGATATTACACAGGGGTGTTACACTGGGCCCTCTCCTTATCTCGCCTTTCATACTCAGCCTTCTGCATCTCGACAAGCTGCTCAACTTGCCGGCAATTCTGGATATCATCGCCCTTGGTGTGATGGATCTCGCAATATTGCTTGTCGGAGCCCTCCGGCTTGTCGGCAGCCGCCAAGGCCTGACAGGAGGCACACCCGGCAACCTCCTTGCCGGGGCCATCAACCTTGATCTTCTTGGCGGCGCCGAGGTTGCCGGATTCCTCGACAGCAAGCACAACCTTGCCCTTGCGCTTCTTGTTACACCGTCGGCCTATCTTCGTCGGGGCGGCGGCGTCTTCTCCTTCAGAGTCGATTCCTGCGCCAGCATCCTCGCCGGGGAGTCTCCTTCCCTCTTCAGCCCGAGCACATTTGTCCGCCAGAGCATAGAGCTCGGCAATATCCCTGACTTTGTTCATCGCCAGCTCTTCCCGCATCTTGCGGTTGCGCACGTTCTGATGAAGCGCGCTAATAACAGCGGCAGGATGAACGTCTGGGATATTGTGTTGTATGCGGCTGAATCTCTGTATGTACTTGTGCAAGGGCTCGCCTTCTTTCTGAGGGATGAGATGTAAATCGCTTTCCTGGCCAGGAGCTTGGTAGCCTCCGGTAAAGGCGCCAACAAACTCATGACACAAATCTGCCCAGGAGGAAATGGAATTCTCCGGCAGATGCATCAACCACGACCTGACATTGGGCTTAAGTACCAACGGGAAGTACTTGGCGAGTATCTTGTCGTTCCGAGCCCCGGCAGCCTGAACCGCGATGGTGTAGATGCTAAGGAACTCCGACGGGTGAGTCTTGCCGTCGTATTTCTCCGGGACCTCCGGCTTGAACATTCGGGAATTGGGCCACTGGACCCGCCGCAGCTCACGCGTAAACGCCGGGCAACCCACCTCATAAGGTAAGTCGCTAGGGTCCCCCGGCGCAGGCTTGTCCACAGTGGGTCTCGCGCGTCTGTCAGATTGATAGCGCGCTTCCCGTCGCCACTCGATGGTGGTCCGAGCGTCTTCTCTGCTTCACTCCCGAAGAACTTGACGTTGATCGCGGCGAGTTCGCGGATCTGACGACGCTGTGGAATCGTCATCACAGCCGTCGATCCGCCGAGTTAGCGACCGTTGTTGGTATCATGGAGGAGAGTGCACCGTAGTCGTACCACCTCCAGTCTTTTCGCCATCGGCGTGTGTCGGCTCGATGGACCGTCGCCATGAAGGCTCCGCCTGCTGCGGCCCATCTCCGTTGACGAAGCCGATGAGGCTCTGAATAGCAGCTCTCCATTCTTCGAGCTTCTCCGGAGCAGGAGGGAAATCCAGGAGCAGCTGCGCTCGCCCCAACGCTTCTGCTGGTGTAGGCGGCGGCGAAAGGTGCGAGGAACGTGAGGTGCTCTGACTCCTAACCGTGTTAGAAGGAGCTCCACCACGGTCGAGCGACCGCGCCGCGCTTCCACCGGCATCTTGGCGTGTATGTTGGACCAGCGCATCTCGGGAATGATGCGCAGGGGTCTTTCCTTGGGGACGCCTAGAACCACCGACGTCACGGCGCTGTTCATCGCACACGACCTGAGAAGGCCGCCGCGCATGTGCCGGCGTGGGTGTCTTGGAAGGCGCCATCCCGTCCTTGGAGTTTGCTGCGCCACCCGTAGGCGGCACGGATCCGTCCTTAGACCTAGCAGCGTGCGGGTTGTTGTCGCCGCTGCGAACAATGCCGCTCGCCTGGCTTTGATCGCCAGAACATCGTGGAAGCTCAAGACCTCCACCTCCTCCACCTGCATCCACGTTGTCACCCGTCCGTGAAGGCACGGGCAAACCAGACGCGGATGGACCAACCGTCGCGAAACCCTTCTTCTTGGGAGCCATGGCGACGAAAATGATCAAGACACTGACGCGCTGATCGCTAGATCAGGTTCGCGCAACCTATTTCCCCCTACCTAGTGCGCCAAAGATGTTGGCGTACGACACCTATGGGATCGCGTGGATCCCTTTTACGGTTCGGCAGGGAGAGAGGTATGTACAAAGAGCAGATCCAACGATCAACGCGGGGGGATTTTTACCCAGGTTCGGGCCGCTGAGAAGCGTAATACCCTACTCCTGCTTTGGTTTATTGTGGGTGTTTAAGCCCAAGCTTCAGGAGCGCTCGCAGTGAACAATATGTTCAAGCAGCAGCTACTCATGCAGAATGGGCCAGAGAGTCCTCTCCCCTGTAGCTACGCCTTGGGCCTCCTTTTATACGTCCAAGGGGTCACCAACAGTGGCGTACAGTACATACAAGAGGTGTAAAGTTGCTACAGTGTTTACATGTTTATCACCGACGACTTAGGACACACGCATTAAATGCTCTGTTTAGGTGTCCGTTTAGGTGTCCCTTACTTTCATGGGGACGGAAAAAGGGCCCGTCCCATCAGCACCGCTTAAGCCCGTCCACCACTAGTGCCATGACACGCATCCAGGAGGACAAAACCCAAATGACAGGCTGGCCACTGCGATGGAGCAGTGGCAGGGTGGCAGAGTCTTGCCGGGTGCGAGTCTTGCCGGGTCTTCGCAAGCCATCCCGGCAAGTATCTTGCCGGGGATCCGGCCTTTGGGCTTCTGTCTTCTGGTTACTGGTTTGAATGCCTTCTTGATAGTCTTGCACTTGCTTCCAGCTGTCCCCCGGCAGGCCTTGCCGCTGGTATGGCTACAACCGTCCGTGCACGAGTATGGGGTACTAAAGGACCCAAACTTTAGTACACCGACAAGGAGCTTGACGAAGCCTTAGTCGGGTGATGTTAGTGTAGTTGTGGTGTTACAAGCGACACAACTAGATGCTGCAAACAGCGATAAAAATGCTGCAAGCAACGCAGGAGAAGCTACAATCAGTGTGACCACATGTTGCAAGCATGAATGGCTGATGTTGCGAGCGGTTAGACGCCGTACTACAATTGACGAGGCCATAATGGATGTTGCAATCGGTAGGAAGACACATTGCAAATGATGAGACAAAATGCTACGAGAGCCGCTGGACGATGCTCTGTCCAGCACGAATCTCCATGCAGTCGACTGAGACTTAATAATAGATACCGTACGCTAAGGCATTGTACAATGCTAGGTGCTTAGGGAGATGCTTAGAAAAATAAACCAGGTTTTTCTGAAACATCGGTGCCTATTTCTATGTGAGAGATGCCTAACTAAGCGTCTACCCTGTACAAATAAGCACCGATGCTTAAGAAAACTCTGGTTTATTTCTTCGAGCACCTCCCTTAAGCACCTTGCATGCATTGTACAAGGTCTAAGCACCTCGAGCTTAAACTTAAATCACCCATGAAGCGGATGAGGAACACGTGGTCAGCTTCGTAACCGAATTCCGTGATCCTTCCGAGCATCCAAGACCAGTCGGTGTCGCCTGCCACCAGGAGCACGGCGTCGCTCTTGTCCGCGCGCCTTTTGGCCTCCGCCGTCAAAGTCATCGGTCCACGGCGACGACTTGCCTGAGTTGGTACCTTCGCAGATGGATCCCACATCATACAGCTAGCGCCTGGACAGAAAGCGATTGCGGACGGGTGATACCAGTATACCACTAGCTGTAGCCTCATAGCAGCTTGCTAGAAGCCGTCCCGTACGTCTTGGTCGTTGTCGCGTATCCGGAGACGCGCGGCAGCGATCTAGTTTTCCGGGCAAAGTCTTGGCTCGTGTTCTCCCACTGAGCTTCGTGCGTCATCTGTTTGAACACGGACCGGCTCGGTGTGCGTCATCTGGTTGCCGTTTATAGCTTTGTGCTCGTCAACAGAACACGAGTTGCCATGCTCTCACCACTTGCGCATGCTCAACAAGGCGAGTCTGTCTGGTTTGTGGGCTTGTCGCAATGTCCTCCTACTCGTCCCTCCTCTCCGTGAGCCCCGGCGAGCAGATCGGTGGGTACGTCAACGAAGGTGACCACGACGACATGGCGGCCGCCGCCAACTACCTATCATCATTCTGCTTTGATTTCGGCGAGGAGTATTCCCTGGCGGAGGCAGCAACAGCCTCCTACCCCTTGCACGCACAGCAGCAGCAGGCGCCAACCCAGGCCGACAGCCACCACAGCGGCAAAGCAGCAAGTACTACCAGTAGTTCACAAGGACTCGACAATATCAACACGTAAGTGGAGTATTTGTTAGATCGAAACTGTCTCTCTTCATTATCATTACTAGTGCGTGGCTCTCAAGTCTCAACTTCATTATTCTGTCGTCGATCTTTCAAACAAACAAAAAAATTCTGTCGTCCAATTGTCCAGGAGCTTGACGAGCAGCGACGCGAGGAGCAAAGGCAGCAAGATCGCGTTCAAGACGAGGTCGGAGGTGGAGGTGCTAGACGACGGGTACCGCTGGAGGAAGTACGGCAAGAAGATGGTCAAGAACAGCCCAAACCCAAGGTACGCACACACGTACGGCATGCAGCCCAAGCCCAGCCGCGCGGATACGCATTTTGATTCTCTTCTCTGACGAGACGGCGGGCGATGATGGCGAGCAGGAACTACTACCGTTGCTCCAGCGAGGGGTGCCGCGTGAAGAAGCGGGTGGAGCGGGATCGCGATGACGAGCGCTTCGTCATCACCACCTACGACGGCGTCCACAACCACCTTGCGCCACTGCCGCCGCGGGGATGCGCCGGATACTCGCTATCGCTCGCGCAGACGCGCGTGGACGAGGGGTCGTCGCCGCTACCCGTGCAAGGGCGACGTTGCTTTCTTGACACCATGAAGACGCACGCCGCCGGTAGCCAGCAGGGCTGCACACCCGTGCCCCAGCCGCGCAAGCTAGAGCGTGATAACTGACAATTGACATGTCCAGGATATGATGCGAGACTGTTTTTTTTGAAAGCCAGATATTATGTGAGACTGATTAATGTACTTTACTTGTAATTAATACCGCAATCTTTATCTTTTTTGGTATGAGGCACCTTATTACTTAGGCCTAATCGGTAACAAGGATTCCCTTGGAATTTTTTTCTAGAAATGCATTCGGTTCCTAGGAAATGCGTACATTAATTTCGTAGGAATACTATTCATTTCCTGTGTTTTTAGGAAACTACACATCCATTCAAAGATCGTGTTTTACGTATAGGAACGAGGCAAGTCAATTTCTTATAATGGCAACTGTCATCCTATCAAATTCCTATACTACTCCCAATTCCAACGTCTTGGTTTCCTCTAAACTGAATGAGGCCTTAAAAGGTTTAATCATTACACCTGGCCTCTGTATCACTAAGATGCACACAACCAAACGACGTTCACTCTGAAAACAGAATATTAAAAAAGACGAGATACAAGTAAACATGTAGAGTCTGTATAACGCCTAAAGTGGAGGGGGTCAATCCTAAGATCATGTTGTCATCCATGTTGGGTAAAGTTATCCCTCACCATAGCCTGCAATCGTGCACACACCTCCGTAAACAGGTCATAGTTCTCCACACCATAAACGAAGAGTCCCGGTACATCTGTAGATAACCTGCATAAGAGAAGTACTTTTACCTTTAAAAGCCTTATCATTTCAAATAGCCAAAGCGACCAGATAAGCGCTCCCACCCTATGAAGAATTCTAAACCTGTGATCCATCCCATGTAACCAATTGCCAAATATACTAACAATACTACAAGAAGGATACAAGCCAGAAATTATTTGGATGATTGATCATATAGAATAAGCCAATTTGCATTGGAAGAACAAGTGTTTTATTGTCTCATCATGCTGACAAAAAACACGTTGCGTACTTCCATGCCAATTCCTCTTAATAAGCTTTATCTTTAGTAAGAATGACTCTGCGACAAAGATACCACGCAAATATTTTATTCTCAAGTGGTATCTTCATCTTCCAGTTCTTATTATTATCAACTGGCACATCTGACTGGAGCAAAGCTCTATACATTGACTCAACTGAGAATTTTCCACCCCCATGTAGTTTCTTAAGCATTGGATTGGTGAAACACACTTATTGAAATAACCACAAACCGAAACGGAAAATCGCGCAGTTGCGCTAGGTACTGACAAGGTGGCTTCCAACAGGGAGCTGCCATCTAGCACTATGTCGGCCAAGTATCTTTGTATTGCATTTTTTGGATTTCCCACCTCTGTATTTCTACTCTCTATTAGTGGCTTCCCCCACCGATGTACCATACATGCATGCATGCATGACATTGTGATTGTAAGCTCTAGTGCATCTGTTGCATGGCAATTCCTAATCCATGCATTGATATCAATTGTAACGTCTCTCCATTGCCTAACAATCCGCTGAGTTCATGCAAACCTTTCTTCCTTTTTGACTTCTCCTATATATATCTTTACCACCGCATTTTATTACAACCATAGTGCTAAGAGCATCTCCAGCCGCGCCCCCAACAGGCCCCCCAAGGCCATTTTTTAGCGCCGGCGGTGAAAAAACGGCCCAGTCGCTCCCCCAGGAGCCCAATTTTCGCCGGTTAGGCCCGAAACTGGCGCCGGCGGACCCAGGCCGAATCCGGCCGCACGCTCCACGCCGTCCTCGAGTACCTCGAGGGCGGCAACGACCCGCCACTGACGTACACGGCCGCCCCGGTCCCCCGCCGGAGTTGCGGCCCATGGCTGCCGAGGAGGATGCTGGGCGGGTCCTCCTCCTCCTCCTCCTCCTCCTCCCGCTCCTCCTCCCACTCCTCCGGGTCGCCGGCGCTCTTCAGCGTCAAGGACGAGCCCGTGGAGACGCTGCTCGGCCGGCGCAACCACGGCGTCGTCATCAACGAGGGCGGCGGCGCTTCCTCGGGTCCTGCCTCTCGCCTCGTCAGGCCGAAGACGGAGCCGGGGCTCGAGCCCGTGAAGCGCGAGCACGACGACGAGGCCGCGTTCGACGACGAGGCCGCCATGAAGTCGGCGGGAGGACTTGGCGCGGATGGAGATGGAGCGCCAGCGCCGCGCCCTGGAGGAGATCGCCGCTCAGCGCCGTGGCCGCGACGAGGGAGGCGTCATCGTTCTCGATGACAGCGACGACGAGGCGCCGTCGCCGGCCAAACCAGTCCGCCAGGCCGACCCCGGGCAGGGGTCCAGCAGGGACGGCCGCGTGAAGGAGGAGAAGGAGGACGACGACGGCGACGACTTCGGCGTGTTCAGCGAGTTCTTCGGCCTGTAGGCGCGGCCGTTTTTTTCTTCTTTTTAGTAGACTTATTATTATGTTACTATATGTAAAAAACTGTGAACCGCCTAAATATCACCGAATGTATGTCGTGTTTGCCGAAATTTGCCCAATTATGTTTTTAGTTTTTTTTAAAAAGAGCGTTTGGGGCCGACCTGGGGGCGGCGGCTGGGAAGCCGATCGCCCCCACGCCGAAAATATCGCCGGTTCGCCCCCAAGCTGCTCTTTTTTCTAGCCCCTGGGGGGCGAACGGCTGGAGATGCTCTAATGTCCATGACTCACGCTCATGTATTGAGTGGAGTTGAAAATGCTGAAGCGTGTTAAAAGTATGATCCAATTGCTTGGTTTGACACCGGGGTGCTCATGATTTATCTTAATGCAGTGAAGGCTGAGTCATATCATGCTTACATAATTCAATGAGTAGGGATAACATTCGTTGAGCATCGTATATTTTGAAAAAGTAATGATTATGTTCTTCTATTCATGAATATTATTATGCTGATATCAATTACTTCATCATTTCTCAATATTTATACCGTAAAGAGATTACATGATAGACATGTTAGGTAGCATTCAACATCAAAGGTTCTATTTTTATCATTTACCTACTCGAGGACGAGCAGGAATTAAGCTTGGAGATGCTGATACGTCTCCAACGTATCTATAATTTTTTGATTGCTTCATTTTATTATATTACCAGTCTTATATACTTTATATGCATATCATTTTGGGGGGGGGGGGACTAACCTATTAACCTAGTGTCCAGTGTCAGTTATTTTTTTGCATATTTTTGGCTTTTTAGAATATCAATACCAGATGAAGTCCAAACATGATGAAACTTTATGGTGATTATTTCTTGACTAGAAGGGACCCTGGAACGTTCATGAGGTGGCCAGAAAATCTACGGGAGAGCCACAAGCTCACACGGCACGGGTGAGCTGCCTGAGCTTGTGGGTCCTACGCAACTCCATTTGACCTAATTCCACTTCCATATATTCCTATAAATCCCCAAACCAACAAAGATCCACTGGAAAAAAATCCGCCGCCGCAAGCTTCTGTTCTTTCGCGATCCCATCTGGAGGCCTTTTCTGGTACTCTGCCAGAGGGGGAATCGATCACGGGGGCCTTCTACATCATCCTTGCTGCACCACCAATGATGTGTGAGTAGTCTACCACGGACCTACAGGTCCATAGTGATTAGCTAGATGGCTTCTTCTTTCTCTCCGATCTTCAATACAATGTTCTCCTCGGAGATCTATTCGATGTAATCTTCTCTTGCGGTGTGTTTGTTGGGATCCGATGAATTGTGGGTTTATGATCAGATTATTCATTGAAAGTAACTGAGTCTTTGCTGAACTTTATTATGCATGATTGCTATAGCTTTGTAATTTCTCTGTTCTATCCGTTTGGTTTGGCCAACTAGATTAATTTATCTTCAGTGGAAGAGGTACTTTGTAGTGGGTTCAATCTTGCGGTGTCCTCACCTCATGACAGAAGTGGTAGTGAGGCACATATTTGTATTGTTACTACTAAGGGTAAGACGATGGGGTTCAATCATATTGCTTGGTTTTATTCTTTGTACATTATGTCATTATACTTCATGCATTACTCTGTTTGTTATGAACTTAATACGTAGAGAGGCAAGCATAGAAGTGCTCTTGAAGTGGAGTTATAGTAGTAGATGCAGAATCATTTTGGTCTACTTGTCACGGATGTAATGCTTACATACATGATCATTGCCATGAATAACATCATAACTATGCACTTTTCTATCAATTGCCCAACAGTAATTTGTCTACCCACCGCATGCTATCTTTATGAGAGAGAAGCCTCTAGTGAAAACTATGGCCCTCGGGTCTAATTTTATCATATTACAAAAACCAAAAATACCTTCCTGCAATTTTACTCTCTTTATTTTACTTTTAAATTTATCTATCTACCATTATTATATTTAATCCTTGCAAGTAACGAGTTCAAGGGGATTGACAACCCTTGGGTGCAAGTATTTTCTCTTGTGTGTGTAGGTACTGCTTCCTAGGAATTTGCTTGATTCTCATATTGGTTCGATAACCTTGGTTATCAATGAGGGAAATATATCCGCTACTATATTGCTTCACCCTTCCTCTTCGGAAGAAATCCCAACGCAGCTCACAAGTAGCAGCCCTAAATGGGCGAACCCGCTAACTTTGACTGGGCCAACCTTTTTATGTAAACGGGCCACTGTTGGGTCATGCCACGTGTCAACGTAGTGTCTCTTGTCCATTGAATGGGTGACATCAGTCGCAACTTAGATGACACGTGGTTCCTTTGGTGAATGAGAATTTTACACGTGGAAAATCGCCATTGGTCCTGGCTATTAACAAGTTATCGGATCCAAACCCGCACCCGATAGCTTAACGTCGACTCGTTACGGGGGATGTCACGTGTCGGTTAGTCTTGATGAAAACACTTGCATGACGTGCCATTTATCTTGATGGAAGTGGACACTTCCGCGGTGATAATTTAAGGATTGTCATGGAACACTTGTACGACAGCACATGTATGACTATCTTCATTCTGTCATAAAATCGTCATAGGTGTACATGCATGACAGAAAACGTGACCTACTTTGCGTAAACTATTTGCTACCCATGATGGTAGCTACTTACATATCAGAAATAATTTGCTACCCATGGTGGTAGCTACGCATCCCAATTTTCGTAAATTATTTTGGACTATGAAAAATAACTCTATACAGAAAATATCGTGACTTTGGACCAACCAGGCAAGCAAACATGCAATTATGCCAAAAAGGCAAGGAAAAATACTAATAGAAGTGAGAAAAGGCCCTTTCTACACAACGAAAAGGCACTTGTGTCAAAAAGGAAATAAAACACACAAAGAGAAGTGACAAAAAGTCATTTCTATACAACAAAAATGCACTCGTGTCAATGCCATAAGAAACCCAACACATCATATATTGAAAAAGGCACTTATTCCAAAGGGTGTGTAGCTGCCACCATGTGTGCGTAGCTACCACCATGCATAGGGAATTGCCTCTCTTACATATTAGAAATAATTTGCTACCCATGGTGGTAGCTACGCATCCCAATTTTCGTAAATTATTTTCGACTATGAAAAATAACTCTATAAAGAAAATATCGTGACTTTGGACCAACCAGGCAAGCAAACATGCAATTATGCCAAAAAGGCAAGCAAAAATACTAATAGAAGTGAGAAAAGGCCCTTTCTACACAACGAAAAGGCACTTGTGTCAAAAAGGAAATAAAACACACAAAGAGAAGTGACAAAAGGCCATTTCTATACAACAAAAATGCACTCGTGTCAATGCCATAAGAAACCCGACACATCATATATTGAAAAAGGCACTTATTCCAAAGGGTGTGTAGCTGCCACCATGTGTGCGTAGCTACCACCATGCATAGGGAATTGCCTCTCTTACATATCAGAAATAATTTGCTACCCATGGTGGTAGCTACGCATCCCAATTTTTGTAAATTATTTTGGACTATGAAAAAATAACTCTATAAAGAAAATATCGTTACTTTGGACCAACCAGGCAAGCAAACATGCAATTATGCCAAAAAGGCAAGAAAAAATACTAATAGAAGTGAGAAAAGGCCCTTTCTACACAACGAAAAGGCACTTGTGTCAAAAAGGAAATAAAACACACAAAGAGAAGTGACAAAAAGTCATTTCTATACAACAAAAATGCACTCGTGTCAATGCCATAAGAAACCCGACACATCATATATTGACAAAGGCACTTATTCCAAAGGGTGTGTAGCTGCCACCATGTGTGCGTAGCTACCACCATGCATAGGGAATTGCCTCTCCATTGCATATAAAGCATACAAGATTGA
This sequence comes from Thinopyrum elongatum, assembly GCA_011799875.1. NCBI lineage: Eukaryota > Viridiplantae > Streptophyta > Magnoliopsida > Poales > Poaceae > Thinopyrum > Thinopyrum elongatum. The sequence continues at coordinate 300,124,510 of CM022299.1, forward strand.
TAATATAATAGCATGAAATAATCAAAAATTGTAGATACGTTAGAGACATATCAAGACGCTACACACTCTCATAATCGTATATCCTTTTGCTATTATATCTTGCTGCTCTTTACCCCGCTATACTTTTAGGTTCAAACATTTTGAAATGCGCTATTATGAACTCTTCAACTAGTATAATTTTTCCTTCACACTCTATCGTAGTCGAGATTTTCTTAAACATAATTTATAAATCAAGAAGTGCAATATAATTCCAATACTTTCTTTGCTACCCATTCACCTTCACTAGCTCGTACGCACAATTCATTGCTGCAACCAATGTTGCTCTAGAAGCTTAGGTTTTAACCATAGGCTTACACGTTTTTTTGGACCCGCAAATCATAGCACAATTGTTATATGGTAATTTTCCATGTATAAATAGAATGTTACAATGGCGATGAGGAAAGAGAAAAAAAGAAAAATAAATAAAAAGGCATGGTGCTTAACCAATGCCAGTTCTAGAAAAATAGGAAAACATCATTACATGTTATTCGCTACCTAGAGTTCAAAACTTGATGCATGTTTGTCCTTAATCCTTTGCTTAAGAAGTTTTAAGTCTGCCTTGAAGAAGAATCTCCATGCTTGGAGTGTTGGTTGAACATTTTGAAAGACCTTCCCATTCCTATGAATCTAGAAGTTCCAACATCCAAGTATAACAACGTCCATTTTAAAGTGATTGGGTAGTTCATGCATTGCAATTAGTGATTCTTTATATACTGAAGTGTCTCTCTTTTTACCTGGAATCAAGGATTTCCAAAAATCATGTGCAAATTCACAGTCCCAGTGCATTATGGTTCCTTCTGCATCCTGATTGCAGTTAGGGCCGAATGGATTATCTGGGTGCATGCCTTTTCTTTTGAGTAAAGATCTAGTGTTTATTCTGCAGTGAGCCACAAGTAAAAAATATCTTATGCTTCAATCTACCAACACTCCTCCATATAAGTTTGAACATGGGGTGGCTCTAATCATTTCCCATATGACTTTTGTACATAAGCATGGAGGAGTAATTGTTGATTTGCCCATTGCAGTTCCACTTATCCTTCTCAGCTTGATACAGTTCAGGTATTAGTTTTTCTAGCCGGTTGAATTGTTCAGAAGCTATGCTGGATAAGGGCAAGTGGAAGTATTCAGTCCAATTGGGGTGGTCATAGAACTTTTATATGGAAAGAGAGTCATCTTTTTCAAAAGAGTGTAATTCAGGGAATTTTTGCTACAGTGGTGTCCCCTCCCAATTGTCTTTCCATAGCAGAATTGGGTCTCCAGAGAAGATAGAGCAAGAACTAACCATCTTGAAGGAAGGTAACAGAGCAATGTGAGCTTTCCACCAGAAAGATATTTCCAAATGTTCAGTGAGTAGGTGATACATCTCCAACGTATCTATAATTTTTTATTGCTTCATGCTATTATATTATCACTTTTTAATGCTTTATATGCCATTTTACATTGTTGTTATGGACTAACCTATTAACTCAGTGCCCAATACCAGTTCCTGTTGTTTGTGTTTTTTTTGTTTTCAGGAAATCCATACCAAACGAAGTCCAAACACGACGAAACTTTTTGACGAGTTTTTCCAGACCAAAAGAGACCCTGGAAGCTTAGGGAGAGGACCAGATGACTGATACGTCTCCAACATATCTATAATTTTTTTATTCTTTCATGCTATTATATTATCAATCTTGGATGCTTTATATGCATTTACATCCTATTTTATATCATTTTTTGGGACTAACCTATTAACCTAGTGCCCAGTGCTAGTTCCTGATTTTTTTCTTTTTTTTGGTTTTTCAAAAAATCAGTACCAAACGAAGTCCAAACACGATGAAACTTTACGGTGATTTTTTCTGGACCAAAAGGGACCCTAGAAGATTCAGGAGGAGGCCAGTAGCCTTGAGGGAGAGTCATTGATGTCTACTACGCAACTTTTATTCATGTAGACATTGTTGGGCCTCCAAGTGCAGAGTTTTGTAGGACAGCAGCAAATTTCCCTCAAGTGGATGACCTAAGGTTTATCAATCCATGGGAGGCGTAGGATGAAGATGGTCTCTCTCAAACAAAACTGCAATCAAATACAAGAAATCTCTTGTGTCCCCAACACACCCAATACAATGGTAAATTGTATAGGTGCACTAGTTCGGTGAAGAAATGTTGATACAAGTGTGGTATGGATAGTAGATAACAGCAAGGTAGCAAGTGATAAAATAGAGCACAAATGGTATTGCAATGCTTGGAAACAAGGCCTAAGGTTCATACTTTCGCTAGTGCAATCTCTCAATAGTGCTAAAATAATTGAATGATATAACAATCCCTCAACATGCGACAAAGAATCACTCCAAAGTTCTTATCAAGCGGAGAACATAAGAAGAAATTGTTGTAGGTAGCAAACAACCTCAAAGTTATCCTTTTCAATCAATCTATTGAGCTATTCCCATAAGTGTCACAAACAACCCTAGAGTTCATACAAAAATAACACCATATGATACGCGTCAATCAACTCTAATTTCACCTAGATACTCCAATGTCACCACAAGTATCCGTGAGTCAATTATACAATATGCATCAAACAACTTCACATTCATAATATTCAATCAAACACAAAGAACTTCAAAGAGTGCCCCAAAGTTTCAACAGGAGAAAGTAAGACGAAAACGTGTATCAATGCCTATGCATAGATTACCCCAATGTCGCCATAATCCGCAAGTTGAATACCAAAACGTATATCAAGTGAATCAATAGAACACCCCATTGTCACCACGGGTATACACATGCAAGACATACATCAAGTATTCTCAAATCCAAAAAAGTATTCAATCCGATAATAGTGAAACCTCAAAGGTAAAAACTCAATTCATCACAATAAGATAGAGAGAGAAACACCATATGATCCGACTATATTAACAAAGCCCATGGTTACATCAAGATCGTGCCAGATCAAGAACACAAGAGAGGGGAGAGAGAGAGAGAGAGAGAGAGATCAAACACATAACTACTGGTACATACCCTCAGCCCCGAGGGTGAACTACTCCCTCTTTGTCATGGAGATCGCCGGGATGATGAATATGGCCTCTGGTGATGATTTCCCCCTTCAGCAGGGTGCCGGAACAGGTCTCCAATGGAGATCGCTTTGGTACAGAGGCTTGCGGTGGCGGAACAACTCATCTAGGTTAAGTTTAGGAGGTTTCTCAATATATAGGATTTTTCAACGTCGGTTTCACATCAGGGGGGTGCTCGAGTGAAGGTGTCCTGGACTAGGGGTATTCACCATGTCGTCTCCCGACTAGGTGGATCGGGCTGAGGACCTCCATGGCGGTTCACTAATGGGCCACTTCGGTCAGCCCATAACATATGCGAGGAAGAATCCACAAGACTTGGTGATCAAGACAAGGACTCCTCTCCACTGATGTATCTGACTAGGACTCTTGTTATCCTAGGCCTCCTGTACATTATATAAGCCGAGGCCAGGCTAGTCGATAGAGGATCAACACAATATCATTCACCTAGCCCTAGAGTTAGACCACATCTTACGATCTCGAGGTAGATCAACTATGTAATTGATACATCTCCATTAATATAAACAAGAGCAGGACGTAGGGTTGTACCTCCATCAAGAGGGCCCAAACCTGGCTAAAGCATCGTCTCTCTGTTCCTGTTACCATCTACCCGACATCCACATCTCAGGACCACCTACCCCGAGGTCTACCACTTTTGACAGCAACAGTGGTGCTTTCATTGAGAGTTCTGATGTGAGATCAACAGAAGGATCGATGGCTCGTCTGCGGATTGACTGCAGTTTTTTCTAGACAGCGGATTCGTATTTGTCGTTCTCATCTCCTCGAGCATCACTTTGATGATTGCTTCAATGGAATTGTGCGGAATTGAGTCTACAACAACCCTATAAAATTCCGTTGTGTTCCAATGGAGGAATCTCCAGTGATCTATGATATATCGGAGCCGTGTCGAATCTGGACGTGGATCTGGATGAGTTTGGGGTGAGGGGTCCAGCGTCCAGCGCGGACATCGTTTGGAAGATCCAACCTCTCATCGGCTGCGGAATTCCTATATCGACCACCCCTCAAAATTTCAGCTTGATCTAACCGTTTAAACTCCGGGAAACGTCTGAGGAGTGCGTTACTTTTCACATATGTTTTCTGCGCGAAATCGAATCCGACTCGAGTTCATCTTTGTCATGAACGGGTTATCGGACGCCCTTTTTGAAGGAACTTTTTTCTAGGGTATTGTGTTTTGTTCTCAAATATGTGCCTACAAATTTGAAAGCCTTTTTCGAGGTAATCTTCACCATTGCGTCGGTGTCAAACCAGACCGACAATGTTGCTTTATGACTGCCGACTAGCGCTAGACAGGTCATCGCTTCATCGAGCTGAGGTCAACCTCATCGGATCACCACCCCGGTGAGCCGACTAAGAGTTCGGCATGCTGAAGGTTAAATCATCACCAACATCGTCGCCCCATGAATTGCACGGGTCGGGCCTGCCGGCACGGCCGAGCGATCACTTCATTGAGCTGGCATTGACCGCGTCACAAGTTATGACCTGCATCGGCATAGCCGCGCCATTGTTTTTCAAGTCGATGTACACCACGTCCACCTGCTTCGACACCTTGGCTGGCATGGGGGTTGCAATGTCACCTTACCGACCTGCTCTATAACCTCGGCTAGACCGGGGGCTTCGCTAGCTCTTCATCAAACTTACTCCTGGGACTTCGGCGTCACCTGCCGACCAGCCTCGTCACGTTAGCTGGACTTGGGGCTTTGCCTCGCCGCATCAACTGTGTTGTGTTTCCACTTTGTCAAGCCGAGCTCCTCCCTCGGGCACCTCGGGCTTGGCAGCTGGGACCTCGGCCAGGCCGAGGACTACGTCTTCATCCCGCCACAAGCCCAGACCTCGTCATCAACACCGAGCACATTAACCAGCTAAGTCGCTTTCATGCTCAAATTTCCTCCAATCTTTCAATTTTTGTTCGGTTCAACCAAGCATCATATTTGTGTTAAAACAAAAGGTCGTTTATTAAAAACATTTGCTTGTTAAAAACACTCTTTTTCCCATGTTAACTGGGGCTCTTAAATTTGTATGAGCCGTTTTTTAATAAGTGTTTTCTTCTTAGTCATTGCAAAGTCTTTTTCTACTACTCCTTTTTTCGACGCAGGTGTGTGGTCAATAGCCGGGTAGACTGGTTTCTCCCTAAAGCCGCTCGAGTTTAGTTCGCTAAACTGGCCTGAGAAGCACTCCACCTTCGGGATAGTGATGTCTACTACACAACTTGTTCTTGTAGACTCGTGTTGGGCCTCCAAGCGCAGACTTTTGTAGGACAGTAGCAATTTTTCCTCAAGTGGGTGACCTAAGGTTTATCAATCCGTGGGAGGCGTAGGATGAAGATGGTCTCTCTCAAACAACCCTGCAATCAAATAACAAAAAGTCTCTTGTGTCCCAAACACACCAAATACAATGGTAATTTGTATAGGTGCACTAGTTCGGCGAAGAGATGGTGATACAAGCGTAGTAATGATAGTAGATATTGATTTTTGTAATAGGAACAATAAAAAACAGCAAGGTAGAAACTAACAAAAGTGAGCACAAATGGTATTGCAATGCTTGAAAATGAGGCCTAGGGTCTGTACTTTCGCTAGTGCAATCTCTCAACAATGCTAATATAATTGGATCATATAACCATCCCTCAACGTGCGATGAAGAATCACTCCAAAGTTCCTATCTAGCGGACACTACTGCAGGATGCTGCTAACGTGACACTACGATCAGAGACCCTTTGACAAAACTGTGTGCGATGCATTAATCGCAAACGGTGATGTAAGAAAACCATCAAAAAAGATGCAAAACATTTGCGATGAATGATACATCAAACATGGTTCCGATTTTAGTTGCGTGTGCGATGCAGGGCATACGGTTGATCCATACGAATTGTTTGCGATGAGACAGAACAACAGAAACGGGCAGCCAGATCAAGGTGTGTGCGATATACGGCATACAGTTCGCACCGATGAACCGTTTGCGATGATCGAGGTGAACACAAATGATTCGGCGTAACAAGATGTGTGTGATACCCGGCAAACAGGTCGGTAATCAGAATTGTGTGCGATCATTATAGATAGCCCATACAGTTTTTTTTGTGAATTGTGTGCTCGTCAGGGCACACAGTTCAACAAACCAACCTATGGGCGATAATGTAGAAGATCTCTGTCGAATACGTATTACTAACCGTCTGCGATGAGATTGATAGGATAAACAGAGATATATACAGTCTGCTTAATTTAGTCCTTCTTCTTATTGTTGTTGTTGTTGGATGGCCCCGCGACATCGTCTTGGCGAGGACGCTTCTTGCCGCTGACCGTTGGCTTTTCATCGCCACCGCCATCGTCATCGTCATTGCTGTCGTCGTCGTCCTCCTCCTCGTTCGACCATTCCTCCTCATCATCATCGTCGTCCTCTTCTTCGTCCTCCGACGGCTCCTCGTCCATCTGGTTGTTGTCTGACAACTCCGGAGGTGGCGTCCCTTCCATGATCCAGATATAATCGAGGTCTGGGATCGACGCCGGACTCATGGAAGACGAGCGGGATGATTCCGATGCTGACCTATCATCGGGCGTCAGACTGCTGGCCGAACTGTCGTCCTCGTTGTCGCTCGACATGGCTGCGGTCGTATAAAAACAACGAGAAAGCGAGATTGCAGAGTGTGTGCAAGTGTGTAGCGTGGCCTGCCGGGGACGATGAAGATGGTGGACACTTAAGAGGGGTATGCAGAGAAGAGGAAATGCCAATTGAAGCGGGGGTTGACGTATTATCTAACCGCTGATATAATCAACCGCAATTATTTGTACCCAGTCGCTCCAAATTCCCGGGGTTGCACAATTCTCAATGTGATAATTAATTACACACACGCGTTGGAGCGACCAAATATGACGAAATTACCCTTCGCAAATTTGTTTATTAGTGGCAAGTAAATTAATTAGCCATGAAAAGTAAGAGATAGATGCAATCGACAGAAAGATACTTTCCTTCTTCTTCTACAAGTAAAGATATAGACAATTAGGAGAAAGATAATTTCCTTTTTTTTGGAGGGCTAACAAAGGAATTATAAAGAATTAGAAGAAATGCACCTTACATTCTGTAATTTTATCAAAAACCAAATACACCTTATATAAAGGAACAGGGAGTATGAAACAAGCATTTTTCGTAGTACTTCTACTCCCTTCGTACCAGCGACCTAGGTGGGGGAAAAACGAGATAACTTGATGATTACTATTTGGTAATCAATACCATTGCGTGCAGAGAATTGACCATTGCATGCATGTTATACTAAGTAGTCTGAAGTCATTGAATGCATACTAGCCGCAGGACTCCTATTGGCTGATTTCTTTTTTCAGGACAAAAACAAGGAATGAGTTTTGGGATTATGCACCGGTACCAGTACGAACGGAGTAGGACAGTTGGCAAGCAATACATTGAGCTCTTATTATTGGTGAAGCCAGTAATAATCAAACTACAAAGGAAAAGAAAAAAAGACAAAGAAAAATATCTACACAAATCTTCGCGTAACATCAATGGCATAGGACCTAGATGTGCATTACTTAGAGCACATCTAGATGTGCTTTAGCAATACTGTCAAACAAAACCCCTAATCATCATTGCAAACAGCGCATAGAACATGGCTAATGCAACAACCACAACTACACATGCTAGTTCCTTCTTGTCTCTTGCTTTCATCTATTGCGTGTTATTGATTCTTTTTTGCTTCATCGTACTGATTGTACATTCCAGATCAGTCAGTTTCTTCTTCAGCTTTACGTTATCTTCTTCGAGCTTGGTGATAACACTCCGAGCGCTGCCATGCCATTCTTCATCCAGCCAGTTAACAAAGGCACAAGCCTCATATCCCTGCCAATGTTAAATAGTATTCAGGATGAGCGGTGGCATTAACTCAAGTAAAATGATGAACTTAAACCTAACCTCTAAGGAGCAACTGAGAAACCGCCTGCCAATGTCGAATCCCTCCGTGCATACACGTCGAACGGGAGTGTGCCCGTGCACACAACTCAGCTTTTGGTACTTCTTGGTGGTGCAAAACTCGGAGTCGAACTCGTGTTGCGGGAGTCTGGAGTCATGCTCCGGATCCGGCGGCAGATCGCTTTCCTGGTGGGGGGGGGTCATTCAGGACGGATTCAACAAGGAGGTACTTTGGACATGCTAAAAAAGATCGGGATAGATTGTGATGCGGAGCATCCTACGGTCATCCCCATGTACACTATGGCTACTCCCCAAGCCCCAAGAGGACATACAATGAGACCTCGAGCATACTCCATTGGACACAAGGTTAACTCGCTCCTCTCCGAACCGTCACTTTCCACATGTGAGACATGGCTACTACCTCAAACATATGTGCTATGCATGACCAAGAACCAAGAGGAAGACCATGGAGCAGCTAAGGAGCAAGTACGATCAAAGGAGAGAAGCATACATGAAGATGGAGAAGAATCGGAGCAAGACTGGACTTGCCCGGATCATCCGGATCCCCAGCCGGACAATCCGGACCCCCACCCGGACGATCCGGGTAATGTGCTCGAAGACACCCAAAGCCTGCTCGACGAAGCCAGATCATCCGGACGGCCGCTCGGATCATCCGGACCCCCGACGCCCAGATCATCCGGGCCACCATCCGGATCATCCGGACCATGCCTGCGCGCGTGACTTGGGCTGAGGCCCGTGTACCCCTTCGCCCCTCACTTACCCCTTCATGGCTTAGACTATATATACCCCTCCCCCTCCTCCATTTTAGGGTTAGCATAGGTTTACCTCATTTTAGAGATAGAGCTTTGCTCATCCTTGTGGTTCTCCTCCATTGAGAGACCGCGGCCTCTAAGAAGAAGATCCACGCTTGGATTCAAGACCACTCACGGGAAGATCTCTCGCGGACTCAAGGCCTCCTCACGGAGATGAACTAGTTACCTTTGTATCTTTCCTTTGTTGTCTTTGGATCATTTATCTTGTTGTGTGTTCGGATCTAGCACATGTGTGATCATTTCTTGTTGATTTGAGTGTTTCCTCTCATCCCCCCTCGTGTTTTTTCCCTCGTGTTCTTCGTGGGAATCACCTCCAATCGTGAAAGATCGGCCTACACCGGGTTAGCCCCGTATCATCTTGGTATCATGAGCCATGTTGATCACGAATTTGGAGTCTCCCCCACCGTTTTCTAGCCTTCTTTTGCTTGATTTCGTTCTAAATTTCGAAAATCCCCACCAAAAATAGCCCCAATTTTTTTTGTGATTTGTTAGTTTGATAATGTTTTGTTGAATTTGATCCATGGATTTGTTTGTTTCGAGTGGATTTAGCATCTCCCCAAGTTTCCCCACCTTCCATCCACGAAATCTCATCAATTTTGACCCCAAAATCATCCATTTCCGCACCAAAAATTCATCCCCGAGAGGAAATCCCGAACAGTTTGACTTGCCCGGATCATCCGGACGTGCTCCCGGATCATCCGAACACCTCCCGGATCAGCTGGACCCTCTTCCGAACGTCCGGATAACCCGCGTACCCGAATACCCGTACCGGAGTTGACGAACCCGGATCATCCGGAAGTACTCCCGGATCAGCCGGACCTCCTCCCGAATGTCCGGGTAACCCTGAAACTGACACGGCTGAATTTTTGTTTCGGCCATAACTAATTCATCCGGAGTCCGTTTTTGATGTTCTTTAGCTCGTTTCGAAGCTATTGACATCCCCCATCCCATAAAAATACTTCCAACATCATTTGACACCATCAAATTTTTTAAACTTTGGCATCTTTGCCTAGGCCTTCCACCATATCTTCCGCTATACCACCAACAACTTCCACAACCTAACCCATTTGTTCCCCATTGCATTTGAGGTTGTTTGAGTCATGGCTTGTGTCTCCTAAGGTGTTTCGGCTACTTAGGGACCGTGCTTTCAACTCAGACACCGTCTATAGTCCACCATACACTTCCGCCACCTTAACCCATTTTGACCGGGTTTCCACCAATACTTCCGCAACCACCACCGTTTTTCCACTACCACCATTTTGACATTTGACGTTTGAGATTTTGAGTTCGCGGCTTTTCCGTTTCCTAAGGTGTTTCGGCTAATTAGGAACGGTTTGATACGTCTCCAACGTATCTACTTTTCCAAACTGTTTTGCCCTTGTTTTGGACTCTAATTTGCATGATTTGAATGGAACTAACCCGGACTGACGCTGTTTTCAGCAGAATTGCCATGGTGTTATTTTTGTGTAGAAATAAAAGTTCTCAGATTGACTTGAAAATTCACGGAGAATATTTTTGGAATATAAAAAAAATATTGGCGAAAGAATCAACCAGAGGGGACCCACCAGCTGTCCACAAGGGTGGAGGACGCCCCCCTAGGACGTGCCCCCTGCCTTGTGGGTCCCCTGGACCTCCTCCGACCCTAATTCCAACTCCATATATTCACATTCGGGGAGAAAAAAATCGGAGAGAAGGATTCATCATGTTTTACGATACGGAGCCGCCGCCACCTCCTGTTCTTCATCAGGAAGGCAGATCTGGAGTCCGTCCGGAGCTCCGGAGAGGGGAAATCGACGCCATCGTCATCATCAACCATCCTCCATTACCAATTTCATGATGCTCACCGCCGTGTGTGAGTAATTCCATCGTAGGCTTGCTAGACGGTGATGGGTTGGATGAGATTTATCATGTAATCGAGTTAGTTTTGTTAGGGTTTGATCCCTAGTATCCACTATGTTCTGAGATTGATGTTGCTATGACTTTGCTATGCTTAATGCTTGTCACTAGGTCCCGAGTGCCATGATTTCAGATCTGAACCTATTATGTTTTCATGAATATATTTGTGTTCTTGATCCTATCTTGCAAGTTGTAGACACCTATTACAATCTATGATCCGCATACCCCAAGGTGATAATAATTGGGATTCTTTCCGGTGATTACCATAGTTTGAGGAGTTCATGTATTCACTAAGTGCTAATGCTTTGGTCCGGTTCTCTATTAAAAGGAGGCCTTAATATCCCTTAGTTTCCATTAGGACCCCGCTGCCACGGGAGGGTAGGACAAAAGATGTCATGCAAGTTCTTTTTCATAAGCATGTATGACTATATTCGGAATACATGCCTACATTATATTGATGAATTGGAGCTAGTTATGTATCACCCTAGGTTATAACTGTTGCATGATGAATGCCATTCGACATAATTATCCATCACTGATCCATTGCCTACGAGCTTTTCACATATTGATCTTTACTACGTTACTTTGCTGTTGCCACCGTTACAATTGCTACAAAACTGCTACTATTACTTTTGCCATTGTTACCGTTACTTCCATACTACTTTGTGTGACGCCCCCGGCCCGATCGTGCACTAATCATACACGCAAATGCACACGATCAAGCCTAAGGACTCACGGGAAGATATCACAACACAACTCTAAAACATAAATAAAGTCATACAAGCTTTATATTACAAGCCAGGGGCCTCGAGGGCTCGAATACATAAGCTTGCGAACAAGCGTCAGCGGAAGCATCAGATATCTGAGTACAGATATGAAATAGAAACAGAAAGGCCTTTAGAAAGGCGGGGCAAAATAAAACACTACGATCGAAAGGCGAAGGCCTCCTGCCTGGGACCCTCCGATCCTACTCCTGGTCGTCAGTCAACTCGTAGTAGTATCCATCCTCTGGGTAGTAGTAGTAGCGATCGTCGGGGCATCTGTCTCAGGGGGCTCCGTCCTCTGGTCACGTCAAACTGATATGGGGAGAAAAAGGTAAACAAAGCAACCGTGAGTACTCAGAAGTACTCAGCAAGCAAGGATCTACACTACATATGCAACATTTTCAAAGGGAGGCTGTATATGTGGACTGGGCTGCAGAAATGCCAGAATAGAGAGAAGGCCTAGTCCTATCGAAGACTAGCATCTTCAGCGGTCTTGCAGCAGTAGAAGAGAGTAGAACAATACCATATAATGTAGCAGTAATAATATCAACCTCACCCAGAGATCCTTTCTCGACTCCCTGCGAGAAAGCAATCCCAGAGCCATAAAGTCATCAACCTCGTCCTGAGATCCCTTCTCGACTCCCTGCGAGAAGCAATCCCAGAGCCACATATCCAAGTATCATCACGGGTATCCAGTTCTAGTTGTATCGATCGGGATACAACTCCGAGTGTCCTTTACCGTAGGACCGGCTATCGATAGAAATGTTCTTCCCTGCAGGGGTGCACCAACTTACCCATCACGCTCGCTTAACTCCGGCCGGACACACTTTCCTGGGTCATGCCCGGCCTCGGCCAAACAACACACCGCAACCCGACCTACAGCTCAGCAGAGAGGTCCCCGCCGGTCTACATCCTAAGCGCAAGGGGGTCTTGGCCATCGCCCTGTGCACTCCGAGTCGTTGCGCGCAGGGAGAAGCCTGGCACCAGGAGGGCGCCGGTCCGTCCGTGCCGCCATGCTGAACTGGACGTCTGACAGAGCTTTCGGCTGATGCTACGATGCAGAACGCCCATACTATGCCCACGTGATGGTTAGTGCTATCAGGCCAGAGGCCTGCTCGGATCAAATATCCAAATCGTTAGGACTAGGGCTTGCGGTAACGAGCAGAGACTCACGAAAGATGTGACCCCGTCGCCCCGTCTCGAGGACTTGCGGCAAGGGCTAAGAATGCCCGGCCGCACCTCGTATTCATCACTCGGGCACCATCCAGGTCAACCCGTCTCGTAAAAGACTGTCGGGAACTCAGGTCCACCTCTACTGGGTGGTACCGCCTGTCCCTTCAGTCCTGTAGTAAAAGTAACTTCCTCGGGTCCCCCTTCGGGGCCGACCCGTCTCTATCAAGGTTCAGCAGTAAAGTCACAGTAACCGTGTGTCCATAACATCAAGGAAATCTGAGGTATCACCCTCGACGGATGCCCACTCGATGTAACCGTCAAGTCGAACTTAGGAGGAATCACCCTCGATGAGTTCACACTTGATGTGTTGTACGACAGGGTCGTATCGGAAGTGGAGAAGGAGGAATCACCCTCGATGACCACGACCAAATAGCTGCTCTACAGAGTTAACATCAGGAGTGCTGACGAGGTATCACCCTCGACACTCGATAGTAACGCTGCAGTGTCGTTACAACTAAAGGGGGGTGATGTGCGGTGTCGGGGTCTGGTCTTCAATCCCGTTGATCGGGTCTTCTGACGATCCAGCGCGGCAGTCGGGATAAGTGGGGTCACTGATAGGTCTCTACCCAGCCTAGACTAAACAGTTTAGGATATGTAGGTAATTATCAACAGCAGGTTACAATGAACAGGCTATGCATCAGAATAGGTAAAGCAGCAGCAGCAGCAGCAGCAATTCTAATGCAAGCATGAGAAATAGAATGGGCGATATCGGGATGATCAAAGGGGGGGGGCTTGCCTGGTTGCTCGGCAGCAAGGGCAAGGTTGCCAATGGTGTTGTCGGTCTCCTGAGCTGCGTCGGTACCGGAAACTGCGTCGGGGTCTAACGAGAGAGAAGAGGGGGAGGAAACAGTATAAATACACAGCAAATATGAGCAACACAAAGTATGACATGGCAGTACGCAGTGTCGGGTGTGTCCTAACGTATGGTTGCACGTCACCGAGGAAGGGGGAATCCATCCGGGAATGTTTTCCCGGTTCTGGACATTTGTCAGACAGATGACCGGAGGGGAACGGTTGCATGTTCGGATAGTTAGAGACGTGTGGCGGACGAACGGACCGCGTATTCGGATTCGTCTTGTCGTTCTGAGCAACTTTCATGTAGAAAGTATTTCGATCCGGGTTATGGTTTAAAAGATATGATTTTCTAAAGCTTTTATCAATTTCTGGAATTTTATTTAATTATAATTCGAATTATCCAGAACATTATCCAAAACAGTGTATGCTGACGTCATCATGACGTCAGCATGACATCAGCATGCGTCCTGACACGTGGGTCCCACATGTCATAGACTGGTTAGGTTAATTAGGGTTAACTAATATTTAATTAAACTAATTAACTAATTAGATTAATCTAAACAGGGTTAATTAACTTAATTAATTAACTAATTAATTAATTATTTAACTAATTATTTTTCTTTTTATTTATTATTATTTATTTATTTTTTCCACTTTTGGGCGTGGGCCCCGTTCGTAATTAGGCCAGGGGGTGTACGGCCCCACGGGCCAGTGGCACAGGGGGTGGCAGGGCCCCACCCGTCAGTGGCATGAGGCCACGGACGTGTGGGCGCGGCGCGCGTGCGCGGCGCGGGGCGCGCGGCAGCGCGTGCGGGAGGGGGGTGGTGCGCGGCAGCGCGGGGTGGCCGCAGGAGGGCGTGCGGGCGAGCGCGCGCGGTTGCGGGCGGGGCGCGGCGACGGGGTCGGCCGGGGACAGGGACGCGGGACGGCGCCGACGCGGGCCGCGGCGGCGATGCGGCGCGTGCGTGCGCAGCAGCTGCAGTGCGCGGCGAGGAGAGGCTGGCGCGCGGGCGCGCGCGCTAGCGTGAGCGGCCGCTTGCCGGGACGAGCGACGGGGAAGGGGGAAAGGGGAGGCCGGGCCTCACCGGCGAGCAGGGGAGCGGGTTCGGCGAGGCGCGATGAAGCGGCTCGGGGAGGCGGTCGGGGACGGCCGGCGAGGTGGAGGGGCGACGTCGGGGACGGCTTCGGGCGACGGTGAGGTGGCGCACAGCGACGGCGTTGGAGAAGGGGGCGTCGGGCTCGAGGTCAGGGTGGCGACGGGCGTCGGCGGGCGTCGGGCGAGGGGCGCAAGGGCGAGGCGCGGCCTGGGGAGGCCGTCGGTGAAGGGAGGAACGAGGAGGACGGCGAGGTGGTGGCGGGGTCCGGCGACGGCGTCGACGCGCGGCGAGGTGGCGGCGGCGGTGGCCTCCTCTCCCTGGATCTCGATCCAGGGGAGAGGGAGAGAGTGGATCGGGAGGGGGGAAATGGCGTCGGTGGGCTAGGGTTTTCTGGCTGGGGGGTTAAGTGGGGGTAGGTGGGCCGGCCTGGTGGTCCAGCTGGGCCACGGCCCAGTTGGTCCAAGGGGGAAGGGGCTTCTTTTATTTTTCTGTTTTATTTTCCTATTGTCTTTTGTTTTATTTTTCCTTTCTGTTTTGCCTTTTATTTTTATTCCAAAGGACTTTTGTAAAATATGAGACTTGCTCCATTATTTACAGTGCATTATTTGTCACTGCTAGAAATTGGTTTGGGGTCCATATCTTTTTGGTTTGGATTTTATTTAATTGAAAAGGGGTTGAATAGTGCTATGTTGCTGCTGTTTCTAGTTGTTCGAGTCCTTTTACAATTTCAACTAATGTTGCAATCATTTTTACAAATGGTATGGGAATATTTGCAACATGAGGCACATTTTAGTTTTCCAGTTTGAACAACTTTTATTTCCCACTTTAGTTTAAATCTGAATTTTGACTTAGGAGTTGAAATGCAATATGATGCTACTGATGATCATGCACTGTTAATCATGCTGACTTGGCATTATCAAAATGGAATTACTGTGGCTAACCACTGGGGGTGTTACACTTTGCTACTAAATATTTTGCTGCAGATATTAAGTCTTTCAGGTGTGGTTGAATTGACAACTCAGCTGCTAATACTTGAGAATATTCTTTGGCTCCCCTTGTGTTGAATCAATAAATTTGGGTTGAATACTCTACCCTCAAAAACTGTTGCGATCCCCTATACTTGTGGGTTATCAAGACCTTTTTCTTGCGCCGTTGCCTGGGAGCATAGCTCTATTCTCTGAGTCACTTGGGATTTAAATCTATTGATCACTATGAAGAATTTGAAAGATCCAAGAACCAAGATCTATCCCTCTACTACGAGGGGAGGTAAGGAACTGCCATCTAGCTCTGCACTTGATTCACCTTCTGTTTTGAGTAATCTTGCGACACCTACACCTGCTAGTAATTCTGATATGTCGCAAGTAATTGATGATGCCACTTCTGCTATGCATGATGCTTATGATAATACTGCTGCTCTGCTTGATAATACTGTGCCACTAGATGAATTTCTTGAAGAACAACTTGCTAGGGTTAGAGAGAATGAAATTACTGAAACTGATGAAATTAACCTGATGAGTATGATTCTCCTCCTAGATATGAATTGCCTAAGGTACCTGAGGGTTATATTATTGATGAAGAAACTGCTAGAGACTTTTTTTGCTTGCAATGATAGAGATGATCTTAAGAAATTGTTAGCTAAGATGAAAGAAAAATCTTTGAATGCTAGAATGCAATATGACCCTAAGTTTGCTACTTCTCCTATCTTTGTTACTGATAAGGATTATGAATTCTCTGTCGATCCTGAGTTAATTACTTTGGTTGAATCTGATCCTTTCCATGGTTATGAATCTGAAACTTTTGTGGCACATCTCACTAAATTGAATGACATAGCCACCCTATTTGCTCATGAGGAAAAAATTAGCTATTACCATATTCTTAAGTTGTTTCCTTTCTTATTAAAGGGTGATGCTAAGTTATGGTTTAATTCTCTTGCTCTTGGTTGTGTGCGTAGTCCCCAGGATATGATATATTACTTCTCTGGAAAATATTTTCCTGCTCATAAGAAACAAGCTGCTTTACAGGAGATATTTAACTTTGTGCAAATTGAAGAAGAGAATCTCCCACAAGCTTGGGGGAGGCTTCTCCAATTACTTAATGCTTTGCCTGATCATCCTCTTAAGAAAAATGAAATACTTGATATCTTTTATAATGGACTAACCGATGCTTCTAGGGACCACCTAGATAGTTGTGCTGGTTGTGTTTTCAGGGAACAACCTGTTGAGCAAGCTGAATTGCTATTGAATAATATATTGAGCAAAGATAATGATTGGACACTTCCTGAACCAATTCCTAAGCCAACTTCGAAGAAAAGAGGCATTCTATTTCTCAGTCCTGAAGATATGCAAGAGGCAAAGAAATCTATGAAAGAAAAAGGTATTAAAGCTGAAGATGTTAAGAATTTACCACCTGTTGAAGAAATACATGGTCTTGATAACCCGACACAGGTAGTACAGGTAAATTCTCTCTATAGATTTGATGAAGGTGATATTCCTCATAATAAGTCTGCTAGTCAATGCTTGGATGAGTTTGATAATTTTATTGTTAAACAAGAAAATTTCGATGCTTATGTTAGTAGACAATTGAAACGTAATGCTTACATGCTAGACCGCTTAGGTGATTATATGAGTAGAACTATTAATGATATCAAGTTTATCAGTAAACATGCTTCCATGGTAACAACTCAAGTAGAACAAGTACTTAAGGCACAGGATGATTTGCTTAATGAGTTGAATAGCAAGAACAATGATAATGCTGTTAGGGTCATGACTAGAGGTGGTAAAATGACTCAGGAACCTTCGTATCCTGAGGGCCATCCTAAGAGAGTTGAGCAAGACTCTCAGAAATTCGGATGCACCTAGTCCTCCTAGTAATAAAAAGAAAACTGATAGGACTTTGCATGCTTCTAGTGAACCTGTTATAGACACACCTAAGAATCCAAACAATATTTCTATTTCTGATGCTGAGACACAATCCGGCGATGAGCATGAACCTAGTGATAATGTTAATGAGGATGCCCATGTTGATGCTCAACCTAGTAATGATAATGATGTGGAGATTGAACCTGCTATTGATCTTGATAACCCACAACCTAAAAATAAACGTTATGATAAGAGAGACTTCATTGCTAGGAAACATGGTAAAGAAAGAGAACCATGGGTTCAGAAACCCATGCCCTTCCCTCCTAAACCATCCAAGAAAAAGGATGATGAGGATTTTGAGCGCTTTGTTGAAATGCTTAGACCTGTCTTTTTGCGTATGCGTTTGAATGATATTCTGAAAATGTCTCCTTATGCTAAGTATATGAAAGATATTGTGACAAATAAAAGAAAGATACCGGAAGCTAAAATTTTCACCATGCTTGCTAATTACACTTTTAAGGGTGGAATACCAAAGAAACTAGGAGACCCAGGAATACCAACTATACCATGCTCCATTAAAAGAAACTATGTTAAAACTGCTTTATGTGATTTGGGAGCCGGTGTTAGTGTTATGCCTTTCTCTTTATATCGTAGACTTGATTTGAATAAGTTGACACCTACTGAAATCTCTTTGCAAATGGCCGATAAATCAACTGCTATACCCATCGGTATTTGTGAGGATGTGCCTGTTGTGGTTGCAAACGTCACTATCTTAACGGACTTTGTTATTCTTGATATTCCCGAGGACGACAGTATGTCGATCATCCTAGGTAGACCCTTTTTGAATACTGCAAGGGCTGTTATTGATTGCAACAAGGGCAATGTCACTTTTCATGTTAATGGTAATGAGCATACGGTACACTTTTCGAAGAAACAACCTCAAGTTCATAGTATCAATTCTATTGGAAAATTTTCAACTATTACTATTGGAGGTTTTGAATTCCCTCTCCCCACTGTCAAGAAGAAATATGATATTCTTATTGTTGGGGACATGCATATCCCTGTTGAGGTAACCTAGTGTTATTTGAAAATTCTCCGGTTTCATGCTATTCGAAAGAAGTTTGTTAATAAGACTTGATCAACCTTGTTAATGGATTCCTTTTGATGGGCATGAGATGGACGAATTTAGAAAGCACAACCTTCTGTACCCACCTTTTACTTTCTGTTATTTAGATTAAATAAAGCAAAAAATACTATTATTCGTCTGTTTTCTGAATTATCCATGCATAAAAAAATGTCCCAAAAATAAAAGTTCTCCAAATGCCCTGAAAATGTAGTATGATTTTTTATAGAATATTTGAGAATTTCTGGCACTGAGAACACACCAGGGGGCTGCACCAGTGGACCACAAGGGTGGAGGGCGTGCCCTACCCCCTGGCCGCGCCCCCTGCCTTGTGGGTCCCCCTCACTTATTCCAGCACCCATCCAGTTCGTCTTCCTCTAGAGAAAATCATCCCGTTGCTCAAACCCGTGTTCTAGCTCATCTTGCTGCCATTTTCGATCTCCTTGTGCAAGGCTCCATTTGCAAAACTGTTTTGGGGGATTGTTCTTCGGTATGTGACTCCTCCAATGGTCCAATTAGTTTTTGTTCTAGTGCTTTATATATTGCAAAATTTTGCTGCTGTGGTGACCTTGTTCTTGAGCTTGCATGTCAAATTTATATGGTCCAAAGTAGTTTTGATGAATGATAGAGCTTCTAGACACTTGTAGGAGTAGTTGCTATCAATCTTGTTGAGTTTGGTTCACCTTTATTTTGAGCCACTAAAAATTTCAGAAACTTTCAGAGAAAAGAAATGATGAAGAGATGGTTGAGAGGCTCTTCAAGCCGGGGTTCAAAGGAAAATAAAAATAAAGAGAAGAAGAAGCCCAAGTACAACCTTCCTTGCACCCCGGAGGTTAGCCCGTGTGACTGGCCATGTGGTGCATTCTTGAGGGCGGCCGGAATTTATGATGATTTCTATTATTTGGCTGAGAATGCAGGCATCACCGACTTCCTCCACGATAAGTGTGATCAATACCTCCTACTCACTAATACCTTTGTACAAAAATTTTATTTTCATGCTAGGAAATCACCACCCACGGTAGAGTTTTATTTATATGATGAGCATAAAGAGATGACGCTTTATGATTTTTGCGAGATTTGCAAATTACCTTATGAGGGCAGCATCAGTGAACCTCGTCCTAGAGATGTGGAAGATTTTATTGATGAAGTTACCATAGGGGAAGAGAGAGGAGTGTCGAAAGCAAGAGTGGCTAGTTTGCATTTTTCCTATTTTACGCTATTACTCATTATTTGCTGGGAGATGTTTAATTGGTCGCGGGGAGAGTGGAGGCCTTAGTGCCCCTGACCTTGCTATTTTGCGCCATGCTTTGCTTCGTGCTAGAACTTTTAGTTTGGGTGCTATTGTTGCTCGACGGTTGAGTTTAAACCGTTCGAGGGGTCCTATCTTTGGAGGTATCTATGCCTCTCACCTTGCTAGATGCTTCGAGATACCCATTAGGCATGATGATGAGGAGGAGATGTTGCTACCCACTAGATACTTAGACTATAATAGCATGGTAGCACATGATTTTATTAGTGACGATAAGGACAAAAGACTCATTTATAACCTGGTATTCAGCCAGAAGACTTGTCAGATTATTACTTTGCCTGCACCTTCTTTGTTCGATATTCATTCAGGAAGGTATCTCATTTTGCCCGAGGACATTTATGCATACTGGGAGCGGACGCAATCCCCAGTTCCTGAGCCAGAACCATCACCTGATCCGTATGAGGAGTCTATTTATCAGTGGGAGCCACAGGAGCTCGCTAACCAGTGGAACCCTCAGGATCCTCCTTAGTACTCAGGAGAGGGCTACTTTGATGCATGGGCATAGACCAACTTAGGCCAAAAGCCTAAGCTTGGGGGAGTACGTATTTCTCACCGACATTACATTCATGTTCACACACTCATTCCAGTTGTCGGTGTTCATACTTTTTCATTGTATTATCCATGTTAGTCCTTTTTCGCTTTATTCTTGTGTGTTTGAAAAACTTTGAGAAAATCCAAAAAAAATTAGTTCTAGTTTCTTTCTAGTTTAATTAGTTGTAGTATTAAAAGAAAACTCAAAAATATTTCTCTTTCTTCTTTTGCTTGTTGGGAGCTTTCCGGTGTAAATAGTTTTTCTCGTTCTTGTTTTGCTTTCTTCAGAAAAACAAAACTCCAAAAACATTTCAGTGTGTTTCTTTGAAATTATTTCTTTTCTTTGGGTCGTAAGGAGAAGACCATGATGAAAATGTTGAATGGCTCTCGTATGCATTATTGTTGATCTAACAAGGAGCCCATATTACCTTGTCTTCTCTTTTGAATAAATGTTTGCAGATTCCAGCTTAGTCCAATGCACGTGCACTCTTATTATTATTCACACCGTTCGGTCATGCAAGTGAAAGGCAATAATGATGATATTTGATGAAATGATTGAGATGGAGAAAAGCTGGTATGAACTCGACCTATTTTGTTTTTGTAAATATGATTAGCTCATCGTTCTTGATTCAGCTCATTATGGACGAAACATGTTTGCAATGACAATTAGAGCTTATAGTTGCACATGCCATGCTTAATTAACTAGGAGTGTATAATGGTTTACCTTGCATGCCAACATGCTTTTAAAATGGTTATGATGTAGTATGATAAGATGGTATCCTCCTTTGAATGATTCGAGTGGCTTGACTTGGCACATGTTCACGCATGTAGTTGAAACAAAATCAACATAGCCTCCATGATATTTATGTTCATGGTGATTTATATCCTACTCATGCTTGCACTCAATGTTGGTTAATCTCAATGCATGTTTATGACTGTTGTCGCTCTCTAGTTGGTCGCTCCTCAATCTTTTGCTAGCCTTCACTTGTACTAAGCGGGAATACTGCTTGTGCACCCACTTCCATAAACCCAAAGTTGTTCCATATGAGTCCACCATACCAACCTATATGCGGTATTTACCTGCCGTTCCAAGTAAATTTGCATGTGCCAAACTCTAAACCTTCAAATAATATTCTGTTTTGTATGCCCGAATCGCTCATGTGGTGACTGGGGCTGTCAGTATCTTCCATGTTAGGTGGGTTATTCTCACGATGAGTGTTAATTCATTTGTCATTCACGAGAAAGTGGCTGGTAATTGGGATGCCCAGTTCCATGCTCTAAATCAAATCAAAATATAATATCAAACAAAACTCCCCTAGGACTGTTGTTGGTATGGATGGTACCCGTTGTTTCGGACCAGCCGTGGAGTGTGCTTGTTGGTGGAGGGGGAGTAAAAACTTTACCATTCTATTTGGGAACCACCTATAATGTATCTAGCATGGAAGATACCGAGATCACTTGGTTGTTATGTTGACAATGAAAGCATACCGCTCAAAATTATATTCACCTCTGTTTTAAAAGCTCGAGCTCTAGCACCTCTGCAAATCCCTGCTTCCCTCTGCGAAGGGCCTATCCATTTACTTTTATTGTTGAGTCATCATTCTCTTATAAAAGGCACCAGCTAGAGAGCACCACTGTCATTTGTATGCATTGTTATTAATTGATATTGAGTATGACTTTGACTGGATCTCTTTTACCATGAATCACAAAGTCTAGTCAGTCCTTGATCTTCAAGGGTGCTCTGCATTTATGTTTTGCGGTCTTAGAAAGGACTAGCGAGATACCATTTTGTTATATCATATCATGATTGTTTTGAAAAGTGTTGTCATCCGAGATTCATTATTATTGCTCGCTAGTTGATTATGCCATTGATATGAGTAAATGTGAGACCTAAATGCTATTGCGAATATGGTTAGTTCGTAATCTTTGCTGAAAACCTGAATGATGGCTATACATATTTGCAACAACAAGATCAAACAGAGTTTGTAAAAGTTTTTCTTTGTCACTTTCAGTTTGTCAACTGAATTTCTTGACGACAAGCAATGGGTTAAGCTTGGGGGAGTTGATACGTCTCCATTGTATCTACTTTTACAAACTCTTTTGCCCTTGTTTTGGACTCTAATTTGCATGATTTGAATGGAACTAACCCGGACTGGCGCTGTTTTTAGCAGAATTGCCATGGTGTTATTTTTGTGCAGAAATAAAAGTTCTCGGATTGACGTGAAAATTCACAGAGAATATTTTTGGAATATATAAAAAATATTGGCGAAAAAATCAACTAGAGGGGACCCACCAGCTGTCCACAAGGGTGGAGGGCGCCCCTCCCTAGGGCGTGCCCCCTGCCTTGTGGGTCCCCTGGACCTCCTCCGACCCTAACTCCAACTCCATATATTCATGTTCGGGGAGAAAAAATCAGAGAGAAGGATTCATCGCGTTTTATGATACGGAGCCGACACCACCTCCTGTTCTTCATCAGGAGGGCAGATCTGGAGTCCGTTCGGGGCTCCGGAGAGGGGAAATCGATGCCATCGTCATCATCAACCATCCTCCATCACCAATTTTAAGATGCTCACCGCCGTGCGTGAGTAATTCCATCGTAGGCTTGCTGGACGGTGATGGGTTGGCTGAGATTTATCATGTAATCGAGTTAGTTTTGTTAGGGTTTGATCCCTAGTATCCACTATGTTCTGAGATTGATGTTGCTATGACTTTGCTATGCTTAATGCTTGTCACTAGAGCCCGAGTGCCATGATTTCAGATCTGAACCTATTATGTTTTCATGAATATATTTGTGTTCTTGATCCTATCTTGCAAGTTGTAGACACCTATTACGATCTATGATCCGCATACCCCAAGGTGACAATAATTGGGATTCTTTCTGGTGATTACCGTAGTTTGAGGAGTTCATGTATGCACTAAGTTCTAATGCTTTGGTCCGGTTCTCTATTAAAAGGAGGCCTTAATATCCCTTAGTTTCTATTAGGACCCCGCTGCCATGGGAGGGTAGGACAAAAGATGTCATGCAAGTTCTTTTCCATAAGTACGTATGACTATATTCGGAATACATGCCTATATTATATTGATGAATTGGAGCTAGTTCTGTGTCACCCTAGGTTATAACCGTTGCATGATGAATGCCATCCGACATAATTATCAATCACTGATCCATTGCCTACGAGCTTTTCACATATTGATCTTTGCTACGTTACTTTGCCGTTGCCACCGTTACAATTGTTACAAAACTACTACTGTTACTTTTGCCATTGTTACCGTTACTTCCATACTACTTTGCTACTAAATATTTTGCTGCAGATATTAAGTCTTTCAGGTGTGGTTGAATTGACAACTCAGCTGCTAATACTTGAGAATATTCTTTGGCTCCCCTTGTGTCGAATCAATAAATTTGGGTTGAATACTCTACCCTCAAAAACTGTTGCGATCCCCTATACTTGTGGGTTATCACGGTTCGACATCGAGAACACCGCCACTCATCATCGCCACGAGGTCATCATCATACATAAGGACGGTAAACTCGATGACACCATTGTATATTCCCATTGCAATTGCATTGTTAACCCCTAGCCCATTTTCCGTTACTTGCCTATCGAGACTAGCCATTGAGTATTGCCGGCAACGTTACTTGTGCACATTAGTGATCATCGATCCGCCCTTCCATTGCATTCATACCATATCATATTGGTATCATAGTACCATCCCTTGTGTCACAATATTGTTCCCGCATATACACAATTGCTATCTTGGTTTGTGCATCGTGGCCATATCAAAAAAATAAGAGAATAAAGCTTTTAAGCAAAAAGAGAACAAAGAGCTTGTAAGCAATAGTCATAGCATCATAATACTTGGGATAAAAGTCATTGCATTTTTGTCTCCTATAGGTTGTGCACAAGTGTCGTATCCGCCTATGGAGCAATCGTGCTAGCGTCTCTTTTGACTGGTGGCCTCGTCATCATCCTCTGAATCGATGTCGATGCGATCCTCTTCTCCGGGGAGCTTCCTCCCCTCCTCTATTCGAGCACACTTATCCACCAGAGTGTAAAGCTCCTTCACAGTCTTGGGCAATCGAACGTTCATCTTGGAATGTATTCGACGGTTGCGCACATTGGACTGGAACGCAGCTATCACATCTGCCGGGTGGATGTCTGGAATATTCCTGTGGACTCGGCTGAATCTCTGCATGTATTTCCGTAGGCTCTCACCTTCCTTCTGTGGGAGGAGCTACAAGTCGCTGGGCCGCCCTGGTTCTTGATCGCCGCCCGTGAAGGCGCCAACGAACTCATGGCACAGGTCAGCCCAGGTCGAGATGGAGTTCTCCGGCAGGTGCATCAGCCAAGACCTCACATTTGGCTTGAGTGCCAAAGGGAAGTAGTTGGCGAATACCTTCTCATCTCTTCCCCCGGCAGCTTGAACAGCAATGGTGTAGATGCTCAAGAACTCTGCCGGGTTCAGTCTCCTGTCATACTTCTCTGGTATCTCTGGCTTGAACGTGCGAGTGGATGGCCAACAGACTTGTCGCAGCTCGCGGGTGAAGGCAGGGCACCCAGCCTCGAAAGGCAGGTACCCGCCTTCAGCGAGTACGGGCTTGTCGACGTCTGCGCCATCGCACCTATCAAACTGGCGGTGGGCGTAGCGGTGTCGCTCGGTGATGACACGCGCGCCTTCCCTCTGCCTGTCCACCAGGACTCGCCGTTGGCCTTGACGCACTCGAGGATCGGACGAAGCCATCGAGACGTCGTCGGGTTCTTGGTTGCGCGGCTCCCGCGCCGGCTGCCGTGGAGGGGACTGCACCATAGGAGTGGCCCCATCCACACGGCTAGCAGCGTGGGCCATTGTCGCTGCCTGGGGAGGCCGTGGCGGGCCAGCCCGCTGTGATCCTCCCACCTCGATGAAGCCAATCAGACTCTGAATGGTGGCTCTCCACTCATCCATCTGATCGGCTGCCGGCGGAAATCTCAACAGCAGCTGAGCCCGCGCCATGGCCTCCGAACTTGTGCTTGGCATGGATGTCGATGAAGACCGTAACGTCGCCCGGCTCCTGACGGTGCCGGTAGCGATCGCGCCGTGCTCTCGTCGTTGTGAGCCAGCCGCCTGGATGGCGTGGTGACGAGGTGGAGGCGCTTGAGGGCCAGCGGCTCCGTTTAGTGTAGTGGCTAGGTCGGCTCGTTCTGGGGGTGGCGCATATTCTACGGCCGCACCCGCGGCGGGAGCAGTCGGGGAGTTGCGATTTCCCCTAGAGCGAGTACCCCCGCTGCGGCTGTACCCCTCGGCCGGACGGCAAGGTGCAGATGGAATGATCTCTCCTCCCATACCTCGTGGGGCGTGGTCGCTGGGATGTAGTTGGTGTTGTCCTTCTCCGGTGCCTCCAGCTCCTGCTTCGGCCGCAGGGGAGGTGGTAATGACGCCGCCTGCGCCGACCATGTCCCCCGCAACGTCTGCACCCCCAGGCGTCCCCGTAGCCCCCGCAGCATCGGCGGTCGCGGGCGGCGGGGCCTTCGAGGTGGATGGATGAGCTGCGGCGTCGGGCTTCTTCTTGGGCGCCATGGACGATGGAGCCGCTGATGAAGAAGATGGCGGTAAAGATGACGCGCTACGTACACTTCTCGGGTTCGCGCAAGCGCCTCCCCCTACCTGGCGCGCCAAAGATGTCGTGGGAAACCACGGCCACCTATGGGGCCACGGGCCCCTTTTGGTTCGGCAGGGGGACTGAGCACGTTGTACAAAGAGCGGAGGAGCGCAGCGCAACACGGCAGAGATCACACGGGCAGTTTTACCCAGGTTCGGGCCGCCGCGAGGCGTAAAACCCTACTCCTGCTTTGGTGGATTGATGGTGGATGGTGGTGAAACGCAATGCTCTTGCCTGACAGGGTTGCCTCGGGGCGAGAGCAGCTACGCACATACGAGTGTACAAGGGTCCGAATCCTTTCTATGGTTGCCATGGGCCTCCTTTTATAGATCAAGGGGTCACCACAGTGGCAAATCAGTCATTGTGTACTGATTTGATAGCGAACAGTGCTATCATATCTACTCTGCAGACAGAGCAGTACGCATTAAATGTGCCGCTTAGTGTCACATCATGGCCTGCCCGGCAAGCCTTGCTGGGCTGTTTGGCCACCTTCTCTCCTGTCTGCATGACACGTCGCTGGACAGGTGTCATTTGGAGGTGATTCCTGTAGGAAATGGCTGCCATATGGCATAAGGCAGCCACTTAGTCATCTTGGGGCTTGACACCGCACCAATCGATGACTTGCGTCACTGTGAGGTGGGGCGGTGAGGCCTTGGTGGGGTGTTTCGCCTTCGCAGGACCCGGCAAGCCTGCCGGGGCAGTCTTGAGGCTTTCTTCCGGGGCAACCTTGACCTCGCCAAGCTCTCCTGCCCGGCAAGGGAGGTTTTCCCTTAGCGGTGTCTTGCTTCTTGGCTTGACTTGGTCTTCTCAACCTGCCCTTTGATTCCTCAAAGAGCCTATCTCTTCATCTTGGCCTTGCCTTGGATGTTGTAGTCTTGATCTCGGGCCTATGCACGGTCTGGGCAACAGACCCAGGGTTTGTTGCACTGACAACAAGATAAAGTATTATGGTCCTGTGTTTCTTCGCAACATGTATCCCTTCAAGCGGTTCATGGGAATACTGAAGCGCTATTGTCGGAACCGAAACCATCCAGAGGCAAGCATCCTACAAGGTTATACCGCGGAGGAGGTGGTTGAGTTTTGCATCGAATAAATGAAACAAAGACCTATAGGTTTGCCCCTCTCTCGCCACGAGGGAAGGCTGAAAGGTAAGCCGGTCCTTGCTGGCACGCAAACGGCTGCACCCGGAGAATTGGCAGAGAAAGCCCAGTTTCAGCGCTTATGCCGAAGAACACTTGGCGGAGATACGCCAAAGCTTCATACCAATGGTGCCTTCATCAGATGTGGAGATGAAGGAGCAGACTAAGAACTACGTCGAATGGCTGAAGAATCGTTTGGCACAAGGATCCATCGATGACATTGCTACATGGTTGGCACAAAAGCCATCACCTACGGTGTTGACGTACCAAGCATATGATATAAATGGATACATGTTCTACACTGAGGAACGTGATGAGAAGACCTCGTATCAGAACAGCTCTGTTCGAATAGAATGCATGACTGTAGATGAAGCTAATAAAAGGGTATACTATGGAACCATCAAAGAGATTTGGGAGCTTAACTATGTGAAAGTTAAGGTGGCATTATTCAGGTGTGCATGGATCCCTCTTGGTCATGTAAAGGTTGATGATTACAAGAAGACCTGTGCTAACAGGACAACGATGGCATATCACGCGGACCCATTCATTCTAGCCAGCGATGCTACCCAGATTTTCTATGCGGAAGACCCCTTGCATAAGAACTGCCATGTAGTGATGCATGGGAAGAGGAGGGTACTGGGTGTCGAGGATGTTGCCGATGAGGACGAGTACGATGAATTTGCTGAGTTACCAGCCAAGGGATCACGCACCCATGTAACAGAGAAGCGTAAAATCATCAGAAAACCCAAGTTCATTCGGGGTCAACGTAATGATCCCAGTTCCCCCATGTACATGGGAATTAAGCCATAAGACTAGTCTTTATGCCTACCCTGCAACTTAATTCGTTCAATTTAGAACTGTCGCGTGTACTGAATTTGTGAGTTATGTCCGGTTTTCTGTTGATGCAAGAACCGTTAATATGTTGACCTTGATATGCTGTCAGCTCAGGCAATGAATATGAACTGTTTATTATTATTATTATTATTATTATTATTATTATTATTATTATTATTATTATTATTATATCATAGAGGTAGCACACTCAATTGATCTCACTCCAGCATGTGTGAACAAAAGATATGCAATCTGGTTTGCGAATAGCACACGGTTCATTCATGAAAGCTGTGTGCCGACCAAACCCCGCGCGCGATCTGAGTCGTGCTTTCTAATTAGCCAGAACCCAAACCCCACGGATCATACGTCTGCACCATTGGATGCTCCCAGATCAAACGGCAATCCTCATCCCTTTCGATAGCAAATGCATTTCCGGTTGTAATTTTATTTTTATGCACAAAATGCACATTAAACTCAAAAAATGTCTTAAATATAGCTAACGATACCTGAAATGCGTCAGAAAATCAAACTCGTGGTATAATGGTGATTACGTACCATGGAAATTTTTATGAAGCCAAATGATGAAGTCACCGGCCACTGGAGTTTGAATTGACACGTCTCCTTTTGGAAACCATGATCCTTCATGTGAGATGCTCTGGTTTGGAAGGAGTGATCATCAAAACTTGTGCCAAACTTTACCAAATTTTTTCCACGGGGTCATGAGAGCACGCCACGGGCACACATCGATTTTGATGATGCCCGGACTCCATCTGAATTTCCTGTAATTAAAATACCAACTAGGCCTACGCAAGTGGCCGCACCTCGCGGTCGAAATGTTTGACACTTCTTCCTGCTTCTCGGACAAACGGATGAAAACTCGCAAAGCGATGTACAAATGATTTGTACACCTTCTTTGCTAAGGCTGGCCATAGTGGGGGTATCATAGCCGGTATCATGCACTCGGGAATAGCAAATATGATGATGTGGCAAGGAATTAAAGAAGGGAGAGTGGGTTAGAGTAACATAGGTAGATACCGTAGCATAATAAATGCTATACTACTTTGTGTCATGCATGGCCATAAATACGGTCATCTATGATACTACTCTATGATACTATGCACTATGAAGGTACATAGTATCATACACTAGTATCATATGCATGATACTAGTATATGATACTCCCCACTATAAGGTTGGCCATAGTGGTGGTATCATAGCCGGTATCATGCACTCGGAAATAGCAAGTATGCTGATGTGGCAAAGAATTAAAGAAGATAGAGAGGGTTAGAGTAACATATAGGTAGATACCGTATCATGTTAAATGCGATGCTAATTTGTGCCATGCATGGCAATAAATATGATCATCTATGATACTACTCTATTATACTATGCACTATAATTAAAGGTAGTATCATACACTAGTATCATATGCATGATACTAGTATATGATACTCTCCACTATGAGTAGCCTAAGTATAGCCTAACTAAAACACCCACATGTAGTTGTAGTAGGGTTTTGACTTTATATGCACTAAATGCAAGGTAAGTGCAAAAAATGACTTAAACATAGCAGACGAGACCTGAAATGGGCCAGAAAATCAAACCAAGGGTATATCCGTGATTGTTTACCATGATTTTTTTTCAAGGCGGAACGATGTAGTCACTGACGATTTGGAGTCCGAAGTGCCGCGTCTCCTTTTTGAAACTATATATGATCCTTCTTGTGAGATGCTCCGGTATGGAAGGTGCGAGCACCAAAACTTGTGCCAAATTGTACCAATTTTTTTCATGCGATCGTGAGAGCATGCCACAGTGACACATTGATTTTCGTTATTTCCGGACTCTATATGCATTTCCTGTAATTAAAAAACCAACAAGGCCTACGCCTGTGGCCGCACCCTATGGCCGAACTGTTTGAATTTTTTTCCCGTTTCTCGGACAATGAATGAAAACTCGCAAAGCGACACACAAATGACCTTGCTAACACCCACGTGTAGTTATGAGATCTCAAATGACTCAAATATAGCAAACGAGATCTCAAATGCACCAGAAAATCGAACCATAGGGTACAATCGTGATTTCTTACCGTGGAAAAAAATTGGAGGCGAAACGATGAACTCATGTTTTCATTCAAACGAAAATATGCTGTTAGTTCATGTAAATGTTTTCAAATAGCACACGGTTCACTCACGAAAGCCGTGTGCCTACTAAACCATGGCCGATGCCCCCCTGCCACGCGCACGATCTGAGTCGTGCGTTCTGATTGGCCAGAACCCAAACCCCACGGATCATACGTCTGGACCGTTGGATTCTCCTTGAGCGAACGGCAATCCTCATCCCTTTCGACAGCACATGCAATTCTGATTGTGATTTTATTTATATCCACAAATTGCATGTTAAATTCAAAAAATGTCTTAAATATAGCAAACGATGCTTGAAATGCATTAGAAAATCAAACCCGTCGTATAATGGTGATTGCGTACCGTGGAAATTTTTATAAGGCCAAACGATGAAGTCACCGGCCACTGGAGTTTGAATTGACACGTCTCCTTTTGGAAACCATGGTCCTTCATGTGAGATGCTCCGGTTTGGAAGGAGCGATCATCAAAACTTGTGCCAAACTTTACCAATTTTTTCCCCGGGGTCGTGAGAGCACGCCACGGGCACACACCGATTTTGATGATGTCTAGACTCCATCTGAATTCCCTGTAATTAAAATACCAACTAGGCCTACGCCCGTGGCCGCACCTCGCGGCCGAAATGTTTGAAACTTCTCCTCGTTTCTCGGACAATGGATGAAAACTCGCAAAATGACACACAAATGATTTGTACACCTTCTTTGCTAACTAACACCCAGATGTAGTTGTAGAACGGTTTTGAATTTTTATGCACTAAATGCAAGGTAAGTGCAAAAAAATGACTTAAATATAGTAGACGAGACCTGAAATGGGCCAGAAAATCAAACCTAGGGTATATACGTGATTGTTTACCGTGAAAAAAATTCGAGGCAGAACGATGTAGTCACTGACAATTGGAGTCCGAAGTGCCGCGTCTCCTTTTGGAAACTATGATCCTTCTTGGGAGACGCTCCGATTTGGAAGGTGTGAGCATCAAAACTTGTGCCAAACTTTACCAATTTTTTTCCATGGGATCCTGAGAGCACGCCACGGTGACACACCGATTTTCGTTATTTCCGAACTCTATATGCATTTCCTATAATTAGAATACCAACAAGGCCTACGCCTCTGGCCACACCTAGCGGCCAAACTATTTGAATTTTTTTCCCATTTCTCGAACAATGAATGAAAACTCCCAAAGCGACATACAAAAGATCTTGCTAGCTAGCACCCACATGTAGTTGTGACTATAGCAAACGACTCAAATATAGCAAACGATACCTCAAATGCACCAGAAAATCGAACCATAGGGTACAATGGTGATTTCTTACAGTGGAAAACAATTTGGAGGTGAAACGATGAACTCTTGTTTTCATTCAAATGAAAATATGATGTTAGTTCATGTAAATGTTTTCAAATAGCACACGGTTCACTCACGAAAGCCGTGTGCCTACCAAACCGTGGCCGATGCCCCCCCCCCCCTTGTTGTGCGCATGATCTGAGTCGTGCGTTCTGATTGGCCAGAACCCAAACCCCACGGATCGTACGTCTGCACCATTGGATGCTCCCAGATCGAACGGAAACCCTCATCCCTTTCGACAGCAAATGCAGTCCGGCTAGGATTTGATTTGTATGCCAAAATGCACGGTAAATGCCAAAAAATGTCTTAAATATAGCACACGAGACCTGAAATGCGCCAGCAAATCAAACCCGTGGTATAATGGTGATTGCTTAACGTGGGAAAAATTTAGAGGCGAAGCGATGAACTCACATCTTCATTTCAAAATTAGTACGTCTTCATTTCAAATGAAATTATTCTCTTTGTGCACACGAGCGCTTAGAGGCAACCGTTTGCATAGGCCTTTCCGTGCGGCGACCGGGGATATTTTTTCAGCCTTTTCACCTAGGCCGCCAACATCCCCCCACCGCCCGCCTGTGTTTCACTCAACTAGTCCACCCAATCTCCATCGCCAGCTCCCCCTCCCCCAGATCCACAGCAGAACCCTCTCCGGCACCGGCGTGCTCACCCCAGCCGTGTGCCCGCTCTTTGGCGTCAACCCTACCTCCACTACCGTTCCCAACACGCGGCTGCATGCGCCTCGCCGTCTTCTTTTGCTCGCCAGCCACCATCGAGCATATCGATCATGTAACCCTCGCCTCTCTTGTGGTCCTGATGGGTTTGCATTAAGAAACCTATTAGTTACTGCTCTCCATCATGGTGAGGCATATTTCCTAGCAATCCCTCTTCCTATTTCGTCCCGTATGTTCCCAAATTGGCTATAAATTAACGAAGAGCGTATATATGTTCATTATCTACCTTCCTAACTAGTACATATAAGCTGTATTTGTTCCAATAAGTTACTACCAATTTACAGATCGCGGGCGCCCGAGTCACACAAACTTAACAAATAAGCCGTACATTTTCTAAATTATTGCATGACATTTTTAGACAGCTTGATACCAAGTTGTTAATTTTATGCTTATCCTCCTTTCCTGAGTTTCGCATGTGTTCTCTGTAGATGCCGAGTAGCAGCGAAAACACTCATGCTTCAGGCGATGTATCTTCATCTGATTCCGACAACCCTAGGTCATCAGCAGCTGGTGAGGGATCAAGTAATCTTGAACGAGATAGAGCTGCAGCAATTACCCTTCTGGTCAGGACATGGAGGAACGCTCCAAGGAAGCCCACACACCAACCTAAAGGTGTATATGAAGTAACCGAGATAGATTTAAAGTCTTGGGCTCCAACTAAACCAGATAAAGCACGCACGAGGTTCAGGAGTGTGTGTGGATTTTTTGGCAGGGGAAGGCTCAACATTAATCTGCCGGGGTTTTGGAAGGCTGACACAGAAACACGACAAAGGATAGTCCGGGAGATCATGGATCACTTCAACGTTCCAGAGCAGTGGAGAATGCAGGTGGAACATTCTGCACTGAAGAAGCCTAGGGATGCTTGGAGAAACTGGAAGCACGTGTTGTACAAGAAGTACTTGAGTGAAGGCAAGGACCCAATCCCCACATACCCCCAAATTACAAAGGCAGACTGGGTAGAATTCAAAAGGGTCAGGGCAACTACAGAGTTTGCTGAGAAGAGTGCCAAGCAATCGGAACTTCAGAAGA
The DNA here is from genome assembly GCA_011799875.1 of Thinopyrum elongatum. NCBI lineage: Eukaryota > Viridiplantae > Streptophyta > Magnoliopsida > Poales > Poaceae > Thinopyrum > Thinopyrum elongatum. Next base: position 300,157,809 of record CM022299.1, read on the forward strand.
GGAACACACACACCCACCGTATGGGTGTGGCAGGATACTACGGCATGAAACTGATATGGGACCAGGAGGACAAAGAAGCAGTAGCGGCGGGTGGGAAACCGGCCCTTAGTGAAATCAGGGGCGAACGCGCTAGAGACTACTTGCGGGCACGTGCAAGGAGGCGTGATGACGGAACTTATTACTTTGAAAACTCACATGACGAAGAACTGTATCGCGTGATGTTAAAGGCTTCCAAGATCCCTGGAAGGTTCTACAGGAACTCAGGGCCATGTGACATTCTGTCTGATGCTCTGGAAACAAGAGAGCCCCCTGGCCGTGCAAGGGGTATAGGTGTTAATGTCCCGCACAAGAGGGCTTTCACACTCAGCAAATAAGAGAGGATCAGCATGAAAAAAGCGAGGAGTGAAATGAAGCAGAATGAATTGTATGAAAGGTTGAGGAAGGACATGTATCCGGCTGTTCGAAAGGATATTGAAGAGTCAATGATGATGCAGAAGACTCTAACACTGACAGATAGCCAGCATATGGGAGGGGAGGCGGGCATGGAGGATGCTGGTTATTGCGCGACAACACCGCACAAGAGTAGATGTGCATCATCTGACCCCAGTGACATTGAGACTGCAGCTGCTCATGATGATGCTATATCTGATCTATCTGGAATGAAAAACAGACTGAAGGGCGTGCTTACACATTATGAAGGTACATTAAAATGTGCAACAGCCTGGGTTTGCCCACCCTTCTTGGAAGAGGGCCTCTTGTTGGATAATGTGCCATTGAAGCCGGGTTGTGTGAAGTGCTACGTGACTGAAGTAAAGCCTGGATTCAATGAATTTGCCCTGAAGAATGTCCTAGGAGACTTTGATGAGCAAAGGACCTTGGGAGAAACACTGTTACATCACATCCAGTGGCCACGAAAGGAAATAGAGTTCATGGATGAGATCCCTGAAGCCCCGCCAAGAGCAACCAATGTCGCCCCACAACCGGTGACGCTCTCCTTGCTACAGTAGCTCTCGCGTGCTTCCCCCAAAGAACCTAATACTCGTAATCCGACGGCTAATGGATCAACCTATGATCAGCCGGCCTGACTTTGTGCCGTATAGGCCATGTCATCATCTGCCCCAGAGCAGCCAGTGGCAAGGCCTACAACTGCTGAAGACGCACCACTGGTTCAGATGCCGGCCGCTGAAGCAGCGGGGGGAGACCCAGCTGCAGCACATGCTCAGCAGACCAACCTGGTGGAACGGACTGCTAAGCAGTATGATGCTTCAGAACCTCCTACTAAGTAGTCTGTAGGTCCAGAACCGACTGCTCATCAGTCCGTCGGTCCGCAGCCGCGTGATCAGCATACCAATGCGTCAGCACTTCCTGCTCAAAAAACCAACGCATTGGCACGGCCTCCTCAGCACACCGACAAGTTGGCACCACCTGCGCAGAAACCCGACATAGCTTCAACACATGGTCAGCAGTCCGTCACAGCAGCACCGCCAGCTCAGCGGTCCAGCATAGCTAAACCGTCTGCTAAGAAGTCCGTCGAAGCTTCACCGTCTGCTTGGCATTCTACCTTTCAGCCAACCAAACGTTCTACCAGAAGTGCTTCAAGTACCAAGAAGGAAGCGGCCAAAAAGGCTACACCCGCGAGGAAGTGCGTCGGGAGAGCGAAGAGGAAAGAGAACGATTGCCTCTTACTTAAAGCACTCATCGCCCAGAACCAAATTAACAGCAAGTTGTTCGAATTGGGGAGTAATATTATTTTTGACAGCATGGATGATGAAGAAATAGCTTTGCAGCTTGCTAAAAATAAAGCAGACGTACTTGAAGCACGCAATTACATCCATGGCTAGCCATTTCTTGTTGGCGAATACTTTGATGAGTGCAGCTCCAGTTGCCACGAGTTACATAAATATTGCATGGATCAAATGTCAGCAGGTCATCATGTTCTGCTAGTCCACTACAACAGAGACCATTTCCGACACGATGTTGGTTCCATTAGTGTGGGTTTCGAGGACTTACATCTCTTCTTCAACTTCAATGAGCTCGATGCCACTCTTGTTAGATGCCTGATTTTGTAAGTACTTAACAAACTCTGATCAACTTCTCCATACAAGGCTGTAAATGATAAATAGCTAACTGCATTTTATTCCTCTCACGGGATTGAACGCGCAGAGAAGAAAAAGGGAGAGTGTGTATTTCATAGATCCTTCATTAGCAAATGGCACAACATTAGATGGTAAGGACCTACAGGACTGGGCCATTAACACGGTCGTCCGTATCTTCGAAAACACGTCCCATGCAGAATCATTTCTCTGTCCATATCATGAACGGTAAGTCAAGTAAACAACCACGCATACACTGATTGTCTTTCAGATTTTGACATAATTAATAAGTTCATGACTTTCTTAATATGTAGCAATCACTGGATATTGGTATTCATTATTCCAAACAAGAACACAGTTTACTACATGGATTCTCTCAGAGAGTCAACAAACGCTCAGGATCTGACGCATCTTCAACAATTCATGGATAGGTATTGAATTATATGATGTCGAAATTAATTTGCATTCATATCTGGTTCAATAATTGATGTTGTCAAAATTCATCTTCATTTGTAGTGTGCTCGCATTGTGGAAAACTAAACCAGGGAACCTGTTCAGGAGGGAACTACCTCTGCAGCACGAGATCGTTTCTCCGGTAACACACAGAATTCCTTTATTTTCAGAAAATTTATCCAATAGTCTGCAAATACCTTTTCTTACGCTAGTCAAATGTTCAAGCTTCTAAATAAACCTCTTTCTATTTCTTTCCAAAGAAAAAAATACATCTAACACCGGTTAGGTTGTTCCTAACAGGATAAATACATGACTAATTCTGTACAAAAAATTTTAGTGTCCTCAACAACAAGCAGGGACCAACCTTTGTGGATACTATGTTTGCAGACACATGATCTCCATCTGCAAATCTGCTGATAGTTGTGAAGATGCTCGCGAATTAGTACCAGTAAGTCTATCTGAAAGTGCGTTATATCGACTAGAGGGGGGGTGAATAGGCGATTTTTACAAATTCGTCACTGAGGAATTTCAAGGTGAGGAAATTCCTAAGAGACGAACTACTTAGCAGCGGAATAAGTACTCAGATGCAAGCATAACAGAGCAGTAGCACAGTCATCATGATGAAATGAAAACAAGCACAGAGTACGAGTAGCGTAAACACAGGATAAGCAGGCTGAAGACAAACTGACTGAAGAAATTGAACTGAGGAAATTGAGAAAGTCTTCAGTCAAAGTCTTCAAACAGTAATGATCAAATACATAGCAAGTATGCGAGGAAATGAAAGGGTTGAGGAAATAGAACCAGTAGCTCGGTGAAGACACTGATTTGGTAGACCAGTTCCAACTGATGTGACAGTTGTACGTCTGGTTGGAGCGGCTAGGTATTTAAACCTGAGGACACACTGTCCCGGACACCCAGTCCTGAACACACAGTCCAGGACACCTAGTCCTCACCGTATTCTCCTTGAGCTAAGGTCACACAGACCTCGCCCAACCACTCGTGGTAAGTCTTTAGGTGACTTCCAAACCTTCACATACTCGGTCACTCGGCAATCCACAATTTCCTCTTGGATGCTCTAGACCATGACGCCTAATCGTCTGGAGGATGCACAGTCCTCAAAGGTAACAAGCGTTGGTTCCACACAGGAACAATCTCTTCAGTGATGCTCAATCACTTTGGGTTTGTAGGTGTTTGGGTTTTTGGGTTTTTCCTCACTTGATGATTTTCGCTCAAAGTCCTCGGAGGATGGGATGCTCTAAATGACAAGTGTCAATCTATTTCTTGGAGCAGCCAACCAGCTAGTGGTTGTAGGGGGCGGCTATTTATAGCCTAGGGAGCAGCCCGACATGATAAGACATAAATGCCCTTCAATGATATGACCGTTAGGTGGGTAGCTTATTTGGATAGCTGGCGCGCAGCACAGCAACGGTCGGATATTTGAGTATCAAATTCCTCAGGGCTATCATGTTCCTCACTTGTAGGCAATCCGCACTGGCGAATTCCTAACTCCTCAGTCAGAACAAATTCCTCAGAGAACAGAAGAACTTCGTCTCTGTCACTGAAGAACTTGACTAAACTGTATGAGATTTCCAATGGCTTCACTCGAAAGGATTGGGTAGGTGTAGGATTTTGAGTTGAGCATCACTTGGAATCTTTTCCTTAGTTTTACCTCGACCCCCTTTAACAGTACGGTGTTTCCTATGACTCAAGAAGAAGAAAATGAAACTACGAAAACAAAAGTCTTCACGCTTCATAATCCTCGCATGAATATCAAGTCTTCAGGGTCACACCAATTTCTTCACTTTCAAAGTCTTCAAGAAAACCAAAGTCTTCAGTTGAAGACATTCATTTTTAGGGGTCGACATTCATCGTAAATAACAAACTCCTCATAGACTTATAGACCTGTGTACACTCACAAACACATTAGACCCTTAACCTATAAGTCTTCAATACACCAAAATCACTAAGGGGCACTAGATGCACTTACAATCTCCCCCTTTTTGGTGATTGATGACAATATAGGTTAAGTTTTCAACGGGGATAAACATATGAAGTGTAAATACTAATATTGAGGAATTTGATTGCAAGATATAGAAGAACTCCCCCTGAAGATGTGCATATTTGAAGAATTTGCTTTGAAATAGCAAATGCACATTGTTGAATAATATCATGGAGATCTCCTCCTATATCTTGAAATTCATACACGCATTTATCATATGATATGAAGAATTTGAAATGCATGATGAAATATGGTGTCTGACGAAATTCAGCATGCGTGCATTATGGTACTTGAGGAAACAAGCATGCAGAAAGCAGTTCAAAAGTATCAGACCACCATAGGACTTAAGTTTACAACTCATCAGAGCAAACACCTCAGAAAAGCAAGAGTTGTAACTTAACAGAAATATAACCCATATATAAGACCCGCTTGAAGACTAAACTCAAATTTCTCCCCCTTTGTCATCGAATGACCAAAAGGGACGAAAAAATGAGGACTAACGCCCCTGAAGAATATCATCATGATGTCGATGGAGGAGCGCCAGCATTGTTGGGGTCGTCCGTTGAGGTAGGGCCTGCCGCAGTGTCGTTCAAGTCTTCAGCTTCATCCGTCTCGCGCGATGAAGAATATGAACTGGCAACAAGCTGAGGAACTTTGACTTTCTTGAATTTCTTCGAAGGTGGCTGAGACCAGTCAAAGTCCTGTTGGAATCCCATCTCCTTGAGTTCTTCAGCACTATAAAGATTAGACAAAATGGCCCAAGTGCGGTCAAAAACTTCATGCAAGTAGTAGTGATTCTTCTTCACAGTATTTTGAGTGACTGTCATGTTCTGAAGAATTGCACCAAACTGACGCTTGACCCACTTGTGATTTCGATCAACTTTCTGATGAAGACTAAGGAGAAGTTCACGATCAGTCATCACACGCGGAGCTGTGGCTTGAGGATGATGTTCTGAAGCTTTGGCGGCAGAATCTTGAGTTGCAGAGTCATCATTGGTGGAATAGGAAGTAGCTTTGCGAAACTGTCCATCCAATGGACGAGTACCTTCATCAATAACAGCAGCCTTGCCCTTCTCATCAGCTGAGGAAATAGTCCGTTTGAGGACTTCAATAGGGGGCAAATAGCTGAGATGATTTTGAAAATCAGCCTTATAATGAATTGAAGACCTTGATCTGATGAATCTCATGATCCAGGGAGCATAAGGCTTCAACTCAAAAGGTGACAGTGCAGCATTGGCCAAAGTCCTCATGAAGAAATCGTGGTAGTTGATAGGAATACCGTGAATGATATTGAACAGCAGATTCTTCATAATGCCAACAACTTCTTCATCATCAGAGTTGTGGCCCTTGATTGGACTGAGGGTTTTGGTCAATATGCGATAGACTGTCCTTGGCACATAGAGCAATTCCTTGACGAGGAATTTGGTCCTTGGAGCTTGGCCTGGCTTCAAAGGCTTCATCAGCACTTGCATCAGATGATCAGACAGTTCAGGTTCAACATAGAGAAGCCTAGCACCTTCAGTGGGAGGACTGACTGGGACGGCATGAAGCAATTCAGAGGCCGGTGCTTTGAAATAAGTATTATCGATCATCCAGTCCAATACCCATGAATTGACATCATCAACATTTCCAGTAATGTGCAGCGTGGCGAAGAATTGAAGAATGAGTTCTTCATTCCAATCGCAGATGTCGGTGCAGAAATTGAGTAACCCAGCGTCATGAAGAACACTGAGGACTGGTGTGAAGCAGGGCAGCGATTCCATATCTACATGAGGAATTTGCTCATGTTCAAAGATCTTATCCTTATCAACCAACAATGAGGAGTAGAAGTTCATCTGGCTTGCAGTCCAGAAACGCTTGCGACGAAGACGAGCAGAGTCATAGGGATTGTAGTCAGTGAAGAATATGTGCTCGTTGAAGAAATCCTCAGCATTAAACTTCTGCTTCTTGGAGTGAGGGTTCTGTGGCTTGGGCTGAAGATTTATAGTTGAAGTCTTCATAGCCTCTTGAGGTATAGCTACTGGAGCCACTGGCTGAGGAATTTCAGCAGCAGCCTTGGCCTTCATTTCTTCAGACATATGTACATCAGCGCTAGTGGCTGGAACTTCTTCAGGTATAGAGTGAAGTGAAGCTTGATGTTCATCAGAGCCCGTATGAATTTCTTCAGTTTGCACAGGAGACTGAGGAACATGATGTAGAGGGGTTGTCAGAGGTGAATTGGGGTGATGACTTTCCCAAAAGTCATCATTCAGAATAGGTGTTGTAGACCCAATATCCACATCCTCATCTTCTTCAGTTCCTTCGACGCCTGCCTCTTCAGCTGTGAACTGAGGCATGGGCGATGATACCAGTGGGGTTGAAGGAAAAGTATCCACTTCAATTTCTTCATCCATCTGCTCTGTCGAAGCAGCAGAAGGAACTTCTTCATCAGATTTACTTGGAATTTCATATTCCTCACCAAAGGGAATGATCTCCTTTGATGGCATGATTGATATTGGAATAGCATCAATTGGGTTTTCAGATGAACTCCTCAAAGTCTTCAATTTCTTGGGGGCTGAAGACTCTGAAGATGCAGATGCTTTCCTTTTCTTCACAGCTGCTTGCTCCGCAGCCTTGGTTTTCTTCGCTTCTGATGCAGAAGGAAGGTTGATGCTTGTCATCGGTGCAGGAGGAGCAGAGGAAATTGGTTGAATTTCTTCAGGCACAACTGATGCAGTTGCCCTGGCTTGTTCAGATTCCTCAGGCACAGTAGCAGATGCTTCAACTGGCCTGGATTGCTCTTCAGGCGCAATATTGGAGGTTGCCCTGGCATTTTCTTCAGAGACTGGAATTTCTTCATCAGCTCTGGTGCTTTCATTTTCTTCAGCAGACTAAACAGATGTTCCAGTCTGAGGAAATTTGGGTTGCGATGAAGCTGCAACACTTGGAGTAAATCCTTTTGCCATTCTGACGAATCTGACTTTGGCGCCTAGCCAATCTGCATGGAATGCATGAAATTCATCACTGAGTTCTTTGATCTCAGCCTGCATAGTCACAAGTTCTTTAGGAGACATTTTCACAACATTTTTCTTCAGAAAACGCTCCTTCTTGTACTGAGCCTTCTTCACCTGCCTGGCCTTTTCAAATTTCCATTTTTCTTCATTTATGAAGGCCGTCAACATGTGACTTTGACCAGGAGTGAGGTTTAATTCAGGCAAAGGTGTGTTAGGGTTCTTGTGCCATAGATCAATAAAATCAAGGATCTTCCTTGGATCCAGCATGAGGGGCACAGCACTGCCTTTGGCTCTAGCGGCCCTTTGTTGTCGATCTCTGATGAGCTCAGCTAATTCTTCATCATCAGCTTCGTCTTCGCTTGAAGGAACCTGAAAGGCGACTTGCTTCTTGTGAGGACTTGGCCTTGTGCCTCGTCCAGCAGTGGCCTTTTTCTTCAGCAAGGTCGGAGTTATTGAAGACTGAGGTGGAGCTGAAGAACTTGCAGAGACTCCTGAAGCAATTGAGATTCCAGTAGTCCTTTGGCATGTGGCAAGATGCACAGGTGCTGAGGACTTTGCAGGAGCAGCTGAGGATTTTGCAACCGAGGGAGTTGGAGCTGCTTTTGAGGAATTTGCTTGAGGAACAGGCCGTGAGGGCATTGCAGCTGAGGAACTTGTCTTAACAGCTGATTTCTTTAGCATAGCCTTCTTAGGCTTGATAGCAGAGGCCTCAGCGGCGGCAGCAACAGAATCTTCATTGAATTTCTTTACTGCCTCTTTAGCCACTTTGGCCAGCTTGGCTTGACGCTTAGCCCACTCCTGAGGAAATTCCTCACCTCTTCTGATGCTAGTGGGATCAGCTTCTTGGCCAGGAGCCAATGGAGGTCTTGGACATGGAGGGTTAACAGCAAATTTCTTCATGTACTTGGGAGTGACATAGCGATATTCTCTCCATTCTCTTGCCCATCTCCTCTCAATCTTCTGAATGCGCACTTTGCGCTGATTTTTGTTCTCCTTGCCATGAGTTGCTTCATCAGGAGTACAATATTCATCATAGATGTCATCAGGGATCTCAAAAGCAGTATTTGTTTCTGGCCTCTTTCCTCCCTTCTGAGGTCTTTTACCATCAGCCATTTTCTTCACTTGAGGGTTTTGAACAATCGAATTTTCCGATGAGGTGTGCAATTTTTCTTCAAGGAACGCTGCAAATGGGTTAAGTTGATGAGAACCTAGAGATTCAGCAGCGGACATGTGTACCTGTGAACAGAATATAGGTGCGAAGAGTTTTGGAGAGGTCATATGCGTTCTCAGAAGATTTTCAAAAGTATCAAGTTTGAGGAAGATGACCAGGGGTGTCTTGAGGAATTTCACTAAGCATTTTTGACTTAGGTTCCAGAGTTGTGTAGATTGAAAATCCACACAATTGAGGAATCTTGAAGAAAAACGTTGCTTAGAGAAACTGATCAAGGACAGAAGCAAGTTGGTGTTTAAGAACATGAAAGTTGAAGAATAAACACCTTTTGAAGATTTTGTGGAAATCATCAGAATCAACAAGGGCAGTAAAAATAAATTTTATTTACCCTTGACGAAGAACACGACGAACTGAGAGTGGCAGTGGAGATGTTCGTCCGTTCAGATCTTCCACGCCCTAACTTGGCGATGGAAAACAGCTACGGCGGCGGCGGAGTGAGGATTTCCGCGGCCGGCGTGAGTACGACGGCGACGAGGTCGAGGCAGTGAAGCTCTTCCTCACCGGTGACGATGGAGTGTAGCGGCGGCGCTAGGTCTGAGAGCTTGAGCGAGGGAGTAAGATCGAGCGGGGTAAATGAGCTCTGAGGAGGGTGAGGGGTATTTATAGCAGAGGTGAGAAACCGCTCGTCCGAAGAAAATGGACAAACGTGCCCCTGACCCTTCTCATCCTAGCGACATGTGTGAATAGATAAATCTTATCGAGGGATAAGGAACGGTTTGAACGGCAAAAGCCGAAAATTCAGATAAGAATATTTTAATGTTTCGTTCACAAATTCTTCAGCTGTCAAGGACACAGTGAAGACTTTGAACGGGTTTCAAATAGAACGCACATGAAGAATTTGTGAACGGACTGGATTGAGTTTAGCATTGAGGGGGAACGGGTCCGATCACATTCACTTAGAAGAAACACAACTTGAAGAATTAGCAATAAGTGAATGCTGTAGAGGACAGAAAACTCAAATATATATATATAGTCAATGAAGAACATAGACGGAAAGAGTGAAGATTTTGCAAAGTTGAAGAATTTGAAAATTTGAAGAATTTGCACAATGATGAAAAACTCAAATTTTGAAGATTTTCAACTTTTTGTGGTGGCGTGACCCACCGTGTAAGAATGATGATTTCAGACACCGCGTACAATTGTCGTAGGGCTCTGAGAATCAAATTCTTCATTAATTTCTTCACACTTTGAGGGTTAGTCTTCATTGATTGAAGAAAAACGTTTCTTCGTGTGTTGCACATCTAAGTCATCAATTTGCATAAGTGTTAGGATGTGTGTCCTTTTCAAAGGACATTCGAAGATTCTAAGATATTTAGCTCACACCGCAACTTGCTAAATCTCTTCTCATCCAAGGGCTTTGTGAAGATATCCGCTAGCTGTTCTTCAGACTTCACGGGATCAATAGAGATGTCACCCTTCAACACATGATCTCGAAGAAAATGATGACGAATCTCGATGTGCTTTGTCTTCGAGTGCTGAACTGGGTTATGAGCAATTTTGATGGCACTCTCGTTGTCGCAGTAGAGTGGCACATTCTTCACATTGATGCCGTAGTCCTTGAGGGTTTGCTTCATCCATAGCAATTGAGCACAGCAAGAACCAGCAGCAATATACTCAGCTTCAGCAGTAGAGAGTGATACGCAGTTTTGCTTCTTCGAGGACCAACATACTAAGGATCGTCCGAGGAAATGGCATGTGCCTGAAGTTGACTTGCGGTCCACACGATCACCGGCATAGTCAGAGTCAGAATATCCAATGAGATCAAAAACCGAGCCCTTGGGATACCATAATCCAAGTGTTGGAGTGTGAGCTAGATATTGAAGAATATGTTTCACAGCCTTATAGTGTGATTCCTTCGGTGTAGCTTGAAAACGGGCACACATGCAAACACTAAGCATAATATCCGGCCTAGATGCACATAGGTACAATAAAGAACCAATCATGGAGCGGTATACCTTTTGATCGAAGTCTATTCCATTTTCATCAGTGCATAGATGGCCATTTGTGGGCATAGGGATTTTGACGCCTCTGCATTCTTGCATACCGAATTTTCTCAGAACGTCCTTGAGGTATTTCTCTTGAGAAATGAAAATGCCATTATGTTGTTGACGAATTTGAAGACCTAAGAAGAATTTCAATTCTCCCATCATGGACATTTGATATTCCTCACTCATCATGTAAGCAAATTCGTCACTGTAATGTTGGTTAGTACAGCCAAAGATAATATCATCAACATATATTTGGCACACGAATAATTCATCATCATAGGTTTTGGTGAAAAGAGTTGGGTTGAGTGAACCGGGTTTGAAGCCTTTCTTCATGAGGAATTCCTTTAGAGTATCATACCACGCCCGAGGGGCCTGCTTGAGGCCATAGAGGGCCTTATTGAGTCTGAAGACTTTGTCAGGATGTTTAGGATCTTCAAAACCTGGGGGTTGAGCAACATATACTTCTTCCTCAAGCTTACCATTGAGGAATGCACTTTTCACATCCATTTGATATAAGATGATATTATGATGGTTAGCATAAGCAAGCAATATGCGAATAGCCTCAAGTCTAGCAACAGGTGCAAAAGTCTCATCGAAATCAATTCCTTCAACCTGTGTGTAGCCTTGAGCTACAAGACGAGCCTTGTTCCTCACCACTAGGCCATTTGCATCTTGCTTGTTGCGGTAGATCCATTTGGTACCGATGATATTGTGCTTGCATGGGTCCGGTCGCTTGACAAGCTCCCACACATTGTTCAGCTTGAATTGATGTAATTCCTCTTGCATTGCTTGAATCCATTCAGGCTCCAGAAATGCCTCATCAACTTTGGTGGGCTCTGTGATAGAGACGAAAGCAAAATGCCCACAAAAGTTAGATAAATGTGAAGCTTTTGAGCGAGTCAGAGGACCTGGTGCGTTGATGTCGTTGATGATTCTCTCAATCTGTACTTCATTTGCAACGCGGGGATGAGCAGGTTGACGACTTTGATTTGGCTCAGCATTTTCTTCAGATGCGCCAGCATGCTGTTCTTCATGTTCTGGAATGATTTCTTCAGCAGATTCTTCGGTAGGAATGACATCCTCAGTAGCTTTGAACTTGATGGTTTCCTCAGGCGTCTTTTCATCTAGCACAGGAGGTAGGTGCTCTCTTTGCGAGCCGTTAGTTTCATCGAACCGCACATCTACAATTTCAACAACCTTGTTGTGATAGGCATTGAAGACCCTGTAGGTGTGCGAGTCCTTTCCGTAACCAAGCATAAAACCTTCATGTGCTTTCGGTGCAAATTTAGAATTGTGATGTGGATCTCTAATCCAGCATTTAGCACCGAAGACTTTGAAATAACTCACATTGGATTTCTTGTCAGTGAGGAGTTCATATGAGGTCTTCTTGAAGAATTTGTGAAGATATACCCTGTTGATGATGTGGCATGCAGTATCAATTGCCTCAGGCCAGAAGTGACGAGGTGTCTTGTATTCATCAAGCATGGTGCGAGCCATCTCAACAAGAGTCCTGTTCTTGCGCTCCACAACGCCATTCTGCTGAGGAGTGTATGGGGCAGATAGCTCATGAGTGATACCAAGTTCATCGAGATAGTCATCAAGACCAGTATTCTTGAACTAAGTCCCATTTTCACTACGTATATGCTTGATCTTCACGCCGAAATTCGTCGAAGCCCTTGAGGAAAATCGTCTGAAGACTTCCTGCACTTCAGTCTTGTAAGTAATGACATGCACCCATGTGTAACGAGAATAGTCATCAACAATGACAAAGCCATATAGAGATGCTGCATTTGTTAGTGTGGCATAATGAGTAGGGCCAAAGAGATCCATATGAAGCAATTCAAAAGGACGAGAAGTAGTCATGATAGTCTTCGAGGGGTGCTTGGCTCTGGTCATCTTTCCAGCCTCACAAGCCCCACAAAGATGATCTTTGAGGAATTTGACACCCTCGATGCCAATGATGTGCTTTTTCTTCACGAGCGTGTGTAAGTTCCTCATGCCAGCATGACCCAGTCGTCGATGCCATAGCCAGCCTTCTGAAGCTTTAGCAAGTAGACAAGTGGCAGGCTGTGGTCCTGCAGAGAAATCAACAATATACAAGTCTCCTCTCCTAAAGCCTTCGAAGACTTTGGAATTGTCAGATTCCATGAGCACTAAGCAACGATATTTGCCAAAGACAACAACCATATCAAGATCACAAAGCATTGAGACAGACATGAGGTTGAATCCGAGGGACTCGACAAGCATGACTTTATCCATGTGTCAATCCTTTGAGATTGCAACCCTACCTAGACCCAATACCTTGCTTTTGCCTTTGTCAGCGTAGGTGATATGCTTCAAGTGTGATGGAGATAAAGGAGTGTTCATCAGTAAGCTCTTGTCACCGGTCATGTGATTTGTACATCCACTATCGAGGACCCACTCAGTAGCTTTGGGTAAATCATCCTGCAGATGAATTAGTGCATCTTACGAACTCATATACTTCAGAGTGAAGAATATGACATCAAATTCATCAGACATATTTCATCAATTAAAGCAACATATGTATATATAGCAATGTGAGGACGTGAGAAATGAATAAATCATTTCTTCATGATTAGCTTGCGTCCTTTCAAGCATTTCAGGTCTCCAGCAAATTCTTCAGACGATTTAGTTCGTCTGGAGACCTGACCCTGCATAAGAGATTAGTTCCTTTTCTTCACCACCCACATCTGGAGGGGCGGCAAAGAGTTCATCATTCTGCGAGCTCCATAAGAGAAAGGTGGCATAGACGCCAGACCACTTCGTTTCACATAAGAGGGGTTAGGGTAAGCATATGAATAAGCAGAGAAATTCTTCGAGGACTTATGAACATAATGATTTGAAGAATAATGCATATATTCATAGCCCTTAGGCTTTCCCTGCGAAACAGAAGTGTTAGCACGATGATGTTCATGTGAGGACTTTGATCCATGTGAGTAATTTGATCCATATGAAGACTTTGGTTCATATGAAGAATTTGATCTGGGGTTCTTATTCTTCACAGGTGGTGTCATGAGGACATTCACCTGAAGACTTTCAAGGCACTTTTTGGGAACCCAGATTTTCTTCATAGGGGGACCGTTCCTGCAGTTAGATCCAACATATCTAGCAAATACCTCACCATTCTGATTTTTGAACAGTTTATAGTTAGAGTCAAATGACTCATCAGATGAATATGAGGATTCACAAGTAAAGCCAGATAAAGTGGATGGATCTACGGGAGGTCCCTTCGCAGCAACCCATGAGGTTTTGGGATACTGCTCCGGTTTCCAGTAGGTTCCATCAGCATTGAGTTTCCTCTCAAAGGCAATACCCTCTTTCCTAGGGTTCCTGTTCAAGATCTGCTTTTTGAGCACATCACAAAGAGTCTGATGCCCTTTGAGGCTTTTGTACATGCCTGTCACATACAATTCCTTCAACCCTGTATTTTCGTCAGTGATACTAGTGGTATCCTCATATGAGGAATTTGTGACCACAGAGATAGTTAAAGAATTTGCAGCAATGGAAGCATTTGAACATTCAGGTGAAGAATTAGCAGTTTCACGTTCAATGCATTTCAAGCATGGTGGAATAAATTCTTCCTGAGCGGAACTGATCTGTTGAGCAAGCAAAGAATCATTTTCCTTCTGAAGATCTTCATGACTCACCCTTAGCTTCTCAAGATCTTGCTTTCTTTGAAGAAATTCATAAGAAAGCTTCTCATGATCGGCTAGGAGAGTTTCATGATGACCTTGAAGGTTGTCAAACTTAGACTGTAGTTGCTGAAGATTATCAGTCAGTGTTTGAGTTCGATCCATTTCTTCACCTAACAGATCATCGCTTTTGTCTAGCATATTTTGAACCTTTTCCAAAGCCTTTTGTTGTTTAACAGCAATATTAGCAAGTTTGGAATAGCTGGGTTTGAGGTTATCATCAGATTCATCCTCACTTGATTCAGAGGAGGGATATTTGAGTACCTTGGCACCTTTTGCCATGAAGCAATAGGTGGGAGCATAGTCATCGTTGCCGTCATCAGCAGTGTTGGGGAAGCCATTTTCCTCAGTGTTGAAGATGGACTTGCTAACGTAAGCAGTAGCGAGGGCTAGGCTCGCCACACCAGAGTCTGACTCCTCAGATGCCTCCTTTTCCTCATGTTCCTCAGATTCAGCTTCAGAGTCCATTTCCTTGCCAATGAATGCCCGAGCTTTCTTGGAGCTGCTCTTCTTGTGAGATGAAGACATTGAAGATCTTGACGATGAGGACTTTGAAGATTTCTTCTTCCTCTTAGAGTCATCTGAACTATCATCCTTGTATTTCTTCTTCTTTGATTCCTTCTCCCACTAAGGACAATCAGTAATGTAGTGACCAGGTTTCTTGCATTTATGGCAAGTTCTCTTCTTGTAATCACGGGATGAGGAATCTGATTTCATGTCATCACCTCTTGAGGATTTTCCAAATCGGCCACGTCTAGAGAACTTCTGGAATTTCCTCACGAGCATTGCTAGCTCCAGACTCAGTTCTTCAGGATCACCAAGGCTGCTACCAGAATCTTCATCTTCAGATTCAGAGACTGCCTTGGCTTTCAGTGCACGAGATCTACCATAGCTCGGTCCGTAGAGATCTCTCTTCTCAGCTAGTTGGAATTCATGAGTATTTAGCCTCTCGAGGATATCAGCAGGATCAAGTGACTTGTAGTCACCACGTTCTTGAATCATCAGTGCCAGTGTATCGAATGAAGAATCGAGTGACCTCAGCAATTTCTTCACCACCTCATGGTCGGTGATGTCAGTGGCACCCAGGCGTGAAGCTCGTTTGAAATGTCAGTGAGGCGATCAAAGGTTTGCTGAACATTTTCGTTGTCGAGTCTTTTGAAGCGGTTGAAGAGATTGCGAAGAACGTCAACTCGAGAGTCACGTTGAGTTGAGACTCCTTCGTTGACCTTGGACAGCCTATCCCAGATAAGCTTAGCTGTCTCCAAAGCACTCACTCTGCCATACTGCCCTTTGCTCAGATGGCCACATATGATATTCTTCGCTTGAGAGTCGAGTTGCTTGAATCTCTTCACATCAGCAGCGTTTACGGAAGGAGTGACAGAGGGAACACCCTTTTCCACAACATACCAGAGGTCGTTGTCAATTGCCTCAAGATGCATGCGCATCTTGTTCTTCCAGTAGGGGTAGTCCGTCCCATCGAAGGTAGGACACCCAGCTGAGACCTTGATCATGCCTGCAGTCGACATAACTAAAACTCCAGGTGGTTAAACCAAAATCACACAGAACAAGGGAGTACCTTGCTCTGTTACCAATTGAAAGTGCGTTATATCGACTAGAGGGGGGGTGAATAGGCGATTTTTACAAATTCGTCACTGAGGAATTTCAAGGTGAGGAAATTCCTAAGAGACGAACTACTTAGCAGCGGAATAAGTACTCAGATGCAAGCATAACAGAGCAGTAGCACAGTCATCATGATGAAATGAAAACAAGCACAGAGTACGAGTAGCGTAAACACAGGATAAGCAGGCTGAAGACAAACTGACTGAATAAATTGAACTGAGGAAATTGAGAAAGTCTTCAGTCAAAGTCTTCAAACAGTAATGATCAAATACATAGCAAGTATGCGAGGAAATGAAAGGGTTGAGGAAATAGAACCAGTAGCTCGGTGAAGACACTGATTTGGTAGACCAGTTCCAACTGATGTGACAGTTGTACGTCTGGTTGGAGCGGCTAGGTATTTAAACCTGAGGACACACAGTCCCGGACACCCAGTCCTGAACACACAGTCCAGGACACCTAGTCCTCACCATATTCTCCTTGAGCTAAGGTCACACAGACCTCGCCCAACCACTCGTGGTAAGTCTTCAGGTGACTTCCAAACCTTCACATACTCGGTCACTCGGCAATCCACAATTTCCTCTTGGATGCTCTAGACCATGACGCCTAACCATCTGGAGGATGCACAGTCCTCAAAGGTAACAAGCGTCGGTTCCACACAGGAACAATCTCTTCAGTGATGCTCAATCACTTTGGGTTTGTAGGTGTTTGGGTTTTTGGGTTTTTCCTCACTTGATGATTTTCGCTCAAAGTCCTCGAAGGATGGGATGCTCTAAATGACAAGTGTCAATCTATTTCTTGGAGCAGCCAACCAGCTAGTGGTTGTAGGGGGCGGCTATTTATAGCCTAGGGAGCAGCCCGACATGATAAGACATAAATGCCCTTCAATGATATGACCGTTAGGTGGGTAGCTTATTTGGATAGCTGGCGCGCAGCACAGCAACGGTCGGATATTTGAGTATCAAATTCCTCAGGGCTATCATGTTCCTCACTTGTAGGCAATCCGCACTGGCGAATTCCTAACTCCTCAGTCAGAAAAAATTCCTCAGAGAATAGAAGAACTTCGTCTCTGTCACTGAAGAACTTGACTAAACTGTATGAGATTTCCAATGGCTTCACTCGAAAGGATTGGGTAGGTGTAGGATTTTGAGTTGAGCATCACTTGGAAACTTTTCCTTAGTTTTACCTCGACCCCCTTTAACAGTACGGTGTTTCCTATGACTCAAGAAGAAGAAAATGAAACTATGAAAACAAAAGTATTCACGCTTCATAATCCTCGCATGAATATCAAGTCTTCAGGGTCACACCAATTTCTTCACTTTCAAAGTCTTCAAGAAAACCAAAGTCTTCAGTTGAAGACATTCATTTTTAGGGGTCGACATTCATCGTAAATAACAAACTCCTCATAGACTTATAGACCTGTGTACACTCACAAACACATTAGACCCTTAACCTATAAGTCTTCAATACACCAAAATCACTAAGGGGCACTAGATGCACTTACACTATCTTAATTAATATCTTCTACTCCACTCATATGGCACATTCTGATCTTAAAAATACTGCAGCTCATCTTAGAACCAAGGACCCCTGAACCGCTCCCCGCTGGTGAATTGCTGATGGTTCGGAGATTTATCAGTGACTTCTTCCTGAATCACTACATCAATCCCACTGGTGATAATGAATATTTCAGCATGCGTTCTCCTGAAACATTGAGTAAGAGTTAGCCACTAAACATATACGCATGGATCCATTGTTTTCCATCTGATGAGGTCTTCGTATTTTGTACACTATGATTAATAATGTAATGCATATATGTGTCGACAAATCATTGGAATTTAGCTACCATATATTCAATTGCAATTGTTGCGAAATCTGATGAATGTTCTTCTTGTGGACACTATTTGTTCAATTGAATATTGTGGTGAATTTGCTTTTTGCATGCCGATTCAAATGGGATATTTTTGTCTTAACCTGGCAATTGCTCCGCACACGATTCAACTAAACGAGTGTGTGCGATCCACATCGGAAAGCATACGTCAATCATAGCGGACCCATCGGTGATACACAGCAGATCGCAAATGATTTGCAGCACTACTACGTGTGCGTAGGGGCTCCGGAACCGTTTGTGATATCACGTTATTGCACACGAGAACTCGGAGTAAACCGTGCCCAATGTAAAATACAATCCCAGTCGTAAATTTTTCAGGAAACGTTTGGGATCCCAAACGAAAAGCACACATCACTCTTGCCGCAACCGTCGGTGATACACAACAAATCACAAACGGTCTGCAGCGCTTGTATGTGTGTGAAGGTTCCCCTGAACCATTTGTGATAGAACATTATCGCACACGGTAATTGTTGGGAAACGTGTGCGATGGAGTCTTGCATGGCAGACGGGTTCCGCAGAAAACTCATGTGCGATGGGGCACATATCGCACACAGTTCATATGTTGGCCCGTGTGCTTTACATACTGTTTCCCAAATGGTTCATTACGACACACCGTTCGGTTTCACTGCGTCATTAGAAATGTTTAATCACCGATCCCACACGTGTGAAAGAATTTAGTGTGTGCTGCGTCGCATACGATTACATTTTGCAAGGCCTCTAGATGATGGCTCCATATCCCCGACGGTTTCTGGGTCGTGTGGGAAGGACCCCCCTATCGCAGTCACTCACTTGGCAATAGTTCAAAATGTCGTCGCAGAAAGGGGTTAAAAACCATGTGTATAGCACCTTGCTGTACCAGTGGGAGAACATAAGAAGAAATTGTTTGTAGGGTACAAAACCACCTCAAAGCTATTCTTTCCGATCAATCTATCCTAGAGTTCTTACTAATCTAACACCAAGCTATTCTTTCCGATCGATCTAACCAAGAGTTTGTACTAAAATAACACCATATGATACACATCAACCAACTCTAATGTCACCTAGATACTCCAATGTCACCGCGAGTATCCGTGAGTTGATTATGCAATATGCATCAAACAATTTCAGATTCATAATACTCAATCCAACACAAAGAACTTCAAAGGGTGCCCGAAGATTTCTACCGGAGAAACAAGGACGAAAACATGCATCAACCCCTATGCATAGATTACCCCAATGTCACCTCGGGAATCCGTGAGTTGAGTGCCAAGACATAGATCAACTGCTCTCAAATCCATAAAAGTATTCAATCCGATAAAATGAAATCTCAAAGGGAAAACTCAATTCATCACAACAAGATAGAGAGGGGAAAACACCATATGATCCAACTATATTAACAAAGCTCGTGATACATCAAGATCATGCCAACTCAAGAACACGATAGAGGGAGAGAGGGAGAGAGATTAAACACATAGCTACTGGTACAAACCCTCAGCCCCGAGGGTGGACTACTCCCTCCTCATCATGGTGGCCGCCGGGATGATGAAGATGGACATCGGTGATGATTTCCCCCTCCGGTAGGGTGCCGGAATGGGGTCTAGATTGGTTTTTCATGGCTACAGAGGCTTGCAGCGGTGGAACTTCTGATCTAGGGTTATTTCTGGGGGTTTCTGTATTTATAGGATTTTTGGGCGTCGGTTTCACACGAAGATGGGCCTCGAGGTGACCACAACCCACCGGGGCAAGCGAGGCCCCTCTAGCGCGCCCTGGTGGGTTGTGCCCACCTCATGGCTCTTCTGGCCCTCCCACGAAGCTTCTAGTGCCTCTTTTGTTCCAAAAAAAATCATCAAAAAGTTTTGTTGCATTTGGATAACTTTTATTTCTGCACAAAAAACAACACCACGGTAGTTTTGCTAAAAACAGTGTCAGTCCGGGTTAGTTCCATCCAAATCATACCAAAACCATATAAAATTGTTGTAAACATGGCATGAATACTTCATAAATTATAGATACATTGGAGACATATCACCATCCCCAAGCTTAATTCCTACTCGTCCTCGAGTAGGTAAATGATAAAAGAAATAATTTATGAAGTGTGAATGCTAGTAGAGTGCATAAGTTTGATCAACGATAATTTAAATCACTTTTCCTAGCATCATAATAGCAATTCTTTCTTATAAAACTTCTCATGTTAAAGTAGCAACTAATTCACATGTTAAGGTTCAAACAATGAATTCTCTTGAAACTCAACAACCTATATTCTTAGTCACCAAACAATTGCAATTCAACTTATTCAACAGAGTCTAAGTAAGGGCTCCACATACTCAATCATCATATGGTCTTCTATGATTGCTAGTACTCAAAGCATATTCTTAGAACAAATGGCATCCATCGAACACAGAGAAAGATAGGGGCTTAATGTTTCGCCTCCCAACTCATTTATCATAAAGATAATTGTCAAAAATAATAATTCATGATTAAATATATTTGACTGGTCATATGTGCCTAGATCTTCCCCCACCACATGATGCTTGCCAACTAGAGAATAATTGAGGTTGAAATGAGAATGCATTCTATTGACACTTGCATAAAAGTAAATACTGAAAAGTAAAAGATAGGCCCTTCGCAGAGTGAAGCATAGGTTGTCATGCGCTTTTTATCTGGATGCCCAAGCTCTTAATGCAAAGGAACATCACGTTATATTGCTCCTTATGATAGCAACCTTTATTATGCAGTCCGTCGCTTTTATTACTTTGCCATCACAAGTTCGTACAACGCTCAATTTCCCTTACAATAAAAGATCAAACATATTTAGGAGTAATTTTTATTGCTTTATGCACCGATGACAACTTACTTGAAGGATCTTATTCAATCCATAGGTAGGTATGGTGGACACTCATGGTAAGAAACTGAGTTTTAAGTGTTTTTGGATGCACAAGTAGTATCTCTACTTAGTACGAATTGTTGGCTAGCAAAAGATCCTAGGCAAACACCACATGTTGGAGGATCCATGACAATATAACTTCTATGCAAATATACACAACCATAACTCATTACGTTGTCTTCCTTGTCCAACTTCAAATAATTAATGGGTATTCACAATCATAGAAGATGTCCAAGATATATTTGTATGTGAAAGTTCTCTTCCTTAAACACATAGCTACTGGTACAAACCCTCAGCCCCGAGGGTGGACTACTCCCTCCTCATCATGGTGGCCACCGGAATGATGAAGATGGCCACCGGTGATGATTTCCCCCTCCGGTAGGGTGCCGGAACGGGGTCTAAATTGGTTTTTCGTGGCTACAGAGGCTTGCTGCGGTGGAACTTCTGATCTTGGGTTATTTCTGGGGGTTTCTGTATTTATAGATTTTTTGGCGTCGGTTTCACACGAAGATGGACCTTGAGGTGACCACAACCCACCGGGGCAAGCCAGCCCCTCTGGCGCGCCCTGGTGGGTTGTGCCCACCTCGTGGCTCTTCTGGCCCTCCCACGAAGCTTCTAGTGCCTCTTTTGTTCCAAAAAAATTGTCAAAAAGTTTCGTTGCATTTGGGTAACTTTTATTTCTGCACAAAAAACAACACCACGGTAGTTCTGCTGAAAACTGCGTCAGTCCGGGTTAGTTCCATCCAAATCATACCAAAACCATATAAAATTGTTGTAAGCATGGCATGAATACTTCATAAATTATAGATACGTTGGAGACGTATCAGATAGGAGGTTGATGCCAAAGGCTGACCCGCTTGAAGTCTGGAGATCGGATGTATCATGTTAAAGCACGACGGAAGCACAAATTAGTTTTAAGACCAATTTCGGATTGACACCAAAAACCTTGATTTAATTGAGTTGTAAAGTTTTCACATAATTTTTTAGTTTTTTCAAGCTTATTAACACTTTTAACCTATTTTATGTTTTCCTTTTAGGAGGCGGGACATCCTCTTGCTTGAGGTGTTCTGCGTGATGGTTTTGCTTGGGAAATCTTTTCTGACCCGCAGCTCAGCATCTTTACTGCCAACCTGCACCTCGGCGTTGGTGAAACACATGCTACATCTGGACTAGTTCCTGAGGGGATATGATCCTAGGGTCGGCCATGTTGCCCAACCCAAGCCTCGGGGGCTACTGCATTGTTGATTCAGTGCAGGAAAATTTGAAGTGCAAAATAGCTCGGATGCAGTAAGACACCGCCGCTTGGGAAAAACTTCCAACCTGAGGTGTGGCATAAAAATAACAAGGCATTGGTAGAGGCTGAGAATTTAAAGGGCTCCTCAGATACCCAACGTGTAAACTCTTTGAATTCACCTTGGTGATCCTCAAGATCGGAGATGGGAAGATTTGTTGAACCAGCTTTCAAGGCCGACGACCGGAGATGAAGAATGGTTCAGAAGAACCGAGGAGCATCCCCAGCTTGAAGACCAGTTCAGGGGGCTACTAATGGTGTCCTGGACTAGGGAGTACTCACCACGTCGTCTCTCGACTAGGTGGATCTGGCTGAGGACCCCCATGGCGGTTCAATAATGGGCCACTTCGGGCAGCCCATAACATATGCGAGGAAGATTCCACAAGACTTGGTGATCAAGACAAGGACTCCTCTCCACTGATGTATCTGACTAGGACTCTTGTTATCCTAGGCCTCCGGTACATTATATAAGTCGAGGCCAGGCTAGTCGATAGAGGATCAACACAATATCATTCCCTAGAGTTAGACCACATCTTACGATCTCGAGGTAGATCAACTCTGTACTTGATACATCTCCATTAATATAAACAAGAGCAAGACGTAGGGTTTTACCTCCATCAAGAGGGCCTGAACCTGGGTAAAGCATCATCTCTCTGTTCCTGTTACCATCTGTCCGAGATCCACAGCTCGGGACCCCCTACCCCGAGCTCTGCCAGTTTTGACACCGACACCAAGGGTCCTACAACCTCGGGGGGCGTGCCCTAGGGGGGCACCCCCCAGGCTTGTGGTCTCCCTCGGCCACTCCCTGGTCCATCTCCGGTGCTCCGTGGGTCTCTTTTGGTTCATAAAAAATCACCATAAATTTTTAGCCCATTCCGAGAACTTTTATTTCTACATAAAAAACAACACCACGGTAGTTCTGCTGAAAACAGCGTCAGTCCGTGTTAGTTCCTTTCAAATCATACCAAAACCATATAAAATTGTTATAAACATGGCATGAATACTTCATAAATCATAGATACGTTGGAGACGTATCAGTCATGAGCTCACCAGGCGCTCCCAGAGCTCGTGACTCCCACGCAACTCCGTTTAAACTAATTCCACCTCTATAAATTCCCAAATATTCCTAAACCAACAGAGAGCCACCCGAAACGCTTTTTCCGCCGCCACAAACTTTTGTTCTTCCGCGATGCCATCTGGAGGCCTTTTCCGGTACTCTGTCGGAGGGGGAATCGATCATGAAGGGCTTCTACATCATCCTTGCTGCCTCTCGATGATGCGTGAGTAGTTCACCACAGACCTACGGGTCCATAGCTAGTAGCTAGATGGCTTGTTCTCTCTCTTTGATCTTGAATACCATGTGCTTCTCGATCTTCTGGGAGTTCTATCCATTGTAATCTTCTTTCGTCGTGCATTTGTTTGGATCCGATGAATTGTGGAATTATGACCAGACTATTCATTGAAAGTAATTGAGTCTTTTCTGAACTTTATTATGCATGATTCTTATAACTTTGTATTTCTCTCCGATCTATCCGTTTGGTTGGCCAACTAGATTGACTTATCTTAAGTAGGAGAGGTGCTTTATAATGGGTTCAATCTTGCGGTGCTCTATATCCCAGTGACAGAAGGGGACAAGACACATATTTGTATTGTTGCCATTAAGGCTAAAATGACGGGGTTTATTCATATTGTTTGGGTTTACTTTGTCTCATCATGTCATCTTGCTTAAGGCGTTACTCCGTTTGTCATGAACTTAATACCATAGATGCATGCTGGATAGCGGTTGATTGGTGGAGTAATAGTAGTAGATGCAGGCAGAAGTTGGTCTACTTTTCTTGGACGTGATGCCTATATACATGATCATTGCCGTGAATAACATCACAACTATGCGCTTTTCTATCAAGTGCTCAACAGTAATTTGTTCACCCACAGTATGCTATGTGTTCGAGAGAGAAGCCTCTAGTGAAAACTATGGCCTCGGGGTCTAATTTAATCATATTATAAAATCCAAAAATAATTTGCTGCAATTTATTTACTTTTATTTTACTTTGCAATTTATCCATCTACCTATACAAGATTTGATCCTTGCAAGTAACGAGTTCAAGGGGATTGACAACCCTCTTGCCTACGTTGGGTGCAAGTATTTGCTTTTATGTGTGCAGGTCTGAAGACGGGAATTTGTGTGGTTCTCCTGTTGGTTTGATAAACCTTGGTTCTCAACGAGGGAAATATTTATCTCTACTGTACTGCATCTCCCCTCCTCTTCGGGGAAAATCCCAACGCAACTCACAAGTAGCAGGAAGAATTTCTGGCGCCGTTGTCAGGGAGACATCATCAAATTCTTATCAGGCTCCTACACACAAACTATCACCTACTTGCTCTACTTTTTACTTGCCTAGTCATGTCATCACACCAAAACAGAAAGGAAAAGTAAAGACATATGGATGCTCGTCCACTTGCTAATCTTTCCAAACTTGCTGCTTGTTGTAAACCAATAGCTAAAAATGAAAAGTGATAAAAGAAAATGATATTGGGATACATCTATTGAATTAAAAGCATGATTGCAATGGCGTTAGTGTGAATCCTATTAATGTCAATTGTGCTAATGATCATGATTGGGGTGATAATTATGATGTTTCTTGTGATCTTGAGAATTCTGGGCCTCATAATGAATCTATTATTGATGATAACATTTTCAATACTATTAAAAGTGGGTTTGGAAGAGCGTCAACTTTAGGTAATAATGATCCCACTACTTTGGAGAATTATCAATGTTGTGATTTTTTTTTGATAAAATTGGGTTTGGAGAGGTCATAACTTTAGTTGATGTTAATCCCACTATCTTGGATGATTATAAAACTTTTATGCATGTGGAGCGTGAAGAGAAAAAATTATATGTTAGCTATATTGTTGAATTTGATTATGATCCTGCATGTAATTATTATGAGACAGGAAAATATGGTTGTAGAAATTTTCATGTTACTAAATTACCTCTCGTTATGTTGAGATTGTCAATATTTTATTCTTCTCCCTTGCATATGCTAGATATTTCTTGTCTTGATAATTTGTTTTCTTATAAAATGCCTATGCATAGGAAGTATGTTAGACTTAAATGTTTTTGTCACATGTTTTATGATGCTCTCTTTGTACTTCAATTCTTATCTTTCATGTGAGCATCATTGAAATCTCAAAGCCTGTCTTAATGGCTATAAAGAGCTTGTCGGGAGGCAACCCAATAGTTATCTTAAATTTTTGCTTCTTTCTCTGTTTTTGTGTGTTGACACAATTATTGCTACTATTAATTGTGTTTTTATGTTTTATTTAGTGTGTGTGCCAAATAAAGCCTTCGGGATGATTTGGTTGGCAGTTGACTTGATTATGTGAAAAAACAGAAACTTTTATGCCTAGTACTGGAATTATTGTAATTCATTGGAATGTGATAAAATTCTGAATGTTTTACATATGATTTATATACAAATTGCCCACGTTTTCCTACTTTTTTCAGAATTTTTGGATTTACAGAAGTATAGTGTTTGTTCACATCATTACAGATTGTTCTATTTTAGACAGATTATGTTTTCTATTGCATAGTTCGCTTGTTTTAATGATGCTATGGATTATATCAGGGGGTATAAGTCATGGAGAAGTTAGAATACAATAGTTATTATGCAAGAATAAAATATGAATGGGTTCATAACAGTGCCTAAATTTTATGATTTGCTTATTATACTAATGGATCTCACAAGGTTTCTGTTGAGTTTTGTGTGGTGAAGTTTTCAAATTTTGGGTGAGATCACGATGGATAAAGGAATAAGGAGCGGCAAGACCCTAAGCTTAGGGATACCCAAGGCACCCCAAGGTAATATTCAAGGAATACCCAAGCGTCTAAGCTTGGGGATGCCCCGGATGGCATCCCCTCTTTCGTCTACAATCTATCGGTATATCACTTGGAGCTATATTTTTATTCATCACATGATATGAGTTTTGCTTGGAGCGTCTTTTATTGTAGTAGTATTTGTTTGTTTTCTTTTTAGTTTGCCACAATCATTGTTTGTTGCACACACCTTTAGAGAGGGACACACATTTATTCATGATTTTTTGGAATACTCGATGTGCTTCACTTATATCTTTTGAGCTGGGCAGTTGCTCTAGTGTTTCACTTATATTTTTTAGAGCAAGGTCGTGGTTATATTTTAATGAAATAGCTGCACTCTCATGCTTCACTTAAATATTTTTGAGATTCTAATAAATAGTTAGGCAATTTGCACAGGTTATAAGACTAGTCCATAAAGGATAGGTATTCAAGGGGGGTATAATAAAAACTTTCATGTAGATCACTAAATATGATAAGTTTGATTCCTTGCAATAGTTTTGCGATATTAAGATGGTAATATATGGGGGTACTAGTGGATGATTGTGGTTTAGTGAAAATATTGATGTTCAGGTTTGTGATTCCTGAAGCATGCACGTATAGTCTCTAGTTTTGCGATGAAGTTGGAGCATGATTTGTTATTGAGTGTCTACCTTATGAGTGGCGATCGGGGACAAGCGATGGTCTTTTCCTACTAATCTATACCTCTAGGGGCAAGTGATTAGTACTTTGCTTCGATGGCTAATGGGATTTCACAATAAGTATGTGAGTTCTTTATGATTAATATGAGTCCATGGATTATACACACTCTCACCTTTCCGCAATTTGCTAGCCTCTTCGGTACCATGCAATGCCCTTTCTCACCTCGAGAGTTGGTGCAAACTTCGCCGATGCATCCAAACCCCGTGATATGATACTCTCTATCACACATAAGCCTCCTTATGTGTTCCTCAAAACAGCCACCATACCTACCTATTATGGCATTTACATAGCCATTTTGAGATATATTGCCATGCAACTTCCACCGTTCCGTTTTCTTGACATGCATATTCATTGTCATATTACTTTGCATGATCATGTAGCTGACATAGTATTTGTGGCTCAGCCACCGTTCATCATTATCATACATGTTACGCTAGATCATTGCACATCCATGTACATTGCCAGAGGCATTCATATAGAGTCATATTGTTCTAGATATCTAGTTGTAAGTAAATAAAAGTGTGATGGTCATCATTATTAGAGCATTGTCCCAGTGAGGAAATGATGATGAAGACTATGATTCCTCCACAAGTCAGGATGAGGATCCAGACGAAAAAAAGAGGTCAAAAAGAGCCCAACAAAAAAATGAGAGAAAAAGAGAGAAGGGGCAATGTTACTATCCTTTACCACACTTGTGTTTCAGAGTAGCTCCATATTTTTCATATAGAGAGTCTCCTATGTTGTTTGGAATTTAACTTTATAGAACTTGGCTTGTATATTCCGATGATGGTCTTCCTCAAATGCCCGAGGTCTTCATGAGCAAGCAAGTTGGATGCACACCCACTTAGTTTCCGTTGAGCTTTCATACACTTATAGCTCTTAGTGCATCCGTTGCATGGCAATCGGTACTCCTCATGTTGACATCAATTGATGGGCATCTCCATATCTCGTCGATTATCCGCGTCAATGCGATGTACCAAGATTTGCACATGTTATCATTGACTACGCCATGGAAGTGGCTAGGGACATGTGCATATGCCTTGAAATCCATGCAAGTTCATACTAGATAGGCCATTTTTGAAGGTTTTTTTAACTCGTGGTATTACAAGTTCATGATGTTCCCAAAAACAAGTTGACACAAAAGGGCCCCATGCACACGGATTTTAATTTTTGAGGTTTTTTCATTGTGTTTGATTTTTTCTAATTTGGGGTCAAACTTACAATGTTGACAATTCATACCACATGGTTTGGAATTTCAACTTTGGTTGTGCCCAGTCCGTACACTACTGCAGGATGCTGCTAACGCGACACTACGATCAGAGACCCTTCGACGAAACTGTGTGCGATGCATTAATCACAAACGATGATGCAAAAAAAACCGTCAAAAAAGATGCAAAATGTTTGCGATGGCAGATACATCAAACATGGTTCAGATTTCAGTTGCGTGTGCGATGCGGGGCATACGGCTGATCCATACGAACTGTTTGCGATGAGACAGAACAACACAAACGGGCAGCCAGATCAAGGTGTGTGCGATATACGGCATACAGTTCACCCCGATGAACTGTTTGTGATGAGGCATAACAATAGAAACAGGCAGCCAGATGAAGGTGTGTGCGATATACAGCATACAATTCACTCGGATGAACTGTTTTTGATTAGGAAACACAAAAGAAATGGTGAGCCAGATGAAGGTGTGTGCGATATACGGCATACAGTTCACTCGAATGAACTGTTTGCGTTGAGCCAAGAGAACAGAAATGGTTCAACTTAACAAGATATGTGTGATACGCTGCAAACAGGTCTGTAATCGGAAATGTGTGTCAAGACCGATAACAACACACACGATTCCTGTTAACAAGCCGTGTGTGTTGTGAGCAAACGATTGCTGGTATACAATTGTGAGTGATTGATGAAGTCATCAGCGACGGGTTCCATTGTTTAGTCCGTGTGCGATGTGATTTGCTCTGTCTATAGAACATCAACATATATACTTATAAGAATAGCATTGCATAACCAAATTAAGCATACAATTACATAAGTGACTACACACATAACATTTCCACACACCAATGCAAGCAATTACATGCATACTAAACTAGGAGAAATGAGCATCTAATCATCTACATCTTGTTGCGACGATGCTTGCCATTGCTCTGCTTCCGGCTGGATCCCTGGTCGAGAATAGTTAATAAAATCCAAGTCTATTGCATATTAAGGTCAAAATAGTACTACCAATATACGAGTCTCATACGATGCCATTTCAACGATTGTACCACAAAAGCCCAAAATATTACAAGGTTCAAATTCCAGAGTTATATGGCTCAAATTCGAAGACTACAAGGTTCAAATTGATATTAGAAATGAAATTCAGCTCATTCAGCTGCAAACGCCTATGCTGATCAGTTGAACATGGATATAAGAGAGGTTCAAACTAACAATACCACTAGTAAGGCTGGTTTCGAAACCTTATCATTTCTGCAAAGGGATCAGCCACTGACAAGTCATGTATGGGGTTGACACAATGACTTCTGATTACTCTGTCATATCCAAATCCAAAATGAAATTCAGCTTTTTTGGAGCCTTTTCCATTCTGCAGTAGCTGTCAGCGCTGATCAACAAACTATTCATTTTTTTGATATAAATGCATGTCCAACCTCATTACCTTCAGCACCCTTGCTCTGACAACAAAGAACCTGGCAAATATAATCTCTGATAAGGTCCCTCAGTAGCAATTCAAAGCAATTTCTGAGAGATGCAGATCTAGGCATTCGATGTGATTGTTATATTGTATCACATTATCCACCACCGGGCCTAATATTATCTGCAAATAACATGATGTAGACAAGATCTATTTATGTAGAAATAGACCCCGTCTTGTTATCCTTAATAGCAACGATACATACGTGTCGGTTCCCCTTCTGTCACTGGGATCAAGCACCGTAAGATCGAACCCATCACAAAGCACCTCTTCCCATGGCAAGAAAAATCAATCTAGTTGGCCTAACTAAATCAAAGATTCGAAGAAGAAATACGAGGCTATAAGTAATCATGCATATAAGAGATCAAAAGACTCAAATAACTTTCATGGATAAAAACATAGACCTGATCATAAACTCAAAGTTCATCGGATCCCAACAAACACACCGCAAAAAGAGTTACATCAAATAGATCTCCAAGAGACCATTGTATTGAGAATCAAAAGAGAGAGAGGAAGCCATCTAGCTACTACCTACGGACCCGTAGGTCTACAATGAACTACCCACGCATCATCGGAGAGGCACCAGTGAGGATGATGAACCCCTCTGTGATGGTGTCTAGATTGGATCTGTGGTTTCTGGAACTTGCGGCGGCTGGAATTGATTTTCGTTGACTCCCCTAGGGTTTCTGGAATATTGGGGTATTTATAGAGCAAAGAGGCGGTGCGGGAGGCGGCCGAGGTGGGCACAACCCACCTGGGCGCGTCTGGGCCCCCAGGCGCGCCCTGGTGGGTTGTGCTCCCCTCGGAGCCCCCCTCTGGTACTTCTTTGGCCCAACAGGTGTCTTCTGGTCCAGAAAAAATCACCAAAAAGTTTAACTGCGTTTGGACTCCGTTTGGAATTGATTTTCTGCGAAGTAAAAAACAAGCAAAAAACAGCAACTGGGACTGGGAACTATGTCAATAGGTTAGTCCCAAAAAAATGATATAAAGTTGCTATAAAATGATTGTAAAACATCCAAGAATGATAATATAACAGCATGGAACAATCAAAAATTATAGATACATTGGAGACGTATCAGCATCCCCAAGCTTAATTCCTGCTCGTCCTCGAGTAGATAAATGATAAAAACAGAATTTTTGATGTGGAATGCTGCCTAACATGTTCATCACATATTCTTTTCTTTGTAGCATGGACATTTGGACTTTTATATGATTCAAAGCAATAGTCTAGTTTTGACATGAAGATTTCAATACTCAAGCATATCAACAAGCAACCATGTCTTTCAAAATATCAACACTAAAGCAAGTTATCCCTAGCCCATTATGCTCAATCATTGATCCATTTATGAAACACACTCGCATATTAGCTACACCCAAGGCTCAAGTACGATCATAGTGCCCCTTAGTTGGTGCTTTATAAGAGAAGATGGAGACACAAAATAAAATAAAAATTGCATAAAGTAAAAGAAAGGCCCTTCGCAGAGGGAAGTAGGGATTTGTAGAGGTGCTAGAGCTCAAAGCGAAAAAAGTAGAGATAAAACATTTTGGGTGGCATGCTTTTTCTGTCAATGAAAACGATCGAGTAGTTCCCAATACTTTCCATGCTAGATATATCATAGGCGGTTCCCAAACAGAAAATAAAGTTTATTCCTTTTTCCACCATACTTTAACTTTCCATGGCTAGCCGTATCCACGGGTGCCCTCCATACCAACACTTTCCAAGGAATTTATTATTTGACAACATAAAGTAAATTCATTTTTCATCTCGGGACTGGGCATCCCTAATACCTTTGTCGTACTCTCGTGCAATGACAAGTGAATAAACACTCATCTTGAGAATAACACATCTAGCATGGAAATGTATCAGCCACCCCCTACCGTTTCATAAGCGGTACGAGCACACAAAAGAGAAATTTATTTTGAAATTAGAGATGGCACATACAAATTTGCTTAGAACGGCACGGAAATACCGCATATAGGTAGGTATAGTGGACTCATATGGCAAAACTGGTTTAAGGATTTTGGATGCACAAGTAGTGATCATACTTAGTGCAAATGAAGGCTAGCAAAAGATTGAGAAGCATCCAACCAAGAAACGAAAAATCTCATAAGTGAGCATTAAGCATAACTAACACCAAATAATGCACCACAAGTAGGAAGTAATTTCATTGCATAACTATTGACTTTCGTGCTTGCATAGGGAATCACAAACCTTAACACCAATATTCTTACTAAAGCATAATTACTCATCAACATGACTCACATATTATATCAACATATCGCAAAACTATTACAAGGAATCAAGTTTATTTTGTCCAATGATCTTCATGAAAGTTTTTATTATATCCCTCTTGAATATCTATCACTTTGGGACTAATTTCATTTGTTGCTTTTGATAGCTCAAACAAATCTAAGTAAAGAACATGAGCATAAATTTTCTTCTCTCAAAATAATTTAAGTGAAGCAAGAGAGAATTTCTAAAAAATTACTAACTCTCAAATAAATCTAAGTGAAGCATGAGAGCATTTCTTCAAAATTACTAAAGCACACCATGCTCAAAAAGGTATAAGTGAAGCACTCTAGCAATTCCATGGGTCATAAAGATTTAAGTGAAGCATAGAGAGCAATTCTAACAAGTCATAGCATAATTTTGGCTCTCTCAAATAGGTGTGTCCAGCAAGGATTCATGACTAAAAATAAAAAGCAAAACAAGCAAAGACTCATAACGAACAAGACGCTCCAAGCAAAACTCATGATATGTGACAAATAAAAATATAGCTCCAAGTAAAATACCGATGGTTGTTAGAAGAAAGAGGGGATGCCACTCGGGCATCCCCAAGCTTAGTTGCTTACTTCTATTTGGATAATGGCTTGGGGTGCCATAGGGCATCCCCAAGCTTAGGCTCTTCTTACTCCTTATTCCTTCATCCATCGTAATCTCACCCAAAACTTGAAAACTTCAATCACACAAAACTCAACAAAACCTTCGTGAGATTCGTTAGTATAAGAAAACTAATCTTTAGTTTAAGTACTATAGAAAACCCATTCAAATTTTGTTCTTGCATTATATCTACTATATTCTAACTTTACCATGGCTTATAACCTCCAATACAAACCATAGATTCATCAAAATAACCACACAATGCAAAGAAAACAGAATCTTTCAAAAACAGAACAGTCTGCAAAGATACGAATATTTATCATACTTCTGTAACTCCAAAAATTCTAAAGATTTAATACAACATAGGAAATTTGTATATCAATCTTGTGTAAAAAATTCAGAATTTTTCGTTACTTATGTGAATTTCTAATATTATTTTACTAGATGCAAAAGTTTCTGTTTTCCAACAAGATCAAATCAACTATCACCAAAGCTATCCCAAAGGCTTTGCTTGGCACAAACACTAATTAAAACATAAAGAACACAATCATAACAGTAGCATAATTGTGCAAACACTCAAGAACAGAAACAAAAATACTAAAATAAATTTTATTCATTGGGTTGCCTCCCAACAAGCGCTATCGTTTTACGCCCTTAGCTAGGCATAATGCAAAGATCTAAGTATTGTCATCTTTGTTTCTAGATCCATAAGATGCCCTCGTGATTGATTCATATGGTGGATTAATTCTTGTTCTAGGGAAGTGTTCCATACCCTTTCTCAAAGGAAATTGGAATTTGATGTTCCCTTCTTTCATATCAATCATGGCACCTATAGTGCGCAAAAACGGTCTACCAAGAAAAATTGGACAAGACGGATTGCAATCAATATCAAGAACAATAAAATCTATGGGCAAATAATTCCTATTTGCAAGAATAAGAACATCATTAATTATACCCATAGGCTTTTTAATAGTAGAATCCGCCAAGTGCAAATTTAAAGAACATTCTTCAATATCAGTAAGACCAAGCACATCACATACAGATTTCGGAATTGTAGAAACACTAGCACCCAAATCACACAAAGCAAAACACTCATAATTTTTAATATTGACTTTGATAGTAGGTTCCCATTCATCATGTAATTTTCTAGGAATTGAAATCTCTAACTCCAACTTCTCTTCAAAAGCTTTCATCATAGCATCAACAATATGTTTAGTAAAAGCTTTATTTTGTTCATAGGCATGGGGTGAATTTATCATGGATTGCAACAAAGAAATACAATCAATCAAAGAGCAATTATAATAATTAAAGTCTTTGTAATCCAAAAGAGTGGGCACATCACTAGTTAAAGTTTTGACCTCTCCAAACCCACTTTTATCAATTTTCTCAACAAGATTTTCACCCTCCAAATTATCAGGACGCCTTCTAGCTAAAGTTGACTCTTCTTCAGTCCCTTTTTCATCAATTTTAATTTTACTAAACAAGGAATCAATAGAAGAAACACCAATCACTTTAAGATCTTCATCATTTTTATGAAAGCAATCACTGGAAAACGCTTTTTCTAAAAATTCTCTTCTAGCTCTAAGCATAGCGGTTCTTTTCTTATTTTCATCCATAGAAACATATAAAGCTTTAATTGATTCTTCAACCTTAGGCACAAAAAATTTCATCTTGAGATTTTCGACATCATGAGAAATTCTATCAACGCTTCTAGACAAATCATCAATCTTACTCAATTTTTCATCCATCGTAGTATTAAAATTCTTTTGAGCATTGATAAATTCTTTAATATTATTCTCAAAATTAGAGGTGTTCCTATTATTATTATAAGAAGGATTACCATAGGAATTACCATAATTATTAGAGAAATTACTAGGAAAAGACCTTGTATTAAAATTACCTCTATAAACATTGTTATTGAAATTGTTTCGAGAGATAAAATTCACATCTACGGCATCACTATTTTGCTCAATCAAGGTAGACAAAGGCACATCATTAAAATCAATAGGAGCACTTTTATTAGCAACCAATTTCATAAGAGCATCAACTTTTTCACACAAAGAAGAAATTTCTTCAACCGAATTAACTTTTTTACTAGTAGGAGCTCTTTCGGTATGCCATTCGAATAATTTGCCATAATATTGTCTAACAATTTAGTAGCTTCACCCAAAGTAATTTCCATAAAAGTACCACCCGCGGCGGAATCTAAAAGATTTCTAGAAACAAAATTCAATCCCGCATAAAAAAATTGTATGATCATCCAAAGATTTAAACCATGAGTAGGACAATTTCATAGCATCAATTTCATTCTTTCCCAAGATTGCGCAACATGTTCATGCTCAAGTTGCTTAAAATTCATTATTTGCGTCCTAAGGGAGAAAATTTTCGCGGGCGGAAAATACTTAGTAATAAAAGCATCTTTGCACTTATCCCAAGAATTGATACTATTGCGAGGCAAAGAAGAAAACCAAATTTTTGCATGATCTCGCAAAGAAAACGGGAATAATTTCAACTTCACAATATCATTGTCCACATCTTTTTTCTTTTGCATATCGCATAATTCCATGAATGTGTTAAGATGGGACGCGGCATCCTCACTAGGAGTACCGGAAAATTGATCTTTCATAACAAGATTCAACAAAGCGGCATTAATATCACAAGACTCTGAACTAGTGGCGGGAGGAGCAATCGAAGTGCTAATAAAATAATTTTTGTTGGTATTGGAGAAATCACACAACTTGGTGTTCTCTTGAGTCATCGTGACTACGCAACAAGATTGCACTCAAAAACAGATCTGACGAGAAAACGGCGAACGAAAAAGAGGGCGAATAAAATGGCATTTTTTTGTGAAGAAGGGGAGAGGTAAACGAGAGGCAAATGGCAAATAATGTAAATTGCCAGGAGATGAGATTTGTGATTAGGAACTTGGTAGATGTTGATGATGTCTCCCCGGCAACGGCGCCAGAAATTCGCACGTGGCTGGGAGACTATCTTGACTTGATCCTCCCCAGCAACGGTGCCAGAAATTCCTTTTGATGTTTGCTTGAACTACGTCGGTATTTCCCCAAAGAGGAAGGGATGATGCAGCACAGCAACGGTAGGTATTTCCGTCAGTGATGAGACCAAGGTTATCGAACCAGTAGGAGAACCAAGCAACACTACGTAAACATCACCTGCAAACAAAGAACAAATACTTGCAACCTGACGTGTTAAAGGGGTTGTCAATCCCTTTCGGGTAACGGCGCCAGAAATTGGCAAACGGACGTGAGAAAGTTGTAATAGATTGATAGATGCAAATAAAAGTAAATAAAATTCAGTGAGGTATTTTTGGCTTTTTGATAATATAGATCTGAAAATAAAAGTGGCAAATAAATAAAAAGGCAAATAGTAAAATAGATCTGAAAATATATGATGAGGAAAATAGACCCGGGGGTCGTAGATTTCACTAGTGGATTCTCTCGAGAAAAATAGCATACAGCGGGTAAACAAATTACTGTTGGGCAATTGATAGAACTTCAAATAATTATGACGATATCCAGGCAATGATCATTATATAGGCATCACGTCCAAGATTAGTAGACCGACTCTTGCCTGCATCTACTACTATTACTCCACACATCGACCGCTATCCAGCATGCATCTAGTGTATTAAGTTCATGGAGAAACGGAGTAATACAATAAGAAGGATGACATGATGTAGACAAGATCTATTTATGTAGAAATAGACCCCATCTTGTTATCCTTAATAGCAATGATACATACGTGTCGGTTCCCCTTCTGTCACTGGGATCAAGCACCGTAAGATTGAACCCATCATAAAGCACCCCTTCCCATGGCCAGAAAAATCGATCTAGTTGGCCTACCTAAACCAAAGATTCGAAGAAGAAATATGAGGCTATAAGTAATCATGCATACAAGAGATCAAAAGACTCAAATAACTTTCATGGATAAAAACATAGATCTGATCATAAACTCAAAGTTCATTGGATCCCAACAAACACACCGCAAAAAGAGTTACATCAAATAGATCTCCAAGAGACCATTGTATTGAGAATCAAAAGAGAGAGAGGAAGCCATCTAGCTACTACCTACGGATCCGTAGGTCTACAATGAACTACTCACGTATCATCGGAGAGGCACCAATGAGGATGATGAACCCCTCCGTGATGATGTCTAGATGGATCTGTGGTTTCTGGAACTTGCGGCGGCTGGAATTGATTTTTGTCGACTCCCCTCGGGTTTCTGGAATATTGGGGTATTTATAGAGCACAGAGGCGGTGCGGGAGGCGGCCGAGGTGGGGACAACCCACCTGGGCGTGCCTGGGCCCCCAGGCGCACCCTGGTGGGTTGTGCTCCCCTCGGAGCCCCCCTCTGGTACTTCTTTGGCCCAACAAGTGTCTTCTGGTCCAGAAAAAATCACCAAAAAGTTTCGCTGCGTTTGGACTCCGTTTGGTATTGGTTTTCTGCGAAGTAAAAAACAAGCAAAACACTGCAACTGGCATTGGGCACTATGTCAATAGGTTAGTCCCAAAAAATGATATAAAGTTGCTATAAAATGATTGTAAAACATCCAAGAATGATAATATAACAGCATGGAACAATCAAAAATTATAGATACGTTGGAGACGTATCCCCACCGACAACGAGAGGCATTGGACCGAAGGTGGATTCATCTTGGCATGTGTGTTACGGTGTGGATCATGGTGAGATTCCATATCAAAGTTCTGGCAGGTGCGTACACACGAGTCCCTCCCACCGGCTCGAAGTGAGGGGGCTACGCATCGTGAACCTCTGTGTAGTGTGTTTCTGGTTTGCGAAGCATGTGCCACGTCAAAGTTGTGCATTGGGTATTCAAACATCACACAACACACGGGCACATGCACGCGGTGGTTGTCCTATGACACTCGCTCACGTGTGACTCTCTCTGTGGGCCCGCGAGGTAGTCGTCGATCAATTGAACCTACAGCGAGAGGGAGGCTAATTTGACCAACAAGGATGGTTCTTTTTTTGTTTGTGTTACATATATGCACGGTAGGAGTATGTAGTACATGTCAAAGAGGGGGCAACATGTATACTCTATATATATGTGTCATAACCTTGCTCCATGTGGGGACTTTTCGGTTCCTGAGGCAGGTGCCACATCAAAGTTGTGCATTGGTATTCAAACATCACGCAATACCATGCAGGCGGTGGTTACCCTATAGGAACTCACTCGCGTGCGGCGCTTCCATCTGTGGGCCCGCGAGGTTGTCCTCCATCACTTTGACCCAACGAGAGAGAGGTTAATTTGACCATCAAGGAATGACGATTCTTTTTGGTTTGTGCTATACAGTATAAGTATATATATATACCACGCGTCGAATGGGGGTGTAGCACGTACCACGCATCATGAACCTTGCTCTCTGTGGGGAATTTTTGGTTTCCGAGATATATATATATATATATATGGTGCCACATCAAAGTTGTGCATTGCGTATTCAAAAATCACACAAACACCTCTTTGGGCCACATGTAGACGGTGGTACATAGTCCTATATAGGATGCTCACTCGTGTGCGACGTACGCTTCGTTCTTGTGGGCCCGCGAGGTCGTCGTCCATCACTTTGACCTAATGAGAGTGAGAGGCACATTTGACGAACAAGGAGGATTAATTATTTTAGGGTTGTGTTAGGGTAGGAGTATATAGTACGTGTCGAAGGGGGGATGGTACCAACATATACTAGGTGTCACATGAACCTCACTCTGTGTGGGGACTTTGTGGTTTTTGAGGCAAATGCCACATCAAAGGTTGTGCATTAGGTATTCAAAACATCACAACCACACACCTATCCATATATATGTTTTGGCACACATGCAAGCGATGGTGGTTATCCTCTGGCACTCACTCATGTGGTTATCGACGATGCTTCCATCTGTCGGCCCGCATGGTCCATCACTTTCACCGACAGTGAGAGAGGTTAATTATTTTGACTTAGGAGGGGATTAATTTTTTGTTTGTCTCACGATATAGGTCATGATGTGAGATTAAATATATAATAGTGCATGTGTACACATGAATCCATCCCGCTGGATCGAAGGGGGCGAGCACACAACACGTCATGAACCTCTTGCTCTGTGTGGGGACCTGTGCGATTTTGAACGCATGCATCACATCAATGTTGTGTATTAGGTATTCAACACATATGCATGCATCCGCACCTCCATAAATATGTTTGGGACACATGCATGCAATGGTTGTCTTTGGACACTCTCACTCGCTTGGTTATGGGCGGCAAGCCTATATATATTCGTGGGCCCGCATGGACGTCCATCATTTCGATCGACGACGAGAAAGGTTGCCAGGGTGGATTCTTCTTCTTTGGTTCGTGTTACCGTATAGTAGGTCGATCATTCCAGGCCTAATTAAGTTTGAGCGCATGCATGCTATGCATCGTGAACCCTCGCTCAGTGTGGGGATTTTACGGTTCCAAAGCATGGTGCCACATCAAATTTACGCATTGCGTATTCAAACACCACACACACTACTTCCATATACATAATTGGGCCACATGCACAGAGTGGGTTTTGTCTTCAGACAGTACTCCCTCGTGAGGTTATCAGCGACAAACTAGCCCATTTTGTGGGGCCGTGTGGACGTCCATCACTTTGACCAACAACGAGCGAGAGAGGTTATACGATCAAGTTGGATTCTGTTTGGTCCGTGTTACAGTACGTCTTGGTGAGATGCCCTCCCCCCGACACGTGTGTGGGGGTGGGGGGGCTACTTCGCACTACCCGCAACCTCTGTGGGTCCGGTTGGGGAAATCCGATTAATTTGCGAGGCACACGTGCCACATCAAAATTGTGAATGGTAGTTAAATATCACACCCTACCCTTTTCATACATATAGTATAGGGCCACTCGTAGGTGGTTCGTATGTGGTCTCACCCATCTCCCGCCACAAGCACACATTTGTGGGTCGGCACATGGTCCACCTTTGTCCGAAAGTGAAAGGGGAAGTTTGACCATATATATGATGGACCCTATAGGTTTTGTGTTATGGTAGGGTGAGATTTCAAACCTAGCTATCTGGAGGCATGCGTTCGTAGCTAGCATTCCCTTACCACCGACACGAAGTGGGGTTTGTAGGGGGTGGCTGACTAGCAATATTGTGCGCTTTGTGCGACAGGTGCCACATCAAAGTTGTGCATTGGGTATTGGAACATCAAACCACCCTTTTGATACATATATTTGGTCCACATGCAAGTGTGTTCGTGTTCTGACCCTTTCCCATGTTATTCTTTTTGCCAAATTTATAAACAGCGGACGAGTTGGGTGCAACAACCGTCTGCGATTGGGGACGCAACAGACACGGTTCGCTCAGACTACCCTTGTGCCACGCCCGTGCCCCTGTCACTCACATCGGCACAGTAGATTGGGCTCCATGAGGCTTGCCTCCCGCTCTCGAAAATATCTACTACCTCGCAATCTCGAAAATATCTACCGCCTGGAAGGTTTTTCTGTTTGATAGCACACGATTAGTATGTGTGGACCATGTGCGATGTCTGTTACTCCCGCTCTGCTTCAATCCCTTGATTCAAATTTTTAGAAGCCCCTGCATTTTACTCCAGCCTCTGCATCCCTCGCAATCTCAAAAATATTTGCTCGCCCTTGATTCAAATTTTCAGTAGCCCCGCCTTGTTACTCCCGCCTCTGCATCCCTAGCAATCTCGAAAATATCTTCTCTCCCTTGATCCAAATTTTCAGTAGCCCCGGCATTTTACTCCCGCCTCTGCATCCCTCGCAATCTCAAAAATATCTGCTCGCCCTCGATCCAAATTTTCAGTAGCCCGGCATTTTACTCCTGCCTAGTAAAATTTTCAGTTGCCGCGGTATTTCCTCAAACACCACCTTCCCCCCTCCACACACACCACACACACCCCAAAATCTCCGCTCACACAGACACACACCACCCCTCCCTCGGTTGAAACCATTGGTAGGTCACCGCCATCGCCACCGCCACCGCCTCCATCCTCAACCTCTGCCTGTGTGCCGGGGAGCTCGAGGAGCCAATGGCCCAAAAGAGGTTTATTGCGGCCTCTTCGCCCAACATCGGCAAGGTGGCTGCCGAGGTGTCCCCGTCGTCCTCCGCAGGCTCTTTATCGATCCGCCGTCGCCGGTCGCCCGATTCGCCCGCCGCCGCGCCCCTACGACGGTTTGAGGACTTCCCCGTCCTCCTCGGGCCCGGCCGCCGATGAGGTCCTACCTCGGGGTCCGGCAGCGGCGGTGGTGGACGTGGGTGGCCGAGATTATGGATCGGGAGACCCACACCCGCCGGTGGCTCGATAGCTTCCACACGGTCGAGCTCGCGGCCATGGAGTACGACCGCTGGCAGGTCCGCTACCACGACGCGGCGGCTAGGCTCAATTTCCCCTTCGGCACACGTTCGGTCGATCTCGTCTTGCTGGAGCCAGGGTGGTGAGCTCGGCTATGGCGCGGGAGGACTACGAGGCGTCGGAGTGCCTCGAGGCCGAGGCCACCGATGAGGCCTACATGCAAGAGCTCCGCCGGCAGCACCCGGAGCTCGTGGAGGCGGAGCGGATGACCTTTGCCGGCGCGGAGAGTGGCGAGGTTATCGTGCTCTCCTCCGATGACGAGGTCGAAGGCGGCGAGGATGGCGGCGCGGAGGGCATTGAGGTGGGTGGCGAGGACGAGGAGATCGACGTCGACGAGTGGAGGAGTGTCTTCCCCAACGACCCCGACGATGGCACCAGCTCGGACCCGGCTCGCGACACATCGTACCTGACGAGGAA
Organism: Thinopyrum elongatum; assembly: GCA_011799875.1. NCBI lineage: Eukaryota > Viridiplantae > Streptophyta > Magnoliopsida > Poales > Poaceae > Thinopyrum > Thinopyrum elongatum. The sequence goes on from CM022299.1 coordinate 300,198,888, forward strand.
GGATTGGCTCAGACTCCACTTTGACCGAAAGTAGTTTAGTTTAGTTTAAATTTATGTTTTATGTTCGGTTACGCAAAACTATCTATGTGTTATGTTTGAATGCATGCTACTTTCGGTTGAACCTGCTTTGAACTTGATCAAATTGAAGTTTACAACGTTAAGTTTAGGGGATCGACTAGAAATGACCAAAAATTGCTGGAGTATATATATATATATACTCCATTAAGGGTTTTAGTCTGTTAACTTTTAGGGGATCGGCTAGAGATGGCTTTATGCCTTGTTTATTTCAGTTCTTCACAATGTGATGCTCTATATGTGCAACTATTTGCCGTGCAGTTCAATTTCATCAATAACATATTCAACAATACCACTATGAATTACGATATTTGGTTGCTGTTAAGGATGTTGCAGTTAACACGCCTTTTGTTTTTTTAATAATAACTAGTGTACTTTAGACCTACACAATACCAGTTTGAATGACTATATTTGCTTGTTTTTAAATGTTATGCCTGTTGCAGTTAACACACCTTTCCACTTCTTGTTTTTCTTAACTAGCGTGCTTAACCCTGCACACTGAAGCTATCATTTGTACATTATGTTGTCTACCATGGATATATTTGGTTGATGTTTAGCCTGTTGTGCTTAACATGCCTTTATATGTACTCATACAGGACAATGTTGAGAACATCTGCTGTTTTCCATCGAGGTTAGTTTCATCACATTGCTTATATATACTCACTATTCAGGATATCGGTAGCTGGTACCATATAGCCTGGGGGCTGATAAGGGATTAATCGTCGAACCGAACATTTCACTGAATATATCTGTAACCCATTTATCGGTAGGTTAACTAGGGCCATATTTAATATATCTGAGGCTACATAGCAACATGCATTGTACTGAATGACTAAATATGCAATCCCAAGCTACATAGCAATAAGGAAGAGTGTTACCTTAATGTTCTGATGATGTCTAGATATACATGTAATAAGATCTTATATAATGTGATGGAGGGAGTGTTGTACTACATCATTTTGCAATTGTTGTTTAGTTTCTAATATTAACTTGGTGCTTTTAGGTACATATGTCATTGCCAAAGATCCACACTTTGACCCTTTCTGCGTATGGGGCAATGAGATATTCATGAACCAGCATCAAGTGAGGAAACTGATAAAGATTGTTATTAAAATGGGTCAAAAGATGTCAATCGAACTATTTGTTTACACTTTATGCAAGACAACAGTGAACTACAGGATGGTAAGTAAGAACTCGGTAGCCTTCTTTTTACTGCCCGTAATGAGTTGTGTTAGATGACAATGTCTGAATATTTTTCCTTTGTAGTGGATCCTGAAGCAGTTTACTCAAGATTACCTGTCAAACTACATGATTGGCGACCGGCCATCACAAGGGGTTGGACTAGAGTCGTGCGTGCCTTCTGCATCGAGGAGAGCACAATAGGATCATTCCGCTTCACCTTATTCAGCAACCAGAATTTCTCTCGCCTCTTTCTTTACCATCTTTAATAGTACAAGTATACAACCCTGGTTCATCATTCTTTATTTGGTGCTTATGTAATTCTTGAACATATGTACATGTGAATCGAATAATGCATTGGTTGTTTGAACCTGATGGATATGAATAAAGCTATAGCCTACTTTCAAATTCAAATTAGGTACAATTTTAAATAGCAGCAATTAAATTAGGGTGAAATTACGCTCTGCAGGTCATTACGGTGTACACAGTCTATAAAGCACAGCGTGTGTGATATACATCATAATCCGACATGGTTCACGGAGAGGAAACGTGTGTAATCATGCACACAGTTGCCGTTTGCAAAACGTGTGTGATGTCAGACAATATCACAAACGGTGCGGGAAACTAAATGTGTGTGATTGTCGACCTATCATACATGGCTTACCATCATGAACTGTTTGTGATGTGCCAGGCATCCTAAACGTAGAGCCAGTCTGGTACGTGCCTAAAAAAATCTTGTGCCTGGAATGTGCCTGGTTTTAGGTCAAACCACAGAAGTCCGACTGCAATGGTAATGCCAGCACACACGAGTAGCAAGGATGGAGCGTTTGGAATATTCGAGATATCAGAAACAGTTTTATAGGGACAATTATATGCATCAAGGCACCCTACCCCCGACGATTTCTGGGTCATGTGGGAAGGAACCCCCCTATCGCACACACTCACTTGTCGACGGTTCAAAGTGCCGTCGCAGAAAGGGGTTAAAAACCGTTTGTATAGCGCCTTGTTGTACCAGTGGTACACCACCAATGCAAAAGTTTAAAATGATCTTAGTCAATTTTCAATACCAAAATACATCACAATTGTAGTTCAAATTTGAGCAAGTTCGGATAACTCATTAGAAATCCAGTAAATCAATGAAATATAGCAATAGTACTCTGAAATTCATGAAACTTGGTAAATGAGTTTCCAGTGTTGTCTACTTTGGCTGAAAAATGAAAAGACCAAATTTTACAACTTATTTCAGTCACTTCCTTCAAAAAAATCATTTCTGGCACTTAAAAAAATGGAAACAATATCTTTTTTATTACAAAAAGATATTATTCCTATGGCAACATTGTTCACAATGGTAACACCCATAGTTGTGCCAAATTTGGACATAGTTCTTTTATTTTCGTTTACAAGTGGGATTAATCTAACACTTGAAAAATGAAAAGTAATATTAGTGTGTTCTAGTTTGGTCATATAAATGTTAAAAATGTTTGCGACATGAATAAAAAATACTTATATTATAGTAAGACCATCCATGCTTACTTTGTGAACGAGATGATCAAGAATTAAATCATCTCCTTGACAAAGCGAGCATTGATGGTCTTATTATAATAGAAGTTGTTTAGTGCATTAGAATGATGATGCTATTTAAGATGGTCCGCGAGCCTCTCGCGTGGCGATGTGGGACTAAACTACATCGTTTTGTACGTTGTGTTAATTAAGGGGTATGCTCGGGCGAGGCGCATGGGCCGGCATAGGTACTATGATCGGAGTTAAAATGTCCGTGTTTTTTTCAAAATCCATTAAATTCACACTTAATTTTCCATACGGTTTTACAAATGCTTTGATCTAAAATCAAATCAAATTATATTCAAACTAAAAGTAAAGGACATAAATAAAGGAGAGAGAGAAGAAAACTTACATAGCAGCCCAGCACTATGCAGCCCAGCCCACCTAGGGGCAACCCGTCTTCAACCTCGCGCCTAGTGGCAGAGGATCACGGGTCCAAGAGTGCCTTATTCTGCCACGCGTCGTCGAGGGCTTCTTCGTCGACAGCTCTACTCTAAGAGGCAAGCACGATACCACTAGCTCGAATCTATCTACTGTCCATCACTTTCCCCTCATCTTGCTCGATCTCCAACCATTACCGAGAACGCCATGGACGCGCAGATGTCAACCGACGTAGCCAGCATGATATCCTCACCCCACCATCATGTCCTTTAGCTTTGCCTCGACACCGTGAACCTCTACGACAAAGATTGCAAGACCGGACGTCCTAAAACGATGCCATCGTGGCCTTCTTCACTATCTCTAGCCAAGGTCGCCACTGTCAATTCGTTGCCTACAACCCATCCCCGAGCTCGCTAATGTGCTCTAGCCTTACCATGAGCTCCACATATTTACCCTCTCTCCTTGTCAATGTTTTCATGTCGTGGTGCCATTAACCATGAGCTCCCTTTGCTGATCACGCATGAGGTCATGATGAAGCTCCGCTAACCATTTGGTCACATGCCCATGTCAAATTGCACCGCACGCAGTCGTAAAACAACATCAACAAAAAGCTCATTCCAATTCGTGCTATATACCTTTGTTTCCTGCAACCACCAAACTCCGGCCACAATAGAACTCACCCACTGGCATCGTTTCCGTCCCTCGGCCACCCTGGTGCCACACAACGACGGGCACTTGCACCAGCAACCCGGAGAAGCTAAGATATCCAGCCATAGCCGGAATCGATCAGACGAACAACTCTGCCCTGCTATGCATCGGCGACTCACCGCCGGTTGGATGACGTGGCCTGCAGTGGGCCCACATGCCTGTTTTCTTAACTCATCCAAGTAACGGTCAAAGGGGTTGACACTACGAAAAATTTGCATTTGGCCTTATGTGAGGATCGGCTAGAGGGAGAAGGGGAAAAGTGAGGTGCGTTTGTTGCCATGGGTAAAACTAGGTAGAACTAAGGAACCGAGGGCATGAAAATAGAAATCCACTTTTTCTATCTACATCATGTCATCTTGCTTATTGCTTTACTCTATTTCTTGCAAGGTTAATGCTTTGAGATGCATGTTGGATAGCGGTCATGGGGTGGAGTAACAATAGCAGATGCATTTGGATTATGGTCTACTTGTCAGGGACGTGATGCCTATACAAGATTATGCCATGAATGATCATAGTTACGAATGCTGCTTATCTGTCAATTACCCAACAATATTTTTTTACCGTGCCACTACCTGCTTTCGAGAGAGAAGTCACTAGTGAACTGATACGTCTCAACCATATCTATAATTTTATATTGTTCCATGCTATTATAGTATCAATCTTGAATGTTTTATATACATTTACAAGCAATTACATATCATTTTTTGGGACTAACCTATTAATTTAGTGCCCGGTGCCAGTTGCAGTTTTTTTACTTGTTTTTGGTTTTTCAGAATATCAGCACCAAACGAAGTCCAAATGCCACGAAATTTTTTGTAGATTTTTTTTCTGGCAATAAGAGACCCTGGAAGCTTCGGGAGGAGACGAGAAGATGGAGCAGTGGCCCATGAGGCACCAGGGCGCGCCCAGGGGGTGGGACGCACTCTGGTGGCTTGTGGGGCCCACGTGGCTCCATTTGACCTAACTCCGCCTTTATAAATTCTCTGAAATCGTGAAACCAACATAGGAGTCCACAAAATACATTTTTCGCCGCCGCAAGTTCCAGAACCACGAGATCCCATCTGGAGGCCTTTTCCGGCACTCTGCCGGAGGGGGATTCGATCACGGAGGGGCTCTACATCATCCTTGTTGCCCTTCCGATGATGCATGAGTAGTTTACCATAGACCTACGGGTCCATAGTTAGTAGCTAGATGGCTTCTTCTCTTAATTTGATCTTCAATACAATGTTCTCCTCGATGTTCTTGGAGTTCTATCTGATGTAATGACTTTTTGCGGTGTGTTTGTTGGGATCCGATGAATTGTGAGTTTGTGATCAGATCTATCCATAAATATTATTTGACTTTTCTCTGAACTCTTTTATGCATGATTACTATAGCTTCGTATTTCTCCCCGATCTATTGATTTGGTTTGGCCAACTAGATTGATTTTTCTTGCAATGGGGAGGTGCTTTGTAATGGGTTCGATCTTGCGGTGCTCAATCCCAGTAATAGAAAGGGACATGACACGTATTGTATAATTTCTATTAAGGGTAAAAAGATGGGGTTTATTCATACGTGAGTTTATCTTGTCTACATCATGTCATCTTGCTTAAGGCGTTACTCCGTTCTTTATGAACTTAATACTCTAGATGCATGCTGGATAGCGGTCGATGGGTGGAGTAATAGTAGTAGATGCAGGCAGGAGTCAGTCTACTGGTCTTGGACGTGATTCCTATATATGATCATTGCCTTGGATATCGTCATAATTATTTGTTTTTCTATCAATTACCCAACAATAATTTGTTTAACCACTGTATGCTATTTTCAAGAGAGAAGCCTCTAGTGAAAACTATGGCCCCCGGGTCTATCTTTTATCATATATTAAAACCAAAAATACCTTTCTGCGTTTTTTTTTTATTTTTATTTTTTTTGTTCTATCTATCTATCAAACACCATACAATTTAATCTTGCTCGTAACCTTCGAGGGATTGACAACCCCTTGTTCGCATTGGGTCACAAGAATTTGTTGTTTGTTTGCAGGTGCTGCTAACGAGGTGTTGCTTGGTTCTCCTACTGGATTGATAACTTTGGTTCTTAACAGAGGAAAAATACTTATCTCTACTATATTGCATCATCCTCTCCTCTTTGGGGAAATCCCAACACAGTTTAGAAGTAGCAGGAAGAATTTTTGGCGCCGCTGCCAGGGACACATCATCAACATCTATCAAGTACCTACACATAAACTTTCATCTCCTTGCATTTACATTTTTTTCCATTTGCCTCTCGTTTTCATCTCCCCCACTTCTAAAAGGTTTTACAAAAATACAAAAATATTGTTTTCGTTTGCCGTTTTCTTGTTTGCTTCTTTTCTTGCTTGTTATCTTGTTTGCGTAGTCACAATGTCTCAAGAAAATACAAAATTGTGTGATTTTTCCAATACTGATAATAATGATTTTATTAGTCTTCTGGTTGCTCCTCCCACCGCTAGTGCGGAGACGTGTGATATTAATGATGCTTTGTTAAATGTTGTTATGAAAGAGCAATTTTACAGTAGTCCTAATGAGGATGTCGCGTCCCATCTAAATACTTTCGTTGAATTCTGTGACATGCGAAAGAAAAAAGATATGGACAATGATATTGTGAAATTAAAATTATTCCCATTCTCATTGTGGGCTCGTGCAAATATTTGGTTTTCATCTTTGCCATGAAATAGTATCGATTCTTGGGATAGGTTTAAAGATGTTTTTATTACCAAGTATTTTCCTCCCGCGAAAATTATTTCCCTAAGAAATCAAATTATGAATTTCAAGCAACTTGAGCATGAACATGTTACTCAATCTTGGGAAAGGATGAAATTAATGATAAGAAATTGCCCTACTCATGGTTTAAATATGCGGATGATCATACAAAAATTTTATGCGGTATTAAATTTTGTTTCTAGAAATCTTTTAGATTCCGCTGCGGGTGGTACTTTTATGGAGATTAAATTGGGAGAAGCTACTAAATTTCTTGATAATATTATGGCAAATTATTCACGATGGCATACTGAAAAAGCTCCTACTAGTAAAAAAGTGAATTATGTTGAAGAAATTAGTACTTTGAGTGATAAAGTTGATGCGCTTATGAAATTGGTTGCTAATAAAAATGCTCCTATTGATCCTAATGATGTGCCTTTGTCTACTTTGATTGAGCAAAATAATGATCCTGTAGATGTGAAATTGTCTCGCGAAATAATTTTAATAGTAATGCTTATAGAGGTAATTTTAATCCTAGGCCGTTTCGTGGAAATTCCTCTAATAATTATGGTAATTCTTATAATAATAATAATAATAATAATAATAATAATAATAATAATAATAATAGGATGCCCTCTGATCTTGAAAGTAATATTAAAGAATTTATTAATGTTCAAAAAGTTTTCAACACTACGATAGAAGAGAATTTGAGTAAACTTGATGATATGTCTAGGAGCATTGATAGACTTATTCATGATTTGGAAAATCTTAAAGCTAAAATTTTGCCACCCAAGATTGATATTAATGAATCAATTAAAGATTTATATGTCTCCATAGATGAGAGTAAGAAAAGAACCGCTATGCTAAGAGCTAAACGAGAATTTTTAGAAAAAGCGATTCCTCCCGATTTTTATCGTAGTAATGATGAGGATATTAAAATGATTGGTGTTTGATCTATTGATTCCTTGTTTAGCAGTATAAAACTTGATGAAAAGGGGAATGAAGAAGAGTCGACTTTAGCTAGAAGGCGTCCCCATAATTTGGAGGGTGAAAATCTCGATGAAAAAATTGATAAAAGTGGGTTTGGAGAGGTAAAACTTTAACTAGTGATGCGCCACCTCTCTTGGATTACAAAGACTTTAATTATGATAGTTGTTATTTGATTGATTGTATTTCTTTGTTACAATCCATGCTAAATTAACCCAATGCTTATGAATTTTTTTTACTAAACATATTGTAAAAGCAATGGTGAAAGCTTTAGAAAAAAGCTAGAATTAGAGATTTCAATTCCTAGAAAATTATTTGATGAGTGGGAACATACCATTAAAGTTAAAATTAAAAATTATGAGTGCAATGCCTTATGTGACTTGGGTGCTAGCGTTTCCACAATTCCAAAATCTCTATGTGATGTGCTAGGTTTTACCAATATGGATGAATGTTCTCTTAATTTGCACTTGGTGGATTCTACTATTAAAAAGCCTTTGGGTAGACTTAATGATGTTCTTATTATTGCCAATAGGAACTATGTGCCCGTTGATTTTATTGTACTTGACATTGAATGCAATCCATCTTGTCCCATAATACTTGGTAGACCGTTTTTACGAACCATAGGTGCCGTTATTGACATGAAAGAAGGGGATATAAAATTTCAGTTTCCATTAAAGAAGGGTATGGAACACTTCCCTAGAAAAATAATTAAGCAACCATATGATTCTATCATGAGGGCAACCTATGGAGTTAATTTGAAGGATGACAACACTTGAAACTATGCATTATTCCTAGCTAGGGGCGTAAAACAATAGTGCTAGTTGGGAGGCAACCCAAAGTTATCTTTCAATTTCTTGTTTTTATTCTTTTTTTCAATAAGAACACAACTATGCTACTGTTATGATTGTGTTTTTATATTTTAATTAGTGTTTTGTGCCAAGTAAAGCCTTTGGGATGATTTGGATGATAGTTGCTTTGATTCTGTGCAAAAACAGAAACTTTTAAGTCGAGTAGCATAATTATTAAAAATCACCAAAGTGACGAAAACTTCTGAATTTTTTTCACATGATTGATATACAAATTTCCCAAGTTTTTCTAATTTTTTCAGAATTTTTAGAGTTAAATAAGTATGACCATAATTCGAATCTTTACAGACTGTTCTGTTTTTGACAGATTCTATTTGTGATGCATTGTTTTTCTTATTTTGATGGAACTATGGATTGTATCGGGGGTATAAGCCATGGAGAAGTTAGAATACAGTAGCTATAATGCAAAAATAAGATATGAATGGGTTTGCAACCGTACTTAAAGTAATGATTTGCTTTGTTATACTAATGGATCTCACGAGGTCTTGTTGAGTTTTGTGTGATTGAAGTTTTCAAGTTTTCGGTGAGATCACGATGGATGAAGGAATAAGGAGTGGCAAGAGCCTAAGCTTGGGGATGCCCGAGGCATCCCAAGGTAATATTCAAGGACTCCCAAGCAAGTAAGCTTGGGTATGCCCCGGAAGGCATCCCCTCTTTCTTCTACCAACTATCAGTAGTTTTACTTGGAGCTATATTTTTATTCGTCACATATCATGAGTTTTGCTTGGAGCATCGTGTATTATATGAGTCTTTGTTTTGTTTGCCTTTTAGTTTGTCGCAATCATCTTTGCTGAACACACTTATTTGAGAGAGCCACACATTTATCATGATTTGTTAGAATACTCTATGTGCTTCACTTAAGTCTTTTGAGCTAGGCAGTTGCTCTAGTGCTTCACTTATATCTTTTTTAGCATGACGGTGAATATATTTTAAAGAAATACATACACTCTCATGCTTCATTTATATTATTTTGAGAGTTGATAAGATTGTATTTTGAAGAAATATTTGCACTCTCATGCTTCACTTATATCTTTTTGAGAGTTGATAATAGTAATGGTAATTTGCACAAGATATGAATTTGGTCCCAAAGTGATGAATATTCAAGAGGGATATAATAAAAACTTTCATATAGATCATTGGATATGATAAGTGTGATTCCTTGCAATAGTTTTGCGACATGGAGATGGTAGTATGTGAGTCATGTTGATGAGTAATTGTGGTTTAGTAAGAATATTGCTGTTAAGGTTTGTGATTCCCTATGCATGCACATAAAGTCAATAGTTATGCAACGAAGTTATATCCTACTTATGGTGCATTATTCAGTGTTAGTTATGTTCAATGCATGTTTATGACCTTTTTTTGCTTTTTGGTTGGTTGCTTCTCAATCTATTTGCTAGCTTTCATTTCTACTAAGCGGGAATGCTACTTGTGCATCCAACTCCTTAAACCCTAAGTTGTGCCAAATGAGTCCACCATACCTACCTATATACGGCATTTCCATGTCGTTCCAAGTAAATTTGCATGTGCCAACTCTAATTTTTCAAAATAAATTTCCGTTTTGTGTGCCCGTACCGCTCATGAAGCGGCAGGGGATTGCCAATATTTTCCATACTAGGTATTTTATTCTCACGATGAGTGTTTATTCACTTGTCATTGCACGAGGGTGTGGTAGGTAATAGGGATGCCCAGTCCCGAAATGAAAAAAATAATATGATGATAATAATAAATTCCTTGGAAAGTGTTGGTATGGAAGGCACCCGTGGATACGGCTAGCCATGGTTGTGAAAGAATGGTGGAAAGGAAATAAACTTTATTTTCTGTTTGGGAACCACCTATAATTTGTCTAGCATGGAAGATATTGGGAATTCTCGGTCGTTTTCGTTGATAGGAAAAGCATGCCTCTCAAAATAATTTTATCTCTAATTTAAGCCTTGAGCTCTGTCACCTCTACAAATCTCTGCTTCCCTCTGTGAAGGGCTTATCTATTTACTTTTATGCAATTTATATTTATATTTGAGTCTCCATCTCCTCTTATAAAGCACCAATTGGAGAGCACTATAGCCATACTTGTGCATTGGATGTAGCTAATGTTGAGTGTGTTTCATGAATGGATCAATGATTGAGCATAATGGGCTAGGGATAACTTTCTTTAGCGTTGATATTTTGAAAGACATGGTTGCTTGTTGGTGTGCTTGAGCATTTATGTTTTCATGTCAAATTATAGACTATTGCTTTGAATCACTCAAGTCCAAATATCCATGCCACAAAGAAGAAAATTATATGATGAATATGTTAGGTAGCATTCCACATTAAAAATTCTGTTTTTATCATTTACCTACTCGAGGACGAGCAGAAATTAAACTTGGGGATGCTTGATACGTCTCCAGCGTATCTATAATTTTTTTATTGTTCCATGCTATTATAGTATCAATCTTGGATGTTTTATATATATTTACAAGCAATTACATATCATTTTTTGGGACTAACCTATTAACTTAGTGCCCAGTGTCAGTTGCTGTTTTTTGCCTGTTTTTGGTTTTTCATAATATCAGTACCAAACGAAGTTCAAATGCCACGAAACTTTTTGGAATTTTTTTTTCTGGCAATAAGAGACCCTGGAAGCTTCGGGAGGGGACGAGAAGATGGAGCAGTGTCCCACGAGGCACCAGGGCACGCCCTGGTGGCTTGTGGGGCCCATGTGGCTCCGTTTGACCTAACTCTGCCTCTATAAATTCTCTAAAATCGTGAAACCAACAGAGGAGTCCACAAAATACTGTTTTTGCCGCCGCAAGTTCCAGAACCACAAGATCCCATCTGGAGGCCTTTTCCGGCACTCTGCCGGAGGGGGATTCGATCACGGAGGGGCTCTATATCATCCTTACTGCCCTTCCGATGATGCGTGAGTAGTTTACCACAGACCTACGGGTCCATAGTTAGTAGCTAGATGGCTTCTTCTCTCTATTTGATCTTCAATACAATGTTCTCCTCGATGTTCTTGGAGTTATATCCGATGTAATGACTTTTTGCGGTGTGTTTGTTGGGATCCGATGAATTGTGAGTTGATGATCAGATCTATCCATGAATACTATTTGAGTTTTCTTTGAACTCTTTTATGCATGATTACTATAGCTTCGTATTTCTCTTCGATCTATTGATTTGGTTTGGCCAACTAGATTGATTTTTCTTGCAATGGGAGAGGTGCTTTGTAATGTGTTCGATCTTGCGGTGCTCAATCCCAGTGACAGAAAGGGACATGGCACGTATTGTATCGTTGCTATTAAGGGTAAAAAGATGGGGTTTATTCATACGTGAGTTTATCTTGTCTACATCATGTCATCTTGCTTAAGGCGTTACGCCGTTCTTTATGAACTTAATACTCTAGATGCATGCTGGATAGCGGTCGATGGATGGAGTAATAGTAGTAGATGCAGGCAGGAGTCGGTCTACTTGTCTCAGATATGATGCCTATATATGATCATTGCCTTGGATATCATCATAATTATCTGCTTTTCTATGAATTGCCCAACAGTAATTTGTTTACCCACCGTATGCTATTTTCAAGAGAGAAGCCTATAGTGAAAACTATGGCCCTAGGGTCTATCTTTTATCATATATTAGAACCAAAAATACATTGATGCGTTTTTCTTTATTTATTTTATTTTGTATTTTTGTTCTATCTATCAAACACCATACAATTTAATCTTGCTCGTAACCGTCGAGGGATTGGCAACCCCTTGTTCGCGTTGGGTTGCAAGGATTTGTTGTTTGTGTGCAGGTGCTACTAACGAGGTGTTGCTTGGTTCTCCTACTGGATTGATAACCCTAGTTTTTAACTAAGGGAAATACTTATCTCTACTGTACTACATCATCCTCTCCTCTTCCGAAAAATTCCAACGCAGTTCACAAGTAGCATGAACCTATGACCCCAGGATCCATTCTCTATTATTATTTGTGTTGCTCTATTGCTCTCTTTACTATTTTGTCATTTGCCATATCACTATCTATCACTATTTGCTTTTAACCTTCTAATTAGTGAAACAAGGGAATTGACAACCCCCTTGCCAAGTTGGGTGCAAGCATTTATTTTGTTTGTGTGTCGATGCTGTTTATCTTGCTAGCTTGTAGACTCCTACTAGTTTGATTAAACCTTGGTTCTTAACTGAGAGAAATACTTTCTGCTATTGTGCTACATGACCCTTCCTCTTCGGGGAAATCCAACAACTCCTGCGGGAGTAGTAGCCCTTCAATTCTTATCCACTGTTCCTATTCACCTTCTTCTTCATTCCTCCATGTGATGTATTAATGGATCTGGATGCAATCTTGTCTTCCCTTTCATATGGTTCCCTCCTTCCGCTCGTTTCATCGTCTTCTGCCTCATGTCATTTTACATTTGTTGAACTATTATCCTATTCCTTTTTGTCTTTCCTCCCCCTTTGTTATCAGCCGATCATTCTGTTTGTTCGAATGTTTATCCATTCTTCCTGTTCCCTCTACTAACCGGACTTGTCTCTATACTCCGGGCATAAACAAAGGAAATTACAAATTTAAGTAGTAATAGCGAGCCTGAATTATGGCACTCTTATCATCTTCCTGTTCTGGCGGATCGCATCTTCATCTGATGATTCTTCACATTGCAATTCCAGTGACTCCTTAGTACTATAAGTATAATTCTACAACTTTTTACGTCACTAATATACTGCATTCACTTTCTTCTAACTCCAAGGTAAATTCTTATATTTAATTTGTTCTTACTCATACTATTTCGTATTGCTTCCTAATGTTAGCTTATACCAAACTTATACCATAATTTGCCTTCTAGTATTGTTTTGCTATTTTCTTCTGATTTAAGATTTTAATCAGACATCCGGTGATGCATACTAACTTTAATTCACATATTTGCCTTCTAGTATTACCAAACTTATCCCATATTAACTTCCGCGTGTGTACCGATGTTGTTCCTCATCGGTCCACATCTCTGGTAGAGTACAATACTGCGTATCCCCTGCACCGATACGCTACACGTATGTAGGAGTACTTGTAAGAACAAAATGGCATGCATAGATCTGAACATAAAGAAATAATTCATCACACGATCAACATCACTGCTACAAATACATCAGATTAACCATAATCATGTATGGCAACTCATATGGCTATTGTATTGAACATCTAAAAACTTCAAGATGAGGAGATTACAACTTTAGCTATTGCCATGAACAATAGTCCAGGGGGTGGACTACTCACAGCTCATCTTGGAGCTCGAGGATTGAGGTTGGTGATGAAGAAGATGGCTTCTCCCTCTGTAGAGTTTCAGATCGGGGCTGAAAACGAGTATCGCCACGAAAACGTGATGTGACAGTGGCGAAAAATGCATGATAACTAGGTTTGGGGTTTTGCAGAATATACATGTCATCGGGCATCGGAGGCACTCTAGGGGTGCCCATAGGCCACATGCGCCCTTGTAGGGTGTGCGCCTACAAGGGGCACCTGCACCCTGTGGGGGGCACCAGGGTTGGGGTCTGCCCCCCAAGTCCTCTCCCTGCACGGATCTTTTAGGACCAATTTTCTTTGATTTTTTCTTGAACTTTTTCTATGGTGTTTTCTTGAAATACTAAAAACACAAAACAGAAACAAAAATGACACTCGGCATTGGCTTAATATGTTAGTCTAATAAAAATCAATAAAAAGTATGGCCAGAGTGTATGTAATTGATTCAATGTAGCACGAATCGGACAAAAATTATAAATACGTTGGAGACATATCACGCATGGATGATTAATTTCGCATCTTATCCACATAGTAAACTTATCCACCACACTTGAAGAACTTTGTCTACGACTATCAAATTAGAAAAAAAAATACAACACAAAATTCATGTGAAACAGCAAGATGAATCTAGTGGCCAAAGAAAATTTCAAGCGATCGACCGTGTGTGAATAATTTGTTGAAATTTGTTCAAATAACATGCACACATGAACACATGTATACAATGCAGTAGAGAGACGTAGATCTACTCGTTTACTATCGTCGAAACAGAAAATGTACAACACGAAAGTTGTGTGAAATAGGGAAATGAAGTTAGTTGTCAAATAAAATTTCAAATAGTCGACCATGTATGTGAATTTGCAAAAAAATCATCCAAAATAACATGCACACATGAACACGTGTATAATCCATTATAGAGACGTAGATCTACTCTTCTAGCACTATTGAAACAGAAAACGCATAACACGAAAGTCATGTGAAACAGCGAGATGAAGCTAGTGGTCAAATAAAATTTCAGGGCCTCTTTGATTCTCAGGATTTTGAAAAAATAGAAATAGAAAAATTATAGATTCGAGTGGCATGCCAACTTGAATCCTACAGGATTAGCAAGGAATGTTTGATGCCACATGAAAAACAAAGAAATTGTAAAAAGAGGTTGGAGTGGATGTTAGATTTCCTATGAAATGTAGCACAAAAGATTCCATTGGAAAAATTCCTATGGGATCCAATCCTATGATTCAAAGGGCTGACGTAGGAAAAATTCCTAAGGATTTCAATCCTCCAAAAATCCTATGAAATTTCTTTGAATCAAAGAAGCCCTCAAAGGTCGACAGTGTGTCCAGAATTTGCATAAACTCATCCAAAATAACATGCACACGTGAACACCCATGTACAGTCCAGTATGGAGACATGGATCTACTTGTGTACGGCTATCGAAAGAGAAAACACAAGTCATGTGAAACAACAAGATGAAGCTAGTAAAAAAAATTCTAACAGCTGATCATGTGCGAAGAATTTGTCAAAATTCATCTAAATTAGCTTCAAACATGAACACGGAATTTAAAATTTACAGTTCACGAAATGAGGAACGGATCGACTGAATGAAACCACAACGTCGACATACATCTTTTTCATGTAGAGTTTATCTTGAATTGAAGCACTGTGTACATTAAAAATGATGCGAGTAGGACCGACACTTGCCCTTCCTCGCATCCCTCAGACATGGACCTGGGTGAAAAGAGACACCAGATTCGAAATACTCAGTTAGGCCCAATGATACTTTAAACTTGTGCCGTACACGTGAAACATTAAACACATTCATCTAACAAATGGGCCAAATGGCCTGGCTGAGGGGATGCAACATGGCCCTAAGAGCATGAGCATGGCTAATAGTATAGGCAACTGTTGACTATATGATGTTGTCATGTCATCATTTATAGTCACTCATACAATAAGGTTAGCTATAGAGTTGGCTATAAGAGTATTTTTTTCCACCTTATCTCTATCTTTTTCTTTATATTTATTGCAATTGCCTAGAAATACGTATATAGCTAAGACTTTTTCATGTCTCTCTTCTCCAGTGTCAAAAGTGTCATGTAAACGAGCTATAAACTTACTATTGTACTTGTACTAAGTCTTTTTCCGCAAAACACGAAATCTTAGCCGTGGCCTTGTACATGCTTGAAAATCTAACAACTGATGATTGCCGGCACGTAAAGCACCTATCCGCGGGTGGGAACAGCCGGCCAGGGCAAAAAGGAGCACGACAGAGCACGTGTTGACCCTTGCTGCTGCCGCCGTGCCTAGGCCAGTGCTGTTGCCTCACCAAACCACGGCTCGTACAGCCACACAACCTGATGCTGCCCAACCCAAACCGTTGCATCGGACCAAACGATAACCCTTCTCTTCTCTGGGCAGCTTCAGCTTTTTCAGCTCAATTTTGGAACGATAACCCTTCTTCCTAAGAAAACAGAGGCTGTGAGAATTGAGCAATTCAGTCCCATCTGTCTTCTTAATGTTAGTTTCAAAATTTTCACCAAGGTCGGGACTAATAGGCTCACACAGATCGCGCATGCTGTGGTGCAGCCTACCCAAACTGCTTTCACGCCGGACAGGAACATCCTCGAAGGGGTTGTGGTCCTTCATGAAACGCTCCATGAAATCCACACGAAAAAGCTGGATGGGGTTGTTTTCAAAGTGGATTTCGAGAAAGCGTACGACAAAGTCAAATGGCCCTTCCTTCAACAGGCCTTATGCATGAAGGGTTTTGACGAAGCTTGGCGACGCCAGGTAGAATCCTTTACGCAAAAAGGGAGTGTTGGAATTAAAGTGAATGACGATATAGGTCATTATTTCCAGACACACAAAGGCCTGAGGCAAGGTGATCCAATGTCCCCTATTTTGTTCAACATTGTGGTTGACATGTTGGCAATTCTCATAGGAAGGGCAAAGGAGGCCGGTCAGGTGGGTGGCTTGGTGCCTAACCTAGTTGATGGGGGTGTGTCCATTCTACAGTACGCTGATGATACAATCATCTTTATGGAGCATGACTTGGCAAAAGCGAGAAATATGAAGCTGGTGTTATGCTTATTTGAACAATTGTCCGGATTAAAGATTAACTTTCATAAAAGCGAGTTGTTCTGCTTTGGTAGAGCCAAGGAGGAACAAGAGGCTTATAGGCAATTGTTTGGATGTGAATTGGGGGCTTTACCTTTTACTTACCTAGGTATACCCATTCACCATCGTAAGCTAACAAACAGAGAGTGGAATTGCATCGAGGATCGGTTCGAGAAGAAACTTAGTTGCTGGAAGGGCAAACTTATGTCTTATGGAGGCCGGTTGATTCTTATTAATTCGGTGCTCACGAGTATGCCGATGTTCCTATTATCTTTCTTTGAAGTTCCAGTTGGGGTTAGGAAAAGGCTGGACTTCTACCGATCAAGATTTTTTTGGCAGAGTGATGAACTAAAGAGAAAGTATCGACTCGCCAAGTGGGATATTATTTGTAGACCAAAGGACCAAGGGGGTCTGGGTGTTGAGAACCTTGAGGTCAAGAACAGATGCCTGCTCAGTAAGTGGTTGTATAAGCTATCGGTTGAGACTGACGCAACTTGGGCGCAGATTCTCCGTAACAAGTATCTGCATTCCAAGACTTTGTCTCAGGTGACAGTGAGACCAACTGATTCGCCGTTTTGGAAGGGGCTTATGAGAGTTAAGGCAACCTTCTTTAATAGAACAAAGTTTATCGTCGGTGATGGCAATGATACCCGTTTCTGGGAGGATACTTGGCTTGGTGATACATCATTGGCGCTCCAATACCCGACCCTGTATCGTATTGTTCAGCGACGTGATGCGCTAGTTGCAACGATTATGCAGTCCATTCCCCTTAATATCCAATTTCGGAGGGTGCTTGTTGGTGATAGATGGGAAGCATGGCTTCATCTGGTGAGTAGACTGATGGAGGTTCAGCTAGCTCATCAGCCCGATCAGTTGTGTTGGAAACTTACTAGTTCTGGACAATTTACGGTTAAGTCGATGTACATCGATGTTATTAACTCCAGTGTCATTCCTAGTTCCAAACATGTTTGGAAAGTAAAAGTTCCTTTGAAAATTAAAGTGTTTATGTGGTTTGTACATAAACAAGTCATTTTAACAAAGGACAACTTGGTTAAGCGCAATTGGACAGGATCTACTAGGTGTAGTTTCTGTGATCGGGACGAGACCATTAAGCATCTCTTCTTTGAGTGTCCGTTGGCGAGAATTTTGTGGCGCACCGTGCAAATTGCCTTTAACATTACTCCTTCGAGTTCGGTCGGTTCGTTATTTGGAACGTGGCTTGATGGGATAGAGTCCGATACAGTTAGACACATTCGTGTAGGAGTTTGTGCGTTGTTATGGGCAATTTGGAATTGCAGAAATGATTTGGCTTTTAACAGAACAACAACTATTCATTTTTTGCAGGTTTTATTCCGTGCTACGGCGCTGATCCGTATGTGGTCCTTACTCACTCCGACGGAGGTCAGGGAGCGTTTGGTTACTGGATCTCTCCGGTGGGAGATGGTAGCGCGGGATATCTTCAACCGGTTTGGATGGCGGTCATGTAATAGGATAGACGATTAATTTTCCTATCTTTATTTTGCCAGCCGGTTGTGACTTTATGGCCTTGTTATTTTTGGCGTTGAGGCTCTCTGTGAGCTAGCCTTTATTTTGTTTCATGACTTTAAGACCTTGTTGAACCTATTTTATTTATAAATGTGGCCGTATGCATCGTTCTGATGCAGAGGCCGGGGAGTCCCCCTTTTCGGAAAAAAAAAAATCGGACCAAACGTCACGGGAACTCGCGAAGAAAAGAAAACAAAACGAAGAGAGATTAGATTGTAGCAGAGCGCAATCCACGTCAGAGGACGAGTAGAAAATGGAGGATTAGTATAAAAGCTGAGCAACAAGAGCGGGGGAGAAGAGATAACAATAATAATAAATAAATAAATAAACAAAGCAAAAGGAAAGCGAAATACTAAAAAGAAGGAAAGGAAAGGAAACGAAAGGTGGCGTAGGGGGAAGAGGAGGCTTTCGTCTTCGCAAGAGGAACTGGTCGCGCGTTCTCCAAGGTTCTCCGGGATGGCGTCGTCGGAGGTGGTGGAGGACGAGGCGTCGGCGGCGGCGATGCTCGCCAACGGGGCCGCGGACGTCCGCCGGAGGGTGGGTACTACTACTCCCCCGCCCCGCCGCAGCCCTATGGCGCCGGTGCCACTTTTCCCCCGATTACTCGTCTTCTGATTTTTGTGGGGGGATTATTTGAATTGCAGAGGGACCAGGCCAAGGCGATGCTGTCGAAGCAGGCCGTCAAGATCGCCACCAAGGCAGAGGAGCACGAGCGCTTCATCTTCAAGGTCTTTTCTCCGATCCCCCCTGCTTAATCTTCATCTTCTGGGCTTCTGGCTCCCCCCAAATCTCGGCGTGCCCGTGTTCTGTTCATTTCGCGGTTAAATTCGGCGCGCATTGATTGTGCTATGCAATGTTTCAACATATGCGGGCCTTGTGTACTGTTTTGTGGACACTTTGGGTAGGCATGGATTACTGTGGTGATGAATCTCTTCATTTATTGCCATGTACTACTGCCATGGCTGTGACGCTGTTCGAATGTCTGTATGTGGGGAATGCTCTTACCTGGTGGTGCTGGCTTTTAAATGTGCAGGTCACACACCTGATGGGTGTTCTTGGATTTGGGACATTTTGCTACCTCTTGGGTGCCAGTAAGCTATTGCCGAATCCATCTGTTGGGTTGCATGCTACTCCTTAAAGTTGTGGTCGGTACATCTTACAGTGCTCTGATTTCGTTTTGCAGGACCACAGGATGTGCCGTATGTGTATTGCCTGTTCTATGTCATATTTGTTCCTCTCAGGTGGATTTACTATCGCTACAAGAAGTGGCACTACTATCTTCTGGTGAGTCCATTTCAGTCAAATTTGTTTTGGTCGTCATTTTAACTGTGCTGGTTTCATTGCTTATATGTAATAGCTTAGTATCATTGTTATCTCAAGTGTCATGCACAACTGTCACGGTTATAAAGTGTCAACGTCAGCAGATACTGTAATAAGGCTTGATTTCATCGACCTCCAGCAATTGGTGAACTTGGATATTATCACGTATCTTGTTGCGAAAGGCATATTATCATGTACTCCGTCTATCCGGTCATGTAGGGCCTATTTCGTATTTTGAGAGTTACTTTGACCATCAACAAGTTCAATACTATATGTGATGTATGTCACACAAAGTATACCGCTGAATTCATATTTGAAAGGAGTTTCCAGTGGTATAATTTTTTATAACAAACATCTCATATAGTAATTGATCTTGTTGACAGTCAAAGTAAATCTTGAAGTACGAATTCGGCCCTATATTTCCGGATGGATGGAGTATCTTGTTTACGTATCTGCACTATGTTCTTAATCGAGAAGACAAGTGCTGCTCATAACATACAGTACTGATGTTTTTAATGCACCTTTACTTGATGACTGTTGTGCTTATCGTTTGTCCAAGGCTGAAAGCTGACATTCTAGTTCTTTTTCATTCTGAAGTTTTAGTGTTACCTTTTGTTTGTTCCTAGTTCAAATGACACGAGTTTGATATTTTTTTAGTGCATTGCATTGCACTTCTCAAGCATTTTATTGGGCACAATACTATGGTGCATTACTAATAAATCACTGGGTTACAACCATTGATGTAATTTGCAGGATTTCTGCTACTATGCCAACACTTTTCTCCTTGTTATGATTCTCTTTTATCCAAAGGATGAAAAGCTTTTCATGGTTTGCTTCTCATTTGCAGAGGTATGAAAAGGATTATTGTGGGTTGCCTGTTTTCTTGTTCGTGCTTATAATATGTGTGCAATCATTTGTTTTTTATTAAATCTTTGCAGGGTCCCCTTGCTTGGGCATTAATTGTATGGCGTTGCAGCTTGGTGTTCAGCTCATTTGATAAACTTGTTAGTGTTCTGATACACCTCTTGCCTGGTACGTTATTCACTTAAACAGCCCAATTCAATGCGTAGGATGATGGGGAACTTTACTTTTCTTAGGAAAGCACCATCTTAGTCTAGTGAAACTATTTAACTATATTTTGTTTGGTGCTTATTGAAATTGTATGACGCGAATGTGATATATGGAAGCCTTGTTGTCATGTTATGCCGAGGGGAGTCTTGAGTATAAGCTGTAGTAGATATGAGCAATTTAACTAAAAAGCTGCAAGGGGAGATTGAGTTTAAGCTAGATAAGGGCTCTTGGCTTGAAGTTTGTTCTGGATTCTGTGACTTTAGGGTTATGATGCCACTCTATTATTCATCCAGCAGTTCTTGCCAAATGTGTAACATGACTAAAAGAGGGCTTTTACAGGAATAGTTTTGTTCACTATCCGTTGGTGGAACCCACAAACATTTGCTGCCATGCATCCAGAAGGAAGAGCAGCAAGAGTCACATGGCCATATGTGGAGGACAAATCTTATCTGTGGACATGGCTATTTGTTGTTCCTCTAGCTGCTTACACCTTGTGGCAACTGATGTATTTCCTCATAGTTAATGTGCTGCGTCGACAAAGGCTGTTAAGGGATCCTGAAGTCATGACATCATACAGGTATGTCTTTTTGTATTTCGTGGTGGGGTATGCTGAATAACTATGAGTGGAACAATATGTATGCTCAGTGGTGCTTGTTGACCACCGGTGGAGACGCAGTCTATAAAATGGACCAAAACTGAGCCATAAGGACTAAACTTGGTTCAGATAATTTGCCTGTTACCAATTGTAGCTTGAATTCCTCCCATCTTCTTTACTTCCTCTAAGTGTCTACTTACCCTTGCGTATTCTCCCATGTGAGAGAACCCGGTAATTTATCTTTATCAATATTGGCAGGGAACTGTCAAAGAAAGCACAGAAAGCAAACAACATCTGGTGGAGACTGAGCGGATTGCTTGGTGACAAGAATCGGCCGTTGATGTACATACTGCTTCAGGCACTGTTCACAGTGGCGACATTGGCTTTCACTGTACCCATATTCCTTTCATACCGGCTGCATGGGATCTTCCAAGTACTAAAGGTGTGTGCTGCAACATGGAACGGTGGAAGCTTCATCCTGGAGGTGATGCCCAGACAAGTTGTCCAGAAGGAGAAGAAGAGACTTAAGATGAAGCCCATTGAACAAGCAAACTTGAAGGAGCACATGGATGTTCCCTCAGGTAACCACCAGCATGCATCCGGGGAGCCAAGTCAGTGAGAAAACTGATTTGGGGCGCAAGATTAGATTGTCTGGTTACTGGTACTATCGTGTGACCTTGTTCCTTCTGTCAGAAAAGTTGCTATCGATGAATGTTCTGTTGGCTTGGGACATTTCAGGGCTGTTTATGGTGGGATCGCTAGTTAGGGTGTGTGGGCATGTTTGACATAGCAAAAGGTGGTGGTTCAAATACTAGCAGCGCATTTTATGCCAACTTTGTCTCTAGGGTTTTCAATGTGTGTTGAGATAGTTTTCTTCTTTCCTTTTAAAGAGAGCCTTGGCTTAGTGGTTAGACATGGTTATGCAGTGCAGCCTGATCATCTGGGTTCAATTCCTAGAATTGATGTGTTATTCCCGCATTTTATTCCTTAAGGACCAAGCTTGGTGCATCATGAGATCACTCAAGATAAAAATCTTGGTACTCGTGAAAAGAAAAAGAAATTAAGGACTTGGTTTCATGTATGGCGGGACCACAAATCAAGATAAAAATCATGTTACTCATACTTAAAAGGACCCTAATATCTGGCTGCCGTCAGCTCGCAGCCAGCCTCGCGCGAATGTTTTGTTCCCTATGGACACGGGAAACCAGCGAACAATAGGTCCTCCCCTCGCATGGTTCAGCGCGACCTCATCTGTCCCAGAAATGCCTTAACGGGCCAAAAAAAAAAACAAATTTCATCTTGAGCCTGGATGTTTCTACATGACAAATTGCCGTGCTCAACCAAAAAAGAAAAAGAAAAATACATAATTAAAAACTGCCACCTCTTTAGATAAAAATGCCATGAACAAAAAATACACATAAATTTATAAAATGCCATGCATTAAAAAATTGTGAAAATTGTCATGCTACTTTATAAAACTGCCTTCTTCTAGATAATCTTTTTTATCTGGATAATCCCAAATAAAAATTTCCATGTCATTAAAAATAAAAATGTCATCCTCCCAACACTAAAAATGCCATCCTCTCAATGATAAAGTGCCATCCTCTCAATGATAAAATGCCATCAAAAAATGCCATCCTATTATTAATAAAAACGCATGTGCTTCGTAATAAAAATTTTCATGCATTAAAAAAAATGTCAACCTCTCAAAATAATAAAAATGTCATCCCATTATTAATGAAAATGCTAGGCAATTAATAGTTAAAGTGCCATGCCATTGAGAAAAAATGACATCCCCTCAATAATAAATTGACATCCTTATTATTAATAAAAATGCCATGTGAAAAAAAACTTGACTTGTGAACTTTTAAGTAATAAAGCGCCCTTTATCGAAAAAGAAAAAATATTTAAATTCGGCATGTGCAAAGTTTCACAAAAAATATAAAAACTGCCATGTTAAATTCTTTTAGAAAAAAATGCCATGTACCTAAGAAAAAAAGAACATAATCTGTCATCTTGTAAAAAAAAGGCAAAAAAAGGAGGGAGCAAAATTCAAGCTATGGTCTCCTAGTGTGGTGTGCGGGTAGTGTTTTGATTAGTACAATGTTCGTTGACTTTTCTATTCACATCGAACGAGTTAATAAATCTGACGTGTCTCTTGTCCCTGCGCCAAGATTCGTGCAATGATTCCGATGGGAGAGAGCACTTTCGCCAGGATGGGGCCCCTGCCGAACGTTCACCGGTTAGCTTTTCCCTACATAACATTGTTGCGTGCCTTCCTAGTTGGTGCAAAGTCTGGGAGAAATGAATTTCTCTTCCAAACTTTACGACCCGTTTCCTGTGGATAGCCGGCCTTACATGATCAAGCTTGGTGCATGGTGGAGTGACCTAGTGGGATAAAAATATTGATACTTATAAGAGAATGTCTTTGAGGATCAGGCTTGATGTGTGATGAGGATAGTGTTTTAGCTCCGGAGCCCCAGGGAGGCTAAGGGAGGACTTCTCCACTAGACCACAGTTCCCGTGCAGATCACTATGCCGTCCATCGAAGCCTGATCAACATTGCCCACGGGTGCGGGCCCTTGTCTGAACCAAGACAGTGGGGGTAAGCCCACCTCAAGCCAGCCCGAGTGATGTAACCCCAGCTCAGTCGAGTATATAAGGGGAGCTAAGGAAGGTATGGAGGCATCGAACACATGCCAGATTAGTTTTGAGCTAGGCATCTTCCTCCTCTCCACCGCCTAGGCCAAGAGCTTGTAATCAAAGAAACTGATCTCTCCGGTGATCCTCTCGACGACCAGTGAGTACTTGAGCAATACATCTGTCAGTGTCAAAACTGGCAGACCTCAGGGTAGGGGGTCCCGAGCTGTGGATCTAGGATCGATGGGGAACAAGGGACGATGAACACGGTGTTTACCCAGGTTCGGGCCCTCTCGAAGAGGCAATACCCTACGTCCTGCTTGATTGTATTGGATGTATAGTATGATTTACAGAGTAGATCTACCTCGAGATCAGCATGAGCTAAACCCTAAGGCGATGAGGTGATGAATATATCTCCCTCCCTAAAGACTACAACCCTCGGTTTATATAGACACCGGTAGGGTTAGGGTTACCAGAGATAGATTACAATAAGGAGAAAAGAGATCCTGCCTATCCTTGACTTGGAGGGCACACCACGGCTTCATAGATCTCTCGTCGCTATGCGGCTTCACCAGTCCGGCCCATATTCAATGGGCCGGCGCCCCGAGGACCCCTTAGTCCATAACTCCCTCAGTAGCCCCCGAACTTGACTCCAACGCCAAGGCTTGTATCCGGCATCCGCTCACCCAACAGTAATCGGCTTGCGAGGCGAGTTCTTCCGTATGCTTTGTTCATGTTCGGAGCTAAGTGATGTCCGGAATCTGAAACGACAGTTTTACTTAACAACGAAGGCAATAACAAAAGACCGTTCAAGTGTAAACAGTGCCTTCATCTAACAACTTTTTCTCTTTCAACGAAGAGTCGCATCCGGCCATAACGCCGAGCGGTTAGTATTTCTCGGAGCGTGGCTCGAGGCCCACCCACGTTTGACACGTCTCATCAAGGTGGGGATCGTGCCCCGCCTTTCAGGGGATATGATCAATTATTTTGATCATCCACCCTGCACATAATGTTGCAAGCGTATCGGGAAGTGGAGAAGCCAACGGCGTGAAAAAGGAACTCGTGGCTTGTCAACAGCCTATAAAGGGGGAGCTACAACAGTCAGTATCCCACGCCTTCTTCCACCTTCCGCTCACGCAGATCTTCAGAGCTCCAGCGCCCCTTTTCTTTGCTTCCACAGCAAATCCCACCCTGTCCCCTTCAGCTATGGCCGGATCCGGCGCCAACGGGAAGTGGGACGCCTCCATTGTCATAGATAGCGACATCGTGAAGTTGAAGGAGGCCGGCTACTTGTCGGCCGACATTGCTCATCAGCCCCCCGAAGCGGGCCAGATCGTCCCCACGCCCAGGGCGGGCGAAAGGGTTGTATTCCTCCCCCATTTCCTCAGGGGGCTTGGATTTCCCCTGCACCCCTTTGTGAGGGGGTTGATGTTCTTTTACGGGCTAGATTTTCACGATCTAGCCCCCAACTCCCTCCTCCACATCTTGTCCTTCATCATCTTCTGTGAAGCTCTCCTTCGAGTCCGACCACACTTCAGCCTATGGCTGAAGGTGTTCAACGTCAAGCCCAAGGTGGTTGGCGGCGAACATGCAGACTGCGGCGGGGCCATGATCAGCAAACTAACGCGGGTCCCGTGGCCGGAGGGCAAGTTTATCGACATCGTTAAGGTGTGGTAAAAGGAATGGTTCTACATCACCGAGCCAACGGGAGCCGGCTGGGCGGCGGCTCCCGCATTCAGATCCGGACCCCCTACCAGGCTGGCCTCGTGGACCACCAAGAGCCCGGACTGGGGGTCCGCTGACTATTTGAAGGCGCTGCAGAAGCGCGTCGTCAGCGTAGTGGAGACCGGCACGAAGCTGGTTAATGTGATCTAGATCATGCTCAATCGTCGACTCCTCCCCTGTCAGGAGAGGGCCAAACCAATGTGGGGGTATGACCCCGAAGAATCGGCCACTATGCAACATCTTTTCGGCACGACCCACAAGAAAGTGCGGGGTCTGCTATTCAAGCCGCAGAAGGACTTGCCGGTCGAGGGGGAGGACATCGGCCTTGACGCTGCGACCCCTCTGAAGAAGGTGAGCGGCATTGGTCTTAACATGAGTTCGAATATTAGTACTGTATGATTTGATTCGAACCTCTTTATGTGGATTTTGCAGGGCTGGCTCGTCAAGGCCGAGAAGATCAGCGGCCCGACGCCGCTGCCAGAAGGGCCCCGATTTGAACAGCTAGAGAAGTTGTTGGTCGTGGTGCCGTACAAGGCGCCCGATAAGAAAGGCAAGAAGACGGAGGTGCCGGAAGCCAGGGAGGGCCTCCGTCGCAGGGCTCGTCCGGACAGCCGGTCCGGAGACACTGCGGCCCTATCCGTACAGGAGGGGGACGAGGATGAGGACGACGAGGGAAGCGCCTCCTCGCACTCTAAGAAGAGGGCGGCGTCCAGCGACGCCGAGGAGGTTCAACCTCCTCAGGCCCGGAAGAGATAGTGCCGGCCTAAGCTGGTGCTGTCTGACAGCTCAGACTCCGACGAGGAGTCTGAAGCATTCGAAAAGGTTTCGGAGAGGGAACGCAGGGTCAAGCCCCATGCGACCAGGTACATATTGCGACATTTTCAATTGCTTTATTCTTTTAGTAGTCCCTGGTAGAACGTAGATTGATCGTTTTTTGGTGGTGCAGCCCTCCACGCGTCCACCCCGCCGAGGAGACCTCTTCGGGGACGTCCCTGCTCGCCGAACTGGCGGACAGTGGCTCACGTTCCGCACCTCCTCTAATCCCCGAAGAGGTTGGGGAGGTGATGTCGCGAAAGACCCCTCCTCCGAATTCAGGGGAGGAGGTCGACGCCACCATGGCCGAGGTCGACGCCTCGGTCGTTGAAGACTAGGGGGATGCCTCCCTCCTGGCTAACGCGGGGAGGGGATCCGGGTCATCCGAACCCCTACCGTATTCGGCTCCCAAGCCCCCAAGGGAGCCAATTCCTCCTTTCGATGGGGAAGGTGCTGGGGGCCCGACGCCCGCGCCGAACACCTCAACTCGGGCGGCGGTGGGCTGGCCGGACGCGGTGGCGGAGTTGGTGAACAACTCTGCCGTCATCGACGAGCACCGTACTCTTATGGGTGCGGTTTTACAGGGTGCTCGGTCCATTCATTCCGGACTGAACGACGTTGTTCGAGACCTGCTAACAGGCTTTGAGGTAAGTCAAGTATTGCTCTTTTCTCATAAATTGGATTTAGTCCTTAGTTTAAGTATGCCATATCTGCAGCAGCCCCCAAGACTCTGCAAGGTTTGCGAAGAAAACCTGCGGAGGATCTCGTTCTACAGGCCATTATCTGAAATGGTGTGAATTTTTTAATGTCACAGGCATCTTCTCTGGCCGCAACTGCTAATGCTGCAGCGCTAGAGGAGATGGGTCGGAAGCTCAAGCATTCCGATAAAGAGCTTGACCTTATCAACAAACGGCTTGATGAGGCGCAAGGTAAGCCCTTTGATAAGATGTACAACTGTTTGATGCCGGATATTGACTATCTGGACTGTATGCTGATCTTTTATTGCGATGATCTTGCAGCTGCCGCCGTCGAAGTTGAGGGATTGAGGGAGGCCTTGAAGAAAGCCGAGGCAGAGGCGGCTGCCAAGAAGACGGCCGTTGACAAGGCAGTGTCCGAGCTCGAGAAGGCCAAGCTTGCAGGTGAGCAGCATGAGGCTCGAGTAACCGAGGTGCAAGTGGAGCTCCAGGATGCCGTCAAGAAGCTCGAAGTCATTGAGAAGGAACAGGGGAAGAGATCCTCCCAGCTGTCCAAGGCGGAGAAAGAGCTCTAGGAGGCGAGGACCGAAGCGCGAGATGTCCGGGAAGAGCTCCGCCAAGTCGGGCAAATTGCAAATGGTAAGAAATACTTATTGCAGAGTGTGTTTGGAGGCAACAGGTTCGCCCTGCTGACGCGGGTCTGGCGCTCCGCAGGTGTCTTCGCCGAGCTTTCGAAGAATGTGCCAGCCGCCATGGAGCATTATGCCGCTCACGAGGAGGACTCCATGCAGCGGCTCTTCTGGTCACAGTTTCTGGATTCCGAGCGTCCTTCCCTCCTCAGCAATCAAATGAAGCAGCTGATGGAGATGCATCGGATGTCTGAGCTGGTCATGAAGGGCCTCTGTCTCAGTCTGTGGCCCGCGTGAACCCATTCCGGACACCTACTTCGGCCTTGTGCAGAAGCTGCGGGAGGCGCCGCTCCGGATTGACGCCATGAAGCGCTCAGCGTGCCTTGAGGGGGCGAGGCTTGTGTTTGCGAAGACCACGGTGCATTGGCCGAAGATTAATCCAATGGACATGGCCACTAGTCCTTCGCCCAAGGGAAAAGAGCATTGCCGCCCAGAGCAATACTTTGCACAGGTGATGAATGGCGCGCAGGCGATAGAGGGCCAGTGTTCAAAAGATGTAATGCTTGAATGACTGTATTAAGTTTTTACCAATTGGACCTTATGCTTTATGATGCGTCCGCCTGACTTATTTTATATTGTCATGATTTTAATTTTGACTCCTATTCGGCCGTATGATTAATCTGAAAGCTACCAGTCATCGGCTTCAGCCCCCAGGTGAATGTCACGAGGGGTGTTTTGTCTCCGCGCTGTTACCCTTAGCCAATGTCTTGGTACCTGATACGTCCATTTTGCATCATGTTTTCCTACTGTTATTTATAATGTTTTTATGCATAATAATGCTTTATGGAGTAATTCTAATGCCTTTTCTCTCATAATATGCAAGGTTCACACAAGGAGGGAGAATACCGGCAGCTGGAATTCTGTACCTGAAAAAGCTACGTCAGGCCACCTATTCTGTACAACTCCAATGAGCTGAAACTTCATGGAGATTTTTTATGGATTATATAAGAATTATTGGAGCAAATAACTACCAGAGGGGGCCCACCAGGTGAGCACAACCCACCTGGGCGCGCTAGGGCCCCTGGCGCGCCCAGGTGGGTTGTTCCCTCCTCGGCCCACCTCCGGTGCCCATCTTCTGGTATATAAGTCATTTTGACCTAGAAAAAAAATAAGGGGAGGACTTTTGGGACGAAGCGCCGTCGTCTCGAGGCAGAACTTGGGCAGGAGCACTTTTGCCCTCCGGCGAAGCGATTCCGCCGGGGGAACTTCCCTCCCGGAGGGGGAAATCATCGTCATCATCATCACCAACAACTCTCCCATCTTTGGGAGGGCCATCTTCATCAACATCTTCAACAACACCATCTCCTCTCAAACCCTAGTTCATCTCTTGTGTTCAATCTTTGTACCGGAACCTTAGATTGGTGCTTGTGGGTGACTAGTAGTGTTGATTACATTGTGTAGTTGATTACTATATGGTTTATTTGATGGAAGATTATATGTTCAGATCCATTATGTTATTCAATACCCCTCTGATCTTGAGCATGATTATCATTTGTGAGTAGTTACTTTTGTTCTTGAGATTATGGGAGAAATCTTGTTGCAAGTAATCATGTGAACTTGATATGTGTTCGATATTTTGATGATATGTATGTTGTGATTCCCTTAGTGGTGTCATGTGAACGTCGACTACATGGCACTTCACCTTATTAGGGCCTAAGGGAATGCATTGTGGAGTAGTTATTAGATGATGGGTTGCGAGAGTGACAGATGCTTAAACCCTAGTTTATGCGCTACCTCGTAAGGGGCCGATTTGGATCCAAAAGTTTAATGCTATGGTTAGATTTTATCTTAATACTTTTCTCGTAGTTGCAGATGCTTGCGAGGGGGTTAATCATAAGTAGGAGGTTTGTTCAAGTAAGAACAGCACCTAAGCACCGGTCCACCCACATATCAAATTATCAAAGTAGCGAACACAAATCAATCCAACATGATGAAAGTGACTAGATGAAATTCCCGTGTACCCTCAAGAACGCTTTGCTTATTATAAGAGACCGTTTTGACATGTCCTTTGCCTCAAAAGGATTGGGCTACCTTGATGCACTTTTGTTACCATTACCGTTACTTGCTCATTACAAATTATCTTGCTATCAAACTCCTCGTTACTTATAATTTCAGTGCTTGCAGAGAATACCTTGCTGAAAACCACTTGTCATTTCTTTCTACTCCTCGTTGGGTTCGACACTCTTACTTATCGAAAGGACTACGATTGATCCCCTATACTTGTGGGTCATCAAGGCTCTTTTCTGGCACCATTGCCAGGGAGTGAAGCGCTCTTGGTAAGTGGAAATCGGTAAGGAAAAATTATTACTACGTGCTGAAATTTATTGTCACTTGCTATTATGGAGAACAATCCTTTGAGGGGTTTGTTTGGGGTATCTTCACCTCGATCGGAACCACAATTAGTTGCCCCTCAACCTACTGCACCTACTGAAAATATTGGTTATGAAATTCCTTCGGGTATGATAGAACAACTGCTAGCTAATCCTTATGCAGGAGATGGAACCGAACATCCTGATATGCATGCACTTGATATATGTGGATAAAATTTGTGGATTATTTAAGCTTGCAGGTTTACCCGGAGATGAAGCTAAGAAGAAGGTTTTTCATTTATCTTTGAAGGTAAAAGCATTGGCATGGTATAGGCTATGTGATGATATTGGATCTTGGAATTGGAATCAATTGAAACTAGAATTTCACCAAAAAAATTATCCTATGCATCTAGTTCATAGTGATCGGAATTATATATATAATTTTTGGCCTCGTGAAGGAGAAAGTATCGCTCTAGCTTGGGGGAGGCTTAAGTCAATTTTATATTCATGCCCCAATCATGAGCTCTCAAGAGAAATTATTATTCAGAATTTTTATGCTCGGCTTTCTCGTGATGATCAATCCATGCTCGATACTTCTTGTACTGGTTCTTTTATGAAGAAGACTATTGAATTCAGGTGGGATCTTTTAGAAAGAATTAAACGCAACTCTGAATATTGGGAACTCGATGAAGGTAAAGAGTCAGGTATTAAGCTTGAGTTTGATTGTGTTAAATCTTTTATGAATACCGATGCTTTTCAAAAGTTTAGCACTAAATATGGACTTGACTCTGAGATAGTAGCCTCTTTCTGTGAATCATTTACTACTCATGTTGATCTCCCTAAGGAGAAGTGGTTTAAATATCACCCACCTATTAAGGAAGAAATTAAAGAACTGGACATAGCTAAAGATGAAACTATCATTTACAATGTTGACCCAGTTGTTCCTTCTGCCTATATTGAAAAACCACCTTTCCCTGTTAGGATAAAGGAACATGCTAAGGTCTCAACTGTGGTCAATAAAAGTTATATTAGAGCACCTAAACCTATTGAACAAATCCAGGTAGAACCTAGTGTTGCTATGGTTAAAGATCTCCTGGTAGAAAACATAGATGGGCATGTTATTTACTTCTGTGCTGAAGCTGCTAGAATTGCCAAACCCGATGAAAAAGATAAGCATAGACCGTTTGTTGGCATGCCTGTTGTCTCAGTTAAAATAGGAGATCACTATTATCATGGTTTATGTGACTTAGGTGCTAGCGTGAGTGCTATTCCCTTTACCTTATATCAAGAAATTATGAATGACATAGCACCCGCTGAAATAGAAGACATAGATGTTACTACTAAACTGGCTAATAGAGACACCATCACACCACTTGGGATTGTTAGAGATATTGAACTCTTGTGTGGGAAAGTAAAATATCCTACTGATTTTCTAGTTCTTGGCTCCCCACAAGATGACTTTTGTCCCATTATCTTTGGTAGACCTTTCTTGAACACCGTTAATGCTAAAATAGATTACGAGAAACAAATCATCGGTGTTAGTTTTGGTGATTAATCTCATGAGTTTAATTTTTCTTAGTTTAGTAGAAAACATCATAAGAAAGAATTGCCTAGTAAGGATGAAATAATTGGTCTTGCTTCTATTGCTGTGCCTCCTACTGATCCACTAGAACAGTATTTGCTAGACCATGAAAACGATATGCATATGCATGAAAGAAATGAAATAGATAAAAATTTCTTTGAACAACAACCTCTGCTTAAACATAATTTGCCTATTGAAACTCTAGGAGGTCCTCCTCCACCTAAAGGTGATCTTGTGTTTGAATTAAAACAATTGCTAGACACTTTGAAATATGCTTATCTTGATGAGAAAAAGATATATCATGTTATTATTAGTGCTAACCTTTCAGAACATGAAGAAGAAAGATTATTGAAAATTCTAAAGAAGCACCGTGCTGCTATTGGATATACTCTTGATGATCTTAAGGGCATTAGTCCCACTCTCTGTCAACACAAGATCAATATGGAACCTGATGCTAAACCCGTCATTGATCATCAACGACGTTTAAATCCTAAGATGAAAGAAGTGGTACGAACTGAAATATTAAAGCTTCTGGAAGCAGGTATAATCTATCCCATAGCTGATAGTAGATGGGTAAGTCCCATTCATTGTGTCCCTAAGAAAGGAGGTATTACCGTTGTTCCAAACGATAAGAATGAACTTATTCCACAAAGAATTGTTACTGGCTATAGGATGGTAATTGATTTCAGAAAATTAAACAAAGCAACTAGGAAAGATCATTACCCTTTGCCTTCTATTGATCAAATGCTAGAAAGACTATCTAAGCACACACACTTTTGTTTTCTTGATGGATATTCTGGTTTTTCTCAAATACCTGTTTCACAACCTGATCAAGAGAAAACCACTTTTACTTGCCCTTTTGGAACTTATGCTTATAGACATATGCCTTTTGGTTTATGCAATGCACCTGCTACCTTTTAAAGATGTATGACTGCTATATTCTCTGATTTTTGTGAAAAGATGTTGAGGTTTTCATGGATGATTTTTCTGTTTATGGAACTTCTTTTGATGATTACTTGAGCAACCTTGATCGAGTTTTGCAGAGATGTGAGCAAACTAATCTTGTCTTGAATTGGGAGAAGTGCCACTTTATGGTTAATGAAGGTATTGTCTAGGGGCATAAAATTTTTGAACGAGGTATTGAAGTGGATAAAGCTAAAGTTGATACAATTGAGAAAATGCCATGTCCCAGAGATATCAAAGGTATTCGTAGTTTCCTCGGTCACGCTGGTTTCTATAGGAGATTTATTAAAGACTTCTCTAAAATTTCTAGGCCTCTTACAAATCTTTTACAAAAGGATGTTCCATTTGTTTTTTATGATGATTGTGTAGAAGCCTTTGAAACACTTAAGAAAGTCTTAATTTCTGCACCTATTGTTCAACCACCTGATTGGAACTTGCCTTTTGAAATTATGTGTGATGCTAGTGATTATGCTGTTGGTGCTGTTCTAGGACAAAGAGTTGATAAGAAGTTAAATGTTATTCATTATTCTAGTAAAACTCTAGACAGTGCCCAAAGAAATTATGCTACTACTGAAAAAGAATTTTTAGCGGTTGTGTTTGCTTGTGACAAATTCAGATCTTACATTGTTGATTCTAAAGTTACCGTTCACACTGATCGTGCTGCTATTAAATATCTTATGGAAAAGAAAGATGCTAAACCTAGACTTATTAGGTGGGTTCTCTTGCTACAAGAATTTGATTTACATATAACTGATAGAAAAGGAGCTGAGAACCCCGTAGCTGATAACTTGTCTAGGTTAGAGAATATCCTTGATGACCCACAACCTATTAATGATAGCTTTCCTGATGAACAACTAGCTGCAATAAATGTTTCTCATAACACTCCTTGGTATGCTGACTATGCCAATTATATTATTGCTAAATATATACCACCTAGTTTCACATACCAACAAAAGAAAAAAATCTTCTATGATTTAAGACATTACTTTTGGGATGACCCAAATCTTTATAAAGAAGGAGTAGATGGTATTATTAGACGTTGTGTACCTGAGCATGAACATGGACAAATCCTACGGAAATGTCACTCCGAAGCTTATGGAGGGCATCATGCGGGAGATAGAACTGCTCACAAGGTATTGCAATCTGGTTTTTATTGGCCTACTCTCTTCAAGGATGCCCGTAAGTTTGTTTTATCTTGTGATGAATGCCAAAGAATTGGTAATATTGGTAAGCGTCAGGAAATGCCTATGAATTATTCACTTGCTGTTGAACCTTTTGATGTTTGGGGTTTTGATTATATGGGACCTTTTCCTTCCTCTAATGGGTATACTCATATTTTGGTTGCTGTTGATTATGTCACTAAGTGGGTAGAAGCTATTCCAACCAGCAGTGCTGATCATAACAGCTCCATTAAAATGCTTAAAGAAGTTATTTTCCCAAGGTTTGGAGTCCCTAGATATTTAATGACCGATGGTGGTTCACACTTTATTCATGGTGCTTTCCGTAAAATGCTTGCTAAGTATGATGTTAACAATAGAATTGCATCACCCTATCACCCTCAATCTAGTGGTCAAGTTGAACTTAGTAATAGAGAAATAAAATTAATATTACAGAAAATTGTTAATAGGTCCCGAAAGAATTGGTCTAAGAAATTGGATGATGCACTTTGGGCTTATAGAATAGCTTATAAAAATCCCATGGGTATGTCTCCATATAAAATGGTTTATGGAAAAGCTTGTCATTTGCCTCTTGAGTTAGAACATAAAGCATATTGGGCAATAAAAGAACTCAATTATGATTTCAAACTTGCTGGTGAAAAGAGGTTATTTGATATTAGCTCATTAGATGAATGGAGAACCCAAGCCTATGAAAATGCCAAACTGTTTAAAGAAAAGGTTAAAAGATGGCATGATAAAAGAATCCAAAAGCGGAATTCAAAGTTGGAGAATATGTTCTTTTATACAACTCTCATTTCAGATTCTTTGCAAGAAAACTTCTCTCCAAATGAGAAGGACCGTATGTTATCGAAGAGGTTTATCGCTCTGGAGCTATCAAAATAAATAATGCCGAAGGTACCAACCCTAAGGTGGTCAATGGTCAAAGGATTAAACACTACATCTTAGGTACGCCTATTAATGTTGAAAGCAACATTATCCAAACCATGACACCTGAGGAAAACATAAAGGAGACCTTCCGGAACACTCCAGAATAATTAAAAAAGAGGAGGTACGTGATACGGTAAGTAAACGGACTCCAAAAAATCCGCAAAAATACTTTTTGTCAGTTTTGGAATATAACAAAAATTAGGAAAATAAGAAACAACCGGGAAGGCAACCCTGGTGGGCACAAGACACCAGGGCGCGCCAGGCCCCCCTGGCGCGCCCAGGTGGGTTGTGCCCACCTCGGTTACCTTTCGTACTCCGTTTTTCTTCCGTTTGCTTGTTTCCCAAGATAAAAAATCTTTATATACCCCCTGAATCCATCAACCACTGTATCGCGGAGAAATCTTCTGTTCTTGTTTCTTGCTGTTTTCTATCAGATCTGTCAAGCTAGGCATCATGTCTTCCTCTCCCTCCAACAACATAGAAGAGGATGCTTGGTTGATGAAGATGGAATTGAAGAGAGAAGAACCCAAAGAAACCTGCAAGGAGGACAAGAGCAAGGAAGCTGTGGGAAATCAAGCTCCAGCTATAGGGCAAGCCTTGCCTGCGGAGGAAGAGGAAGAAGATATCCTTCAACCATACTATGAACATCTCACTCCCATTGAGATTGAAGCCTTTAGGATCATTGAAACGGTTCGTGTTCAAAACAAATATCTCATCCGTGAAAATATTTTATTGCAAGAGCATATCATTGCCCTTCAGAGCGTCATCTGGAGATTGGAGTATCT